>CM057453.1:130553333-131892500 GCA_016271365.2 Neoceratodus forsteri
TTTGAGCAGCAAAACTGGATGCACTGGACAATCCAATGAGAAATGGACCTTTTAGATGCTGGATTTCCCTTTCCCACATCCCCATAAGTGAGGAAAATGTGTGTTCTGTCCTGCCTTTGGGGCTTAGTGGCTGTCATGTAGTAGCTCAAAGCTCTTTTGACATCCAGGCTATCCAGCCTACGTTCACCAGAAGAATGGTCAGTGAAGAACACTGGCAAAGTGATAGACTGGTTCAAGTGGAAGTCTGAAACCACTTTGGGAAGGAATTTCCCTATTTGTATGTAGGACTACCTTCTCCCTGTGGAAGGAAATGTAGTCCTTTTCAGTGAATGAAGCTTGGAGCTCACTAATCCTTCTAGCTGAAGCAACGGCCACTAGAACCACTGTTTTCCATGTGACATACTTCAAAGGTGATGAAAACATGGGCTCAAAGGGAGGGACCATGAGTCGGGCAATGCAGATATTAAGGTCCCAAGCTGGCACTAGCTCTCTCACCGGTGGATACATATGAGAAAGGCCCTTGAAGAACCTTTTAAATATGGGGTTTGATGCCAAAGAAACAGGCTTGCCTGCAGATGCACAGGCTGAGACTGAAAACTAATGAATCTTTAGTGTAGAAGGCTGTAAGCCTGTGGAATGTAAGTAGACCAAGTAGTCCAGTATCAACGGCACTCCTGCCTGGGTTGGCACTATATTCCTATTAGAGCACTAAATAGAAAACCTCTTCCATTTTGCAGCATAGGTTTTCTTAGTAGAGAATTTCCTGTATCTTCGTAAGACATCCATAACTGGCTCAGAAAGATGTAACCTAGCATACTCTAGGTCCTCAAGAGCCAAGCTTTGAGCCTGAGTGATTTGAGGTTCAGATACAGGAGCCTCCCTGGTTGGAGGTCAGAAGATTGTGCCTCCTGAGAAGGAGTATTGGTTTGTTCACTGACATGGATAGCAATAGGGAGTACCACGGCTGCCTGGCCCAGTCTGGGGCTATCAGAATCATTGTTGCTGGCTGAGACCCAAGTTTCAATAGCACTCTGTATGCCAGAGGAAATGCATACAGGAATTTCCCTAACCAATCCAGCTTAAGGGCATCCAGAGGAACCATGCCCACTACTGGAGGCCTGCAACAGAACTGTGGTAAGTGGTGACTCTGATTAGAAGCAAAGAGTTCTATTTCTGGAGTGCCCCACCTCCTGAATAAGGTATGCACCACTTGCCTGTTCAGGGACTGTTCATGATGGTCCTGGCTGATTCAGCTCAGGGTATCTTCCAGAACATTGTCTTTGCCTGGCAGATAAATGGCCTGTAGTGAGAAGCTCAGTGAGTAAACTAGGATCCAAATTCTCATGGCCTCTGTGCAAAGGAGGCTTGACCTTGTTCCCCCCTGCTTGTTTTTGTAGTACATGGGGGTAGCGTTGTCTGCCCTGACTTGCACTACCATTCCCTGTATCAGTGGCTTGAAAGCTTGCATTGCCAGAAACACTGCCCTAAGCGCAGGGGTCAACCATAACCTTTTTTTGCACTAGCCAGCAGGGCAAGTTGATTCAAAATTGCACTAGCCCGCAGATGGTTGCACTAGCCCTTAATTACAGTGGTAAATTTTGATCACTTATACAGGAAACAATGCAAGCAAAGCCAAGAAATAGTCTGATCATTGCACATTTATCCTGCTCCCACATTGCTTCCAGTTCCACACCAGATAAAAAGGCTACAATGTCATCACAGACAGTGAGCCCCCCCCCACTGTTTTGGACCATGGCCTCCTCTCTTCCTGCCCCCCCACCAAACAGAGAGAGGACATCACAACAGCAAATGTTCAATCAAGCAGTCCTAGCTCTGTGCACACAATAACTGACATCATCATGCACCTCACCACACTGTCACCACCACCCACAGGGCAATGAACAGTCAGGCAGAGAAAGGCAATCTCAGCCCCCACCCTATAGTCAACTGGAGACCTGCACTTTTGAAAGTTTTTGTATAGTCTCACGTGAGCCAGGAGCACATCTAAGGTTTCTTTGGGGTGGGGGCTAGACAACCCTAAGGGGCTTGGGAAATAGAAAACTATGACATTTTTCTTTGTAAAAGCATTGATTTTAATATGCTCTGACCCAACAATAACATATTTTTCTTTAACACTGTTCTTTCACCAGCCCAGGGGAAGCAGTACACAGGCATAATGCTATACTATCTCTGTTTCTGTATAGGATGATCTATGCACCCCAGGAATGCCTATTTCAAGGTTTCAAATTATGTATTTTATCAAGGTTTATTTTTGTACCATACATGATCCAAAGCTTTATTTTTAGGCTGAAAGGACATGCTGAGTGGGATACAGGTGGAATTGTATGGATAGTGATGGCTGGCATGGTCCGTTTTGAAGAGCTGGGGACCCCCTACACTTGCCAGTAATGGCAGCTATGGATCTATGGATGGTCACTTCAGAGTCTGGTTTGCAGTGGTGTCCCAGGAAAGAACAGAGTTAAGAGATTTGGAGGAGAGAGGGAAGTTATGGTGAGGCAGGAATAAAACCCACCATCTACAGGGCCAATCCTGTATACCTCTTTGCATTTTGTCACTGAAATGTTGGACACAAACACTCAAAATGTAGAGAAATGAGGGGCACTGGTCTTAATATTTTGGCAAATTATTAGACATAGACACATTAGAAAAACTGGAACCTAGTGACTTAACAGCACTCTACCCTTGATCACACCCTGGACACTAGCTGAAAGTCTTAGCAGTGGAGTGATAATGACTCACACTGAGTCTTTTGTGGGATCCCCCTCTTGAACTGGCAGATAATTGCAGCTCTTAATGAGCTGTTAATCACACCTGGCCATCTGAAACATTGAGAGAGATCAGCATGAGGATTAGAGAATGCTAAAGTAGAGACTTTTTTTAATTTCATTAACAGCCATTAAAATCTGCACTAGTCAAGACAGGCAAGTAGACGGTTAGCTGCACTAGCCCTGGTCAATTTGCACTAGTGTTTGGGCTAGTAAAACAATGTTAAGATTGACTTCTGCCTAAGCTCTAACAAGTTTATATGTAAAAGAGTCTCTGCACTTGACCAAGTGCCCTGGGTAGTGTCCTCTGCTAGATGAGCCCCCCCTCCAGCTCAAGGGATGCATCTGTTGTGAGAATCATTGATGGAAGTTCTTTTTAAAAAGGAACCCCTTTCTCTGAGGTTGGTTTCCTCTCTCCACCACTGAAGAGCTTGGATAAATGTTTTTGTTACAGGAACGAGCTTTGACAGGGAATCCTTTCTTTGGCACCAATGAGCTCTTAAGTGAAACTGGATGCCCCTCATCTGAAACCTGGAGCCTAGCATTGTGCCTATTGCAGCTGCCATGTGGCCCAGAAATTGAAGAAAATGCCTTGCATGCCTTGGGACATTGAGCCTGAAAGAACCTGCTAACTGCAGGATGGTTTTTCCCTGTCTCTGGGTAGAAAGGCTCTGCCCACTATGGTATTTAATTCTGCTCCTATGAACTGCAGAATTTGAGAAGAAAGAAAAACAGATTTTTCTAGATTTAAAAGGAAACCCAGAGATTGCAGAAGCTGCTGAGTGAGCTGTAGGCATTCTGCTAATTGTTGTGGAGAATTTCCCACCAGCAGCCAGTTGTCTAGACAGGGGAATACTGTGACACCTTGTCTGTGCAGGTGAGCCACTACCACAGCCAGACAATTTGTGACCACCCTTGGTGCTGAAGCGAGACCGAAAGGTAAAGCTGAGAACTGATAATGACCTGACAGGAGTCTGAACCTGAGATACTTTCTGTGAGACTCCCTTATGGGGATGTGAAAATAGACATCTATTAGGTCCAATGATGTCAGCCAATCTCCTTTTCAGAGTGCTGGTAGAATCAGAGACAAAGTTACCATTCTGAACTTTGGTTTTACTAGGAACCTGTTGAGGACCCTGAGATCCAAGATAGGCAGCAGCTCTCCATTTTTATTTGGTGTGAGAAAATACCTTGAGTAAAGTCCTTTTCCCCTTTGATGCAGAGGCACTGGTCCCACTGCTTTTAGCGAGAGAAGGTGTTTCACCTCTTTTTCCAGCCTTTTGCTTTCCAGGAGGGAAGTTGGTTTGAAAACTCTGATTTTTTGAACAGGGGAGGACTTGAAACTTAAAGGGACAGTAAACATTGCAGGGGTCACTCAAATTGTGAAAGTCCATGAAAAGATGTTTCAAATGAGGCACTGGACTTCCTTGTAGGGGTCAGGAGTCCTGAGATATGACTTCGTAATTAATCTTTAAATCAAAACATGGCAGCAGCCATTTTACAACAGGAAGTGATGTCACTGAGGGGCAAGCTGCATGTTGTTAATTACAACTTGCCCCTCAGTGACATCACTGTTGGTCTCATAATTCAATGAAATGGCTGCTGCCTCATTTTGATTTACAGATGACTTAGGTATTCATAACTCAGGACTCCTGACACCTACAGGTAAGCCCTATACCTCATTTGAAAGATCTTTTTATAGGCTTTCATAATTTGAGTGACCCCTGCAGTGTTTACTGTCTCTTTAAAGACAGGCCAAGACCCATTATCTCCAGAACCCACTTGTCTGTGGTGCTGGTTTTCCAATTCTGGAAAAAAAAAAGGGTCAGCCTGCCCACTACTGGCAAAGGAGAGGCAGCCTGATCGATGAAGTCAGGAGTCCTGCTTGGATTGGGGCTGAGACTGGCACCATGCCTGGCACCTTTTCTGCCCCTACCCCTGAAATACCCTTGCTGCGGGTATTGGGGTACCTGAAGGAAGTACCACAGCCTGATAAAAAGGCCTGGAATGGAATTGTCTGCCCCTGCCTCACCTACTGAAAGGTCTAGAGGAAGTGGAGGGTCTTTCTTTTGCAGAATTGCTACGGAAGGTGGCTTTATACTCATCCACCTTCTTCATATAGGCCTCTGTATGGCTGCCAGATAGGGAAGTGCCCTCCATAGGAAAATCCAGAGTCTCATTCTGGGTATCCTGCATGAGGTTTGTGGCTCTCAACCAAGCAAACCTTCTCTGTGCGATGGTATTTGCCATCCAGCCTGCGGCAGTCTCATTACTGTCTGCTGCCATCTGGAACTGGTATTTGGCAGCTTCCAGGCAAAACCTAGCAGCTTCAGCTAGGTCTGCCGGAAGAGGAGAAGGTGCTTTCTCAGCCATGTCCAGGACAGACTGCTAGAGAGCCTTCTGGTACTGGGCTGCATAGACCTGATAGTTAGCTTGCCTACTGGCCACAGAGGCTGACAGGTAACCTTTCTTGGCCATACTTTCAATTTTTCGAGGGCCCTTCTCTAGAGGGTGGGAAGCCAAAGGGACTTCTGCAGTGTCACAAGCTGCAGCTTGTACCACCCCCTGGTGATCAGGGTGTGAAAATAAGAATTCAGCCCCTGTTATGTCAAGCTGATACTTTTTATCCAACCTTTTGTCCAAAGGAGGGACAGACCCAGGAGCTTGGAGGAGTTTTAAAATATCTATTTTAAAAAACTTGTTTATGGGGAGTGGCAGTTTTTTAGTAGGAGTCAGACCCACCATTTCCAGATATTCATCCTCCTCCTCATCAGCTTCAGAGATAGGGATGTCCAAGGCATCAGCAATTTTCCTGATAAAGGAAAAATGAGAAGAATAATCTTCTATAGCCCTGGGAGGGGAGTCAAACTCCTGTTCAGGGGAGACCTCAGGCTCTATAGGCTCACCTTCTTCCTCCTCCTCACCATGCTCCTCAGGAAAGGAGGGTGGGTTGGAGGGTGCAGGGGTCTGGACTGGGGACTGTAAAGTCTGCATCATTTTTATTGCCTGTGCAATCTCTGAAGGAGAAGGCACAGTGGCAGGTACCACATAAGTCCCCTTTTCCACAGAGGGTTCAGTGTGCTTTGTTTTCTTTACTTTTTTTCCTGGAACCGGAGAGCTAGCCAGTTCAGAGGGTCTCTTTTTACCCGTATCAGGGGTAGAAACAGTAGATGTTGTGGTGTCACCCACAGACCCTGAGGGTTTCGGCTGGTCAGAGCCAGAGGGACCCTTCAATTACTTATTTAATCTCTCCAGACGTTTTTCAAGCATCTTTTCAGGAAAAGATTTGCAAATGTCACAGCTAGTTTTTAAATGAGCAAAACCAAGGCAGAATACACAGAGTGCTTATCTGCCTTGGCAAAAATGTAACCACTCTCAGAACAGTTTGTAAAACCGGGTTCTCTGGTTCTCTTTTTAGGTTTTTCTGACATACTGAAGAAAAATCGCAAATGCAAAACACTAAAGGTTTTTAAATTCAAAAAACAACAAATTTATCAGTTGCGGTCAGTTCAGAAACCGATCAGAACCAGGAACCGATAGAAATAGAACCGGGATTAGCGGTTCGGAACCCAAGTTATTGGTTCTAAAAAACAAAGATTTTAGCACATAAAACTTATAGAAAATAGTAAATAAATGAGGAAACCCCCCCCCCAAAACTAACTAAAAGTACCTCGGTTCTTTAACGGTTATCCCAAGCCATGAGAAACTGAGAAAACAACACAAAACTAACTAAATAAACTAACGGTTATTAAAATAACACTGACAAGAGGCAGCAAATGAAAATAGATGAAAAATACTTAAGTATTTCTTATTAATTAAGGCTTCTCTCACTAGATGATGATGAGGAAATCTCCAGGCGTCTGGTCTTGATGGGCGGAAAAAGAAATCTGAAGGTTAGAATGTAGGCAGTTGATAGGTGGCAGCATTTGTAAAGTGGCTCATGCCAATGATTCCATCATTAGCATAGCATTCTATCTCCGGACAGTTCTGATCTTAAAGGTATACTGCTGAAGAGTTAGGAATATTGGAGTATTCCAAGGGTGAGAAATATTAGTATATTTCAAAATATATACTGTATTCTTTGTATGTTACATATATTTTATACGTTACATATATTTTATTTATTTATTTAGCTTTTGTTACCCGGGTAGGTACACTAGACAAGTTACATGCCTATTTTCAGGAACGACCCGGGAGAGTACAACAGATATTACAGATACATCAGTGCAAAACAGCAGGTAAACCAGTACAATTTGCAACTTAATACATTGAGTCACAAAAACAAAAAGGCACGTAGTGATCTACTATGACAGGAGTTGGTAGAGTACATAATGATCAAACAGTTGGTATTTATTTTATATACTTTACATGTATTTTTGTAAATGCTTAGTTTCGTCCCATACGTATATTTGCATAGTTAATATGCATATTTCAAAAAACATAGTTTATCAGCCAAAATCATGATAATTTCTAGTTTTACAATACTTTCAAATTTACAACTAGCTTACAGATGGAAAGGGAAGGTGCTAGTTATAAAGCAAGTATATGTAGGATCTCACCCTGACCTAAAAGTAAAACAAAACGGGGTGGTATACATACCAATCTGAGCCTTTAACAAGCATGAGCTTGTGAGGTAAAGCATATGTGTAAGTATAAATGTATAAAATGTATGTTTGCATTAAAGCTGCACTGTAAAATGATAATTCAATGTAAATATCTCCATGATTAGTAACAAGATGAACTCCAGTTGTACAGATAGAGGTATGTGTAAATAAATAATTTATTTTTGTCTGGGTAAGGTAATAGTTATATTAATATCTATTACACATGTAGAATATATATACATATTTGTAAATATAAGAAACAACATTGTAAACGTAAAACAAAATACATTTATACATATATTGGCAATATAACAATAAAGTACAGTTATGTAAGAACTTACTGTAACAGTAGATCTTCGAGAGAGGCTCTTGCAATAGATAATTACAAATAGGACTAAAGCCGGAAGGCGTCAGGACCCCACAGAAAAATTTCTAGCTAGCAGTCTCTGGCGAGGGACTGTCCCCATGTCAGGTGACCGGCGTCAGTATAAAGGCGGTCCCCGACGCCTTCAGTTCTTTCCGCTAAAGGCCTAAAAGGCGAGATGAGAGAGAGAAGCAGATGATTCCCTCACTGGAAAAGGAACTGAAAAAGCTAAGGGGGATGGAGGGCGGGAAGGTAGTACATACTACAAGAGCCTCTCTTGAAGATCTACTGTTACGGTAAGTTCTTACATAACTGTGCTATCTTACTTCGAGAGGGCTCTTGCAGTAGGTAATTATAAATAGGACTGAGTCCCAAGCAGTCTGGAATAAGCAGAAGCAAACGGGAGGAGGAAAACTACCCAAAAGTAGACCCTCTGGCTGCTGAGGTCTTAGGAAAGAAGACCCTGCAGAACAGCCAACCTGAAGCCCGCTCTATGGTGAGAGGCAATGTCCAAACTGTAGTGTTTCGTAAAGGTATGGACATAAGTCCAAGTAGCGGCTGCAGAGATGTCTGCCACTGACACATTCTTGAAACAAGCGCGGAGGTAGCAACCCCTCTGGTGGAGTGCCCTCTGACCTGACCCGGCAGGGTCTTGTACTTGTCGTAACAGCAAGTGATACAATGAGCCAACCATTTAGATAGGCATTGCTTAGAAACAGCTTTGCCTTCTCTTTTATGAGCAAAAGAGACAAACAGTTGATCAGTCTTTCTAAGATCCTTCGTCCTTGTGGTGTATTATCTCAGGATTCGATTAACATCTAAAGTATGCAAGAGGTACTCCCCTTGATTGGAGTGCTGCGTAAAGAAAGCAGGCAGCTCCATGGACTGATTCAGTGTAGATTCCGCTACCACCTTGGGGAGAAACTTAGAGTTGGTACGCAGAGCCACACGTTCCTTGTAGAAAATCAAATATGGGATTTTACACATGAGGGCCTGGAGCTCAGAAATCCTCTGAGCAGAAGTAATGGCCACAAGGAAGAGAGTCTTCCATGAAAGGAAGTTTAGGTCTGCTGAGGTTGCCGGCTCGAAAGGAGGCAGAGTAAGCTTCTCAAGGAAAAAATTTAAATCCCAAGGAGGGGCAGGAACCCGAATAGGGGGTCTCAAGTGGAGGACCCCTCTAAGAAAAGTCTTGGAGACTTCCAACTGTGCAAAAGTCCTGTCCCAAAAAGGAACATGGTAAGCCGAGATGGCTGCCATGTGAACCTTCAGAGAGGAATGGCTGAGACCTAGATCAAAGAGATGGTGCAAGTAATCCAACAGCCGACCAACAGAGCAAGAGAATGGCTCAAAATCTTTGGAAGTGACCCAAATAGAGAACCGGTTCCACTTCATGGCATAGGTAGATCTAGTAGAGGGCTTTCTGGCCTCCACCAGAATCTCAGCGACTGATGGGGGAACCCCGAAACGTGCTTGAGCTATGTCTGCAGGAGCCATGCGTGCAGCTGAAGGGACTTGAGGCCTGGATGGACCAGAGTCCCCTGATCCTGGGTCAGCAAAAGTTGCAACAGAGGAAGAGGGGGTTCCTCTGAATACTGTTGCTGAAGAGAGAACCAAACTTGCCTGGGCCAGAAAGGAGCGATGAGGATCATGCGAGTTCCTTCCGAACTGAGTTTCTGTAAGACCCTTGGAATCAAGGGGATCAGGGGTGGAAAGGCATAGACAAATCTTTCCTTCCAGTCTAGAGACAGAGCGCCTCTCCAAAAAATTCCACATCCTGGAGCGAGCGAGCAGAGGGCGGGAAGTTTTGCATTGAGAGGAGACACAAACAGGTCTACCTGTGGTGTTCCCCAGCGTAGGAAGACATCGTCTGCTACCCCCTGATCTAGTTCCCACTCATGAGCATGAGCAGACGATCGGCTCAGGTTGTCTGCCAATGTGTTCTCAAACCCCCGGATGTGAATGGCCGTGAGGTGAAGGTTGTGCTGCACTGCCCAATCCCAAACCTGCATCGCCTCTCTGCAGAGAGGGTAGGAACAAGTTCCTTCCTGTCTGCTGATGTACCAGACTACGCACATGTTGTCCATCTGGACAGCCAGATAACCGAGAAGCAGATAAAGATGCAGAGCCTGAAGAGCATAAAGCATGGCCCGAAGCTCGAGCACATTGATGTGGAGACACTTTTCGAGCTTGGACCAGAAGCCCTGGGTGCTGTGAGGCCTGAGATGGGCTCCCCAACCCTCGCCCGAGGTGTCTAGTCAGTGTCTGGGAGGGGGGAGAAAGACAGAAGGGAACTCCCCGGCAAAGGTTCTCCTGAACCATCCACCATTGCAAGTCCAGAGCCATAGGACTGGAGACCAGAACTAGTTGATCTAGGTCATCCACCAGCTGATCCCACTGAGACCAGAGCGTCCATTGAGAGATGCTCATGTGGAGCCGAGCACGAGGGACTGTCAGAATAGCAGCCACCATGAGCCCGAGGAGGTGAAGGACCAACCTGGTGCTGACCCACCTGCTGCTGGACAACAGGCTGACCTGAGCCTGGAGTGAGACTGCCCTGTCCAGTGGCAGGAATGCCATGCCGGAGGTCGTGACCAGGATTGCCCCGATAAACTGGAGTATCTGGGATGGGATCAGATGGGACTTGGCCTGGTTGACGGTAACCCCCAGGCAAGTAAAAACCTGCAGGGTAAGGGAAAGGAAGCGCAGGAATTCCTCCCTGGACGAGGCCACCAGGAGCCAGTCATCCAGGTATGGGAAAACCTGCACCCCTGGGTATGTAGGTAGGCCGCTACCACTGAAAGACATTTGGTCAACACTCGGGGCGCTGAGGAAAGACCAAATTGGGGGGGGGGGGGGGGCTTGAACTGGTAGTGGTCCCCCTGGAACGCAAAATGTAGGTATTTGCAGTGGGAAGGGTGAATAGGGATATGCAGGTAAGCATTCTGCATGTCTACAGCGCACAGCCGCTGTCCCAGCCGAAGAAGGGGCAGAAGACTCTGCAGAGAGAGCATCCTGAACCTTTTGTACTCCACGAACAAGTTCAGGGAACTGAGGTCGAGGATCGCCCTCACATCACCTGACTTCTTTGGGACCAGGAAGAAATGGGAGTAGTAGCCCGTCCCCCAAAGATGGGGAGGGATGGGCTCTATCGCCGCCTTCAGAAGAAGAGACGATATTTCTTCCTGAACCAGAAGATGATGTTCTGGGGAGTAAGACGACCTGGGTGGGGATTTAGGAGGTGTCTAAAGAAACTCTATTGAGTTTCCTTCTGCGATCAGCTGGAGCACCCATGTGTCTGAAGTGATCCTCTCCCTATCCGGTAGCTGGAAGGAGAATCTCCCTCCTACTGGTTCCTCTGGAAGGCCCAGAGGCTGTGGGAGAGAAGAGGAGTCAGGAGGTGTGAGGCAGTGTCGCAACTGAAGCCCCTGCTGCTTTTCTGGGTGGGGGGGGGCGGCTTGGCAGCAGGAGGGGCCCAGACGTTTGTTGGCCTGCTTTCCCTGAGGTTTCGCCTTTTGCGGAGTACATCTGTGAAAGGGATGACGCTGAACCTGAGGGGGTCTGTACAAGGAGTCAACCGACTTAAGTGCAGTACCCTTCTCCTGCAGATCGGTGATGATGTCCTTGACATCGCCACCAAACAGCACTGAACCCCGGAAGGGCGCGTCCTGGATAGCAGACTGCACCTCCGGGACCAAACCTGACACCCGGAGCCAGGCATGACACCGTGAACCTATGGCAAAAGCAGAGCTCTGACCAGCAGCGTCCACTGCGTCGTACGTGGCATGAGGCATGTGCCAAGTGGCCGAATGCGTAGACCGGACTAGATCCGCCACTTTGTGCTTCATCTGAAACTTAGGAAGAGAGTCCAATTTAGCCTCCACCTCGCTAAGGATCACCTTCTGGTAATCCCCCATATGACCAACGTAATTCAAGGCCCTAATACCCAGAGTGGAAGAAGCGTAGACTTTCTTCCCATACTGGTCCAGAAGGCGGGATTCCTTGTCGGGTGGTGATGAGCTCAAGTGCTTGAGGTTAGCCGTCCGGCTGTGAGTAGTGCTAATCAAGACTGAATCAGCTCGAGGGTGCGAATTAAAGAGTTAACACCCTCCGGAGCCTGATAAAGCCTGTCCAACTTCCTAGGAAGCGGGGCTAATACTGACAGTTGCTTCCAAATGGTGGAAACAAGGTCGGCATGAGGCTCAGTCCAGGGTGGCACCAAGGTAGGAGAGGTCTTGGGTAGATCCAGGTGCGCAACGAGTTTCTTATGCTGTGGATTCGGCTCCAAGGAATGCCACTGATGAACTGCCTGGATTTTGTGCTGCAACTCCGTAAAGGAAGGATCCTCAGAAGGAAACTTCAGTGGAGTCCTTGGCCTGGGCTTGTCCGGAGTGTGGGGCTTGTCGTCTGGGTGGAAACAACCATCGGAGTCATCAGAGGTCTCCAAGGAGGATGAAGAGGAAGAAGACTCCTCCTCCTCCTGGCGTGGAAGAGGAACAGACCCATTGGGAAGCCCTCGGAGAAACGTATCCTGCCCCGCCCTGGAACTGGAGAACTTGCCTCTGGTATCCGGAGGTGGGGAGGGGGTCTCTCATCTCTAACGTAGGTGGTCCAGAACTGAGACCAGCATTGGAAGATGGCTCTCTACCTCCCTGGTGAGCTGAGCCTTGGCTTCAGCCCACCAGGAAGCCAGAGTCTCCTTCCAGTCCACAGAGGCTGAGGGGGCGGTAGAGGAGGAGGGGGATACGGATACTGACCCAGGATCCAGTAGAGGAGACGCTGGCGCCTCAGAGTGCAACGAGATTTGCGGCGAGCTCAGGATGATGGATAAGCTCAAAGGGTCCAGTGTCTGCTCTAACGCAGAGCAGGCGTCGAAGAGGAGCAGCGTCCAAATCTCGGCCAGGGATCCGGGTGGACGTTGGAGGAGCCAGCGTTCAACTTATTGGACCCAGCACCCGACGAAGGCTGCAAAGAAGGGCGGCCTTAGCGGGCGCTTTGGAGGCCATGCACTGCCCTGGAGGGTCGTGCATCTTAACAGCCTTGCCCGGGCGGGCATCAGAGAAGCTGACGTCAGACTTATCTGGGCCGCTTGAACCAGAAGGCCACATGGCAGCGACCTTACTGGGAGCGGCTGCCTCCTTAGACCCAGAGGCTCCCGAGGGGCCCGAGCCCGACGAGAGGGTTGACGCCATCCTGGAAGCCTCCAAGATGGCTGCCGTGGAGCTGCCTCCTGGGGGAAGCATTACCTGCAGCACTGCGACCCCAGCCGAGGCCGCAGCGACCGATGAGGAGTCCTGGTGCTTCTTCTTGTGGTGGTCCTCCGGAGAAGTCGAAGCCCGCCGAAGTTTTTTTCAGTTCCTTTTCCATGGAGGTCATTTTTTGTTTAAGAATGTGGGCCTCCAGGGACTGCTGCCTCTGCTTTCGGGTGGCCGTGTTAAACTGCTGGCAGAGCTGGCACTTCTCGATGGGGTGACTGAAGCCTAGAGAAAAAAGGCACTGGGAATGTCCGTCCTTATGTGGGAGCTGGGTGCCGCGAGAATCGCACTTGTTTTTGTTCTCAGAGGGAGTCGGGGACAACATACATGGCAGCTGAAGGTAAGGCTGATGAATTATCTGAAAAAAGTAGATAATAGACGGTAAAAACTACTGACAATTGACTGCGAAGCAGTGAACTTAACCGCGAGGCGCTGCACGAGCTAACAGTGGGAAAGAACTGGAATGCAGGTGTGGGGGACCACCCCTTTATACTGACATCGCCTGATGTTGGTCACCTGATGCCAGAGACTGCTAGCTAGAAATTCTTCCGTGGAGTCCTGACGCCTGTCGGCTTCAGTCCTATTAGTAATTACCTACTGCAACAGCCCTCTCGATCATATATTTACCATCCTTAGTTCAATATATTTAGAATTTTATCAATATATTTTGCAATATATGGAATGTACTAAAGTGGCCATAATGTATATATTTAAAGTACACTGCAATATATTTGCAAATTTTTAATTATATTGAAATATATTGATTTTCCAATACATTACAATATATTATAAAACAAGTAGATTGGAATATAGTTCACTATATGTAAATATATTGTTAATAATATATTTTAAAATATATTTAATTTTTGTCAGGGACCGGTAACAAAAAGCTGGGTGCTATGGGACCCGACATCCCTTGTCTGGCCCATATCAATAACCAGGACTCATTTTAGGTCCAGGCTATGCAACTTTTCCTCACCTGGTCTGGATTGCTTTGGAAAGAGCACAGGGAGGGTCATTGACTGATTCAGGTGGAACTTAGATACCACATTAGGCAGGAATGTTCTGTAGGTTTGAAGATCTACGTTATCCCTGTGTGGGATTATGTAATTTGGCTCTGTGCAAAGGGCTTACAGTTCACTCATCCTCCTAGCAGAGGTCACTGTAACCAGGAATAAAGTTTTCCATGTCACACTTCAGGTCAGCAGTTTCCATAGGCTCAAAGGTAGCTTCCATAAGGTGGGCAAGACCTGCTGTATATTGATGTCTGGGAGGGACAGGTCCCTCACTGGTGGGTACAAAAGGCTGAGCCCTTTAAGAAATCTTCTGAAAATGGGTTGCAGGGCCAAAGACTTTCCCTTGCCAGCTGATATGTATGCTGATACTGCTGCTAAGTGCACCTTTAAAGTTGAAATCCGTATGTCACATTACTTTTGGTATATTAGGTATTGCAGAATTATGGGCAACCCTGGCTCTTTTGAGTTTATTTTTCTGGGGTTACACCAGTAAGAAAAAACCTTTTCCACTCAGAGGAATATGTTGTTCTGGTGGTGGGTTCCTCCAAAACCATAAGCACCTTCAGAGCTTCCTCTGAGAGATCCAGTCCAGAAAAATTGTAACTCCTTAAGAATCATGCCCTCAGGCGTAGTGTCCTGGGATTTGGTAATGTTATTCTGCCCAGGGACAAAGTCATCAGATTGTGACTGAATGGCAGGCTGACTGGATTCTGGATAGACAGGCCCATGAGCATTAAGTACCAGGCCTGTCTGGCCCAATCTGGAGCTATCAAGATCATTGTTACAGATTCCCTCCTGAATTTGAGGAGTACTTTCTGAATGAGTATGACTGGTGGGAGGCCAAACAGAAACTTCACTGTCCAGTCAGTAACAAGGCATCCTCTAGAACAGTCCCTCTGGCTGGCAGTCTGCAACAAAACTGTGGTAGCCAATAGTTTTCCCAAGGAGCAAACAGGTCTATAATGAGTGTCCCACCTTCTGAACACTGTGGCCAGCAATTGCTGGTTTTAGGCCCAATTGTGATTTCCCTAACTGATTCCACTTAGGGAATCTGCCAGGACATTATCTGCCTGGCAGATGCACTGCAAATATGTTTGCTTCTAAGAAATATGACAGGTCCCATCCCAGATTCTCACTGCCTGTATACAGTTTTAAAGATCTTATTCCTACTTGCTTATTTATGTAATACATTGTCGTGGTGTTGTCTGTCCTGATTTGGACAGACTGAACCTGTAATTGGGAGGAGAAAGACTGCATGGCTAGCAGTACTGCTGTGAGCTCCAGGAGGATGATGTGTTCCAGTGACTCCTATGGGCTCCATGTGCCACTTGCCGTGAGGTCTTGAAGGTGGGTCCCCACCCCAGGAGTAAGGCATCTGTAGTAAGAATACTTGTTGGTGATTGCTGAAGGAGCAGAATGTCCTCTCTGAAGTTGTTTTCTTCCTTCCACCACTCAAATGATTCCACCAGTGCTTTTATCACAGGCAATAGCTTTGAAAGGTGGGATCCCATCTTTTAGAAAAAATGTCTCACGTGATACTGGATATCTCTCATTTGGAACCTGGCCCATGGGACCGCAGCTGTGGATGCAGTCATGTGTCCAAGTAGCTATAGGAAGTCTCTTGCAAGTCTTGGATGACCTGCTGTGAAAGACTGCTGTTGCTATCAAAGCTGCAACTCTGGCCTGCGGGAGAAAAGCTTTTCCCTGTAGGGTTTCCCTGTAGGGTGTTTAGCTCTGCTCCTATGAAGCCCAATACTCAAATGGGTTCTAGCTGGGACTTCTGCAGATTTTTCAAGAACCAAAGGTTTTCCAAGATCCTTATCACCAATTGAACTAAGCATATTAACCCTTGTTCAATTTTCCCCGAGACTAGCCAGTCATCCAGGTAGGGAAAAACCACCATACCTTGTTTTCTCAGATGTGCTGTAGGGGGGACACTGGTGGGGTGTGGGGGAAGGGGTGTAAGGGGTGTGAGGCAGTGGCAAACAGAGTGCTCTAGGAGTTTGGCCACTGTCTCAACTGTAGGAGGTTCCAGACCATGACAGTGGAGCTGGAAGTGCTGAAATATGCCACTTGAGAGCTGAAGCCACTGGGCTACTTAAAGCACTTCTGCCACAACTACCTCATAGGTGTCTCTAGCTCGAGAGGGTGGCTGGACAGCAGTGGGGTAGCAAAAGGAATAAAGGTATGGGACTTTGAAAAAGGGGACTTCAGCAAAATTAGGGAAACATTGGAGAACAGCATGAAGGAGACAGTGAAGGTACAGGGCACAGAGTAAAAGTGGGCAGCATTTAAAAAGGTTAGGATAGAAGCAGCAGATAGCTCCATTCCAAAGGTATCCAAGGGAAAAAGGGCTATGGTAACAATGTGGTTCACAGCTGAAGTAAAGGAAGAAGAAAGAACCAAAAGAAGGGCATTTTCTAAGAATATGTAGTCAAAGGGAGGAAGATGGGGTGAAGTATCAGGAAGCAACAAGATATACCACCAGGAAGGTGAGGCAGACCACAGCACAGATGGAGCTCAGATTAGCAAGGGGGGTGAAGAAAGGAGATAAGGCATTCTTCCAGCATATCCATGAGAAACACAAGGTCACAGTGGGTATAGTGAGACTTAACAGCAATGGGTTATGGGGAGCAAGGATAACGCAGAGATACTGAACAATTACTTTTCTTCGATATTCACTGAAGAGAAGGATGGGGTACTGCCAGATTGTGGGGTTAGGAAAGAAGGTAGCAATGATGCTGGGGCAAAGATTCAGATGACAGAGAAAAGAGTGTTGGAAAAGTTAGCAGGGCTGAAAAAAAGATAAATATACGGGACCTGATGTCTTACACCCAAGGATGCTAAATGTGGTATCAGGGGTTATACCAGTGTCACAACCAGCCATTTTCAATAGCTTGCTAGCCATGTGGGTGGCCCCTAGGGACTTGAGGACAGCAGATGCGGTTCTGCTACACAAGAGTGGGAAGATGGAAAGGAACTATAGGCAAGTTAGTGGGGAAGATCATGAAGTCACTAATGAGAGGGGACCTGGTGGACTTCCTAGTAGGGAATGGGCTGTAGGACCACAGACAGAATGGGCTCTCAAGGGGAAGATCTTGTCAGACAAATCCAATAGAGTTTTTCAACTTGGTTACTATGACAGTAGACAAGGGGCGTATACCGTTGTAACAGCGAACCCAGGACAGCGAAACCAACACAGCGACAACAACCCGTTCAACATCCACAGTGTCAAACGGGTTGTCAGAGCACCATACTGATACAGCTACTCCCAGTATTGGCCACTCTCCCCAGTGATCCGCACCCCCTGGAGTTGATTATATACGAGTCCAGGGGATGGGGGGGGGTGAATCCCCCCTTAAACAGCCTACAATTTCCCATCGCTGCAGTGGTTGGGTGACATTTGCCGGGTGATGTAATCGCCGTTGGCAGAATGTTGTCGCTGTGAAGTCCTTCGACAACAAAGTTCTCGATAAGACTTGGTGGAACCAACAAGGAGCAGGTAAAAACAAGTTACCCACTTGTAACAGTAGTTCTAGAAGTGGTATATGATGTTCATCCACGCTAACTGTCAGTGTCCTTTCCCTTTAAGATGTGCCGGAACGTCTTCAAGCTGGCTCCTCCCACCCACCCAGGTGGTAACTCCCTCGACTCCACCCCATGATGCCAGATCTTGCCTGCTGGAAGCAGTGTGTGTGCACCAAAGTTGGGGAGGTTGGGTCGGCCCGTGTGGATGAACATCATATACCACTTCTAGAAAGTACAGTTACATAAAAACTTATAACAGTAGATATTCGAGGAGTGTCTCTTGTAGTAGGTAATACTATTGGGTATCCAGCAGAGGTCGCTGTGGCGCATGTCAGCTCTTCTAGCAATTTTTCACCAGGGACCGTCCACACATGACATCAGCTTCCTGTTCCTATATAAGTGTGGGCGGTCCCTGGAATCCTCGTTTCCCCCACTGGATTCAGCTTGCAAAGCGAGGACTAAGGGTAAGTCGAGGTACCAAAGGAGTCCCAACCCATAGTCAATGGACCAGAATTTGCGCTCTTAGAGAAGGAGGGGGACGGAAGGTGGGAACAAACCTACTGCAAGAGACACTCCTCGAAGATCTACTGTTACAGTAAGTTTTTATGTAACTGTACTACCTTCCACGGAGTGGTCGATTGCAGTTGGTAATACTTTTGGGATGAATCCCAAGCAGTAATGTCCATGTGGGAGGACAGTTATGACAGAAGACCTTGTAGGACTGCACAGCCGAAGGTCACCCTACGTCGTGAGACAATATCCAGACTGTAATGCCTTGTGAATGTATGTATCATGGACCAGGTAGCCGCATTGCAGATATCTGAAATGGAGGCTCCTTGAAACCAAGCCGCAGTAGTAGCCATAGCTCTAGTGGAGTGGGCTTGGACAGGTCCAGGTAAAGGCTTGTTTGTATTTCTTGTAACAAAATGTAATACAATTTGCCAACCAAGATGAAAGAGTACACTTAGTAACCGGGAGGCCGTTGCGACCCAGGGCAAAAGAGACAAACAGTCGAGACATCTTTCTAATCGACTGTGTCCGATTAGTATAGTAGCGTAGTATACGATGGACATCTAAAGTATGTAGTAGATGTTTTACCCTGATTGGAGTAGTCAGGATAGTAGACTGGAAGCTCCAATGACTGATTTAAAGTATGTATGGAGAAACTTTAGGAAGGAAGGAAGGGTTGGTATGAAGGACCGCCCTCTCTTTGTGGAAAATCAAGTAAGGTTCCCTACACATGAGTGCATGAAGCTTGGAAATACATTGAGCGGAAGTGACAGCCACCAGAAATAGGGTTTTCCACAAAAGAAAACGAAGTTCACAAGTGGCCGCAGGCTCAAAATGTTCAAGGGTCAATTTTTCTATCATAAAATTGAGATCCCACAGAGAAGTGGGTCTTCTAATAGGTGGTTTAATATGTAAGATTATTTTCAAAAACATCTTAGCTAGATGATATTGGTACAGTAACCTGCCATCTAGAGGTTCTTGGAAAGCCGAGATAGTGGCCAAGTGGTCTTTGATGGAAGGGTAACTTAAACCGGACTCCGATAGTGAGGCCAGGTAGTCCAGAACCTTCGTCAGTGAACAAAAGTAAGGGTCCAAAGATTGAGAGGCAGACCATATGGAAAAGCGTTTCCATTTGGAATTGTATGTTTCTCTTGTTGCTGGCTTACAGGAGGCGGAGAGAATATTGGCAACAGGAGAGGACACTTGTAATCTAGTTATGAAAGTGTCCCTAGGAGCCAAGCATGAAGGTGAAGAGCCTTTAGGTTGGGATGTAACAGGGTTCTTTAATTGTGAGTCAAGAGGTTGAAGACCGGAGCACTCCCTTGCTTGTTGAGGTAGAACACCACTGCAGTGTTGTTTGACTGGATCAGCAATGGTCTAGAGTCAAAAGATGTTGGAATGCCAGAAGGGCTAAGCGGAATGCCCTCAGCTCTAGGAGACTGATGTGAGGCTGAGGGAGAGAAGTGGTCCACTTGCCCTGTGTCCAATAAGGACCCAGATGTGCACTCCATCCTGCCAGAGAAGCATCCATGGTGAATGTCTGCATGGGAGGGAGGGACTGAAAGGCATTCCTTGTTATAAATTGGTTTCGATTGACCATCAAGTCGGAGCTGATGTCAGAGAGGGAGCGACTCTGATCTTGCCTTCAAATTTTTCTTGTTCTTTGATACCATTGATTCTGGAGGGTTCACTGACTAGGACTCATATGAAGACAGGCGAGTGCTACTGTAAAGATGGTAGCGGCCATGTGACCCAGAAGGCATAGCAGTTGACTAGCTGTGACTACTTTCTGAGTCTGTATGCGTGATGCCAGAGACAAAGGTGTGGCCTGCTGGACGGCTGGACGGTATCTAGGATGGTTCCAATGTACTGGAGACAGAGTCAGGGTTAGGTTGGACTTTGGCCAACTGACTATGATCCCTAGAGTGTGAAAATATTTGCAGGGTAGCCTCTAGGTAAGAAAGCAAAGCTGTTCTGCTTTGATTGGCCAGTTATCTAGATATGGGAAGATAAAGTGCCCTTTCCTTCTTAAAGCTGCTGCAGCTACCTCTAGGTATTTGGTGAACACATTCAGGGCCGAGGAGAGGCCAAACCTGAGTGCTTGAAACTGGTAGTGTTAACCTAGCAGGTAGAAATGAAGAAACCTGCGATGAGCAAGATGGATGCAGGTAGGCATCCTTCATACCTAGGGCACAAAGCCAATCTCCCTGTTTCAATATTGGCATGATGGAAGTCAAGGTTATCATGCAAAACCATTTGTACTGGATGGAAAGGTTCAGTTTTCTGAGGTCCAGTATCGGACCGAGGTCTCTAGTTTGTTTGGGTACCTGAAAGAAGTGCAAGTGGAATTCCTTTTGATGTTGTGAGGAGGGTACTGGAGAAACGGCCTGCATTACCAGTAAAGCCCTTAAGTCCTCTTGAAGAATAGGTCAGGGAGGAGGGTCTGGAGATAAATTCCACAGTATGACCCCTCTGTATAATCTGTAGTACCCGTTCATCTGAAGTGATCGTTCGCCTGGCCTCTAAATGGAGGGCAAAATGACCGCCCACAGCCTCCAAGGCTTATGTCAAGGAGGGGTGGGAAAAAAAAAAAACCCTAGTGGGTCACTAGATATTGGGCCGCCCAGCCCTCCCAGGAGAGTGGGGCGGGAGCCACGGGCAGTGGAGGAGTTGCCTCTTGTGGGTAGAGTACAACCACAATAGCCGCCTGTATTGGTACCTCTGTCTTTTCCACCTCTTTCAAAATAGGAAGAGGATCGAGTATGGTAGGCTGTATGCAGAGTATGGTACATGTCATGGACCATAAATAGAGTTCTGCCTGATGCCTGTAAGTCATTCAGTAAAGTTTGAGTACCTGGCCCGAAATAACTTGGACCCGTTAAAAGGGGCATTAGCTACTTTATGTTGTACGTCAGCCGTAAAACCTGAAAAGCGTAGCCAGGTGTGGCATCGCAAATAAATGCCAATAGCGGACAGTCAGGCCCGAGGTGTCTATGGCATCACATCCCGACCTGGGTAGCTGATGGGGAAATAGCATTGCTAGTTGACATAGTAGCCAATGATTGCTTCCGTTCTGGTGAAGGAGGGAGGTGATTGATAGTCTCAATGGCAGATGACCCAAGGGTATGTTGGTATTTAATCAAATGACCCATATAATTTAGAATTCTGATATTCATGGTACTGGAGAAAAAGACCTGTTTCTCCAGAAAGGCAAGTCTTTGGGATTCTTTATTAGGTGGTAAAGAGCTCATGAGATCATGAGTGGCAGAACAGAATTCACTTCTGAGATAGCCTGAAGGAAGGGATGAACCAAAGGAGCTTGATAAATTTGATCCACCTTATGGGGAACAGCTGAGACAGCTGGAGGCTGATATCAAGCAGCCAGCATGGTTTATTTTGGTAAGTCTGAATTAGTGGGGAATCCACCAAGATGGGCTCCTCTGGCAGATCAAGGTATTCTGACATATCCTTATTTTGTCATGTTTTTGTGGTAGAGAATCCCATGACGTTCTACATCATTTACTGGTATGAAAGACCATCAGGAGGAGGTGCTGCAGATTTTAGGCAGGCCCACATCCAAAGAAGAGATTTCCGGAAAAGAGAGACTGAAGAAGAAATTTCAGCTTCTTGAAATTGTCATATTCAAGGTCACCGGTGAAGTCAACCGGGAGCACTTGTTCATCTGGAAAATAGTCTTCAATATAAGGAGGAAGTGAGCAGGGTGGGAATGGATCCTGGTCATCATGAAAATTCTTAGGCAGAAGAGTAGGAGATCGTAGAGGGTTACCCTGCCCCCTTGGATTGGAGGGCTGGGAGTGCCGTATGGCATGCAAGACGTGCCATACTACAGTGGAGATGTCCATTTTCTTCTGAGAAGGGGGGGTGTTGAGACACAAGGGGGTGACGGAGAGGAGGGACGGAAGCCTGAGCAGGTCTTGCCCCTCGGTGGTAAAAGTCCAGGCTTCCAATCTCTGTCCACCTGTAATTGTCCATCTAAGAGGGTGGAGGGGTAGAAACATGGCATAAGCCATTGGTTTTTTTATGAAGCCCCATTTACTAAGAAAGAATATGAGGGTGCGCTGTTGACGGAGGGACACCTGGAGCAGTGGCCATCAACGAGGCATAAAGTACAGAGGTTGAGGAGGCTCTCTCCCACTCTGTGACTCTAATGGACCCCAGAAAGGGTTACTTATGTATTGCCTTTTTATAGTGCTGGAAGCATTGCGGAAGAGGAAGTGAAAAAAAGTCCCGTCAATGAGTAGGCAGAATAATGATGCACCATTGACAGGGGACAGCCGTCGATGAGAAATAGGGATGCATTGTTGATGGGGATATCAGTCAATGAGAATATGGATGTATTGTCAACAGGTATGGCCGTCGATGAAAATACGAAGGTATTGTTGACGGTGGTGGCAGTCAATGATAATGGAGATGCATCGTTGACAGTGGTAGCCGTTGATGGGAACACTGACTCGTATGGCCATCAATGAGAATATAGATGCATCGTCGACGGTGGTAGTCTTCGATGAGAACATTGACAGTGATGGCAGTCAATGAAAATATAGATGCATTGTCGACGGTGGCTGCCGTCGATGAGAACATTGATGATTATGGCCATCAATGAAAACATAAATGCATCGTCGATGGTGGTAGCCATCGATGAGGATGTTGACGGTTATGGACCGTCAATGAAATTATAGATGCATCATTGATGGTGGCAGCCGTCGATGAGGACAATGACGGGTATGGCCATCAATGAAAATAAAGATGCATCATCGACGGTCTGGTGGCCGTCGATGAGTAAGAAAAACATAGAGGGTGAGGAGGGATACTCCTGCTCTATATGTGTCCAGAAATATAGATCAGTAGATGGGGGAGCTCTTGTTGGGTGAGCCCCCTTGTTCGTAGAATCTTCTATGTTGTTTCTCGTCGATGACTGCTGTTTTCAGAAGTTGTTCTAGTTGCCGCATGCGAGC
Organism: Neoceratodus forsteri; assembly: GCA_016271365.2. Taxonomy (NCBI): domain Eukaryota; kingdom Metazoa; phylum Chordata; order Ceratodontiformes; family Ceratodontidae; genus Neoceratodus; species Neoceratodus forsteri. The sequence continues at coordinate 130,576,370 of CM057453.1, forward strand.
TGAAGACAGCAAAAAAGGAACTGAGGATACCAGGGACCGCTCACACTTATATAAGAAACAGGAAGCTGATGTCATGTGTGGGCGGTCCCTGGTGAAAAACTGCTAGAAGAGCTGCCGTGCACCATAGTGACCTCTGCTGGATACCCAAAACTATTACCTACTGCAAGAGACCACTCCGTGGAAGATCTACTGTTACAGGTGAGTAATCTTTTTTTCTAGGGATATGGCTATGATGTTCTAGCCACACTAACTGGCAGACTCCTAGCAGTTCTCTGGGAGAAGGGAGGCAAGGCACACACCTCCTATTTAGGAAACAGAGATTGGAGAACTGAGGCCTCGAAACCAGCATCCCGGCATGACTCGAAGTCAAAGTGGTAATGGGAAATGAAGGTGTGTGCTGACCTCCAGGTAGCAACCCTACAGATTTCCTGGATAGGCATGTCCCTGGAAGCAGCCACCGACACAGCAGTATGGCGGGTGAAATGAGCCCTTAGCCCTCCGGGAGGCTCTCTACCCACCAACCTATAGCAGAGATCAATGTAGGATGTGGTCCACCTGCCAATCGTCCACTTGACTGCAGGTCTGCCAAGTGCGGCTTCAGTGTAGGTGACAAACAGCTGGTAAACCTCTCCCCAAACTCCAGCTATGCGCTCTTTGTAATAAGCGAGCGCTCACCTCAGATCCAGAGTATGGAGCCCGTGGCTCAGCCTCCAAGGTGTAAGTCGTGAAACACTGGGAGATTAATCACCTGGTTAAGCTGAAACTCCGACACAACCTTAGGGAGGAACTTCAGGTTGGGGTGCAGGACAAACTTGTCCCTGTGGAAGACCAGGTAAGGAGACTCCACGAAAGCACCTGGAGCTCCAAACCCTTCTGGCTGACATGATAGCCACCAAGAAGGCGGTCTTTCACGACAGGTGAGACATCTTACACCTGTGCATTGGTTCGAATGGCTTGCCCATGAGCTTTGCCAAAACCAGCAACAAGTCCCATGGGGGTGGTGGTTCACGCACTGGAGGGGAAATGTGGTCAAGGCCCTTGAAGAAGCGCCAGACCACCTTCTCCTGCACCACTGACTGCTGACCGGCCTGCACCTGGTAAGCAGATTGGCTGCCAGGTGCACCTTAAGGGTCACTGACCGAAGGCCCGACTGAGAGAGGGACCAAAGGTAATCAAGGATGCTAACCACTGGACAGGACAAAGGGTCCAACCCCTTGCCCTGACACCAAATGGAGAATCTCTTCCACTTGAAGGCGTAGCAATTCCTGGTCGACTCCTTCCAAGATGCCTGGACAATGGTAAAGACATCTTCGGAGAGACCCAAGACCTGGAACTCTAGCTGCTCAGGAACCAGGCCGTCAGGTGCAGGGATTAAAGGTCCAGTTGGAGTACCTTCCCCTGATTGATGGAAACCAGGTCCGGGTGTAGGGGAAGATGCCTTAGGAGCCTGCTGCCGAGGCTGAGGAGATCAGGGTATCAGAACTGGTGTGGCCAGTCCGGAGCCACCAGGATCACCTGTGCCTTGTCCCTCCTGGCCTTGAGAAGCACCATGTGGATCAAGGGAAGTGGACGGAAGGCACAGAAGAGGCCCGGAGTCCAGGGCCTCGAGACAGCATCCCCCTGCAGTGTTCCCTGCAGAGAGGGGTGGGCAAAAAAGAGCCACAGCTTTGCGTGCTCCCTGGAGGCAAACAGGTCCACCTGAGGGGTGCCCCACTGGAAGAACAGACTGTGAACTACCTCTGGGCAGAGAGACCACTCATGAGATGCCTTGCTCACCTGGCTGAGGGTGTCTACCAGCTGATTGGAGGCTCCTGCCACATGGATGGCCAGGAGGTCTGACTCCAGGCTGCGCACGAGGGTCCAGACATGGAGAGCTTCCTTGCACAAAGGCAGGGAGTGTGTTCCGCCCTTCTGTTGAGGTAGTACATGGTCGTGGTGTTGTCTGTCTGGACTTGAACCACATGACCTCGAATGTGTAGAGTAAATGCAGTCAGCGCCAGCCGAACTGCTTAAAGCTCCAGCAGGTTGATGTGGCACCAGGACTCCTCGGGGGTCCAGAGCCCATGTACTCTGTGTTCCCCCAGCCAATGAGAGATGCATCGGTTGTCAGGATGACCGTCAGCTCTGGGCAGACAAATGGGATCCCTTCCTGCAGATGTGCTGGAACCAGCCACCACTGGATGGCATCCTACATCTGCTGGGTCACCATGACTGGCTGGTCGAAGTGCCCCTTGCACTGAGACCACTTGCTGGCCAGCTCCCAGTACAGGGAGCGCATTCTCTAGTAGGCCCAACAGACCACACTGGTACAGACCACCATGTAGCCCAGCAGGCACAGTAAGTCCCAGGCAGGGTGCAATTGCCCAACCCGAAATGACTGGGCAAAGGAGGAGAGAGCCTATGCCCCTTCTGCTGAGAGCTGGGCTCTAGCTCTGCAAGAGTCGAGCTCCACCCCAATGAAGTTGATCACCTGCAAGGCCACGAGTTCTTGGCCTCGATGACCAGGAAGCCAAGTTTGATGCAGGTCTGGAGGGCCAGGTCCCTGAACCGCTCCACCTCCTGGCTAAAGGGACCAGCTATCAGCCAGTCATCCAGGTAGGGATAAACCTGAACCCCTTAGTGCCTCAGGTAAACTGCCACCACTGCTAAGCACTTGGTGAAGACCTGGGGGCCGAGGAGAGGTTGAAGGGCATGGCTTGGAACTCGTAGAGGGTTCCCTCAGCTCGAAAGTGGAGGAAACTTCGGCGAGACGGATGGATTAGGATGTGAAAGAACACGTCCTGAAGATCCAGGGGGCAAAAATACAGGTTACTCACCTGTAACAGGAGTTCTAGGAATGGTATATGTTGTTCATCCACATTGTCTGGCAGATTCCTTGCCGCTTTAAATCTTGCCGGAAGGTCTTCAAGCTGGCTCCTCCCACCCACCCGGGTGGTAAAACTCTCGGCTCTGCCCCATGATGCCAGAACTAGCCTGCTGGAAGCCAGGTTGTGCGTCGAAGCCGGGGAGGTCAGGTGGGTCATGTGGATGAACAACATATACCATTCCTAGAACTCCTGTTACAGGTGAGTAACATGTATTTCTAGAGACATGGATATGTTGTTCATCCACACTGTCTGGCAGACTCCTAGCAGTTCTCCGGGAGGAGGGAGGCGGCACACCCCCTACTTAGGGAATAAAGACTGGAGAACCGAGGCCCCAAAACCAGCATCCCGGCGTGACTCAAGGTCGATGTGGTAGTGGGTAATGAAGGTATGTGCCGACTTCCAGGTAGCAGCCCTGCAGATATCCTGGATAGGGACATCCCTGGAAGCAGCTACCAAACAGCAGCGGTATGGCGGGTAGAATGAGCCCTTATCCCTCTGGGAGGCTCCATGCCCGCCAACCTATAGCAGAGATCTATGCAGGAGGTGACCCACCTGCTCATCATCCGCTGCCAGGTCTGCCAGGTGCAGCTACAGCGTAGGTGACAAACAGCTGGCAAACCTCTCCCCAAACTTCAGCCGTCTGCTCCTTATAATAAGCGAGCGCTCTTCTAGGGTCCAAAGTATGGAGCCTATATTCGGCCTCCGAGGTGCGATTGGGGTAGAACACTGGCAGAGTGAACACCTGGTTACGGTGAAACTCCCAACACCACCTTTGGAAGGAACTTCGGGTTGGGGCGCAGGACAACCTTGTCCCTGTGGAAGACCAGATAAGGAGACTCGATGGAAAGCGCCTGGAGCTCTCCCATCCTTCTGCTGACGTGATAGCCACCAAGAAAGCGGGTTCTCCACGACAGGTGGAGATATCACACCTGTGCATTGGTTTGAATGGCTTGCCCATGAGCTTGGCCAATACCAGCAGTAGATCCCACGGTGGTGGAGGTTCTCGCACCGAGAAGGAAATGTGATCAAGGCCTTTGAAAAGCGCCCGACTACCTTGTTCCTACACTGACTGCTTCCGGCCTGCCCTGCAAGCAGAGATGGCTGCCAGGTGCACATTAAGGGTCACGACCGAAGCCCTTGCTGAGAAAGGGACCACAGGTAGTCCAGAATGCTAGCCAAGGAACAGGAGGAAGGGTCCAGGCCCTTTCCCTGACACCAAATGGAGAATCTCTTCCATTTGAAGGCATAGCATTTTCTGGTCGACTCCTCATGGGACTCCTCAATGACATTGAGGACCTCGTCAGAAAGATCCAAGGCCTGGAACTCTAGCTGCTCAGGAACCAGGCCGTCAGGCGTAGGGATTGAAGGTCCGGATGGAATACCTTCCCCTGATTGACAGAGATCAGGTCCAGGCGGGCTGGAAGTCCCCTCGGAAGCCTGGAGCTGAGACTGAGGAGATATGGATACCAGAACTGGCGGGGCCAGTCTGGGGCTACCAGAATCACCTGCGCCTTGTCCCTCCTCGCCTTGAGAAGCACCTTGTGGATCAAGGGAAATGGGGGAAAGGCGTAGAAGAGCCTGGGGTCCACGGCCTCGAGGCATCCCGCAGCGAGCCCTGCTGAGGGGGCGGGCATGGAACAGTCTTAGCTTCGCATTCTCCCTTGAGGCAAACAGGTCCACCTGAGGCATGCCCCGGAGGGAGAAGAGATCTTGTACTACCTCCGGCAGGAGAGACCACTCGTGAGACGCAGCCCCTATCCGGCTTAGGGCATCGGCCAGGGTGTTGGAGGCTCCTGCCACGTGAATGGCTAGGAGATCCGCCTCCAGGCTGCACACGAGAGACCATATGTGGAGATCTTCCTTGCATAACAGCATGAAGCACATCCCGCCCTGGCAGTTTAGGTAGTACATGGTCATGGTATTGTCCGTCTGGACCCGAACCACTTGACCCCGTAGAAACGTAGCGAAGGCGGTGAGAGCTAGGTGGACCGCTCGGAGCTCCAGCATGTTAATATGGCATCGGGACTCCCAAGGGGACCAGAGACCGTGCGCTCTGTGTTTCCCCAGATGGGCACCCCAAACCATCAGAGATGCGTCGGTCGATAGAGAGACCGTCGGCTCAGGGAGGACAAATGGGATGCCCTCCTGCAGATGTGCCGGAAAGGTCCACCACTGGAGAGCGTTCCTCATCTCCTGGGTCACTGTCACCAACTGATCCAACGGATCGTAGCGTTGTGACCACTGGCTGGCCAGTCCCCATTGAAGGGGATGCATGTACCAATGGGCCCAATGGACCACGCTGGTGCAGGCTGCCATAAGGCCCAGGAGGTACAGGAAGTCCTGGGCAGGGCACAATTGCCCAACCAGAAATGATTGGGCAAAGGAGGAAAGAACCTCGGCCCTGTCCACTGGGAGCCGAGCTCTGGCTCGAAGAGAGTCGAGCTCTGTCCCGATGAAGTGTATCACCTGCTTTGGCATGAGTTCCGACTTGGCCTCGTTGATGAGGAGGCCAACCTGAGAGCAAACCTGGAGGGCCAGATCTCTGGACCGCTCCACCTCCGCTCTGGAAGGCGATGCAATCAGCCAGTCATCCAGGTAGGGGTACATCCGGACCCTTCAGCACCGCAAGAATGCTGTCACCACTGCCATGCATTTGGTGAAGACCCTGGGAGCTAGAGAGAGAGAGAGAGGTCGAAGGGCATGGCCCGGAACTTGTAAAGAGATCCCTCCGCTCTGAAGCGGAGGAATCTCTGATGAGACGGATGGATCGGGACATGAAAGAACGCGTCCTGGAGGTCCAGGGAACAGAACCACATGCCTCGTTCCAAGGATGGGATTATCTGAGCCAGAGTGACCATCCTGAAGGTCCGAGACCTTAGGAACCTATTCAGGTCGTGCAGGTCGAGAATGGGGCACCAGCCCCCCGTCCGTTTTGGGACCAGGAAATACCTGGACACAAACCCCGGGTCTGGAGGAGGATCCGACACCTTCCTGATCACCTCTTTTTCGAGGAGCAGGGCAATAACGGCTTGGCGGGCCGACAGCGAGGCTTCAGACCCCGTGGCCCCCCGGGGGGAGCGACGGCTCAAAAGGGAGGGGTTTGCTCGAATTCCAGAGGCAGGCCCTTTCCTACCACCTCCAACACCCAACGGTCCGTGGTGATAGCGGACCAGGCGGAAAGGAAGTGGTGGAGCCGTCCCCCCGCGGGGGGAACCCAGGGAAGGGTGACGAGGTTGGGGGTGACACCTCTCAACCCGTCACTGGGCAGACTTGGAGGAGGGACCGGCCGAGGGACCTCCTGGGCATTACCTCCTTGCTTCCTGTTGGAAGAAGCGGCTGGCTTGGGTTGGGACACCAGCGCGAGCCTGCTGGCCCTAGTGCTGCTGGGCGGTCGTGCTGCAGGGTCCGAGGGCGAAAGGACTTATGCTGTTGCTGACGGCGGCCTTTGTCCCTCTGGGTGGAGGTGACAGAGTCCAGAGTGGCGTTGGACTTTTCGATCCGCTGGAGGTGTCCCTCCACTCCAGGGCTGAAGAGGTCAGTCCCCAAGAAGGGGACGTCCGCCAACTTGTGCTGGGTATCCGCCGTGAAGGTGGATATCCTCAGCCACACCCTGCAGCGCATGGCCACCGCGGCCGCTACTGACCTGGCACAGGAATCACCTATGTCCAGAGCAGTCTGAAGCTGCTGCTTCGCCACCGCCCTACCCTGGTCCTGCACCTGATGGACCGTGGTCGGCCGGGAGATGAGGGAGGACCTCATCCAGGGAGCCCATGAGGGCATGGGAGAAGTGTGCCATCAGCACGGCCGAGCTGGCCTGTCTGAGGCCGATGGAGGATGCAGCGTACACCTTGCGCCCGGCATAGTCCAGCTTCTTGGACTCTTTTTCAGGGGGCTTATCCACGTCCCGGGCGTTTCCGGAAGGCGGAAGGCGCTATCGGTGACTAACCCCTCGGCAGAGGGTGCTCCGAAACCAGACAAGAGCCGTTAGGGACCGCATACTTCCTGGCCATCCTGGCCGAGGGCGCAAGACAGGAAGCAGGCCACTGCCAAAGCTCCAAGGCTGGGCCGACAATGGCCTCAGCCACAGGGAAGACCTCCGTGGGTGAATCCCCTCGGTCCAGTATCTTCGTCAGGGGATACTTGGCCCGTTTGGACACGGGCTCGAGCTGCATCCTGGTAGACTCCGAGATGAGCCGAAGCAGACCCATGAAGGACGATGGGCTATCGTCCAAAGACTGGCCCCCAGAGGACTCCAGGTCAACCTGCCTGGAGAACAAGGAGGAGTCGTTATTGGACTCCGAAGAATCTGCAAAGAGCTGCCTCAGCATGAGCCACCCTCCACCTGCCGAGGACGGTCGGGAGTGAGGGTGGCCGACAACCTGTGGAGCAAGCCGTGACCCAACCAAGAACCTTTGGTCGGTGCCCCAGACTTGGGTTGTGGAGGCGGAGGTTCCACCACAATCAGTGGGGCAGCAGGTTTCGGCCTAACAACCGGCCCAGAAATGGGCATCTCAACTGCGGCAAGCGGTTGCTTCGGCCGTTCGAGGCGACAGCCACTGATGGCCGGGATGAATCGAGGTCGATTACTCCCAGACAACAGTAACTGCTGCCACATAAGCTCCTCGTGAACGCCGACACAATTTGCGTCGAAGCCTCTCCTCTTCCGAGGAGGAACGGTGTCGCCGCTTACTTTGGTGCTGAGACCGAGACCGCCAATGTCGGCGGGAACAGCTTGACCGAAATGAAGTCCGAGACCGAGACCCTCAGGGAAACCGAGGGCGGCCCTGGGAAGGGGCGGGGGACACCCGCCCTTCCCTCGGCTCAGACACTTTAACCGGGGGACTGCCGCTCTGAAGTCACAGGCAGATCCTCAGTTTCCACTGGGGGAACCGGTGAAGAGGGATTGTCGGCTTCACCAGTCGACAACCCATCCGACGGGTCGAGGAATATCTCGACTGCGTCGACAGGTGTCTCAGCAGGCTGGCCTGACGGGGACGCCGTGAAGCCAGCGGCCTGAGCCGCAACCTCGACCGAAGTTGACGGTCGGCTGTCCAGGGAAGGAGACCTCTCCCGCTCCCATGAACGCCGACAGTGGGATTTACCCTTCCGACTCCCTCTTCTTGGGCCGAGAGGAATGTCCCGAAGGCCCCTCTCCCTTCGTGGAAAGGGACTGACAATGCTCCTTGAAAGAAGCCGAATAAGAGGTACTCAAAGAGAGCGGGATAAATGCCGCGACCGAGGAGGAAGAGGAAGATGCAGCCTGGGCCGCCTCCTCCTCGAGGGTGATCATCTGCTCGAGCTGCTCAGCCGAGCCAGCCGCCCTTGGACACCTCGAGAGCCTCTTTAGATTTTACCAGCAGATAGCGCTTCGGGGTGCCAGGGCTTCAATTGTTGTCACGATCACCTCAGGACGTTGGCGAAGGAGGCGACACAACTTCATGAGCCTGTGGGTCGTGGTCTAAGGCCAAGGCAGTAGACGCATGGGAGTGCGGATCCGTCCTGGACATCTTTGACCGCGAAGGGCACCTCCAAGCTGGGATTGATTTGTCCATTGCAGCCGAGGGATAAGAAGTCCGAAGTTTAGAAAACTTCAAAACTAGTTTCGGACGAACCGAAGAGTTAGGATCCAGTCTAAAACGCAGAGCGCTAAGGAGGGAACCTAAGCTTCCAAGCGGTAAGGAAGATCTGGCGTCATGGGGCGGAGCCGAGAGTTTTACCACCCGGGTGGGTGGGAGGAGCCAGCTTGAAGACCTTCTGGCAAGATTTAAAGCGGCAAGGAATCTGCCAGACAGTGTGGATGAACTACATATCCATGTCCCTAGAACCACGTTTTGCTCTAGAGATAGCATGCTCTGAGACAGAGTTACCATCCTGAATGTGTGCGACCTGAGGAACTTGTTCTGGTTATGCAGATCTAGAATGGGCACCAGCTCCCTGTCCGCTTTGACACCAGGAAGTACCTGGAGACAAACCTTGGGTGTTCTGGAGGATCCGTGACAGGAACCACGACCTCCTTGTGGAGGAGCTGGGCTATGTCGTCTGTGAGAGCTAACAGCATGTCTGTGGAAACCAAGTCCTCCTGTGGGGTGTGGGCTCAGCAAGGAGGGTACTGCTCGAATTTTAGAGACAGACCCTGACTCACCACTTCTAGAACCCACCTAGCTGGCCTGTCGGCACAGCGGTTGGATTTATGCTCACGACGCCGGCGACCCGGGTTCGGGAATGGACCTGGGTAGCTGGAGGGCCGGCCGGGGGGAGATGGATGGAGCATCCTCTGGACTGCTCTCCTTCTCTGGGGGAGTGGGGATGAATGTCCTGTGCACTACAGACCCCTGGTGGAAGCCGGGGTCTCCGCCGTAGCCAGTGTCTGGACATCTGAGGAAAAAAAAACATCCTTTTGGGGACAGAAAAATACCCAGCCAGCCGCCATGATGCCCTCCTCGCTGCCTCTGATGTGCTCCCAGGCCTGTTCCCCTGACCCAAACTGACGTTCGTGACACCGGTAAGTGCTGTGACCCCACCCTGGGGGGGTAAGCCAGGGGGCATGGGGGGACCGCGACTCATGTGGGAGGCGGGGGAGGGCAGGCCATGACCAGGGCTGAGTTCCGGCACTAGGCCAGGACAAAAAGCATACTAAATAAAAAAAAAAATAAATAAAAAAAAAATAAAAAGAGAACCCACCTGCCCGTGATGACGGCGGACCAGACAGAAAGGAAATGGCAGAGCCAGCCCCCCACGGGAGGACTCAGGGAAAGCATGACGGGCACGAGGGAGGCACCCCTCATCCTGTCACTGGGCAGGCTTGAAGGAGGAGGGCCTGGATGAGGGACCACCAGAGCCTCTCACTCCTGGCTTACAGACAGTGAAAGCCACCGACTTGCGCCAAGGTCACCAAGCCTGAGCCTGCTGGCCAGCTGGTTTCTGGGCTGGCTTGGCTGAATGAGTGGAGGTGGACCAAAATAGCTTCCATTTCTGATGCTGCTTGGAGCCCTTTGGGTTCTTCTTTCCAGATGTCACTGAGTCCAAGCAGGCACTGGACTTCTCAATGCATGCAAAATGACCCTCGACCCTGAGTCCGAACAGGTCGGTGCTTAGGAAAGGGACATCTGCCAGCTTGTGCTGAGTGTCCACCATGAAGGTCGAGATCCTCAGCCAAGCCCTGCGATGCATGGCCACTGAGGCCATGAAGGAGCAGTCACAAGAGTCCTCAATGTCCGTGGCAGTCTAGAGTTGTTTGGCCACAGCCCGGCCCTGCTGTCGGACCTGTTTGACCATGGTCTGAAGGTCCACTGGCAGATGAGGAAGCATTCCATCTAAGGTGCCCAGCAGAGCATGGGAGAAGAGGGCCACAAAGAGGGCCGAGCTCGCCTGGCGGAGACCAAGCAAGGAGGCAGCATAGGCCTTTTTAGCTGTTGGTCCAACTTCTTGGACTCCTTATCAGGTGGCTTGTTAACATCTCTGGTGTTGCCAGAGTGCCGGAACACAGAGTCAACCACCAACCCCATTGGCCAAGGGCTGCTCTGTGAATCCCAAAAGGGGTCTGGTGGGTACCGCATACTTTCGGGCCATCCAGGCAGACAGCACAGGGCAGTATGCGGGGCACTGCCAGAGCTCCAGGGCATGGCTAAGAATGGCTTCTGCCACCGGGAAAGCCTCCATAGGAGAGTCTCCCCATTCGAGGACCTCGGTCAATTGTAATAAGCCCATTTCTGGATAGGCTCCATCTTCATACCCGTCGACTCAGAGATCAAACAGAGGGGGCCCATGAAAGAGGATGGACCTCTGTCTGTCGAGAGATCCCCCAAGGACTCCATGTTGACTGGATGGGAGTGCAAGAAGGAACCCTCGGACTCTGAAGAGTCGTCAAACAGCAGTCGACCGCTGGAGTCCCCACTGACCCTCCGCAGACAGTCAGTGGTGACGGTGACCAACAGCCGAAGGGGAACCCCATTGGCTAGTTGAGACTCCTTTGTCGAAGTGCCGACTGTCAGCTGTTTGGGCGGCAGTTCCACCACAATTGGCAGAGAAACTGGAGTTGGCCACGTCAGGACCATCTTAATTGGTTCCATTGACGGAGCTGGCATCGGCTTTTTGGGCAACAGCCAAGTGATGGCCAGCATAGAAACCGGCATCAGGTTGGTGCCAGTAAACACCAGCTGTTGCCACATCAAGTTCTCATTGCGCTGATGCAACTTGTGCCGAAGCCTCTCCTCACCCGAGGACTAGGATGAAGAATAGCAGCAGTGCCACTTCCTGTGGTGCCGAGAGTGGGAGTGCCAATGATGGCGGGACTGGCTTGACCCACAGGAAGAAGACAGATACCTCAACCTCGGCCATCGAAGGGACCAGTGGCAGGGCTTGGAGGGAGTCAGCGATTGCCGAGGCGCCTCCTGGTCAGGGTCAGGGACCAGAGGTGGAGGGGCAGTGGACTGATCTGTCCCTCCAATGGTCTTTGTCAGGACTGAGGTCCTAGACAAGTAAGTATCGGCCTCTTCGGTCGACAACTGATCAGTAATCTTGAGAAAAATCTCAGCTAGTGCTTTCACCAGTGTCTCGGCTGACAGGCCTGATGGAGTTACCATGGAGCCAGCAGCCAAGGCTGAAGATCTGACCAAAGTCAAATCCGGAGAAGTGCAGGAATCAGAGGCCCTCGACCGAGAGGGCTCCCGATCCCATGATTGACGATGAGTCTTTTCTTTTTTATTCTCTTTTTTAGATTCAGATTTGCTGGTTTGTCCCTGACCGAAGGTCAACAGGTACTAGCACAATTCCTTGAAGGAGCCCGTAAAAGTTGAGCCCAGCTGAAGCGGCACAAAGGCAGGCCTGGTGATCATGGACGTGTCCCAGGCAGTAGACGCACATGGTGTGCAGGTCGGTCCTGTACATCTTCTGCCCACAAGGGCACTGGCGGAACTCGGGAGCAGACTTATCATCCATCACGGTCGCAATCGAAGATAGAGTAGAAGACAAAACTTGTGCGAGTTGGTTTGGAAGTAATTTCAAAGAATTTAAGCGCTACGGCCTACTCAACGCAGGAGCAGTAAAGAGGGAACCTGCTTCTTCCAGCAGAAAGGAAGATCTGTTGTCATGGGGTGGAGCCGAAGGAGTTACCACCCGGGTGGGTGAGAGGAGGCAGCTTGAAGACTTTCTGGTACATATTAAAGGGAAGGATACTGCTGCCAGTTAATGTGGATAGAACATCATATCCACATCCCTAAAACTGATATTGTCTCCCTTGACTTCAGCAAGTAGTCACAAATTAGGGACCTTGGGGTAGAGGAAAATATGGTGAACTGCGTAAAGAACTGGCTGGGAGTAGAACACAAAGGGTGGCTGTCAATGGGGAGTTTTCAGACAAAGATCTGCACAAGGATAGACACAGAGGAAGGGAGAAGGGAACGAATGGAGGATCTCAGCAAGTTAGAGAACCGATCCAAGATTTCTCAGCTGAACTTTAATGCTAAAAAATGTAAAGTAATGCACATTGGGAAAAGCAACTCATGGGTGCAATATGAAATGGGAGGGTGGTGCTTAACAACACTCTGAAAGAAAAGGATTCAGGGGTGATGATTTCGGAGACCCTAAAAATGTCTGCACACTACAACAGTGTAGAGGTCAAAGTAAACAAAATGATGGGATGCACAGGGAGGGTGATGAGCAGTAGAAGGTGGGGTGTGCTTATGCACCTGGAATACTGCACAAGGCGCTGGAGCTCACACCTGAGGAAAGACTGCAATAAGATGTAGACAGTACAGTGCAGGGTAACAGATAGTGCATGGCCTTGGGGATTTGATGTAGAAAAAGCTGCATGACTTAAAAATGCACACCCTAGAAAAAAAGGAGGGAAAAGGGGACATGATTCAGACATACAAGTACCTGTACGGGATAAACAGAGTAGATGTCAAGGACCTATTCCTATTCTCCTCGAGTTCAAACACAGGGATGAGGGTAAAATCACTAAAGCTGGCATGGGGGAAGATTTAAAAAGGATGTCCGGAAACACTTCACAGAAACCATGGTGGATAAGTGGAATAAGCTACCAGAAGAAATCAACAAGTCAATCAGCAGTTTCAAGCTGGGATGGGATAGGCAGGTGGATTTAGCTAGAAAAAGGGGGAACAGTGAAAAAGAGGAGGACTTCCACAGAGCAAGGCAGGATAGTTGGGTAAGGTACGCAGACTGGATAGGCCAGCAGCCTTTTTCTGCCATCAGTGTCAATCTGTATTCCCTTTTATGAAGTCCAGTGTCTCTCTCACACATTCATTATGTCTCCTTCATCTCTAGTTCTGGATTGGATCCTTTCCCCAGTATCTCAGCTCTTATGTCAGTTTCTAATCCCATCTCTTACTCCCTTCATTCATCTGACTTCTACTCTTACTTTTTACCCTGTGCTAACAAGACTGCAGTACAGCAGTTTGCCTTCTCCTACTGGCCCCCTCACCTTTGCTCTAGTCTCTGCTCACCTATCCACTCCTGTTCCTCACCATCTGCCCTTAAAGCTCTACTTAGAGACCACAACTGTGTCTGCTCCTGCTCCCCCTCAAACCTCTTCCCCTTATTTCCTTCCTCCTGCATAGCCTCTTTTGTTCCCATTTGTCTTCCAATGATTTCATAATTCCCCTCTTCCCCTGTTTATTTCCTTCATTGCTATAACTAATATTTGCAATCTTAGAGTTGAGTGGTCTCATGCCCATTCTTAGGGTGTGAGAACTGCAAACCGAACATATGAGGTTCTGATGCTCTAAGGATACAAGAAGACCACTCGTACAACTGTAAGAGTGATCTAGGCAGCGGTATTAATATATTGTTGATCAGGAGCTATCAAAAATACATTCAAATTTTAAAAATTCTTCCCAGAGCATGCCCGTTTCCAGGGCAGCTCTGCATGAGACACCCTTCACAGAATAACAGTGTCTCAAGTACAGAGGAAAGGACTGCTCCAATTGGTCAGGAGCCCTCCCTCAGCTCTATAATGTGCTGTAATATAGCTACAATAATGTATGAGGTTGAGTGCATAATGAGAAATTAATGCCCACCTGAGGTGTGGGATGCTATAAAAGCATCCCACACCTAGGGTGGGCATTGATTTCTCATTTACGCACTCAACCCCATACATTGCTACATGTAATTGCTGGCTCGTCTTTTCTGGCCACACACACAAAGAAAGATTTGGTGACAGATACTTGAAACTAAAACGGGAACTCGGAAGTGTAAAATGCGGCTAAACTGTTAACTTTTTTTTGTTTTAAGTAATATTCTTTTACTACCTTAATAACAAGTCCAGTAAAGTCTGTGAAATACTGCACTTTTGGTTCTTTTCTTCAGTTTGTTCAAGGTTTTCTTATTTTTTTCATCGGGGCTATTGTTTTGGAGATATGCAGATTAGTCTTATTACTACGCATTCTTTCTGTTTGTTGCCTTAGTGATATGCTAATTCTGTCATGACATGAGGGATCCTGCTCCTTTCTATGGAGATTGGAGAGACAGACAGAGAAGGTTGTTGTGAAAATAAATAAAAATGCTGCTTGTTTCCATTCGTTTCAGTGCCATGATGGAGCTGTGACAGGATTTTCCAAAGGGATTTTGGCTTTGCGAATTGGCTGGATCCTGACCATCAGACCCGACAGGATCACATCCTCAGGCATTTTCCCAGATGCCATCTCTGACCACTCGCCTATCTTTTGCACATGGGGCATCTCTCAGACTAAAATTCCCAGTAAAGTGATCCAGATGAGGGACTACTCGAAATTTAGCATACATGACTTCCTCTCTGACCTCAGACTAATTGACTGGTCTGGGGTCACTGCCTCAATGGACCTGGCCCAAGCCCTGGATGTATTCTTATCTAAGTTTATCCCCATGCAGAACAAACATGCCCCCACACTAGAAGGAGGGTGAGGGGCGCCATTACCAAATGGCTTCATGGTGGCCTATTCTCCCTTATGAAACTCAGGGACAAATGCTGGGAGACCTACAAGGTCTCCCAAAGTAACAGTGATCTCCTAGCTTATAGACGCCTCAGAAACTCCTGTAAAAAAGCCATCCGCTCAGCAAAAAGTGAGTTCTGCCGATCTACCCAACTCTCCTCTGCCAGCAATCCGAGGAGTTTCTGGCAGAATATTAGAAGTGCAGTTGGGGGCTCTGCCAGAGTGCAAGTCACTGACTTGCTCATTGATGGGGTCAGCTGCAATAACCCACATACAATTTCAAATGCCTTTAATGCCATGTTCTCCGAGCTGTCTGCCCCTCCTTCCCCGTCCACAGCCCCCAAGTCCTCTAGCACCCCTCCACTCAGACCCAACTTCCGTCCCCCCTTCTACCTACAGCAGGTGTCGGTAAAAGAGACCCAGAAGCTGCTTGCTAGCCTCTCCCCTCATAGTGGGGCAGGGCACAATAGCCTCGAACCGAAACTGCTCAGACTAGAGGCCCACCTCCTTGCCAGGCCCGTAACGTACATCTTCAATTCCTCCCTAACCAATGGAATCATCCCAGACATCTGGAAAGTGGCCAAGGTTACCCCTGTTCTAAAGCAAGGAAACCCCAAAGATCCCCTGAACTACTGACCCATCGCCATTCTGTCTGCCACCTCCAAGATACTGGAGAAAGTTGTGGCCTCTCAGCTAACCCAGTATATACAGCACCACAACTTCCTCTCTCCGGCTCAGCATGAGTTTAGGAAGGGGCACAGCATGGCTACCGCCCTCATTGTAGTCTCCTCGCTGATCAAAACTGCAGCTGACCAGGGCAACCTCACCGGAGCTATCTTTGTGGATCTCTCCAAAGCCTTTGACAGGGTTGATCGCTCCCTCCTCAGCTCCACTCTTCTTTCCCTTGGACTCTCACCCCCTGCCCATGCTTGGTTCCTCAACTACCTCACTGGTAGGAAGCAGTACACCAACTTTAACCGGACCCTCTCCAATCCCACATCTGTCCGCTGCGGGGTCCCTCAGGGGTCTGTCCTTGGCCCAACTCTCTTCTCCCTTTTCATCAACGAACTGCCATCCGTCATCACCCATGGGCATACCACCCTGTATGCAGATGACCTTGTCATCTTGGCCAGTGCCCGGGACATTGCCACCATTAATTCCCAATTAAATTCCAACTTCCAGCGGATCCAGTCCTGGCTGGTGGAACACAGGCTTACCACCAACCTCAAGAAAACCCAAGCCATGCTCTTTGGTTCCCTGAACAAAACTAAATCCTGCCCTGCTCTCCTACAAATCTATGGGGTTGATGGCTCTCCTCTGCAGATGGTGGCCGCTGTCAAGTACCGGGGCGTCACTCTGGACCCGCAGCTGGACCTTACCCTACACATCCGGAATGTCTGCAAGGCTACGAATGGTAAGCTTGGTCTCGCCTACAGAGCCAAAAACTGCTCGACTCCGGCTGCTCGTATGGCCTTAGCCAGGGGGGGTCCTCCTCCCTTCTCTCTGCTACGGGCCAGTAACCTTTGCCCCTGTGCCTAA
Source organism: Neoceratodus forsteri (assembly GCA_016271365.2). NCBI lineage: Eukaryota > Metazoa > Chordata > Ceratodontiformes > Ceratodontidae > Neoceratodus > Neoceratodus forsteri. The sequence continues at coordinate 130,592,703 of CM057453.1, forward strand.
ATCCAGCCTTTTGAAATGGGACACAGCCTACAACAACATCTGCCGCTTTGCGCTTTCTGCCCCTTCCCTAACGCACCGCAGTGACCTCTACACACGCCTAGAGTGGCTCCCTCCTGAGAAGCACCGCACCTTCGTAATTGGGAACTTCATCAACAACATCGTCAGATCAGCCACCCCTGCTGCCCTCGCCCTTTCCCTCAACCCTGACACCCCTTCTTACCAGCTTAGGTCCAGGGCAACGCTTGATTGCCCTGTCCCTAGAACTCGCACCCTTGTGGGCGATCAGGCCTTCGCCACCTATGCCCCAAAAATATGGAACTCACTCCCTGCCCTTACACGGTCCTCCTCCTCCCATCCTGGCCTTAAAGCCTCCCTTTGGAACTACCTGAAAGGATCCTCCACTTGTCCATGTACCTCGTAGCGCACTAGCACCAGGTATGCTGGGGGGTCTCTGCGCCCTCAGCATCCACTGCACTTACCCACCTGTCAACTGGTCGAGTAACTGTTAAATGTCATCCTTGCACCAATCTTACTCCCTGTCCTCCTTCCCTAACAGTTCACATGGCCCTCTGTTCCTCTCCCTCCGTTTGCTCATTCCTCAGTGTAACCCCCCCGGTGCCCCCACCCTATTTGCTGGCAATTACTTCTGTTTGCAATTGACTGAACCTGTTTTTATGTAATTTTGCTGTTCTCTGCCGAAATCACCAAGTATGTACCGCACTGTATTTATCTTGTGCTAATCATCTCTAATGCTGTTAGCTACCTACTCAAACCCTGTTAAGCTTGTCATTTCTCTGGATGTCAAATTTTGTTATTGCCTGTTGTCTCATTGTATGTTAAGTATGCTTCTAGTTTGTAACCCTCCCGGGTCGCACCTGAAAATAGGCACTTGGCTGTCTAGTGTGCCTTACCCAGTCAACAAATAAATAAATATGTGCCGAGGCACAGCGCGAGGCAGAAGAAGGAGCAGGTGTTGCGTGCTCACCGTTATAACCCACAGGTTATAACGGTGAATTATAACCTGCTCCTTCTATGGGAGAAAAGATGAGCCAGTTACTACATTACTGTACTGCTTTCTTTACTTTCCCTTGTACCCCTGTCTCTCAGGAAACCTCCAAGAATGAGCTGTTCATAGCTCAGTAAAACTTTTACTAGTAACACTTTCAATTAAGTAAAGAAATGGATTCATATCCTCTACTTCCCCATAGTTTCACGGATATAATCTTTCACTATAAAGAACGCCATTTGTTCTACCTGTTGTTACAGTGGTTTCAGCTACTTGCATCCACTATCCTGCCCACCGAGTTTTATAAACACCAAACACCAAGTTCCATACAAAATTAAGTACTCAATGCAGCTTTTCTTGTCTACCAAACATGGTGCTTTGAACACATTAGTATGATTATAACATTGAATCTTGGGCAAGTATTTGCACTGTACTCTGATGGTGACAGTTTAGTTAGGATCAGGACAGGCCGGCATGCCTAAGACAGAGGGACCTGTGCAGGGGAAGGCTCTGATTCAGAGGGTGTTTTGCCAGGTCTGTTGTTGAACATTTTATTAAAGAAGTCACAATACAACAAAGAAAAACGAACATCCACCATGTAAAACACTGGCGGTACTGTATATGTCAAAGGACATAATGATATGCTGGTGATACACAACAATATGCTCATTCTATGATATCAAAGAAGATACAATTAAAGAAAGAGAATAGAACAAGTAACACTGACACACTGTTTCAGTTCCTAGCCAAACCAGTTAATAGTACACTCCAGAGGATAAACCATTTCCCCACTAACAGTGCGGGGATGCGGGAAGGGCCTGTTTGGTGGTATCAATAAAGGTAGGGACTGTCTAACAGTAAATTAGAGGAAGAGGTAGGGTGGGCAGAGGAGGTCAGTATGTGGGCTAGACAAACTGGGGAAGGCAAAAATTAAGGAAGATAAGGAAGGAGCATCAGGTAGAGTAATATGCATCCAGAAACTGGGTGTGATAGTCTCTCAGAAGTAGTCACCTATGCTAGAGAGGTCTGTAGTTCCGAAACATGTCAGGCGGGGTTGTGTTCTCGATTTTTTATTTTATTAAATAATGGCGTTAATTTAAACCATTGTAGCGTCCTTCTTATGGGTTTGCGTATGCTTAGAACTTGGTATTCTACTCACTTACCATCAGGGGTCAACCTTAACCTTTTTTTGCATTAGCAGCAGGGCAAGTTGATTCAGATTTGCACTAGCCTGCAGATGGTTGCACTAGCCCTCAATTACAATGGCAAATTTTGATCACTTATACAGGAAACAATGCAAGCCAAGAAATACTCTGATTATTGCACATTTGTCCTGCTCTCACATTGCTTCCAGCTCCCCCAGCAGAAAAAAAAAGACTGCAGTGCCATCACACACAGTGTGCCCCCACCCCCCACTGTTTTGTACCATGGTCTCCTCTCTCTGCCCCCCCCAAAACAGAGGACATCACAACAGCAAATGTTCAATCAAGCAGTCCTAGCTGTGCACACACACAATAGCTGACATTATCATGCACCTCACCACACTGTCACCACCACCCACAGGGCAATAAACAAAGTACGGCAGAGAAAGACACTCTCAGCCCCCACACTATAGCCAACTAGAGACCTGCACTTCTGGAAGTTTTTGTACAATCTTCTTTCATGGCATATGCAGCTAGATATCAGAGGGCTCTACTAAAAACTATGCTAGCCAAAGTGCAACATGGAGGGGACACTATGCTCAGAGATGTTTACGACACTGTTAAACAGTCTGCTGAAGCCACAAAGTACCAGTTTCACATGGCTGTAGATAATAATGACACAGCCTCAAGGGTCATGGTTTAGGCCATTTCCCTCAGATGTTTTGCTTGGTTGAGAACTACTAGTCTTACCGAGGATGTCCAAACCCAGGTGTTAGATTCTCCCTTTGAGAATAACTCTCTCTTTGGGGACCATACTGAAGCCTATATGAAAAGAATGGACGAGTTCAAACAACATACAAGAGTAATTCAGCTGAAAGAAAAGCCACCTCCTCTCAGAGAGCTCACCTGGGGGGTAGGGGCAGGGTTATTTCAGGACATTCTCCCTATGCCATATAACATAGATTTCTCTCATATGAGAGTTATTTTCAGGGGTAGGGGCAGGAGGGGCCAAAGAAGAGCTAACCCCACCCCGTTACTTCTATTCAGTCTAGGCAGCAGTCTTCCTGACTCCTTGCTGGTCGCCTCCCCCCTCTCCGTGGCGGGCATGCTCTCACCCTACCTCCATTGCTGGGACAAGTGGGTTCTGAAGGTAGTGGAACAGGGCCTTTCCCTTCAGTTCGAAAAATTACCCTTTCTCCACAGGCCCTTACAACCAAAACCTTCCTCCCCTGCAGAACGACTGCTGCTGGAGGCAGAGGTCAAGAATCTCAAGAGGGCCAAGGCCATGGAACAAGTGCGACTTCCCCAATGGGGAAAGGGTCTTTATTCCAGATATTTCCTGACCTTAAAGAAAACAGGGGAATGGTGCCCTATTCTGGACCTAAGGTACCTGAACAAGCATCTGACGAAACCAAAGTTCAAAATGGTAACCTTGACTCAGGTCATTCACTCTCTAAAGCAAGGGGACTGGCTAGTCTCCCTGGATCTGAAAGACGCCTGTTTTCACATACCAATAAGGCAATCCCACAGAAAGTTCCTCAGATTCTGTCTGCCCTCTGGCCATTATCAGTCTGCAGCCATGCCTTTCCGGCTCACTTCTGCTCCCAGGGTATTCACCAAGTGCCTGGCAGTTGTAGCAGCTCATCTCAGAAGCCAGGGAATTTCAGTCTGTCCCTACCTGGACGATTGGCTGATTGGGGCCAACTCATCCCAGTCTGTTTCAGACATCCTAATTCGGACAAGGTGTACCCTGGAGTCCCTGGGCTTACTTATTAATGAACAAAAGTTGCATTTTCAGCCTGCCCAAATTCTACAGTTCATAGGGGCAGAGCTCAACATCCTGCAGGGAAAGCCCTTCCTCCCTTCAGACAGGGTCGACCTTTTCCTTTCTCTGCTAAACTCATTCAGTCCAGGCCAGCCAAGACCAGCCAGACATTTCCTCAAACTTCTCAGTCATATGGCCTCAATGACCACGTTAGAGCCAAGGGCCAGATTCCAGATGAGGGACGTTCAGTTTTACCTCGGGTCTCCTTGGTCCCAGAGAAAAGATCCCTTTACAAAGCTCATTCCAGTCACAGAGATGTTTCTTTGATCCATGGACTGGCGGAAAGATGCAGACAATCTCAGGGTCGGGTATCCTTTTTAACTCCCCAACCTTCCCAAATTTTGACTACCGATGCTTCCCTCCTAGGATGGGGTGCCCGTCTGGGTGACTTGTCCATAAGCGGGACTTGGACACCAAAAGAGTCCTCCCTTCACATCAATCTTCTGGAACTCAGAGCTGTACTCCTCGCCATCAAGGCCTTCGTTTCTCGGCTCAGGGGTCAGTCTGTGCAAGTAAGGACAGACAACACGACTGCCATGTTCTACATCAACAAACAGGGAGGAACTCGATCAACCAAACTGTGCATGGAAGCCATGAGGATTTGGCCCCTTGCCTATTCCCTGGACATGTCACCGTCAGCCATCCATCTCCCGGGCAAGGACAACACTTTGGCGGATGCCCTAAGCTGCAACAGTCAGGGCCACCACGAGTGGACCCTCAACAAGAAAGTCCTTCACACGGTGTTCAGGAGATGGGGCATCCCGGATCTGGATCTGTTCGCATCCAGTCTGAACCAGCACTTACCCCTGTACTGTTGCAGGCCCCCAATTCTGGGGACCATCCCAGTGGATGGGTTGACCCTAGATTGGATAGGGAGGTTCCTTTATGCATTCCCTCCCTTTCCTCTTCTGTACAGAGTACTTCTCAAGTTAAGGGAACAACTGGCCACCATGTTCTTGGTGGCTCCCGACTGGATGAGACAGCTATGGTATTCTCTGCTCCTCTCCCTGTCGGTCAGGAAACCCATCAGACTTCCTTCGTGCCTCAGCCTTCTGACTCTTCCTCAGACCGGAGTGGTGTTCCCCAACATCCAGTCTCTTCACCTCAAAGCCTGGTACTTGAGGAGTTAGAATTCCCAGACTCTTTTTATTCAGAGCAAGTCCTGAATATCTTATGGATGGCTAAGAAACTCAGCATGAGGAAAACCTACGCCTCCAAGTGAAGACGTTTTTCTTTCTGGTGCAGGGACAAGGGTATAGATCCTTTACAGGCCTCTTCCCCTTCCTTGTTGGATTATTTGGTTCATCTTCAGGTGGAAGACCTAAAGGCATCTTCCCTAAGAGTTCACTTAGTGGCCATTTCTGCCTACCTTTCTGCAGGTAAAGAGAAATCGCTTATTGCTCAACCCATTTTCAGGAAGTTTTTCAAGGGACTTCTACACCTTCACCCTCCTGTAAGGGAACCTGTTCCCCATGGGGCCTTAACCTCTGTATTGCCAAGCTTTCCTGAACCTATAGCTATGGCTGACTTGAAATTCATCACCTGGAAGACTATCTTCCTAGTGGCCATTACCTCTGCCAGATGAATTTCAGAGTTGCAGACCCTTTGTACAGATCCTAACTACATCATTCCCCATAAGGACAAGGTTGTTCTGAGGATGAATAGGAAGTTCCTTCCCACGGTGGTTTCGGTGTTCCACCTTAAGTCTTATCTCTCTGCCAGTGCTGTTCTCAGATAAGCCCTCGCCAGGTAAGTACAAACTGCACAGCCTGGACATGAAGAGAGCCCTTTCTTTCTACTTAGACCGAACCAAGCAGTTCAGAGATGGACAATCCCAGCTTTTTCCCACCTTCGGTGATGTGGGCAGGGGAAAACAGGCGACCAAGAGAACCATTTCCCATTGGATTATTTCTTGTATTCAGTTCTGTTACAACAAGGTGGGCGGGCAGACAGACCCCTCTTGGGCTCAGAGCTCACTCTACCAGAGTAAGAGCTGCTTAAGTGACAGCTTCCCGGGATATCCCGTTGCTGAAAGTGTGTAGAGCAGCTACTTGGAAATCGGTCTACACTTTCACCAAACATTATTGCTTGGATGTGCAGTCCCAATCGGATGCAAAGTTTGGCAGGGCGGTGCTACAGAGCCTTTTTCCTAAATAGGTTTCTGTGCCCTCCTCCCAACTGCACTGCTCTGAAATCTGCATCTGTCAATAGATGCTAAAGAATTCCTGGGGTGAGAAGAAACAATTACTCACTGAAGTAATGTTACTTCTTCCAGGCTATACTTTAGTATTATTGACACTCCCACCCTTCCTCCCTTGGAAACCTTGTCTAAAGGCTCTGTTAGGGTATTTAGCCAAACTTGTTAACGGTTATTCATCTGTGTGATAAAAAGTTTTTCACAATAGTGGGTTAGAAGAGATAGTTTGTGTATTGCTGACAGTTTTTTGGCCCTGTTGGGCACAGTTTTTGCTCTTTTTCAGCTCCGAAATTCATTCTGAGGTCCCTCAAGCTGACTACAGGCAGCACTCTATCTCTATCCTGATTGGCCAATGCCTTCCTCATTTGCATCGATTCCTCCTCTCCGGGGCAGCTGAACCCAGCTGGCATACTGCATCTGTCAATAATGCTAAAGAATCCTCTGGAAGAAGTAATATTACTTCGGTGAGTAATTGTTTCTTACTTTATATCTTCACCAATCATCACTGGTGGGGTACTACACCAGAGGCACTAGGACCTCGCGGGAAGCTTTTAGCTTAAAAGCTTTCTACCTCCTAGAAGGAGGGACCGACGTTGAGGATGGCACTGCCCTCGAGCCGGTACATAGCATGGCACTTGCGGGTTGGCTAGTAATTGACGCCGGCCCCTCCAATACCTCAGTTCTGCTCACAGGAGAGGAAAACAGAGATAGAGAAAATGAGGGTAGGAGGTGGGGCAAGGAAGATAAAGAGACAGAAAAAGGAAAGGATATAAACTGAAAAAGGAATAAGCCAACCAGAGAGTAGGGGTTGGAGCCTAACAGGTTCTGGGAGATGGACCCCAACCTCTGGGCAGGATAGGGAGGAAGAGAGGTGAAGAGAACAAAGGAGGAGACAGGGGGGAGGAGGAGACATAGGGAGAGGATGGATCCACCCAAAATACTCCAGAAGTCCTTGTGGACCAGGAGGACCTTCACTCTCTTTCAAATAGAATCTGCCCCCCCCCCTTTTTTTTTTTTTACTGGGAGCAAGCCTTAAAAAGAGGTGACTGAGTCCAGAGAACTGGATCCTGCCACGGGAAGAGGGGAAAAGTAAACCAACACCAGCAAGAGAGTCTTGGCAGGCAACATGATTGACAGACCAGGAGCTTACCTAAGGTCCAACAGGGAGGAGAATCCGATCCCAAATGCTCCTTCTCCCCCTTTCTCTGAGACTGGAAGGTGGGAAAAAACCCCATCTTCAGACCAAAGATCACCTCGGCACCCATGGGAAAAAAAGCCTGGGGTGTAAGAGGTTAAATCCCTATATTTAGCAGCACCGGGAGGTGATTTTAACCAGAGAAGAAAACCTCAATAAGGTTCCTAACCTCTGTGAGTCCGAGGGGACTGCGAGTTGCTCAGAGACCCACCAGAGGGTGACTTGTAATGTAGAAAAACAGTTGAAAAATTTATATGGAGAGAAGGATCCCCGGCACACTAGTTTCAGCAGAGGGCCCTAGCTAGAAGGCAGGCATCCCGCTAGAAGGAAGCCTGAGGCAGGACTCCTAGAAAGGAGACCTAAAGATCCTTATATTTAGCAGCACTGGGGAGGTGATTTTAACCAGAGAAGGAAACCTCAACAAGGTTCCTAACCTCTGTGAGTCCGAGGGGACTGAGAGTTGCTAAGAGACCCAGCAGAGGGTGTCTTGTAATGTAGAAAAGCAGGTGAAAAATTTATATGAAGAGAAGGATCCCCGGCACACTAGTTTCAGCAGAGGACCCTAGCTAGAAGGCAGGCATCCCGCTAGAAGGAAGCCTGAAGCAGGACTCCTAGAAAGGAGACCTAAAGATCCCTCTTACTGTAAAAGGGCCTCAGGGAGCTAAGGAAAAGAGGGCAAGAGTTCCTGCTTGCTCTCCCCCTACAGTGGGTCCCTGATGCTTTAAAGACATGGCAGGGAACCCAGAAGTACCAGTGGGACTTTGCCTACAGCTGGCTTCAACTGGGGGCAAGCAAGGAGGAGGAACTGCCCAGAAGCTGAGGTCCAAGAGGGGGTGGTGGGCGGGAAGCAGTGATGAATGGTGAGAATATTCAGTAAGACCAAGAATTATGGTACATACGTAATTTTCATATCTTCACTGCATCAATCTTCGCCATTCATCACTGGTGGGCGAGTACCAAGCCCTCAAAAGTGGTACCGGTACCTCCCAGAAGACTGGCTAGCCTTCAGCCTCCTGTGGGGGACTCACAGAAGAAGAGGGCCATCACAGGTCTGGCCAGACCTGCTACTGTTCAGAGCAGGGCAAGTCTCCTGACCTGCAGGAGAGGGAGAGGGAGAGTGACTGGACAGTTCTTGCCTGGCCCTGTGAGAGAAAAAACAGGCCCCCCGGAAAGGCAAGGCAGTCATTCAATGCCATGGTTTGGCCCTAGGCAAGTAAAGCATCAGTCATGCGGGTCCGTTACGGAAAACTGACTTCCACAGGGGTACTGATGCATAGGAAAAGTTCCCTCCTTTGAGCGATTTTGTCCCAATCCAGACATGATCCAACCACAACAACTAAAGAAAAAATGAAAGGGAAAGACTCGACGTCAAACAAAATATTTTTTTAGAAAAATAAGAAAATGGTGTCAAAACAGCATCGAACTAGTGCGGTGTTGAGTGTTCGAACCAAATGAGCAGAACTGGTAGATCTGGGAGTGATGCAGGTGAATTTGTGCTGTCCCACGAAGTCACTGCAACCTGATGGCAGGAAAAGCAGAACTGAGGTACTGGAGGGTCTGGCGTTGGTTACTAGCCCACCCGCGAGTGCCACGCAATGCGTCGGCCTCGAGAGTTGCGCAGTCCTTGATGTCAGCCCCTCCTTTTAGGAGGTGGAAAGCTTTTAAGCTAAAAGCTTCCCAGGGAATCCTAGCACCTCCAGCATAGTCCCACTCTAGTGATGAATGATGAAGATTAATACAGTGAAGATGAAGGACGAGGGGAAAGAAGGAATTTGAGACAAGAGGGAAGGGAGCCAAATGACAATTTGGACAAAAAAAGAGACACAATGGGAAAGGTGCTTGAAAGAAAATGCTGAGTAAAGACAGCAGTGATGAGTACGATAGGGGCAATCTAAAGCAAAGCGGCAGAAGGAATGAAAAATGGAGTCCTGTCTGGCAAGGGAGGTTTTAGGGGCACTACAGTAGTCCAAGTCTCTGTAGTCAAAAATAGGGAGGATCATTTTTAGCACAATTTCTCGGTGGCAGGGAGCAGAATACATGCTTTGTTCCTGTACAAAGCACCAAGCTTAGGATGAAGCTTATGGTAAACTGCATCCATATGCAATGAGAAATCAAGATGCCCGTCAAGGCAGACCCCAAGGTACTTAAAGGAAGAGACATCCTCAAGTATAGAACCATCAAGGGTTTGAAATAAGGGAGGAGAATTAAGTTTAGCAAGCGTCTGACAGGTACCAAAAGTCATATATTGTTTTTTGGCATTAAGAGACAGTTGGTTTACCTTGAACCAACGCTTAATGTTGTCAAAATCTGACTGCAGTCTGGAGGTAAGGACATGGGGAGAGAAGCAAAGAGAACTGTGTCATCAGTGTACATATGAATGGACGCGGAGGAACAGACAGAGGGTAGGTCATTTAGGAATATAAAGAAGAGAATAGGACCCAGGACTGACCCTTGGGGGATGCCTGAACTAATGGGGAGAGAAGATGAAGTGGATTTACCTATCTGGACAGCTTGAGATCTGCCTTGAAGGTATGAACAAAACCAGCTGACTAAAGAGTCAGAAAGGCCAACAGCTTTAAGTGTGTCCAGGAGAAGAGAATGTGCCACAGTGTCAAAAGCTTTAGCAAGATCAACAAAAATGGCAGAAGTCATCAGTCCTTTATCCATGCCTGTAAGTATGGAACCAGTGAGCCGAAGGAGGCAGTTAGAAGTGGAGTGGGATTTCCTAAAGCCAGACTGGAAGGGGATAAAAAAGAAGGAATTGTCAAGAAAGGAAGTAAGCTGAGATAGAACAATATGCTCCTGTAACTTAGCCAAGGTAGGAAGGAGAGAGATTGGACAAAAGTTACCAGGAGTGGGATCACCACCTTTGTGAATAGGTATGACAGTCTGTTTCCCAGATGTCAAGAACAGTAGAAGAGGAAAAGACGAAATTTAGAAGTAAGGTAATGGGAAGGGCAACGGCAGATGCAGAGTGAAGGAGAAGCTTAGAATCAAGCCCATCACGACTGCCTCCCTTTAATGGATCAAGGGAAAGCAGGGTTTTTAGGGAAACGGCAGGAGTGACAGGAGAAAAGAAGAAAAAAGGAGAGGAAGCGGGGAGAGGGAAAGTGGGGAGGTAGTGGAGGAAGGGATAAGAAAAAGTGCACAGATAGTAAAGTAGGAATTAAAAAAGTTGGTAACAGCAGAAGGATCAGAAATAAGGGAGTCACTAATCTTTAGAATGGGAGGGGGAGATTGGGTCTAGGGGGAGAAGAGGGAATGGATAACCTTCTAAAAATTGGAGGGGGTTATTTATGTTATTATGGAGCGTGGAACTAAAATACTCAGACTTTGCAAGTCTGACAGCTTTAGTACAGGCGTTATGGAGACACCTGTAGTGGGCCAATGAAGAATGGGAGCCAGTAAACTTAAAAGTGCACAAGGCAAGGTCTCTGGAGCATAGACAAGTAAGTACCTCAGCCATTATCCGGGGAAGATGTGAACCCCACACTCTGGTTTGACGCAGGGGTGCATGACTATCCCATTCAGCGAAGAATTTAGTCTGAGAGTAATGTAGAGCAGAATTAATATTACAGGCTGTAGAGATGGGGGACCAATCAACTGACCAAAGATCAGCAAGGAGAGAGGTCAAGTGACTTAAAAGACCCGAGTGAATTGAGGAGGAGCTTTAGGGCGGTGTAGTTTTTGCACACAGAAAGCCACATGATGATCATGGAGTGCATCAAGAAGAATACCTGCATCAACTACACGGTGGGGATGAGAAGCGAGGACCCAGTCTATCAGGGAGAGGTTTGAGGATCTAAAATTTAGACAAATGGGTTCAGTAATTAATTGGGTCAGCTGCAGTGACTTAACATTATGAGAGAATTTACTGGCATTAAAAGCAATCAAGTTTAAGTTAAAGTCACTAAGTATAAGTAACTCACCACCTAAAGAGGCTGAACAAATAGAGGAAAGAAGCTCAGTAACTGAAGCAGAGGATATACCAGGACAGCAATAAAGATGGGAATAGAGGAGGGAGGGGAGAGTTTGAGGAGGATCAGCTCATGAGAACGGGGAGGAAACAGTGACGACAGTTGTACACTGGATCCTGGTAGATATGTAAACTACAATACCACCGTCCCTTTTAGAGTGATCTTGCCGGACTAGGGCATAGCCAGGTATAGTTACAGCTGAATCATGGACCTTGGAAGAGGGCCAGGTTTCAGATATAGCTAGAACATCCAGTTTAAGGTTAAGCAAGGTAGGTGATGACTGGTCAATTTTAGGGAAAAGGCTGTGGATATTTAAATGAGCCACCCTCAACCTTTTGGGGAGTAGCAAAGGTGAGGGTGTGCTGGGACCAGTATTGATCTCAATGTCACCTGCTAACAAAAGTAGTAAGCAGACAATGAGTTTTAACACATGATTATACTGCATAGAAGAGGGGATAATGGAGGAAGAAAAGAAAGGCAGATGGAACGGAAGGTACCAAAGGGATTCTAGATGAAACCAGAGGGCAGGAAATAATTGACACAAGGGTCACCAGGGGGAATTGATGAGAGATGGAACAGAAAAGGAGGGGAGGGTGGATGAAGAGGAGAGGGAAACAGAGAGAGCATACAAAGAGGACATTACAGCGAGTTGTGGAGGGAAGAAGAAAGGTATGTAAGGGGTAAGAAAAACAATAGATATGAACAGCATAGTAAAAGGTTACAGGAGGCAGAGTAGTTAAAGGACGAAAACTGAAAACAGTGACAGGAAGTGGTAAACTGGACAAAGTTGTAGCAGGAACAGATAGGAAGGCAAATTAGGGAGGCAGAAAGGCAGATAGACCAGTGAGAGAAACTAAACACAAAGTGCAATAAACTGAGCAAAACTCAGGAGCACATATTTTAGTTATTTTTCTGAAGACTGCTGTAACTGGATGCTTGTTACCGGGTCTCTGAGGGAAGAGTATCTTGATAAAGGGGTGCATAGTAAAAGTCTCTGAGAAAGAGTAGAGTGTCCTATGCAGAGCAGAGACCCTCACTGCGGAGACTCTAAGGGATAGAAGGTGTCCGAAAAAGGTTATCAGAGCACAGGAGTCCGTGCTTTTGCTAAAGACTGGACCATGTCAACAGTGACACTGGTCCAGAAGGTCTCAGTGGCAGTGGCCCGAGAAAGAGAGAGAGTAGGGGATAACATGAATTGCAATTCCATTCCCCAAACAACTACATTAAGTATCAAAACAGTTAGCATTTAAACAACACTTGCAATATCAATGAGCATTCTGGAACGGGGCCTCCAGCTCATCACCTGGCTTCCCCAGGATTACCATTGTTGTTGCCAACTGTCCTCTATCAGAGGACCTGGAAAGCCCAGTCCCCAGCATGGGGCCTGTGGGGGACCAGATCGTCATACTGCCATGGTTGGGGGTTTTCCTCAGCTTTTCTCTCTGGGACCATGGGTTGTGCAGTGACACACTGTGCAAACTCTGCCTCTGAGGGGATGCTCTCTGGCGGTCAAGCAGGTGGGACACTTTCCCTGGTGTCCCACTGCGCTACCACCCAGATCCTCCAGGTGGCAGCTGCCCAGCAGGATGCATGTATCCCCTCCCTGAGGGAGGACAGCTGTCCTTGGGATGCTTAGTCCTCCCTCCTCTGGCCAGTTCCCAAGCGACCCACATCCAGTACCATACCCAAGTCTCCAGGGGGTCACCCAGCACCTCAGTGCTCCACGCCACTGGGACAACTCAAAGTGGGGTGGTGTTGTGCCCTGCTCAAAAGAAGCACATGAAGCAAGACTGCTGGCAACTGCCCCTCACTCCTCTGCTTCCATTTGGAGCTACTGCAGGGACAATAGGTGGGCACTCAATATGTCCAGTAAAAAACCTGCAACCACGGCAACCCTAACTGCCTTTACGCCAGTGCTAGTTGAGCTTATTTCTACTATAGTTAAGTGGTGGTTTCCCTTCTCATAAAAAAAAAAAAAAAAAAATTGCCAATTGATGAGTCTATCTTTTTGAACAATTGTGGTGGGATGAGAGGGATGTGGGAGATGGTATGTAAGAGCTTAGAGGCCACAAAATAAATGGGCTAACAAAATAAACATCTGGTGCCGTCTACTGATTTTCCAAGATCTAGTCTCTCCATCCCCTCGTTCCACACCTCTGCCCCACTCTCTCCTCCCCTCCCCACTTATCCTCTGTCACCCATCATCAGGATAGAAACCGACTGTATCCTCTGGTCGAGACTATTTCCATGCCCACTCCCCTGCCACTCTCCCCTCTGCATCCCTAGCTATTTCCTTGTCTCCTCACATTCCTCAACTCTGCTTACCTGCTACTCTTTCCCTTCTCATCCCATTAGGTCCCTCCAGTCCTGCCCCTCCTCTCACCTCCACGTTCTTCCCTTTTCCACTCCCTCATTTCTGTGTCCAGACTGAATATATGCATATGCCATCCCTCTACACTATTGTCTCAAACACTAGTTCTTGTACTCTCTGTTGTCTCTTTATGGATTTGCTTTCAAATATCCCTCTGTACTCAGTCACATCACTCTGTTCTGTTATATCCACCGTGTTCCACCCTGGCCCATCTCCCAACTACACATTGAATAACTTTGCCCAGTTGGACAATTAAAGATCTTGTTCGATGTATTGATATTGCACTTGTAAAGAATATCTCTGTATGATTATCTATGATTGTTGTATGTTTTGTAATCTTTAAACCTTTTGTATTACCTTGTCTGGTTGCACATATATGTTTGTAACAGTTTACCCTAACCAGGTCCATCTTGCAAATGAGCTATGCTCAGTGATATTTCACCTGGATAAATAAAGATTTTGATTGATTGATTGACAAAAAAAGGAGGGGTGACAGTGGGCATAATTGTCTGGTGCCTTTGCACAGTGAAAATGGAGACAAAAAGGTTGAGTTAGTCAGTATTCTGGCTGACGTTCCTCTATACCGATCTGTACCCAGAAAAGGAATCCCAGACCGGATCCCATAAAGTGCAGGACTCTGCAGAGGTAAACCCCATCCCACTGACTCAAAAATCTTATAATCAATGAATAAAACTGCGAATGGAGTCAAGGGTAGATCTGGCCATGTGGAGAACGTCGACTAGGGATCTCAGGTGGTCCAAGTCTGCCGTGGACAAAGCAAACTTGTGATGGGTGAATCATTTTCAGGAGGAAGGACTCTAAGTGTGTGGTCAGGGGTTTGGCGAGGGTTTTAACACCTGTATTAATTGGCGAAATTAATCTACAGTAGGCTGGTTGTGTGGTACTTTTTTTGGGGGGGGGAAGGATGGTATAGTTGCTTCGCTCAAGGTGTGTGTGTGTGGGGGGGAATGCAAATGGTTTCCAGTTCAGCGTAGATCCTTTGCAGTACTGTGCATACAAAAGGAGAGAAATGTTTGAGGATCTATGCAGGGAAGTTGTCTACCCCAGTGCCTTGTTTGAGTTAAGCTACAGGAGAGCAAACTTTACCTCCTTCAGTCAATGAAGCATCCAGTCAAGAGGCTGGCTCTTGAGAGAGAGCTTGGTAAGGGGTTAAAGTGACATAAAGACATCAATGTATGCTGCTCCTGGGGGGCGGGGGAGGTAAAAAGAGAAGCAAAGAATGCCCTCATAATTTGATTTATTCTCTTGTGATGGTATGAGGTGTTCTATTGGAATCCCTCAGTCCTGCAACACAGCATTCAGCCTGTTGCTTCCTAAGATGTCAGGAAAATATGCTTTCCCCCCTTCTCCCCCACCACTTCCTAGTACTTAAGGAGCAAGCAGAGGATAGTCACTTTGGCCTTTCTTGACAGGAGTGAGTCTATCCTTAGTATGATCTTAATCTCCTTGTGCAGGGCAGTGACAGTATTTAAGGAAGGGGATGATCTGAATATGGCCTTCTTCCGCTTCAGCGTGAATTCAAGCTCAGAGTGCTCTTTCTCCTATCTCTGCCTTTCATGCATTGTGTATCCAATTATATTTCTCTGCACAGAGGCTTTAAAGACCAACCACATAGTGCCAACTGGAGTCTCATCATTATCGTTAATACTGAAGTATTCTTCCAACTCAACTTTAACCCATACTAGGAACTGGGAATCCTGCTTAAGTAGTGGATTCAATTTCCAGGAGGAAGACTGGACCAAGGGGGGGCCCCCACAGCAGCATCATCTGGCAAGAGGAGTGGAATTATGTGGGAGTGCACAACTTAATGAGATATCTGCAGGGAGGTCAGCCAGAAATCCATGTTGCTGTATGACCCGTGCCAGGCAGAGTAAAACATACAGACCCAATATCTGGGGTGTAGAAAACGCCAAAGATCTGATAGGGCATGCGCCTGCACTAGGGACTACAGAGCCATAGATGTCTCCACATGAGCCTGAGTTGTGCCTGACTGTGGTTCAGTGCCAGCACCAGTATGACGTTAAAATCACTGCCGAAAAAGGAATGGGGTATTATCTTTATTACTGTGACAATTCCTCAGTGAAACAGTTCAGGACAGTTAACGTTGAATCCATGTAGGTTACCAAGCATCAATGGGCCTGATTGAGCATTCATCTACGCCAGCAGCCAACTCCTGTCCTTCTCTGCTTCCGCCCCTCTGAGGGTCAACTGTAAGGACTTGTACACTAGGATGGCAACCCCTCATTTTTTTTAACCAGGACCATCTATGTAGCTTGAGGCCCATCCAGTCTTTCTTCAGCTTAGCCACTTCTCCCGAGAGGAGTTTTTTCTCCAGCATCCTGGGTCTTCAGTCTTTTCAAATAGGCATGCACATTCTTGCACTTGATTGGTGAGTTAAGACCACGTACATTTCAACAATGTCAAGTTAGATCAGTCATCATGGAGGACTATACAAAACCAATGCACGTGAGTAACAGATTCTGGCTCAGGAAGACAAAAAAGGAGGAACGGGGTGGGGTTGCCAACATTGTTCATGAGTTACATAACCCACAGCTAGTAAAAAAGGAACAGGTAGTGCTCTACATCCACCAGAATCTGAAAGCTTCTAGAGGCATTCTTTGCAGTATTACTAGCAGCTAAAAAAACAATATACTTTTGAAATCTCAACATTCAATATGGTGAAACCTTGGAAGGAATGACCACAGCAGGAGGGAACTAAACCCAAAAAATGCAGCATCAGCACCAACCATGCGGTTAGTCCCAGGCCGAGCAGGGGCAGTTGAACAAGAATCGTTCAAAGAAATGCTTCAAACCATGGGCATCAAAATAAGCTGATGACTGCTACAGTTGTAAGTCTGGCTGATAGGTTTGACACTCTGACTAGCACAGTGGTCGTACTTGAGACATCTATGGACAATATCAATGCAGAGACATCAGAAGCGGTCAAGGATGCCAGAGGGTAGTGAAGGTGACCACTTGCTTTTTCCCCCTAAAGAACTGATTTGAACAGCAGTTTGGTGAGGATTTGAAAGACGGGACGCTGCAGCAGAAAGCATGCTGGGTAACAGCCAGAGGCAAACCCGATAACCTGGAGGCCCCAAGAACAACTGTGGTGTGGGAACTTGAGATTTTATGTTAGCACTATTACGATGCAAAAAGACACTTGCAGGATGAACAGCAAATCCAGATCTATCCAAACATTACTTTTGTCACTAGGGAAAAAAGGGGTTGACGGGTTTTGCTTAGAGAAGTGGAGATACTGCATGATATGATCTTCCTAGCCCAACTACGGATTGTCCATTGCGGTATAGTTTTCCTCTTTACTGATCTGACAGATGCCCTAAAGTGGGAACAGAAACATGCTCCATGTCAGCTGGTGCAAGAGAGTGACTCCACTTCAGAGGATGAAGATACCTGAGGGACAGTAACTGTGTCTGGGTAAAGTACTTTTAAGCAGTTTGACTGTTCTGCAAAGAAAATAAGACCTGTTGATCTTCTGTGAGCCAGGGAAATTTCCCAAATAACATTACCTTTACAACAGGAGTTTTCTCCAACACTTCCAAACATTTAGAATTTTCATCAAAAGTCACTATGTTTAATACCTCCCAATTAGTACAACTGGGGAGAGAAGCTTTATTTTGGTTAACCAGGGTTGCTACTAGTTAATACAGTTAAACTGTTTTAAATACATATTGTATAACTAAAACTACAAAGCAGATGCTTTGGGGGACCCATTTATTTATCAGATAAGTCAGATTTACAACCTTTGAGTCATGGACTCATTTACAATGGCACCTCGTTTGGGGGGTAGACAGAGTTACATAGTGTGGTTACTGTCACAACCCCACTCAGCAGGTCAGGCCCTCTGCTCCCACAGTGCCAACCTCCAAGCATAGTATTGTGAACAGTTAACAGAACAGGGTAACCCTCGTGTCTGTTTTGTGGGTTCGAATCAGCCTTTGGTCTCAAGTTCTGGAGGGATTCAAACTGTGAACCTCTTGCTAGCGTATCCAACGTACAGGCTCAGATAATTCTGCTCTTCAGGGGATGCCAGATATCTTTTGCCTATGGGCACCTAACCAGGTGTACAAAATGAACCCTTAAAAACTCTATGAAAGACCGTAGGAAAAATCCTTACTTTTTCCCAGTTTGGTAAAACCAATAAGCTTTGTACAGTGTCAGCTTTAACCATATATGCTTCACTTGTCAAGAAAAAGAATTTCAAAGGCACACCAAGCAGTCTCTAAAGTAGAGGTTTACTTGAAAATAGATAAAAATGTAAATACAGAACCATATATCACAAAAACATACAATCATTTAAAAGAACAGGGGTTAAAAAAAAAAGTGCAAAATTCCTACCACTAGACAATTAGACTTGTATATCTTATGCATCTCTTCTAATAGTGCTGATAGACAGATGTTGTCAAGAGAGTCCAAACATGTGCATCTCTACAGGTCACTCACAGCTTAATTAAAACACTGTATTGAGCCTGCCTTCTCCATGATGTCATCCAGCTCCTCCTCTGTTTATTAAAAATTATACACCCAGGATGTCTTGTGTCAGGAGGTAAATTAATAGGTGACATCAGCAAAAATTCATGTCCCCACATGACTTCCCAATCAAGTCTGTAATTTTCCAGTCTTTCTTTCATCCATGAGCAGTATCCTGCTCTTTACAGACATCAAAGAGCATTTATGAATTTTGCACCAGTGTGACATAACCTGGTTTTCCTCCTCTAAACGTCATAAAATGGATATTTTCTATCCTGTCAGCTGGCAAGCTACAATTAAGCTAGATAAACAGGAAATGCTTAATTTAGGCCTCTTCTAGCCTGTAATTATCTCTTGGCCTTCCAGGTAACACCTTGTATCTAAAACCTGGGGGGTGTCATTCCAGGCTGTTTCAGCATGTCTCATGAGAGACACTCAATAACATTTTTTTATATTACAAAAATCATACAGTGATCAGAACCAGCTGTCTGAGTGTCACAGTTACAACAGTGAGAACAGCACAGGTGCAGAACATTAAACATGGAGTACACATAGGTTACATAATAATGTTACTTATAATAGGTTACAGTCATACACAAGGTACCCAAGGGTTACATTGGGGTGCAACACTGGACATGCCTAAATAATACCTGGAGAGGGTGGAGGTAGGGATGGGGAGTGGGGTGGAAGGGAGGGGGAGAGGATAGGCTGTCCAGAGGATGTTGTCAAGTCAGGGAGGACTGACAGGAGGATCCCACAGTGGGATTAATTAGGTACATCTACAGCAATAAACGTCAAAGAGATGGTTCTGGAGAGCGATTTTGAAGGGACCAATTTTGGCAATGTCTGTGATGCAGGGTGGGAGGGAGTTGAACCAAGCAGGGGCACAGTAATGGAAGGACCTCTGGGTTAGCGAGGTCTTGGTTCTGGGCACCAGAAAGGTGACCTTGACAGAGCTATGGGTGGCAACAGATAAGGACGCATGCCGTAGGGAAGCAGACACCCCTGAGGGGGAGAGCCCTAGAAGAGATTTTTTGGTGGGTAGGCAGGTCTGGTAGTGCAGACGCTCCTCAAAAGTGAGCAGGTTGGCAGTGGAGTAAAGCAGGCAAGTGTGAGTGTGGCTAGGGGCTCTGGCCAGGAGCCTGCAAGCCTTATTGAGTGAGAGCTGGATTTTACTCAAGGCAATATTGTCCACCACAGCGTAAATGGGCAAGCCATAGTCCACTAGCGACAGGACGGAAGAAGTGATGGCCAGCCGAAGGGCAGCTTGGGGGAGGCAATCTCTATGACAGTATAGTAGGCCTATCCGAGAATTTATGGCGGAGGGCAGGGCATTGATGTGGGTGTGGAAGGTGAGAGCCGAGTTGAAAGTGATGCCTAGATATTTGTAAGAGGTTACTTGCTCCAGCAGGTGCAGAGTGCTGGGCAGAATGAGGAGGGGGGGCATTCTTGGCCTTGTTTTGGTGACGGGAGAAGAGCACTGACTTAGTCTTCTTTAGGTTAATGACAAGTCGGTGGTCAAGGAACCACTTTTCAGCTTGGTTGTAGGTGTGCTGGAGGAATACCTGGAGAGAAGAGGGATCGGGGTGGGAGGCAAAGAGAACCACATCGTTGGCATAGAGGAGCATTTTTCCTATGCAGGAGCTGGGGAGAGTGTTGAGGTAGAGGCTGAAAAGTACAGGGCCCAGAATGGAGTCCTGAGGTACCCCGGAACGAACGGGCCTGGTATTGGACAGGGAGCAGTTTATCTTCACGTGCTGGGATCTAGCAGAGAGGTAGCTGGAGAACAAGGAAAGGGGACCAGCAGAAAAGTTGAGTTGGTGGAGGGAGTCGAGCGGGTGGGGGTGAAAAACAGTGTCAAAAGCCTTGGCGAGGTCTATGAACACTGCGCTGGCAAGGTTGCCAGAGTCAAGAGCAGAGTGCAGGTATTGAGAGAACTCCAGGAGAGCAGTAGTGGTACTGTGTCCTGGGCGGAAACCATGTTGTTCTGGGTATTTTATGTCATATTTGGCCAGGTACTCAGAGAGTTGAATAGACACTATTTTTTCTAGGGCTTCAGAGAGTGGGGGGAGGATAGAGATTGGCCGGTAGTTGTTAGGTGCGGACTGATCTTCACTCTTAGGTATAGGGGTGATTTCGGCTGATTTCCAAGCACTGGGAAAATGACTGAGGTATAGAGACCAGTTTAGTAGGTCTGTAAGGGGGGCTAGGATGACATCCAAGACAAGGCGGAGGATCCTGGAGTCTAGGGGGTCACAGATGGGGTTGTTGCTACCAAGGGCTTTTAGCAGGTGTGGCCTGGCTAGGTGGGGGGATATAGTGTGCAGGTAGAAAGGAGGGCGATCCAAGGCAGTGGGGACAGAGGCGGGTACTGGGTCAAAAAAGTTGTTTGGGAGGACAGAGCTTAGGTCAGAGAAGGTAGTATTGAGGCAATCAGCAATGCAAGTTGGGTCTGTAGAGACGGTGCCATTGATGGAAAGCTGGGATGGTGGGTGGGAGCACGTCTTCCCATTAAGCTCTTTCATGCTGTCCCAGAAAGTCCGGGCGGAACCCCAGGTGGATGCGAGGGTGGTCTAATAGCGCTCTCCCTTGACCCGTCTAATGGCCCAGGTGCACTGATTACACATCATGCTGTAGGCTTGTCTATCAGCCAACTTGCCTGATTCGATAGCAATGTGCCAGATATTATCCCTATGCTTAAGTTTTTGGATAAGGAATGGGGAGATCCATGCGGCATTTTGTTTTTTAGTACAGATTCTGGTGTGGGGGTGAAAAGGTCACAGGCCTTGCTGAAGGCATTGGTGAAGAGGTCTAGGGCAGAGTCAATATCAGGGGCGTGACGGATGGGGACCAGTCCAGCTGTGCTAGATGCAATTTTAGCTTTCTGAGACCCTCAGGGCGTAGGCGCAAGGTGGCCGGGGACATAGGTTTCGGTATGGAGGTTGACCAGAGACAGAGGACAGGTGAGTGATCACTAATTGAGTTGGGGAGGATGTTGCTATCCCAGATTTTATGAGGGCGGTTCAATAGTATTATGTCTAGGAGGGTGCTGGAGCCACTTGTTCAGTTGAATCTAGTGGGTTGGGTGACTAACTGGGACATGTCCAGGGCAGCGAAGGAGTCCCTGGTATGGGAGGCAGTGGTACCAAGCCAACTGACGTTAAGGTCACCTAGGATGAATTGCTTGGCTTTGTGTGGTAGGGAGGTGAGGTACTCAATGACAGACTAAACCCGCTGGGTTCTGATTCCTCAGGGGTATGTAGGAGACCGTGAGGAAGAGTGGGCCCCTGGCTGGGTCTGGGGTAATTTTTAGAGTAAGGGCTTGGGCACCATAGTCAAGCTTGGGGGCAGGGAGCGCATGGCTTATAAAGGTGTCCCACATGTAGACTGCACACCCATCGCCACGTTTACAAACTTGGTCTTCCCTGAACAGGGTGTATGCAGGGAGGGAAATAACGGAGTAAGGGGTTGTTTTGGAGAGCCAGGTCTCTACTAATGCAATAATATTGGATTGGTGTTATACAAAACAGCACAGGAGTGTGGTGGATTTCTTTAGAAGGCTGCATATGTTCAGTGATGCAATGCAGAGACCGACTCCAGAGTCGGGTATACGAGGGTTAGTTGGCATAGGTCCAGGGTTTGAGTGTATATTCCCGGAGAGCAGTAAGAGCAGACTAACTAACCTAACTACATTAGAGTCTTGATTGGGTAATAGTATGTTGTTCCAAGGCAGATCAGGCAACATATTATAAGCCATCCTAAGCTTCCAGAATATGCAAACAGTAGTGTGGACATGAAATTCTTAGAAAAACATTTGAAGATAAATAAGATGGCAGAAATAGAGGCCAGCAGGGGAGGACTAAGGATCTTTTGTATGCTCTCCTTCCCTGTGTTAGTATGAGTGAGGAATAGAAACACAGGTTACTCACCTGGAACAGTAGTTCTAGGAGTGGTATATGTTGTTCATCCACACGTTCTGGCATTGTCTTTTCCCCTTTAAATCTTGTCGGATGTCTTCAAGCTGGCTCCTCCCACCCACACGGGTGGTATAACCCTCGGCTCCACCCCATGATGCCAGACCTTTGCATGCTGGAAGTAGTGCTGTTTGCCGAGGTCGGGTGGGTCCATGTGATGAACAACATATACTACTCCTAGAAAGTACAGTTACGTAAGAAATGAAAATTACGTACCTATCGTAAATATGATCTTTCTGTGTATCTTCACCATTCATCACTGTTGGGTACTTGGCTGGAAGTCAGGACCGTGCGGGAGCTTTTTTTTTTTTTTTTTAGGAAGGTGGAGCCAACGCACCATCGTTGCTGCCCTCGAGGCCGACGCACTGCATGGTGCTCACGGGTTGGCAGTTAGGCTGCGTCGACTCGCCTGCCTGCCAGTTCTGAGTCGCCAGAGAGGTAAGAGGAAGGGAGTGGAGGGTGGGACAAGGAAGTTCTAGAGACAGAAAAAGGAAAAGATATATGAACCAAAAGGAGAAATAACGACTGAGAGGACAGAAAGGGAGAAGAGTCGGAAACTATAGGGATTGGGAGGGGCCCCAATCTCTGGAAAAGGAAGAGGGAGGTAGGGTGGGTAAAGCATTTAGGAAGAGGGGGAGAAGGTTAACACATCCCAGACCCTGATCCATCTCCAGACTGTATAGGTACTGCAAGGAGTAGCCAAAGGCTTTCTGCCAGAATTCAAGGCACAGAATAGCTGGCAAATACTGCAGATAAGCAGAGTCGCTATTCTGGAAGAAGGACAGGGTACTGAGAATTAACACCCTCTCAAGGAAAGATTATTGGTGAAAAAAAGGGAAACCTTTTTTTTTAATATATAAACAAGGAGAAATAGGTTGGATGGGAACAGGGAGGAGGAGGAGAAAGGAGGGCAACTGTCAACTCCCACCCCACAGGGGTGGAGCCAAAGCACTGGAGAAGGAGTGCCACCCCTGCTGTCCACTCTCCCCGGAACATTATCCCCCTGTGTGCCCCTGTTTTACCCCACCCTAAGAAAGGAGAGGGGGAAGGATGGGCACAGAGAGGGAGGGGGACCCAGAGACTGAGGCCCCAGGGGGATGGAGGGTGGGATCGTAATGAATGAAGATACACAGAAAGATTATAATTACGGTAGGTACATAATTTTCATATTTATCTGTGTCAATCTTCACCATTCATCACTGTTGGGTGAGTTCCGAGCCCCCCCCAAGGGGTTTCTTTTACACCCTATGGAACAAAGTCCCTTAGCTCTCAGTGAGTGACACACTAAGAGGGAGAACCTTCAGGGACTGGAGATGCCAGAGAGTGGGGAGAGTGAGACATGGCCCGGGGAAGGAAGCCTCAACAAGCCCGCCACCGCTTTACGTGGGAAGAGATAGGTTCTCTGGTGAGCGGAGTTAATCACCCTATGCCAGGCCAAGGATGACAACCAGGAAAGACGCAGCCATGCCGTCCACCTAGTGCAGATCGCTGTCCCTATGACCCTGGTAGCTATCTTGTTGGCATCATAGGATGCCCTCGCTTGGTGCCTTGCTAGCTCCAGGCCACGCGCAGAGAGTGCAATGGCTTGTCTGGTTTGCTCTGTATCAGGCAATGAGGCTAGGAGCTGACCTAGCCTGGACCACAAGAACCTGTCGTAGGCTGCATAGTGGGCCTGATGTGCAGAAATGGAAAGCAATAACCGTGCCGAGTAGAAAGTCCTCCTACCCCAGAAGTCAAAATCTGAAGAGTCTTGATCTGAGTCACACGAATCCATGTCGTGAAGTGGGCCAAGACACGGTCACGGTGAAGGGCGCGAAGCCCATCAGGAGTATCCAACTGCGTCAATCCGGGCTGCAGATGAGGCATGGAACCTGGAGACTCCAGGGGTGCGCAATACCTCTGGCTAAGATCCCTTGGGGCAGGAACTCTGAAGAAGGGCCTCTGCCAGAAACGCAACGACGCCTCCCAAAAGGGAGCAGGCCAGGGCGGCACCACAAGGGTGGCCTTGCCAAAATCGCCTAGAAAGGCATGCGCTGAGTGCTCAGGATTGCTAATAGTGGTAAGTGTGAGGTGCAAGCCCTCCAACATCCTCACGAGGAAACGCTGAAACTCAGCGAGATCAACAGCTGGAGAGATGTGGACAGAAGGTTCCTCTCCTCCAGAAGAGGGGAATGAGGAGCTGGAGGGCACCGGCTGTTCAGGGGGTGGCTGCCCGGGGGGAGGTTGAAAAACCTGACTGTCCATTGCCCTAACGTAAGCTGGGAACCAAGCAGCCACCGCTCTGAACTGCTCCCAGGAGAGAGGCCCACTAGGACCAAGGATGCCTGGGAGCGCAGGAGAATGTGTCAGAAGAACAGAGACAGAGCCAAGAAGACATGTCGGCTGACCTCCACCTGGGCTAAGGAGCGGACCGGGAGCACCCGCAGAAGAAGGTGCCCCGGAAGACCCCACAGCCAACAACTGAACAACCATTTCGGTACTGCCTTGGCTGCGCCTGGAAGAATCCCCCCTGTGAGGTGACTGGGGCGTATAGGTCCAGGAGGACGGCCCCCTACCTCAAAAGAATGGGGCTCTCTCAAAGAGACTGAGGAGGAAGAGTGGAGATCTGCACTATGGCTTCTCCCAGAGCCCAGGTGGGCCCCTGAAAAAGGCCGCCATGCCGACCCTACGCCCCTTGGAGTCTGAAAGAGCCCTCCGCCTCAAGAGGGCCAACCTAGGTAGCTGACAGCTCTGGGCAGCACCTGAAGGAGCTATCCAGGGCACAGCACCCTCCCCTCCCTTAGCTGCTCTGATTGGCCCCAAAGTTGGGCGATCTAGGCACACCACAGGTGGGGGTACCACTACTGAGGGGTCAGTGAACACACCAAGACCAGGCTGCAGGGCAATGATGGTCTGCACCACTGCCTGCTGGTCAGCACCCCTGACCCCAGTCTCGGTAGCCACCAACCCCACCTCAGAAGGGGACTGACTCTGGCTTGTCAAGGAGACTACTGTGCTGCCCACCTCAACAGCCAACCCTAAAGGGTCAGACTGTCCGTCTGACTCAGAGCTCGATTCCACCTCCGAGGAGGTAGAGGCCGAGGCCCTGTGCCAAACCGTAGGAGGGCGCCCACTGCCATGCTTGCCAAAGGGGCCAGAAACCAAAGCCGTGCCCAAGCCGGTACCAGTGCCCCCTACAGCACCGCGAACTGAATCCGCAGGGGGCATGGCTCCAGTCCGAACAGGAGCTCCAGAGTTGGGACCAGCCATGACGCCATCCGGCCCCTGGGCAGAGGCAGCGCCAACGGCGGAATCCAATGGCCCCAAGCACCGAGGACACGGCGCCATGCTCAACCTCGGCACCGAGGTAAGACATGGACAAAGACGGCACCGCAGCAGCTCCCACGACGCCGATAGCAGTGTCAGCACTGCAAACGGCTCCAACAGAAGCCACGGCACCGGTGACAAGTCGGCACTGACGATGGCTCAATCAGGGTCCACGGTGCCGCGAACGGCACCAAGGTCTGCAATGGTGCAGACCCGGGCCTTGCGAACCACGGGTCCGACACCAGGGGAACCTTCACTCCCGAAGGGGCGATTGCCATGGCGGCGCCTCCCACCTGCCCTCCGAAAGGAGCAGGACGGGCTCCCTGCGCCACAGAAGGAGCCTCAGCAATGGCTAGGCTACTAGTAGCCAAGGCTCCCTCCTCCTCAGTCCATGTAGAACCGGGAGGGGACCCAGAGGAAAGGCAGAGAGTGTGTGGCTTGGCCCGAGTGCATGCCTGACCCCCGAAAGCCAGTGAAACTCGCCCCACTTTCCACGCACGTTGTTCGATGACCCGGGCGGTCCATGGAGAAACAGGCGTCACATGAATCCATGTCGTGAAGTGGGCCAAGACACGAAAGACACCGGTTGTGCTGGTCAGTGATGGAATACTTTTGGCCATATGGGCACCATCGCATGGGGGGGCTGACCCGTCCTAGAAGTTTTCTTACCCTCCGACCAAGATGTGACCTACGGGGGGAAAAAACACCAAAAATAGACTCGATGTCGCAGAAATATAAAGATATGGAAAGATCTTACCGGGCGACTTCGAGTATGGCAAAGCAAAACTGGCAGGAACTGACGGACTTCGGCACCGAAGTATATAATGATATGGCGTCGAAGGTTTTTTGGCGTCAAAACTAGGCCTCTAGCAGCAGCTTCCACATGAGGTGCGATCTCTACGGCGGGAGACGAAGAACTGGCAGGCAGGCAGGTGGAGTCGACGCAGCTTAACGGCCAACCCGCAAGCACCATGTAAGTGCGTCAGCCTCGAGGGCGCCGCCGATGGTGCGTCAGCTCCACCTACCTAAAAAAAAAAAAAAAAAACCTCCGGCGAGGTCCTGACTTCCGGCCAAGTACCCAACAGTGATGAATGGTGAAGACTGACACAGATAAGATCTTACCACAACAATAGATCTTCCGAGGGTTGTCTCTTGCAGTAAATCATTACTTATGGGAGTATCCAACAGGTGGCGCTGTCACACAGCAGCTTCTTCAAGCAGTCTTCCTTGGGGCCGCCCACACGGCATCACTTCCTGTGGATGTGTATAAGAGTGGGCGGCCTCCAGTCCCCTTTGTTCACCGTCGGCTTCATCGAGCACAGCCTGGACCGAGGTAAACGAGGGCCAGAAAAGCAGAGAACAGTGATCCCACCAAACGTCCTGAATCGCAGATTCGAGGCAACAAGGCAGAGGGACAGAGGGTTGGGGACTTGCTGCGAGAGACAGTCCTCAGAAGATCTGTCATGGTAAGTTCTTACGTAACTGTACTATCTTCTACAGACTGGTCTCTTGCAGTAAGTCATTACTTATGGGAGATTACCAAGCAGTAAAATCCAAATGGGAGAAAAGGTAAGGCTGGAAGCTGAGCCAGTGGGCACGACCGACTGTTGAGCCCATACAAAACCCAGCTGTCCACAACGCCAAACAAGCTAACTTCACAGGAAATATGTCAACTGCAACAGCACCTGCTCTGGCAGATAGGCCAAAGGTGGGGAGGACAACATGTATGATATTTAGTAGAAAAGTCAACTCAAATCTCTTCCATGCAGGCAGATAGGCCAATGATTAGGCAAAGACAACTGGCATGAAATCGTAGAGAAATGTCAACTCAAATCTCTTCCATGCAGGCAGATCGGCCAACGGTTAGGCGAAGATAACTGGCATGAAATTGAAGAGAAATGTCAACGCAAACCACACCCGCTCAGGCAGATAGGCTCAAAGATGAGTGAGGATAGCATGCAGGAGGCATGATGTAGAAAGAACTGTAGGTGGCCAGGCACAGAGATTCATTCTGATGAGGCAGAGGTCGATAGGTTTTGGCATAAAGTTAAATCCAGCAGAAAGACAAGTAGAGTGGATCAGAAAGAGGAGTACCAGAGAAAAAACATCCCGGATGGTCAGAGGAAGGAACAACTGAAGGGCTCCAGTAGGGAGAGTAGCAGGAGTTCCAATCAGATCCGCATGGAGGAGCGAAGCATCCAGTCAAGGAGCAAGCCTCCAAGCAAAGGTAAAGAGATCCCAAGGCGCCTCTGAGGCCTACAAGAGAAGACAGGGGGAACCCCGAAAAGCGGTTTAAGGCACAGAAGCGGGTCCTGCCTAGCATGAGGGGCGGGCACGCTGCAGAGGCAGGACTGAGCCGCCTCTGAGGTCTCTGCTGTGGTCCCAACAGGCCCGGTAGGGGGCTGGTACTACAGCCCTGACAGGGGCACAGGGTGGGACCAGGGGCATGATAGACATCCTGAACAGACCGGAGAGTATGGCCTGAAGGGAATCCAGGATGGACTGAGCAACAGGTCCAAACACCAGGTTCCCAGAAAAAGGAGCATCGGTGACTGACAGCTGGACATCTGGCGGCAAATCTGAAACCCGCAGCCAGGCGAGAGAGGAAGGACGATGCATCAACTGCATCGAAGCACGCATGGAGCAGGTGATGGGAAATGGACGGCATGGCAGACAGTGGCTGAGCTGTGATCAGGGCCACGAGGGGCAGGCTGAGCGGTAGCAGGATTAGACCAAATATGAGAACGTGCGTGAAAATATGCAGGAATCAAAGGCGGGACAACCATGGTAGGCTCCTCAGGAACGTCAAGGTAGGCAGCCATGTCCCGAAGAAAGGAGTCCTGTTCTACAGCAGGGAAGCCAAAAGCGTGCTGGATCCGCAACATGAGCTCCATAAAGGAGGGATCTGGGAGAGAGGTGGGACTCAGGGGTTCAGGCAGGGTTGCCTCCAAAAAGGAGGACAAGGACGGGGAGAGGACCAAGGTCCCCATCAGGAACATCCTCACGAAAGGTTCCCTCATCCCGAATCCCATAAGGGAGTTCACATAAATGGGAGATGGGGACTAGGCGAGAAGTGCCGGATCTCGCGCAGGTGCCCGGGCAGAGGGAGGGGGAAGGACAAGGCCGGACCCTAGCCCATGGACCATAGGACCTACAGCACAATATGGGTGATGCCCGGCACGTGTGATGGGGGGATGTCCAGAAACGGAGGGCGCCGAAGGACGGCGCTAGGAGGAGGGCGAGCCATCCTGTGAACTGCTGACCCCAAACTGCAGGGGAAGGCACTCCGACCCTTGTGGTCTGGGACCAGCAAAGGGGTAAGGGACTCAGGGTTGGGTCCTCTCAGCTGGGCCAAAGGCCAGGAAAAGTCACGTTCAAAGGGTGCACAACGGGTGATGGGGGGAAGAGACCCTGAGGACACAGAAACAAGATGCCAGGATGAACGGGGGAAGGGGCATGGAAGCAAAGCCCCGAGCAGAGGGTGTCTCGGGGTGGGAGGCCCTTATCACCAAGGGAAGCATCCCTGTCGAGGAGGGAAGGAGGAGAGGTTCCTCCATCGATGGTGGAATCATCCCCATCGATGAGGGACCAGAAACAAGTCTCTCTGTCAACGGTGGAAGCCATCCCATCGACGAGGTATATAAAATGTGCCATTCCGTCGATGGGAGAGGATTCCACATCGACGTCGAGTGCCCCGTCAATGGAGAATAAGCCTCTGTCGATGAGAGAACAGCAGAATCATGTCCTGTCGACAGGGCAACACAGCCCATCGATGGGAGATATTCAAAAATGAGGCCCGTTGAAGATAAAACAAGCCCAGCAGGCTCAGTCGATGGGGGGAGCAGCCCCTATGACGTGGAATGCTCCATCGATGAAGGAGGAGCCACTGTTGATGGAGTAAGGTGGAGGGAGTGTGAAGAGTGTGCATCTTACTCCCTCTTATGCCTGGAACGAGTGCCCTTGACCAGGAAGCCTTGAAGGCAGCCCCCCCGAGGTCCATTCTTTTCTGACCTGGCTGAATGATCAGCCATGAGCAAGTCCCCAAGGCCCAGCTAGAGAGCCTGGGCCAGGGAGCAGCAGGGGTGCTGTGAGTAGCACAGGCCCAGCCTAGTGGAAGCAGAAAAGCCAGGGCCTGGGAGTACTACACATACCCAGGACCAGAGGCAGGAGCCGGGGGTGCAGCAAGTGGTGCACAGGCCCAGGTCCTGGAAGTAGAAGAGCCAGGGCCTGGGAGTGTTCCACAGGCCCGGCAGAGAGAAGCAAAATTGAGCTGGGGAGTTAACAGCAGCCCTAGTGAATCCTCAGACCCAGCAAGAATGCCTGGGCCAGGGAGCAGCAGGTGGACTGGGAGCTCTAATGAAACACCAGTCCTGCTGTATAAAAGTAGTCCAGGAGTACTGGGAGTAGGTCACAGGCCCGGAACAGAAGGTAGAACAATCAGTTCAAGTTCGAGTTGAAGACTGCAACCCAGGAGGTCAGGAGAGCTGACTGTGCAAGCTGAAGCCGGTAGGAAAATTAACAGAGGGTACTGAGGGCCGCCCACTCTTATAAACATCCACAGGAAGTGATGCCATGTGGGCAGCCCCCACCGAAGACTGCTGGAAGAAGCTGCCGTGTGACAGCGCCACCTGGTGGATACTCCCATAAGTAATGGCTTACTGCAAGAGACCAGTCTGTAGAAGATCTACTGTTACAGGTGAGTAACCTGTGTTTCTAGGGATGTGGATATGTTGTTCTATCCACACGTTCTGGCAGACCCCTAGCAGTTCTCTGGGAGGAGGGAGGTAAGGCGCACACCCCTTACTTGGGAAATAAGGATTGGAGAACTTAGGCCCCAAAACCAGCTTCCCGGTGTGACTCTTAAGTCAATGTGACAATGGGAAATGAAGGTGTGTGCTGACTTCCAGGTAGCAGCACCGCAGATTTCCTGGACAGGGACATCCCTAGAAGCAGCCACCGTCACAGTGGTATGGTGGATGGAATAAGCGCTTAGCCCTCTGGGAGACTACCTACCCAACAACCTATAGCAGAGATTAATGCAGGAAATGATCCACTTGCCAATAGTCTGTTTGGCTGTAGCTGACAGGTGTGGCTTCAGCGTAGGTGACAAACAGCTGGCAAACCTCTCCAGAACTCCAACTATGCGTTCTTTGTAGTAAGCGAGCACTTGCCTCAAGTCCAGAATATGGAGCCTGTATTCGGCCTCCGAGGTGTGATTTGGGAAGAACACCGGAAGAGTCATCACCTGATTCAGATGAAACTCCAACACATTCTTCGGGAGGAACTTCAGGTTGGGGCGCAGGACAACCTTGCTCCTGTGGAAGACCAGGTAAGGAGACTCCTCCAAGAGCACCTGGAGCTAACAGTTCCGTCTGGCTGATGTGATATCCACCAGGAAGGTGGTTTTCCATGACAGGGGAGACATGTCACACCTGTGCATCAGTTTGAATGGCTTGCCCAAACCAGCAACAAGTCCCACAGTGGCGGTGGTTCATGCACTGGAGGAGAAATGTGACCTAGGACTTTGAAAATGCACCAGACGACCTTCTCCTGTGCCACCAACTTCCGACCGGCCCGCACCTGGTAGGCAGAGATGGCTGCCAGGTGCACTTTAAGGGTCATCGACTTAAGTCCCCCTTGGGAGAGAGACCACAGGTAGTCCAAAATGCTAGCGACTGGACAGGTCAAAGGGTCCAACCTCTTGCCCTGGCACCAAATGGAGAATCTCTTCCATTTGAAAGCAAAGCATTTTCTGGTCAATTCCTTTCTAGATGCTTCCACAACAGTGAAAACATCTTCAGAGAGACCCATATCCTGGAACTCTAGCCACTCAGGAACCAGGCTGTCAGGGGCAGGGATTGAAGGTCTGGGTGTAGCATCTTCCCTTGATCGATTGAAAGCAGGTCCAGGCATATGGGAAGACTCCTTCGGAGCCTGTTGCTGAGGCTGAGGAGATCAGGGTACCAAAACTAGCGGGGCCAGTCCGAAGCCACTAGGATCACCTGTGCCTTGTCCCTCCTGACCTTGAGTAGCACCTTGTTAATCAAAGGAAACATAGACTTTGATGGCAGATAAGGACCGCCTGGTCCACCTAGTCTGCCCATTTCCCTACCTACAGGATAAGCTGCAGATCCTATTTAACCAACACCCTATTTCTTCCTACCCCCCACAAAAATTGCCTTATGTCTGTCCCATGAATTCTTGAATTCTCCCACAGTTTTAGACCCCACAACCTCCTCAGGAAGGCTGTTCCATGCATCCACCACCCTCTCTGTGAAAAAATACTTCCTCACATTGTCCCTGAGTCTCCCCCCACCTCTCTTCAAATTGTGTCCCCTTGTTCTTGCACATCTCTTTTTCTGAAAGATGCTACCCTCTTGTACTTTGCTGATTCCACTGAGGTACTTAAAAGTTTCTTTAATATCCCTCCTTTCCTCAAGGGTATACATATTAAGCTCCTTTAGTCTCTCCTCGTATGGCTTCTCTTGCAGACCCTGCACCACTTCAGTTGCCTTCCTCTGGACTGCCTACATCCTGTCTATGTCCTTGTGGAGGTGGGGTCTCCAGAACTGGATGCAGTACTCCAGATGGGGTCTCACCAATTGTCTGTACAGAGAAATAACAACTTCCTGTTTTCTGCTGGTGATGCCCCTCTCTCTATACATCCCAGTATCCACCCAGTCCTCCCTACTGCCTTCTCACATTGCTTGCTAACTTTAAGGTCATCTGATGATTACCCCCAGGTCCCTTTTCATTTTTGTTGTTGTTACTACCTCCCCTCCCCATTGCATAATCTTCCCCTGGGTTTTTGTTTCCCAGGTGCATTATTTCGCACTTCTTTGCATTGAATCCAAGCTGCCATACTTCTGACCATTCCTCCAACCTTGCCAAGTCCCTCCTCATCCTTTCCACGCCTCCTAGTGTATCAACCCTATTGCAGATCTGTGTGTCATCTGCAAAGAGGCATACTTTTCATTCCAGTCCCTCTGCAATGTCACTTATAAACATAGAAGTAGATGTCAGATAAGGACCGCAAGGCCCATCCAGTCTGCCCATTTCTTTTTCTACCTTATGAATGAATGTGCCACTGGCCTTTGCTCTGTCAATGGCCTATCTATTCATACTCATCTGTATTGCTCCCTCATGTCTATCCCATGCCTGTTTGAAGCCCTGCACTGTATTCACATCCACCATTTTCTGAGGTAGGCCATTCCATGTATCCACCACCTTTTCTGTGAAAAAGTACTTCCTCACATTACACCTTAATCGGCCTCCCTCTAATCTCATGCTGTGCCCTCTTGTCCTGCTATTTTTCTTATAATGAAACGTTAGACTCTTTCATCTTGTTAATGACCTTAAGGTGTTTGAATGTTTCCATCATATCACCTCTCTCCCTCCTTTGCTCTAGGGTATACATATTGAGCTCAGTTAATCTGTCCTCATATGTTTTCTGATGCAGTCCCTGCACCATTTTGGTTGCCCTTCTCTGGTCTGCCTCAATTTGGTTAATGTCCTTGTGAAGGTGTGGCCTCCAGTACTGCATACAGTACTCCAGATGGGGCCTAACCAGCGTCTTGTAAAGAGGGATAATTACCTCCCTCTTCTGACTAATGATACCCCTACTAATACACCCCAACATTCCTCTAGCCTTACCTACTGCTGCTTTAGTGGTCTGCTTGGATGATTTCAGGTCATCAGTGATGATGACGCCCAAGTCTATTTCTTCCTTTGTGACTGCCAGCAACTCCCCTCCCAGCCTATAGGTGGCTTCTGGGTTTCTCTTCCCTATGTGCGTGTTCTTGCACTTCTTTGCGTTAAATCCCAGTTGCCACTCTTCTGACCATTTTGCTAATTTATCTAGATCTCTTCTCATTCTACCCACCCCATTTAGATCATCTACTCTGTTGCAGATCTTGGTGTCATCTGCAAACAGACAAACCTTACCCTCCAGTCCATCTGCAATGTCACTGATGAAGATATTGAAGAAGACAGGCCCCAGGACTGATCCCTGAGGTACCACACTTGTGACTTGCATCTCTTCTGACTGTATACCGTTTACCACCACCACTCTGTTTTCTGCCCGTCAACCAGTTTGCCACCCAGTTGACCAATGTCTGACCCACCCCGAGCCTACTCAGCTTATTAATCAATCTTCTATGTGGAACAGTATTGAAAGCTTTGCTGAAGTCAAGGTAGGCAACATCAACTGCTCCCCCTTGGTCCACTACTCTGGTTACCCAGTCAAAGAAATCTATGAGATTAGTTTGACAGACCCTTCCTTTTGTAAACCCATGCTGTCTTGGATCCTGTGCTCCTATAGATTCCAGGTGTTGCACTATCCTTTCTTTAAGGAGTGTCTCCATAATCTTGCCCACTACTGGGGTAAGACTGACTGGTCGGTAGTTCCCTGCCTCCTTCGTGCTACCACCCTTGTGGAGCAGGATCACAAGAGCCCTTCTCCAGTCTTCTGGGACCTCTCCTGTGCTCAGAGACACACTAAACAATTCTGATAATGGCTCTGCTAGTTCCACCATTAGCTCCTTTACTACTCTGGGATGTATGCCATCAGGTCCCACTGCCTTGTCCACCCTGAGCTTATCGAGCTCCTGTAGGACCCTTTCTTTTGTGAAGGGACTAGTGCACACCTCTCTCCCCCCTGTGTCCATGATGCTGAGCTGTGGGCCCTGCCCTACCTTCTCTTCAGTAAATACTGAGCAGAAGTATCTATTTAGGATAGATGCTTTTACATGGTCCTCCTCCTCACACACACCCTTATCCCCTTTGATCTTAGCAATACCCTCTGGACTTTCTCCTTTCACTAATGTATCTATAGAAAGTCTTGTCACCTTCTTTTACTGTTTGTGCTAGTGTTTCCTCAGTTTGGGCCTTTGCCTGCCTAACTGCCTTCCCTGCTTCCCTCAGGGAAGTTTGGTATGCCTCCCTATCTTCATCCTGCTTCGTTCCCTTATATTTCCTGAAGGCCAGCCTTTTGGCTCTGTCCTTTTCTGCTACTGTTTTTGAGAACCAAAGTGGTTTCCTTCTTCTTTTGCACTTCCTTTTCTTACTAACACAGTGGGATGTTGCTTCAAGTATTGCATCTTTAATGCCTGCCCACTTTGCCTGTACCCCCTCACCTGTATTTTTTTTTTTGCCAGGGCTAGCTTAACTCTGTTGGTCATCTTATCAAAGTCAGCTCCTTTGAAGTCCCACATTTTTGCCTTGGAATGGGATGATTTTGTTCTGGTGGCCAAACTGAACCATACCATGTGATGGTCACTGGCACCCAGGTGACCTTCCACCTGGAGATCTGTGATCCTTTCCCTGTTTGTCAGTACTAGATCTAGGATAGCCCTGTCTCTTGTGGGTTGTTGTACCAGTTGTTTGAGGCCTTCCCCCTGCAGGGAATCTACCATGTGTCTAGTTCTGGCAGATGTTCCTGCTGGTATTGACCAATCTGTATCTGGCATGTTGAAGTCTCCCATTATCAGAACCTCACAGTTAGCTGTCATATTTTGTATATCTTCTAACAGTAACATGTCTATGTCCTTCCCCTGGTCTGGAGGCCTGTACACAACCCCAGTTCGTATGGCTGTCCCATTTCTTGTTTCCAGGGTGACCCACAGTTCTTCTGGCTCTTTATGTGTATTCTGAATTTCTATAGCTTTGATATTTTCATTGACATAAAGGGCCACTCCACACACCCCTTTTTGCACCTCGGTCTCTTCTGAACAATACATAGCCAGGTACTGAAGTCTCCCAAGTGTGGTTACTTGTAAACCATGTCTCGCTAATGGCTACTACATCCAGTTTAGCCTCTATCATTATTCCCTGCAGGTCTGGGATCTTGTTTCCCAGACTGCGAGCATTTGTGTACATGATTTTCCATTGGCCAGATTTCGATGTGTTAGTTGTTGGGCGAGGTCCGGCGTTTCTCCTGTGCGTCATATGGGGAGCTGGACCTTCTTCTTTACCTGGTGATGCAAATAAACTCCAAACATGATGAACTCCTGTTTGACCACTAGCTGGGGGGGAAGGGTGTTCTTCCCATTCGATGTATGGGGTGTTGCACCCCTCTCCCCATTTCCTAGTTTAAATATTCTCCAAAGACATCAAACTTCTGCCCCAATGCACTGACCCCCTCCTTAGTCAGATGTAGTCCATCAAATTTAAAGAACTTTCGCTCCCAAAACTGTTGCCAGTTTCCTACAAATTTGTGTCCTTTTTCCTGGCACCAGCCCTTGAGCAACGTGTTTAGCTCCCTTATCTCCCCTTCTCTGACCTTCCGTCCATCTGTCCCCCTCTTCCAGACTAGCAAGATCTCAGAGAAGGAGATGCCGGACGAAATGGATGATAGTTTGTTACCCAGCCTGGTTAGGTGTTCCTTGGTCTCCACAACTGACCAGTTGGCGAGATCGTTAGTCCCTATGTATATCAGGACGACAATGTTTTCTCCTGCTTCCTGAACAATTTTAGCAATGCGGTCAGTGTCTCTCCATGCTGATGTACCTGGGAGACATCTGACCCTTACCCCTGGCTGGAGATACGCATCAACTCCTAGAATCATGGAGTCTCCTATGATCAGAAGTGTTTTGGATTTCCTTTTTGCTTTTTTGTTTTGGTTCCTGTTTTGGGTGAGTTTTGCTGTGCTAGCTCCTGTGCTGCAGTGTCTTGCGCTGCAATGTCCTCTGCCCCTTTGTTTGATTTCGGAGATAGAGGCAGATACCTGTTTGTAGTTTTTATATGGTTTGTAGAGGTGATATGTTGGAGAGCACTGAGTGATGGGGCACCCGATTTGTCCCTCCTAACCACCTGCCAACCTCCTGGATCAACTGCCCTCTGCAGTCGAGGTGCTTCTGTTGGATGTTGGTGAAGTGGTGGGCACTTCTTATAATATATTTCTTCTTGAATGTGCAATTTGAGGTGCGCAATCTCTGCCCATGCTACCTGGAGCTGTGCCTTTATATCTCCAATGGCCCAGCATGTAGGACAGTGTCCTAAATCCTGCAAAACTGTCCTTCTGAAAAGTGTTCCACAGTACCTGCAGTTAATGATATCCATTCCAGATAAGTTGCTGGGTTTATAACCTGGTCAGAGTAATCAGAAGGAAGAAAATGAAAGCAAAAGTTTGATTTTGTGTTTTGTTTGTTTTTGTATAACTTGTTATAACAAGTTAAAGTACTAGTGCCCCTGTAAGTGAGGTCACTGTGTGGATACCCCTCTGATCCACCCCTTCCTGCTTTGCTACAGGAAATATCACTATTGTGCTACCCTATAAAAGGAGTGAAGTGTGGAATGGTTGGGGATGGGGTGGGTGACTGGGCCCTTCCCCTGCCGAAAAAGAACAACCACGGACGAAAGAAACAAGGAGGTAAGAGCAGAAACAATCAGACATTAAAAAGGACTGGACCCAGTACTGAATCCTGTGGTATCCCACTAGTAACCCCTCTTTCCTCAGAGTGGACTCCATTTACAATTACCTTCTGTGTCCTGTTGTCCAGCCAATGTTTTACCCAGGCTACCACCCTGGGGCCCACTCCCAGGCTGGTTAAAGTGACTATTCAGCTTTTGTGTGGGACTGTGTCAAATACCTTACTAAAGTCTAGGTAGGCCATGTCCACAGCCCCTCCCTGGTCTACTACTTTGATCACCCAGTCAAAGAAATCAATTAGATTCGTCTGACATGACCTTCCCGCTGTGAACCCATGCTGCTTTGGGTCCTGTGCCCCACTGGCCTCTAGGTACTCAACAATTCTTTTCTTCAGAAGTGATTCCATCACTTTCCCTACCACAGAGGTCAAACTGACAGGTCTGTAGTTTCCTGCCTCTGTCTTGCTCCTACTTTTGTGAAGGGGAATCGTATCTTCCTTTCTCCAGCCTTCGGGTACCACACCATCCTCTCATGATTTGTTAAAAAGGGTAGTCAGTGGTGTCACTAGTTCTCCCCTTAATTCTTTTAGAATTCTGGGGTGAATTCCATCAGGCCCCATTGCTTTGTCCACCTTCAGTTTTAGGAGTTCTTTCGGAACCCTTTCTTCTGTGAAAGGACTGGGATCGACCCCACTATCCAGAGTGCTTCTGTTAATTAGATTAGGCACCTCCCCTCCTCTTCTTTTATGAATAATAAGCAGAAGCATTCATTCAGTATCCCTGCTTTTTCACTGTCCCTCTCTGTCCACCCAGCATCCATTCTATTCAGCCTCACTATCCCTCCCTTTGTCTTTCTACGCTCCCTGATGTACCTATAAAAGGTTTTATCCCCCTTCTTAACAGAGTTGGCTATCTTTTCTTCAGTTTGGGCCTTTGCTATTCTGACTACCCTCCCTGCTTCCTTCTGCCTTGACTGGTACAGTTCTCTGTCCTGCTCCTTCTGTGTTTCCTTATACTTCCTAAATGCTATCCTTTTCTCCCTAACCTTCACCGCCACCTCTTTTGAGAACCATAGTGGCTTTTTCTTTCATTTTGATTTGTTTTATTTGCTTCACACAAAGGCTTGTTGCTTCTGTGATTGTAGTTCTGATGTTTCCCCATTGTTGCTCCACCCCCCCCCCCGGCCTGCTTGCTAGTGCTTTTCTAAGGCACTCTCCCATCTTGCCAAAGTCAGCCCTCCTGAAGTCCAGAACCCTCACTTTTGTATGGCTTGACTCTGTAGCTGAGTTAATCATGAACCACACTGTTTGGTGGTCACTTGTTCCCAGATGGCAACCCAGTTCTAGATCTGAGATCCTCTCACTGTCCCCATCTGAGAGTATGAGGTCTAAGATTGCTCCCTCACAAGTGGGTTCCAAAACTAACTGTCTGAGGTATGCCACCTGAAGGGCATCAAGAATGGCCCTGCTTTTGGGTGTGGCTGCAGCAAAGGTGCTCCAGTTAACATCCAGCATATTCAGGTCCCCCATCAACAGTATGTCCCCTTTCTTTGCCATCCTAAGGATGCCTTCTATCATATCCTTGTCCATTCCCTCCCCCTGACATGGGGGTCTGTATACAACCCCTGTGCAGATTGTGGTGCCATTTCCAGTCTGTAATGTGACCCACAGTGCCTCCTCTCCTCCCCGTTTACTCTTTTGTTCAGTTGCTTTTATCCCTTCCCTTACATAGAGAGCTACTCCTCCCCCCCGTCTCTCCTGTAGGTTGTGTACCCTGGTATGTTAACATCCCAGTCATGGTTCTCTGTGTACCATGTTTCTGTGACTGCTACAATATCCAGGCATCCCTCTTCCATCAAGGCCACCAGTTCAGGGAGCTTGTTGCCCAGACTATGGGCATTGGTAACCATTACCTTCAATTTCTTGATGTCCTTACCCCTTTTTGCCCCATCCCTGTCTTTAGTGCATTTTTCATTTTCTCCATTTACCCCTGCCCTTCTCCCAATCGACATCTCTATCTTGGTGTTTACCTCACTTACTATCCTGATCTTTTTGGGGCACTAGGATTTCCCTGCTACTTTCCAGTGCCTCCCCCTTGGCTAGTTTAAATGCTTGCCAATGAAGCATTTAAACCTATCACCTAGGATCCTGGTTCCCCTCCTGGACAGATGCAGACCATCACGCCAGTATAGGCCTGCATCCCTCCCAGTGGACCCCTAGTCCCCAATGAAGCCAAATCCCTCAGCTCTGCACCAGTCTTTCAATCAGTGATTGAATCCCATTGTGTAGAGCACCCTAGCCTCACCCATGCCATAGACAGGCAGCACCTCAGAGAAGGTTACCGTGCATGCTACTTGTCTAAGGCCCCTCCCCAACTCCACAAACTCTTCCTACACTGTTCTGATCCCTTTCTTAGCCAAGTCATTTGTTCCTAGGTGGACAATGACATCCAGCTTCCTCCCCTATGGGAGAGGAGGTCCCACAAATCCTGGAGCCTGGAGATGAGCAACCTCCTCCCTCAGCCCAGAGAGGTACGTGCAGATGGGAGAACACTGCATCTTCCAGAAAGTCTCCCGGAAGACTGCTGCTCCACAGCCACTGCACTGCACCACTCCCATCATGTCTTATTTCTGGCCCCTTAACTGTTTAGACTACTTACTCTTTCCTCTGTTTGTTCATTTTTTCTCCCTACTTACTTACTGCCTCTGTGCCCTTTAAGCTCCTGATCTTCTTGTTCTGAGACAAGAAGTTCCTATATTTCTCAGTAGCCTCCTTCCTTGCTCAGAGTCAGACCTCCAGCAGCTGCGGGGGACAGACAGCTACTCTTTTCCTTCTAGGATGGTGAATCTTTGGTGGCTCTGTGATCACTCACTTCCTGTTCCCAAACAGGAAGTTGCTGTTGTCAGTCAAATCCTGTGTCTATAAAAGTAGAAAATGGTTTAGGAGGGAGGGGAGGGAAGGAGGGCAATATAGTCCCAGTAGAAAAGTTTAGTTTTAACAGCAGCTCCTTCCTCCTGGTGTTCTCTGCCTGGTCTCTGGCAGAAGCTATCTAGGGCAGTGTTTAAATTTGGCTTTAACCTGGCTTCCTTCTAGCTAAGCCACTCCCAGTACTTTACAAATCTTTCTACACTTATTTAAATGCACAGATAATTGCTTTCGGCCACCTAAGACAAACACCTAGATAACTGCACAGATTACAATTCACTTCAGACAACTCAGACAAACACACTAACTGGAGGTGGGAAGTGGAGGGAAGGCACAGAAGAGACCTGGGATCCACAGCCTCGAGAAGGCATCCCTCTGCAGCGAGCCCTGCTGAGGGGGAGCATTCACAATACAACCTCAGCTTTGCATTCTCCCTGGAGGTGAACAGATCCACCTGAGGGGTGCCCCACTGGGAGAACAGACTGTGAACTACCACCGGATGGAGAGACCACTCATGCAATGCATCGTCCAACTGGCTGAGGACATCCTCCAGCTGATTGGAGGCTCCTGCCCCATGGATGGCTAGGAGATTCGTCTCAAGGCTGTGCATGAGAATCCAAACGTGGAGGGCTTCCTTGCACAGGGGCAGGGAGTGCATACCACCTTGTATGTTGAGGTAGTACGTGGTCATGGTGGTTTCCATCTGGACTTGGACCACTTGACCCCGAACAAACAGAGTGAAGGCAGTCAGCACCAACCGGACTGCTCAGAGCTCCAGCATGTTGATGTAACATCGGGACTACTCGGGGGTCCAGAGCCCGTGGACTCTGTATTCCCCCAGATGGGCACCCCAGCCCGCGAGAGAGGCATTGGTCATCAGGATGACTGTCGGCTCAGGGTGGACAAACGGGATCCCTTCCTGCAGGTGCTCTGGGACTAACCACCACTGGAGAGTGTCCCACATCCTCTGGGGTCACAGTGACCAACTGGTCAAAGTGACCTATGCGCTGAGACCACTGGCAGGCCAGCTTCCACAGCAGGGAATGCATATGCCAATGGGCCCATCAGACCATGCTGGTACAGGCTGTGATGTAACCCAAAAGGTGCCGGAAGTCCCAGGCAGGGTGCATGTACCAAACCAGAAATGAACGGGCAAAGGAGCAGAGAACCTCCACCCTGTCTGTTGGAAGCCGGGCTCTGGCTCGGCAAGAGTAGAGCTTTGCCCCAATGAAGCTGGTCACCTGCGAGTGCATGAGTTCAGACTTGGTCTTGTTGACCAGGAGGCCAAGGTCGATGCAGGTCTGGAGGGTCAGGTCCCAGGACTGCTCCGCCTCCTGCTTGGAGGGATCTGCTATCAGCCAGTCATCCAGGTAGGGGTACACTCTGACCCCTTGGTGCTTCGGGTAAGCTGCCACCACTGCTATGCATTTGGTGAAGACCCTGAGGGCCGAGAAGAGGCCGAAAGGCATGGCCTGGAACTCACAGAGGGTTCTCTTGGCTCGGAAGCGGAGGAGCCTTTAGTTGGATGGATGGATGGATTGGGACATGAAAGAACGTGTACCTAAGATCCAGAGAGCAAAACCACATGTCTTGCTACAGAGATGGTATAATCTGGGACAGAATTGCCATCCTGAAGGTGCAGGACCTGAGAAAGTTGTTCAGGTCGTGCAGATCTAGAATGGGGTGCCAGCCCCCCATCTGTTTTGGCAACAGGAAGTACCTGGAGACAAACCCTGGGTGTTCCAGAGGATCCGCAACTCTGACCATGACCTCCTTGCACAGAAGTTGGGCTTTGTTGTCTTGAAGAGCTGACCGAGTGTCTGCAGATACCAAGTCTTCCCGTGGGAGGGTACTGCTCGAACTCTAGAAACAGACCCTGACCGACCACTTCCAGAACCCACCTGTCCGTGGTGACAGTGGACCAGGCAGAAAGAAAGTGGAGGAGCTGGCCCCCCAATAGGAGGACCCAGGGAAGGTGTGACAGGCATGAGGGAGGCACCCCCATCCTGTCACTGAGCAGGCTTGGAAGAGGAGGAGGATCCAGCTGAGGAGCCACTGGGTCCCTTCCCTCCAGGTTTTCGGACCACTGAGGTCATGGACTTGGGCCTTGGTTGCCAAGATTGATCCTGCTGGCCAGACTGATGCTGGTCTGGTCTTGCCACACTAATATGATTACTTCTTGCAGTGCTCCTTTAAGTCAGCACTGCCCTGGAGCCAAATGGAATGCTATGCTAATGATGGACTCTTTAGCTTGTGCATTCAGTTCAAAAACTGCCCAGTGTAACTGCCTACATTCTAACCTCAGGTTTCTTAGGAGTCTGCAAAGAGGCCATACTAATATCTAATTAGGATAGAAAAAAAGGGGGGCCCTAACTGGGGCAACTGGTAATCATTAAATCACAGGAAAACAGGAAAGTACCCCCTTTTTTTTGAAATGTCAGAATTACCTAAGGAAAAAAGGCCTACTAAGCTAAAAAGCATTACTAAGAAGTACCAGCAGATGGCATACCACTCCAAGTATTTATACAATCAGCACTGGAGAGGCCTTTACTGATTCTGTCAGGGGAGGCAAGGGTGGGGAAGTAATAATAGTAGTGGATTCCATTGGAAGAAACCAGATTGCTGCAGGTGAGTCATTTTTTCTTCTAACCCCAGGAATCCACTAATATTATTACTTCTTGCAGACTATGCAGCAGTACCTTACAGAGGTGGGTAAAGAATCTACTTACTGTAGGAAAAAGATTCTGCAGGACTGCTGTACTAAACCTGGCATCACTCCTGGACTGGGTGTCCAGGCTACAATGCTTAGTGAAGGTGCAGACTGATCTCCAGATTTCCACCAATGGCACCTCTTGGGTAGCTGCAATAGTGGCAGCTGTGCCCCTTGTAGAATGGGCCCAGAGTCCAACAGGGGGTACCCTACCTGCTTTTGAGTAGCAAAACTGGATACACTGAACTATCCATTGATAGTTCTTTTTGAGGCAGGTGCCCCCTTACATATTTCTCCATAGGTGAGGAAAAGCTGTTGTCTGTCCTGCTTATGGTCTTCGGTACGAGTCATGTAGTAACTTAAAGCCCTTTTTTTACATCAAGGCTGTGGAGTCTACGCTCCCCTGAGCTAGAGCGCTCAGTGAAGAAAACTGGCAAGGTGATAGACTGGTTCAGGTGGAAGTCCGAGACCACTTTGGGGAGGAACTTCATATTAGTTCTCAACACTACCTTGTCCCTATTGAAGGAAACATATTCCTTTTTCACACAGAAGGCTTGGAGCTCACTTATTCTCCTGGCAGAAGTGATTGCCACCAAGAAGACTATCTTCCAATTAACAAACTTGAGATCTGCAGAGGCCATGGGATCAAAGGGAGGAAGCATAAGCTGAGCAATGCAAATGTTCAGGTCCCAAGCTGGCACTGGTTCCCTGTGAGGGGGAAACAGATGAGACAGTCCCTTGAAGAACCGCCTGAAGATAGAATTTGATGTTAAGGAGGTGTCCTTTCCAGCCAAAATGTATGCTGACACCGAAGCCAGATGCTCTTTCAGGGTTGAATGCTACAGATCTTGGGAATGTAGATGAGTCAAATAATCCAGTAAGGTTGGTATGCAGGGTTTTAAATAACTGATTAGCAGTTTTTTTTCTTGGGACAATACTAACTGTACAGAAAGCATTCATATAGGTTTTCTAGACGTGTTACGTTTGTTAAACACAGCGAGGCAAATCCTATGCATTTTCACAATGTTTTAGAACTTTTATGAGCAAAACGCTAATCAATTTTTAGAGTTAAATAAAACCCTGGTATGCCAGCTTGAGCTGGGGTTACACCCTTATCTTTACGCCATATAGAGAACCTTTTCCATTTCGAGGCATAGGTTTCTGAGGACCTCCAGGACCCCTTCAGAGAGTTGCCAGCCTGCATATTCTAAGTCCTCAAGAGCCATGCCTTGAGTCTGAGAGACCTGAGATTGTGGTACATGACCCTCCCTTGGAAGGAGGTCAGCAGGTTGTGCCTTTGTGGAAGGTGAATTGGTTTGGCCACTGACCTAGAGAGCAGGAGGGAGTATCAGGGCTATCTAGCCCAGTCTGG
Source organism: Neoceratodus forsteri (assembly GCA_016271365.2). NCBI lineage: Eukaryota > Metazoa > Chordata > Ceratodontiformes > Ceratodontidae > Neoceratodus > Neoceratodus forsteri. The sequence continues at coordinate 130,636,581 of CM057453.1, forward strand.
GGCTACCAGTATTACTGAAGCTGGCTGTGATCTGAGCTTGATGAGCACCCTGAGTATCAGGTGAAAAGGGAGAAATGCATAAAGGTGCCTCCCTATCTAATCCAGAATCAGGGCATCCAGAGAGACTGTTCCCTTGGTAGGGGCCCTGCAACAATACAGAGGCAGGTGGTGGTTTTGGTTGGATGCAAAAAGATCTCTCTCTCTCTCTCTCTCTCTGGAGTACCCCACCTCCTGAATAAGATGTTCACCACTTGCTTGTTCAGTGCCCACTCGTGATGAGCCTGGTTTATCCTGCTCAAGGCATCTGCCAGGGTGTTGTCCCTGCCAGGCAGATGGATAGACTGTAGGGAGACATTCAGAGAATAAACAAGGCTCCATATCTTCACTGCCTCTGTAGAAAGTGGAGTAGACCTTGTCCCTCCCTTCTTGTTGATGTAGTACATTGTTGTGGTATTGTCTGTTCTGACTTGTACCACCTTCCCCTGGATTAGATGCGATAAGGCCTGATGGGCCAGGTAAACTGTTCTCAGCTCTAGCAGATTTATATGATGGAGGGAATCTGCACTCTCCCAAGTGCCGTGAATGGTGTGTTCTCCCAAGTGAGCACCCCACCCTAACAGGGAAGCATCTGTCAGGAGAGTCAATGAAGGGGGCTCCTGTAAGAAGGGAACCCCTTCTCTCAAGTTTTCTGACTCCATCCACCATTGGAGTGCCTGTAGTATCACCCTTGTTACTGGTATGGGTTTTGATACAGAGTCCCGTCTTTGGCACCAGTGTGCCCTGAGATGGAACTGATCATCTCTCATTTGAAACCTGGCACCCATGACTGTGCTTATTGCTGAAGCCACGTGGCCCGATAGTTGTAGAAACTGTTTTGCTGGCTTTGGCTTGCCCAGGACAAACAAGCTTGCCAAAAGCTGAATGCTTTCTGCCCTCTCCTGAGGGAGGAAAGCCCTTTCCAGTATGGCGCTTAGTTCTGCACATATGAACTGCAGTACCTGCACAGGAGTCAGGACTGACTTTTTGATGTTGAGAAAGAATCCCAGGGAGTGCAACAGATCCTGGGTTACCTAAAGGTCTTCGGTCACCTGCTGGTGAAACTTTCCCATGATTGGCCAATCGTCCAGGTAGGGAAAAACTGAAACACCCAGTCTTCTGAGATGTGCCACCGCTACTGCTATGCACTTGGTAAGGACCCTTGGTGCAGAGGTGAGCCTGAAGGAAAGTGTTGACAACTGATAGTGGCCTGAGGGAAGTCCGATTCTCAGATAGTTTCTGTGCGACTCCCTTATGGGAATATGGAAATATGCATCCTTTAGGTCTAAGGAGGCTAGCCAGACCCCTTTTTACTAAGTTGACAGAATCATGGACTGTGTGATCATCTTGAAACTGGGTTTTACCAGGTACCTGTTTAGCAGTCTAAGGTCTAGTATAGGCCACCACTCCCCATTTTTTTTTTGTTGTTAGGAAATTTCTTGAATAAAACCCCTACCCTTTTTGGCTGGGGGGGGAGATCGGCTCTACTGCCCTTGCTAGAAGTAAGGCCTGAACCTCCTGTTGCAACAGTTTTCTTTCTGTAAAAGGAACTGCTGTGAACTGCCTTGATCTTGGAGGAGAAAGGGATTTGAAACAAAGAGACAGACCCTGACTATTTCCAGAACCCAACTGTCTGTGGTGATTTTCAGCCATTGATGAAAACAATGAGTCGGTCTGCCCCCTACAGGAGATGGAGAGGCAGCCTGGAGGGAAAAGTCAGGGGATTTGTTTTGTTTGTTACTGGGGTTGTGCAGATTGGGATCCTCACCTGGAACCCCTTCTGCCTCTGGTTCTATAAAAAACACCCTTCTGTGACTGGTACTGCTGTTGTGGCGCAGCCTGCACTTGAAAGAAAGGCCTCCTAAAAGAGGATCTACTCCTGCCTCCCCTTCCATATGTTGAAGTGGAGGGAGAAGCTCTTTCCCTGGTAGAATTACTGTGGAAAGTAGTTTTATACTGATCTACTTTCTTCATATATGCCTCAGTCTGTGCACCAAAGAGTGAGTGTCCCTCGACTGAGAAGTCCATAGCCTTACCCTGGGTGAGACTAGTAGCTCTCAGCCAGGCAAATCTTCTTAAGGCTATAGTACCTGCCATCCATCTAGCAGCTGTGTCATTCATATCAGCTGACATTTGGAGCTGATACTTGGAAGCCTCCAAGCCCAATTTTGCAGTATCCACTAACTCCGAAACTGTTAATAAGGGGTTAGCATCTGCATTATCCAAGATGGACTGCCAAAGAGCCTTCTGGTAGAGGACTGCATAGGCTTAGTAGCTGGCTTGATTAACTGCCAGGGAAGCCGAAAGGTACCCTTTTTTAGCCATGCCATCTATTTTTCTCAAGTCCTTCTCAGAGGGGTGAGAGGACAAGGGAGTTTTTGCCTTTCCACAGGCAAGCTGCTGCACAGACCCTTGGTGGTCAGGGTGAGTGAATAAAAACTATGCCCCTGACCTCTCAAGTTGGTATTTTTTAATCACACTTTTTATCAGTAGGTGTGACAGAATGTGTGGTCTTAAGAATTTCAAGGACATCTTTTTTGAAAAACGTATACATAGGCAACAAGAGCCTTCTAGTGTGTGTCAGCCCCATAAGCTCCATATATTCAACTTCTTCCTCATCCTGGATCTCTTCTGCAGTTTGTAAATCCAAGGTTTCCACCATCTTCTTGACAAAGGAAAAATGGGAGGAAAAATCCTCTGTGGGTCTGGGAGGAGAGCCAAAGTCCTGTTCTGGCAAGAACTTGGGTTCAATACCCTCCTCTGCCTAATCATCCTCCTCGAATTCTATGGTATCAGTAGTTAAAGGAGATACAAAAATAGTTTTTTTTTTTTTTTTCAATCGGAGTAGCCACAGGCTGCTTTGGGGTTAGTAAGCCCTGCAGCACTTGTAGTAAAGCCAGAGCTTGGGTTAGCTCAGCAGGCAGTGGAACAGGTACAGGCACCTGAGGGGCCCCTGAAGGCATTTCAGCCAGGGTCTCAGTGTGTTTTTTTCTTCTTGAGTTTTTGGCAGGCACCAGAGAGTCAGCCGCTTCGTTGCCTCTCTTGCCAGAGCTCTCACCCATCTCAGGGGTGTTTTTTGAGACTCTAGAAGGAATAACCAAGGATTTAGAGGGAGTGAACTGGTTAGAGCCCATGGACTCTTCTTCCAATTTTCTTTTCAGCCTTTCCTTACATTTTTCTACTGTTTTTTTCAGGAAAAGACTTACATACCTCACAATCCACATAAAAATGATGTTGCCCAAGGCAGAGAAGACATAAACCATGTTTGTCTACCTTTGCAAACACTTCAGAGTACCTCAACAATTTTTAAACCCAGGAGGTCCTGTTTTCTTTTTAGGTTTATCTGACATTTTAAAAGAAAACCGGAACCAGGAACCGACAAAAATACATGCAAGTTAACTATCTGCGGTCGGTTCAGTAACCGAGAAAAAAACAAATCTATCTGTTCCGATCGGATCCAGAACCAAAGAACAGTTCAGGCAACCAAGAAAAATTGGTTCAGAAGAGATAAAAGTTTACAAAAAAAACAAAGAAATATAATTGGAACCCCAGAAAAAAGGTTCCGATTTAGGAAAGAAAGTAATCGATTACTTCTCAGTTCACAGGAATAGCGAGGAACCGGAAAAAACTACGTCAAATTTAAACTAGGAGGAAAAAAATTTAAACAATTAAACTATACAGTTAATGAAAATTAAACAAAAATACTTAAGATTTTTGGTTCAATGCACTTCAGGAATCGCTCTTGATAGAGAGAATGGTGAGTCTTCTCCTTTTCTTTCCTGGACTCCTTCTTGTGTGACTGAGAGGTGTGCGAATCCGAACAGCCCTCTCCCTTCATCGTGTGAGTCTGGCACAGCTCCTTGAAGGAGCTTGAATAAGTGGAGCCCAACTTTAATAGAACAAAGACCGAAGCCGAGGAGAACTGCGTGGCAGCCTGAGCTGCCTCTTCCTCGAAGGCCTTAACCTGCTCCAGCTACTCGGCGGACCCCACAGCTGTGGAGACCACCCAACGGGTGTCCTTGGATTTGACTGGCGGATGTCATTTTTCCAGGCGGCCCAACTTCAAGCGGGCGAGGCGGTCCTTGATGATCGACGCGTGAAACAACCGACAGATATCATTAGCCTGGGGTTCGTGCTCATGGTCCAGGCAGTAAACGCACGTGGCGTGTGCAACATCTTCCCACATGGGACCAATGAAATCTGGGTGAGGACTGGTCCTCCATCGCGGTCGCAATCAAAGATCGAGCTTAAGACAAAACTCTGATGAGTTTAAGTTCTGGATGTAAGTTCGAAGATTTGAGCACCAGGGTCTACTCAACGTGGAAACGGTAAAGAAGGAACCTGCTTCTTCCAATGGAAAGGAAGATATGGCATCATGGGGTGAAGCCAAGGGCTATGCCACCTGGGTGGGTGGGTGAGAGGAGCCAGCTTGAAGACTTCCAGCAAGATTTAAAGCAGAAAGGACAACACCAGAATGTGTGGATAGAACAACATATCCATGTCTCTAGAACATCTTGCTTTGTAGCTACCTCCCAAGATTAGGCAGGAAGCAGCGTACAGTGACACTGCAGCCAAAGTGGTGGGGGGGGAGACGGGGGACGGGACACGTTGAGATGATTACCCCTTTAAATTAGTACATGTTTGCATGCATACTTATTCATATCTGGTTATGGAGCAGAGGGGGTGTTGTGGAGCAGCAAACATTGCAGATGCAGTTTAGTATTGCTCTAGGATATTTGTTTATTCATTCAGTTCTCGGATTAATACCTTTGAGCTATAAGCTCATTTACAAAGGTTCCACATGAACAGCAAACACAAATACAGCAAAACAATAGAAACAGTGGTTACAACATTACATTGGATACAAAAATGATGTTCAACTCTTTTGCAACTAAAATTACAAAATTCAATCACATCAAGCAATAAGTACATTGCGAGATGTGAACAGAATGGAAAGGTAGCTTGCTACGAAGAGACAAACTGGTAGCAACAGAAGCTGGGTGCTGAGAGAGCGTAGAGTAGGTGGGGAAGGTATAAGGGAGAATAGGTGGAGAAAACAGAGGCAGCCATAGGGCCTTGTCATTGGTTTTCTGGAAGGGGAAAATTCCATGAGGTTTGGAGTGGGAGGATATGGTGAGGGGAGAGGGGAAGCAGAAAAATTGGGGGGAAGATGGGAAACGGATGAGGAATGGAGGATGGGCTGGCAGTATAGCCTAGAGGTTAGAGGAATGTGGTGTGAACAAGCTTGGGACATCAAACAGACTAGACCCGAGTTTGATTCTCACAACCTCCACTTGCATACTGTGTGACTCTGAGCAAGTCACAACTGCCCAGTGCTCCCAGGTCGCCCCTGAAAACAGGCACTTGTGCCTAGTGGGTCTTACCCGGTTACCAAAGACAAAAAAAAAAAAGGCAGAGTACGACAGTAGAGGAGAGGAGTAAATAACAAGGCAGTTGGATAGGGGAGATTGTAAGTGCTATAATGAACAGAAAGAAAACAGGAGTTAGCTTGTGAAAATTAGAAGTTACAATCACATCCACTAAGTGTTGCTAGATGGTTATGAAGTTTAGATTTGAAGGGGCCAAGTTTAGATTCTGCCAGCAGGTCTTCATGTAGCGAGTTGAGTCAAGCGGGTGCCCGGTACTCAAAAGACCACTGACCTTGGGAGGTGCAATGGAAAGGGACTTTCAGTGGCTGTCTGTTAGTTCCTCTGGTAATTTTAGCCTTGTTGGTGGGGCAGAGGAGACTCCGAATGCCAAGTGGTGTTAGACCTAGGGTGGATTTTTTAGCCAGCAGGCTGACCTGGTATTGAGTTCTACAGTGCAGATTTAACCACCCAGACTGGGAATAGAGATCGCAGGAGTGTTTAAGGCATGGCGTATCTAGGACAAGCCTATAGGCTTTTTTTAGGGCCAGCTTTATCCTCTTGAGAGCTGTGTCAATTGCCGCACTGTAGACTATGAGCCCGTAGTCAATCATGGATAAGATCGAGCTGCACACAGCGAGTTTTAATGCCTCATCAGTTAGGCAGTGTTTATGCCTAAATAGCTGATCAGTTTTGACATTTGCAGCCTTGGCTGCAAGGTCAATGTGCTGTGAAAATGTGAGGGAACAGTCTAGAGTGACCCCAACATATTTAAAACTCTGGACCATTTCTAGTGAGGCGTTTTGGAGGTTTACTATTTTTAATAGATGGGATCTCTGCTGGTTGTGAGGAGAGGCAAACAGCATTGTCTTGGTCTTCTTATAATTAAGCAAGAGCTTTGAACCAAGAAACCAGGCCTCAACTAAAGAGAAATTAATCTGCATTCACTTTTCCAGTGCTTCCGAGTCATTGTGGCTGGTGTAGAGTACCGCATTATCAGCGTACAGTAGGAACCTATCCTGGCACGCTAGAGGGAGGCGGTTTAGGAAAAGGCTAAAGAGCAGGGGGCCCAAGATTGAACCTTGGGGGACCCCTGTGTTGACATTCAGACTTTCAGAGAGGATATCAACGATTTTTACTTGTTGTGTTCTCCCGGACAGGTAGCTCTGGAACCATCCCACTGATTCAAGTGATAACCCAGTGCAGGTTAGTTGGTTCAGCAGCAGTTCATGACTGACTGCGTCGAAGGCCTTAGTGAGGTCTACGTAGGTTGCCCCCACTATAAGCCCCCAATCAAGTGCAGCATGAATGTAAAGCCGGCCCGGTGGCGCCAAGGGTTGAGGTGCTGGATGCCACACCTTGCGCCACGCTGGCGACCCAGATTCGGGAACGAGCCCGGGCTGTTGGGGGTCGGCAGGGGAGGGAGAGAATTGAGCATCCAGAGGACAGCTCTCCTATCCCTGGGGTGGGTTTTGGTGCTCCAAGGTGCAGTAGAGACCCCCAGTGGAGACCGGAGGTACTACCTGTGCCTGGTGTACGTGAGAGGAGGAGCGCGGCAGATGCCTACAGCTCCTCCATGCAGGCGTCATTGCACGCCCACACTCCTAGGGGGCAACTGAAGAAGAAACTCTGCCCCCAGGGAGAGGCCAAGGAGATTCCAGTCTCGCCACACTCCTGGCCAGACTCGGGCTCTCCAGGTGCGCCTCCCGACTCCAGCCTGGCGCATTAGATTATAGCTAGAGCACCAGAGCGTAAGGCGGTCCCACCTCAGGGGGCTCAGAGCCAGGGGATTTGTCAGGCTAGGTTGGCCTGGATCAGCGAGCTTCAAACAGGGAGGTAGAGCCTGTGCTGAAAGGTCGCTGGAGAGAGTTCCTCAGGGATCTGGTAAGAAAAGAGTCTACAAAATAAAAAATAAAAAAAGTGCAGCACGAATGTAGCCTGTGAACTCCACCAGCACTGTTGTAGAACTATGTTGTTTCCTGAAATCATGCTGTTACGGGCACTGCAACTGATATTTATCGAGGTAGTCGACAAGCTGATCATAGACAATACGCTCCAGCGCTTTTGAGAGTCGGGGGAGTATGGATATCGGATGGTAGTCTTTGAGACTAGTTCTGTCACCACTTTTAAAAACAGGGGTGACCACCGTCGCTTTCTATAGCTGTGGGAATTTACTGGTTATAAGCAACAGATTCATAATTCTGGTAAGGAGTGACAGTAACTCATCGATTGTGAGACCAATGAGCTTGAGGTCAAGCGTGTCACCACTCATTCTAGTTTTTCCTAAAACTTGTAAAAGGTATTTTTTGGCTTTGGCTTGAGAGAGTTTTGAAGTAGAAATGTGGGGCAGTGCCAGTATGGGTAGTCTGCCTGTTATTTAGATTTGTGCCACTTGGTGGGGGGGTCCAGGAAATCAGGGGGAAGTACACCACTTAAGTCAGTAAATGCCTTATTAAAGGTGTTTGCTATGATCTTGGGGTCCTGGGTTGTGGTTTCTTCAAGATTTAGCATGGCTGGAGGTGTCTTGTTTTGTTTCCCTGTTAGGGTCCCGATACTGTCTCAGAACTTGTGGCTCTCCCCCCAGGAGTCAGCCAGCTCATTTTTGAAGAAACGGATTTTTGCTTGATGTACAACCCAGGTACATCTATTTCGGGTGGTTTTATAGTTCTGATTATCAGTTTGAGAGCCAGTGCTTCTAAGCTTTATGTCAGAGGTTGTCTCTTTATTTCATAAGTTTGATGAGGGGTGGAGTGATTCAAGACTTAAAAGCCCCACAAACTTTCCACTTACAGTAGGAGGCATATATGTTGCATGCCGCATTGAAGGTCTTGATGAAATGATCAAGTTCTTCATCAACGTCATTTGCAGCATGTAGGTCTGTCCAGTCTTGCTGACTGAGGTGCGCTTTAAGTGAGGCAAGTTGCCCTTTCTTTAGCACTCTGGGAGTGAGTGTTTTAACTGGGGTTCTGGGGGACTTATTCGACCAGATACAGAGGATAGGGGAGTGATCGCTGATGGAGTCAGGGAGGACAGTTGAGTGGGTTATTCTCTCTGGCCGGTTGGTAATAATCCAGTCTAGCAGCATACTGGTTCCAGTATGATAATTTGTTCATGTGGGAGAGTCCAGTAATTGGGCCATGTATACTGAGGAGACTGCATCCTTGTAGGGTGCTGCCTCAGGGGATAGCCAGTTTATATTGAAATCACCTAACACTAGTACCTCCGAGTTGCTGCACAGGTCGGAGAGATAGTCTATGAGTACTTTAAATCCGCTAGATTGCTCTCTTGGGGGAATGTAGACAGAGACAAGTGTTAATCCTCTACCCTGAGCACCTAGTAGTAGTTTTATTGCCAGTACTTGTACATTATTGCTAGTGGCAAGGTGAGGTAGGACTCAACACTGTATGGTGTCTTTGATACATACAACACATCCTCCACCCTGCTTACCAATCCTGTCCAACCTAAAAGAGGTGTACCCCCTCCAGCTGGACAGCCATATCTGTAACCCTCGGTGTGAGCCATGTTTCAACCACTGAGAGCACGTCTGGTTTATGCTGGGCTACCCAAACTTGTAGCAAGTCAAACTTAGCCATGAGACTGCAGATGTTAATGGAAGCTACTGCTATACCACTGTGCTTCTTCAAGGGTTCAGGTGTTAGTGGAGTGGGTCCAAGGTTGGGATGGACATTGTCTGACAGTAGCAGCAGTAGCCATGCCATTCTTATTGCTTGTCATTTTAGTTGTTTTAATGCCTGCGTGTGGTTTCGGAGCTTTGCACATTCTTTTCTTTTTTTATTTGAGATTGTGATCATATTTAAAGTCACTGGAGTGAGGGGATAAGTGGTGTAGTCCTGAGCTGATTGTCACATGCAACTACAACTTCATACCAAAGACTGAGAACACTGGAGTGGATGTAATTTGATGGCACCATTGATGGTGCATCAGTATGCCATTTATTTTGTTTCCAATAAGATTGGCTTCACTATGCATGAAGGGTGGACTTACTGGGATTAGTGTGAAAATGAGCCAAATGTAAAGTGGGCCCATGGCAAAGAGGATTAGGTTATATATGTGTGAGGACTTGGGTTGTTTGCAGCTACTTTGTCCTGTTAGGACCAGGGGTGGCAACTGGTGCAGTACCAGCTATGGCCTTGGGATTAGAGTTTGGGAGTCTTATGTGGGGGTGGGGGTGGGGGTGGAGGATGAGAAGTCTGCTCTCACTCTTTCAATTTGCAAGGAAAATAAGGGAGAGAGATGTAGCAGGAATTATAAGGGCTGCTGGAATAGCACACTGGTTAGGGTCACTGCCTCTAGTGCAGAAGGTCAGGGGTTCAAATCCTACGACAGTACTGTCAGGGTGAAGAGGATAAATAGGTGATACTAGAGGGCAGATGAAAAATTAGGACTTAGTGAATGCTAGTAGAAGTGGCTAAATCTTTGCTTGTACTAAATTAAATTATGCATAAAATGAGGTGAAGTATAAGGAGTAGAAAAAGTTAGACAAAAGTGTGGCCAACAGGAAGGATAAGTGGTTAGAGTTCCCGACTACAGTGTGAAGGGTCAGGGGTTTGACTTCTGGTGATGGATCCTTGGAGAAGGTAGATAAAGTTCACTCCGGATTTGGTTGTAAGGTAGGGTATCAGAGAAGAGGGCTCAGAAATAGCTAGAAAGGAGTTAAATTATGCTAAGGTTATTAGGGGTTCAGCAGTGAACTCTTAGTGGTCATGCAGTATAATGAACAATATAAAAAACTAGGGAGATTGGTTTGGGAGGCGACAGGTCATGTCTGTGATATGTTACGTGACACAGCCTACCTATAAGGGCAGAGCCCACCCAGGGACAGACTAACACAGTTCACATGTGTTGTCTGTAGTTACCTTGTGCAGTGCTGCAGAGAGCTCTGTGGACTGGAGAGAGGAGGCTTGTGGGAAATAACAGCCTTGGAAGAAGCACTTCACAGGTTAGATGGGGGGGACAAAGACAAAAGGAATCCAGAGACAGACAGACAGGGCAAGGCTGGGGTCCTGGCTGCTGGCCTTGGAGAAGCTAAGCATGTAAAGTGTGGTTCACCAGCAATAGCTTCTGTAACAGGATCCAGGGGAACAAGCTAGGATACCCCTCCACAACAGAAATAACAGCAGTACAAAAAAACAGCAATTACACCAGTACAAAAAGGCAGGGCTAGCACTAACAACAATGCAGTGGGACTAAGCAGCACAGCTGAGACAGTAGCCTTAAAATACCTTTCAAAAACGTTACACACAGTGACAGAGCAGCTCTTAAGGTGACTCCTTGCAGATAGTCAATACAGGTAAAAGACTGTCACAGACAAAACCTATCAGGTGATTTTCGCCTACTAAAAGTCCAGATTTCTTCTTTTATAACAGTTCACAGGTATTGTCTGTAGTTACCTTGTGCAGTCCTGCAGAGAGCTCTGTGAGCTGGGAAGAGGAGGCATATGGGAGCCAACATCCTTGTGCAGTTCTGTAGGCTAGGAAGAGGAGGACCGTGGGAGCTAACAGCCTTGTGCAGTGCTGCAGAGAGCTCTGTGGGCTGGGAAGTGGAGGCATGTGGGAGCTAACAGCCTTGTGCAGTGCTGCAGAGAGCTCTGTGGGCTAGGAAGAGGAGGACTGTGGGAGCCAACAGCCTTGTGCAGTGCTGCAGAGAGCTCTGTGGGCTGGGAAGAGGAAGAGGAGGCTTGTGGGAGCCAACAGCCTAGTGCAGTGCTGTAGAGAGCTCTGTGGGCTGGGAAGAGGAGGCTTGTGGGAGCTAACAGCCTTGTGCAGTGCTGCAGAGAGCTCCGTGGGCTGGGAAGAGGAGGCTTGTGGGAGCTGTTGACAAGATTAAAGTTTAGTTTTGCAAAACTGAGCATCTAGAGCCTATTTAAAATCGTTATATGGGACAGAATCGGCAGACAAGAACAAAGATGGGTCCAAAGTGGAACCAGAAACAGTCTACCCACGAACTAGACACCTTTCTGATGTCCACTGGTTCCATGACAGGACTGGACCCCACACAGCCTGGTGAAGCCTCTGGGTCTGAACTACCAACAGTCCAAATCCGGCGATGTTGCAAAAGATCCAAAGCACCAGAGAGGACACTAATAAGTAGTTGGCAGCTCACTTGGTTTACTTGGTTTCAAAGGACAAAAGAAGGCTACTGCCCATCGAGATTGTCCCCCACCACATTGGTGGGATAATTATACCTTGAAGTTGTTAGACTCGAGCCAAAAATCCAGCCCCTTTTTGAAGACTGTATTAGAGCTACTGTTCACTAAGTATTGTGGAAGGAGATTCCACAGTTTGGGGGTTCTTACTGTAAAGTAGTTTAACCTTTTTGTTGTTTTAGCTTTAGATACAAATATCTGGTTGTTATGATACCGTGGGAAGTCCAGCTGGAAGAGAAATGTAAGCTACAGTGGTGCATTAACTCCTGAGAATTCTTGATTTTGTACAATAGGAGAAGGTCACCTCTAGTACGCCTTGTGCGTAGTGAGTCTAACCCTGTAACTCTTAATCTTTCCTCGTAGCCAAGTTCGGATAAATAAGGGACCATTCTTGTGGCTCTCTCTGCACCCTCTCAACCCTGTCAACGTCCCTGCCCCAGGTAGGGACTCCAGCAGGGGATCCATAGTCCAGCTGGGGCCTGACATAAGCTCTGTACAAGGATTATGCATTCCTGTGTCCTAGACACAAACAAACGTTGGATCTGAGTGAGCAAGGCGTTAGATTTCTAGCTATCATCCTGCAATGATCACTAGGGATAGTTTATTATTAATGATTACCCAGATCACATTCTAATGGTGACACATGAAGGGCCACACTGTTCAGAAAATAAGTCTGCCTAGGGTTGTTCTTACCAAAGTGTACAACATGACACTTGTCTGAGTTGAGTGTCATTTTGTTTAAAACTGCCCATTCCTCGATGGATTTTAAGTTATTCCTCATGGTTTCTCTGTTTGTCGATGTAAGAACAGAGCCACACAGCTTGGTGTCATCAGCAAATTTTGAGAGAACATTTTCAGGGCTAGCCTGCAGATCACTAATAAAGATGTTAAACAGGGTGGGTCCCAACACAGACCCTGTGGGACCCGCTGGTCACACTCAGTGGGTGGGAAAGTGAGCCATTAATTCTGACTTGCTGATATCTTCCATTCAACCAACCTGACACCCAGTTGATTATGTAGTAAGAGAATCCCATATCATTCATTTTGTCAAGTAGGATGTCATGAGGGACTTTGTCAAATGCTCTACTGTAGTCGAGAAGTATCACATCCATAGGATGCCATTATCCAATGCCGTACTGACATGATTATAAAAGGAAACCAAGTTAGTAGTACAGGAGTATCCCTGTCTAAAGCCATGTTGTGTAGTGTCAGTCAAGTTACCCCCAATAGATTTGTGCTCTAGTAGATTCTTAATAACTTTCTCCATGATCTTGCTTATAACAGAAGTCAGACTTATTGGACGGTAATTTTCTGGTCTAGAATGGCTACCCTTCTTAAAGATTGGGACTACAGTAGCCATTGTCCAGTCCTGAGGGATAATTCCCTCATATAAGGATTTGTTGAATATAATTGAGAGTGGTTTAGTAATAGCAGCAGCTGTCTCTATTAGAAATCGGGGGCTGATGTTATCAGGACCTGGACTGGAATTAGGTTTTAGGGATAAAATTGCTTTTAGTGTATCATCCTCGTGATGATGTAAGAGGGGTAACATTGTTCTGAGGTTTGAATCTGCTTAGGAACCTCTTTATTGGTAAATACTGAGCAGAATTGCTTGTTAAATGTGTCTGCCATACCTCTGTCTGTAGATATAATTGTGTCATGTACGTATAGGCCCCATTTGTCTATTATTTATTTTTTATTATTAAGGTAGGAAAATAGTGATTTATAGTTGTTTTTGTATGGGCCAGACGAAACTCAAGTTTCTTTTTAGATTGCAGAATAGCTTGTTTTAGTGATTTTAGAGTTTCCCTGTATTGAGTGAACAATAATTTTCTGGTGTCACCCTTACTGTTTTTAACTCGTGCAAATAGCCTGTGCTTCTTCTTAATTAGAGCTTTGATAGTTTTGTTAAACCACAGGGGTATTTTCCCCTTTTTATTATATTTTTTTTGTTGTAGGAACATATAATTTTTCTGAGTTATAAATGAAAGTTTTAAAAAAGTCCCAGGATTCTTCCATGGTAAGAGAGGATAGTGCTGTATCCCAAGGAATTGAGTTTAATTGGTTATTAATAGCATTGAAATTAGCTTTTTTATAGTTTTTCAATTCAGTACAGTTGGTGATATGGTGACAAAATGACAGTGTAAGGGAAATGGTGTAGTGATCACTTGATCCTAGTGGGGCACCAATTATAACTTTGGATATTAAGTTCCCTGTATTAGTAATAACCAAGTCCAGTATATTGTCACCTTGTGTTGGTTCTGTAACGATTTGTTCAAGGCCCATATCAACCATGAGTGTGATTAAGTCTTTCTCGGCCTGCGTACTTCCAGTTAAAGAACACCAATGTATAGTAGGCAGGTTGAAATCACCCAGTATAAGGATTTTTCCTTTAGAGGCCATATCTAAGATTTCATTATTTAAGCAAGTAGAATATTCTTTATTTGAAGTTGGGGGCCTGTAGCATGTCCCTACCATCAGCTGTGGGTAACCCTTGAACTGGGATGTTAACCCAGATTGATTCAGTATCGCTTTGTTGAGGGATTTGAAATGAGGATATGCCGCTCTCACATATAGACATCCTCAATTTGTCCTCAGGTCCTTATGATACAGTTTATATCCTGGGATGTGCTGGATCCAAGAAGTATCAGGATCCCACCAAGTTTCTGTAATGGAGATGAGTCCATATTTATTTAGTTGACACATAGCTTCTAATTCAGCCATTTTAACCTGATTTAAGGATCTAGCATTTAAACTGAGTACCTCACACTCAGAAATGTCCGTAGTAGGTTTCTTTAGAGAACAGGATCTTCTGTCACTGATCTCTCCCCCGGGTTTTAGTTTAAAAGTTTGTTAATGGCTGTTGTAAAGCTTTTGCCCAGGAGTGAACTACCCCTGCGACTGAGGTGGAGTCCATCCCAGCAGTACAGTGAGTCTCTTAGATAGAAGGTTTCCAATGTGTTAGACAGAGAATGTTCTGTTGGAGACACCATCGCTGAGCCAGTCGTTAAAGGCCTTAATCTTTGTATTAATAATATCAGGGCCTCGTCGGGTAAAATCTCTGAGAAGCATGCGATGCTATTTTTTTCTGCTAGTACATTATTGAGAGCTATAATGTCCTGTTTAAGTTTGTCAATACTACCTCTATTTATATCATTTGTACCTGCGTGTACTATGAACACTGATTTTCACCAGCCCCTTTCAGTATATTTTTGCAGTAGCAGTGATGTCGGAGACATGAGCACCTCGTAGCTATTGCAGGTACTGGTTGAATTTGTCCATGTTACATATAGGGCAATCCAAGTGTTAATAATTGAGTCACCAAGAACAAAGATTTGTTTAGTTAGTGGTGAGATTCTATGTTGCTAGAATTCGTGGTAAAATAACTGAATCGTGATTTTGGTCTTTTGTTCGGGATTTATTTTGTTTTGCGTGTGGGGAACACACGTACAGTTATTTCTCTCTCCTACGGGAGGACTACTGACTAGGGGTCATTGCAGGTGGTATTGATAGTGACATCATGGGATGGAGCATTTATGTCCTGCTTGAGTGGATCATATTTATTGAATAAGGGTGGGGTAACATATTGCATCCAATCTGTCCCCCTACATTGTGATTTACCTGGTACCATTGCTCAACTATCAGACTCCTCTTGAAATACAGCCGGAGAGAGGAGGTAATGACATTAGTACTTATAACAGTTGCTGTCTCGTCCGCAGATGGGGGAACTAAAGATAAAGACTGTCCCAACATAGAGTCAATATAGTCCTCCAATGCTTCAATCTCAGGACCAACTGTTGTGGAAGCCAGTAAACGGTCAATTTCTTCCTGGAGGGCTTCCACCATTAAACATTTATTACATACAAAGTTGGTAGTCTGGGGACCAATGACATACATAGCGCATGACAGGCAATAGTTATTTGGATCCTCCATGTTAGTATGTCAGGCAGAACACCAGGTGAAGTAACTGTGTATTATAGCAAGGATGAGTTTACTTACAGTTTCGGGGCCCTGGTGCCTGCAGTCCCGGCGGACATGGCAGACACGCACGACGCGCGTGTCTCTGCACGCATCTCCGCGCGCTTTGCTGCGCGCCCTGCTCGCTGCAGGGGTAGCGTTTAACGCTGAGTGGCGACTGGAGGTAGAACTAGGGGTCACAGGGTCCTCGCGATAAGTGACACAGTAAAACCCTAATACCGCGCGGTTTAACAAGTGGCCTATGAATGACAAGAGTAACAACACTAATTACAGTGCAGAGCAAACATTAAATCAGTACAGAAAGCCCACCGTAGCTGGTTTAAGGACTGTTTATAGTTGTCCTGGTTACCAGCTCTCTTCCTGTTTCCTGCCTTGTCGGCAGTGTAGCAGGGCTCACACAGTTAACAAAATGCACACTTTAAAAGTAGTAGGTCCTACCAGGCACAGTCTGGGACCTGTGCAACCTTGCAGGCAGTAGTTTTTGTTAAATTAATAAGAAAATGTAGCTTCTTTTAGTTAGCTGCTTTCTGCTCTACAAGCAAGGCTAGTTTTTTTTTTTAAACCCTAAATAAGACCCCTTCTACTTCTAATAAAGTATCTGTTTGCTTAATCTCAACAGACACTGACTCCTGCTAAGATATAAGTGTTAAATTAATAAGAAAATGTAGCTTCTTTTAGTTAGCTACTTTCTGCTCTACAAGCAAGGCTAGCACAAGGCAAAACTATCACAGACTGATGCTAAAATAAAAGAAAATGCCTAAGTAACAGAGGGGCTGTCAGATGAGGCAAGCAGGCAAGCAGAACGCAACACATTCTTTGTTTGGGACCTATGGTACTCTCCAAGCCAAAGTGGAGTCTTTGGGAAACTCCCAGCTGCAGGCCAATGTGTGCATAGTTGGCTTTCCACCTTGTTTTGCAGGTGCCACGGACTTAATATCCTCTCTAGAAAGACTGATATTTACTGACCTGCAATTGCCTGTAGACACCAGGGTCCATATAGTGAGAACTTTTACAATGCCCCAGAGAGCTCGCCTACATGGATCAGACACACCCAGACTGTTCACCATCACTGCCACCCTTTCCAATGCAGAGGCACACATTTTACTGCTGCAGTGAACCAGGAAATGGGCAGACATTTACCTGGGAAGACAGCAAGCTTGGCTTTTTTCTGGATGTTTCTTCTCAAATGCAACCACGGAAAAAGGAACTGCAGGTAATAATACTTCTATAATGTATGGGGAGCCCTTATTATTAACTGAAATCAAGCAGATTACAACCTTGTTATGCCATCATTATGATATCACTCTGTTGTTAACCCTTCTTCAGTATGTCATATTGGTATAACAAAACAGAATGCTCACAGCAATCAATGTTCCATAAAGTAATTCAGTAAAAGTAACCTAAAGTAATTCGATCCGTGATCACACAATCTTGGTAGTCCATACACTATAAAATATAATGTATGGTATTTGGTTAACAACCGCGCTTAAAAAACACTTCTCTAGGTTGCCATGACATCTGAAAACCTCTAGAGCCACGCTCTTGAGGTTTACAATGATATCATGGCAACCTCTCGAAGTGTTTACTGTGTGGTTATAAATCAAAGACCATACATTATCCTCCGTGTTTCCCGCTCAGCTGCAAATTAAGCATAAAGTCAAAACCTACATATTCATAGATCCATACTCTGCCTCTGCATTTGCTCTCAGTTAACTTCTGCCGCTACAGAAAGAGAGGATGAAGGATGATTTCAAATCGCTATAGCCTAATACAGTCTGGACTGCTTGTTAGAGCCCTGGGACTTTGATGGCTCTTTTCATCTCAGATTCAGGAAGCTCACATGTTGTGGACTTCATATACCTTTTATATGCTCATTCCTCCATCATGCTGATTCTTTCTAATGCTGTTATATTCCTAGTTATTGTCCTTTAAACTGCTGGAGGGTAAGAGGGGCATCTATACTAGTGTTCAGGTACACACTGCTCAATTTGTGAACTACAAAACTGTTCATAATTGTTTAAATATCTTGATTCCCTATTAGGTAGCAATTGTTTCTACCACAAAATGTAGGACAGAAAAGCAACTTAATTCAGCCCATGACTTCTACCAAACTGGAACATTACTTTTTGAGCTGCTGAGCCCTCCCCCTGATTCCTAACTCCTGTGAGGGACCTGGCATATTGGTGTATCCACTGTTTTGCACATGAATAGGTGACAGCGGCATCTCTTATAATATTACTAGGCTGGACTTTTATTCTATATTTCACTAACTTCTGGCTTCCCCTTTTATATGGTTGGACAGTTTATCTATGTACAGTAGTTTTGACATTCTAATGCCTGTACAATCAAGTACTAGGGTTTGCACACCCGAAATAGTTTGTTGCAATATGATGTATGCTATACATCACATTTATAAACAAAGAAGGATGTGAAATGACTGGAAGGGGTACAACGCAGGGCAAAAAGGATGATCCAGGGATTGGAGGACAGACCATACGAGGAGAGACTAAGAGAGTTGAACATGTGCTCCTTGGAGGAGAGAAGGGACGGGGGGATATGATTGAGACCTTTAAGTACATAAAGGGGATAAAAAAGGCAGGCACTGAAGGGATACACAGGCTGAGGAGGGGAGGGACATGAGAAGGCATGACCTGAGATTGGGGGGAAGATTTAGGCGAAAATGAGGAGACACTTTTCACGGAGAGGGTTATGGCAGAATGGAATGCTCTATCGGAGGAGGTGGTAGCTTGCAAGACAGTGGGTAGTTTCAAAAGGGGATGGGACATGGGGGGGGTAATTGGAAAGGGGAAGGGGTGGGCAGCTGCAAGGTGAGGGTGCTACCTGCACACTTGAGCAGACTTGATAGACCAGGTGGCCTTTTTCTGCTAGCAAATTCGTATGTTCATATGTAAAGTTAAAAATTAAAAGAAGCGGCAGGGAAGGGGGGGCACACAATGAACCTAGAGTCCTCCTTTACAACCTGAAATTATTGTGTTACTATGCTACTTGATGTCACAGAGGTGATTGGCTGAAAATTAGTAAATTGGTATGTGTACATGTATGTCTATGCACGTGTGTACAGTATGCGTCTTAGGAAGAAGGGGACCTACTGTGAAGTACAGACAAGATGTACACGATGCAGTCCCTCCAGAGGAGATAGAAATTTGCAGGGCCTGAAGGGAGAGAGGGGGAAGCCAGATGACGAGGGAGAAAAGCTTTGAATTCGTATTGCAAAGAAGACTGCAATAAGCATTAATTTCTCAGAGTGGTAATAAGCAATACTTTATTGGATTCAGTAGTTTTGCCAGTTTCCCAAGAGCATGTACAGCAGAATCTTAAAATGCACATGTTGAAGTCTTACCTGTCTGCAGGTTCTATTTCAAGGCAAAAACGTTTGTCGACTGTATCTGTGGTTTTTTTTACACATGACTTAAGGGTAAAGAAGTCAATATCACCCTGCAAAAGAAAGCAAATACAGTACATGCTAACACACA
This sequence comes from Neoceratodus forsteri, assembly GCA_016271365.2. NCBI lineage: Eukaryota > Metazoa > Chordata > Ceratodontiformes > Ceratodontidae > Neoceratodus > Neoceratodus forsteri. The sequence goes on from CM057453.1 coordinate 130,655,621, forward strand.
CTAATGCTTCTCCAAATATGTGAACATGTTATGTCAGGCACAGTCTAGTTCATTGCTGTGTTTACAGATTGTATTTTCTGATAAAATAAGTCATCTTGACGTTTCTTAATAGGTTTGCATGTCTTGTACTGATCGTTCTCTCTCTTCTCTGTCTCTTGTGTTTTTACATCATGATAAGAAACATTAAAAATACATTCCTGTAAGAACGATGCCATATAAAAATAAAATCTTTTGCATGGAATGACAGTTATCAAAAATGGTGTCAGAAATGCTGCAATCTGATTGACTGTCAGCATTCTGAGACCCATACATTAATCTCTGTTATATAAGTAATAAGACATGATGGGGTGTGCATTTTGAGGCACAATTTTGTAGGCAGAGTGCCTTCCACCCCTGGGGGTGCACTGTGAGTCAAAGTGAAAAGCACAAACCCCAGAGTGTCTTATTGTGCTTATAAAATGGACCAACAAATTACTGAGAAAAACGCTTAAAAATAACATTGACACATATGTTTTTAATTTTAAAAATCAATGAATACTGATTTATGTTAATGAAGCAAAACAGCTCCACCTAGGGTGGGGCACAAATGAAAATTACATACCTACCGTAATTCTTGAGCTTCTTGGACAAGTCTTCACCATTCATTCATACTACTGGGCACTATGCACTGGCTCACATCTGTGTAGGCTATCTAGGCGTTGACCCTCCAACTGCCTCAGTACCTTTTTGACCAACAAGGTGCAGCGTAAACTAACTTAGGAAACACCTAACCTAATCCGGGCATAAAATAGCCCAGTTGACCCGTATAAGAAGGGTCCAGAAACAAAGTCTTCACAACCCAACACACAAGAGAGTGAAGACCAGAAACAGGATGCGTGAACTCGGGGGATACAGGGTGGGCATATGAATGAATGGTGAAGACTTGTCCAAGAAGGTCAAGAGTTGCGGTAGGTACGTCATTTTCATATCTTCCTGGATTTAAAGTCTTCACCATTCATTCATACTGCTGGGTGAGTACCAAGCTAAAAAACCAATCCCCTGAGCAGGGCAGGAGGAGACAGAGTTCACTCAGGACAAGAGTCCATTAAGGACTGTCCTGCTAAAGGAAGTGTGCTGTCTGGCATAGAAACATAGAATTTGACGGCAGATAAGGACTGCTTGGCCCACCTAGTCTGCCCATTTTCCTACCTAACAGATAAGCTGCAGATCCTAGTTAACCAACAGCTTACTTCCTCCTACCCCCCATTAGGACTACCTTATGTCTGTCCCATGCATTCTTGAATTCCTCCACTGTTCTTGACTCCACGACCTCCTCAGGGAGGCTGTTCCATGCATCCACAACCCTTTCTGTGAAAAAATACTTTCTCACATCACCTCTGAGCCGTCCCCCCCCTCTATCTTCAAATTGTGCCCCCTTGTTCTTGCACATCTCTTTTTCTCAAAGATGCTACCCTCTTGGACTTTGTTGATTCCCTTGAGGTACTTGAAAGTTTCTATCATGTCCCCTCTCTCCTTCTTTTTCATCAAGGGTATACATATTAAGCTCCTTTAGCCTTTCTTCGTATGTCTTCTGTTGCAGACCCCGCACCATTTTGGTTGCCCTCCTCTGGACAGCCTCCACTCTGTCTATGTCTTTGTGGAGATGGGGTCTCCAGAACTGCACACAGTATACAGATGGGGTCTCACCAACTGTCTGTACAGAGGGATAACAACTTCCTTTTTTCTACTATTGATGCCTCTTTCTATGCATCCCAGTATCCCCCCAGCCTTCCTTACTGCCTTCTCACATTGCTTGCCCACTTTTAGGTCATCTGATATAATTACCCCCAGGTCCCTTTCCATTTTACTGTTGTCAGTATCTTACCCCCATTGTGTACGTTTCCCTGGTTTTGTTTCCATGTGCATTACCTTGCACTTCTTTGCACTGAATCTGAACTGCCATACATTTGACCATTCCTCCAACCTTGCCAAATCCTTCTCATCTTTTCCACTCCATCTTGTGTATCAACCCTGTTGCAGATCTTTGTGTCGCCTGCAAAGAGACATACTTTTCCTTCCAGTTCCTCTGCAATGTCACTTATAAAGACATTAAAAGGACCGTCCTAGTACTGAACCCTCATGGTACCCCGCTAGTAACCCTCTTTTTCTTCACTGTGTACTCCATTTACTACTACCCTCTATGGCCTGTTGTCTAGCCAATTTTTATCTAGGCTACCACCTTGAGACCCACTCCAAGGCTGGCTAACTTGTGTATTAATCTTTGTGTGGGACTGTATCAAATGCCTTGCTAAAATCTAGGTAGGCCATGTCCACAGCCCTCCCTGGTCTACTACTTTGGTCACCCAGTCAAAGAAATCTATTAGATTGTCTGACATGACCTTCCCATCGTGAATCCATGCTGCCTTGGGTCCCGTAGCCCCACTGGCCTCTAGGTACTCAACAATTTTTTCTTCAGAAGTGATTCCATCATTTTCCCTACCACTGAGGTCAAACTAACTGGTCTGTAGTTTCCTGCCTCTGTCCTGCTCCCACTTTTGTGAAGAGGAATCACATCTGCCCTCCTCCAGTCCCGGGGTACCACCCCATCCTCCCATGATTTGTTAAAGCGAGTAGTCAGCGGTGTCACTAGTTCTACCCTTAGTTCTTTTAGAATTCTTGGGTGAATCCCATCAAGCCCCATTGCTTTGTCCACATGGACATCTAGAGCATAGTGCTTCACAAAGGTATGCACTACTGAGCTCCAAGTAGCCACTTTGCAATTTCTGCAATGGGTACAGAAGGGATCTCCACCAGGGATGCCACCACTGCTCTGGTAGAGTAGGCGTACACCCAGTCTTCCAACTTGACTTGTGCCATTGAGTAGCAATGGTGGAGGCATGCCACTATCCAAGCAGAAATGCATCTAATGGCCACTGGTCGGCCCAGCCGGGCCATGCTGAATGATACAGAGTGTTGCTTGGTTTTACGGATCCTCCCCTGTTCTACCAATGTAGAATGGGAGCCCTCTTGACATCCAGAGAGTAAAGGGTATGTTCCCCTTCATTCTGGAAGTTAGCGAAATAAGTGGGGAGAACCAGGGGATGACTGAGGTGAAATTCCCAAACCACTAACGTACCGAAATCTAGCCAATGGAAAATCACGTACACAAATGCTCGCAGTCTGGGAAACAAGATCCCAGACCTGCAGGCAATAATGACAAAGGCTAAACTGGACATAGTAGCAATTAGTGAGACATGGTTTACCAGTAACCACACTTGGGAGACTTCAGTACCTGGCTATGTACTGTTCAGAAGAGACAGAGGTGCAAACGGGGGGTGAGGGCCCCTGTATGTCAATGAAAAATATCAAAGCTACAGAAATTCAGAATACACATAAGGAGCCAGAAGAACTGTGGGTCACCCTGGAAACAGGAAATGGGACAGCCATAAGAACTGGGGTTGTCTACAGGCTCCTAGACCAGGAGGAGGACATAGACACATTACTGTTAGAAGATATACAAAACATAACAGCTAAAGGGGAGGGTCTGATAATGGGAGACTTCAACATGCCAGATACAGATTGATCAATACCAGCAGGAACATCTGCCAGAACTAGACACATGGTAGATTCCCTGCAGGGGGAAGGCCTCAAACAACTGGTACAACAACCCACAAGAGACAGGGCTATCCTAGATATAGTACTGACTAACAAGGAAAGGATCACAGATCTCCAGGTAGAAGGTCACCTGGGGCCAGTGACCATCACATGGTATGGTTCAAATTGGCCACTACAACTAAATCATCCCATTCCAAGGCAAAAATATGGGACTTCAGAGGAGCTGACTTTGATAAGATGGCCAACAGAGTTAAGCTAGCCCTGGCAAAAAGAAATACAGGTGAGGGGGTACAGGCAAAGTGGGCAAGCATTAAAGGATGCAATACTTGAAGCAACATCCCATTGTGTTAGAGAGAAAAGTAAGTGCAAAAGAAGAAGGAAACAACTTTGGTTCTCAAAAACAGTAGCAGAAAAGGACAGAACCAAAAGGCTGGCCTTCAGGAAATATAAGGGAACAAGCGGGATGAAGATAAGGAGGCATACCAAACTTCCCTAAGGGAAGCAGGGAAGGCAGTAAGACAGGTAAAAGGCCCAAACTGAGGAAACACTAGCACGAACAGTAAAAGAATGTGACAAGACTTTCTATAGATACATTAGTAAAAGGAGAAAGTCCAGAGGGGGTATTGCTAAGATCAAAGGAGATAACGGGCGTGTGAGGAGGAGGACCATGTAAAAGCATCTATCCTAAATAGATACTTCTGCTCAGTATTTACTGAAGAGAAGATAGGGCAGGGCCCACAGCTCAGCACCATGGACACGGGGGGAGGGAGGTGAGTACTAGTCCCTTCACAAAAGAAACAGTCCTACAAGAGCTAGATAAGTTCAGGGTGGACAAGGCAATGGGACCTGATGGCATACATCCCAGAATACTAAAGGAGCTAAGGGTGGAACTAGCAGAGTAATTATCAGAACTGTTTAGTGAGTCTCTGAGCACAGGAGAGGTCGCAGAAGACTGGAGAAGGGCTCATGTGATCCTGTTCCACAAGAGTGGTAGCAGGAAGGAGGCAGGGAACTACAGACCAGTCAGTCTTACCTCAGTAGTGGGCAAGATTATGGAGGCACTCCTTAAGGAAAGGATAGTGCAACACCTGGAATCCACAGGAGCACAGGATCCAAGACAGCATGGGTTTATAAAAGAAAGGGACTGTCAAACTAATCTCATAGAATTCTGTGACTGGGTAACCAGAGTGGTGGACCACGGGGGAGCAGTTGATGTCACCTACCTTAACTTCAGCAAAGCTTTTGATGCTGTTCCACATAGAAGATTGATTAATAAGCTGGGTAGGCTCGGGGTTGGTCAGACGTTGGTCAACTGCGTGGCAAACTGGTTGACGGGCAGAAAACAGAGAGTGGCAAACGGTATACAGTCAGAAGAGATGCAAGTCACAAGTGGGGTACCTCAGGGATCAGCCCTGGGGCCAGTCCGCTTCAATATCTTCATCAGTGACACTGCAGATGGACTGGAGGGTAAGGTTTGTCTGTTTGCAGCCCTGATCACCAAGATCTGCAACAGAGTAGATGATCCAGATGGGGTGGGCAGAATGAGAAGAGATCTGGATAAACTTGCAAAATGGTCGGAAGAGTGGCAACTGGGGTTTAATGCAAAGAAGTGCAAGATCATGCACATAGGGAAGAGAAACCCTGAAGCCACCTATAGGCTGGGAGGGGAGTTGCTGGCAGTCATGAGGGAAGAAAGAGACTTGGGCATCATCATCACCACCGATGACCTAAAATCATCCAATCAGACCACTAAAGCAGTAGGTACAGCTACGGGATGTTAGGGTGTATTAGCAGGGGCATCACAAGTCAGAAGAGGGAGGTAATAATCCCTCTTTACAAGACACTGGTTAGGCCTCATCTGGAGTACTGCATGCAGTACTGGAGGCCACACCTTCACAAGGACAGTAACCAAATTGAGGCCCAAGGGCCAGAGTCCAGAGAAGGGCAACCAAAATGGTGCAGGGACTGCATCAGAAAACATATGAGGACAGATTAACGGAGCTCAATATGTATACCCTAGAGCAAAGCAGGAAGAGAGGTGATATGATCGAAACATTCAAACACCTTAAGGGCATTAACAAGGTAAGAGTCTAGCATGTTTCAATATAAGAAAAATAGCAGGACAAGAGGACACAGCATGAGATTAGAGGGAGGCCAATTAAGGGGTAATGTGAGGAAGTTTTTATTCACATAAAGGGTGGTGGATGCATGGAACGGCCTACCTCAGGAAGTGGTGGATATGAATACAGTGCAGGGCTTCAAACAGGCATGGGATAGGCATAAGGGAGCAATACAGATGAGTGTGACTAGATAGGCCACTGACAGAGCAAAGACCGATGGCACATTTATAAGGTAGAAAAAGAAACTGGCAGACTGGATGAGCCTTGCGGTCCTTATCTGCCGTCAACTTCTATGTTTCGATGTAGTACCACCTTATCCTTGTGAAAGACAGTATACAGAGGGTCTGTGATCAAGATATGTATTTCAGAGACCCTGTAAGCAGAATTGATGGCCACCAAGAATGTAGTCTTCCAGGTCAGAAACTTTAAGTCACAGGCAGCTAGAGGCTCAAAAGGTTTATGAGTGAGCATGTCTAGCATGAAGTTAATATCCCATGCAGCCACTGGTTTCCAGACCAGGGGCCTAGTGTGCAGGATGACCTTGAGGAACCTTTTACTAGCGGCAATTCAGCCAACACCATGCTCAGTACTGGTTTATGATAGGCTGAAATAGCGCAGAGCTGTACCTTCACTGTTGAGTATTGCAGTCCTGCATTTGACAGGACTAGGAGGTATTCCAACACCTTATTTGTCATGCAATGGAAAGGGTCCAGGCAGGACTTTGCACACCAAATTCAGAAGTTCTTCCATTTAGCCATGTAAGTCTTCCTAGTGGAGGGCTTATGCGCTGCCAAGAGGCTCTCAGATATTCTCTGAGAAACTTTAAACCTAGTCACTTCTATCTCTTCAGGAGCCAGACATGGAGATGAAGGGAGCGCAGGTTGCGATGGACCAGGGGTCCCTGCATCAGGAGATCCATCCATAGAGGAAGCTGCCTCGGAAGGACTTCCGACAACCTGTTGATCAAAGGGAACCATATCTGTTGAGGCCAGTATGGGGCAAGTAGAATCATCTTGTCCCCTTGTGCCTTCAATCTGAGCAGTACCCTCTGAACTAACAGAAGAGGAGGAAATTGTGTAGAAAGCGTCTTGTCCACTGCAGTCTGAATGCATTCTGACAGAAAACGCCAGGTTCTGAATTTCTGAAGCAGAACAGAGGCAGTTTTGTATTGAGTGGGGACGCAAAAAGGTCCAGGTCTGGGCTGCCCCACTCATCGAATAGCGATTGCACTATGTCTGGTACGGGCGACCATTCATGTAGATCCACCTCTGTCCTGCTGAGGCGGTCATTCTGAGTACCCAGCAGACAAACTGCCTGAATCAGAGCATTATGCTCAAGTCACCACCCCCACACCCTCATGGCTTCCCTGCAGAGAGGTCAGGCGTGCGCTCCACCATTTGTTGATGTAGTACATCACAGCCTTGTTGTTCATCTGAAGGAGAATTACTTTGCAGCAGACAACATCCTTCAAGGCTCGGACAGTGTAGAGAACAGCTCTCATCTCCAGAGCATTTATGTGTAGATGAGACTCCTCACGGCTCCACACCCCTTGAGTGTGGAGATCTTGGCAGGGAATTCCCCAGCCGATCAGGGATGCATCTGTGGTGATGATGATTTGAGATTCCAGTGGGGCAAAGGGAAGACCATGAAGGAGCTCGTCTCCCTGAGCCCACCATGCAAGTGATCTCATCAGAGGGTCTGTCACTTTTATATGGTAAGACTACGGATGAGTGCTCAATGACCACTGTGTGCTGTGCATCCATTGTGTAGTCCTCATGTGCAGATGGGCTAGCGGTACTGTGAACAAGGACGAGGCCACAAGGCCCAACATCCACTGCATAGAGAGCACTCGAACAGAAGTGTTCTTCCTGATGCATCTGACCATCTGGAGAATGTCATTCCTCCTGTCTTCCGGAAGGAAAGCCCTGGCCCTGGAGGTATCCAGGAGAGCTCCTGTGAAGAGAAGCTGTTGAGAGGGTTGAAGCTGGGATTTTTCCAGATTCAGTAGAGTTCCCATGGAGGTGAGGAACTGAGAAGCTATGGAAGCTGCTTCCTGTGTCTCTTGACTGGACGGGCTTGCTAGGAGCCAACCATCCGGGTAGGGGAAGACTTGGACGCTGAGCTTTCAAAGACGTGCTGTGAGAACTGCAACACATTTTGTAAAGACTTGAGGTGCTGAGGACAGCCCAAAGGGCAGGACTCTGAACTGGTAGTGTTGATCCAAGGCCACGAAGCGGAGATACTTATGGTGACTTGGGTGTACCGGGACGTGCTGATAGGCATCCTGCATGTCCAGGGATGCCAGCCAGTCATACTAATGGAGGAGTGGAAGCAAGGTTCCCAGGGAAATCATCCTGAACTTCTCTCTGAACAGATTCTTGTTTTTCTGAGGTCGAGAATTGGGCGCATGCCACCTGTTTTCTTTGGAACCAGAAAGTAATGGGAGTAGAAACCCATGTTCCTTTCTGCTTAGGGAACAACTTCTACTATCCTGTTTCTGAGAAGGCCCTGTATCTCAGAAGTGAGAAGGTCTGACTGAGTGGTGGACAGACTGTGTGCTGTTACTGGTGGAAGATCCGAGGGATCTCTGCAAAACTGAGAGAGTAAATTTCTTGAATAATCCAGAGGACCCATTTGTCCGTGGTGATGGACCTCCACTGATTGTAAAACTGAGTCAGATGACCTCCCACTGCTGAAGAGGTGTCCACCTCAGGCAGCCGAGTTAGGACCGGGGCCAGATTTTCAGAGGGTGGCACTGGGCGCTTTCGGGCCCTGTGCCTGTTGCTGCATTTTTTTTTTTGCAGTTGAGGAGTCTGGTTTCTGTTAAAGGTTCCTCTGCCTTTACCATGAAAGGACTGCCTGTTACGAAATTGTTGACAGTTCCCTCCCCTTTCAGGGGCAGAAGGAGCTGACCTGGCTGTTTTAATGGCAGTCATGGTTTTCCGAGTGGCCTCTAGTGCTTGCTCAACTTGAGGGCAAAACAGACAAGCACCATCTAAGGGGACATTCATAACCTGCTGTTGAACATCAGGTGAGAAACCTAATGTTCTGAGCCAGGAGTGCCATCTGATACGCATCCCAGCGGAAGCCACCCTAGCAGCAGTGTCATAGGCATCCATAGAAGCTTTTAGCTGAGGACTATTGGGCTCTATGCCCCTGGTGATAGTCTGGAGAAGCTCCATGTTAACGTCAGACTCTGGGAGGTTCTTGACTATTGATTTAAGAGAATTCCAAAGGGTGTATTCATATTGAGAGAATGGCCCTGATAACTGGCAATACGCATGCACAAGGTTGTGGCTGCGAAGGCCTGTTTCCCCAAAGTGTCAATCTTGTGAGATTCCTTATTGATAGGCTGTACTGAAGCCTCCTGAGGAGGACAGCCTTGTCATTCTCTGCAAGTACCACCAATGCATCTGCAATAGGCTGTGATGCTAGTAAGGGTCTTTCCTTGGGAGGGCCACATTTCCTATGTATGGCCTTGGCCATAGAAGGGATAACAGCCGGCCTGTCCCACACTGCTTGTGACAAGGTCTCAAAAGAGGGGGGGCTCAGGAGGCATAAGATTCGTACGAATGTTGGGAACATGAAGTAACTTGAGGCATAAAAGTCAACCTGGGTCTACAGAGGAGGTCTGCAGGGCCAGAGTTGATCCCATATTCCTGAGGAGGGACTGGAAGGAAAGGTCCTCGACTAAGGAGTCAGCCGAGATAGAAGGTTTGCCTTCCAAGTCGTAGACTGAGTCATCTTCGATGTTGTCAGACAAAAGTAGGTCAGGATCAGACTCATTATGTTCCAGCTCCACCCCTGAAAGGTCAGGAGCTAGTTCGGCAAGGCTGAAGCCTGGCCTAGGCAAGGGGTACACCGGAGACACCAGAACCCATATCGGTGTCGAGAACCCCAGCACTGCACGTGGCACCGAGGAACTTGGCATCAAAAGCAGCACCGAAGAACCCGACGCCACATGCGGCACTGCCGAGCCTGAAACCGCACATGGAACCGAAGCGCCCAACACCACATACGGCAGCGAGGCAGCTGATGCCACATGCAGCACTGAGGTACTTGACATTGCATGCTGCACCAAAGCACCTGACGTCGCACGCGGCACCAAGGCCAAATGCAGCACAGAAGAACTCAACGCCGCACACGGCACCAAAGATGGCACTGAACACGGCACTGAAAAACACGACACTGCTCGCGAACCCCTGTCAGACCTAGAAGAAAAAGGGGATGGAAGTGGTACTTGTGCTGGCCCCTGCGTGGAAACATAGTGAGGGGGTAAGGCATGTAGAACTGGTGTTGGTGGCGCCGATACCAGAGAAGGAAATAATTCCATCACCGGCTCCGAAGGCACATCCTGTCCCAAAAGATCCAGCTGTGGCCCAGTGGCTCCAAGACCCGACAGCGCGGGAACTGGGTCCACTGGCAAGGGCAACCAAGACAGACGCTGTACCCACTGCTCCATAAGAGCACCCCGGTGATGAAACTGCTCACCGGAAACCCTGTTGAGGTCAGGAATCACGGCCATTAAGGACAGAGACCACTGGGGACCCCAGAGGGGTTCAGGGTTGGCCTACCACCTTCCACTACTGAAAACTCCCTCGTAAACCTACCAGAGGGTGACCTCGAGCGGTACCGCTTCTTCTTCTTCTTCTTCTGGGGAAAAAAAAAAAACTTGAGGCCGAGCGGCACCGGTTCCCCGACTGGAACAGGCCTGCTTCTTTTTGTGCTTTTGGGAGAACTGTCCTCCCTCCTGCACACCAGACTGCCCATGGTCAGACCTCTCCCTGTAAAGGGCGGTGGACCAGACACAGCCCCACTGCCAGAAGAAAAAAACTACTTACTACAGTAATCTTGTTTCTTTCAGTGATACTGAGGTATTCATAACTTTCTGCAGTGTCCCTTTAAGCCAGAACTGCCCAGAGAGAATAGAACACATGCAAATGATGGAACTCTTTGCACGTGACAACTATTCAAATGCTGCCTTGAACTAACTGCCTTAGTTCTAAACCCCTCAGATTTCGTGGACACCGGGAAAGGCAGGCCCCCCCAAGGACTAATAATACTGAATGACAGTAATAATCAACAATAATAATGATAATCAAGCCTATAACCCCCCAAATAAACTCTCCAACTGGAGGGGAAAAAACCCTTAACAAATACCCCCAAAATGTTAGAATCACCTGAAAGGAGGGGAAAACAACATGAACATTGTTTCAAAAAATGGTGCCAGAAGTGGCATTTATACCCCCGAGAGCACAGTATTCAGGAGTGCAGAGGCTAAAGGTTCTAGAAGGGGAGGCAGGGTTGGAAGTTATGAATAGAGCTGTAATTAATGCATGGTAAAAACTGCTAAATTTCACAGCCAGTTCAGGGTGTGAATTGCATTTTTCACGGTGAAGCACAGTATCAACAGACTCCCAATTATATACCATAGTCTGGCTAGGGTATATAATTAGGAGGGCTGATGAGGGCCTTTGTCCCAATTTTCTGTGTTTTAATGTGCCTTCCAAGGGTTGCAGGGTCTGTCAGTAGTGGGGAGAAAAACAGTGACAGCGGGTCTTGATATGCAGGCATTCGACAGTACTGAGACATGCTGTCACTGACAGATGTGAATTCTAGTTCCCTGCAGTGTACTGTCTGAGTTGCCTACCTGCTCAGCTGTATTGGGAGCTATGCAAGCACATTGTACATGCTGGCAACCTGTCCTCCATTGTTCGATGGTGCCCTCAGTCCGGCACGATGACAGTAGCACTATTCGTGGCGGGAGTCTGTTCTTCTACCACTCACTGTCTTCTGCTGTGAGAAAGCACCCCGCTAATGTTCCCAGTAGCGTAGTGACAGCAGGTCTCGCTCTGTAGGCATGTGTCAGTACGGAGACCCACCTTAGGGAGAAATTTCCTGTTTGACCTTAGGACCACTTTATCCCTGTGGAATGAAATGTAGTCCTGTTCAATGCAGAGAGCCTGAAGCTCACGGAGTCTTCTTGCAGAAGTCATTGCCACTAAGAAAACTGTTTTCCAAGTGACATATTTCAGATGAGCAGAGGACATGGGCTTGAAAGGGGGTCCCATAAACTTAGCAATACACACATTCAGGTCCCATGCAGGCACCTGTTCCCTATGAGGGGGGTGCAAATGGGCCAAACCCTTGAAGAACCTCCTAAAGATGGGGTCTGAAGCCAGTGACACACTCCTTCCAGCCGAATTGTAAGCAGATGCTGCAGCCAGGTGGACCTTGAGGTTACAGGACTGCAATCCCAAGGAATGTACATAAGAGAGGTAATCAAGAACAGCTGAAACCCCAGCTTGTGTTGGTATCAGTTCTCTAGCTGAACACCAAATAGAAAACCTTTTCCATTTTGAAACGTAGGTGTTCTTAGTGGAAGGCAATTCTTGCTTGTGGGGGGTAGGAAGAAATAGGCTGTTGGTTAACTAGGATCTGCAGCTTATCCTGTAGGTAGGAAAATGGGCAGACTAGGTGGGCCAAGCGATCCTTATCTGCCGTCAAAGTCTATGTTTCTATGTAACCTCTTAGAATGTCTAAGACACTTTCAGAGAGGTGCAAACCTGTATATTCTAGGTTTCCAAGAGCCAAGCTTTGAGCTTGAGAGACCTGAGGTTCGGATACAGGAGCCTCCCCTGGTTTTAGGTTAATAGACTGAGCCTCCGAGGGAAGTGTATTGGCTCAGCCACAGAATGGAGAGCAGCAGAGAGTACCATGGCTGCCTGACCCAGTCTAGTGCTATCAAGATCATTGATGTTGACCGGGACCTGAGCTTGAGCAGTACCCTGTACACCAGAGGGAAGGGAGGAAAAGCATATAGGTGATTCCCTGACCAATTCAAAGCCAGAGCATCAAGTGGTAGTGTACCCCAATCTGGTGGTCTGCAACAGTATTGAGGTAGGTGGTGGTTCTGGTGGGATGCGAACAAGTCTATCTCTGGAGTGCCCCACCTCTTGAAGATTACCTCCACCACTTGCCTGTTCAGGGTCCATTCGTGATAGGCCTGGTTGATTCAAGTCAGGGCATCTGCAAAGGTGTTGTCCTTCCCTGGCAGGTGGATTGCCTGTAGGGAGACTCCCAAGGAGTATGCCAGGCTCCAAATTTTCATGGCTTCTGTGCAGAGAGAACTCAAAATTGTGCCTCCCTGCTTGTTTATGTAGTACATTGTGGTGGTATTGTCTGTTCTGACCTGTACCGCCTTTTCCTGTACTAGTGTTGTGAAGGATTTTAATGCCAGAAACACCGCACTGAGTTCCAGCAGGTTTATGTGCTGGAGTGACTCTGCACTTGACCAAGTGCCCCGGGTTGTGTGGTCCCCCAAATGGGCACCCCACCCCAGTAGAGCTGCATCTGTTGAGAGAACAACTGATGGGCATTCTTGCTCAAAAGGAACCCCTTCCCTTAGGTTAGATTCCTCTTTCCACCACTGAAGTGCCTGTAACAAAGTTTTTGTTACTCGGATTAACTTTGAGAGAGGGTCTCTTCTTTGGCACCAGTGTGCCCTTGGGTGGAACTGGATGTCTCATTTGGAACCTGGAACCTAGGACTGCCTGTGGCTGCAGCCATGTGGCCCAGGAGCTGTAGGAACTGCCTTGCAGTTTTTGGCTTGTTTTTTTTTTTTTATTTAGTTTTTTGTTGACCGGGTAAGTGCACTAGACAAATCCTGCCTATTTTCAGGCACGACCCAGGGGAGGGGCATACAGATGAATGCCAACTGACCTTGAACCTGTTGGTGGTATTTTTCAGTGAATGAGGGTAATTTGGCCAGGACACCGGGGAAATTCCCCTACTCTTTTCAATAAGTGCCATGGGATCTTTAACATCCCCCTGAACTACCACCAATCCAGGCAGATGGGACCTCGGTTTAACGTCTCATCCGAATGAGTCTGCAATCAGCTGGATACTCCTTACCCTGTCTAAAGGTAGGCAGGCCCTGCGCTGCAGGGTGTTGAGTTCTGCCCCGATGAGCTGCAGCATCTGTGCAAGTAGGATGACAGATTTTTGTGGTTTATCAGGAACCCCAGAGAATCCAGAAGCCTCTGGGTGATCTGCAGGTACTGACTGACTTGCTCTGGTGATTTTCCCACCACCAGCCAGTCGTCCAGATATGGGAACACCGTGACACCTTGTCTTCGAAGGTGTGCCACAACCACTGCCAGGCACTTGTGAACATTCCTGGAGCTGAAGTGAGGCTGAATAAGTAAAAGGCAGCAAATGAAAGAAAAAGATAATAATATGTATTTATAAGTTTCTTCACATCACAGGTACAAGTTGAAGAGCGGAACTCCGAGTGACTAGACTTTACAGGCGGAGAATGAAATCGGAGGGGTTTAGAACTAAGTCAGTTAGTTCAAGGCAGCATTTGAATAGTTGTCACGTGCAAAGAATTCCATCATTTCCATGTGTTCTATCCTTTCCGGGCAGTTCTGGCTTAAAGGGACATTGCAGAAAGTTAGGAATACCTGAGTATTACTGGGGTTAGAACAGCTTTCTAGTGAAGTCTCCCTACCATTCCTTAATTGAATAGGTTTTAAAACTTGTTAAGCCTTTTTAAAAAAAAAAAAAAAAAAGTTTTACTCTGATTTCTTTGGAGACACTGGGCAGAAGAGCCCCTGTCTCCAGTAAATCTCCTATTGTGCTAGCTCTCTGTTCTCACCCCTTCCCACAGAATATTTATCTTGCATGTCCTACCTTTGTATTTCCCTTGCAGCTTCAAGTTAAATTGTCTGCAGAGACCACCCACTGTGCTAGAGTCTGCCACTCACCCCCTCTGACCGAAACTGCAGGTACTGCTGAGACACAGAGTAGAGACCCCTCCGAGGTCTTCCAGCCAGCAAAGGTCTATCTGCTTGTTTACCTTCCCCCCACCTTTTCCAATTTGCGAGTTATACATCTCTGCCACTTGAGGGCACTGTTCCTAAGCCAGCACTACTCAAAGGGCAAGACTCTTTCTATCTTTCTGACACATCACCTGACTTTAAACTAGGTTCTTCTTATGGCTTCTACTCCACCTTATGTAGACCTGTCACTTAACTAGGCAATACCAAATACTTCCTTCCTGAGGCGTCTGCTATTAAAAAAGTCGCAATGTTCTTCCTAGCCTGCCTATTCTGTTCCCTGTGGCCCCAGTACTTCACTACTGCATATCTAGTGGCACAATTTAAATAATCTAGCCTATGTGCAACTCCGGTAGCCCTCACTATTTAGGGGTTACTCCAAATACTGGGCAGCCCTCTCCTTTGCTTTTTGAGCTTAACCAGTGAGTCCCTTCTGCTAAACATCTAATTGACTTCTATCATGTCCCCTGTGGGAGCCCTTATACTGAGAGATGCACTACTGCTCACCTTTTCAACTTTCTCGGGCCTTTTAACCCCAACTCCCCCAGCATCAGCCCTGCTAGTACTTCAGGACAATGCCTGGTATGCCTATAGTACTGTTACCTTATCCCATAGAATCAACTCCCACATCCCTCTTCGTGTTTGGGTGGCCAACACACTCAAAGGGCCAATGGTTCAACAACCAGGTTGGCTGCCCCCTCTGGCCCTCTTACCTGGGATTTTCAGCATTCAGGAAAAATATGCCATCTACCACAATCAGACAAGGCAAACTAAACTCTACTACAAGCAACTGAAAGAATACATATGCTGCTTAGCACTTCTACTATTACTGCTCTCAGGCAAGATCCACCCCAACCCGGGCCCACCCCCAATCGTTTTCCATCCACCAGTGAAAGACAGGACAACTAACTTTTGCCTCAATCAACATATGCAGTCTTCTCCCTAAAATGGACATCCTGAACGCATTTGTTTTGCAGCACAATTCGGATATACTATCAATAGCTGAGACTTGGCTCTCCCCCAAATGTAGTTGAAGCCACAGTCTCAATTCTTGGATACAACATATACAGAAAGGATTGCCTAACCAGGCGAGGGGGCAGCTGTGCGATATACCTGAGAGATAACATTCAGGGCCTAGTTCTGCCACTGCCCAACACTGGGGCACACATGCAAGCTCTCACAGTAAAAGTGCTCCTCGGAGCACATAATAAAACCCTTACTATCCTTACAGTCTACATCCTGCCTGGACTCGCTCATGGAGAACCTTGGTAGCCTATATCTTAACTCGGAAACCATACTGCCGGGGTATTTCAATGTCAATTGGCTCTCCTCTGCTGCAAGTCTGTACAAGGACACAGTCTCAGCTGTTCACCTCTCACAGCTAGTTGACATACCCACCAGGACGAACTACAAGACTCGGACATCTACCCTACCTGACTGGGTACTATCTAACCACCCTGAACATATTGCCAACACAGCAGTACTCCCCGATGTCTGTAGTGACCACTCTGCTATCCTTTTCCAATGTTCTAATCATTACTCTAAACACTCCGCTAGAACTGTTACTAACAGGGTCCTTCGACGTGGCCATCTCGATCTGCTAAAAGCAGAACTCCACCATCAGGACTGGTCCCTGGTCTATTCCTCCTGCATGGTTGACTCCGCTCCTGACCAGTTTATTCACCAGTTCAACACAGTGTGTGACAGAAATGTCCAATCAAAAAGCGAAAGATCAAAGGCCACGGTAACCCATGGTTCTCTCCCGAACTCCATGAGTGTATGAAGTCAAGGGACCACCTGTGGCATCGAGTCAGAGCCTCGGGTGAGCAGACCGACATCCAGGCTTATAAAGCAGCCCAAAATGACTGCACTAGGGCCATATGTGCTGCAAAGAAAACAGTACTATAAGGAACCCCTTAGAAGATCATGGAGTGATGGACGTAAACTGTGGTCTAACCCGAAAGAAATCACTGGGAAAGATAATAAGGCAGCACCTACAATGCTCAACACTGATGGTGAACCCACACTGAACCCATATACCATAGCAAATACATTTAACAAAGACTTTTCAGACCTGAGTGTTCCACCCCTTGATCTCTTCCTCCACCCCAACCAAGGGCACAGCACCAGGTCGGAAGACTGGCCACCCACTCACCCCCCATTCCACTTTAGAGCCATCACAATGCAAGAAGCTAGGAAATACTTCCTGAAGGTTCTTGGGAAGTCCAGATACAGTGGCGACTCCCTTGGCCTTAAATTTGTGGCGTTAACCTTGGATGAAATACTAGCACCTCTAACTCACATCATCAATACCGCTTTGCAACTGTCACAATTCCCGCATAAATGGAAATCCGCATTGGTCACACTGCTCTTTAAGAGTGGGGATCATATCTCTCAAGGTAATTATAGATCTGTCTCAATCCTCCTGCTGCTGTCAACAGCACTAGAAAGAATAGTTGCCGATCAACTGGCTGAGTACTCAGAAAAGTATCAAATTCCATGCACGCTGCAACACGGCTTCCGCAAAGGTCATAGCACCACCACTGCATTACTAGAGTTTACTGGCTACATTTACAATGCACTGGACCAAGGTGCCCTTGTTGGTGCTGCTTTCATTGATTTAACGAAAGCGTTAGACACGGTTAATCACATCCTTCTTGATAAATAATTCGCATCCATTGGCCTCTCAAGTGATACTGTTGCCTGGTTCAAGAGTTATCTTTCTAACCGTTCACAGCACGTGAAGATTGACAACATCCTATCTGAAAGTAGACCTATGCACGCCGGTGTCCCTCAAGGCTCAATTTTGGGTCCTTTACTATTTAGCATATTGTTCAACCAGCTACCATACTCCTGTCAGTGTCAAATTCTGCTTTATGATGATGATGCAGTCCTGTTCACGAGTGACCCTGATCCTAAGGACCTGAAGTGGAAGCTACAAGAAAGTTTTTCAGATGCAGAAATGAAAATTATGTACTTACCATAATTCCTGATCTTCCTGTGCATTTTCACCATTCATCACTGGTAGGTGATTGGCCAGAGACAAGCATCAAGTGGGAGCTTTTTTTTTTTCTAGGAGGGAGCTGCGCTGCCCACAAGGCCGACGTACTGCGTGGCGCTCGTCGGTTGGCCAGAAATGGTCAATGGCTTGCCCTCCACCTCAGTTCTGCATGCCGGAGAGACAGGAGGGAAAAAGAGGATAGAGAATAATGAGGGCAGGGCAAGAGAGCCCGAGAGACAGTAAAAGGAAAGGAAAGGACATAAACTGAAAAAGGAATAGGTCGACCAGAGGAGGAGGAGGATTTGGGAGGAAATGGGCTGAAGGCCCCAGTCCCTGGACGGCCAGTAAGGGTAGGAAAGGGAAAGAGAAAGAGAAGAGAGAGAGAGAAAAGAAAACAAGGGGAGAGGGAAGGAGAGGAGGGACCAACGTCCACACAGGACACTCAGATCTTGTGACCAGCAGTGCCTCCAGGGAAGCAGACAGCCCACCACAGGATCAGTTTCGGCTTTACTGAATCCTGTTAGAAAGTTGGAGAAAGTCCTTCCCTCCAGCCTCTAACCCCTGAGGGTGGAAACCACCCATCGTTGAGGACCCCCCCCCCGCGTTACCATTTTCCAAGGAGAACCCACAGGGTTCGGGGGAAGGGAGTGAGGATCCCACCAATTAATGTCTCCCTCCCAAAGGGGAAAGAGACAGGAAGAGGAAGGGAAATAATAGGAGGGAGCGGAGGAGAGTCCCCGTCAGCCTCAGCCCCTCCCATCGCAGGGGACCCAAAGAGTCAGCGCACCCCAACAGGGTGGGCCTACCCCGGAGATCATATCCAGGACAAGGGGGAGGGACCCACCAGAAGTCCCCCCCACTGGGCTAGTAGGAAAGCCCTACTCACCATCCTCCCAAAGGGTTTTCCAGCCACCTCCTAGGATAAAGAAGGCTTTAAGGAAAAAAGGGGACCCTAACGGATCCCTGAGGAGGAGGGCAAGCAGGGAGCGGGCATTGCCCAAGGCCTGAGGCATTGTGAGGGGAAGGTGGTTGGGATTCAGTGATGTATGGTGAAGATACACAGGAAGATCAATAACTATGGTAGGTACGTAATTTTTACATCTTCCCTATGTCAATCTTCACCATTCATCATTGGTGGGTGAGTACAGAGCCCTTCCCCCGAAGGGAACCCAGTAGTTTCCTGAGAGAACAGCATCCCTCAGCGCCCTGTGGGGGAGACACGGTGGGGGGGTCCCGCTACCGGACAGTTAGGCCTGGGACTGGTGTGGGCAAGGTGGGGTCCCCCTGCAGTTCCTGTCTCGCCCTGCAGGAGAAAAGACGGTCTCCTGGAAGGAGGAGGCCCTTACCCTACGCCAGGCCAAGGGTGATAACCATGAAAGGCGAAGCCACGCCGTCTGCCTAATGCAGATCGCTGTCCCTGCAAGTCGTGACATGGCTTCAGTGGTGTCGTAAGATGCCCTTGACTGGTGCCTTGCCAGCTCCAGACCTATAGCAGAGAGGGCTATGGCCAGGGCCCCGAGTTTTCCGCGATTCCGCGGATGCGGCAAACCGCGGAAATATCCGCGGAATTTGCCATCACCCGCGGAATTTGCGGCCGCCCGCGGAACAAACGTCCTCTTCATTTGCCGATGGGGGTGCCCAATCCCCCGTCGGCTTCACTGTCCCCCCTCCAAATGCTTGTATGCCACGCTGGGAGCCCACCCCAGCGTGGCAAAAACGTCCTTTG
The DNA here is from genome assembly GCA_016271365.2 of Neoceratodus forsteri. NCBI lineage: Eukaryota > Metazoa > Chordata > Ceratodontiformes > Ceratodontidae > Neoceratodus > Neoceratodus forsteri. The sequence continues at coordinate 130,674,902 of CM057453.1, forward strand.
CCGACGAGGGTGCCCAATCCCCGCCGGCTTCACTGTCCCCCCAATGCTTACATGCCATGCTGGAGCCCACCCCAGCGTGGCAAACGTCTTTGCCGACGGGGTGCCTAATCTCCGTCGGCTTCACCGCCCCTCCTTGTGTGTTATTAAAAAATAAAAACCTGAAATAAAAACCTTCCATCGTTGCTTCTTTTGCCCTCCACCAACCCGCACTCCACCCTCTGCGTACTCCACCTCCCCACACCCCCTTACCCTATACTTACCTCCGGACTCCGGCGCCGACAATCTTCGTGGACCGGAACACGCCTGCACTCTTCAAAGCCGACCGCGAACTGAGGAAATGCCGGTAAGCTGTATAATGGGCTAGATAGGAGGGGTTCAACTTTATTGCATATCTCAGGTATTTTTGGATTTTGCACCAAATTTCAACATGGGGTTTGGGACCTTTCCATGAATGATGTCACTGTCATGGCGTTATTCGGGCTCGAAGGGTGATTTCGCAGTGACTGCGAAATCACCCTTCGGGACCAAATACCGCCATGACAGTGACATCATTCATGAGAAGGGGGCCCAAAACCCCCATGTTGAAAATTTGGTGCCAAAATTCCAAAACATGACTGTTTAACGAGCGTGCGTTGCGCAGTTCCTACGCAGGCTCCTAAGTTCGCAAAATTTCAATATTTTCACTCCAGAGTTTCAACATTGCCATTTCACCACACTGTCTTATGAGTAGTACAGCTGTCATTTTTCACATCTCACCCAAAATGTGTTTCCACCCTTGTAGCGCAGAATGGCGCAGTCGGTGTGCGAAATCAATGTACGGGACAAATTAAGAAAATCACAGTGACACTGTTCATGAGCAGAGGTCTTGAAACGGCTATGTTGAAAATTTGGTGAAAAAATTCCTAAAAATGACTGTTTTACGAGCGTGCATTGCGCAGCTCCTACGCACGCTCATAGGTTTGCGAATTTTCAATATTTCCACTCCAGATTTTCAACATTGCCATTTTTCCACACCTTCTTATGAGTAGTACAGCTGTCATTTTTCACATCTCACCCAAAATGTGTTTTCGCACATGCAGCGCACAATAGCGCGGTCGGTCTGCGAAATCAATGTTCCGGACAGATTAATAAAATCACAGTGATACTGTTCATGAGCAGAGGTCTTAAACTGGCCATGTTGAAAATTTGGTGACAAACACCCATAAAATGACTGTGTTACGAGCGTGCATTGTGTCAGATATGGCAAAAAAAACAAAAAAAGGAAAAAAATGAAGGGTAAAAATGTGCCACAGAATTGCCGCAGAAATTGGTGTTGAGTGCCGCAGAAGTTCTGTGGCAAATGAGAACCCTGCCGCAGAACTTTGCTCCGATGTGCCGCAGAAAAATCGGGGCCCTGGCTATGGCTTGCTGGGTAGCCTCCAAAACAGGCAGTGATGCCAATGCATGGACCAGCATTGCCCACAGATGCCTGATGTAGGGCAGCATGGTGCACCCGATGTGAAGCAATGCAAAGTATCATCCATGCCGAGGAGAACAATCTCTGCCCCAGACGATCGAACTTTGCCGAGTCAGGATCTGGGGGTCAGTCGCGGACCGGACGTCTATGCCTGGTAGGGGTGTCCAGTCATGTCAGTCCCATAGCAGGATGAGGCAGACTGCCTGAAGACCCCTCGGGTGGACAGTACTGATGCTGGCAGTCCACAGGGGCTGGAACTGTGGCAGATGGAAGCTGCCAGGCATTATATGATGTCTCCTGGAAGGGGATCAGCCAGGAGGGGACCATCAAATGGTGTGCCCCGAACTCGCCCAAAAAGGCTTGCGTCGTAAGCTCGGTGTTGCAAGGGGCCAAATAGCAAATGTGCAGGCCCCTGACCGGCCTCTACAGGAAGCACTAATACTGGGCTTGATCAGCGTCAGAGAGCAGGTGGACAGATTGCTCTTCTTCCTCAAGGGTGGAAGATGAGGAGAATGAGGAACCTGCGGAGTCAGACTCCGACTGTGGAGGGGGAACTGGTCGAAAGACCTGTTCATCCATGGCCCTAACGTACAGAGGGAATTCCACAGCCTGGGATCTCAACTGTTCCCAGGTCAAAGGCCCCGAAGGACCAACATGGCCTGCAAGAAGAGAAGCTGGATGCAAAGGCACAGGGGAACTGGCCACCATATGTGGCGCGGCCTCTGCCAGGGCTAGAAGAACTATCAGGCAATCCTGGAAGAACAGGGAATCAGTAGGTCTTCAGAGTCACCATTCTGTGAAGTAAAGAAAAACAGACAGGACTTAGCCCTGTTGGGGAAGCTTCTCTATGAGGGGACTGGGGCTGCATGGATGCAGAAGGGTGATCCCCAGCCCCACCCAATGAGGACTCCCTCAAAGGAGATGAGGGAGAGAACTTGGGCTCAGCACTGAGGCTCCTCCCCAAACCCCTGGAAGGCCACAGAGGAGTGCTGCAGCCCCTCACCCCACCCCCTCAACCCTGTCGACTCAGAGGAAGAAGTCTCTTCCTTGGACATTATGCCAAAGGACCCCCCAACTCTGCAGACTCCCTGACAAGAGTTGCAGAGGAGGGGGAAATCGGTCTTGACCCTAAGAGAGGGGTGGCACTGGGAATGGCAGCTGACCCCTTCCCCAAAGCCCAGACCAATGCACCCCCACAGCAACAGAGCTGCTGACCCACACCCCCCCCACCAGAGCCACTATCAGCCTGGGGTTGGCACCGGCCACAGTCACCAGAGATGCAGGTAGGGGCACCTGGGGAGGCGCAAGAGTGCTAGGCCGAGGAGAAGCCTCCTACTCCGAGGAGTCAGGCTGCCAGTCGGGGTCAGCTTCGGATCATCTGGCTCTGAAGAGGAGTAGATCCAGAAGAACTCCGGACCGGCAGCCCTGAGGGCTCTCCCACCGACAGCACCATGAGCGATGCCACAGGCCGGCCCCGCACTCCCCCGCACTCCTCGCAGCGCCGCCCCAAATCACTGTAGCCATGAATGGCTCTGGGATCTGGGGCGGTGCCAAGGAATGCCGTGCTGGGCCCAGCAGTCATGGGCCCTGACAACGGGGGAGCCTGCATCTCTGAAGAGGTGACTGCCAGGGTGGTGCTCCCAGCCCAGGACCTCTGGCGGTGTGGTAGAGACCTCCTCCATGACAAGGCTGGAAGAGGAGGTGGCCTCCTCTTCACTGGACCATGCAGGCCCAGGAAGGAACCCAGAGGAAGGGCCAAGGATCCTATGCTTGGATCAACGAGAGCGACAATGCCCTCACAAAAGTCGGCAGAGCCCCTCCAAGCTTAAACGTGCAGTGCTGCAGAATGTGGCAGTCCATAGAAAAGCAGGCGTCGCAGGTGTCCATGTCGTGCTGGGGTCCAAGGCAGGAAAGGCAAACATCATGCTGGTCCATAATGGAAATTTGCCGGCCACAGGAACACCGACGCATAGGAGGCTGGCCCATTTTAGACGAACATTTCTTGTCCCCCAAACCCGACATGATGCAACGGTAACTAAAATTCAAAAACAGAAAAGACTTGACGCCATTAAGAAAAGGAAACATATTACTAGGTAAACTTCAATAAAGGTGCCGAGTGGATGGCGGAGCCGAGGCGTAGTCATGCGGTATCAGGAAACGGATCCTAGGTGTCGGGAAAAGCGGCTCCGAGGAGCGACTCCAAGGTTGACACCAGCGAACTAGGCAGCAAAGGCATAGAAGAAATTGACTTGCTGCAGGTGAGGTGCTGTCTCTATGGTGGAAGAAGCAGAACTGAGGTGGAGGAGGAGCGAATGGCCATTTCTGGCCAACCCGTGAGCACCACGCAGAACATCGGCCTCGTGGGCGGCGCCAACTTCTCCCTCCTAGAAAAAAAACGCTCACGAGGGGTGCTTCTCTCCAGCCAGTCACCTACCAGTGATGAATGGTGAAGACTGACACAGGAAAGATCGATAATTCAGTGATCAAAAACTCATCTTGAACCACAAGAAAACAAAAATAATATTGTTCTCCAGCACACAGAACAGGCATTGTACATACCCCCTCAACATCATTAATGTGGCTGGTACCCCACTGGAACTAGTCCAAAACTTTAAATACTTAGGGATTACGATGGACAGCACCATGTTTTATTCGCAACACATTGATAATGCTGCAAAGGCAGTCAAACAGGCGCATTCGTATGGTTCATAGACACAAGCAAAGTCTCTCCTCAAGGCTCTTAATCTGGCCATCCATAGTTCAGTGATCTCGCTTATTGACTATGGACTAGTAATCTATGGTTCAGCAATGACCATGGCCCTCCACCATATTATAGCAGCGTTACACAAAGCATGTCGCTTGGTTACCAGTTCACCAAGTCTAACACAAACTTGCGATTTGTATGAACAGGCAAACTGGCTCCAGTTCGATGGCAGACTTAAGTACCAAACCTGTCTATTGGCCAAAAAGATTAGGCAAGGCCTGGTTCCCGCTGGTGTTCAGAAGTTCCTCACCCCCTATGGACATAGCCGCTGTACCAGAAGCACTGACAGTATGGTTTTCAAAGTTCCTCGCTGTCGCACCTCTCTAGGTCAGAGGGTTTTTGCTCACTGTGCTCCTTACTAGCAGAACTCTCTGCCTCAGCACATCTCCTCTGTAACTTCATTAAGAACCCTTTAAACAAAAGCTTAGGAAACATCTTGTTTCAAAGGCCTGCTGTGACTGTTCTCTCTAACTCTGAATGGTTTTCAACAGCAGTTTTCCTACCTACTCTACCCCTTGGGCATCCATCTTACGACCCACTACCTAGCAAAATTCTGCCCGATTCCCTGTAGATAATTTGAACTTGCCAGAAACTCCCTTGGAATCCTTTACCTCCTCCAACTCCCCCCCCCAACCTGTTCCTCCACAATCATGCTATTTCTCCCCCTCACCCCCTCTCTCCTCACTAGTCCATGTGACAGGGTTGAATACGGCCCTACCCCAGTTGTTATGGAGAAAGTTTTAATGTAAGGATCTGTTCTAGTCTCTCCTTTTCTGTCTCTTCTCTCTCTGGTTCCACAACCAAATTTTCTCACGAGACCCAGGACTTGATCACCCAGACGGTCTTGCAATTCTTTGCCTCTCGCTATCTCTCTACCTTCTCTTGCTGTTCTGTCTTTTCTCCCCCCCCTTGCATATCTGCTGGTATAAAAATATATGTGAATCATTATGTGGAAATAAAACTGATACTGGGACTCCTTTGTTTAGAAGTGTATATAGTTTTACTGTTGAAAGGTATATCGTTATACTGTTGAAGTGACTGCAGGAAGCTATTTGGAACTCGGGGGGGGGGGGGTTAACCTGAGAGGCTAGTTTGCAGACTCTCTGGGAAGCTGTGGGCAGGTCGTCAGTTCTGGGTCACAATGTTCTTTTGGCTGCACTTGTTGAAATATACAAGAACACTGTGAGAAGCATGCTGTTTTCTTAACTAGCAGGGGTTACAAAGACTTATAAAAAGGAGGGGCAATGTTTCGAAAAAGAGAGACACAGAGACTGAGACTGGAATTTGAGAAGACACCTAGATGGACTTTCTCTGTTTGTACTGCCTTTTGTAAATAAATAGTTATACTGAACAATTTTATTTTTTTATTTTACTTTTATTAATAATAAATCACTTGATTGAATTTTACAACTGCTCCTGGTTTTCCTATGCTTCCTGACCTGTGCCTCGATGAAATATGGTGTTAGCCTAAGTGGGATTTACGCTGTGCATACTCTAAGGCAGGAGTTTTGTGCGTGGGTACTAGACCTGGTACCAGGGAAGCATAGAAGAAAGATATGGATTCTGCAGCAGCAAGCCCAGGAGTGCTTACCAGGAGAATGGCAGCCAAACTAGCAGAGACAGAAGTCCAAGTTGAGACTGTACAGCTAGCATCAGTTATAGAAAAAGAACATGCAGTGACAGAACCTGAAAGCCTGACTGCCATTTTCAAATGGTGGGCTATATAATAAAAAGAGATGGAGAAGCAGAAAGAAAAAGAAATTCAATGTTTAGAAGCACAGAGAAAAGAAGAAATGCAACAACTGGAGCAGCAGAGGAGAGAGGAGATGCAGCGACAGGAGCAGCGATGGCTGGATGCCTTGCAAGCTATCAAAGGCAGAGGATCTGGCACAGATCCAGACAAGCAACAAAACACAGGCAACTTAAAAGCCATTAATCTTACAAAGTTGTGTCCCTCGGATGATATTGAGGCATACCTGACAACTTTTGAAAGAGTTGCCACAGCCTGCCAATGGCCAAAGCAGCTATGGACAATCACACGGTTACCCTACCTGACAGGGAAAGCCCAACTTGCCTACAGTAGTATGGACACTGCACAGTCAGAAACTATGACCTGGTGAAAAGCGAAATCCTGAAAGGATTCGACATCCCAGGAGAGACCTACAGGCAGAGATTTTGATCTCTGAAGTACAACTCAGTCAACAGTCCTCGAGAAGCCTTCACCTGACCCAGAGAACTCCTGATAAAATGGCTCCAGCCAGAGGACAAAACAGTCCCACAGATCATCGACACATCTGCAATTCAGCAATTCATCAACAGCCTGCCTACAGATGTGCAGCTTTGGGTAAAGGAACACCAACCAGAAAGTGAGGAAAAGGCTGTTTCTTTGGCTGAAGACTGCCAAATGGCCACACAAATGCCACAGCAGCGAGGTAACAGCCAAGCACCGGTAAGATGCTCTTTTTCCCCATTTAAACTCCAAGTCTGATAAGAACTCTGGTGGGGGTAACAAATCTGTGCCCAAAGACGCCATTTGCTATAACTATAATAAGACAGGTCACATTGCAAGAAATTGCCGTAAAGAAGAGTAACACTGGAACAGATTTGTCCTTAGCAAATTGGGGCAGGTACTTAACAGATGTGAAGGTGGGAGATAAGACTGTGAAGGGACTTATAGATTTGGAAAGCAGACAGACCCTAGTACATATTGAAGTGCTAGGAAAACAATGTCCAAAAAGACCAGGTACTGGTGTCATCTATATCCATGGGGACACTCAATACTATCCCACCAGCCAAGTGACTCTCACTATTAATGGAGTGTCACACCAAATGAAAATCGGGGGTAGTACCCAAGTTACCTGTACCCGTGATTATTGGAAGTGACTTTCCAGGCTTTACTGAGTCAATCAAAGAGGGAGTACATCCTGATGTTTCAGCAGCTGTGGTGACAAGAGCTCAGGCAAGAAATTTTCAGATGGTGGGGACTCTTTTCCTTTTCCTGATTTTGATTTGGACTTGTTTGAGCACAGCTCCAAGATCCGGAAGTCCAGTAAAGAAAGAATGCCTGAAGAAACAGTGGCAACAAAAGACTGACTGACATAAGGGGTTAACATATGAAAATGCTGAAACTAAACTGATCACTAATTGTGATTTTCTTTCAGAACAAGCCAACAATGTTTCTCTTCAAGGTTATTTTAGGCAGCTGGGGGTGAAATCAAGACAGGGTGAACCTATGTTTAAAAAAAATTAATGGGCTACTGTACAGAATTTGGGTTAAACCTCAGACACAAGACCAGATAGAACAATTGGTTATACCACTAAAATATAGATCTGAGTTGTTACAGACAGCACATGATAGTCCTATGGCTGGTCACTCGGAGAGGGATCACACCCTTGCCAGATTGCTGTACAGATTTTACTGACCTGGGAATTCATGAAGATGTTGCTACCTATTGCAGTCCTTGTGCTGAGCGTCAGAAAGTAGCCCCAGTGAGTAAAAAAGACAAGGTGCCCCTATCCTTGATAGATGTGCCTTTTGACAGAACCGCAGTGGATGTGGTTGGCCCCTTAGACATAAGTAAAAAGGGTTCTCGATTCATTTTGGTAGTATGTGACTATGCTACTCGATACCCACAGGCAGTTCCAATGCGTACTGTCACAGCCCCAAAAGTGGCACCAGAGTTTGCCAAAATTTTCAGCAGGGTGGGCATACCAAAAGAGATTATTACTGATCAGGGTAGTAATTTTGGTGCTGCATTACTAAAGGACCTGTACTGACCACTAGGTATCACTGCCATAAGAACCTCCCCTTATCACCCTCAGACTGACTGTCTTGTTGAGCATGTTAATCAAACCCTGAAACACATGTTACAAAGGTTTGTAAAAGGGGAAGGGAAAGAGACTGGGACCAATACTTACCTTACCTGCTTTTTGCTTACAAAGAAGTGCCACAGACATCAACAGGTTTTTCATCATTTGAAATGCTGTATGGTAGACAACCTAGAGGGCCACTAGATGTAATAAAAGAAACATGGGAAGATAACCCCCATCAGAAACAATCGGTTACATCTTATATGTGTGCCCTGAGAAAGAAGCTTGTAAAATATGTTGAACTCGCCCATAGTAATTAGGAACAGGCCCCAAACCAGCAGATGGTATATTATGACAATGGGGGTAAATGAAAAAGGTTTTAAGCCAGGTGAAAAGGTCTTGTTACTGTTACCCACTACATAAAATAAACTGTTAATGAAGTGACAAGGACCTTATAAGGTTCTTAGACATACTGGCTCAGTTAACTATGAGATTGAGACCCCCGACAGGAAAAATCCTACTAAGATATACCATGCTAATCTCCTTAAGAAATGGGTTGAAAAAAAATACCAAAAGCTGTTTTGCTAGTTTTGCCAGAAACTGATAAAGAAGATATTGATGTAGCTTATGACAGATTGGATCAAACTGTTACTGCTGATGCTGAAAAGGTGAATGTTTTCCTTAACCTCCAAACTGCAGAAATTCGTAACTTGCTAAAGACATTTAACTATACTTTTACCAGTGCCAGACCAAGCTAAAGGTGTCAAGCACATAACAGTGACAAAGAATGCACGCCCTATTAGGCAAAAGACATACAGGTTACCAGAGCGGTTAAGAGCAGACACGGTTAAGGAAATAGAAAAAATGAAAGAATTGGGTATCACAGAAGAGTTGAGAAGTATGTGGTCATCATCAATGGTGATTGCAAACAAAAAAGAAGGGGGTATAAGAATCTGCCTTGATTTTAGGAAACTTAATCAAGTGTCAGAATTTGACAGTTATCCTATGCCCAAAATAGATGATTTGGTGGACAGACTGGGAAGTGCTAAGTATATCAGTACCCTTGATCTCACCAAGGGTTACTGGCAAATCCTGCTAGCTAAAGAATCCAGATAAAAAAAACTGCTTTTGCCACTCTTACAGGACTCTGATCAGTTCACCACGATGCCGTTTGGTTTACATGGTACACCCGCTACATTTCAGCGGTACATGGATGTAATTTTATCCCCTCACACTGGTTATTGTGCTGCATACCTGGATGATGTTGTGGTGTACAGTCCAGACTGGAAAAGCCACTTGGAACACCTACGAGCAGTTATCCAATCAATTAAAAAGGTAGGTCTGACAATTAATCCTACCAAGTGTGCATTGGGCATGCAGGAAACCAGATATTTGGTCTATGTTTTGGGACATGGAGAAGTCAAGCCAGAGGTTTCCAAGATAGAAGCTGTAGTTAACAGCCCTGACCTCAAAACCAAGAAACATGTCAGGTCATTTTTAGGGCTGGCTGGTTATTATCAGAGATGTGTTCCCAACTTTGCAGAGTTAGCGACTCCCCTGACTAAACTCACAAAAAAGCGGTACCTGAATAATGTGAAATGGTCCTTAGAGTGTGACAAGACTTTTCAAGCCATTAAGGCTGCATTATGTTCAGCCCCTGTTTTAAGAAGCCCAGACTTTGAGAAACCATTTTTGTTACAAACAGATGTATCGGAAGTAGGCCTAGATGCAGTCTTGAGTCAGCGCCCGGGTTGCCCCTGAAAACAGGCACTTGTGCCTAGTGGGCCGTACCGGATTAACAAAAGAATAAATAAAAAATATATATATATATATATATATATATATATATATATATATAGATAGATAGATAGGAAAGAACACCTTATTCTCTACATAAGCAGGAAATTGCACAACAGAGAGAATAGGTGCTCCACCATTGAAAATGAATGTCTGCAACAAAGTGGGCAATGGAGTCCCTTAAGTTTTACCTATTAGGAGCTGTCTTTGTACTTGTAATAGACTGCAATCCTCTCTGATGGCTTAACCAAATGCAGCATGGAAGTTCTGGAATCACACGGTAGTGCCTGGCACTGCAGCCATTTAAATTTGAAGTGATGCACAAATCTGGGAAAGAGAATGTCAAAGATGATTTTCTGCCTAGATATGGATCAGGAATTGAGAATTCCAAAGGCTGAAAATACAAATGTGTGAGTTTAAACTTCACTATTTGCTGTACTGTTATGGAAAAAAAGGATACTTTACTGCATGTGTACAGAACTGTAAAGGTTATATGCTTATATTAGATGAGAATTACTAGAAAGTTTTGGAAACCTATTTTTGTAAAACAGGTTCCCTCTTAAGAAGAGAGGTATGTGACAGAGTTGAATACAACCCTGCCCCAGTTGTTATGGAGAAAGTTTAAATGCAAGGATCTGTTCTATTCTATCCTTTTCTATCTCTTCTCTGTCTGGTTGTGCAGCTAAATTTTTTCATGAGGCCTAGGACTTGATCACCCAGACAATCTTGCAATTCTCTGCCTCTCACTATCTCCCTACCTTCCCTTGCCATTCTGTCTATTCTGTCCCCTTGCCTATCTGCTGGTTGTGGGGGGGGGGGGTAACCTGAGAGACTAGTTTACAGACTCTCTGGGAAGCTGTGGGCAGGAGGTCAGTTCTGGGTCACAATGTTCTTTTGCTGCACTTGTTGAAACATACAAGAACACTATGTGAGAAGCATGCTGTTTTCTTAATGAGCGGGGTTGCAAAGACTTATAAAAGGAGCTGCAATGTTTTGCAAAAGAGAGACACAGAGACAGAGAGACAGAATGGAAATTGAGAAGAAACCCAGATGGACTTTCTCTGTTTGTACTGCCTTTGTAAATAGTTATACTTAATTTTATTTTTATTAATAAATCACTTGTTGCAAATTTTACAACTGCTCCTGGTTTTCCTATGCTTCCTGACCTGTGCCTCGATGACAGTCCTCCCCTTACCACACCCTCCTAACTTCCCTCCCTGACAGTCACTGTGACAATTTCTCAGATAGTCTCACTCTTCTGACCCTCTACTGACAAGGCCCCTTGAGCCGAAGTATCTCTTCACCCAGCATATCTTCACCCTTTACACATACCTGTTCACTCCCCTGACCCTCTATTGACAAGGCCCTGCACTGAAGTATCTCTCACCCTGCACACATACCCTTTACTTTTCACCCTGTCCATTCCTTGAAATATTGGCATTAATTGTACATTGCCTGTATTGTTGTTACTCTTTCTATTATTCTGTAGTACTATAATATATAGCATCGTATGTCTAAGTCTTTGAATTACCGGTTTATCTGTAAAACCAACTGTTGTCACTGTTATTGTTTTTCCTGATGTGGAACCTATTGTAAAGAGCTTGTTCTCAAAATTGCTAATCCGAGATCTCAATAAATAAATAAATCATCACAGATACTGTCCATGGTCGACTCAGTTGATTGCAGGCTGAGAGAATTTTTTCTTTTCTCCCTTTTTTTTTTAAAATAATAAAACACTAATCAAAACTGAACGACTATGAGCTGATGTCATATAGACATCAAGATTTGACTCCTTGTAGGCGAGCGACATCATCACAGAAGTGCACTCGACGGTGTGAAAAAAAGGAACTGAGGCAGTTGGAGGGTCGATGCTGAAATAGCCTACACTGGCGCGAGCCAGTCTCGCAGTACTGCGCATGTGCAGTCCTACCTTAGTGCTGACCCTCCTGAATATTTTTGGCTTCCGCTGGGTCCTAGCACTTCCAACGTAGCATCCAGCAGTATGAATGAATAGTGAAGATTAAGTCCAGAAAGATCACAACGTTTCATTTGGTATATACTTCAGTGAGATTTTCCTCAATAGTTTCAATTTCATTTGATGACAGTTTTAGATGTCTACCCAAAGAAGCAACTTCTTTTCTTTCCTTTTTGGAGGTTGTTCTGTATCACTTAATCTGTCATCCTTTTGAAACAATTCAGAGAGAGTTGAATCATTCAGCAGTTCAAAATGAGAAGCTGGTAGTTCTGCCATTGTCTCTAGCTGCATACAGTGAGTATGAAAAGAAAAATTGGCTGCTGTCTGAAATGTCAAAATTCTGAAGCTGCTCATTGATATTCTAGATGTACTGTGCCCTGGCTGGTGGGACTCGTTTTACCTGTGTGTTGTGCTCCCACAACACACAGTTCTGAGCCAATCTGGACACAGAATTTTTTTTTACTTACTGTACTGTTCACCTCGTGGCACCAACCAGCCCCCTTCAGCCCCTCCGCACTGCCCAGCCCCATCACCTGCCTTTTCTTGGACTTCCCTCTCTCCTGTGTTCCCCTGTGGATGACACCCCTCCTCCAATGGGAAAGGCCATCTGGGGGCCACCCCTTACCCCCAAGCAAAGTTGAAGTGTCGGTCCGAGAAAGACAGACTTACCATTTTGTATGGATAGGAGCAATTTGGGCACATGCCTTTAGCTCTTGACTGCACTCCAGTATGAAGTCATTGGTGTGGGATCTGTGGCAGGTGGCATCCTGCATGGTTGGGGATTTTTTGCTTTTCTTCCCCTTCTCCTGAGCATTGCGAGAATGTTGCATCTGACACTGAGACGTCAGAATGCTGATGCTCCCCCCTCCCTGCTCACTGGTTCTGCAGCAGTACTACCTGTGGCCACGCAGGTGGCAGTGTTGCAGTGGAGACCAGAGTCCTGCCCACCCTTGAGGAGGCGAGCATCCATGGGACATACGACCAGCCTCCCCGGCCCGCCCTCCAGCAGCCCAGGCTCATTCCCAAACATGGGTTGCTGGCATAGCGTAGTGCTACTGCTGCACTGGCAAGTCAGCTTAGGATGCAGCATTTAACCTACCCACTTAATAAACGATCATGTACAGCCTGATCACCACAGGAAATGAATTCTTCCTGTCAGCACTCCATCCTCTAGCACTGCTGAATGACTGGAAAGATGCATTCGGGTTTTGAACTGGCATTCTTAAACAGTTGGTGGATGAACTATTTTTTTTAAAAGGCAACTCTCTACTATAATAAAAAGTTTAAAACACCAGATTTACACCAATTAAGTTTTTTTTTTTTTTTTACTTTTCCCTGTGATCTACTGAATATTGAAGCTAATGCAGTACTTATTTCACTGAGTCTTCCAAAAATATCCACCTTTGAGAAAGTTGACAGCAAAATGTTGGAGGCATCACTGCACCACTGGTGCAGTTTGTGTTACACATTGGAGTGCCGACAACAAATACAAAAATTACGTGCTCACCATAATTCTTGATCTTCTAGGAATATCTTCACTGTTGATTCACACTAGCAAGCCTGAGCCAGAGGTGTTAGGACCTAGCAGGAGCCAGAACTTTTCAGAGTGCCTGAGCTGAGGTAAGCAGCGTGAATGAGTGGCACCACATGACAGCAAACGCAACTGCCTGTTTACATCATCACCAGCTCCCAACCGCCTCAGTACCTTTTTTACAAAGGAAGTGCAGTATATCTTAACAAGTACCTATGCACTTAACCTAAGGGCATAAGATAGCGCTGGTGGACCCTGTAAGAAGAGCCACCACCAAATCCAGTAACACAGTGTCTTCATAGCCCAAACCAAACAAAGTGGTGAACACCAACACAACCATACTGGAGAGAGCCCTGGGATGGCAGGCGGGTGTGTGAATCAATGGTGAAGATATTCTTAGAAGATCAAGAATTACAGTGAGTACGTAATTTTCATATCTTCCAGGAATCAGTCTTCGCCACTGATTCCCACTAATGGGTCAAAGTTCCAAGCTCATACAAAATCCCTTGGACTAGGATGGTAGGAGCAGAGGGGTTGCTCAGAATAACAATCCATTCAAGATTGTCCGCTGAAGGAGGCATGCTGCCTGGCATGGACCATCCAGGGTATAGTGCCTACTAAATGTGTGCACAGTGCCCCATGTTGCAAATATCTCCAACAGGCACAGAGTGAATCTCTGCCAGGGATACGGCAACCACTCTGGTGGAGTGGACACATACCTGGCCCTCCAATTTAAACTGCCGTGGCATAGCAGCAGCACAGGCAGTTCACAATCTAGGCAGATATGCACTTGATTGTAACAGGCTGTCCCTTCTGATTAGGACTGAAAGAGACAAAGAGCTGCTTGGATTGTCTGAAGTCCCTGGTTCCATCCAGATAAAACTTAAGGGCCTTCTTAAGATCCAGAAAGTGGTGATCTCTTTCTCCCTCATTTTGGAAGCTGATAAAGGAGGTGGGCAGCCCTAATGGCTGATTAAGATGGAACTCCAACACCACTTTCAGTAGAAACATGAGGTATGTGTGGAGAACTACTTTGTCCTTATGGAAAACAGCACATGGAGGATCTGTGGCCAGGGCATGGATTTCAGGCACTCTACAAGCAGAGGTAATGGCCACTACAAAAGGTGCTTTCCAAGTTAAAGACTTCAAGTCACATGTCACAAGGGGCTCAAAAGGCTTGAGAGTGAGTGTATCCAGCACAAGGTTAATATCCCATGTAGCCACCAGCTTCCTGATGGGAGGCCTTGTATGTAAAATGCCTTTAAGGAATGTCTTGAAAAGAGGCAGCTGTGCCAGGCAGAGGGTACTGATGGGCTTGTGGTATGCTGAAATAGCTCATAGATGGACTTTTATTATGGAATACTTTAGGCCAGCATCAGAAAGGTCCAGTAGGTACTCCAGGACCTTGTCAAGTGGGCACCAAGGGGGCCATGCAGGTCTTGGAGCACTAGATGAAAAATCTTTTCCATTTAATTGTGTATGTCTTCCTAGTGGAAGGCTTACATGCAACCAAAAGTATATCAGAGACTCTCTAAGATACCATGTACCTGTTCACTTCTACTTTTTTCTTGAGCCAAGCCTGAAGAAGGGAGAGCAGGTTGGAATGGGCCAGGTGAGCCTAAGTCAAGTAAGCCATCCTGTGTGGTAGAGTCCTCTGTTTGCTGACTAAAGGTTTGTTCAACAAAGGAAACCAAATCCATCAAGGCAAGCAGGGAGCCACCAGTATAATCTTGTCCCCTTGTGCCTCCAACTTGAGCATTATCCTCTGCATGACAGAGATTGGAGGGAATGCATAGAGAAACAGATTTTGCCTTTGCAGTACTAATGCATCCTGACAGAAAGTGCCAAGTCCTGGATTTCTGGAGCAGAATCAAGCTAGTCTGGTGTTCAGTGGGGATGCAAAAAGTTCCACATCTGGAGTAACCTACTTGTTGAATAGCGATCTCACGACCTCTAGAACTAGTGACCACTTGTGAGGATCCGCCTCTATTTGCCTGAGCTTGTATGCCAGAATGTTCTGGATTCCTGGCAGGTAGATTCCTTGGAGCAGGATCCCCTGCTCCAGACACCATTCTCACACTCTCACTGCCTCCCTGCAAAGATGGTAAGAGTGTGCTCCTCCTTTTCCATTGATGTAATACATGAGAGACTTCTTGTCTGTCTGGAGAAGGACTGTTTTGTGGATGTCTAGGTTCACTAGGGCTCTCAGACCATACAAAATGGCTCACATCTCCAACACACTGCTGTGGAGATGAGTCTCAGATGGATCCCATACACTTTGTGTTTGGAGGCCCTGACAGTGGGCTCCCCACCCCAAGAGGGAGGCATCTGTGGTCAGAGTCAACTGAGGCTCTGGTTGGGGGAAGCCCTGGAGAAGGTTGTCCTCCACTGACCACCATGTGAGAAACCGAACTAGGGGCTTGGTCATTTGGATGGGGTAAGTCTAAAGGTGTGATGCCTGCGACCACAGTGCACTGAGCAGTTCTCCTGCGTAAACATGCAAGAGGTACTGTGAGTACGGAGGAGGTTATCAGATCCAGCATGTGCTGCATGGAGTGTGCTTGCACAGTCTTGCGCTCGCGCGCCATCATACAGCATGCCATCTGCCAAACTGCCTGTAGCCTGTTCTCTGGAAGGAAAGCCTAGATCCAGGTTGTATTCAGAAGAGAGCCTATGAACAGCAGTTGTTGTGACAGTTGGAGCTGAGACTTCCCCACGGTTCAGCAAGACCCCCATTGAAGTGAGAAACTGAAAGGCAGTGGTTACTGCCTGTTCTGTCTCCTGTCTGGATGAGCTCCAGATTAGTCAGTCATCCAAGTACAGGAAGACTTGCGAGTCCTAGGTTCCGTAGGTGCACGGTGAGTACTAAGAAGTATTTTGCAGAGACTCATGGCACCAAGAAAAGCCCAAAGGGCAGGACTCTGAACTGGTAGTCTTGCCTCAGCACTATGAAACTTGAGGTATCTATGGTGGTTGGGGTGTACCAGTAAGCGTTGGTATACATCCTGCATATCCAGTGATGCTAACCAATCCTGAGGCTTCAGGAAGGGTAGTAGAGAGTTCAGAGAAATCATTCCAAACTTTTCTCGATCCATAAATTTGTTCAGATTTCTGAGGTCGAGAATGGGGTACATGCCACCTGATTTCTTTGGAACCAAGAAGTAGTGGGAGTAGAACATTGTGTTTCAGCCTGACTCTAGCACTACTTCCACTGCCCTGTTGCTCAAAAGGCCCACAATCTCCTGTGCCACAAGTACTGACATATTAGCTGTTAAAAGGGGCTGCCTTCTGGGTGGCTAGTCCAGAGGGATTTCTGTAAAATCCAATGAGTGTCACTCTCAGATGATCCTGAGGTCCCACTTGTCTGTTTTAATAGTCTCCACTGACAGTAAAACTGGGTCTGTCTCCCCCTCCCTCGGGAGGAAAGGTCTACCTTGGGCAGTTGAGGCAAAACCAGGGCCAGAGCTTCAGACAGTGGCATTGGGTGCTTTCAGCGCCTGAACCTCTGACTGCATCTTCTTCTGAGGCTGGAGAGGCTGAAGTGTCTAGATTACAGAAAGAGTCATCGCTGCCTTCAGAAATAATGAAGTTGGTTTCAGACTTGCTAAGATCAAAATGATCAAAAGGTACATGTCTCACACTTTTCTTTTGATTTTTTTTCCTTTATAATCGCAACAAGGCGCTCCCAGGACTCAGACTAACAGTTAGGTAATCGACTCCTCAAGGGCATTACACACCTAGGGAATGATTAACAGATAACGTAACCCCTGGTCATGCCTTGCTGACATGACCGGATACACCATAAATGATGCATAATAGACTAAAGGGTGCAATTTTATGTGGCCATTGTTGAAATACCGTAAGTGGATGAGTTTGCAAAAGTTCTCCATGCAAAGTGGATTCTTTGCATGGAGAACTTTTGCAATCGTGAGAACTTTTGAACTCGTGAGAAGCCTGCATTTGTTCTAGAAAAATAAAATAGTAACATACTGCACACACAAAGTAGCATAATATGGTGATGATGAGCGGGAGGGAACTGCACTGAATCTGTAAGTATTTGTCCCCTGCAGAAGCTGATTTTAAAGAGGAACTCCTTTGCAAAGGCTCCATGTCAGTAAGAAACATACACTAAGGATCACAAGCTTAAACATAGAGTACAGGGTTTACATTAGGCAACAGTACAACCTTAAAATACATGACAGTCGTGAAAATTAAAAACATAGAAGATTAAACATTTGGTGAAGCGTATCAGTATGGTTACAACATCTGGGATCTTAAAGAAGGTCCCGGGTCTACACTTTGGTTCACAAGACAGTATTTGAGTTTTGGAGGGTCTTATAAGCTAGGCCCTGAGTCAGTGTATGATAAAGGGAGATTGAGGATACTAGCTTGGGGCTAGACGTGAGTGCTAGGAGGAAGGGGGGGGGGGTAACCATCTAAGTGTTATTGGAAACAAGTTAGTTACTTTAACTACAGTCACAGGATGCCGAAATTAGGAAAGTCAGAAGATCAGCTTTAAATTGGCTGATACTGGATGTAAAGGGATTGTGGATGGTAGGCTGTTTAGCCACAGTGGGGCACGATAATGGAAAGACTGTTGCCCAAGGGATGTTCTACAGTGTGGTACTAGTAAAGGGGCATTTGCAGAGTGTCTTGGAGCCCTCCTGTGTGAGGCTATTTGAATAAGAGGGTGGAGGCCTGCCGGAGCTAGTTTGTTTAGTACCTTCTTAGCTAGAAGGCAGGTGTGATGCTTTACCCTATCTACTATACCTGGAAAGGTGTGTGCATTTGCTATTTTGGCCAAGGTTTACTCTGCCTTCCATAATTTAGATTTGTTTTTGAGCCCTGCTGCACTTGCCTTTGCTGTTCAGTTGCTGGGCTGCTAGCTCCTGATGACATCATTGTAGGATACATGAGTGACTCACTGTGCAGTACCATGCAGCTGCAACAATGCTGCAAGGGAAACCTATCAGTACTCAGTATACATACTGTGTTCCTCTTCCCCCAAGACACCCTGTTAGCAATGCATTTTGCCAAAATCCCAATGTCTTGTCAGTATGTTTTTTTTTGTTTTTTTTGTGTGAAATTGACTCTGCCCTACAGTGATGTCAGCAGTACAACCCTAGGTCCACAGAAACACCAGGCTTGCTATAGAAGCCCTGGTACACCCTGCAGCTTTTAGCAGCTCGGAATACAAAAACTAACCGCAGCAGACAGTAATGAAATACAATTCCAGAATCAATGCAAGAAGGGGTAATTTATGCATGAAAGTCAAAAGGACTGGTGAAGGTCCTCTTTAAAATACCCTACTTGTTCCAGTTCTGTTACTGTTCCATTTCTATAGGCTTTTTAGTTGTTCTAATAAGTGATTTTGATTTACACACGGGTAGTAAGTACCATTTTAGAACTGTATAATGCTGTTTATGTCCTTGTTCAGCTCTTCCATTGTTGGCACATTGCATCCATGTTCTGCTAAAGAACTCTGTAGAGTTCAGAGGGATATAAACTTCATCACACAGCTCTGAAATATTTGACACCAGAGTGTAAATCAAAAAAACCTACTAAAGTTACTATATATAGAATAGTGGATGGTCACCCATCCACAACAAGGCTGTGTTTCCCTCGAGGGAGTTGATGACATCATTGAGACCTCGAGAGCGAAGCTCGAGAGGTCTCTCTGATGTCACCAACTCCCGAGAGGGAAACAGCCTTAACTGTGGATAGGTGACCATCCACAGTTTTATATAGTATATGGTTAGGGCTTCTTTTTTTCGCTGCTGGTTACCTCATGTGTTTTTTGTTTTTTTTGTGGTGTTCCTGCTCCCGCTCACGCCCCGCCGCTGCCTACCACTGCTTGCTTCACTGCGCCCACTGGCTGGGACTCTCTCCACTCCCCGCCACTCTCTCTCTCACAGTGGCATGGTTTAATTTTAAAAAATTCAACGAAAAAAAATGGTTTCATGACACAGAGCAGTCTAAGGCTATTCGTGTCAGAAGAAGGAGGATCCGCTGTTCTACCGCTCTGCACCGCTTAATCGCGTCACCATGTTTTTACTTTTTCTCTCTCTGATGCAGCCAGTAGAGTCAGCCAATTAGGAGGTAGGACAAGGCTGAAAAGTTGTACTATCGATGTGATGTCAGAACGATAATACAACAACTTTTTTGACGTTTGAACTGTCCTACAACAAGATTTGAAAAGCCACTGATTTCAATCTACAATAAGCCCTAACCATATACTATAAAACCCTTATAGATGGAACAATAACAGAATTGGAACCAGTATTAAAAGAAATGGTTCTACTGGGAAAAAATTACTTTCAGGTTCAGCACAGTTCTCCCTTAAGGTCTGCTGTATCTGCCCTGCCTGCCGCATGGCAATAACTAAACCCAGTTTGAGTATGGACACATATCCTAGTTAGCCAGAATGCTACACTATTCATGTTGTGTAATGCTCAATGCCATTCTTTCTCAGGAATCTGTCTAGTCCTGCTTTGAAAGCCAGAACAAGGATAAATAGGGCAGGTTTTAGGAAGAACGAGGGGGTGGGGCAAGCAAATGAGAAATAGGGAACTCTGTGGAGAAAGCAAAGGAGTCTAAGAGTGCTAAGGAAATTGAAAGCGGATGTTCAATTTAAAATAGCAGATGGTATAAAGGACAGGGACAAAACTTCCTTCTGTTATTTATACTGTATCCATGAACAGTGCAGGATATGGGAGGGACTCATCAGACAGAACAAAAAGGGGAAACAGAGAAAGACAAAAAGAAGGCAGAAGAAATTCTAAATGAATATTTCCATTCAATGTTAATGAAGAGGGAGCAGGGAGCGCTCCCAGAGCATGGGATGTTGGGGGGAGGGGCATGGATTAGAGATGGGAGGGATAGCAGATGATCGAGAAATCAAGGGGCTCGGGACCCTGAAAGTGGATGTCACCAGGCGCAAATGGTCTGCACCCTAGGGTGCCAAGGGAGGTTGCCTGGTAACCACTAACTGACCTCTTTAGCTGTTCCACAGAAAGAAGGGGTGGTTGCAGTGATTTGGATGGAGGTCGATGTGGCTCCGCTCCACAAAAGTGGAAGTGAGACTACAGAGAACCCAGGAACTAGAGGCGGATCAGTATGACCTTAATTCTGGGGAAACTGCTAGAAACCATTAAAAACAGCACATAGTGAAATGGCTGCAGGCCAACAGGCTCCAGGAAAAGAGGCAGCATGTATGAGTGTCAGTCAGGTCATGTTAGACAAACCTGATGGACATCCCTGATTGGGTCACAAAGGCAACTGATAAGGGTCAAACAGTAGACATATTTGCACTTTAGCAAGGCCTTCAACCCTGTGCCCCACAGAAGACTTACAGAAAAGCGGATTGGGGGATCTGGGAATGCAAAACAAATCAACTCTAGTAGATGCATTAGTAACTGGCTAGGGGAAAAGAACTTAGAGGGTAGTTGTCAATGGGGATACTCACAAATTAGAAAGGTTACTAGTGGGGTACTGCAGAGGTTGATCCTGGGGCTGGTCTTTTTCAGTATATCCATCTGCAATACAGGGAAGGGAATCCAGGGAAAAACAGTCTTTCTGCAGATGATACCAATATCGGTGGCAAGATGGCTATAGAGGAGGGAACACTGGAAATGAAAACAGACTGGAGAGACTGGAAAAGTGGTTTCAGATATGACAACTCACATTTAACATCAGAAAAGTGTAAATTCATGCACACTGGCCAAAGAAATCCAAGCACAGAGTACTGGTTGGGGGAGTGAGGGTGGAGCAGACACTGGTGGAAAGCAACCTGGGGATAATCATTAGTGACAGTCTGAAGTCTCATGCTCAATGCCAGAAGTTTGAAGGGAAAGCAAACAGATGTTGGGGTGCATGGGGGGCACTAGGAAATTCTGCCCTGAACAGATCTTTGGTGAGACCTAACCTGCAGTACCATAGAAACATAGAATTTGACGGCAGATAAGGACTGCTTGGCCCACCCAGTCTGCCCATTTCCCTACCTACTGGATAAGCTGCAGATCATAGTTAACCAGCAGCCTACTTCTTCCTACCCCCACCCCTTAGAATGGCCTTATGACTGTCCCATGCATGCTTGAATTCCACCACTGTTTTTGACTCCACAACCTCCTCCGGAAGCCGGCTGCCCATGCATCCACAACCTCTCTGTGAAAATACTCTTAAATTACCTCTGAGCCGCCTCTACCTCTATCTTCAAATTGTGCCTCTTGTTCTTGCACACCTCTTTTTTGAAAGATGCTACCCTCTTGGACTTTGTTGATTCCCTTGAGGTACTTGAACGTTTCAATCATGTCCCCTCCTCCTTTCCTCGAGGTTATATATTAAGCTCCTTTCATCTCGCTTCATGTGTCTTCCGTGCAGACCCTGCACCATTTTAGTTGCCTCCTGGACAGCTTCCATCCTGCCTATGACTTTGCGGAGATTGGGTCTCCAGAACTGCACGCAGTACTCCAGATGGGGTCTCACCAGCTGTCTGTACAGAGGGATAATAACTTCCTGTTTTCTACTGGTGATGCCTCTCCCTATGCATCCTAGTATCCCCCCAGCCCTCCTTGCTGCCCTCTCACATTGCTTGCCCACCTTTAGGTCATCTGATATGACTACCCTATAGAGTACTGTGCACAATTCTGAAGTCTGCACCTAAAGAAGTGTCTAAGGGGTATTAATATGGTGGATAGCAGTATCTTGTTCAGAAGTGACAGCAACATAAACAAGAGGCCATGTACGGAAACTGGTGGGGTGGGAGGAGCTTCAGGAGGAATGTTAGAAATTTCTTCTTTACACAAAGGGTGGCGGAGAAGTGAAATGCATTGCCAGAAGAAGTGGTCGGACCGGAATCTGCCATCGGCTTCAAACACAGGTGGAAGACAGACACATGGAAATGGTCCAGACCAGAGGTTGTAGGGTGGATGAGCAGTTGAGGGAAGGGGAATCAGTGGACTAGGGAGGGAGTGTCAAAATACAGTCAGTGGCATCAGTAGATCAGCTCTGGTCCAGCATTTGACTAGGTGTGGATGCAGGTAGGTGTTAGACAAACTTGATGGGCACTGGGCCTTTTTCTTCCATTGTCTTCTATGTTTCTATGAATAATGCTAACTTATGCAACCTTTCTGGGTTGGCTATTCATCATGTTACCCACCCTCTGTGTGAAATAATGCTTTCCAGTGTTTCCCTAATTCTGCCCGTCCCTCCACCCCCGCCATTTGAAGACATGCCCTCTAGATCTGCTTGCACTCACAAGCTCAAACATCTGTGTATATTATACCCTGTCTGTCTCTTTCACTAAAAGAAAAACTGTAATCATGTCTCTTCTCAGCCTTCCCATTTTCTAGGTTACATAATTTGAGTATGTTCAATCTCTTATGACAGCTTTTACTCCTAAGCCACGTATTAGATTTGTGGCCCTGTGCTGAACCCTGTCTATTTCAGTACTGTGGCATACTGCACCAATGATTTCTTAATGTTTAATAAGCACACATAGCAGTTCAGTACCTTGGCCTAGCATTCTTTCATGCAAGATTCAATAAAGTCTGGAGCACTTACAATCTTTCCTCCTGACCTCTGGTCGAACGGTACCATGGTAAACTTCTTCCCTTCCTTCTTGTACATGCCATAATGCTTCGCCCAACTGGAGCCAAAGGGAGCAGGCCCTGAAACCCAAAAAGTGCTGTTTACAACTATGGCTCCCACAAACGCATCAAATGTACCACATCAAACATGGGATAAAAATTACATTTTCATGCAGAAAAACCCTTTGTATCATGGTCTGTGCCCAATATACATAAAAGTACATACTGAATATAGGGAATATTCCATAGGGAGCACAGGAATCAGCAATTTATTCCCTCTGGAATGTTAACATCACTGATGCCAAGCAATGAGGGAAGAGTCGGGCATTGCTGCGAGTGGCTAGCAACAATAATGGCAGCATTCCTAATGGAATAAATAGCTTATTCCTGCAATCCCTTTGGAATGTCCTATTTATACCATGGGAATGTAAGGGTCAGTAGAACTAATATGATTGACAGCTGCAGGGTAAATAACATGTTATTTACTTAAGATGCAAACAACAGTGGAGAAAAACGTGCTTTTTTTCTGAAAGCACTGTTATTTATTCTTCCCATGGTGTAAATACACATTTGTATTGACGTAAGTACATGTGTGCAGCTCTAGGAAGAAAAGATGACTACGGATCTAGTGAGTTCCTCCCTCCATCCAGCTCAACGGAAATAACCTGTCGACATTTGGCAATCTAAAAAGGAAAAAAAAGGTACAGGTAGGTGAGCTGCAGTGCTACCACTTGCTATGCCTGCAACCTATGTTCAGGAATGAGCATGGATAGTGATTGGCCAGCTGGGAGGGGGAATGACTGAGCATCCACGGGCTGCTCTCCTTCCTCGGGAAGGAGGGGAACAAGACATCCATTGTGGGACTCTTGCCAGGTGGCAGTAGGGGATACAAGAATGGAGAGGCGATATCACCAGCCATCAGGCACACCTGCACAAATGCATCATTGCATGACGGCACCCTTGGAGGGAAAAAAATGAATACTGTAGGAGAATGTCAGATTGTCTCATGCTAGCACTTCACACAGGCTCTCGCACAACCAACATGGCTGGCCCACCACTTTGTGGTACTGGTTAAGTGAAGAAAAACTGGCAAGTCTGTCTGAAGGTCGGTGACAGGGCTGGGAGGGAGCCTTTGGGGAGATCTTGGCAGAGAAAAAGGTTATTAATTAAAAAAAAAATAAACCACTAAACAGTTTAGAGATCCTGGTACTACATGCATGAGATATTTCAGGCTATTTCATGCAGGGACGGCCACGTTATTAGGGTGCAAAAATCAGGATTTAACACTGAATTGCCTATTCAACACTAATATATAATATGGGTTATTACCCTTGCCGTGATACTATAATCAAATTAATTTCCACAAGTACTTCCAAAATTGTTTACTCATGGGTGGTGTAGCCATGAGTATGTAATAAGGCTTGCAGGTAAGAATGAAAATGAATCTGATTATATAGTCAGAGCAATTGTAATCAGTAAGCAATGAGACATGACTAGGCATGCGTTGTGCTGATACAATGAACACCCAAGGGTGTAGTTAGGCACAAAGCCACAGGTGGAGTGCCTTTGGCTCCTGGCACTGCGCTTTCAAAATGAGTAAACTGAAAAAATTAAAAAACCAAAATGCCAGCTTTTTTTTATTAAAACCAGGCATTTTGATAAAAGTAACTACTAAAAAGTAGTTCTCATCTCCTGTCAAGCATCTATCTATCCACACATGCAATAAATGGAGTGTTTCTTTATCTTGGAGTACAAGAATTCAAACTTCTGCAGAATTCTACTGGATGAATGTTCACCTCTCCCCACACAAACACATACAACTGAACACTTCAGTAAAGCTAGGGATTCAACTGTATCTCAAGCAGGGCAAACAACAAAGATTTTCCTTGTAGTTAGGTAAGGACAGATTTGGAGTGGGGGGGCATGGTCAGAAAAGAAACTCCAAAAAATAAAACTGTGTAGTACTTTGTTTTAATGTGTGTATATGTGTAAGGAGGTGAATATAAAGGAAAATAACATTTAATCAGTTTGCTTTTATTTTGAAGGAGTTTTAGTTTTAGGGCCTAGGTGATATTTTCGAGAGTAAAGGTGGCAGCCATGATTGTAATGGCAGTCGGGATTTTTTTAAAAAGCACTGAATATTGTTAAGTGTACTGTTTCCCAATTGGCAGCGCTTTTTTACCATGTGTTATACTCTCTTAAAGCACAGGTCCTAGCTCATCAGGATGCAGTATTTTCCCTATCCATTTCATAACTGGTTTATATAAGCAAAGATGTGTTGCTAATATAAACAACTATTCTTGACTGGTTAAATGGTTTTCAAGTCTGGAAATGTAATCTTGCCCCTGGACAAGTTCAGCAGATTGTAACTCAGGGGGAGGCTGATAGGATGGCTGATGGAAAGGGACAGGAGTAGTGAGTACCAAGTCTGCCTGGTCGTCTGGAGCTATTAGGATCATGGCTACAGACTCTCCCCTCAGTTTCAGCAGCACCCTCTGTAAGAGTGGTTATGGAGGGAAGGCACAGAGAAATTGCCCTGCCCAACCAAGGATTAAGGCATCCACTGAGACTGTCCCCACTGAGGGTGATCTGCAACAGAATAGGGGGAGCAGGTAGTTTTCCGAGGATGTGAACAGGTCTATCTCTAGTATGCCCACATTCTGAACACTGCAGCCAACACCTGCTTGTTCAGAGTCCATACATGATGTCTTGGCTGATTCTGCTCATAGAATCTGCCAAAACATTGTCTTTGCCTGGCAGGTATACTCTTGATAGCTGCACCTCTAGGGAACAGGCTAGATTCCAGGTCTTTACTGCTTCTGCGCACACCTTTGAAGATCGTGTTCCTCCCCGTCTGTTGGTATAATACATGATAGTGGTGCTGTCTGTCTTGACCTAGACAGACTGACTTCAGATGTGGGAGGAGAAAGCCTGCATTTCCAGATACATTGCCCTGAGCTCTGGAAGGTTTATGTGCTCCTGAGACACCTATGGTGAAATCCTCCAGATGGGCATCCCTTAGCTCTGGAGGGAATCCCTCTCTCTGAGGCTGTTTTCTTCCTTCCACCGCTCCAGTACCCTTAATAGACACTTGGATACAGGTACTAGTTTTAACAGTGGGTGTCGCTTTTGGGACCAATGGGACCCCAAGTGGTACTAAATGTTCCTCATTTGGAGTCTGGCAGCTGGAACTACTACTACTACTACTACTACAGACGAGACCATGTGCCCCTGCAGCCGGAGGAAGTCTCTTGCAGGTCTGGTTTACCCTGTGAGCATTCAATTCTGCATCTATAAAGTCCAGAACCTGCACAGGTTCTGTCTGGGACTTTGGGGGATTTATTAGGAAGCCTAGGCCCTCCAGAGAGTGCTGGATGAGAAGGGAAGACTTGACTTCCTGGTGTGACTTTCCTGAGGCTAGTCAGTTGTTTAGGTAGGGAAAGATCACCACCCCTTGCCTCCACAAATGTGCCACCACTACAGCTACACACTTTGTGAACATTCTGGGAGCTGAAGATAGGCCAAAGGGTACGGCTGCAAACTACTAGTGACAGCTCCCTACCCTGAATCTGAGATATTTTCTCTAAGTGGGCCTGACTGGGATGTGGAAATAGGCGTCTTTCAGATCCAGTGGCCCCAACCAGCTTCTTTGTCTCAGAGATAGGATTACTGATTCTAGTGTTACCATCTTAAACTTTATCTTTTCTAGGTGTTTCAGGTATCTCAGATCTAGAATGGGTCGCCACTCCCCAATTTTCTTGTGGGTCAGGAAGTACCTTCAGTAAAGCCCCCTTCCCCACTGTGAGGGAGGACTTTCCCCACTGCATTTCTTTGCATCAATGTCTTTACTTCTAACTCCAACATGAGTTTTTCTACTTGAGTAGGAGGTGTGAAGTTTTTTGTGAGCCTGCAGTTCTGGGAATTTTTTTAACTGCAGAGTCAGACCCTGACTCACTCTCTCCGGGACCATCCTGTTTGTGGTAATTCTTTCCATGGCTAGAAATAAAGAATCAGCCCCCGGCAACAGTTGGGTGACCTGTGCAAACTTGTCAGGGGTTCTGTTTTGCCTGGCCCTTGAGAGCTTGAGCTGTGTCAGCATGTCTGGGACCCCTTCTGCCTCTAACGCTGAATAAGCCCCTCTGTTGGGAGTAGTCAAAGGTAAAGAAAGCGTCATGAAACTATCCCCATCCCCTACACCCCCCTCCAGAAGGCCTGCTGGAAGTGGGGGCCTTTTTCTTCTCAGTGTTGCTCTTATAAGTAGGTTTGTATTCATCCACCTTTTTCATATAAGCCTCTGCCTTGTCACCAAACAGGTAGTTTCTGTTACACGGGACATCCACTGCTTTTGTTCGAGTGTCCAGGGGGAGGTTCGTGGTTCTGAGCCATGCAACCCTCCTCAGGGATACTGCATGTGCTATGGACTCTAGAAACAATGTCACTGGCATCCACTGCCATGTGGAACTGCTTCTTGGTGGTGGCATCCATGGCAGTTTTTGCAGTATCTGCCAGACTCTGTGCCAAGTCACCAGCAGCTTTTCGCTCATAGCCAAAATAAGAGTACCAAAGAGCCTTTTGGTACTGATCAGTGTAAACCATGTATGCTGCCTGCCTTAAGACCAGGAAAGCTGAGGTATAGACCCTTTTGTCCATACTGCCCAGTTTCCTGGAGTCCTTTTCTGAAGGCTGGGAGGAAAGAGGAACCTTGGCCTTGTCACAGGCGGCAGTCTGGACCACTCTGTCATGATCAGGGTAAGAGTACAGGTACTCAGCACCCTGCTTGTCCAACTGATATTCCTTTTCTATTTTCTTGTTAATGGCAGCAGCTGAAGTGGGTGTTGCCAGCACTTTACAAGTGGCCTTTTTGAGCGATTTGTAGATTGGCAAAAGCAACCTCTTAGTGGGAGTTACACCCATCATGCCCCAAAACTTCACCTCATCCTCATCAGTCTCCTGTATGGAAAGCTTGAGGGTGTTGACCATTTGCCTCACAATGGAATAGTGTGAGGTAAAATCATCTGGTGCACAAGGAGGGGAACCAAACTCCTGTTCAGGAGAACCATCAGGTTCTATGGATTCCCCTTCCTCTTCCTCCTCCTCCTCATAGGAAAACTTAACCTCCTTCTCCTCCACATGTACTGGAATAAGTACTGAAGCCTGGAAAGGGGGAAGACATACCCATGAAGGTCCCCACAGCCTGGAAGGCCCGGATGAACTGACATGCCTTAGTCATGTCCTCTACTGAGCGCATCTTTTTTTTGTCTGCTGGCATCTCCTTTCCTTCTTCAGGAGGAGGGACAGTGACAATGTTTTTGTTTTTTTCTTAGCAGGCACCAGTTCCAGTATCTGCTCAGGGGCTCTTTTATTTTTACTGGAATCAGGGATCCCCCATTCAGACACTCTGACGTCTGAACCATCTTTAGCAGCCTTATCTTTCTGCTTACTTTGAGAGGCTGGACCTTCCTCTGAGACTTTAGGTGATGTAGAGGCAGATTGAGAAGCTATAAGGTCTTCTAATTTTTTAGCCTTTTCTTTACTGTTTTAGGGCAAAACTGGACACAAAGCTCACAACTAGTAAAATTGTGATCCGTACCCAGACACCTCAAACACAGCTCGTGGCTGCCTGTATTAGCCAGGAGATGGAAACAAATTTTGCCAGTTTTAAAGCCTGTAGGTCCTATTCTCTTTTTGGATCCACTAGTCATGCCAATCTCAGACGACAAAAAAAAAAAAATTTCTTCAGTTCCCCAATACCAAAATACAGAATTGCGTTTCAGTTTCTTATTTAAAAAGGAAATTATAGGAAAATAGTGATAATGAAGACAAAAGTCAAGTAGCATTTCGGTTCCACCAAAAAAGGGGAACCAGAACAAGACAAATAAGAACCACAAAGCAGTTTCCAAATATTTCTCTTTTTTTTTTTTTTTAAATAAATAAGGAAAAATAATGCAGTTACCTGGAAGTGGGAACCGCACCACAAAGGCCTTTCTCCAGTTCCTGGGAACCGATAAGGAACCAGAGAAAAAGTAATCAGAGCAACCAAATAATCAAAAATACACCCTAACAGAGTTATCGCAAACTAAAACAAAATAAATTACTTAAAGAATAGGAAAAAAACTAAACTATAAACAGCACTTAAGTACTGGAGATGACCTCGGGGCGACTTCTTCCTTAGGCGGAGAAATAAATCTGCCATTAGAGGACAGAGGTGAGTATGACCACACAGTAGAGTTTTGAATTTCATTCTAAGATTCTATAATTGGCATAAAATTCTAGGATCCAGGGCAGCTCATTTCACAGGAATGATTGCAGCTGTTTGAGGGATTCCTGGGGCTTGAAGGAGAACTTTGCAGTGAGTTGGTAGTAGATGTTGATGGGATCTGTGTAGAAGGTGCACCCGTCATTTGTAAGCCAGGTTGCAGAAGCAGGCCTGGCAGAAGTCACCATATGTCGTCAGCAAATGATAGTAGCACTGCTTGCAAGCCGACATTGCTCTGACCAAGGCTCACGATCATAGGGATCGATGACATGGTGACAGGGGTCGAAGACTGTCTAAGACCAGTCGACAACAGCAATGTACCATCAGTAGTAGGCATTGGAAGCACCTAAGCCAAACCCCGACCTTGGTGTCTGGTTGACGGTCGGGGGTTGGGGTTGTAGCCATCATCTTTAGAGCAGATGGAGACAAAGTAACATTACCTGCAGGCCTCAGTGACAACCAGGATCTTGCAAGGGAGAACTCATCTTTGCCCCTGTGCTTTTACTTGTGGGATGACGAGGATCAGTCTTCATCCCAGTCTGTAAGTTTCAATGAAGGAGAACTAGTTGACTGAGCAGGCAACCCTGATTTCTCACTTTGGTTTACCTTCACCATGGTGGCCACTATTGTTTTCTTAAGATTAAACATCTCTAGCTCCTTTTTGCAATGTCGCCTTGTAGCCTGATTAAAGCTCTGGCAAATCTCACAGGCTTGCATGTTGTCAGACAAGCCTTGGCAGCAAATGCACAACTCGTGGGTGTCATTCCCAAAAAATCTTTTCTCCGCACTTATAGTACCAGAAGAGCACAGAAGGCTTTGGCAGCATGCAGAGGTAGCAATGAAAACTGAAAAAAATATGGAAATGAACAATGCTGTAGTTGATGTTCATTTCTGTTGCAGGTCAAACAAGGCTAATCGACAATGTGAAGAGAACTAAGGAGTGATAGGGCTGCCCACAGTTATATACGCACTGCTGTGTGATGTCGACCTTGGCGGCCCCAGCTAACAAAATGTTCTGTGTGGTCCTAGTGCCTGATGGCTGATGTTCTAAAGGTGTGGCCTAAGGGAAGATATATCCTTGAAAAAGATCTAAACTGACTAAAGTTCCTGGCATGGTAGCAATGTTTAACCATTGACTTTAGGCTCAGAATTAAGTGGAGAAGCATGCATCTGAGCAAAGCCTTGAAAGTTAGACCCTCCCGAGGCACAGCTGTAGGGCCTGGCTAAGAAAGACATTGTCACCACCCTCAGAGAAAATTATGTCGGGGTCAGACTCCTCCCCCTCCACAGCCTCCCCAAAGGGAGGACATAAAAAGGGGCAGATCACAAGACCTCTAATCCAGAATAGTCCAGGCAAGAACAGTCAGCGAGCACTGCAGTGCTGGGTGGCTACAAAGGCTAAGGGCAGCCAGCCCTAAACAACAGAAACAACCAGGAAAAGCCCCACACTATAAGCTGATGAAAAAACACTTCAAACAAAGTAGCTCAGCTGAAATCCGATTTTAATATGTCAAGGGTCCAAGTAACAGGCAGCTTAAACCACGACTAGCCCCAGCACTTTGACTCAACAGACTCTTTTGTCAGGGGGTGTGGTGAAGGAAAAAAGTCACACATATAAATACACTCAATCATGAATAATTAAGTAACAGCAAAAAATACCACAGTGCTAATATGTACATATCAGCAAATGCGCACATCTACATAAAAAATTAAATATAAGAAACAGTAATAAGGTTACACAGCACCTACAGTATTCACTACCTTTAATCTACATGTAACAGCACCCATCGGTATTCTAAAAGGCAGACCCAAATAGACATTGTTCAGTTAGATATTGCTAAAAGCTATCGCTACAGTAAGTGCTAGCAAGAAATAAATATATAGTCTGCCTCAAAGCTGCTGGTGTAACAATATGACATTAGGGCAGAGCTTAAAAAATTTCAAGCTGTACAAAACATCTAAAAACTGCCAAAAATCACTTGGAACTGGCTAAAAATACATCTTAATCTCTTCAGTATAACCTCCTGCATCAGTAAATACTACCTCGCTGACAAAATGGGCTGAACGAAGACGGTGAAACAGGATTTCTACCAACCATGCACTCCCGCTACTAGGCCACCAGACCATGCAGATGGAGCATCCTCCTTAGCAGACACGGAGCAACCCACAGCCTCCCTGAACTCATTACAGGTCGCCATTACGGTGCTTACTAAAACTGTCCAAAAAATAGACCAAAAGCTGGACACATTCTTGCAGCAATTCCTGGCAGTTGAAACCCGATTTGATGCTATGGGGTAACTGTCTAAAAATGCAGAGTCAACTGCCGGAAAAGCCGTAGCTGCGACTACTACATCGCTCAAGGAGCAAGCAGCCCTCTGGAGCCACATGGAACAACTGGAGAACACAGTCCGGACAGCAAATATTCAAATTTTGGGCTTGCCTGAAACGGTGGAAGGAGAGAACCTGCTGCAATACCTGGGGTCCATTGCTCTCGGAAATAGTGGGTCTGACTGATTTCAAGATCATTCATGCCTACAGGATTACCCCTCACAGGCCCAGCATTGGATCCAAAAACCTGTACAGCCTTACGTACACTGAACTCAGCATCTTAGCGGGACTTAATTCTCTGGGCCATACGAAACAGGGGTCCCATATTTCAAGGGGATAATCGTATTCTTTTCTTCACAGACCTTGCTTACGCTACAAGGATGAGACGTAAAGCATTTGATGGGGTGACGCACAAACTCAGGGACTTGGGTATAACCTATTTGCTGGCTTTTCCCACTCGAATAACCTTCTCAGATGGACGTAAACAGTATAGAGTTACTGACCCAGAAGAAGTGATCTGTGTATGGAGAGGACTGTAGCTCGAAGAGCCCATGAGGATCAGCAATTGGAAGAAGAGATAATAGTCGGATTGAAAACAACTTTGCAAAGGACTCTAAACACATAAGTGACAGACTGGTTTGCTCTTTCATAATTTCTGTTTGGACACTTATTCTACTGGGACTATCAAGGTGACTTTTTAGCAACTTACCAGTGTGGTCTTTTTACTGTGGGTCCCCCAAATTAGGGGAGATTCAGGGTCATACATACATGTTGTTCTAGCCTGGCTGTTTGTTGTTTTTGATTATAGGCAGTATTAAAAGTTAGAAATGTTATTGAGGTTAAACCTGCCTACACTGTTAATATTTAATGGCTAGCAATTCCACGATTATATGGTTTGCACATCCTTACCCCCCCATCATGTTATATCATACCCTAGCATAAGATTTAGGCTGGAGCAGGTCGCCAGGCCTTATAGTATTTTCAGAGGGCATCACTAGGAGGTGCATATAATTCTTGTCAGGGGAATAGGAATAGAATTTCTTGCAACCTAGACCATTTAGCTTACTATTGACTGGGGGCAGTTAAGAGCTTATGGGAAGCTCTGGAAGGATATTTTTCTTTGTTATAACCTTGTGACTTAAACAAAAGGAACTATTTTGGGTCGGATACCAGTTTCTGTTTTATAATCGTATTCTAGAATATAATCATTTGGGCATTGGCTGTATCATAGCTCCTGTACGGTGGAAAATAATAATTTTTCTGTGGCAGTAATTGATAGCTACCCCCAATGCTGTACCACTTGAAGTGTATAGTTATTATTCCCTTAGTAATGTATACTGGCAAATTAATGTTTGGTATATATGGTTTGCACATATGAGTTTTATGCGCTTATATGAAATACTAAATAAAAAAATTAAAATTTCAAAAAGGCTTTGGGAGATGGATATAAATTACATTTAAATGAAGGCCCAGAGATGATTGTTAGGTAAAAAATATGAGCAGTGTTGTTAATATGATTAAACGGACATACGTGCAACTGAGGAAAAAAATACGAACTGCAAACGAAGTATCAAGAATATTTAAATGGACCTTATACTTATTCCTAAGAAAAAAGTGCTATGATAAATGTAAATGAAAATTGCCTTTAAAATCATACACTAGCAAACCTCACAATGAAAGGGAAAAAAAGGAAAGTCAGTGGGGGAAGGCAGATACTAAGAAATAGAAAACAGCCTCCTTTAAAGAACAAGCAATGCCAATTGGCCATGAATCCACAAATGTATGCAAGAGGACCTGTAAAAAGAAAACAAGAAAGACAGACTTACAAAATGAGAATACCAAATCAAATTACAAACAAGTCTTGAGATCCCAATGATTGTTAAGTCCTCCCCGCCCCACTCCTCATCCCTCCCACCTTGATTTTCGTTTCTCCCCCTTTCCTTGTGAGGTTTGCTATTTTAAATATTCTTGATACTTAGTTTATAGTTTGTATTTTTTCCTCAATGGCACGTATGTACGTTTATATCCATCTCTCAGAGCCTTTTTTGAACATTTTTAAGCTCTGCCTTAACATATTGCTACACCAGCAGCTTTGAAGCAAACTATACATTTATTTCTTGCTATCGCTTACTGCAGCTTTAAGCAATGTCTATTTGGGTCTGCCTATTCGAATATCGATGGGTGCTGTTAGATTAAAGTTTGTAAATAAAAATAAAAATCAGTGAATGCTGTAGGTGCTATGTGACCTTAAAACTGTTTTATCACATTTATTTTTTTATGTAGATGTGCACGTTTTTTGATATGTACGTACATATTAGCACTGTGGTATTTTTTGCGGTTAATTATTCTTGACTATGTGTATTTAATGTGTGACGTTTTTTCCTTCACCACACCGCCCTACGAAGAGTCCGTTGACTCGAAGTGGCGGGGCTAGTCGTCGGTGAAGCTGCCCGTTACATGTGTCCTCGAAATATTAAAATCAGAATTCACCTAAGCTACTTTGTTTGAAGTGTTTTTTTCATCAGCCATTGACCGAAAATGAATTTAATAGATTAAACATACTTTACAGTTCCATTATGTAAGCTTGTCACCGGGATGAAGAAAGTCCAAAAAGAACAATTGCAAACACCTGGCATGGTATGCTGTAAGTCTGGTGTTGGCTAGCCCAAAGTAACTCCAACAACCTCCACAAAAGACTAGCACTCAGCAGATACAAACAGACACAGACCCTAGGGCTAGTAGTGGACATCCACGTCTGTCGGGCACAGTACTTTGAGATTCTGCAATAAAGCACAAATGGTGATTGAAGTACCTGTGTCAGTTTATATCTGCTGAGTGTGAGTCTTTCTTGGAGGTCACTGGAATGAAGGGATTAACACACCATTGTCTTTTACATAATTTAATGGGATGTCTTCCATTTCAACAATGTGTCAATTTAATGCTCTAATTTTACTGCATAAAATTGTGCTAGGCCTTATGTCAAATTCAGTGAGTGAGAATTTTCCTAGATGTACTAGCAATGTTTTTCACCAGGTCTCAAAACAAATATATTTTTCCATTCCCCATTTTAATTCATCTTTTGGCTAAAGATCTTTAAAATATAAAGCAATTATTTATTATAACAATTTACCTCAGTTTGTCTTGAGTAGTGTACAACTGCCCTCATTTAAATCTAGATTGTATAACATATTGTTGTTGGATTCCATTGTGTATATTTCAAGTAATGTTTTTAATTGTATTCATTTTTTTTTATGTACTGATCACTGTGAAAAATGTCAATCTTGCCAATCGGCTCACCAATCTAAATACAAATGAAATAATATGAAATGAGGAAAAAAAAAAAAGCTTATAGTGCAGGGCTTTTCCTGGTTGTTTCCTCTAATCCAGAGACACGACCCCAGCAACACAGATGATACTGACTCCAGGGACAAGGGTCCTGTGCCAGGGGCAGCACCAGGAGATCCCCAGCATCAAGAACCACTGGCGCAGCTCCAACCTGGTGCTGAGCTGGCGCCAACATGATGCTAAACCAGTGCCAGCACCAGAACCAGAACCAGCGTCAGGTTGCAAAGGCACAGAGAGGGCTGTATCCAGTGCTAGGAGATCCCCATCCGACCTGATGCTGACACAACACTGACCCAGGGCCAGGACCAACACTGAAATCAGCACCAGGCCAGGCCCCAAGGGGCCCAAACCCAGCACCAGCACCGGAACCAAACCCAGATCAAATGGCACAGCCAGCACCAAAGTGACTGGCAATGGTACCCAGCCAGTCCCACCAAGTAACACAAGGTGGGGGTTTAGCCAGTGGGACAGGGGTCAGTGACACCGACACCAGCAAGGGCCAAAGACTGTGGCCAGAGCCAAATGCTCAACCTGGTTTGAGAGCCCCACCCATGGTTCCAGTCCAACTGACCCTGTAGGGCCAGGGAATGGATCAGCTGGGAGAGACACACGTGCCTGACACTGCACCCACTTCTCCAAAGAGCTGCCCAAGGGTAGAACTGCCCACTAGGGTTCCCCCCACTTAGACACAGAGAGGCTCTGGGCCCGAGACCTTGGCATCCCAGCTCCAGAGGCACCTGGTGATGCCGATGACACCAACGAGTGCAAAGGGCCTCAAGACACAAAGGGTCTTGTAGCAGAACTCCCAAAGGGCGACCTCGAGTAGTACCATTCTTCCCCATCTGAAAGGAAGAGGAAGAACTCAAGGCTGAGCAGTGCTGAGAACCCCGACTGGAATCAGGAATGAGCCCACTCTCTTTTGTGCTTTCGGTACGACTGTCCTTCCTCCTGTGCACAGGACCACCCATGGCCACAACACTTCCCAGACAGGGAAAGTGGATGGGACATGGCCCTGCTGTTGGAGAAACCTACCTGAAAGGCTTGCTACCATCATTCTCCATGGCCATCAACTGTGGACTTGGTAGGGCCAAGTGAAAAACTGACAGATATTTTTGTAAAAATCACTGAACTGACATAAAAACAACAAATTCTGATAGGTGGCAGCTGGGTACCAGTTTGGGGGGGGGGGAACAGCACAACATATGTGGAGGTACAGATGGTGGGCCTGAGAGGATGGCTTTGGCCCCTTGGCACATGACCCTTGGTTCCAACACCAGGCACTTAGGGGCTTTTACTCACTTTGGCAGGTGTTGAGTGGAGGATCCCCCAGCCTCATTTGAGGCAGTCCAGGCCTTATTTGATTTAGACTCAAAAGACAGATTTAAATGCTATCAAATCAGAAATTGGATAATGCCAGTTTGAACAGTCCAATGGCTGTGAGGGGCCTGGACTCCCCACCTCCCATTTGAAAAAGTCTGGTCCTTGCCTTCAGGAAGAGATGCGATTACTATACTATGTAACACCTTCCTGATAGATCAAGGCCACAACACTCTCAGGGTCAAGACAAGGTGGGAAGGAGAAATAGGGACAAAAATAGAGAAAGATGTATGGGTCAAGTTATGGAGGGCAGTCTGGGGGACCACTTCCTCCCCGACATGGCGAGAATTTACGTGGAAAGTTAGAATTAGGTACTTTCTAGTCTCCAGGGCCCATGGCCAAATTCAGTCCCAGTGGCAACTCTGCCTGTAGGAGAGTGTGTAGGGAGGTTTCAGCAGGACACCTCTACATACTATGGCAGTGCTCGGAACTAAGGTCCCATTGGGTACGAATTGCTGGACACCTAAAGGCAATATTTGTAGGAATGGAGGAGTTGGGCCCAAAACATTTGGTACTGGGAATTAAACCAAGATATTTACAGGCAAAGGAAGCCAAATATCTATGGTATATATTATGCACCATAGCACTGAAGGCCCTCATGAAATTATGGTTACAATAAGGATAGCCCCAAGGTGAGTGAATTGGTCAATATCATCACCTCAGTACAGGAAATGGAAAGGATTACATTCGCAGTTCAACACAGGCAAGCCCAGTACACCAATAAGTGAACCATATGGGAAATGTACATCCCAAGCATAGGGGCGGAGTAGAGTGCATCAACCCCCTGGTCACCTTTCTGTTCAACCTGATCACTATCACAACTTTGCCTACTAGAGGAAAAGAGGGGAAAGGGGGGATGAATTAGATTAAAGTAATGTGAATTGAACTTAGGGGGCAGTGGGGAAGGTGGGAAAGTTGTTTGTCTACTAAACAGAAGTAAAGAAATCATTAAGAACAGGATTGGATGTTCATACCTTGAGTGGAGGGTGGAAGGCAATATATAAAATGAGTTCTAAAACACTGTATTCAGGCAGGATGCAGCAGGGGATAGTAGCATTAAGTTTTATATTCTCGTCAGTCGTATATTTTGTTCCCTTTTGCTTTTTGTTAGATTTTAAAAAAAAGGTTTTCTTAATTTTTTAGGAATACGTAAATTAATTTGTAATGGAAATATTATAAAACCCAAATTTGCAGAGGACTGGCATTTCACACAGGCGTAATACTAACATACTAATTGCCATCAGATTAGGCCTTACGGCTCCATCGAGTTTGCTCGAACCTCAGATCCCAGTTGGGTGCCGAGGCCCCCCCGTGTTCCAGAAACCCCATCATCCATCCCCACCCCTTTGGGCCAGGCCATCATCTAATACATTCGCTTTCTGTGTCTGTCCCACCCTCTCTTGAAGACCTCCACTGTGGATCTCTGAACCAGCTCACCAGGCAGCCCATTCCAAGGGTCCACCACCCTCTCAGTGAAAAACCTCCTCCTCCTCCTCTTTTCCACCCTCACCCTTCCACCTTCCAACTTCAAACCATGCCCTCTGGTGATACCTCCCTGCTTTAGTCTAAAGATCCCCTCCATGTTTACCCTATTTATTCCCTTGAGGTACTTGAAGACCTCAATCATGTCCTCGTCTCTCCTCTCCTCCAATGAAACAGGCAGAACTCTTCAAATCTGTCCTCATCACGTCAAATCCCTAGTTCTCATATCATCTTAGTTGCTCCTCTGTACCCTCTCCAGGAGCTGTATGTTCCTCTTCAAGTGTGGTCTCCAGTACTGTACACAGTACTCAGGTGTGGTCTAACCAGTCCATTGTACAGCTGACAGAATCACTTCCCTGCTCCTAGGGTGATCCCCCTTATGATGCATCCCAACATCCTGTTTGCCTTGCTAGCCGCTCTCCTGCACCGCTCAGAGTTATTCATAC
This sequence comes from Neoceratodus forsteri, assembly GCA_016271365.2. Lineage (NCBI taxonomy): Eukaryota > Metazoa > Chordata > Ceratodontiformes > Ceratodontidae > Neoceratodus > Neoceratodus forsteri. The sequence continues at coordinate 130,713,056 of CM057453.1, forward strand.
ATGCATCCACCATGACCCCTAGGTCTTTTTCCCCTGTTGAGGCCTCCAGCGCCTCCCCTCCCAGGGTGCACCTGTGTTTAGGGTTTCCCCACCCAAGATGTAACACCTTGCACTTGGTGATATTGAAATTTAATTTCCATGTGTGTGTAGAGCTTGTCTGTAAGTATTATAATTGTCGATCCTTTGTTATAATAAAATAAAATAAAGTTTAAAAAACATAAATTCTAGTTTTAAACACTAAAACTGAGAAGTACTGAATGTTGTTCTCATACAGATGTGAAGTTCTGACTCCTGATGAGTGAGCAACGTCATCATTGATGTGCACTCGACAGCGTGGAAAAAAGTAACTGAGGCAGTTCCTGGTGCCGAGTTAAGCCTGGCACCATGAGCCATGCTCATGGTGCTGTGCATATGTACAGCTTGCCTTGGTGCCAGCTCTCCCGAAAAGTTCTGGCTCTCACAGGGTCCTAGCATCTCCAGCTAAGACCCATTAGTGTGAATCAATGGTGAAGACAGATTCAGATTCCTGGAAGACCTGCCGGCATCATCAGCACACTGATGTGGAGCTGTGACTCTGATGAGTTACATACATCTGGTATCTGAAGGCCCAGTGGGCCCCCCCAACCCAAAAGGGAGGCACCCATAGTAAGTAACATAGAAACATAGACTTTGACGGCAGATAAGGACTGCTTGGCTCACCTAGTCTGCCCATTTCCCTACCTACTGGATAAGCTGCAGATCCTAGTTAACCAACAGCCAATTTCTTCCTACCTCCCACAAGAATTGCCTTATGTCTGCCCCATGCATTCTTGAATTCTCCCACAATTTTAGACCCCACAACCTCCTCAGGAAGGCAGTTCCATGCGGCCACCACCCTCTCTGTGAAAAATACTTCCTCACATTGCCCTTGTGCGGTCCCCCCTCTATCTTCAAATTGTGTCCCCGTGTTCTTGCACATCTCTTTTTCTGAAAGATACTACCCTCTTGGACTTTGTTGATTCCACTGAGGTACTTAAAAGTTTCAACCATGTCCCCCCTCTCCCTCCTTTCCTCAAGGGTATACATATTAAATTCCTTTAGTCTCTCCTCGTTATGGCTTCCCTTGCAGACCCTGCACCATTTTAGTTGCCCTCACCTGGACTGCCTCCATCCTGTCTATGTCCTTGTGGAGATGTGGTCTCCAGAACTGGACGCAGTACTCCAGATGGGGTCTCACCAACTGTCTGTACAAAGGGATAACAACTTACGGTTTTCTGCTGGTGATGCCTCTCCCTATACATCCCAGTATCCCCCCAGCCCTCCCTACTGACTTCTCACATTGCTTGCTAACCTTAAAGGGGAACTTCCATGATGGTCGAAAACGTTACAGCTTGTAGTCATTATACACAGTACTAGACCTGAAAAGGTGTGTGCATTTGTTGTTTTTGGCCAAGGTTTACTCTGCCTTCCATAATTTGGATTTGTTTTTGAGCCTTGCTGCACTTGCCTTTGCTGTTCAGCTGCTGGGCTGCTAACTCCTGATGACATGATTGTAGGATACAGGAGTGACTCAGTGTACAGTACCATACAACTGCAACAATGTTGCAAGGGAAACCTATCAGTACTCAGTATACATACTGTGTTCCTCCTGCTCCCCCAAGACACCCTGTTAGCAATGCATTATGCCAAAATCCAAATGCCTTGTCAGTATGTTGGTTTTTTTTTGTGTGCAATTGACTCTGCCCTACAGTGATGTCAGCAGTACAACCCTAGGTCCACAGAAACACCAGGCTTGTTATAGAAGCTCTGGTATACCCTGCAGCTTTTAGCAGCACAGAATGCAAAAATTAACTGCAGCAGACAGTAATGAAATACAATTCCAGAATAATTTATGCATGAAAGTCAAAAGGACTGGTGAAGGTCCTCTTTAAGGTCATTTGATATGATTATCCCAGGTCCCTTTCCATTTTTGTTGTTGTTACTACCTCCCCCCATTGTGTACTTTTCCCCTGGGTTTTTGTTTCCCAGGTACATTATTTTGCACTTCTTTGCACTGAATCCAAGCTGCCATACTTCTGACCATTTCTCCAACCTTGCCAAGTCCCTTCTCAACCTTTCCACCCCTCCTTGTGTATCAACCCTGTTGCAGATCTTTTTGTCATCTGCAAAGAGGCATACTTTTCCTTCCAGTCCCTCTGCAATGTCACTTATAAAGACATTAAAAAGGACTGGACCCAGTACTGAACCCTGCGGTACCCCCACAGGTAACCCCCCCTTTCTTCAGGGTGGACTCCATTTTCTATTACCTTCTGTGTCCTGTTGTTCAGTCAATGTTTTACCCAGGCTACCACCCTGGGACCCACTCCCAGGCTGGCTAATTTGTTTATTAATCTTTCGCGTGGGACTGTGTCAAATGCCTTCCTAAAGTCTAGGCAGGCCATGTCCACAGCCCCTCTCTGGTCTACTACTTTGGTCACCCAGTCAAAGAAATCAATTAGATTCCTCTGACATGACCTTCCTGCTGTGAATCCACGCTGCCTTGGGTCCTGTGCCCCACTGACCTCTAGGTACTCAACAATTCTTTCCTTCAGAAGTGATTCCATCATTTTCCCTACCACCCTATGGCTCTGGTGGGGAGAAGGGGAAGCCCTGAAGGAGGTTTCCTTCCACTGACCACCACAGTAGAGACCTGACCACGGGTTTGGTCACCTGAATGGGATAGGGTTCAATGCCTTTGAGCATTGCTAACTTAGCATCCACTGATTTGTCCTCACGTGCAGTCATGCCAGAGGCACTATGAACAATGAGGAGGCTATTAAGTCCAGCATGTATTGCATGGAGTGGGCTTGCACAGTCTTGTGTTCTATGATGAGGTATGCCATTTGCAAGACTGCTTGGAGCCTGCTGTCTGGGAAGAAGGCCTGAGCCCAGATCATGTCCAGAACAGCTCCTATAAACAGTAACTCCTGCGAGGGCTCCATCTGAGACTTTAAGGGGTTCAGCAGCACTCCCATGGACATTAGGAACTGAGAGGCAGTGTCCACTGACTGCCCTGTCTCCTGTTTAGATGGGCTTGAAATTAGCCAGTCATCTGGATACAGTAAGTCTGAGTCCTAGCTTTATGAAATGAACTGCCAGTACTGCAAAACCATTTGTAAAAACATGAGGCGCTGAGGAAAGCCCAAAAGATAGGACTCTGAACTGGTACTGCAGCCCCTGCACATAGAACCAAAGGTACCTGTGGTGGCTGGGTACACCAGTATGTGTTGGTATGCATCCTGCATATCCAGAGAAGCCTGCCAATAGTGTTGTTTCCGGTAGGGTAGCAAAGAACCAAGAGAAATTATTCTGAATTTTTCTCGATCTATGTATTTGTTCAGATTTCTGAAGTTCAGAATGGGGTCTATTGCCCCCAATGTCTTCATCACAAGGAAGTAGTGGAAATAGAACCCTGTGTTTCAGTCAGACTCTGGCATTATTTCTACAGCCCTGTTCCTCAGAAGGCTCACAATCTCATATACCACAAGCTCTGTCATGTGATCTGAAAAGGGGAGGTGCCTTCTGGGAGAACAGTTTAGTGGGTTTTCTGATAGCTCTAGAGAGTACCCTGTTTGCATAGCCCTAAGAACACACTTTGAGATAGATTTCCACTGATAATAAAAATGGGTCAGCCCCCCCAACCCCCCACTGGGGAGGAGAGGTCTGCCTGACAGCAAAAGCAGAATCGGGTCTGGAGCTTCAGATGGTGGCACTGACTGCTTTATTGCACCTGTGCCTTTGGTTGTGTTTTCTTTGGGGTGGAGTAGGCTGGGCATTACTGTTCTGGACACCCCTGTCCCTACCATGAACTAACTGTTTACTGTGAAAAGAATTACAACCCCTACTTCTCTGCAGGTTAATGGGGGCTGGCATGGAAGTCTTGAGTCGTTCTACTGTCATTAGACTGTTTTTTTTTTTTTTTGGGCTCCTCACTTGCTTCCTGGCCCACCTCTCTTCCGGCTGCTCAAGGACCCACCCCCGACCCCCTCGCCTGACTCCCTCCACTCACCTCAGATTGCAGCCATCCCAGGGGTGGCCCGGTGTATCCCTGCACCGGATGGGTCCCTCTCCTCTGAGGGGGAAAGCACCAGGAGGGGCAACCAGTATGCTCTACAATCAGTCCCCGGGCACTGTTGAGGTGGATTCCGGGGTGTCATGGCACTCGAGCCGACAGCCATCATCCTGCTGACCAGGGAGCCAAGTTTGCCCCTTTCTCCCGGGGCGTGGTATACCATGAAGTCTAGGCGACTGCAGTATTCCTTTCTGTATCTGCAGTGTGGCTTGTTTGAATTGTTGCACTCCCAGGCTCCACCAGGAGGCAGCAGAAAGCGAGCCACATCCCCTCCCTCCCCCCGGAGAAGGCAAGCAGTCACAAGACGCTCAAGCCTTCTCCTCCCGGTCGGCTCTCCAGTGACCAGAGTCCATTCCCGAACTTGGGTCGCCAGCATCGGAAGTGGAAATCCGATCGCTGCGCCGACGAGCTGGCTTGTCATTAAACTCTTTAAGAGACTGCTCCACCTGCTGTCCAAACAGATAAGTGCCATCAAAGGACACAGTCATGATCTGTTGCTGTATGTCTGGAGCGAACACTGCAGTCCACAGCCAGGAGTGCCACTTGATGCAAATACCTGTGGCCACGGAGCAAGCTGCTGCATCAAAGGCATCCACAGAGGCTTTAAGTGGGTGTCTGTTAGACTCAATACCTTGTTTAACAGCTAGCAGCATCTGTTGTTTTGCCTCTGTGTCTGGCAGAGTCTCTGCCAGAGACTTAAATATGCTCCAGAGGGCATACTCATACTTGGAAAACTGAACCTGGTAGATAGCTATCCTCATGCCAAGAGTAGCTGATACACAGACCCGCTTGCCATGATGTCCACCTGGTGCAACTCCTTGTTACTGTTATACTTGGTCCCCACACCTATATTGGCAACCCACTGTGTACTGCTGACAATATCTATAATGTTATATATAATCAGTACTAACATTTAGGGCTTTGGTACTTACCATATAAGTGTAAGTTACCAGGGATATTATGACTGTGATCATTGCTAGTAACACATAAGTAATGTGTTGAGAATACATTTCTGTGCTCTATGTCTATTCTTCAGAGAAGCCATTGTATAGCCTACACTGCCATCATGTGGATATATGTAACATTGCACTTATATCCTGTATTTTGTATGAGTTCTTTGTTCTCATTTTAGCTGATTTTACACTTTTTGTATATCTCTAGATACACTGTGGAGCCTCCTAACTTTTGGCCAATAGGGCTTGTTTTATGTATCTAACTTATCTAAGAAAGTAATAGTTGCTATGTAATAGTTGGTATGGGGATTATGATAGTATATTATCTTGCTGTATTACGTTTTCTCACCGAGACCGTCTTCATACCCTGGGGTATTGGGGAAACTCTGGCTCCCAGCGTCTGTTTGGTAAGACCTGTTCTTAGGGCATAAGTCTGCTTTTGTATAACAAACATGTTTATTACCACATATGCCACTTGTTTGTTGTTTCTTCTGCCGATTTATTCCATCAAGAACCTGAGAAGGGCTTAGACCCCTGACATTTTGGTGACTGCATGCAGGTGGTCTAAACTAGCAAAAATTCACAGTTTGCTGGCTTTTCCCTTGCGGGCAGTAAGAAGGTGTACACACCCATACCACCTAACCCATGTTTTTCACTCCATAGCATCATGTAAAGTCTGGCTGCTTACTGGGCAAGGTTGACGTCGTCTCACCTTGTTCAACAGCGGTTTTGAGTAGCTGGATTGCATGAGTGCAGATGCCCGATCGTCTCTCTGGTTCAACCACTGTGGATTAATACACAGAAGGGCAACTAATGACAGGTTAATTTGAGTTTCCCAAACAATGTTTTCTGCGCAGATTTGTGGCTTCATGTCTCAAGTTTTCTTGCCTCCTGTGGGGGCTGCACCCCCTTATCCCAAACCCCGATACTGGGGATCTCAACCCAGTACCTGGTGCTACTACAGACTGCACAGACCCACTCTCTACAGGGTCTGTTGGTCACGACACTGTTCCCTGCTTTAACAGCATCCTTCCCTGCTTTAAAAGCATCCCAATTCTGGTTGCATACCGTTCAACCACAAACCGCAGCTCTAAAAAAAAATTGTGCTTGCCTGGACAGGTTTAGTGCAAAGGATTTTCATATGTAGATTGCCTGTTGGAGCATGTCGCAGAGGGTAGGAGAGATATGACATAATAGGTTGTTACTGTTCATGGTTTTAAGGTTTTTCTTCCCCTCTCCATGGCAATGTGCCAGGAAAATGTGTGTTAACAGCTACAAATACCTTTATCATACTTCTAGTTAAAACCAGAAACTCTTTTCTAAAGAGGAATAATATGTTCGTAACAGAGGTTTCAAAATGGCGGAGTGCCATATTCTGGCACCGAGCCCAAGGGTGTAGCCCCGATCTCCCAGATGTGTCTTCACTCACAGCTGTTGTGATCGCATTTGTACAACCTCTGGATAAGACCTTGTAAGTTTCAAAGGAACATACATGACACTTTTTTTAATTTTTATTTTACAAAGTGGTTCAAATGTCTTTGAAAAGTTGTATTCTGGAAAGATTTGGCATGGACTTCTGAATTTGCGGGTTCATGTTTATTGTAGTTTGTTGCACGATAGACAGCAGGCAACACATATCTACTACAGTTTTCCGAGAAAAATATGGGCACTACATCAGCACTCAATGACGTGGCAATCTAATTATACATTGTTTGTTAAGCAACCACACTGCCTCAGCCAGCAGCTTCCCTTTGTGCTCTTTTATCATTAAAAGACATTTGAACATGGTGTAGTGTTTAAGGACACTGCAGAAACAGCTGGGTTTGAATCTCAGCAGCCTTCACTTGCACACTGTGTGACCTTTGGCATGTCACTTGATCTCCCCGCCCTACCGGTTCAGACTTGATGTGTTTTCTCTACATAAGCAACTATTTTTCACTTGAAATGCACGTTTTCACAGAAACACACCAAATGTGAACCCCGGAATTTTACTTTTTTTTTTTTTTTTTTTTTTTTATTATTACAGTGCTCGTACTCTGTCCAAGGAAAAGGACAGACATTTTCTTCTGGGCTTGCAGCCAGAATCTTCTGGCTTATATTAAACACTGCCCACCCATACGTATCCTCTTCCTTCATGAAGTTTCACTGTCACCACAGCTTCTTTTTGTTCAGAAAAATACCACGTGATTCCCCTGCCAAGCAAGGCAATCACTGTGTGTGTGGAGGTGGGGGGAAGGGGAGATGTGAATACTCCAACACCCCAGCATCCATAACAAGCTGTCTGCTTTGTCAGCTCACGGGAAAAGGCAAGGTCACTCGCTATGCAGTGTAAATTGCTAAAGAAAGAAAATATTAAACTGTGTTTTTCAGAAAATTCATTTCAACAACATCTACTGTGCCCCACCAGGGGGCAGGGAGATTTTCCCAATCACTTTTATTGTTCTAACCTTTTGTTTCAGGCCTGAACATTGTCAACTCTATAATGTAAAATGTACGTAAATTATGCCATGATATACTGTACAACTATAAACATCTTATATGCGCTCAGCTGAGACGGTTTTGTAATCTTAAAACAAGGGAAATTGGGACACCTCTTTCCCTTGCTTTATTTGTAATCCTATTTGATTTTCAGGAATCGAGTAGTGTGTGTGTGGCTAGCAGATGAAGAATTACCTACCCTACCAGGGGTAGCCAAAGGCATACATCTGTATCAGGCTAATGCAGCATCATTTTTAAAACCAATGCTAACCTCTCACAGAAAGGACGCTCCTTTGTGGTTTGTTTTGTGTGTTTTTACTTCTCTCTCTCAGGAAGAAGAGGATCCCTCTGACCAGGGACTGCATCACCAAAAGTACAAAGACCCACCCCTCCATGGAGGGGCAACAATACTCCATAAACTACAAACCACCTCTGGTAATGTATGCAGTAGGTTTATTTCAAATATTGCCGTTAAAAGTTTGAAATACACTGGGATGTTCTATTGTCCTTATTTCTAATGGTGAATTAGGGTTACCCCATCAGTATCTATTCAGCATGTACCTTTTAAGGTGCTGACTGATTGGCAAATAAGATTGGCAACACATTTGTGGTTAAATGTCCACATCCCTACTGTCAATAGAGTGTCATCTGACCTCTATGCAAAACTGTTACAGCTAAATTTAGTGGGAATTTACTAATTTGTTGCCTGGCCTCTGTGCCAGCATTGGTCAACCAAAAGTACAACCCTTCCATTACTATAATAACCAAGCTGCCTCTTTCACCAAAGAAGGCGCTCAAGAGGGAGGATATGAACCAGGCCTCCTTACATTGCAACACCTATGGTGGCTGCAAACAGCAGCAACAAAAGTCCCTCTGGACCTGACTGAGCCATAGCTGGCAGATCCAGAAATAAAGACGGTATACCAATATCTCCCTAAGTTCCAGAAATAAAAAAAATGTGTCTGCAAATAAATGGAAATTACGTACTTACCGTAATTATTGATCTTCTTGGACACAGTCTCCATCATTCATTCACATTATTGGGATAGTGCCGGAGGCGCTAGGACCAAGCGGGAGCCCAAAGATTTTCAGAAGGGTCGGCGCTGAGACAGGACCACGCATGTGTGGCACTGCGAGACAAGCTCGTGCCTGTGTAGGCTATCTCAGTGTCGACCCTCCAACCGCCTCAGTACCTTTTCGACCGAGAAAGTGCAGCATAACTAATGAAAGTAACTTATCCTGACTTTCTGGGCCTGAGAGGACCCAGATGGCCCTTGCAAGAAGGGTCAAAGAACAATGTCTTCACAGCCTGAACCATAGGACTGTGAAGATCAGGAAAGATAACGAGTAGTCCAGGGGATGGAGGGTGGGCATGTGAATGAGTGATAGAGCCTGTGTCCAAGAAGATCAACAATTACGGTAAGTACGTTATTTCCATATCTTCCTGGACCCAAGTGTCCACCACTCATTCACACTAGTGAAAGAGTACCGAGCTAAAACCTACAACCCTGAGCAGGGTGGTAGGAGATGGGGCTCATTCAGAAAGGATGGCCAAGGACTGTCCTGCTAATAAAAATAGCTGTCTTGGAAAGATCATCTAGAACATAGTGCTTACAAGATAAGCACCTGAGTTCTAACTCTCCACTGTGTAGAAAACTGCAATGGACACAAAATGAAACTCTGCCAGGAGGCTGCAACCACTCTAGGAGAACGGCAAGAACCCGGCCCCACAATTTGATCTAGGACAAAAAATTAATGGCATCAAAGACATGTACTAATCTAACGTAAAGGGACCTCAGGAACTGAAAGAGTCGGAGGTAAAGTCTACTGGTTCAGGATAGAATGGAAAGCGCAGAGGAAACCCCCACTACCAAGTATGGCTGACATGTGAACAACAAGTCCAGGAGCACTAGAACCCCTTACTTGGTGAGCAAAGGGGTCCAGGTGGGGTTAGCCCATCAAGGAGAATGGTTTCCACTTAGTCACTGAAACCTTCCTGATGGAAGGCCAAGCATGACTTAGAAGCCTCTTGCGGTAGTCTAGCAGAACCATATCCTACCCACTTCATATTACAAAAGCAATCATTCTGCCTCTGTGTGCCTACAACTGTAGTAGCAGTCTCTGAACTAAGGGAAGAGAGGAAAAGTATACAGGAGGACGTGTCCACTGTGGAAAAACATTCTAACAGAAAAAAAAAATAGGGTCTGGATTTCTAAGGGAAATAGAAAGGGAGTAGAAGAGGACTCTAGTTTGTTTGCTGGTGAAAAAACAAACACTACAGTTCTGTCCACCACTCGAAGTGGGTAACTTCGTGAGCGACTGGCATGGAACCTGTGCGCAGGAACTGAAGGTATGAATATTGAGAAGCCATCTCTGAAAAAAGACCTACTTGACCTACGGTCAAGAAAACAGCATACCGTCTGTTAACTTGAAGCAATCAAGGAATTAGGAACCCGAGTTCCGACTCACTGGAGAGTCACTTCTGTTGCTGTGAGGCTCTGATCAAGAGAAGGAAGCCTAATTAAAAAAAGGGAAACCAACAGACTGGGCAGCCGCCTAGGCCTAGGGAATATCTCTGAATAAAAGAAGTCTCTCTTGGAGAAAAGAGAAAACCCACGTCTCCGCTGGATCGGACTCCCCCTAGGGACAGAAGAAGTCAGGCACTCTTCACCGTAGTGTAGAGACGACTGCCTCGGGGCTGAGGCAGAACCTGGTCAGATCCAAAAGGACGGTACTGGGTAATTTCAGGCTAGGCCCTGTGCTGTGATGATTTTTTTTTCTTTCAGGGGCGTAGGCGGGGGTGTTTAGGTGTTCAAACACCTCAAATTCCCTCAAAACTGTAATAAAATTTACTGTCCCTGCCTGAATAGTTACATGTCAGTCCCTCTGGACAGTCATCCCCCCATCTCCAGTGAGCCAGCCGCCTGGCCTGCTGCAGTCTGTTCCTGCCTGAACAGTTACATGTCAGTCCCTCTCTCGGACGGTCGTTGTCCCCCTCCATCTGAACTTTCTTCAGAGCCAGGAGTCTCTGGACCACAGCCTGGAGGTGAATTGTAGCCAGGTAAGGAATTGCCCAAGTGTCACTGGCAGGGAAGGGGTGCAAGTACCAGAAAACTGTTGTTGTGAGACCAAATGATGATTCTACAATGGCTGGTGTGTACAATAAAGTAAAAAAAAAAGTGTAGAAATATGTTTACAATGATTTTTTATTTATTTTTTACTGCATAGGTATACATTCTGATAAGATAGTACTGCTCTGTCATTTGCCCAGTAGGTAGTTCTGGTTTTATACAGTGGGCTTGTTCCACTCCTCCACCAGTACCCTCCCTTACTCTCCAGGTAGTTTGAATTGGCCCTGTCCTGTCGTCTTCCCTGGGACCGGGTGATGATGTGTTTTTTTTTTTTTATTATTTATTTTTTTTACTCTATGTGAAAACCGCAAACTGCCATCACACTGAGTAGCTAGCCTCACTTACAGTTTCAAGTCTGTGGTGATTTAACTAAGGAAAGGAGTTTAGTGAAAATGTTGTTTTTAAAAAAGGAAAACTTATTTTATTTGTTTTATGTAGAGATGCCTCCTGCGGTTGTTCTTGGGGGAATGACTGAGTTACAAGGGACAAGCACGTGCTAGGTTTCTGACAGAGTCGTTTCAAATGTCAGAAATGTTGAGTATCGATGTGACGTCAGAACAATAGTACAACAACATTTCTGACCTGTCTTCCCATATACTGTTTAAGCAATATACCCCTCCAGGGAGTGGGTATACTGGTGGATTTACCATGGCTGGTGTGGTTCGGTCACGAGGCACAGAAGTGGTAAATCCACCAGTATACCCACTCCCTGGAGGGGTATATTACTATTATACAATGGGCCCATTTTTTTGTTTGAAAAAAAAAATACAGAAATACTTTTTGTTTTCCTTTTTAATGATTTTTTGTTCATTTTATTGCTCCACTAAAAAAACAGTTCTTTGTTGCTAGGTAGAGATATCCCGTTAGGCTTCAGGTTTTTTAATCGCACTGTGTTCTGTCTCAGAAGAGAGATATGTTTCTTTTTTTAAAATGTGATAGGCAGGATTTACAGTTAGTGTTGTGTTTTTATGTTTGTTCACAAACTTCGCATGCTGTGAACTCTAAAGGGCTGCAGTGTATGACCTCATGCTTCCGGTTCACTGTATGATCCAGAGAGAATTTATTGGAAATGGCAGGGTGCCGGTGTGTGAAAGTTTGAAGGCTTGCTGTTTGAGAACTGCGGAAGGTTGACTGGTGTATTTTTGTGATGGAGTACAGCCGGTATTCAAATGTGACGGACAGCAGGTAAGGCTGTTGCGAACGGCTACTGAGGAGCTGTTTCAAAAAAATATAGTTTGAATTTTTTAGAGGGTTAAGAGCGGGAACTGCTGGTACTGTGACCAGTTATGGAATTGAGCTCAGCATCGTACTGTGTTTGCAACTGTTTGGTTTATGGCAGTTGGAGTGATTTTTGTGAGGGTTCATGCTATGGCTGACTGGCAGCTGGCACCTTTTCCAGTGGGTACACTGGAGGATTTACAACACTGAAAAGGTGCCAGCCAGCCAATCAAAATGCAGGATTTGGTGAATTTTTTTGTGCCCGTTGTATAATATCTTACGGTGTATAGTGGAATGTTGTTCTGTACAGAGTTACATTCCGTTCAAACTGCTGCTCTACTATAGTTCCAAGGTCATGGAATGTGATTCTACCCTACAGTGGTACAACAACATTCTAGATCATCTAGAGACTGCATGAAGCAGTTTCATTTTGAAAGAAAAGAACTCACAATACACATATTTCACACGGTACTATACACTATCAAAAATACAGCATGAGCAACTCTATGCATAACCAGTGTGTTTTGCCACCTTGGGGTTCTGATTCCCATGGACCTCTTGAGCTTCAATCTCGAGGCCAGAGGAAATCAGACCCCTCTGTGGCAGAACGCACTGGTTTTACATAGTTGCCCATCCAGCAGTTCTCTAGTGCCCATCTCTTTCTCTGTATTGTTGGAAGCAGTAACAGTCATACCTAGGTTCTTATGTTGCTGAGTACCAGTGATCTGGGCTATAGGGGGTCATGGGAAGGATACTCGGCTGTTATGGATGTGGGCCGGCAGTTTGGATAAACATATTGTGGAGACTGGGGGGTGTCCAGTCTGTCACAGGCTGAAAAAACCCAAGGAGGAGGTATTGTGGCCTGGTAGAGAGTTGGAGAGGATGGAGGGTGGAGCTGGGGCAGGAGGGTCTAACTCAGGAAGTGATATGAGGACACCGCAGGGGAGGAACATCAGATTGATGGAGGGGATGGGGAGTGACATGAGGACACCACATGGGAGGAACATCAAATTGAGGGAGGTGATAGGGAGGGTGTGTGGGGGCAAAATGAACAGGAGGCCTGGCAGTCAAGGGACGGCTCCAGTCAGGAGGAAGGAGTTAATGCACAGTATTGCAGAGGGCGCAGGTAATAAGTTTGAAGTGCTTGCAACATTGGGGGAGGAGGAGGGAGTGAAGGATCTCAAGAAGGGGCAGGAGAGGGAAAGGGGGAATGTACAAGGGATGGTAGTAGGTCAGAGGAGGGTGGCAGTAGAAAGGGGCACATGCCTGCACATTAGTAACATGGAGGGGACAACTAAGACACCATGACAGAAAACATGGGTGACTTACGGAGGGTTACCTGGTGCTGGTGGCATGACATGTCACCATAATCCATGTACATAGTAGTACAATGCTTTGTTACCAGGCAGCATTACTAACACTGCAGGTAGAACCACGTGGGTAGTTGATCGCACTGTTAGATAACCAGTTGTCCACAACCACTGGACATTCTTTAGACTGTTATGACAGCCAGTCTCTCCCACAACCCTGATTCCATGTGGAAAAAAAAATGTTTCCCATGAAATTAGGGGTGGAGAACATGTAACAAAAGTGTGTTTTTTCTTCAAGAAACCCCCCAAAACTCACCACAGAACATGTACACCCCCTAGAGCTTAATCATGGCCCCAGACCCCGGCATTTATTTGTCCTTTCAAAAATTTAATATTTAAACACCCCCCAAAACAAAATTCTGGCTACGCCTCTGTGGGTACTAGCAACCTCCTTGAGGAGCCATACCCATCATATCCATAAAGAAAAAAATTACTCACCGTTGTAGTCTTGTTTCTTCCAGCGGATCACTCCATATGATTAAACTAATGCAGTCAACCTTCAGTGTTGAACTGCCCCGGAGAGATGGAATTTATGCAAATGATGGAACTCTCATTGGCTCATGCAAATTTCAAACTGCAGACCCTAATAACTGCTGCACTCTGAAGTGCTAAGATTCATTATGCAGCCTAAACAAGGAAAGACCCTCTCGCTAACTATACTAGGTAGATTAGCCCCCCCCCCCCAATCACATCCCCAAAACAAAAAGTCCCTACAAAGAGGATAACAATGTTTACCAGCTGGGTAAAGGACTTCAAAATTAACCAGTAAGAACATACGCAGCCTGTGACAGCAGGGATGCAGAATTACAGTATAAGCCTTAGTCCTGTCAAGGTAGTAGCTTAGTGCCCTCTTGACATCCAGGCTATGTAGCTTCTGCTCAGATGACCTGGAATTGTCAGTGAAGAAGACAGGTAATGTAATGGATTGATTCAGATGAAAGTCTGAGATCACCTTCTTAGGAAGGAATTTCCTATTGATCCTGAGAACCACTTTGTCCCTGTGGAAGGAGATATAGTTTCTGTGCACAGGGCCTACAATTCACTTATTCGTCTGGCTGAAGTGATGGCCACCAGGAAAACTGTTTTCGATGTGACATACTTCAAGTCTGCAGTTGCCATTGGCTCAAAAGGGGGCTCCATGAGCCTGGCAATGCAAATGTTAAGATTCCAGGCCAGAACTGGTTCCCTAAGAAGGGGGTGAAGCTGACTGAGACATTTGAAAAACTTCCTAAAGACAGGGTGAGAGGCCATGGACTTGTCTTTACCAGTCGAGATGTAAGCTGAAGTTGCAGCCAAATGGACTTTCAGAGTAGAAGGTCCGAGTCCCAGGGCATGGAGGTGGGTCAGACAGTCCAGGAGGACAGAGAGACCGGCCCTGGTGGGATATCCCTTGCTGAGCACCAAACAGAAAACCTTTGCTATTCTGAAGTATCTGTTTTCTTGGTTGATAGCTTCCTAGAGGCTCTGAGCACAGTCAAAACCTCTTCAGAAAGTCTTAGGCTAGAAAATTCTAGGTCTTCAAGAGCCAGACCTTCAGTTGCAGAGACCTGAGGTTAGGGTATAGGATACTGCGCTGAGAGGATGTCAGCAGGCTGTGTCTCTGGGGCAGGTGGATTGGCTGAGAGGCAGACAGGGTTAGCAGGAGGGAGTACCATGGCTGCCTTGCCCAGTCTGGTGCCACCAGGATCATTGTTGCCAATTGTGACCTGAGCTTTATTAAAACTTCTAAGCAACAGAGGGAAAGGAGAAAAGGCATACAGAAATCTGCCAAACCAATCCAGTGTTAAGACATCCACTGAAACAGTTCCACTGCTTGGAGGTCAGCAACAGAACTGTGGTAGCTGGTGGCTGTCTGTGGAGGCAAAGAGATCTATATCTGGGGTGCCCCACTGTCTGCATACAGATTGGAGTACCTGTGTATTCAGTGACCACTCGTGATGATTCTGGCTGATCCTACTGAGGGAAGTCTGCCATAATATTGTCTTTCCCTGGTAGGTGGATGACGGACAGAGACACCTGTAGGGAGTAGGCCAGGCTCCACACCTTCATGGCTCTGTGCACAGTGGGGTGGACCTTGTTCCCCCTTGTTTGTTGATGTAGTACATGGTGGTAGTACTGTCTGTTCGGACTTGTACCACCATGTTTTTAGGTGCAGAGCAAATGCCTTAAGAGCTAGGTAAACTGCCCTGAGCTCTAACAAATTTATGTGCATGAGTGACTCCTGAGGGAACCACAGGCAGCTGGTTGTTAGGTTGAGCATGTGTGCCCCCAAGCCCAGGAGGCAATCATCTGTGGTAAGCACCACTGATGGGTGCTCCCTCCCAGAGGGTATCGCTGTCCAGCCACCACTGCAGGGCCTGTAACAGTGTGCTTGTGACTGGCACCAGTGTTGCCAGGGAATCTTTTCTTTGAGACCAGTGAGCTCACAAGTGTAACTGAATGTCTCTCATCTGAAACCTGGAACCTGGCACCATTGCTGTGCCAGCTGTTGTGTGTCCCCACAGCTGCAGGAAATGGAAATTACGTACTTACTGTAATTATTGATCTTCTTGGACAGTCTCCATCACTCATTCACACTAGTGGGATAGCGCCGGAGGCGCTAGGACCAAGCGGGAGCCAAAAATTTTCAGAAGGGCCGGCGCCGAGGTAGGACCATGCACGCGGCACCGCGAGACTGACTCGCGCCTGTATAGGCTATCTCGGCGTCGACCCTCCAACCGCCTCAGTACCTTTTCGACCAAGGAGGTGCAGCGTAACTAATGAGAATAACTCATTCTGAGTGTCTGGGCCTGAGAGGGCCCAGATGGCCTTTGTAAGAAAGGTCAAAGAACAATGTCTTCACAGTCCAAACCATAGGCCATGAAGACCAGGAAAGAAAAACAAGTGAACCCAGGGGATGGTGGGTGGGCGTGTGAATGAGTGATGGAGACTGTCCAAGAAGATCAATAATTACGGTAAGTACGTAATTCCATATCTTCCTGACTAAGTCTCCATCACTATTCACACTAGTGAGAGTACCTGTTAAAATCAACAACCCTGGTAGGGTGGTAGGAGATAGGGTTTATCGGTGAGGACAGCCAAGGACTGTCCTGTTAATAAAAAGAGCTGTCTTGTAAGAGCATCTATAACATAGTGTCTACAAGATAAACGCCGAGTTGTAACTCATCACCTTGCCGACAACTACAATGGGCAAAAAATTAAAGTCTGCCAGGCAGCCGCAACTATTCTAGGAGAGCGGCAAGAACCTGGCCTCACAATTTGATCTAGGACCAAAATTAATAGTGTCAAAGACATGCACTAATCTACTGTAAAAGACCTCAGGAGCTGCAAGAGCCGGAGGTAAAGTATACAGGTTCAGGGTAGTATGACTGTATGTGAATATTTGCAAAGCTACCTTAGAAAGAACCTACTTGACCAATGGTCAAGAAAGAAGCATGTCATCTGTTAAGCTGGAGCAAACATGGAAGTAGGAATCTAAGTTCCGACTTGCTGAAGAGTCACTTCTGTTGCTGCAGGGCTCTGATCAGGAGAAGAAAGCCTGATTAAAAAACAAAATGGGGACTAACAGACTGGTTAGATGCCTAGGTTTTGGAAATATCTCGGAATAAGAGAAATTCTCTTAGAGAAAAGAGGTGAGCTATACCACCGCTGGATCGGACTGCCCCCTAGGGGTAGAAGAAAACAGGTACCCTTTACTGAGGTTTAGAGATGACCGCCTCAGGGTTGAGGCGGAACCTGATCAGATCCAAGCGAGGTATCAGGAAATTCCAACTAGGCCCTGTGCTGTGATAATTCTGACCCCTTTTTTTTTTTTTTTTAAATATCATTAGTCCGAGCCTGACAAGGTTGCTGGCTGCTATTTGGCAAGTATTGCCTGATACAGAAATGACAAGGATGTCATCCCTCTGAGGAGCAGCAGGAGCCTGAAGATCCATAACTGAACCCCTGACTGGACTAATAATAGCTAGACAGATGTCAACTACCTGTGGCAAAGCAGCCACCAGAGGGGCAGAATCAAAAAATGGGCTGTATACCCCTATCAAAGGAGCGGTACAGTCTGTGCAGCTCCCGACCATAGAATTAAAATATTCCAAAGAGTGTAATTGTCTTGACCACTGAAAAAGTTTAGACGCAGAGGTATATAGTCCACAGATCCAGTCTGAACACTATGGTGGACCCCATAAATGAGGAACTACTAAAAGAGCTTGCATCACAGACTCTGATGATAGAGAGGCATTCAGTATATAAAATGAGTCATCCGCTGTATCATGACCAGAAGGACAGGGAAAGACTCATCCAGATGCCTTTCTACCACAGAAGGACCCCAAAAGAGGTCTCGGTTAGAGCCACTAGAGACTCCGCCACCAGGAAGGGTGTCGAGGAGCTTGGCACCACGTAGGGGGCTGAGAAAGTGCTGAGCGGAATGAGAGATTCCGCTGACAGAAACAGAACAGAAGAGTCCCATCAGCGGAAAATCGCTGGATGAGGAGATCCAATGCAGACCGCCACCCACTAAAATGTGTGGAAATAACCCGCAGAATAGGAATTCATTCCATGGAAACATCCCAACACAAGTCCTGCGGAAGAGAGGTCTACAAACACAGATCTTTCCCTAGTTCTGTCAGACAGCAGCAACTGGCACCCCTCCGGCACTAGCATCATTCCTGGCACAGGAAGGCACCAAGCAGTAACCATGCCAACCTGAGAGACACCAGAGGGCACCCACGGCAGAACCTGGAGGTATCCTCGGTACCAACGGCAGCAATGGCACGCAAGGGCACCCCCCCGACGCCCATGACACCCATGGCACCATGGCACCCAAGGTACCCATGGCACCCGCACCACCTGCCCAGCACCGCCCGCAGCAGCCACGGGTGCCCGCGGGCATCAGTGGCACCGTGAGACAACCACAGCACCGCTAGCGGCGCAGACAAAGAAGCACCCACGGCGCCAAGCATGGTGCCGAGCACAGCGTGAGCCATGGAGTCGACCCACGGCACCGAGCACGGCGCCGACTGCAGCACAGAGCACGGCGCCAACTACGGCACCGAGCATGGCGCCGAGACCCAGCGCCGACCCAAACACCAGCGGCGCCGCCTATGGCACCCATGCCAAACCAGGGGCACGGCACCAGACCTGCGGCGCCACCAAGGTGTTGGGCACAACGCCAGGAAAAACACCATGGAAAAGAAGGGAAAGGTGGTGCCCGTGCCAGCCCCTGCATGGAAAAGGAAGAGGGGGGTAGGCACGAGGGGCTGACAAGATGGCGAAGGCACCAAGAGGGCACCGCGCTCATTCAGATCCAATTGACCCGGCTCCGGTCCAACGGCTCTGAGGCCCGGAGGCCCAGAAACCAGGAAAAAAGGAGTCAAACCCCCTGCTCCACAGAAGCAGCCCAGCGGTGAAACTGCTCACCGGAACTCCAACGAGGACAGAGATGGAGTCCGGAGTCGAGAAAAGCAGCTGTTAGGAGCGGAGCCAAGGGGGAACCCACGAAAGTCGGTTCAGGCCTATCGCCCCTACCAACGAACAATCCTCAGGCAGACATACCAACGGGCAACCTCGAAGCGACACCATTCTTCTTCCCCAAATGAAGAAGAAGAGTTCGAGGTTGTTGAGCCGGGATCCTGGCACCGCCAGATTCGTGCTTCCGTGGACTGTCCTCCCCCGAGCACAGGACTGTCCATAGTCAGACCTCTGCAGTTAATTAAGGTGGCGGACCGGCACAGCCCTCTGCCATAACAACTTTCAACGAAGTCTTCCTACTGTCACCGCTACCGCTAAGGACGACTCAGTGGATGGCAGGAAAGAATTTCTTCATAATCTTCTATCTTTAAAATAAAAATTACTACTAAATAGTTAAATTAAAACTTTTAAATTAAACACTAAAAGCTGCTGTCGTAGAGCGAAAACTTTGACTCCGGCAGACGAGCGACGCCGACATCCAAGCGCACTCGGGCGGGAGAGAAAGGAACTGGAGGCGGTTGAGGTCGACGCCGGATAGCCTATAGAAGCGCCGAGTCAGTCTCGCGTGTCGCCACAAGTATGCGGGTCCTACCTCGGCGCCGGCCCTTCTGAAAATTTTTGGCTCCCGCTTGGTCGTAGCGCCTCCAGCGCTATCCCACTAGTGTGAATGAGTGATGGAGACTTAGTCCAGGAAGATCTGCCTTGCTAGCCTGTGTCTGTTTAGTTGAAATGATTTTGCCAGCTGTAGAATACTGCTTACTCTGTTCTGTGGGAGAAAAGTTCTTCCCTGGATAGTGTCTATTTCTGTTCCTATGAAGTCCAGTACCTGGACTGGCTCCAGCTAGGACTTATGGATGTTCATCAGTAAATCTAAAGACTCCAATGTGCTCCAGGTGAGAGCCAGGGACTCGCTGGTTTGTTGCAGAAACTGCCCTACGACTAGCCAATCATCTGGGTATGGGAACACAGTCACTCCCTGTCTTCTCAATTTTGCTACCACCACAGCCAGACACTGTGTGGCTGCCCTGGGGGCTAAGGTCAAGCTGAATGGCATGGTTGCAAAGTGGTAGTGGCCTGAGGGCAGTCTGAACCTCAGGTACTTTCTGTGGCTGGGTTGGATTATGGAAATAGGTATCCTTTAGTTCCAAGGATGCCAGCCAATCCCCTTTTTGCAGAGTAGGTATAATCATGGCCAAAGTGATCATCTTGAACCTTGGCTATGCTACATGTTTGTTTAGGAGTCTCAGAACCAGAATAGGTCACCAGTCCCAATTTTCTTTCTGGGTGAGAAAGTATCTGGAGTAGAAGCCTTTGCTCCTCTGTAGAAGGGGATTAGTCTCTACTGCTCTGATGGACAATAATAGGTTAACCATGTCTGCCTCAAGGAGAATTCTGTCTGCAGGAGTAGCCAGGACAAAATTTCTGCCTCTCAGTTTGGGAAGTGATTTGAAGCTTAGAGGCAGTCCCTAGCTCACTAACTCCAAGACCCACTTGTCTGTGATGATTGTATGCCAAAGTTGGAGGAAGTGAGCCAATCTGCCTCCAACTGGTAGGGGGGAAACGACCTTTACTAGCCCATCAGGGGTTCTTTTTAGGCTGGGACTAGGCTTGAGGTACATGGGTGGACTTTCTCACAGACCTTCTGCCTCTACCTCTAAAGAACTCCTTGGACTGTTGGTAGTCTAGCATGGCTTGAGCCTGGAAAAAGGCCCTGGAGTAGATCCCCTACCCCTGCCTCCCCTGTACTGGGACCTGTATGAGGTGGAAGGCTTATCCCTTACAGAGCTGCTTCTGTAAGTGGATTTGTACTCCTCCACCTTCTTCATGTATGCTTCGGTCTTATCTCCAAAGAGGGAATCATCCTCATGGCGTAAATCCATTGCTTTAGTCTGAGTGTCCTGAGACAGGTGTGTGGCCCTGAGCCAAGAAAACCACCTCACTGACACTGAGTGCCATAAGCCTGGCTGCAGTGTCATTCGCATTCACAGCCATATGGAACTGGTACTTGGTGCCATCCAGTGCTGTCCTGGCAGCCTCTGCCAGGTCTACTGCCATCTCCCCAGACATTTTGTCTGTCATTGCCAATACCGTATTCCATAGTGCCTTCTGATACTGGGCTGCATAAGTCATGTCATTAGCTTGCCTTACTAACAGAGAGGCTGCCAAGTACCCCTTTTTACTCATTCCGTTGATTTTTCAGGAATCTTTGTCAGGCGAGTGGGATGACTAAGGTATCCTGGCCTTGTCACATGCTGCAGCCTGAACCACTCCTTCATGGGCAGTGTGGTTAAAACAGGAATGCTAAATTAGTTCTGTTATGCTGACATTTTTTATCTACTTTCTTATCCACCCCTGGGATTAAAGTAGGGCTTATAAAACCTTTAAGGCAGCCTTTCTCAATGACTTATGAATGGGAAGCAGAAGCCTTCTAGTGGGGGTTAGCCCTATTATATCCAGGAACTCTGCTTCCTCCTCATTCTCAACAATCTCCTGGATGGATAGATTGAGAGTCCTGTCCATTTGCTTGACAAATTACTAATGAAAGGTATAGTCCTCAGGTACCCCGGGGCTGGGGGGGAACCTAAGTCATAGAAACATAGACTTTGACGGCAGATAAGAACCACTTGGCCCATCTAGTCTGCCCATTTCCCTACCTACAGGATAGGCTGCAGATCCTAGTTAACCAACAGCCTATTTCTTCCTACCCCCCACAAGAATTGCCTTATGTCTGTCCCATGCATTCTTGAATTCTCCCACAGTTTTAGATCCCACAACCTCCTTAGGAAGGCTGTTCCACGCATCCACTACCCTCTCTGTGAAATAATACTTCCTCATATTGCCCTATGAACGCCCTTTCTATCTTTAAATTGTGTCCCCTTGTTCTTGCACGTCTCTTTTTCTGAAAGATGCTACCCTCTTGGACTTTGTTGATTCCACTGAGGTACTTAAAAAGTTTATATCATGTCCCCCCCCCCCTTCTTTCCTCAAGGGTATACATATTAAGCTCCTTTAGTCTCTCCTCATACGGCTTCTCTTGCAGACCCTGCACCATTTTAGTTGCCCCTCTGGACTGCATCTATCCTGTCTATGTCCTTGCGGAGATGGGGTCTCCAGAACTGGACACAGTACTCCAGATGGGGTCTCACCAACTGTCTGTACAAAGGGATAACAACTTCCTGTTTTCTGCTGCTGATGCCTCCCTATGCATCCCAGTATACCCCCAGCCCTCACTACTGCCTTCTCACATTGCTTGCTAACCTTAAGGTCATCTGATATGATTACCCCAGGTCCCTTTCCTTTTTGTGGTTGTTACTACCCCCATTGTGTATTCTTCCCTGGGTTCCTGTTTCCCAGGTGCATTATTTTGCACTTCTTTGCACTGAATCCTAGCTGCCATACTTCTGACCATTCCTCCAACCTTGCCAAGTCCCTTCTCATCCTTTCCATGCCTCCTTCTATATCAACCCTGTTGCAGATTTTTGTGTAATCTGCAAAGAGGCATACTTTTCCTTCCAGTCCCTCTGCAATGTCACTTATGAAGACATTAAAAATGACTGGACCCAATACTAAACCCTGCGGTACCCCACTAGTAACCCCTCTTTCTTCAGAGTGGACTACATTTACAATTACCTTCTGTGTCCTATTGTCCAGCCAATGTTTTACCCAGGCCACCACCCTGGGACCCACTCCCAGGCTGGTTAATCTGACTATTAATCTTTGTGTGGGACTGTGTCAAATGCCTTGCTAAAGTCTAGGTAGGCCATGTCCACAGCCCTCCCTGGTCTACTACTTTGGTCACCCAGTCAAAGAAATCTATTAGATTCGTCTGACATGACCTTCCCGCTGTGAACCCATGCTGCCTTGGATCCTGTGCCCCACTGGCCTCTAGGTAATCAACTATTCTTTCCTTCAGAAGTGACTCCATCACTTTCCCCACCACAGAGGTCAGACAGGTCTGTAGTTTCCTGCCTCTGTCTTGGTCCCACTTTTGTGAAGGGGAATCACATCCACCTTCCTCCAGTCCTCGGGTACCACACCATCCTCCCATGATTTATTAAAAAGAGTAGCCAGTGGTTTCACTAGTTCCCCCTTAATTCTTTTAGAATTCTGGGGTGAATTCCATCAGGCCCCATTGCTTTGTCCACCTTCAGTATTAGGAGTTCTTGCAGAACCCTTTCTTCTGTGAAAGGACTGGGATCGACTCCCCTATCAAGAGTGCTGCTGTTAATTGGATTAGGCACTTCCCCCTCCTCTTTTGTGAATACTGAGCAGAAATATCTGTTCAGTATCCCTTCTTTTTCACTGTCCCCCTCTGCCCACCCACCATTCATTCTATTCAGCCTCACTATCCCTCCCTTTGTTTTTCTACGCTTGCTGATTTACCTATAAAAGGTTTTATCCCCCTTCTTAACCGAGTTGGCTATCTTTTCCTCAATTTGGGCCTTTGCTATTCTGACTTCCCTCCCTGCCTCCTTCTGCCTTAACTGGTGCAGCTCTCTGTCCTGCTCCTTCTGTGTTCCTCATAGCTTCTGGAATGCTATCTTTTCTTCCTCGACTTTCACAGCCACATCTTTTGAGAACCATAGTGGCTTTTTCTTTCGCTTTGATTTGTTTATTTGCTTCACACAAAATGGGTTGCTGCCTCTGTGATGGCAGTTTTGATGATTCCCCATTGTTGCTCCACACCTCCTTCTAGCCTGTTTGCTAGTGCTTTTCTGAGGCACTCTCCCATCTTGCCAAAGTCAGCCCTCCTGAAGTCCAGTACCCTCACTTTTGTATGGCTTGACTCTGTAGCTGGAGTTTAACGTGAACCACACTGTTTGATGGTCACTTGTTCCCAGATGGCAACCCACTTCTAGATCTGAGATCCTCTCTACTGCCCTGTTTGAGAGTAACACGAGGTCTAAGAGTGCTCCCTCATGAGGGGTTCCAAACCAGCTGTCTGAGGCCTGCCACCTGTAGGGGCATCAAGAATGGCCCTGTTTCTTGGATGTGACTGCAGCAAATGTGCTCCAGTTAACATCTGGCATATTCAGGTCTCCCATCAACAGTATTCCCTTCTCTGCCATTCTAAGAATGCCTTCTATCATATCCTTGTCCATTCCCTCCCTGACATGGGGGTCTGTACAACTTGTAGCGGATTGTGGTGCCTTCCAGTCTCCAGGTGACCCACAGTGCCTCCTCTCCTCCCTGTTCTACTCTTTTTGTTCAGTTGCTTTTATCCCTTCCTTTACATAGAGGCTACAACTCCCCTCTTCTCCCCTGCCTGTCTCTCCTGTAGGTTATGTACCCTGGGTATGTTAACATCCCAGTCATGGTTCTCTGTGTAACATGTTCCTGTGACTGCTATAGATATCCAGGCATCCTCTTCCATCAAGGCCACCAACTCAGGGAGCTTGTTGCCCAGACTACGGACATAGGTACTCATTACCCTCCATTTCCTGATGGCCTTACTCCTTTGCCCCCATCCCTGTCCTTCTTGCCTTTGTCACTTTCTCCATTTACCCCTGCCCTTCTCCCTATCGACCCCTCAATGTTGGTAACCACTGCACTTACTACAGGATTTTTTTGGGGGCTGGATTTCTCGCCCTTTCCAGTGCCTCCCCTTGGCTGGTTAAATGCTTGCCAACGAAGCATTTAAACCTATCACCTAGGATCCTGGTTCCCTCCTGGACAGATGCAGCCCATCATGCCAGTATAAGCTTGCATCACTCCAGGTGGACCCCCAGTCCCCAGTGAAGCCAAATCCCTGAGCTCCACACCAGTTTTTCAACCACTGATTGAATCTCATGGTGCAGAAGAAAAAATTACTCACCTTAGTAATGTTGTTTCTTCTAATGGAGTCTTGCTATATTATGACAAGTGCAGTTTGTCCCACCACTAGAACTGCTCCGGAGATGAAAGAGTTAACTTCCATGCAGAGCATGGAGCTTAGAGCGCGAGCTCAGTTAAGAAGCTCTGTTACGGTGGTTTCAAACCGAAACCGTCAGATCTTTACGAGCAAAAACTCACTAAGGTTCTGTGTGGAAGCTGTAACCTACACTAGCCAACTGGCTACTAACATATTCACACATTTTCCTGGTCCCAACACCAAGACTCAAGTCAGTGAACCAGAAAAATAAGATAAAATAACTAAATAAAACACAACACCAAACATGAAAGAGGGCATTAATAAATGCCAACAGAGGACTGCCCACCCCATACCCAAAGTAGGAGTTCTGAGAGGGGCAGGCTGGGGAAGTCATAATATAGCAAGACTCCATTAGAAGAAACAACATTACTAAGATGAGTAATTTTTTCTTCAAACAACATGAAGTCTTGCTATATTATGACAAGTGCAGACTACACAGCAGCTCCTCCATGGAGGAGGGACAGAACCTAACTCATTAGGGAATAGGCTCTGGCACGGTTAGTAAACCAAGCATCCCTCCTGGCCTGAATATTCAAGGAGTAGCATGCTTAAGAAAGTGTATCTGTTTTCCAAGTAGCTGCTTGACATATCTCCAAGATAGGGATGTCTCTAGCAGCAGCTAGAGATGCAGCTGTACCTCTGGTAGAGTGAGCCCTCAGGCCTGGGGGAGACCTTACCCAGCTTTTGATAGCAAAATTGGATACAAGAAACAATCCACCTGGCAATGGATCTCTTAGTGGCAGGTCTCCCTTCCAACCTCACCATAAGTGAGAAACAGTTGGAGGGAGTCAAACCTGTGACCCTTGTGCGCTCTATGTAGTAACTTAGGGCCCTCTTAACATCTAGGCTGTGCAGCCTCCTCTCACCAGAGGAGGAATGGTCAGTGAAGAACACTGAAGTGAAATAGATTGGTTAAGGTGGAAATCTGAAACCACCTTAGGCAAAAACTTCCTGTTAGTCCTGAGACTACTTTATCCCTGTGAAAGGAATAAAGTCAGTCTCTACTGATAAAGCCTGTAACTCACTTATGCACCTGGCAGAAGTGATGGCTACACCAGAAATACAGTTTTCCAAGTCAATACTTAAGCTCTGCAAGACAGAGGCTCAAAGGGGGTTGCATCAGCTGAGCAATGCATACATTAAGATCCCAAGCCGGGCAGGGTCCCTGAATGGAGGATTGGTATGAAGCAATCCTTTAAAAACTTGGAAAATACAGGATAGGCAGAAGAAGGGCTTCCCTGCTGAAATGAAGGCAGAGACAGCTGCCAAGTGCACTTTCAGGTAGCTGGTCTCAGTCCCAAAGAATTAAGATGGACCATATAGTCAATACAGTGGGTAGATCAGCAGATTCGGGAAACATGCTTCCCAGAACACCATATGGAAAACCTTTTCCACTTGGAGTTATAGGTAGCCCTGGTGGAAGGCTTCCTAGCAGCCTTCAGGATTTTCGAGAACACTTTGAGAAAGTTGTAGATCAGCAAACTCTAACTGCTCAAGAGCCAAGCCTTGAGGTTGAGGATTTGAGATTCGGATACCAAACTCTCCCTGAGCACAGGTTAACAGATTGTGGTTCCTGGGGAGACACAGGGGAAGATGGACTGCTAAGGACAGAAGGAGTGGGTACCAGGGCTGCCTGGCCCAGTCTGGAGCAATCAGGATCATTTGCAGGGCTGAGACCTGATTTTGACTAGTACTTTGAACAGGAGAGGGAAGGGGGAAGGCATAAAGAAACTTCCTTCCCAATCGAGGAGAAAGGCATCCAGGGGACTAAGCCCAACACTGGGACCTGCAACAAAACAGTGGAAGTTGATGATTGTCTGGGGCTGCAAAAGATCTATCTGAGGGTGCCCCATCTGGCAAACACTATCCCAGTACTAGGGGATCCAGAGACCATTAGTGATGGCCCTGGAAATCCTGCTGAGAGCATCTGCCAGGACATTGTCCTTGCCTGGGAGGTGACCTGCTATGAGGGAAGTGTTCAGGGAATAAGCCAGAGACCACAACTTCATCAGCCGGTGCACAAGGCCAAGACCGAGTGCCCCTTGTTTGTTGATGTACCACATTGTAGTGGTGGTGTCTGTTCTGACCTGTACCACCTTGTTCTGAACAGATGCAGAAAAAACCTGAAGTGCTAGAAAAACAGCTCTGAGTTCCAACAGATTGATGTGGAGCAGAGATTCCTGAGGGGACCATAACCCCTGGGTGGAGAGGTAGCCCATGTGAGCTCCCCATCCCAAGAGGGATGCATCTGTAGTAAGGGTCAAGGAGTGGGACAGAGGGATGAAAGGCACCCCTTGCTCAGATTGCTCTGATCCTGCCACCACTGAAGGGCCTGGATCAGAGTTGAGTCACTGGGATTAACTGGATAGGAATCTCTTCTTTGAGACCAGAAGCTCTCAAATGGAACTGAATGTCCCTCATCTGAAATCTTGCTCCTTGCACTACAGCTGTGGAGGCAGCCATGTGTCCTAGGAGCTGCAGGAAATGCCTTGCTGGTCGTAGAGACCTGCAGAGTGAAGGGCGAGGCCAGGGCCACTAAGGTCCTACCCTTTCTAAGGAAGGAAGGCTCTGGCCTGCTTTGTGTCCAGTTCTCGCCTTATAAAGGTGAGTACCTGGACAGGTTCCAAAATCGACTTTGGAAGATTGAGAAGAAACCAGAGAGGTGAAGCAGCTGCTGGGTAACTAGCAGGGTGATTTGACCTGGTCTGGAGACTGACCCACAATGAGCCAGTCGTCCAGGTAGGGAAAATGGCAATCTTTTGCCTTCTTAGATGAGCAACTGCTACTGCCAGACACTTTGTGAACACCCTTGGGGCAGAAGTGAGGCAGAGGGCATTGCTCTGAACTGATAATGGCCTGAGGGCAATCTGAATCTGAGGTACTCGGTGGGAGCTTCTGATAAGAACATGGAAGTAGGCATCCTTGAGGTCCACGGAGGCTAGCCAGTCCCCTGGCCTTAGGGAGGGTAAAATCATTCCCAGTGTCACCATTTTGAACTTTGGTTTTGAAAGGTGTTTGTTTAGATATCTTAGATCCAGGATAGGCCGCCACTCTCCTGTCTTTTTTGGGGTAAGGAAGTACCTGGAGTACAGACCCTTGCCCTGGTGTGGGGGAGAAACCCTTTCTACAGCTCTGAGAGCCAGGAGGGTTGAGACTTCTGTTTCCAAAGCAAGAGTCTCTAAAGGGTTTGTAGGTGGAAAAGATCTGGCTCTCATCTTTGGAAATTTTTTGAAGCTGAGAACCAGACCCTGGATCACTACTTCCAGGACCCACCTGTCTGAAGTTAAAGACTCTCAGTCCTGGACGAAGTAAGCCAGCCTGCCCCCTACAGGTAATGGAGAGCCGACCCTGGGCATCCCATCAGGGTGCCTGTTTGGCAGGGGCTTTAGGCTGAGGGGTGGGAGCAGGCCTGCTTGTACCCCATCTGCCTCTCCTCTGAAGAACCCCTCTGTGCATAGGCTGAAGAGGGAGGCCTGGGTCTGGTAAAAGGCCTGCCCCTACCCCTGGGGCTGCCTCTGAGGAGTGGCTTGCCGTTCCTTGGCTTGTGCACTCCTATAAGTGGTTCTATATTCATCCATTTCTTCATATAATTCTCCTGTCTGCTCCCAAACAGAGAATTTCCCACCACAGGAAAATCCATAGCCTTAGACTGGGTATCCTGTGACAAAGTAGTACACCTGAGCCAGGCCAATCTACTAAAACCACAGATGTAGCCATGACTCTAGAGGATACATCATTAGAATCCACTGCAGCATGGAATTGCACCTTAGATGCCTCAATACCATCAAGAGCCAACTGCTCCAGCTCCTTTGCAAGCTGGCCAGGGACCTGTTTGGCCAAGGCCATGACAGTATCCCATCTAGATTTCTGGTATCTCGCAACATAAGCCATATAGTTTGCTTGTCTGAGTCCCAAGGATGCTGCCATGTATTGTTTTTTTGGCCATGGCATCAATCTTCCTGGAGTCCTTGTCAGGAGGATGTGAAGCCAGGGGAATATTAGCTTTATCACAGGCTGCAGCCTGAACTACCCCAACATGACTGCATTGCTGTGAAAGAAAATCTGTATCAGGACCTGACAAAGTGTACCTCTGTCCATCTTTTATCTACAGGAGGCACAGAATTAGGAGCTTTAACATTTTTATTGTTTGTTTCCTAAAAGATTTATGCAAAGGGATGGACAATCTCCTGGACTCTGGGATATCCATCATCTCTACATAGTCAGGCTCCTCTTGCTCATCCAAAGCCTCCTCTAAAGGAAGCTGGAGGGTCTCAGCAACTTTTTATAAAACAAAAATGAGAAGGGGACTCAGAAGCCTAGGGAGACTCACCTGAAGGTCTGTCTGGGGAGATGTCCGGTTCAATGGGCACATCAGACTTTCAAAGTCACATTCACTGATCATAATCCTCCTCCCCTCCTCTGGTTCATAAAACTCTTCTATATCATATTCCTGAACCATTGGAACCGACCGAACCGACCTTTTGCCAGACAGTGGCGGTTCGGAGGGAACTCGGACAAGACTGACAATCTGTATTGCCTGGCTATCTCTGCAGCAGTTGAAGAAGAGAATTTTGGACTCCAAACCTGCTGATTTTTAGTTTTCTTTGCTGGAACTGGCTCCTCAGAGCCAGCTTTCGCTGCCGAGGAAGTCTCGCCTTGGTCAGAGGGCACTCCTCCGTCGTTGGCACCGAACCGGGCTGGCCATCCAGGTCAGCGGACTTTTTGGCCTCTCGTTCCCTGAGCCTGCCCACTCTCTTGTCCAGGGTGGCTGCAGGGAAATTTTTACAAATCTGGCAGTCTGAATTGAGGTGGTCAAACCCCAGACAATAGACACATGTAGTGTGTGGGTCAGCCTTGGCAAAGGCTTCCCCACAGACACTACAGTGCTGAAACCCAGTGGGCCCGGTTTTTCTTTTGGGTTTCTCAGACATGATGCCAGCCTAACCAACAAACTTGCCCTTTTAATGGCGTGCGAGCAAGACACCTCTTATCGGTTCCAAACCGTGTCACGGGTCGTGGAAAAAAACGTAATGAAATCCGTTTTTTTTAGAACCGATAAGAACCGGGAACCGCACTCTAACAAGCCTTAAAAGGCTTTAAAACTAAGTTTTAGTACAATTCGATCGGTTCAAACCGAACCGATAATTTTACAAGTTCCACACAGAAAAAACCTATCTATTACTTACAATACCATAGACAGAGCTTGAACCGATCGGTTTTGCGGTTAAAATAATTAAATCGCGGTTAAATTCAACCGAGAAATAGCGCTTTAAACCGAAGAAATGAACCAAGCAACAGGAGGAATCTCCGGAGCGACTGTTCAGTGAGGCGGAGTAAAGAATCTGACGGTTTCGGTTTGAAACCACCCTAAGAGAGCTTTTTAACCGAGCTCGCGCTCTAAGCTCCATGCTCTGCATGGAAGTTAACTCTTTCACCTCCGGAGCAGTTCTAGTGGTGGGACAAACTGTACTTGTCATAATATAGCAAGACTTCATGTTGTTTGAACACCCTAGCCTTTCCTTCGCCATACATGGGCAGCACCTCCGAGAAGGTTACCGTGCATGCTACTTGTCTAAGGCCCCTCCCCAATTCCACAAACTCTTCCTGCACTTCTGCAGTCCTGCTCAGGAGATACCTCTGGTCCTATAGGTTTCCCTTCTTCTTCTCCCTCATCATAAATGTACACTTGTTCCTGAGCCACTGGAACCTGGGCAGGAACCAGTATGGTCACTGGAACCAGAACCTGTAGTGCCTGCAGAATTGTTAGGAGGAAGTGAGGCAATCTGCCTCCCATTGGTAGGGGGAAGATGACCTGTACTAGCCCATCAGGGGTTCTGTTTGGGCTAAGCCTGGGCTTGAGGTACCTGGGTGGACCTTCTCACCGTCCTTCTACCTCTGCCTCTAAAGCACCCCCTGGATTGCTGCTAGCCTGACATGGCTTGAGCCTGGAAAAAGGGCCTGGAGTAGGATCCCCTGCCCCTGCCTCTCCTGTACTGGGACCTGTATGAGGTGGAAGGCTCATCCCTTAAAGAGTTGCTTCTGTAAGTGGATTTGTACTCCTCCACCTTCTTCATGTATGCTTCGGTCTTATCTCCAAAGAGGGAATCACCCTCAGAGGGGAAATCCACTGCTTTAGTCTGAGTGTCCTGAGACAGGTTTGTGGCCCTCAGCCAAACAAACCTGAGTGCCATGAGCCTGGCTGCAGTGTCATTCACATTCACAGCCATATGGAACTGGTACTTTGTAGCATCCAGTGCCGTCCTAGAAGTCTCTGCCAGGTCTACTGCCATCTCCCCAGACATTTTGTCTGTCATTGCCAATACTGTATTCCATAGTGCCATCTGATATTGGGCTGCATAACCCATGTAATTAGCTAGCCTTACTAACAGAGAGGTTGCCAAGTACCTCTTTTTACCCATTCCATCAATTTTTCTGGAATCTTTGTCAGGAGGGTGGGATGACAAAGGTATCCTGGACTTGTCACATGCTGCAGCCTGAACCACCCCTTCATGGTCAGGGTGGTTAAACAGGAATGCCGAATTAGTCCTGTCATGCTGACATTTTTATCTACTTTCTTATCCACCCCTGAGATTGAAGTAGGGGTTTGTAAAATCTTTAAAACAGCCTTTCTCAATGATTTATGAATGAGAAGCAGGAGCCTTCTAGTGGGGGCTAGCCCCATCTTATCCAGGAACTCTGCTTCCTCCTCATCCTCAACCATTTTCAGGATGGATATATTGAGAGTCTCAACCATTTGCTTCACAAATGAATAATGAGAGGTGTACTCCTCTGATCCACTGTGGTGGGGGTGGTGGTGGAACCAAAGTCCTGCTCAGGGAATACCTCTGGTTCTATAGGGTCCCGTTCCTCTTGTTTCTCTTCTTCTTCTTCTTCTTCTCCCTCATTATAAATGCATAGTAGCCAACTTTTATTTTTCCCAGGGGGGAAGGGCTTAACAAATGGGTGGGGGTCTGGGGTTTCAGGTGCTCTGTTGTGCATTTTGAGGGTTTTCCTGAATGAATAGCACAGCATAACAAACACAATTTAAATTCTAGCACATTACCCAATTTTGTTGTTGCTCGTCACCTTGAGGACTTACTGCACAGCAAGAGGCAGCGTCACTCGCCTACCATGTCCCCTCCACAGCTACTGGCATAGCCTCTTATGGTGTCACTCACCCAGACTCATTCCCCAGCAAGTGTTGCAGACACTAGTGGTGTCACTTACCCACCCTGCCCCCCTCCCCAGCTATTGGCATATCCTCTGGTGTTGTCACTCACCACCTTGAACCACTTCCCACAAGGTCAGGGCAGGACACCACCAGTGTCTGCAGCACTTAATGGGGACTTCTCAGCAAGTGCTGCTGACATTGGTGGTGTCCCTGACTTGGTGACTTTTTCTGCAGTCTAACCCCCATATCTTTTCTCAGTAAAATGAATTTGCCAAAAATACTAGTCTGCTGTTTTATTAAAATGCCGTCCGCTTCCCAGATGCCAGAGATATCTCTTCCTGCCTTATCCCTGGTCTGTGGAAAGTGGGTGGCATTTTAATAAAAACACATGTAATATGTACTGTCAAAAGCCCTCTGGCAATGCTGGCCCGGTGGCGCTGAGGGTTGAGGCACTGCACACACCTTGTGCCACACCAGCAACCCAGGTTCTGGAACAAGCCAGGGCTGCCGGGTGTCGGCAGGGGAGGGAAGGGATCAAGCGTCCAGAAGATGGCTCTCCCTTCCCTGGAGAGTGTTCCAAGGGTTCCGCCGCTCTGCAGCGGCACCTGGCGATGGTCGGGTGCAGCGCAAGCAGCGGTGGCACGTACAGCGGGAAGGAGTTTGGCAGGCAGTGGTACACTGTACCCAGCCGCCATTGCATGTCCAAGCTCCTTGGGGACGAACAAGCAGAAAAACCCCTACCACATCCACGGAGATGAATGGGGTTCCAGGGACACAGCCTTCGTCCCAACACCGGCCCTGTACTCGGGGGATTCCATGGCCGACCCGCCATCCAGGTAAGGCCTCTCTAATCCCAGAAAGGCTGTTGCGGGAGGACAGCCCACCCCGCGTGGGGATGATCCAGAGGGCTAGGTCTGCTTGGGTGGTCAGGGGAGTCCCTCAGAGGGATGCAGGGTTCAGGCCGGGAGTAGAGGCTGCTGTCGAGAGGACACCCCGGAAGGATGCCTGGCTGTGGAGGTGAAAAACAGAATTTGAAAAAAAAAAAAAAGCCCTCTGGCACACAGCAGGGGATGGCAGGGGTTGCTATGCAAAAATACCTAAGCACATCTTGTCTGTTCTCCACCACCCAGGTTAACAATGTGTTGAGAGCCACCTGGCACTACAGCCTGTGCATCAGTCTCCACTGTGAAATGGTGCTGAAAGCACTGCCCTCCCGACCCCCACCCTCTGAAAATCTTATGGGCCCTAGCCCCTAGTCATAGGCGTAGGCGTAGACAGTCTAAGGCAGAACATAAAGGAATGTTACAGTACAAATGTACACCACATCTCAAATGATCTCATTATTCCTTTGTTACAACACTGGACAGTAATCAATATAGTTACTAGTTCAAATAAGTTCAAGTTTGGCCAAGTGCAGCATGACCATGAACAGTAGTCCATAAGTGGTAGTTACACCAAGCTGACAGTAGGAATCCCTTAAAAAACAATTGGCTGCCTAGATGTCCATGTTCCTGAAAAAGGGTAATAATAATAAAAAAAATAATAATCCCGTTCAAGACCCATGAATATTCTGCTAATAACCCCCACCTCTCTATAATTTTAATTTGATAGCACTGCTTGTCCAAGTCCTACTGAATGTAACACAAACAATTTCTTCAAATGCATTAAATAGCCCTAGAGCAGCAGGCAACATCTAACTCTTTTCAATTTCTTAAAACCAAAAGTAGAAAGAACATTTTATGAAGCCCTGGTGGTGTGTATAATGGTAAGTATATACAGGAAAGTAAAGTCATCAAGATGAAATATATCAGATCTCCGCTCTCCACATGTCCCAGAGGGTGAGGGCCCAAGACTCCAGAGTCTTTGTCCTACCTATAGGAACTTGGAAGTCAGACTCATCCTGGACTCCTTGTTGGCGTTCTGACTGCCTCCTGGGCCTTCGAGTCCAAGCCAGTTGCTCCCCTTGCCTTCACCCCTTTTCTCTGCTGCTGGCACTGCCCGTGTCCTCATTCCACACTGTATGCTCGTGCTCCTGTCCCCACCCGCTGAACCTGTAGGGAGAGCCTCTGTTCTGCTTAGGGGGCCCATGATGTCCCAACTGAGATGAGCAGACTCCAGAGTGACGGGGTGGAAGGGAGCGAGACATTAAAGCCCACGACAAAAAAAGACTGTGCAATCCGTGCTTATCCACCAGAGCCTGAGGGAGTGAGCAGGGAAAGTGACTGTTGACGCAGCGGAGCAGCATATGAGTACCAGTCCTGAGTCCCACCAAAATGGTGCACACACGGATTGGCTGGGCTGGAAAGGGATTTAACTTTTAAAGTGCTGGTGGCTTCCAGATAAGGTGGAACGGCATTATGGATCATTCTGCCTTAATTTAACCCCTGTTGCAGCCTGCTGCAACTGTGTAAATCCACCCCTCCCGAGTCCCTCATCTAATCTTCCTGGGGCAGCCCCTCAGCCCCTCCCCGCAGTTGGCGCTTATGATAAAATGCACACTGGCTCTGAGCCAGTGGAACCTGGGCAGGAACTGGTGGAACCAGTGTGGTCACTGGAACCACAGCCAGTAGTGCCTGCAGAATTTGCAGGGCTTTTGTTATGCCCTCAGCCGAGGGCATAGCTGGTCTGTCAGCTGAGAGCTCCTTAGCCTTCTCGGCCAGAGTTGCAGTGACGTGCTTTTCTTTATGCTTTCTTTTCGTTGGAACTGGTTCACTAGCTGGTTCCACAGGCCTTTTAGCTATTGAGGAGTCAGCTTTTTCTGTGGATTTTGGATCCACTGACTCTAGCCCCTTCTTTATTTTTTTTTAGAGGTAGAAGCAGAGGGTGTCTTATCAGAAGGCTTAGGAGGAAATGAAGGAGTGGCCATTTCTTCCCACTTTTTAGCCCCTTTCTGTAAAGTTTTAGGGCAAATGTTTTGCAGATCTCACAGCTGTCAAAAATATGACTGGGTCCCAAACAGAAAATGCACAAATCATGCCTGTCTTCCTTAGCTACAATTTGGCCACAGCTAATGCAATTCTTGAACCCAGTTGATCCTGCCTTTTTCTTTTGTTTGGTTGCTTCTGACATGGATGTCAGGCACACAGAAAAACCCAAAATTCAAATAAATGGTCAGTTCCCGAACTAACTGAAATTTAAATAGTTAACCCAAAGCAATCAGTTCCCTAAACTAAATGGGAACCAAGAGCCGCCCAGTTCCTGACAGGAAAAGGGACCGCGACCAAGAAAAATTTAAATTAAAACTAAATAACGTTATGGATTCCGAAAGGGAACCAGAACGTTTATAAGAAATAAAGTGTTTTCTGAGGTAAAAACCTCACAAAATAGCAGTTCCTCACAGTTCTGTGGAACCCTTGAGGAACTCAAAAAACAAAAATAATACACCCAATAAACTAAACTAATTAACCTGAAAGGGGCAGCAACATAAAATAAGTAAATAAGCATTACTTATCGACAAAATAAATGTATACAAGAAAGTTGAGGAGTGCTCTCCGAGGAGTCTGAACTAGCAGGCGGAGAAATGAATCTGAGCACTTCCGAGTGTAGCAGTTACTAGGGGCAGCAGTTTGAAACTGGCACAAGCCAATGAGAGTTCCATCTGCTACATAAATTCCATCTCTCTGGGGCAGTTCAACAGTGAAGGCTGACTGCATTAGTTTAATCATACTAGCCGTGTTTACACGGCGGCAGCGCTGTTTCATGCATGCCGCTCCCTTCCCAAGGTGCCGTCTGCAGTCCCGTTCACACAGCCCACCTTCGCAGCACTGCAGGTCACTCCGAGAAGGGACTGGGAATTCACCGAAGGCTGATTTTAAACAGAAAGAACGGAGCGAGCGCAGCAAAGCGCTTACACTACCATTTAATGCGCTTCACCCGCTACTGATCCTAACAGCTGAGTCAGATAAAAAATTATCCAACGGGGCACATACGGTGTTTCCTGATAGTAAAGGATTTTGCAGCTTCTTCAACCCGTGCACATGGGTTGATGTGCTGCAAAGTCGGCAGTGTAAACAGGGCTACTGAGTGATTCCTGGAGTTAGAAATCAGCATCCTATTCATCCTCCTCAGTTTCCCCAAGGGTGGATGTTTAGATTTATCAAGTATATGACTGACCAATAAGGAAGATAAAGTGTAGCCCACATTATGCCCAGAAGAGAACCAAAACCTTGTTCAGGTGAACCCTCTGTTTCCATGGAATCACCTTCCTCCTCTCGTACATAATATTCTTCTTTCTCCTTCCTCCTTCTCCACAAGCAGATAGGCTGGGATCGGAGACTGGTCTGGGGTTGGCATTTGTATTACTATGATTTACCATAGCCTGGATGGCTTGGAAAAATTGCCATATTTTTGATCTGTCCTCTGATGAGAGCATTTTGTCTATCACCTGCCTGCTTATTTCTCCGTTCAGGAGTGGCACTGACATTTTTCCTTTAGAGTTCATTTTGGCAGGCACCGTTTCCAGTGAGTTCTCAGAGGCTCTGTTATTTATATTCTTGCCATCAATGGAGTCAGGATTCCCCCTTTTGGACACCGATATCTCATCCATCTTTACTATGCCCTTCAGATGGCTGAGCAGCTTTAGCTTTTTTCTTGTCACCCTTTACATTTTTTGTGGCTGCTATTGATCATAAGGTGAGATAACCATCTGATGTATGCTTTCCACCATCATTAGAGACTCCCTAAGAGCCTTTCTTATTATGTTTTGGTGACAAGGAGGCAGACTGAGAAACCATAGTGACTCCTAATTTATTTGCCCTTTATTATGAGATTTGTTTGGCAAAACAATGCAAGAATCTCTCACAAAAAATAAAGTTGTGATCTGAACACAGGTACTCGTACATAGAAACAGACTTTGACAGCAGGTAAGGATCACTTGACCCACCTAGTCTGCCCATGTCCCTACCTATTGGATAAGCTGCAGATCCTAGTCAACCAACAGCCTACTTCTTCCAACCCCCACACCAGAATTGCCTTATGTCTGTCCTATGCATTCTTGAATTCCCCCACTGTTTTTGACCCCACGGCCTACTCAGGAAGGCTGTTCCATGTGTCCACCACCATCTGTGAAAAAAATACTTCCTCATATTGCCCCTGAGCTGTCCTCCCTCTAGCTTCAAATTGCGTCCCCTTGTTCTTGCACATCTCTTTTTCTGAAAGATGCTACCCTCTTGGACTTTGTTGAGTCCCTTGAGGTGCTTGAAAGTTTCTATCATGTCCTCCTCTCCCTCCTTTCCTCAAGATTATACATATTACGCTCCTTTAGTCTCTCTTCATATGGCTTCTGTTGCAGACCCTGCACCATTTCAGTTGCCCTCCTCTGGACTGCCTCCATCCTGTCTATGTCCTTGCGGAGATGCATTCTCCAGAACTGCATGCAGTACACGAAATGGGGCCTCACCAACTGTCTGTACAGAGGGATAACAACTTCCCGTTTTCTACTGGTGATGCCTCTCCCTATACATCCCAATATCCCCCCCCCCCAGCCATTCTTACTGCCTTCTTACATTGCTTGCTTACCTTTAGGTCATCTGATATGACTACCCCCAGGTCCCTTTCCATTTTTGTTGTTAATACCTCCCCCCCAATTTTGTACTCTTCCCCTGGGTTTTTGTTTCCCAGGTGCATTACGTTGCACTTCTTTGCATTAAATCTAAGCTGCCACACTTTTAACCATTCCTCCAACCTTGCCAAGTCCCTTCTCATCCTTTGCACCCCCCACCCCCACTCTGATGTATACTCTTGGCAGTCTTGTATTTGCAAGAACTTGGGGGGGGGGAGAGACTTTGAACATCTTTTCAGCCTCTGAAATGTACTAGTTCCCTCTGTTATACGATACAAAAAGTGAAAATGGCATAAAATAGCTAAAAAGCAAGAGTTCAGTAGTAAAAACATCTCTTACCTTGAAAAAACTGTGCTAAAGGTCAAATAATGACTTCCTGTACAGGAAGCAATTAATTAAGGTGAAACGGCACAGGCTGAAACAGAAGGAAAAAGTGGTTCCATTTCTAAGCAGAAAGACTGAGCAAAACTCAAAAGAGGTAAGGTAGAGTACGTGGTAAAAATGCCCAATTCAGTTAAAAATAATAAATAAATGCGATAGCCAAAGAAAGTCTCTGGTTCCCAGGAATCAAAACGGGAACTGGACAGCCCTTGTTTCAGAACAAAATACCCTAACTAAAGCAGTGTGTTAATTAAAAAACTTTTAAAACTAAAAAAAAAAAAAAATACTGATACGAGGTTATTTTAAAATGATAACACGACTGGACCTATACTTAGGGTGACCTTTCTCTCTGGGCAAAGAAACGAATCTGACAACTGTCATGGTAGAAGATGGCAGAGGAGTTTTTCAAAATTAAGTTCCATTCTTAGAACAGTGTTGTCTCCAGGGCATCGGTCTCCATGGACAATGATGCATAAAGTGAAACCATAAGTGAGGGATTCCTGGGGTTAGAAATGACTGGCACAATCAGAAAGAACCACAGTAGCAAATAACCAACTCATTGCTTCCTACAAGCAAAAGGGATGTACCCTGTGCCATAGGACTAGTTCAAATGGATCCAATCAGGTGCTTAGCACACTTTCACAGACTAGCCTTCCAGGGCTACTGTCAGGTGGAGTTAGAACTGGATGGCACCCACTGGGTGCATGTTGCCTTTAGCATCCAATAGGAATATACCTGGAAAACAGAAGATGTACCTTGGGTAGAAAAGAAAAGAAAAGGGTAAACAGAAAAAAAGTACAGTTATAAAAGAACTTACTGTAACAATAGATCTTTGAGAGGATCTGTTGCAGCAGGCCACATTGGCAGGACATAGCCGCCAGGCATTAGGACTACACAGAAACTTTATAGCTAGCAGTCTAGCAGAGGGGACCACCCACCTCTGGCGTCACCCTCTAATGTTGGCCTATCCTATAAGAGTGGGAGGCCCCCACAGCCTCCTCAGTTCTCCCACCAGAGACCAAAAGCAAAAGCCCGCTAGGGGAACTGTGGAGATGCCCAAGGTATCCTTAGAACAAAAATGAAAAAGAAAGCAGAAGGATCTCCGCCTTGGAAGAGGAGAGCTAGGCTGAAGGCCAAAATGCCATAAAGAAAGAACAAAGGGGGAAGGCAGGAGGGAAAAGCATGGCCTACTGCAAGAGATCCTCTCAAAGATCTACTGTTATGGTAAGTTCTTACATAACTGTACTATCTTATTTTGAGGGTATCTCTTGCAGCGGACCACATAGGTAGGATGAGTCCCAAGCAGATCTGGCAACAACTGACAGACAGTCCGGGTGGCTGGCCATAAGGATCTAAGACAGAAGGCCTTGAAGAACAGTCAGGCAG
Organism: Neoceratodus forsteri; assembly: GCA_016271365.2. Lineage (NCBI taxonomy): Eukaryota > Metazoa > Chordata > Ceratodontiformes > Ceratodontidae > Neoceratodus > Neoceratodus forsteri. The sequence goes on from CM057453.1 coordinate 130,752,171, forward strand.
AAATTAGCCCTATACCTAGAGGCGAGGTCAATGCTGTAATGTTTGGTAAAGGTATGAACAGTGCTCCAAGTAGCAGCTGCACAGATCTCCGCAGCTGAAACATTATGGAAACATGCCACGGAAAGAAGTTATGTAAGAACTTACTGTAACAGTAGATCGTCAAGGGGATCTCAGCCATCAGGTCACACCATACGAACTTCACCATTGGTAAAGCAGGATTCACATGGAAGACATTTCCAACAGTTCAACTGGGGCCGACCATGCCAAAGTCACTTGCTGATGCTGTCAACTCTATAAAGGCATGAGTGGCCCTGCTCCCTCTTCAGTTCTTCTCTCCCCCCCACCCGAGACAAATGCAGCAAACTCCTGCTACAGAAGACCAAGGAAAGAGAGGCGTCCAGGATGAAATAAAAGGTTGGAGACACCAGATAGCCAGTCCAAGAAGAGGACCACAAGAAGGGGGAAGGAAGGCAGAACCGATGACTGAGATCCCCTCGAAGAGCTACTAATATGGTAAGTTCTTACATAACTGTTCTATCTTCTTTGGGGGTATCTCAGTCATCAGGTCACACTGTAGGAATGAGTCCCAAGCAGTTACAAGCACATCAGGAGTCAGGACAGACTTGGAAGCAGGCAGACCAAGGCCAAAGACAGAACGTCTTAAAGTTCAGCACAGCCAAAGCCTGCAAGGCTCTGGAAGCAATGTCCAGACTGTAGTGCCTGGCGAAAGTATAGATGGTACTCCAGGCAGCAGCAGCGCAGATGTCAGCTGCGAGGAGACCCCCTTGAAACAAGCCACTGAGGCAGCCATGCCACTCGTAGAGTCGGCTTTCACTGCCCCAAGCAACTCCTTGCCATGTTTACTGTAGCAAAACACAATACAATTGACCAACCATTTGGACAAACATTGTTTGGAAACCTGAATGCCCTCTCTTCCCTAGATGAAAGAAACAAAAAGCTGCTTTGACTTTCTGCAGTCCTTAGTAGATATTTCAGAATTCTGCGCACATCTAAAGTACAGAGCAGTGCTTCCCCTGGTTTGGCATGCTCTGGGAAACACACAGGGAGGGGGATAGATTGGTTCAGGGTAAACTCAGACACCACCTTAGGAAGAAACTTGGGATTCATGTGCAAAGACACCCTGTTTTTTTGGAAAAATCCTATGAGCAGAAGTAATAGCAACCAAAAATAACGTTTTCCATGAAAAGAAGCGTAGCTCACGAGATGCGACTGGCTCAAATGGAGACAGGGTCAATTTTTCCAAAATAAAATTCAAGCTGGAACAGGGTTACAGATTGGAGGCTTCAGATGTAGGAAGCCCCTGAGAAAAAGTTCGGGTCACATCTAGCTGAGCCACGGTATGACCCTCTATGGGCTCATGGAAAGCAGAGATAGTCAAAAGGCGCACCTTGAGGGATGAATACTGGAGGCCAGTGATATCAGGTAGTCCAGGATTGGGCTCACCGGACAGGTGAAAGGGTCCAGATGGTGCTTGGCAGCCCAGATGGTGAACCTCTTCCACTTCATAGTATAGGTAGCCCTAGTAGAGGGCTTCCTAGCCACCACCAGGACGTCAGCCTCCTTTTGGAAAACCCCAAAATCGGGCAACTGCTAAATAATCAGAAGCCAGACATGCAGATGGAGGGACCTGAGGTGTGGATGGACCAGGGTCCCCTGAGCCTGCGTCAGCAGATCCCTGCAGAGAGGCAGAGTAATAAGAGATTCTGCTGCTAACTGCTGCAGTAATGGAAGCAATGGCCAGTAAGGCACTACCAGGATCTTGCTGGTCCCCCCTCCAGCTGCAGCTTGATTAGCACCCTCTGAATCAGCGGAAATGAAGGGAAGGCATAACAAAACCTCCCACTCCAAGAGATGGACAATGCATCTTGCCACAAAATTCCAGGTCCTGGATCTAGTGAGCAGAAATTGGTCAGTTTTGCGTTGAGTGGGGACGCAAAAAGGCCCAACTCTGAATGACCCCACCTGTCGAACAGGTCTTCTGTGATGGACAACAGAAGCTCCCATTCATGCATTCTGGACTGGGTCTGGCTGAGGCTGTCTGCTAGGGTGTTCAGCACACCTGGAACATGGACAGCTGAGAGTTCCAGGCTGTGATCCAGTGCCCAGTACCAGACCGCCCCCCGCCCCTCTGTTTGTTGATATAGTAGATAAAACTGAGATTGTCCGACTGAATCAACAACAGGCCTGGAAAGAGGTGGTTCTGGAAGGCCTGCACGGCATACAGGACTGCCCGCATGTTGAGGATGTTTATATGGAGGGAAGTCTGGACCAGGGACCAGGCACCCTGAGTCTGGAAGGGACCCAAATGTGCCCCCCAGCCCAAGCCGGAGAAATCTGTTGAGAATCTGCTGGGGAGATGAAATCAGGAATGGGACCCTTCTTCAGAGATTTTGGGGGTCCCCTCCACCACTAAAGGACTCTGTGGGCCAGAGAGGAGACCAGCCCCAGTTGCTCCTGGTCATCTGTGCGTTGGTCCCACTGAACCCGAAGGGTTCACTGGAACACCTGCATGTGCAGTCTGGCCATGGGGATAGTAGAAACGACCATGGCCATGAGGCCCAGGAGCCTCAGGTAAACCCTCATGGAAACATAGCGGCTTTGAGCCACCACCTGAGCCTGTGATTATGAGACACACTGCTCTGTCTGGCTGCAGGAAGACCTTGTCCTACACTGAGTCCAGGATCTCCCCCTATGTACTCCAATCTTTGAGCAGGGATCAGAATGGACTTGGGCAGCTTGACAGTAATGCCAAGGGAGTGGAACAACTGGAGGGTCCTCTCCAGAATCCTTAGAAGCTGAGCCATGGATGGGGCCTTGAGTAACCAGTCATCCAGGAAGGGGAAGACGTACAGGCCTTCTCACTGAAGAGTGGCAGCTACCACTGCCAAGCATTCTGTAAAAACCTGTGGCACAGATGACAAGCCAAAATGCAAGACTCTGAACTGGTAATGCTCGCCTTGAGAAAGAAACCAGAGGTACCTCCTCCTGTGCGGTGGGCACACCAAAATATGCACTTAGGCGTCCTGCATATCAAGGGAGCACAACCAGTCACTCTGTTTGAGCAGGGGCAACAGACTTGGTAGAGTGACAATGCGTAACTTTTTGTACTGGATGTAGAGGCTGAGGTCAGTTGAGATCTAGAATAGACCTCAGATTTCCAGTTCTTTTGTGGATCAGGAAAAACCTGGAATAAACCTCCTGTTCTTCTGCCACCTGGGCACTGGCTTGATCACCCTTTTTCACAGAAGGGAATGCACCTCCCCCGAAGGACCTCTGCGTGGTCTGGAGGGTAGATGGAAGGCACCGGAGGAGTCTCTGGGGGCTTTTCTAAAAAGCTCCAGAGTGTGCCCCTCTCTTATTATCTGAAGAATTCAAACATCTGAGGTTATCGTTCTCGACTGATTGAGATGGAGGGAGAACCAACCTCTGACCACCACCTCTTGGCCAGGGACCAGAAGATGGGGGTCTGGCAAGAAGTCAGGCGGAGGCGGATCCAGCCACAGGGGCTGATCCACTGTCTCTGGGCTGTTTCGTAGCAGGACCCTAGGTGGAGGAGAGGGTAGGCAAGGCGGAACTGGCTTTCTTTTTACCCTGGAGTCTAGAGCCTGTACCGGACTTTTGGGACACCTCAAGAAAGAGTGACCTCTGTCTTTTCCAGGGCTGGGCATGGTAGAGTGAGTAGACAGATTTGAGGGCCCTGCACAAGGCCTGCAATTCACCGATTATGTCCTTGGATATCAGGCCTGAAGAGTTTCGAGCCATTGAAAGGGGCATGAAGTACCTTTTGCTGGACATCCACTGCAAAACCAGACACCCTCAACCAGGGGTGCCTACGCAGTTAAATACCCATGGCAATAGCCATGGTAACAGTGTCCGACATATACAAGGCCCTGAGGAGGTGTTTACTGATATCCTCGGTGGCTTGGAGGGACTTAAGGACATCCTATTTCTGGGAACCCTCTGGGAGGGCCTTAGCAGCCGCCCTGCCCTTTATCCATATGGTATTTTGTACTTGACCATATGGGGTAATTTGCAATCTGGGGTCCCAGAGCAGAGGAGGCATACACACTCTTATCCCTGAAGTCTAGCCTCCTACATTCCCTGTCAGGGGGAAGACAGCCGAGGGGTTTTGGCACCTTAGACCTATCATGTGCTGCTTTCATGACCACAGAATCAGTCTCAGGCTGGGCAGCATAATAGAGCAAGCCATGGTGGGGGGGGGGGCATGAGAGAGCTTATCTGCCCTCCTAGGCATGGCAGGGACCATGTCTGGGTGGTGCCATGCAGCAGTAGTGACTTTCCTTAGAGAAGGCAAAATGGGAGGAATGACCTTTGCTGGAGATTCTGGGATCTCCAAAAAGTCCACCAGGTCCCATCAGGTGGCATCCTCTTCCTCAGTGTGGAACCCCACTGCAGCAGACAGCTGCTTCATAATATTGAAGAAGGTGGGACCTCCAGGAGGGGACCTGAGAGTGTATTTCACAGAGTCCTCACTCACCTTAGAGGCTGTAGACCTGTACGAGGAAAAAGTTTCCTCCTCCTCCTCCTCTTCCTCAGGGAGGATAAGGTCTGGATGGTACTCCTCCTCTACTTCAACCTGGTCTAGCTCAGGGTCTCATGAATGAGGGACTAATGGCCCCTTAAATGGCACGCCCTGAAAAGGCCGAACAGGCGTCGATGACCAGAGATACCAGTCTATGAGCACCAAGCTGGTACACAAGAGCCATTGTCAAATAAGTCAAAATAGTATTGAGACTGATGGCAGGTGAAGGCTATGTCAAATCGCTGGATCAGTGTGCGACAAACCATCTGTCAGGTCTTGAGAGTCTGACAGCCCCAGTGTCTGAGGGCCTGGAGAGGTATATGGCCTCAACGGTGGGGTCGGGGTCAACGACTGAGCACCCAATGACCCAAGGTTCGAAGGCCGACCTCCCTGTGAAGAGGGAGTTGGGGATGTCAGTATGTGCCGGTAGAAGCAGAGGGAATCGATGTGGCAGCAGCCAATGGAGTATCCCAAGAAGAAGCAACCAGGGAATGGGAGCATCTCCAGGGGGAGTGGCCCTGGTATTTTCTGTGGTTCCCCCCCCCGAGGACTTGTCTCGAGCCTTCAAAAGAAAAGGGAGCCGACTAACCCACGGCAACTGAAGGAGGGACCCCGGAGGACCCTACAGAACTGGCTACCTGCTGTTCCATAAGGAACTTCTTCGAGTCTTTTTCGATGCCTTTGGGTTGTAATGTTGAATTTTGGCAGAGCTCACTGGCAGGAACATAGGTAGTTAGGCCCAAGACAGCAGATGCAGAATTTGTGTGTTGTCTGAAGCTTGTGATCTTCTTTCACAGCGATGGAAGAGAAGTGGAAGAGTGATTCTGTCATAAACAAGGTGAAATACTCTCTATCAAAAAGCGATTCCCAAACAAAACGCTGAATAAAAAAATCGTAGGCAAAAAGGCATGAACTGCAATGGAACTTCCGCAGAGACCCATGTGAGAGGAGTCGATGGTGGGAAATAACTGAGGAGGGAGCGGGGCCACTCACACCTTTATAGGGTTGATGACATCCGCAGGTGACGTTGAAGTGGCTGGCCCCAGTTGTACTGCTGGAAAAGTCTTCCATGTGGATCCTGCTTCACCAACGATGAAATTCCTACAGTGTGACCTGATGACTGAGATACCCCCCCAAAGAAGATATGACCATACCTCTGATTGAATGTCCATGAACCACACCTGGAAGTTCCTTACCATACTTCCTGTAACAGAAGACAATACAGTTGGCTAACCATTTGGATAAGCACCGTTTGGACACCAGAACACCCCCGTTCCCAGTAGCAAAGGAAACAAATAACTGGGAGTGATCCAAGGTCGAAGTCTGTTTAGAAGACATACAAGGAGCCGGCAACACCGGTAGGACTGAGTCCCAAGCAACACCATAACTGACCAGAAGAGCAGCTGGAAGGAGGCAGTAGATATCAGCATAGGGCTCAAGAAGGCCCTGAAGGGGGGGCGTGGCCAGCAGCCGAGCTGTAAGCAGCTTTTTTCCACAGCTCCACATCCAGACCTGTATCACTGGTTAAAACAACATATTTCTTCCAGAAGATCAATATTATTTGGGTCTAAGAGGACAAAGAATGTCTAGAGCTGCAGTTTGATATCAAACTTATTGCTGAGTGCCCTCTGATTACTTGAACATGGGCCAAACAAACAGAACGGGAGCCCCTGCAGATGGAACCCGCCCAAAGGAGACCAAGGCGACTACCAGCAAACACAGCCAACTTGAGGAGTCAGAGCAAGAAGGGCCTCAGCCTTCTAATGCTACCCTCCTGAGAGCAATCCAAGGCTTAGACCGTAAAATTGAAGATTTTGGCGCAGACCTTAAACAATTAAGCACTAAGGTTGAGGTAGTGGAAGACGAGGTGAAGGGAGCGTCTCACAAACCCGACAGGGCCCTGGTTGTATCTGCAGGGCTCACCACGGAGAATGGGCTGCTTCGGAAGAGGCTGGAAAACCCAGAAAATGCTACGCGGGCCTCTCATGTACATCTCCTGGGCCTTCCAGAAAGATTAGAAGGGGAACAATCATTGATGTTCTTGCAGACACGACTGCAGGACTTTCTTCAGATCAACCAGCCTTTTCAAGTTCTTAAGGCCAATCGGATCACGCCACGCGGTAGCCAATGGAGGGCTGCTACGGGCATCACCTTTCCTCGTACTCTGATGCTGGTGCTTCGCACTGCGGCTGAGAAGGACATGGTGTTACAACAGGCTAAACATCTTAGCCCCTTTACTTGGGAGGATCGCAGGATTCATTTATTCCTGGACTTAAGTTTTGCTACCAGAACATGCCGGAAATGTTTTGATGGTATACGGGAACGATTAAGAGCCTTAGGAGTCCATCATGTACTTTTGGTGCCAGCAAGCCTCAGGATCGTATACGGGGGGCAAGACATACCAATTTTCAGAGTTATCAGAGGCCTCCAAGCTCTTAGAGAAAATAGAAACACAATTTTCATCTAAGGAAGAGGCTTCTGACTCTGATAAGGAACAGGACACTTGAACTGCATATTCTCTACTGAAAGTAACAGTAAGAAGGGCTGTGGGGAGTAAAAATAAGAGCTGTGAATTAAGATAATATATATTTTTAGAGCGGGCCTATACAAAATACTTTCCTTGCTATATTTTAGAAATATATGATTATGCTGGGAAGTTTCTGATAGCTAAAAAGGGAGTCTGGCATGGGATAATCTGTTCTGATTTCAGAAATATGTAAGCTCTTTCTTCCCATAGTATGCTATATAGCATGTTTCTAGAAGTTCAATGTTGGTTAAAAGTTGTTATAAAAACCTGGTTTACAGGAAATACACTGGAAGTGGTTGTTGGGGGAGAAAATTATGCATAACTAGTTGTTTTTAGTATAACCGATGTTACATGGGGCTATATACCCTTTTTCTTCTTAGGGTGCAAGATGTGGCTTAACCTTTACTCGAAGCCCTGCTCAAGGCTATATATGCCTTTCTTATATACAATTGATGCTATATTACTGTGTGCTTAGACACAAATCATTAACTGGACTTTAAATAAGAAGCTTCTGTTTGGTAACCCCCATGTGTGATAACGATTTATAGGGGGCATTATCCTTTTTGTAACTGTAAAAAATGTGGAATCATTTTTAACCAATTGTATGCCTGCCTATATGTGATATAATGTAATGTTGATTGTTGCATAAAATCAATAAAATATAATTAAAAAAAAAAAAAAGGCCCTGAAGGACTGCAAAGCTGAAACTGGCCCTACGTCTAGAAGCAATGTCCAGGCTGTAGTGCCGAATGAAGGTGTAGACAGAGCTAAGCTATACAAAAACAAGGATACTGGACTTTAGAAGGGCTGACTTTGGCAAAATGGGTGAGTGCCTAAGGAATGCACTAACAAATGGGCAGGAAGGAGGGGTGGAAGAACAATGGAGAAAAATCAAAACTGCCATAATGGAGGTAACAAGCCTTTGTGTGAAACAAATAAAGAAAACAAACGGAGTGAAAAACCACTATGGTTCTCAAAAGAGGTGGCAGGGAAGGTTAAGGAGAAAAAGGCTGCATTCAGAAAGTATAAGGAATCACAGAAGGAGCACGATAGGGAACTGTATCAATTAAAGCAGAAAGAAGTGGGGAAGGCAGTCAGAATAGCAAAGGCCCAAACCGAGGAAAAGATAGCCAACTCAGTTAAGAAGGGGGATAAAACCTTTCATAGGTACATTAGGGAGCATAGAAAGGTTAAAGGAGGGATAGTGAAGATTAATAAAGGAGAGGGGAGGTGGGCAGAGGGAGACAGTGAAAAGGCAGAGATACTGAATGAATACTGTTGCTCAGTATTCACAAAAGAAGAAGAGGAGGAGTTATCTAAATCAAACAATAGAAGCACTCTGCATAGGTGGGTCAACACCAGTCCATTTACAGAAGAAAGAGTCTTGAAAGAACACCTAAAACTCAAGGTGGACAAAGCAATGGGGCCTGACGGGATTCATCCCAGAATCCTAAAAGAACTAAGGGGGGACCTAGTGACACCACTGACCACACTTTTTAACAAATCATGGGAGGATGGGGTGGTACCTGAGGGACTGGAGGAGGGCAGATGTGATTCCCCTTCACAAAAGTGGGAGCAAGGCGGAAGCAGGAAACTACAGACCTGTTAGTTTGACCTCAGTGGTAGGGAAAATGATGGAATCACTTCTGAAAGAAAGAACTGTTGAGTACCTAGAGGTCAGCGGGGCACATGACCCAAAGCAGCATGGATTCACAGTGGGAAGGCCATGTCAGACAAATCTAATTGATTTCTTTGACTGGGTGACTAAAGTAATAGACCAGGGAGGGGCTGTGGATATGGCCTACCTAGACTTTAGCAAGGCATTTGACACAGTACCGCACAAAAGATTAATAATCAAGTTAGCCAGCCTGGGAGTGGGTCCTAGGGTGGTAGCGTGGGTAGCAAACTGGCTGCACAACAGGACACAGAAGGTAATAGTGAATGGAACTCATTCCGAAGAAAGGGGAGTTAATAGTGGAGTACCTCAGGGCTCAGTACTGGGTCCAGTCCTCTTTAACGTCTTTATAGGTGACATTGTAGAGGGTCTGGAAGGAAAGGTATGCCTCTTTGCAGACGATACAAAGATCTGTAACAGAGCTGATACACAAGGGGGGGGTAGAAAGGATGAGAAGGGACTTGGCAAAGTTGGAGGAATGGTCAGGTGTATGGCAACTTAAGATTCAGTGCAAAGTAATGCACCTGGGAAACAAAAATCCAGGAGAAGAGTACACAATGGCAGGGGAGGTACTAACAACAACAATAATGGAAAGGGACCTGGGGGTAATCATATCAGATGATGTAAAGGTGGGTAAGCAATGTGAAAAGTCAGTAAGGAGAGCTGGGGGGATACTGGGACGCATAGGGAGGGGCATCACAAGTAGAAAAAGGGAAGTGGTTATCCCTCTGTACAGACAGTAGGTGAGAACCCATCTGGAGTACTGCGTGCAGTTTTGGAGACCCCTTCTACGCAAGGACATAGACAGGATGTAAGCAGTCCAGAGGAGGGCAACTAAAATGGTGCAGGGTCTGCATCAGAAACCATATGAAGAGAGACTGAGAGAGGTTAATATGTATACCCTTGATGAAAGGAGGGATGGGTGGGACATGATAGAAACTTTCAAGTACCTCAAGGGAATCAACAAAGTCCAGGAGGGTAGCATTTTTCAGAAAAAGAGATGTGCAAGAATAAGGGGGCACAATTTAAAGATAGAGGGGGGATGACTCAGGGGTAATGTGAGGAAATTCTTTTTCACGGAGAGTGGTGGGTGCATGGAACCGCCTTCCTGGGGAGGTTGTGGGGTCTAAAACAGTGGGGGAATTCAAACATGCATGGGACAGACATAAGGCAATTATAGTGGGGGGTTGCAGGAAGTAGGCTGTTGGTTAACTAGAACCTGCAGCTTATCCAAGGTAGGGAAATGGGCAGACTGGGTGGGCCAAGTGGTCCTTATCTTCCGTCAAAGTCTATGTTTCTAGCTCCAGGTGGCAGCCCCACAGATGTCCACACCAGACACATGCTTGAAGCAGGTGGTAGAGGCAGCCATACTGCTGGTGGAGTGGCCTTTAACCGACCCAAGCAAGGGCTTGTTGTACTTGCGGTAGCAGTAAATGTAATTAGCTAACCACTTCGACAAACATTGTTTCAAAACAGGTGCTCCCTCTCTCTTGGGAGCAAACAAAACAAACTGGTCAGTTTTTCGAACAGACTGGGTGCGATGGGTATGATACTGGAGCACCCAATGAACATCCAAAAATGGAAATTATGTACTTACCGGAATTATGATCTTCCCAAATATCTTCACCATTCATTACTGATGGGTCCTACTGGAGGTCAGGACCCTGCACAGAAAAAAGAACACTGCCTCTTTAAATTTTTTATGCTGGGTGGAGACAACGTCAGGATGGCACGGTCGCCCTCGAGGCCAGTGTTCCACGTGCACTCACGGGTTTCCAGTAACAGACGCCGACTCCTCCCAGCCCTCAGTTCTGTTCTGCCAGGCGAGGAACAGGAAAGGGAGGTATCTGAGGGCCAGGGTGCCTGAATGATAGGGAAGGGTGAAAAATAAAATGAAATAAAGCCAACAGGATAACTAGGGTTAGACCAGAGGGAAAACTAAGATGGACTGATAGTGGTGACCAGAACACTGGGCAGCCTTGGGCAAAGTAAAACAACTGAGATAGGAGAGAGGGAAGGAAGACAGATGGAAGAAGAAACACTGGCCCAACTCTCTCCCAATACTCCCCTGCCCCACAACTCCACAGGACTCTCCTTCCCAAGTGAAAGAAAAGAGGGAAAGGAATGATCCAGAACTTAGGAGCCCAAGCTGGATCAAGAGGGAGGAGAAGGGGGGGTGGTGGAAAGCTGCAGAGGAGGAAGAGCCAGAGGCCTGGGGACCTGACCCTACTGAGAAAAAAAATCTCTTTTTCCATTTTTATTTTCAGAATGAGAGGGACAGAGCCTGATCTCTCATACTGACAGAGCCATTTCTTACCTTCTGTCTTTATCCACATCTTCCCCTCCTGGTCTGTGTGTCCACTGTCCTCCTAAAATTCACCACACAAGGTGAAAAATAACAACCCAGAAGAGGATTGCTCCAGGAGAGCAGAATTTAAAGTCCAGAGGGCTGCTCAGCTGTAGAGAAGCAATTAAGGAGGTTATACCCCAATAGTATCCCACAGAAGTGGTGAGGCAACCTCGTAGCCCACCAGCGGTGGAAAAGCATCTAGATTGGACACAGGGTTTGCCCAAGACAGAGTCCTGTTTTCCTGTTCTCCCCAGCCTGGAAGGGACGGGAGAGAGGAAAAAGGACTGAGCCACCAGTGTCTGATCATAGGGAAGTGGGTGGGTGTAATGAATGGTGAAGATATTTGGGAAGAGCATAACTACGGTTAGTATGTAATTTCCACATCTTACCCAAATCAATCTTCACCATTCATTACTGATGGGTCCAAGTACCAAGAAGGTGAACCCTGGGGGAAGGACATTTTCCCAGCTTCACATGGGGGAGAAAAAGACACAGGAGGAGGGGATCGATCCAGGCCTGGCTAGGCCCGAGGACTTGACAGGGCCAGCGAATGGTCCTGAGATCCGGGAGGTGGAGGGTGCCCCTGAAGAAAAAATTACTCACCTTAGTAATGTTGTTTCTTCTAATGGAGTCTTGCTATATTATGACATATGCAGTTTGACCCAGCCTTCGAACTGCTCCGGAGGTGAAAGAGTTAACTTTCTATGCCAAGCATGGAATCTTGAGCGTGAGCTCAGTTGAGAACTCTGTCTGTTGTTCTTCAAACTCAAACTGTCAGATCTTTACGAGCAAAACTCACTAAGATTCTGTGTGGAAGCTGTAAACTTACACTAGCCAACTGGCTACTAAAATATTAACACATTTTTTGGTCCCAAAACAAAGACTCAAGTCAGGGGATCCAAAAAATAAAAACACAACACCCAAACACCCCAAAAAGGGGGTGAAAAAACAAGGTGGGCATCTGCTAAGTGCCAACACTGCACTGCCCACCCACATCCCAAAAGCAGAGGTTCTGAGAGGGGCAGACAGGGGGGGAGGTCATAATATAGCAAGACTCCATTAGAAGAAACAACATTACTAAGGTGAGTAATTTTTTCTTCAAATAACATGAAGTCTTGCTATATTATGACATATGCAGACTACACAGCAGTACCTCCATGGAGGAGGGACAGAACCTACTTAGGAAATAGGCTTTGAAGCACAGCTGTGCCAAACCGAGCATCACTCCTAGCCTGGATGTCCAGGGAGTAATGCTTGGTGAAAGTGTGAACTGTTTTCCAGGTAGCTGCTTGACATATCTCTAGGATAGGGATGTCCTTGGCTGCTGTACCTCTAGTAGAGTGAGCCCTCAGGCCTGAAGGGGGAACCTTACCCAGTTTTTGATAACAAAATTGGATACAAGAGACAATCCACCTGGCAATGGATCTTTTAGTGGCAGGTTTCCCTTTACCAACGTCACCATAAGTGAGGAACAGTTGGAGGGAGTCAAACCTGTGACCCTTGGTACGTTCTATGTAGTAACTAAGGGCTCTCTTCACATCTAAGCTGTGCAGCCTCCTCTCGCCAGAGGAGGAATGGTCAGTGAAGTACACTGGAAGAGATATAGATTGATTAAGGTGGAAATCAGAAACCACCTCAGGACCACTTTATCTCTGTGAAAGGAGATAAAATCAGACTCCACTGACAAAGCTTGTAATTCACTTATGCATCTGGCAGAAGTGATGGCTACAGGAAACACAGTTTTCCAAGTCAAGTACTTAAGCTCTGCTGAAGACAAGGGCTCATAGGGGGGTTGCATAAGCTGAGCAATGCAAACATTAAGATCCCAGGCAGGAGCAGGGTCCCTGAATGGAGAGTTGGTGTGAAGCAATCCCTTGAAAAACTTGAGAATACAGGGTGAGCAGAAAGAGAAGAGGGCTTCCCTGCTGATATAAAAGCAGAGACAGCTGCCAAGTACACTTTCAGGGTAGCTGGCCTCAGCCCCAAAGTATTTAAGTGGACCATATAATCCAGGACTGTGGGCAAATCAGCAGATTCTGGGGAAATATGCTTTCCAGAGCACCATATGGAAAACCTTTTCCATTTAGAATTATAAGTAGCCCTGGTAGAAGGCTTCCTAGAAGCTTTAAGATATCAGTACACCTTGAGAAGGTGTAGGTCAGCAAACTCTAACTCTTCAAGAGCCAGGCCTTGAGATTGAGGGATTTGAGATTGGTACCAAACTCTCCCTGGGCACAGGTTAACAGATTGTGATTCCTGGGAAGACACAGGGGAAGGTGGACTGCTAAGGACAGAAGGAGTGGATACCAGGGCTGTCTGGCCCAATCTGGAGCAATCAGAATCATCTTGCAAGGTTGAGATCTGATTTTGACTAGCACCTTGAACAAGAGAGGGAAGGTGGGGAAGGCATAGAAACTTCCTTCCCAGTTGAGAAGGAAGGCATCCAGAGGACTGAGCCAACACTGAGGGCCTGCAGCAAAATAGCGGAAGTTGGTGATTGTCTGGGGCTGCAAAAGATCTATCTGAAGGGTGCCCCACCTGGCAAATACTACCTCCAGTACTAGGGGGTCCAGAGACCATTCGTGATGGCCCTGGGAAATCCTGCTGAGAGCATCTGCCAGGACATTGTCCTTGCCTGGGAGGTGAACTGCCATTAGGGAGGTGTTCAGGGAATAAGCCAGAGAACACAACTTCACTGCCTCAGTGCACAAGGCCGAAGACAGAGTGTCCCCTTGCTTGTTGATGTACCACATTGTAGTGGTGTTGTCTGTTCTGACCTGTACCACTTTGTTCTGAACAGATGCAGAAAAAACCTGAAGTGCTAGAAAAACTGCTCTGAGTTCCAACAGATTGATGTGAAGCAGAGATTCCTGAGGGGACCACAATCCCTGGGTGGTGAGGTTGCCCATGTGAGCTCTCCACCCCAAGAGGGACGCATCTGTAGTAAGGGTCAAGGAGTGAGATTGAGGGATGAAAGGAACCCCTTGTCTCAGGTTGCTCTGATCCTGCCACCACTGTAGGGCCTGGATCAGGGTTCGAGTTACTGGATCAATTTGGTTAGAGGATCTCTCCTTTGAGACCAGAAGGCTCTCAAATGGAACTGAATGTCCCTCATCTGAAATCTTGCTCCCTGCACTACTGCTGTGGAGGCAGCCATGTGCCCTAGCAGCTGCAGAAAATGCCTTGCTGGTCGAGAGACCTGCAGAGTGAAGGAGGAGGCCAGAGCCACCAGGGTCTTTGCTCTTTCTAGAGGGAGGAAAGCTCTGGCCTGCTTTGTGTCAGTTCTGCGCCTATGAAGTGAGTAGCTGAACAGGCTCTAGAACTGACTTTGGGAGATTGAGAAGGAAACCTAGAGATGTAAGCAGCTGCTGGGTAACCTGAAGGTGTAATTTGACTTGGTCTGGAGACTGGCCCACTATGAGCCAGTCGTCCAGGTAGAAAAGATGGCAATCTTTTGCCTTCTTAAATGAGCAACTGCTACTGCCAGGCATTTTGTGAATACCCTTGGGGCAGAGGTGAGGCCGAAGGGCATTGCTCTGAACTGGTAATGGCCTGAGGGCAGTTTGAATCTGAGGTACTTTCAGTGGGAGCTTCTGATGAGAACATGGAAGTAGGCATCCCTGAGGTCCAGGGATGCTAGCCAGTCCCCTAGCCTTAGAGAGGGTAAAATAATTCCCAGAGTCACCATTTTCAATTTTGGTTTTAAAAGGTGCTTGTTTAGGTATCTGAGATCCAGGATGGGCCGCCATTCTCCTGTCTTTTTTGGGGTAAGGAAGTACCTGGAGTACAGTCCTTTGCCCTGGTGTAGGGGAGGTACCCTTTACAGCTCTGAGAGCCAGGAGGGTTGAGACTTCTGTTTCCAGAGCGAGAGCCTCTGATGGATTTGCAGGTGGAAAGGATCTGGTTCTCATCTTTGGAAATTATTTGAAGCTGAGAACCAGTCCCTGGTTTACTACTTCCAGGACCCACTTGTCTGATGTTAAAGACTCCCAGTCCTGGACGAAGTAAGCCAGCCTGCCCCCTACAGGTAATGGAGAATCGGCCCTGGCCCTCCCATCAGGGTGCCTGTTTGGCAGGGGCTTTAGGCTGAGGGGTGGGAGCAGGCCTGCTCGTAGCCCGTCTGCCTCTCCCTCTGAAGAACCTCCTCCGGGCATAGGCTGAAGAGGAGGCCTGGGCTTGGTAAAAAGGTCTGTGAAAAGGCCTGCCCCTGCCCCTGGAAAGCTGCCTCTGAGGAGTGGCCTGCCTTTCCTTAGCCTGTGCACTCCTATAAGTGGTCCTATACTCATCCATTTTCTTCATGTAATTCTCTGTCTGCTCCCCAAACAGAGAGTTACCCACAACAGGAAAATCCATGGCCTTAGCCTGGGTATCCTGTGACAGGCTAGTACACCTGAGCCAAGCCATTCTGCGAAAAGCCACAGATGTAGCCATGACTCTTGAAGATACATCATTAGAGTCCACTGCAGCATGGAATTGCACCTTGGATGCCTCAATACCATCAGCAGCCACCTGCTCCAGCTCCTTGGCAAGCTGGCCAGGGACCTGTTTCGCTAGAACCATAACAGTATCCTGTCTGGATTTCTGGTATCTTGCAACATAGGCCATATAATTTGCCTGTCTGAGTCCCAAGGATGCTGCCATGTACTGTTTCTTTGCCATGGCATCAATCCTCCTGGAGTCCTTGTCAGGGGTGTGAAGCCAGGGAATATTTGCTTTATCACAGGCTGCAGCCTGCACTACTAACATGGCTGCATTGTTGGAAAGGAACTCCGTATCAGGGCCTGACAATGTGTACCTTTTGTCCATTTTTTATCCACAGGAGGTATAGTGTGAGGAACTTTTAAAATTTTTATTGTCTGTTTTCTAAAGATTTATGTAAAGGAATAGACAATCTCCTAGACTCTGGATATCCATCATTTCTACATAGTCAGGCTCCTCCTGTTCATCCACAGCTTCTTCCAAAGGGAGCTGGAGGTTTCACCCACTTTCTTATAAAACATAAAATGAGAAGAGGACTCAGAAAGCCTAGGGGGAGACACTCCTGAAGGTCTGTCTGGGGAGATGTCCAGTTCAATGGGCACATCCAGACTTTCAAAATCACATTCACTCTCTTCATAATCTTCCTCCCCGTCCTCCGGTTCATAAAATTCCTCTATATCATATTCTTGAACCGGTGGCACCGACTGAACCGACCGCTTACCTGATGGTGCCGGTTCAGTCGGAACCGGGGAAAGCGACTGGACAATTTTGATCGCTTTGGCTATCTCTGCAGCGGTTGGAGAAGAAAATTTTGGCTCCACACCTGCTGATTTTCTAGTCCTTTTTGCTGGGACTGACTCCTCCGAGTCAGCCCTCCGTTTGCCCGAGGAAGTCTCGCCCTGGTCAGAGGGCACTCCCTCTGGTTTGGTTGGCACCAAACCGGGCTGGCCATCCGGGTCAGCGGACTTCTTGACCTCTCGTTCCCTGAGCCTACCGACTCTCTTATCCAGGGTAGCTGCAGGGAAATTCTTGCAAATCTGGCAGTCTGCATTGAGGTGGTCAAACCCCAGACAATAAACACATGTGGTGTGTGGGTCAGCCTTGGCAAAGGCTTCCCCACAGACACTACAGTGCTAAACCCATGGGCCCGGTTTTTCTTTTGGGTTTCTCAGACATAGTGCCAGCCTAACCAAAAACTTGCCCGTTTACGGCAATCTGCCAAGCAAGACACCCTTATCGGTTCCCAACCGTGTCACGGGTCGTGGAAAAAAACGTAATGAAATCCGTTTTTTTTAGAACCGATAAGAACTGGGAACCGCACTCTAAATGCAATTTAATAAAGTTTAACAACAACCTGATCGGTTCAAACCGAACCGATAATATCGTTTGCAAGTTCCACACAGAAATAAAGTAAAACCTATCTATTACTTACGATACCACAGACAGAGCTTGAACCGACCGGTTGCGGTTAAAATATAGACAAAATGCAGTTTAAAAACCGAGAAATTACACTTTTTAACCGACAAAATGAACCGAGCAGCAGGAGAAATCTCCGGAGCGACTGTTCAGTGAGGGAGAGTAAAGAATCTGACAGTTTGAGTTTGAAGAACAACAGACAGAGTTCTCAACCGAGCTCGCGCTCAAGATTCCATGCCTGGCATGGAAAGTTAACTCTTTCACCTCTGGAGCAGTTCGAAGGCTGGGTCAAACTGCATATGTCATAATATAGCAAGACTTCATGTTGTTTGAAGAACTCGCCGTGCCTTGCGGGAAAAGAAGTGGGCCCTCTGGAAAGTTGAGGACATCACCCTATGCCAGGCCAATGGTGACAACCTGGATAGGCAAAGCCACGCAGCCTGCCTAATGCAGACTGAATATCCTACCAGCCTGGAAGCCACCTCAATGACACCATACACTGCCCTGGAGGGGTTTCTTGCTAGTTCCAAGCCCTGGGCAGTCAGGCGAATGGCTTGCCTGGTTCCCTCACTGTCAGGCAGTGCTGCTAGGATGTGCCCCAACAGAGAACAGATATGCCTTGCATAGACCATCTGGTGCACCTGATGAGCCAATATCCGCAACAGGAGGAATGCAGAAAAAAACACCCTCATCCCCCATCAATCGAGCTCAGCTGAGTCCATGTCAGGGAGGTGGTCCCGACTGAGGCATTGATGCCCTGAAGGAGTATCCAGGAACCCGAGACCTGAAGGAGGCTGCGGCACGGCACTCGGAGACTCCTCTGCTGCACAGTATCTACACATGCAGTCTCTAGGGGCAGGAGAAGGAGCAGAGGGATGTAATGGCCTTGGCCAATGAGGAATGACCAAACTGTCAGCGCTGTACTCCCCTAGGAATGACAGCACTGCGTGATCGGGATTCTGTCCAACTGAGTGGGAGATATGGAACTCCTTCATCGTCTCAGATAAGAAATATTGGTAGGATGTAAGATCCCCCACAGTGGAAAAATGGTGTGAAGAATCCTCTTCCTCCACTGAGGAAGCTGAAGAGGAGAGGAGAGGGAGTCAGATTCAGAGCTTGGTGGTGCTGAAGTTGAAGATCTGAAAATGACCTCAGAGATGGCCCTGAAGTAACAGGGAACAGCGCCGCCACAGCCCTGAATTGTTCCCAAGAAAGAGGGCCTTCAGGGCCAAGAAATCCTGGGAAAGGGGGGAAGGGAGGCAGAGACACTAGAAGAGGGATAGCCTGGTTGGACCAGAAAGGACCTCTGCCGAAGCTTTGTGTTTGCCCAGATATGCTCTGATTAGGGTGAGAACTGGCAGACCCTGAAACCCCAGCTCGCCCAACCCCTAAGGAGTGGGTTGCAGGATGCTCTTGAGGGAAATCCCCCAGAAGATGAGGCTGGAGCCATACAGCACCTCTCGGGAGGCTCCTGCCCTCACTCACTGCAGAGCCCCTCCGCAGAAGAAAGGCCGAACTGGACAGCCCTTGGCGGCGACCCCCAACTGCCCAAGGACGTGTGGGTCATCGTTTAGAGACAGGTCCACCAGCCCTCTTCTCCTGGGAAGAAGATCTGTTTTTCAGGAGGCCCAGTGGAGGAATCCAGGCTTGCCCTTCTCGAGGAGGCCCCCCACCCGGAGGAGGCTAGATGGTCTCTCTGAGGCTCATCCCGTCAGCGGAATCCAGATTACTATGGGACCGGACCTGGCTAACAAGGTAGAACCAGGCTTCAAGGAAGGCTTGGTCATGGCTGAGGAAGAGCTGACACCAACACCGGCACTGCTAAGAGAGGCAGCGCCGACCACGGCACCAACCTTGGCACCATGCCTGGACATGGCGCTGCCACTCTCTGGACCCCCCCAAGGAAGCTGCAAAGGTCCCTCAGAACCATAAGAGGTACCAGAAGGGTCTGGGTTTGTGGCACTGCTGGCAGCACCACTTCCTGGATGAGATGCCATGGCCCCGAAGACGTCCGAGTGGAGTCCAAAGAGCCAGGGACCCAATCAGGGATGCTTCTATCATCATCCCCTGAGGCAGGGAAGGAGACAACAGCCACCTCCAACAGGGCCACACCTGGAACTCTGGACCCTCCGATGCCCTGAGAGGCATCAGGGGGAGGCTTGGACATGCTATCCCTTCTGCTCATCAGTACCGGAGGCAATGCCGAGAACTGAAGCTGGCGGAGAGCACGGTCTTGAGGGGACCTCCAAAGGACAGCCCACATATAGCTCTGACTCCACCTTGGGGGTTGTCCGATCCTCAGAGGATAAGCCGGACTGCGAGGGTGATCAGTCACCTACCCGAAGGAAGACTACCTTCCCACCAAACTCGTGCGGGGACCCCGTGCACCAGCAAGAGGAGCAGACGGGATCCTTTTCCCACTGGGTCGTACAGACTGGGGCTAAGGGGTAGATCCCAAGGTACTTGCCTTGGCGTTCCGAGTTCGTTGATGCCTGCTGAGAGTTGGGGGTTCCCTACTCCAATGCACCGCATTAACAACCAAAGCACAGAAATCCACTGAAAAACAGGTGTCACGCCCGTCCATCAGATGGTGGGGACCCAGGCAAGAAAAGCAATGATCATGAGGGTCCTTAATCATGATGAAGTTGCCACAGGGGCACCGGTGCATAGGGGCAACTCCGGACCATTTCGACTTTGAACAATGCTCAGACCCCCAGCACACTGATGTGGAAAACCTGCTCCACTTCAAACCAGGTCCCGAGTCTGGCGGTCTGCCAGGTAGGCACCCCAGCCGAGGCACCCCAGCCAAGACCCGAGGCATCCATCGTGAGGCTCTGCTGAGGGGGCACAGCCTGGAAGGGAACCCCTCATAGAAGACTAGCAGGGTTCTGCCACCACTCCAAGGTCCTTCGCACCAGATCAGAGACCATAACTGGTTGATCCAGGTCATCCATGCGTTGGACTCATTGGAATCGAAGGGTCAACTGAGGAACCCACATATGCAAGCAGGCCAGGGGAAGCGTAGCTATAGCTGCTGCTTTGTGCCCCAACAAGCATAAGAACGTATGGGCCGGGGTCTGTCAACTGTAGGAGATGAAACGAGGCTGCTCTATCATGTGTTCCATCCTGTCCACTGGTAGAAAGGCTCTGGCATGGGAAGAATCCAAGATTGCCCCAATATACAGGAGGCACTAGCAGAGAGAGACAGAGAGACAAGACTTTTGCGGATTGACTGACTGTGATCCCCAAGGCCTGGAAGGGCTGAAAGGTACATTTCAAGGTCTGAAGCAAGAGATCCCTGGAGGGGGCTGTTAGCAGCCAGTTGTCCAGGTAGGGGAACACATAAAAGCCCCATCTTCTCAGAGCTGCCGCCACCACTGCTAGGCACTTGGTAAAAACCAGAGGTGCCGAAGAAGGGTCAGAAGGAAGGGCCCAGAACTGAAAATGGTCCTCCTGGAAGCAGAAGCGGAGGAAACAGCGGTGGGCCGGGAAGACCTGGATATGAAGATAGGCATCCTGCATGGCCAGGCAACAGAGCCAGTCCCCTGGTGAAGGAGCCCCTGGAGAATAACCATCCAGAAACGTTTGTACTCTTTGTACAGATTCAGATGGCTAAGGTCCAGGATCAGCCTCAAGTCCCCTGTCTTCTTGGGGATGAGGAAAAAGTGGGAGTAAAACTCCATTCCTCTTTGAGCTGGAGGGACAGGCTCTACGGTGGTCTTGTGCAGAAGAGCCTGAATCTATTCCCAGATGAGGCAGAGGTGGGCCAAAGGGTAATGGGAGGACAAGGGAAAGTGGTCAGAGGTGGCTCCAGAAATTCTAGGGTGTGCCTGTGCTCTATGAGCTGGAGCACTCATTGATCTGTGGTCACTACTCACCACCTGTCGAGGTAAAGGGAGAACCGACCCCCGACTGCCTCCCCCCAGGCCTCAGCTGGGGGGGGGGTCGGGCAAGGAGTCAGGCAGTTGACCTGGGGGTGGGCAGAGCAGCTGTGGGCGCTTGCAGGGGCCCTAGGAGCAGCCGTTGTGGCTGGGGGGATTTGAGCCTTGTGCTTGAAGGAGGCCTTCACCTGCTGGCCTCTGAAGGGCTCGCAAGAGGACTGATGAAAGAACCAGCGCTGGGTAGTCCAAAGCTAGAGCTTTAGAGGGAATAGATCGACCTGAGTGCCTTACTAGACTCCTGGAAGTGGTAGCCGATGTCCTAAGCATCACCCCAGAGCAGTACAGAGCCCCTAAAAGGGGCATCCAAGATGCTGGCTTGAACATCAGGTGCAAAGTCAGACACTCTGGGCCACGAATGGCACTGCACGCAGATCTCCATTGCCACCCCATGCCCGAAGGCATCAACAGCACTGTATGCTGCCCATAGAACAAGTGCCCACATCTGAACACGACTTTAAGAGCTGGTCCAGCTGAGTTTTGGTAGAATAATCTGAAAGAGTCTGTACCAGATCCCTCACCTGGTCCTAGAGGGCATTCTAGTACTGAACCATTCGGGCCAAATAGTTCACAGCCCGAATGGTCAGGGTTGTGGATGCACACATTCACTTCCCTTACTGATCAAGCTGTCTAGACTCCTTGTCAGGAGGGTGGGCATTAAGGTGTTTGGGCCCCTTAGTGCGGTCATGCCCGCATTCATGACCACAGAGGCCGGTGTGGGGTGCTCCCCAAAGAAGGGCTTATCCACCGATGCATTGTATAGGCAGTCATAGAAACACAGAATTTGACAGCAGATAAGGACCACCTGGCCCACCTAGTCTGCCCATTTTCCTACCTTGATGGATAAACTGCATATTCTAGTTAACCAAAAGCTTACTTCCTCCTACCTCCCACTAGAATTGTTTTATGTCTGTCCCATGCATTCTTGAATTCTCCCACTGTTCTTGACTCCACAACCTCCTCAGGAAGGCTGTTCCATGCATCCACAACCCTCTCCATGAAAAAACTTTCTAACATTACCTCTGAGCCCTCACCCCTCTATCTTCAAATTGTGCCCCCTTGTTCTTGCAGATCTCTTTTTCTGAAAGATGCTACCCTCTTGGACTATGTTAATTCCCTTGAGATACTTGAAAGTTTCTATCATGCCCCCCCCCACCACTCCTTTCCTCAAGGGTATACCTATTAAGCTGCTTTAATCTCTCTTCATATGTCTTCTGGTGCAGACCCTGCACCATTTTTGTTGCCCACGGAGATGGGGTCTCCAGAACTGCACGCAGTACTCCAGATGGAGTCTCAGCAACTATCCGTACAGAGGCATAACAACTTCCTGTTTATACTGTTGATGCCTCTCCCTATGCATCCCAGTATTCCCCCAGCTGTCCTTACTGCCTTCTCACATTGCTTGCCCATCTTTAGGTCATCTGATATAATTACTCCAAGGGTCCCTTTCGATTTTTGTTGTTGTTAGTATCTCATCCCCATTGTGTACTCTTCCCCTGAGTTTCTGTTTCTAAGGTGCACTTCTTTGCACTGAATCTGAGCTGCCACACATTTGACCATACTGCCAACCAGTCAGCCTTCTTAGGCAAGGACAGAGTGGTGGTAGAGGGATGGTTCCACGCCACCTTTGAGACGTCCTCGTAGGAGTTGACTAAAGGAGGTACCACCAAGGGGAGGGTATCCTTCTTCCTCAGATAGACGGCTACGCGGTGACACTCTGGGTCCAGCTCTTCTGTCTCCCATCCCATGAGGGACTGGATATGATGCATAACGTCAAGGAATGAAGGGTCATAAGGAGGGGATTTAGGGGCCTCCTTTGTCTGATCCTGCCCCTCGGAGTCCCCAGAGCCCTCAGAGGAATCTGAAGAGGAAGAGTCATCACCAGAAGGGTCACAGTCAGGGACTGGCATCGGGGGGTGACGGTCCTCCAATCACATGCCGGAAACAATGTCAGGGCGTCCCCCCGAGGACCCTGTTGTACAGGGATCACTAGGTCCTGGTCCTGGTCCAGAGGTGGAGGGGTCCTGGGGGGACGAGGGGGAGAAGGTCGCCTGGGTGTGTCCTTATTCTGGATAAAGGACCACCAGGCAGAACACAGTGCATTGTAAGCCACCACTGGGGGTGGGTGGTAGACCAGAGGATACAGATACTGTGGTGGTGTATGTCAGTGGGGAAGCCGATGTAGCGTACCCAGGCATAGGCCCAACCAGTGCTGGCTGTGGATCTTGAGGAGGTCCGGCAGGCATCAGCTGTGGCGATGGCCGGAACCGAGGTGATGATGGCTGAGGCGTTGGCTGGGCCGGTGCCAGCCTGATTGGCAAAGGCTGGTGCCAGTCCGGGGATGAAGCCAATGTTGGCCCCACTTGTGAGGGTGGCACCTGTGGGAAACAGAGCCCCAGAGGCAAGGGCAGAGGCAATGTCTGAGTGGAGGAAGAGGCGTGCGCTTGAGTCGGGCGATGCCTAAAAGGACTAGCATCGATCCCGTTGACGGGAACCGACAAAGGCAACATTTTGGCCACGGGGGGGTGACGGTCAAGGAACCACTGCCAGAGGTTCTAACCCTGGCCAAGTTACCTGGCTGAGTGCCTCTGGGTGCTAAGGGCCTAAGCGTCAGGGGCCAGGAGGCAGGGGACGACGTCCACTGCCCAGAACCGCCACCCGAGAAAGAGATAAGAATGGGTGGCGGAGCCACCAGTAGCCCAGAGGGAGTGAGGGCTGACGGGACTGGAGGAGCTGACCCCCCCCGGGAGGAAGACCCGGAGGTGGTGGCCAGACTGTGCAGTGACCGCAAGCGTGAGGCTGACCATGGACGGTCCTGGTGCTTGTGCATCCTGCCCGATTTCTTCTCCTTCTGGGAAGAAGCAGCAGCCCCGGAAGATTGAGTGGGGGGCGCTGAAGAATTTCTGACCTAAAACATCTTCTCCATTGCGGACAACTTCTGCTTGTGAAGGTAACTCTCCAAGGTCTTAAAATGATGTCTCCATGTGGCCTGACTGAAGTCTTGGCAGAACTAGCAGGCTGGGGCCTAGGCAGAGCAGGCAGGCAGAGTGTCCATCCTTAGCAGGAAGGAAAAAATTACTCACCTTAGTAATGTTGTTTCTTCTAATGGAGTCTTGCTGTATTATGACATATGCAGTTTGACCCAGCCTTCGAACTGCTCCGGAGGTGAAAGAGTTAACTTTCCATGCCAGGCATGGAATCTTGAGCGCGAGCTCAGTTGAGAACTCTGTCTGTTGTCCTTCAAACTCAAACTGTCAGATCTTTACGAGCAAAACTCACTAAGATTCTGTGTGGAAGCTGTAAACCTATACTAGCCAACTGGCTACTAAAATATTAACACATTTTTTGGTCCCAAAACAAAGACTCAAATCAGGAGATCCAAAAAATAAAAACACAACACCCAAACACCCCAAAAAGGAGGTGAAAAAACAAGGTGGGCATCTGCTAAGTGCCAACACTGCACTGCCCACCCACATCCCAAAAGCAGAGGTTCTGAGAGGGGCAGGCAGGGGGGGAGGTCATAATATAGCAAGACTCCATTAGAAGAAACAACATTACTAAGGTGAGTAATTTTTTCTTCAAACAACATGAATCTTGCTATATTATGACTTTATATCTGAACTACATACTAGTACCTCCCTGGAGGAGGGACAGAACCTCCACTTAGGAAATAGGCTCTGAAGCACAGCTGTGCCAAACCGAGCATCACTCCTAGACTGGATGTCCAGGAGAAATGCTTGGTGAAAGTGTGAACTGTTTTCCAGGTAGCTGCTTGACATATCTCTATGATAGGATGTCCTGGCTGCAGCCAGGGATGCAGCTGCTACCTCTAGTAGAGTGAGCCCTCAGGCCTGAAGGGAACCTTATCCAGTTTTGATAAAATTGGATACAAGAGACAATCCACCTGGCAATGGATCTTTTAGTGGCAGGTTTCCCTTTATCAACCTCACCATAAGTGAGGAACAGTTGGAGGGAGTCAAACCTGTGACCCTTGATACGCTCTATGTAGTAACTAAGGGCTCTCTGCACATCTAAGCTGTGCAGCCTCCTCTCGCCAGAGGAGGAATGGCCAGTGAAGTACACTGGAAGAGAGACAGATTAAGGTAGAAATCAGAAACCACCTTAGGCAAGAACTTCCTGTTGGTCCTGAGGACCACTTTATCTCTGTGAAAGGAGATAAAATCAGACTCCACTGACAAAGCTTGTAATTCACTTATGCGTCTGGCAGTGGTGATGGCTACAGGAAACACAGTTTTCCAAGTCAAGTACTTAAGCTCTGCTGAAGACAAGGGCTCAAAGGGGGGTTGCATAAGCTGAGCAATGCAAACATTAAGATCCCAGGCGGGAGCAGGGTCCCTGAATGGAGGGTTGGTGTGAAGCAATCCCTTGAAAAACTTGGAGAATACAGGGTGAGCAGAAAGAGAAGGGGCTTCCTGCTGATATAAAAGCAGAGACAGCTGCCAAGTGCACTTTCAGGGTAGCTGGCCTCAGCCCCAAAGTATTTAAGTGGACCATATAATCCAGGACTGTGGGCAAATCAGCAGATTCTCGGGAAATATGCTTTCCAGAGAACCATATGGAAAACCTTTTCCATTTAGAATTATAAGTAGCCCTGGTAGAAGGCTTCCTAGAAGCTTTCAAGATATCGAGTACACCTTGAGAAAGGTGTAGGTCAGCAAACTCTAACTCCTCAAGAGCCAGGCCTTGAGATTGAGGGATTTGAGATTCGGGTACCAAACTCTCCCCTGGGCACAGGTTAACAGATTGTGATTCCTGGGAAGACACAGGGGAAGGTGGACTGCTAAGGACAGAAGGAGTGGATACCAGGGCTGTCTGGCCCAATCTGGAGCAATCAGAATCATCTTGCAAGGTTGAGATCTGATTTTGACTAGCACCTTGAACAAGAGAGGGAAGGTGGGGAAGGCATAGAGAAACTTCCCTTCCCAGATGAGAAGGAAGGCATCCAGGGGACTGAGCCCAACACTGGGGGCCTGCAGCAAAATAGCGGAAGTTGGTGATTCTCTGGGGCTGCAAAAAGATCTATCTGAGGGGTGCCCCACCTGGCAAATACTACCTCCAGTACTAGGGGGTCCAGAGACCATTCGTGATGGCCCTGGGAAATCCTGCTGAGAGCATCTGCCAGGACATTGTCCTTGCCTGGGAGGTGAACTGCCATGAGGGAGGTGTTTAGGGAATAAGCCAGAGACCACAACTTCGTTGCCTTGGTGCACAAGGCCGAAGACCGAGTGCCCCCTTGCTTGTTGATGTACCACATTGTAGTGGTGTTATCTGTTCTGACCTGTACCACTTTGTTCTTAACAGATGCAGAAAAAACCTGAAGTGCTAGAAAAACTGCTCTGAGTTCCAACAGATTGATGTGGAGCAGAGATTCCTGA
Source organism: Neoceratodus forsteri (assembly GCA_016271365.2). Taxonomy (NCBI): domain Eukaryota; kingdom Metazoa; phylum Chordata; order Ceratodontiformes; family Ceratodontidae; genus Neoceratodus; species Neoceratodus forsteri. The sequence continues at coordinate 130,778,516 of CM057453.1, forward strand.
GGGGACCACAATCCCTGGGTGGTGAGGTTGCCCATGTGAGCTCCCCAACCCAAGAGGGACGCATTTGTAGTAAGGGTCAAGGAGTGAGATTGAGGGATGAAAGGAACCCCTTGTCTCAGGTTGCTCTGATCCTGCCACCACTGTAGGGCCTGGATCAGGGTTCGAGTTACTGGGATCAATTTGGTTAGAGGATCTCTCCTTTGAGACCAGAAGGCTCTCAAATGGAACTGAATGTCCCTCATCTGAAATCTTGCTCCCTGCACTACTACTGTGGAGGCAGCCATGTGCCCTAGGAGCTGCAGAAAATGCCTTGCTGGTCGAGAGACCTGCAGAGTGAAGGAGGAGGCCAGAGCCACCAGGGTCTTTGCTCTTTCTAGAGGGAGGAAAGCTCTGACCTGCTTTGTGTCCAGTTCTGCACCTATGAAAGTGAGTAGCTGAACAGGCTCTAGAACTGACTTTGGGAGATTGAGAAGGAAACCTAGAGATGTAAGCAGCTGCTGGGTAACCTGAAGGTGTAATTTGACTTGGTCTGGAGACTGGCCCACTATGAGCCAGTCGTCCAGGTAAGGAAAGATGGCAATCTTTTTGCCTTCTTAAATGAGCAACTGCTACTGCCAGGCATTTTGTGAATACCCTTGGGGCAGAGGTAAGGCCGAAGGGCATTGCTCTGAACTGGTAATGGCCTGAGGGCAGTTCGGATCTGAGGTACTTTCGGTGGGAGCTTCTGATGAGAACATGGAAGTAGGCATCCTTGAGGTCCAGGGATACTAGCCAGTCCCCTGGCCTTAGAGAGGGTAAAATAATTCCCAGAGTCACCATTTTGAATTTTGGTTTTAAAAGGTGCTTGTTTAGGTATCTGAGATCCATGATGGGCCGCCATTCTCCTGTCTTTTTTGGGGTAAGGAAGTACCTGGAGTACAGTCCTTTGCCCTGGTGTAGGGGAGGTACCCTTTCTACAGCTCTGAGAGCCAGGAGGGTTGAGACTTCTGTTTCCAGAGCGAGAGCCTCTGATGGATTTGCAGGTGGAAAGGATCTGGTTCTCATCTTTGGAAATTTTTTTGAAGCTGAGAACCAGTCCCTGGCTTACTACTTCCAGGACCCACTTGTCTGATGTTAAAGACTCCCAGTCCTGGACGAAGTAAGCCAGCCTGCCCCCTACAGGTAATGGAGAATCGGCCCTGGCCCTCCCATCAGGGTGCCTGTTTGGCAGGGGCTTTAGGCTGAGGGGTGGGAGCAGGCCTGCTCGTAGCCCGTCTGCCTCTCCCTCTGAAGAAACTCCTCTGAGCATAGGCTGAAGAGGAGGCCTGGACTTGGTTAAAAGGTCTGTGAAAAGGCCTGCCCTGCCCCTGGAGCTGCCTCTGAGGGTGGCCTGCCTTTCCTTGGCCTGTGCACTCCTATAAGTGGTCCTATACTCATCCATTTTCTTCATGTAATTCTCTGTCTGCTCCCCAAACAGAGAGTTACCCACAACAGGAAAATCCATGGCCTTAGCCTGGGTATCCTGTGACAGGCTAGTACACCTGAGCCAAGCCATTCTGTGAAAAGCCACAGATGTAGCCATGACTCTTGAAGATACATCATTAGAGTCCACTGCAGCATGGAATTGCACCTTGGATGCCTCAATACCATCAGCAGCCACCTGCTCCAGCTCCTTGGCAAGCTGGCCAGGGACCTGTTTCGCTAGAGCCATAACAGTATCCTGTCTGGATTTCTGGTATCTTGCAACATAGGCCATATAATTTGCCTGTCTGAGTCCCAAGGATGCTGCCATGTACTGTTTCTTTGCCATGGCATCAATCCTCCTGGAGTCCTTGTTAGGGGGGTGTGAAGCCAAGGGAATATTTGCTTTATCACAGGCTGCAGCCTGCACTACCCCAACATGGCTGCATTGTTGTGAAAGGAACTCCGTATCAGGGCCTGACAATGTGCACCTTTGTCCATTTTTTTATCCACAGGAGGTATAGTGTGAGGAACTTTTAAAATTTTTATTGTCTGTTTCCTAAAAGATTTATGTAAAGGAATAGACAATCTCCTAGACTCTGGGATATCCATCATTTCTACATAGTCAGGCTCCTCCTGTTCATCCACAGCTTCTTCCAAAGGGAGCTGGAGGGTTTCAGCCACTTTCTTATAAAACATAAAATGAGAAGGGGACTCAGAAAGCCTAGGGGGAGACACTCCTGAAGGTCTGTCTGGGGAGATGTCCGGTTCAATGGGCACATCCAGACTTTCAAAATCACATTCACTCTCTTCATAATCTTCTCCCCCTCCTCCGGTTCATAAAATTCCTCTATATCATATTCTTGAACGGTGCTTTCCGACCGAACCGACCGCTTACCTGATGGTGCGGTTGGTAGGACAAGCGACTGGACAATTTTGATCACTTTGGCTATCTCTGCAGCGGTTGGAGAAGGAAATTTTGGCTCCACACCTGCTGATTTTCTAGTCCTTTTTGCTGGGACTGACTCCTCCGAGTCAGCCCTCCGTTTGCCCGAGGAAGTCTCGCCCTGGTCAGAGGGCACTCCCTCCAGTTCGGTTGGCACCGAACCAGGCTGGCCATCCGGGTCAGTGGACTTTTTGGCCTCTCGTTCCCTGAGCCTACCAACTCTCTTATCCAGGGTAGCTGCAGCGAAATTCTTGCAAATCTAGCAGTCTGCATTGAGGTGGTCAAACCTCAGACAATAAACACATGTGGTGTGTGGGTCAGCCTTGGCAAAGGCTTCCCCACAGACACTATAGTGCTGAAACCCAGTGGGCCCGGTTTTTCTTTTGGGTTTCTCAGACATAGTGCCAGCCTAACCAAAACTTGCCCGTTACGGCAATCTGCCAAACAAGACACCATATCGGTTCCCAACCGTGTCACGGGTCGTGGAAAAAACCGTAATGAAATCTTTTTTTTAGAACCAATAAGAACCAGGAACCACACTCTAAATGCAATTTAATAAAGTTTAACAACAACCTGATCGGTTCAAACCGAACCGATAATATTGTTTGCAAGTTCCACACAGAAATAATGTAAAACCTATCTATTACTTACAATACCACAGACAGAGCTTGAACCGACCGGTTGCGGTTAAAATATAGACAAAATGCGGTTTAAAAACCGAGAAATTACACTTTTTAACCGACAAAATAAACCGAGCAGCAGAAGAAATCTCCGGAGCGACTGTTCAGTGAGGCGGAGTAAAGAATCTGACAGTTTGAGTTTGAAGAACAACAGACAGAGTTCTCAACCGAGCTCACGCTCAAGATTCCATGCCTGGCATGGAAAGTTAACTCTTTCACCTCCGGAGCAGTTCGAAGGCTGGGTCAAACTGCATATGTCATAATATAGCAAGACTTCATGTTGTTTGAATTTGTTTACCGCAGGCACACTCAGCTGATCAGAAGACGAGACTAAAGGAGATAACAGAAACCTTTGCAAGAAAACACCACATACTCGATGTTTTAAATACTCAGGAAAGAAAAAATAAAAGCGCAGCTAAACGTAAGAAAATGGTGGTTAACTGCAGCTGGCATCTGTGAAGGTCCAACACCCGCAGGTCAACGGTGGGAAAAGAACTGAAGTAGGTGTGGCGGAATGCCCCTTTATAGGATAGGCGGAGGCCAGCGTGCTGACATCGGCAGAGGCAGTCCCCCATGGTAGACTGCTAGCTAGACATTTTCTGTGTGGTCCTTGTGAAAGGTGGCTTCAGTCCTACCGACGTTGCCTGCTGCAAGAGCCCCCTCGAAGTAAGATCAACACATTCAGAAGTCCAGACAAAGCCAGGCACTTGAGGGCAAGTATGCAGCCTAATGTAAGCCTACGGTGACGAGCCGGGGCATCTTGTGGCTTAACATTTCTCACTCTTTTGCACCTGTGTATATGCAACCTACATTTGCCACAGTAAGTCAACTGGACTGACATCTGATGTATCCTGTGGATTATTTCTACATCAGGCTGCATATCTGTCCTCAAGTGCCTAGGGGTGAGATACATCACCTGCAGACCATGTGGGTGCATGATACTGCATGAGGAGGCCCCTGGGGATGACAGAGGTGGCAGAAGGACACCTCCACAAGGTTCTAGATGCCTCCTCTATGGCTCTAAGCCATTGAGGAATATTCACAGTGTGGATATTAGGAACCCAGAGAAGTCTCAATGGCAAGGATGCCAGATCGTAGTTTGTGTATGCTTGCAGCTTGAGCGCGTGGAACATCTCCACCAGGAATCACTGAAACAGGGAGTACTCAGCAGAAGAAGCCAGGTACACCGATGATTCACTATCCTCCAAGTAAAATGTGGAGAGAGACACCAGGCATGGTCAGCGTCCGAGAGAAGGACCTGTACTAGGCCCTGTTTGACTCCTTATGGCAATCTTCTAACGTGCTGACCAATGTCCAGTGCTGAGGGGCCAAACAACGAAGGTATCCACACCAGGAAGCACCGAGGCCGTCCGGGGTGGGGGGACATTTGAGACGCCTGGTCTCACAGGCCTCAGCTTTGACTGCAGAATGCTGGTGGGAGCCTTGCCTGAGGGGAAGGTCAACAAAAGCCATCTGAAAGGTGTCCCCCTACATAAGAGGAGTGACCTGATCAGTACCTTTGGGGAGAAATCCCCAGGTGAGGAGACTGAAGCTGTACAGGTCCCATGGGGCGATCCCAGTCCTCACCAGTGAAGATGTCGCCACGCGGCTCTGGAAACCCAGCCTAGTGTAATCATTAGACTCTGAGTCAGCGACACCTCTGGCACTGAATTCAGGCTGGACAACATCCTCATGGACAGGAGTCTCCCTGCCACCGTCATTGACATCATCCTCAACACCACACCTGGTGTCGACACTGATGCTGGCTCAGGTGCTGTTTCACTCCTTGGTGCCACGGGTTACACAACAGTTGAGGACAGGTACCAGGCCAACACTTTTGTGGGCATGATGCTTATGGCTGGAACTAGGCCCAACATCTTGTCCATCACTGACACTGTCTCTGTACTTAGAGTCATCCCCCTCTATGGTGTTGCTAGTGACACTGCAGGCAGGAACACACCCAGAGTCAGCTCAGGCACCAGGACCAGCCAAGGTGCCAGACCCTCCTCTAAACCTGCAAACAATGTCAGGGGGAGGCCTGGCACCATCTCTAGTATCACTCCCTGCATGGTCACTGTGAATGGAGACAACACAGGCAACAACAGTCAGAGTTTAGATGTCCATCGCTGCGGACCAAACATACAGCCTCAGCTCCACCAACGGGGATGTCTGCTGCTCAAGGCAGTCAGAATGTGGAAGGTCCTCAGCTGGCCACACAAAAGGAGTCAGCTATCCACTAGACCCAGCCACTATAGACTCTACTGTGGTGAGGTCGAGAAAAACCTTGTATTTCCTTAGAACCAAAGGTCCCTGGAAGAGGCCCAGTGGGAGGGCATAGCAACCTTACCTTGAAAGCTTACGTGCGACACCTGCCACTAAAGGTGGGGATCAGGCGACCCCTCTTCCACGTGTGGTTTTTCAAGAGTGCAATGGTCCATGGAGAGGCAGGTGTCACAGGCATCCATGTCGTGCTCTGGTCCTAGGCAGGCTGCACAGACTTAATGCCAGTCTATTAAAACCATCTTGTTCCTACAGGAGCAACAACATATAATAGGTGTCTTCCTTTTCTTTTCCATGGCCCCTTTCAACTAAGACTTAAACATCACTGGATAGAAATAAAATGAAGGAAAAAAACCCACCATACTAAAGGGAAAAAAATGCAGTGATGTAGGCAAAATAGTGGTGACAAGTGAACTGAGGTGACTGCTCCCACGATGTGCACTTGAGGGTGGGAAGAACAGAACTGAGGTTGGTGAGGGACCTGGCAACTGTTACTAGCTGTCATGTGGGGGTGCACAGGCACTGTGTCCAAAAGCTGTTGCTGGCCTCCTGGCCAAAGATTTGCTCTCACAGAGTCCTAGTGTCTCCAGGGCAGACACATAACTGGAATTAAATGGAGAAGATTGATTTAAGGAAGATCACACTCAGTTTCAGCTGATCTCATGATCAGGACACCAGAGCCCAGGCAGAAAGCTAGGCCCCTAGGTGGTATCAAGGAGTACCACTGCTGCCAGAATTCCAGAATACAATTTTAAAGGAAGAAAAATTCCTACATGTAAGGAGACAGTTTTGTTGGGAAATCAAGTATTCATAACAAGGGCTGTCATTTTGTGGAGGTAATGTTTTGGAAACTCCCAATCTGGTTATGGTAAAAATGGCACAACTCACAGGTTATGTCCACTTGGTGGCTCAGGAGGTCACATTTTGCACTACCGTACTAGAGAACTGAGTTCACACGAGGTCAGCGATGCCTTGGGAGCGCTGTAGAGGCAGCTCTCACACACTCCTGTGAGGAGGCTTCAGCCCGCTCCATTGCAGCAGAGAAACCATGGCATGGGGTGACCATGTGTCATTAGCTCTCTGCTATCCTCTTGTCACCATGACATGGGAGAAATGAAACATAGAATTTGACGGCAGATAAGGACCGCTTGGCCCACCCAGTCTGCCCATTTCCCTACCTGATGGATAAGTTGCAGATCCTAGTTAACCAGCAGCCTACTTCTTCCTACCCCCAACCCCTAGAATTGCCTTATGACTGTCCCATGCATGCTTGAATTCCACCACTGTTTTTGACTCCACAACCTCCTCTGGAAGGCCGTTCCATACATCCACAACCCTCTCTGTGAAAAAATACTTCCTTAAATTACCTCTGAGGCCCCCCCTTCTATCTTCAAATTGTGCCCCCTTGTTCTTGCACACCTCTTTTTTTGAAAGATGCTACGTCTTGGACTTTGTTGATTCCCTTGAGGTACTTGAAAGTTTCTACCATGTCCCCACCTCCCTCCTTTCCTCGAGGCTATACATATTAAGCTCCTTAAGTCTCTCTTCATATGTCTTCTGGTGCAGACCCTGCACCATTTAGTTACCCTCCTCTGGACAGCTTCTATCCTGTCTATGTCTTTCTGATTGGGTCTCCAGAACTGCCGCAGTACTCAGATGTGGTCTCACCAGCTGTCTGTACAGAGGGATAATAACTTCTTGTTTTCTACTGGTGATGCCTCTCCCTATGCATCCCAGTATTCCCCAACCCTCCTTGCTGCCCTCTCACATTGCTTGCCCACCTTTAGGTCATCTGATATGACTACCCCAGGTCCTTTCCATTTTTGTTGTTGTTAGTATCTCACCCCCATTGTGACTCTTCCCTGGGTTTTGTTTCCCAGGTGCATTACCTTCTTAGCATTGAATCTAAGCTGCCATACATTTGACCATTCCTCTAACTTGCCAAGTCCCTTCTCATCCTTTCCACCCCACCTTGTGCATCAACTCTGTTGCAGATCTTTGTGTCATCTGCAAAGAGACATACTTTCCTTCAGTCCCTCTGCAATGTCGCTAATAAAGACATTGGCGAGGACAGTCTAATACTGAACCCTGCGGTGCCCCACTACTAACCCCCTTTTTCAAGTGGACTCCATTTACTATTACTCTCTGTGTCCTATTCTCCAGCCAATTCTTTACCAGGCTGTCATCTTGGGACCCACTCCCAGGCTGGCTAACTTGTATATTAATCTTTTGTGTGGGACTGTGTCAAATGCCTTGCTAAAGTCTAGGTAGGCCATGTCACAGCCCCTCCCTGATCAACTACTTTGGTCACCCAGTCAAAGAAATCTAACAGATTTGTCTGGCATGACCTTCCGCTGTGAATCCATGCTGCCTTGGGTCCTGTGCCCCTCTGGCCTCTAGATACTCAACAATTATTTCCTTCAAGTGATTCCATCATTTTCCCTACCACTGAGGTTAAACTAACAGGTCTGTAGTTTCCTGCTTCTGCCTTGCTCCCACTTTTGTGAAGGGAATCACATCTGCCCTCCTCCAGTCCTCAGGTACCACCCATCCTCCCATGATTTGTTAAAGAGGGTAGTCAGTGGTGTCACTAGTTCTACCCTTAGTTCTTTTAAATTCTGGGATGAATCCCATCAGGCCCCATTGCTTTGTCCACCATCAGTTTTAAGAGCTCTTTCAAAACCCTTTCTTCTGTAAATGGGCTGGTATCAACTTCTGTATCCAGAGTGTTTCTACTGTTTGTTTTAGGTACCTCCCCTCTTCCTTTGTAAATACTGAGCAAAATATTTGTTTAGTATCTCTGCCTTTTCACAGTCACCCTCTGCCCACCCTCCTCCCTCTCACTATTCCTCCTTGGTCTTCCTTGGCTCCCTGATGTACCTATAAAGGTTTTATCCCTTCTTAACTGATTTGGCTATCTTTTTCTCGGTTTGGGCCTTTGCTGTTCTGACTGCCTTTCAGCTTCCTTTTGCTTTAACTGATACAGTTCTCTGTCCTGTTACTTCTGTGATTCCTTGTACTTCCTGAATGCTTTCTTTTCTCTTGAACTTCCTGCCACTTCCTTTGAGAACCATAGTGGTTTCTTACCTCGTTTCATTTTGTTTATTTGCTTTACACAAAGGCTTGTTACCTCTGTGATGGCAGTTTTATTATTCCCCATTGTTCTTCCACCCTCCTTCCTGCCCATTTGCTAGTGCATTCCTTAGGCACTCACCCATTTTAGCAAAGTCAGCCCTCCTAAAATCCAGTACCTTTGTCTTTGTATGGCTTGACTCTGTTGCTGTGTTTATTGTGAACCATACTGTTCGATGGTCGCTAGTTCCCAGATGGCTACCCACTTCTACATCTGTGATCCTCTCTTCATCTCCATTTGAGAGAACCAGATCTAGATTGCTCCCTCTCAAGTGGGCTCCAATACTAGTTGTCTAAGGCATGCCCCCTGTAGGGCATCTAGAATAACCCCACTCTTAGAAGTGGCTGCTGCAACTGCACTCCAGTTAACATCTGGCATATTCAGATCACCCATCAGCAATATCTCCCCTTTATCTGCCATTCTAAGTATACTTTCTATCATTTCCTTGTCCATTTCCTCCCCCTGAGAGGGGGGTCTGTATACAACCCCTGTGCGGATTGTGGTGCCATTGCTTGCCTCCAAATTGACCCACAGTGCTTCTTCTCCTCCCTGTTTACCCTTTTGTTCTGTTGCTTTGATTTCTTCTCTTATGTAGAGAGCTACTCCTCCTCCCCTTTTACCCTCCCTGTCCCTCCTATAGATAGTGTATCCTGGTATGTTTACGTCCCAGTCATGGTTCTGTGTGTACCATGTTTCTGTGACTGCCACGATATCCAGATCTTCCTCCTCCATCAAGGCCACTAATTCAGGAAGCTTGTTACCCAGACTACGGGAGACTGAAATATCAAGGTTTGCTTATTTTTATGACAAAACCCTATCAATTAAAAGTATACAAATGAGGGTAGTTAAAGCAGCAGTTCCTGTTTAATGAAAATGTTGTACCTGCAGTATACACAGTACAGTACAGTACATTTCATTTCAGTTTAAATTGCTTTTTATCTCCTGTCTTCTATGATTCCCTTTCTCCCGTTTTGAATCTGTTCTGATTTTTTTTTTTTACCTTTGAAATGACTGAAGAAGAGCTTCACTAAATACAACTACCCCCCGGTCATCATTCTCAGATGTATTAGGGAAACATTATCAATAAGTATGAAACAAGTTTGTGCAGCACACTTCCAAGAAGAATTAGCTCATATTAACATGCATGATGCACTGTTCCTTGATGTTGTGAGACACGGGATTATCAGAGTTTACTGCAGGGCAGAATGCAAAACCTAAAGCTCTAACACAGGGAACATGGGTACTGCAAAATGAAATGCAGTATCATGTAAATGGATCTGGAGATAAAAGTAAACAGCAGGGGCCATATTCAGGCTGAAAAGTAGTGCGTCAAGCATATTAATCTCTTTTAACATTAACTGTTGCTTTAAATGGATTTAGAGTTGGTGCCACGTGGAAATGTTCCCTATGAAATAAAGAGAAAAAAGGGGATGCTTGGCTTTTATGAACTGGATCTCAGGTAAGTAAGTCCTTGTGAAAACAAATGAACTTTTATTCTTTTTAAATGAGCAGCAAAACAATTAATTAAATTCAGAGTACAGCACTTACTTTTTTCCTGGACATAGACATAACCTTCAATGGCAAATGGGCTTGCTTTTTTTTGCTCTTCTGGAAACTTCCTAATTTTGTTCATGAGCTCCAGCACCTCAGACCTGGTACCCTCAAATCGATTCCTGGTCTTAAAAATAAACAAACTATTAAAAAAAAAGGTTCAGTTACATGAGTATTGTAGTAAAGTGATGATTTGACTTCTTGTCCACGCATTTATGGACATACTGTTTTACCAAAAAGTATTTTTGCCATATGAAATGAAATCCACAAGGGGAATCAGAAAGCTTCATTTTGTCACACTGTGAGTTGGCCACAAGATGGCAGTACTGGTCACAAAATGAAAAGATGTATACAAAACTTAACCCTGGCTGCTGTTAGAAGATTCCAATCTTCTGAAGTTGCAGTATTTTGGAGACAAGTCCCAAAAAATTCCCATGACTTGTTCCCAAAATGCTGCATACCTAAAAATGCAACCTTCCCATGTTTGTTATAAATTTCACAACTGATAGGCAAACGTTGTACGTAAAGATGATGCCACACCATTCAACTGTTCCACAGTAAGAGGGACATGCCTCATTTTAGTACTTGGAAACCCTCTATCCCACAGAAAGCAAGGTATCAGTCACTGAGATTTTAAAGTGTGTTGCGTTGTCAGCAAACTATATTTATGTTATTTTTTTATTGCTGTTTTTCACACATTGTCATCAAGTGGCCCCCATGCCGGCAATCCCCCAACCCCTTCACCTTCAAGTTCCTGAGAGGAATGAACAAGGTAAACAGCGAAGAACTATTCAACAGGACTAACAAATCTGGAATACAAGCACATGAATGGAAGCTGATGGGGAGGCAGATTCAGGAGGGATGTGAGAAAGTTTTATTTTACAGAGAGAGGTTGAGCTGTGCAACAGTCTGGAGGATGAGGTGGTGGCTGCCAAAGCCATCAATGGTTTCAAGCACAGCTGGGACAGAGTAAAGGGCTTTGTAGTTACTGGGGCGGGGGGGGTGCAGTAAGGATGGGAACATGGGGGTGGGTTGTGCAGACAAAACTCCCCATATAGAAAACAGATCTCAGGTTATATAGGGTATTACGGACAGACTGGATGGACCCATGGTCACTTTCTGCCATTGTTGTCTATGTTTCCAGGTTTCTATGTAAGTTTATATAAGGAGTAAACTGCTCTTGGGCAACCAATAGTCTAAACTGTTTTACTGAAATAGTTTGCTGTTTTTAGACAGAAGGAACAGAGGTGGGGAGGGGTACAGATAACAGCCGTTTTCTCACAAGAATAGGGCTAGGACCAAAGTGTTTCAACTGACAAAAAAGGATGGGCCTTGCAGAACTGAACGGTCTTCTCCCGCATATTCCTGTGTAGCAAAATTTCATCTACAGTACCTGGGGCACAGCCCTCAACATGTTCTACCAATCTCTGTCACGTAAACATTGAATCTGGGTAAGTACAGTTACATAGGAACTTGCCGTAACAGTAGATCCCCGAGAGAAGCTCTTGCAGCAGGTAACAACTTGTAGGACTGATGCCACCTGGCGACAGATCATGGCAAACCTTCTTCCAGCAGAACCTAGGGGACCACCCACCTTATGTCAGCTCTGCCCCCGACATCCCTACCAGTATATAAGAGGTGGCGGTCCCCTCGTGCTCCAGTTCTTAAGACGCCGGAATGTCAGACCTTGCATGAGGATGCAACGGTGAAAGTGAGGATAATCTATCCCATACTTCCCTTGCCACATGATGAGAAGGCACGGCCAATGCAGAAGAGACCTGATCCTTGGGGGGGAAGGGAATGGAGGGAGGGAAAATATACCTGCTCCAAGAGCTTCTCTCGAAGATCTACTGTTATGGTAAGTTCTTACGTAAATGTACTACCTTATTTATTTATTTAAGCGTTTTACCAGGAAGGCATACTGAGCAGAGTACTGCTCGATTACAGATGCGTCCTGGAGGAGGGGAGAACATAGGAGAACAGTTTACACAGTATAGGCAAGAAAATACATAGTGGGAGAAATATTAACATTAGGATCTGGTCACATGTCAGTAGTAACTTGAGAGAGACAAATTGGTAACCACAGTACGTACGGTATGAGAAAGCACTTGAAGTCAGGATTGAAAAAGTGAATACATTGTGGAAGATCACCAACATTTGGTTCAGAAACCACTACATACAGGATTGAGTGTGGCAGTTGGTAGCACAGTTACATACAGCAAGTGTACAAAAAAATTAAGTTTTGAGCCATACGAGATACAGTATAAGGCGAAAAAAGAGGAAGCTCTTGCGGCAGGTTAATAACTTGTAGGACTGGTTCCCAAGCAGTATAAAGCTAAAGACAACCACCTGGGAGGAGGAGAGGGAAGGCAGGAACAATATCAGGGAACCCCTCAGGAGATCAAGCCCTGCAAGACTGCAAGGCCGAAACCAGCTCTGCATCTGGAGGCGATGTCCAGACTGTAATGCCTGATGAAGGTATGGACAGTGTGCCACGTAGCTGCCGCACAAATGTCTGCTGAAGATACCCTCTTAAGAGCTGCGAACGACGTTGTCACCGCTCTGGTGAAGTGCACTTTGATCGGGCCCAAGAGGGACTTGCCATGTTTTTGGTAACAAAAGGTAATGCAATGCACCAACCAGTGCTAAAGCATCTGTTCTGAGACCAGGCAACCTAAGGACCTGGGGCAAAGGACAGAACCAACTGATTGGATTTCCTGACCTCCTTGTTTCTGAACAAATAACAACGTAAAGCTCTTTGAACATCCAGGGTATGGAAAAGAGTCTCCCCCTTTCTTAGAGTAGTTCAGGTAGTACACAGGGAGCTGAACCGCCTGGTTCAAATTAAGCTCAGATACCACCTTGGGCAAGAACTTAGTATTTGTGCGCAGATCTACCCTATCTTTATGAAAAATCAGGTAGGGCTTTTTACACATGAGCACCTGAAGCTTGGAAATCCTTCAAGCAGAAGTAACAGCAACTAAAAACAGCATTTTCCAAGACAGAAAACGCAGCTCACGATCCGTAGTTGGTTCAAAGGGAGGGTGAATCAACTTCTCCAACACAAAAAGTAAGTCCCAAGGAGGAACAGGGTCCCAGATAAGGGGGTCTGATGTGTAAAATGCTGCTAAGAAAGGCTTTTGACACCTCCAGTTGAGCCACTGATCTGCCTTGGACAGGGGCATGGTAGGCAGAAAGAGCGGCCAAGTATACCTTAATGGAGGCGCAACTTAAACCTGACTCTGATAAGAAAAGCATGTACTCTAGGATAGAATTTGTTGGACAGACCAATGGATCCAAATGTCTCGCTGTGGCCCAAAGACAGAAACATTCCATTTCATAGTGCAAATAGCTCTCGTGGAGGATTTTCTTGCCTCCACCAGGACTTGCACCACCTTACCTGAGACTCCGAAACTGAACTTTGCTAGATCCTGAGGAGCCAGACATGCAGGTGGAGGGAACTCAGATGAACCAGGGACCAGTTATCCTGAGAGAGAAGATGTGTTAAGACTGGTAATGGCACAGGAGGTTCCACTGAGAGATGCTGTAGCAAGTGGAACCTATCTGCCGAGGCTACAATGGGGTGATTAGGATCAAAGTAGTCCTTTCTGAGTGCGCTTTGAGGAAACCCCTCTGCAGGCATGGGAAGGGAGGGAAGGCATAAAGGAACCTCCCTTTCCAAGAGAGGGATAATGCGTCTGGATCCAGCAAGCAGAAACTGGACAGTTTTGCATACGATGGAGACGCAAAAAGGTCCAGATCTGGAGTCCCCAACCTAGGGGGCACATCACCTGCCATGGTCTGAAGAAGGGACCATTCATGGCCCTGTGATCTTGACCTGCTGAGAGCATCCGCTAATATGTTCTGGATCCCTGAAACGTGAATGGTGGAAATGACCAAATGATGAGCCATGGCCCAATCCCAAACTCTCATGGCCTCTCACCAGAAGAGGATAAGAGTGGGTACCTCCTTGTTTGTTGATGTAGAAGACCACCAAAGTGTTGTCTGTCTGGACATGAAGGTGGCTTGGAAGAATGACCGAGTCCAGCAGGGGACCAAAGACCTTGAGTCCTGTAATCCCCCAATTGTGCACCCCATCCCGAGTTCGAAGCGTCCATAGACATTGTCCGAGAAGGATTCCCGGAATGGAATTCCCTCTAGAAGCTTCGAGGAAGACATCCACCACCGAAGTTCCGGGCGGACTGGCTCCATGATCCTGATCCAAGCATCGAGGTCGTCCCAGTTCTGATCTCACTAGACCCGAAGGGTCCATTGAGTAGTTCTCATCCGCAAACATGCAAAGGGAACAGAGACTATGGCTGCTGCCATGTGTCCCAGTAATCTGAGTAGACATCTGGATGGAACCAGAGAGGCAGAAGAGATGGCGCCGGCTACAGCCCGAATGCACTTCACCCAGTCTACTGCTAAAAACACCTTCCCTTGGACTGTGTTCAGTAGAGCTCTTATAAACTGCAGATTTTGCATGGGAACCAGAAATGATTTGGTGGGATTTACTGCGATGCCCAAACGCTGACACACAGCAAGCGTGTCCCAGATTGTGACCTGCAGGTGGCCTTGCCAGTTATCCAGGTAGGGGAATATGATGCGGCCCATCTTCCTTAGTGCTGAGGTAACCACCAAACGCACTTCGTGAAGACTCTTGGGGCTGAGGAGAGACCGAAAGGAAGAACCCAAAACTGGAAGTGTTCTCCCACGAATCAGAACCTCAGGAACCTTCTGTGTCCCTTGAGGATGCAGATATGCAGATAGGCATCTTGCATGTCCATGGAGGCCAACCAATCTCCCTCGGAAACCATGGGAAGGAGACTGGGAAGAGACTGGGAAGGGAGCTCATCCGCAACCATTTGTATGACATCCACATAATTAGGTTGCTGGGGTCTAAGATGGGTCTTAAATCCCCTGACTTCTTCGGAACCAGGAAGAAGTGAGAATAAAACCCAGAGTCTCTCTCTGGTAGAGGAACAGGTTCCATGGCTCTTTTGGCTAACGGAGCCCAAATCTCCTGCCATATTTGGAGCCTGTGTCCCCTTGGGTGGCGGGATGGGGGGGTGATCTATCCGGGGGAATCTCTTCGAACTCGATGAAATGCCTGTATTCCATTAGTTCGATGATCCACTGGTCGGAGGTTACTTGTCTCCAGGCATCCAGGTGGCGCCAGTCCTACAAGGTATTACCTGCTGCAAGAGCTTTCTCTCGAAGTAAGAGCTTTCTTTTATTTGGATCTAAGGACAAGTTAGAATCTCAATAGGCAGAAAGTCAACTTACATTTTGAATGTTGATTTGTAGTTGAGTTTTGTAGTGACTGAAGTCTTTTGTCAGTTCATACCCTTGATGATAGAATGTGAAAATTGCTTGAAAGAAAGCCAGCATCTATAAACACAAGAAGGAAAGGCCTCATTAGAAATTCTGCTTTATCGTAAAAAAACAGCTTTTTTTTTTTTTTTATACAATACATCTTCACGAGTCACTGGACTTGACAGAACTGAATTGCTGCCAGACAGATGAACTTAACTATTCTCACACAGTGCTATTTACCATTGGCAATAATATCAAAGTGGATACAAAAAACAATAAACAACTGTTCAGCAAGTCCAGTAGCATATTGCATCCTGGGGTACACTCCACAGTAAGATGTTTAACTGAGATACTGCTGAGTTATGCAGCTTGACATCCCCATATTAAACTAATATAGCCACAAAACTGTAGAAGAAAAGAGCACCGAATTTGGGATTATACAGTAGAACCATGTTATAAAATAGGGAAAGAAAATCTGTGTTTTGATTGGTTGTTACCTGTGCATCAGATCCGTCTGATGCACAAGTTAAAACAAGTGCTCCAAAACAGGACACAGTACAAAGAAAAAAAATGTGCTAGTTGAACACTGAGTTTTAAAACACAGTTATTTTATTTTCCTGTCTTAGCAATGAAATCCTCATTTAAAAGTGTTAAATACATAAGCCCTCCAGTAATCACGTTTGTTATAAGCCCTTCACATATCAGACATTTTAAATTAAATGTAGAAAGGTATTTTCTTACTTTGTCTGTCCTGCTTCCCAAGTTCACGTTTGCTGTGCTCTGTGCTGCTGATCGTGCTGCTGCTCCAGAACAGCAAAACCTATTACTAGTAATTTTTTTTACATTTGCACAGAGCTTGCTGGCTTACTCATTTTTCTCCTGTTACCATACCTCCAGTTCCTTTACCAAGCTAAGCTGTATTTTTGGGATGGGGGATTGAAGAGCATCCTATGACAGGGTTTAATAGGATCCTGTCCCAGTTGTTATGGAGAGTTTGAATGCAGGGATCTGTTCTGTTCTTTCCTTTCCTATCTTTTGTCTGTCTGGTTGCGCAACCAAATTTTCCAGTGAGACCTAGGATTTGATCACTCCAACAGTCTCACAGTTCTTTGCCTCTCACTGTCTCTCAGTCTTCCCTTGCTGTTTGTCTTTCCCTCCCTTGCATATCTGCTGGTATAAAATTATATGCAAACCATTATGTAGAAATGTAACTGATATTGGGATCCCTTTGTTTAGAAATTATATAGTGTTACTGTTGAAATGTATATAATTATAGTTTGAGATGATTGCAAAAAGCTATTGGGAACTTAATGGGTTAACCTAAGAGCAGTTTTTAAGCCCTTTTTCAGAAACTGTGGAGAAGGGGCCTCAGTTCTTGCTGCACTTGCCTGAAACTTACAAGAACATTTTAGGAAAAAAAATCAGGATGCTTGTTAAGAAAGGAGGTTGCAAAGACTTATAAGAGAGAGCTTCAATATTTTGACACACACAGAGATTGAAGGAAAACTCAGATGGATCTTCTCTGTTTATTCTGCCTTTGTAAATAGTTATACTGAACAAGTTTTTTTTATGTTACTGCTAGTATTACTAAACATTTTATGCTAATTCTACAACTGCTCCTGGTTTTTCCTATGCTTCCTGACCAGTGCATCGATGACACCCCCCTACATGATGCCACGCATCAGCCAGTAACCACTGCCAGTTCCCTCACTAACCTTAGTTCTCTTCCTCCCACCCTTGGTGTCAGTGTGATTGCTTTAGGAGCAGCTGGACTATGGTGGGCTCTGGAAGGGTGGGAGTGGTAGGTCAGAGGCACATTCCTTAAAAGGTACTACTGTGTAATTCCTGCACTGCTCTGGTGAGGCACTTGTGGTAGGGACCATGGAGGATGTGAGGATCTTCCATACTGGAGACCCCAGAAGGGTGGTAGAGAACCCCACAGGAGGAGGCAGCAACTGATTGTGAGGGGGGAATAGATCTGGATAGATCCGGGAATAGGAAAACAAGGGGGAGAAAGAGGTTAGGTGCCCATACAATGCAACAGCCTGGAGGGATGGGAAGTGATTCCAAGGATCGCTAGGGCAGCAGGAAAGGAGACAGAGCTGTATGTCATTTTCCACCTGGGGACTAATGACCTGGCTAGGGATGGGGCTGGAATAGTACAGGGGGAGTTCAAGGAGCTGGGAACTGCTCTTAGGCAGGTAGCCCATTCAGTGGCTTTTACAGAGGTGCTGCCTGTCTACAGCAGGGGGGAGGAGAGGGCTCTCCGCAACAGGAGTTTCAGCTCATGGTTGAATAGAATGGTGCAGAGAGGAGGAGTTCAGCTACACTGGGGACTGGGGATCATCTTGGAGGGATAAGGGCCTTGACAAGGGTGATGATCTGCATCCATCCAGGAGGGGAACCACAATCCTCAGTGGAAGGTTTACATGTTACTTCAATGAACATTTAAACTAGCCGGGGGGTTGTGGAAGAAATCTGTGTGGCAGTAACTGTTCCCCCACAGGCTGAAGTAGGAAGTAGTGAGAACCTGAGGAGACAGAATTACCTCAGGGTGCAAATTAATAAATGAAGCAGGATGGTAAAAATGAAGGGGAATGTAAACACGAGCAGTAAAGACAGAGGGGGGGAAGGAGAGAGGGCAAAAAGGAAAAAAGAGGGGGAATAATCAGCATGGTAACAAAATTTGGAAGGCTATGTGTGTATGTATGAAAGCTAGAAGTCTAGGAATAAGATTTGGGAGCTACAGGTCATAATGGCACAGGGTGACCTGGCTATTATGTACCAAATCACACGGTGCACTGAAAACATGAGCTGGGACATGGCCGCCAGATATACTCTGTTCATGAAGAACAGAGTGGAAAGAAAAAGAGGGGGTTGCTTTATGTGAAGGACAGCTTTAAAAGCGACAGAGATACTGGGGGGCAGAGGTACTGTGGGTCACTCTGGAGAAGACGAACAGAGCCACTATTCGAACAGCTGTAACCTACAGCCCTCCAGCACAGGGGGAGGAGTTAGGTAAGGTACTGGTGGAAGCTACTGGCAAGATGGCAGAAAAGGGGAAGTGCTGCTAGTGGGGGGTTTCAATCTGCCAGATGTAGATTGGAGCCTCCCTGCTGCGGCTTCATCTAGAAGCAGGGAAATCCTTGTAGTAATCTGGGGGTGTTAACAGATGGACTCAGAAGCAGAGCAGCTTGCTTGTGGCCATCTTTACTCCACTGGACAAAAGGACAAAGAGATACCCACTGAGCAAGACAGGAACTACTGGAAACTTCTACAAATCCACTAAAAGAGCTCGGGCTGCAGCCCTAATAATCCCCATGTATTTCATTAAATACATATACATATTCTACAGTCCTTCCCATTAGGAAAAACAGTCTAAAATACCCAGCATTAACATTTCCTAACTTCTGGGCCAAAGCAGACAATTTGATACCCAAGAACAAGTTCGGGGGATTATTCTGTCCTGCTGGTAGAACTTGTCACTAACTCAGTAATGCAACTGGTAACAAGATCAGATGCACAGTAGCACAGGTTCAGCACCTGACTTAAAGGTTAAGTCTTTGTGGTGCTCTTCGCTGCCTCACAGGGTATCCTTGAGATGGAACTGCTGCTGCTGCTGAAACATTTGTTCCGATATTATTTGTCACAGACTCTGGTGGAATGTCACGGGCAGAAGTGAAGTCCTCCGTGTCACTGTCTTCTTTTGGAGTGATGTCTTCTGCTGAATGAGCTGGAAACTTTGAATGTAACAGGTGATCTACGTGTATGTGAACAAGGTGATATCACACATGAACTCCACAGTTCAAAGGCCCACATGTTTAAGTCACTACCCTAGGAATCCAAAGACTCTTGGGATTCCTGCAGTCTTGAACCATCACCCCCTCCCCACGAAGGAAGATCCATACTGGCTTGGTCAACTTGTCATGACCCTTCTGCTGTTGCAGTTGATGGTTTGCAATAGTATCAGCCAAATACGGCTTTAGCAATGCCAAACAGGTAAGATTTTTTTTCTTTTTTTACATTAGAAGTTTACACATAATTTAGGTAATTTACTAAATGAGATTCTGAAAATATTTTTCTAGACGGATATAACCTATATAATGTTTTGTTTACTACCCTTTTTTTCTCTTAGGCAGTAGAATAGTTATTATACAGCTTTATGGGAATTTTGATGTCGTCGTATTTGAATGGCAGCAGCGTGTATTCTGACAGATCTAAAATTAAATGTGAAGATCTTGCTGCATAAGGCGACTGCGATTTACTAAAATTAATGGCTATGAGCTTTTGCCGTGTGCTTTACCATGTTCATATTTTTAAATAAAGATTTATTCATTTTTTTCATCACTTTTTCAATTTTTAAACACTATTGTATGTATAAGGTATGTTCTTTAATAATAATTTAAACCAATTTCTCCTGTAATATACAGCATGTTAGTATGTAGGATGTAACTGAATTCTGAGTTATCACTGTGTCTCAGCTTTATGATGTCATCAAATGGTATAAATGTAGAACTGTTTGTTTATTGTGTCCTACCCCCTGAAAAAGGCAGGAGTGCCGAAGCGCAGGGGTCCTGGTCCATTACTTGTTGGAATAAATTAATTTTGCATTTATCTTCTGTGTCTGGAGTGCTCTGTAGCTTGTTTTTTTGGGAACTTATAGCTGCCAGGCACTAGGAACACATGGAAACTTTTGCAACCAGTAAGCCAGGGGTTGCCTACTACGACGTCAGATGTCAGCATCAATATAAACGTGAGTAGCCCCTCCTCTCCTCAGTTTACTGCCAGAGATCATGCTCCGAGGACCTCCTTGTAGGGACCAAGGAGAGAACACAGTATTCCACAAACCAGGTGAGACAGAGGGCTGAAAATGTAACAATGGAGATAGCAGCATAGAAATCCAGTGTTGCAGACCCCAAAAAAGGAGAAGAGGAGGAGGAGAGTGGGATGGCATGGCCTAATGAAAGAGATTCTCTTGAAGATCTACTGTTATGGTAAGTATGTAACTGTTCTATCATCTTCAAGGATATCTCTCATCAGGCCACACCTTTGGAACTAGTACTAAGCAATACCAAAAGCTAACAGTCTTGTAGGCTGGTCGGGCTGGAGCCTACAGACTTACATTAGTAGGCCTTGTAGCACAGCTAGGCCAAACCCAGCTCATCTACGACAGACAATGTCTAGACTGTAGTGCTTAGTGAAGGCGTGGACAATACTCCAAGTAGCAACTGTGCAAATCTCTACAGCTGAGACATTCCTGAAACAAGCAACACAGGTGGCCATGCCTCTAGTGGAATGACCACAAACCACACCAGGAGGTTCCTTACCATATTTCCTGTAACAAAAAGTAATACAGTTTGCTAGCCATTTGGACAAGCACTGTTTAGAAACTGAGGCGCCCTCTTTTCCAGGTGGGAATTAAACAAAAAGTTGCAAGGACTTCCTGTAGTCCTCCATATGGTGTGTACTGTACCCGAGTATTCTATGCACATCTAAGGTACGGACTGGAGCAATGCTTCCCCTGGATTGACATGCTTTCGATAATACACTGGCAGGTGGATAGTTTGATTTAAAGTAAGCTCAGACACCACCTTCAGGAGAAACTTAGGAACAGTATGCACACATCCTGTCTGTATGGAAAATCAAATAAGGCGGATCACAGAGTTGAGCCAGTAACTCTGAAATCCTTTGAGCAGAAGTGACTGCAACTAAAATTAATACCTTCCAAGACAGAAAGCGCAAGGCACAAGTTTGCAGCTGGCTCAAAAAGGAGCCAAAGTGAGCTTTTTCAAATAAAATTCAGGTCCTTAGCTGGTACTAGATTTTGGATAGGAGGATTTAGGTGTAGAAAGTCTCTCAAGAACGTATAGCTACAGGGATAGATCCACAAGTCCTATAGATGGAGGAGCTCAAGTCAGATCAAAAATAAAATAACAGGCCAGGGGTCTGGTAGGCCGCCTAGGCCCCCCCAAATTTTTTAACATTTTGGTGCATTTTGGAGGGAATTTCTAATGCAGTTTCTACCCACTTCCTCCCTCCCTCCCCATGCTTTGTGAGTTGTACCCTAGCACTGTTCCCACAGTCCACATGACAGTATGTTGCCCAAAATACCCTCCCACCCCAAAAATAAAATAAAATACCAAAAGACTGCAGCTGGGCAGCACAACATCCAAAACACATAAAAATGAGACAAGTTGAAAGAGACTTGGTGATAAAGAGAAACTGCAGACAAAGTAAATGACAATCCAAGTAAAGAAGTTCACAAATGCCACTCACTCAAGCATGTTATGACATTACCATAAAGCCAACCCACCCCAGTTTGTCCTGCAGTACAGATGAACCTATCCCGCAACCTTACCTCAGTAAAAAAAAAATATATAACCACAGAAATATGGAAACAAAGTCACTTTGCTATCTAGTTTCTGAAAATATAATTTCAAGTTTGCTTGCTATTTTTGCAAAACAGATTTTATTCTATAGAACAATTTATTCCAAAGAAATACATTTTTAAATAAATAAAATGTTTTATTGTTTTAAAAATGTCCTTTACTGGGATAACGCCATGGTATGAGGCATCTCATTTTTATGATCGGCCCAAGAAGTCAGTAAGCAGACAGAAAAACAGTTTTTAAACAAACATAAAAATGCATTTTTTTTTTTTTATTAGCAACAGCACTTGCTTGGGGACATCACAACTTGCACCCTCCCTCCATTCAACACATAGAACTACATAAACTAAGTATTTGATTCTATCGCCTTTTTCCTGTTTTGTAACTGCCTGTGTCAATGAGCCAAACAAGGTCTTATGACTTCTGTTGCCAATTTTGCTCTCCAAGCATGCAGAAACTCCTGCACATGCCATAATATACAGCAGAACATCTTCAAAGTCCCCATGTCTATTAATTCCCTCTGTGCTCATTCACACTGTACAACCATGACTGAAAAGACCAGACAGATTAGACATACAGTACATGCTGAAGTTTTTACCTCAGTTCAGAGGTTTCATGTACCAGTTTCTGCCTCTCCTGGTTCAAGCTGTCGCTGAGACCAGACCTGCCCCAGCATTAGTTTTGTACCATTCCTAGCGTGCTACAAGAAGAGGGCACTACTCTCCA
Organism: Neoceratodus forsteri; assembly: GCA_016271365.2. NCBI lineage: Eukaryota > Metazoa > Chordata > Ceratodontiformes > Ceratodontidae > Neoceratodus > Neoceratodus forsteri. Next base: position 130,800,977 of record CM057453.1, read on the forward strand.
ACTCCCTCTCCTGCAAATCTGCATCAAAATCAAATTGCCATATAGGACAAAACTAGCAGTGACTTTAAACAATTTTAATGTCATGAATTTAAGCTCCCCATACTAGAAATTAATAACACTAGTACTACACTTATTACACACCCAGTTTGATGGAACACTCATGTCCTGTCCCATCCCAGCAGCTGCCCCCCACCCACCATAGTTTGTGACTGTGAAAGTCTTTTTTTTTTTTAAAGTAAGAAGTACCTGATTAAATGAAAACTTGATCCATTTTCAGCAGGCTGAAGTCTATGTGCCCCTAGTTGAGTACAGTCTCCGGTCACCTAGCCACCAAACTTTCTCTCTCTAGATAGCACACACTGACCTCATGACTCCTAATGAGCAGAGCTCTCAGCTACAGATTGCTTTAGCTACCAGAAGATGACCTGAACCTCACTCCAACTCCTTTTGCTGATTTACCAAGGCCACACCGACCCCACGTTACTGGACTGCTGCCACCTGAAACCTCGGGCTTTGCTCTTCACTTGTGGGCTCCGCTCTCTCTCTCTGTCTCCTCCTCAGTAGAACGCTAGCGCCTTTCTTACTCCAACATTAATCTTCTGAGTTAATGAATTACAGCTCACCCTTGTTTCAGCAGTTCAGACATTTAAAGAAGGCGCCCCTGCTAGCCACATCTGCTACTGGATGAAACAGCAAATCAGGAGCAGTGAGCACCAGGCGACCTGGTTGAGATCTGTATTGTTAAGGTCCACTCCGCTTTGCTGCAGCTGTACCCCCCTCCCCCCCAATGCATGAACACCTCCTCTGCACATAAACAAAGGAGCTGCACCAAGCCTGAAAAAGTAGAGAATGAATGCTCAGGTTCACCAAGGCAAGACCAGCTGCTGCCCGAGTGCTGGGACCGGACCACATGGCGCAGGATGAACGTTAGTAAGAAATTCATGCTGGAGACCATTTTTTTGGGGGGGGGGGGTCAACTATGTAAGCTGGGTGGGGGTGGTGGTTTACTGCACTACCAGGACACTGGAGGACAGGGCTGCCTTAACCATTCTGGGCCCCTGTGCAGCCCCCTGCCAGGCCCCACCACTCCATTCCCTGTGGGCCCCCCGCATCCAACATTTACACCTAACTAACCCTCCTGTCCTGAATTACTAAAGCAGTACCAGGTCTACTAGTTTAACCAGCATCTTTTAATTAGTGCAATTTACTGCATTGCATTATTTGACTTCACCATTGGAAATGAATTTGACTGAGCCTGGAGCAAGAACTTAAGTAAGTACGGTACTACTGTCATATTCATTTCTATAAGGACAGGGACATCAATTCATCACTGGACACACACACCTCAGATACTCTGATCTGCAAACAAGTTAAATAACTTAACTTTTCCGGCGGTGTGAGAGTGAGAGAGAATAGAGAGGTCTATCAGGGGACACCAGTAAGGTTGCTACCTATCAGTTTTTTTTACCTGGTGATCAGGTTTTCAGGGTCCCTATCAGGAAATCTAGTTCTGCTCTGTGCTGGTCGGGTTTTTGAGACATTTTGAGTGCTCACATACTTTTGAAACATATTTTGTCATATCATTCATTGTTTCACCTACATGTCCAGGTTACAAACAAGTTCTCTTGTCAATATAGCCCTTTGTTTATGAAAGCAGTCAACCTGGGAGGTGTAAAGTATGGCCATTAACACCATTAGCACTTACTTAACCTAATCTTTTCCACTGCAGCAAAGCTGCCCCCACCTTTTGTAACAGTAACAGAGCCAGTTGTCTTCCACTTTCATTTGCTGGTAAACATTTTCATCTCTAGCAACGTTTAGACATTTTTAAATTTTTTGATTATTTCTTTTCCTCAAGAAAAAAGCATGGGCCCCAAGGTGCAGGGGCACAGTCTGCGCCTAGTTAAGGCCAACTCTGCTGCTGGAGGACAGAGGAGACCTGTGTGGCTCAGGCAGCTTTCATGATTGAGAATGCAGCACAGTGTGCTACTAATAGAGGAGCTCCATGATGGGGGAGCTATAGCACCCTTAGCCACCCCTCTAAATCCACCTATGAGCTACCTCCAGCTGGGTCATCATATGGCCATCTATAGGCACATGGAAAGCTGATATGGCAGCCAAGTGCACTTAAACTGAGGAACACTGCAAGCCTGAATCCAATAAGGACAACAGATATTCTAGAACCTGATTAACTGGACGGGTAAACAGATCCAGGTAGTGAGAAGCGGCCCATAAAGCAAACCGCTTCCACTTCAAGGACAGTTTTCTAACAGCCACCAAAACATCTGCCACTTTTTGTGACACCCTAAATTGAGCCAGGCATGCAGATGGAGAGACTTCAGGTCTGGATGGACCAAGGTGCCCTGTTCCTGTGACAGTAGACCACGCACAGGGGCAGAGATAATGGGGATTCCACTGCCAGCTATTGCAACAGCAGGAACCAGATCTCTCAAGGCCATAGAGAAGCAATGAGTATTAGATTTGCCCCCTCCAATTTCAGTTTGAGTAGTACTCTCTGAATTAGGGAAAAGGAAGGGAAAGCATACAGAAACTTTCCTTTCCAAGACAGGGACAACGTGTCACAACAAAAAACTCCAGGCTCTGGAGTGAGCAAACAGAAAAGCAGCAGCTTTGCATTGTGTGGGGACGCAAAAAGGTCCAACTCTGGACAACCCCATCTTTCGAGTACCATATATACCCGAGTAAAAGTCAGTCCGTATATAAGTTGGGGGGTATTTTTATTGTTTTCTAGTAAAAGATTTGTCATTGACCCACATATAAGTGCCACCACAGGCTGCCATACAAAAATGAGTGTTGTTCAGAGTATTGTTTTTTTTTCAAAGCCTTAGGATTATGTAGCCTTTTCCTGCTCTGAATGCACTTATAGGTTATGCCTGAGTAGTTGCAAATTGATTTGTCAGCCTTAAAAACGAGCTGACAAATACCTGACAACAGCCAGTGTGTGAATGCCAGTGGGGGAAGGGGGTTGATTGTTTGTAGCAGCTAAACATGGAAAAGACTAAATGGACTGTGCTTTTGCAGAGGCACAGACAGACAGGACCGAACAACCGGTTAGCAGGGCAGTACAGCATAGGACTAAACAAACTGTGCTTTCGCAGCCACATACCTCACCTCTCCTAGTTGCATAGAGGCCAGGCATAGCAGCGAGTAATCCTATCTTTCTGAACATGAGCATATTACAGGATTTGTACCAGGATTGGTAGCTGTTCTCAGAAGTGCTTTCTCCTCTACTGTTGGCCCGTGATTTTCTCCAATCATAACAGTAACTTGCATATATGTTGGGACCCCCTTACTGCACACTGTAATTCTGATCCCAAAAATCTGACTTATACGCAAGTATATACAGTAGTTGTCGACCACTGAGGTCAGCAGTTCCCACTCGTACATCCTGGACTGTGACCTGCTTAGTCTTCTGCCAAGAAATTTTGGGCACCTTGAACATGTACTGCTGATAGTTCTAGACACTGTTCTAATGCCCAATTTTGAGCCCTCACTGCTTCCTTGCAAAGTGGAGAGGAATGAGTCCCCCCCCCAATTTGTTGATGTAATGCATCACACTAATATTGTCTGTCTGCATTAGCAGAGGACCTGAGGATAATTGGTTCTGGAAGGTCTGGAGTCCATACAGAACAGATCGCATTTCTAGAACATTTATGTGCACTCCACTGGAATCCACATGTTCTGTGTCTGATGAGGGCCCAAGTGTGCTCCCCAGCCCATCCCCGAAGCATCTGTGGTGAGAATCTGTAGAGGGAAGAGGATTAGGAATGGAACCCCCTTTAAAAGGTTGCTGGGTTCCATCCATCACTTGAGAACTTTGTGTACAGGGGAAGCAACTAGAACCATATGTTCTAGGTTGTCTGTGATCTGATCCCACTGGACTTTGAATTCACAAGTGCAGTCTGGCCAGTGGTACTGTGACAATGGCCGATGCCGTGAGTCCCAGCAGGTGTAAGAATGTCCATGATGAGACATTACAGCTGCTGTGCACTAGTTGTGCTTGGGCAACCAGGCAGTCGGCCCTGTCCATAGGTAAAAAAGCTGAGCCCTGGGCCATTTCCAAGACTACTCCTATGTACTGCAGTCACTGGGCAGGGTGTCAGCATTGATTCTGGTATGCTGACTGTCACCCTAGAGTATAAAACAGCTATCTGGTTTGAGCCAAGGTCTTCAGGAGCTGGTCCCTGGTGTGGGCTTTCAATAGCCAGCCATCCAGGTGAGGGACAGAGGCCTTCCCTGCAAAGGGCTGCTGCCACTACTGCCAAGCATTTGGTAAAGATCTGTGGCAGAGAAGACAAGCCAAAGGGCACCACTCTGAATTGGTAATGCTCCTCTCAAAACAGGAACTTTAAGTATTTTTTGTGAGACTTATAGATTTTGATATGGAGGTATACATACTTCATATCAAGATAACATATCCAATCCCCTTCTCTAGCAGAGGCAGAAGGCCTTGCAGGGTGACCATTCTGAATGTCTTGTACTCTATGAAAAAGTTTATCTTCCTGGGATCCAGAACAGGTCTTGATCTCCTGTCCACTTCGGGACAAAGAAGTATCAAGAGTAAAACCTGTGTTCCTTTGTTCTAAGGGTACAGCTTCTATGGCCTGCTTTTGAAGCAAAGTCTGAACTTCCTCCAGAAGCAGCGCTAGGTGCTCTGGAGGATAGTTTGTCACAAGGGGAGGATGATCTGGAGGTGTGTAAAGAAGCTCTAGAGCATGACTCTGTTCTATGATCTCCAGAACCAATGCATCTGTAGTCCCCCTTCTTCCACTGATTTAAGTGGAGGCAGAGGTAACCCCCAATAACCACCCCTGGAGGTAACGGTGGTTGGGGCATGTATAGGGTGTCCAACAGAGCCGGTTGAGGCAGCTTCCCCTGTGCCACCACCTCTACGGGCTTTTGAATGGGCACCTGGGGTGGTACTACTGAGGATTAGCAAGGCTCCTGCTCTCTTGCCCCTGCCCTTCTGTCTAGTGGCTGGGTGCTGTCTGACACCAGCCTGATGAAAGGGACCCCTACCTCTAGGCTGGGTATGGTAGAGGAAACGCACAGACTTCAGAGTCCTGCCTGAGGTTTGAAGAGTTGATAGGACAGTATTCATACTCATCATCCAGTGAGTTGACAGGAAGAAGGGAGTGGGCTGGTGATGTCTGTGGTGCCCTAGGAGGTGACTGTAGCAAGGATGACCTTGTGGCATCAATGAGAGGTTAGTGCTTGGCCCCATCAATGGTCCCCCTGGAACAGGGAGGCCAGATAGCAGGCATCTAATCATGTCTGAAAAAGATGATAGAATTGCCTATGCTTCGGTGCCCATATTGTCAATGGGTGCGACTGCTGGTATTGATGGGGGAGACAGAATCCCTAACATCAATGTACCAACCCTACTAGGCCTGGTAGTGCCCCAACCTTGATGTCATGTTGGCCGGTTTGGGGGAAGCAGCATCGCTGCCAGAGCAGAAAATGGCACTGAGGAGGGCGTACTTGCAGAGTGAAGGGGAGACCTGAAATGAACTGGTGAAGCTCACTCCTTATCCTTATCCCAGTGCTTGTGTTTGTGACTCCCTGACGCCTTGTCCTGGGATTTGGATGACCTAGATTCGGTCAACTGGTCTGGCGACACTGCACTCTTCTGTTGAAACTCCTTCTCCATTCTGGCTACTTTTTGTTTGAGGAGATGCTTCTCAAGAGCCCCTTTACAGCGTTACCTGGTCACAGAATTGAAACCCTGACAGATTTTGCAGGCTTCCACATTGTGGTCCGGGTCCGGGTCCAGGCAGCAGACACAGACTTCATGGGAGTAGCTGGTGTAGCTCTTGTCTCCACACTCGCAATACTGAAACAGTTTCGATGGTTCCTTCGAAGACATACAAGTCATCAAAAATCACTGTAAAGGTAATTACTTTTTACAAGAGACAATAAAAATGGTAGCTATTTCAGAAGCATTTCCTTCAGCAGTCTGATGAGTCTGATCAATGGTGGGAAAGAACTGATGCCAGGAGGGGCCGCCCACATTTATATGCGAACCGAGGTCTGACATCATCGTGGGTGACCCCTGACTGACTGCAAAAAATTCCATGTGGTCCTAGCACCTGGCAGCTATTAGTTCTATAGGTGTGGCATGATGAAAGAGACATCCTTGAAGAACTTATATACATGGGGGAAGAGAGAGAGAGAGAGAGAGAGAGTAAAAGATACAGAAGATAAATAGTATAGTTTGACTGAGGTGTAGTAAGTAAGTAGTAGAAAAACATTTTATTTAATTGACAAGCAAAAGAATAGGAGACTCGACTGAGATAAGCTCATTTCCAGCGAGGTCCTTAATACAATCGTTCCTAATTACAACATAATTATAAAAAAATTACAACAATGTTACTTATATAAATATACATACAGTATAAACTAACATCACAACATTTACTAAATTACACTTTACTTAGGATCTATATAATAGATCTACATAGACAACACTGAACACATTCATTCACATACATGTGCAAACCATCATACTAAGTATATAATATTCAAGGTGAATCAACATTAAACCTTTTATTAGCATCAATTTTGAACCATCTTTTTATTTCTCCTATACAAGGGCTAAAATTTATTGGCCTAAGGTGTAGTGGCAATGAATTCCATATATAGGGACCCAAATAGAAGAAATGCGCTCTACCCAGATCTGTCCTTCTTCTGGGCAATTCATATTCCACACTCTCTGCAGAGCGCAGTCCTCCTCTAATCATCCTAACCTGGAGTTCATAAGTAATATATTCAGGCACCTTAACCCTAACTGAGTTACCATATACAACAACGTATGAAAAGACCTTCTATCATTTGGATAAATCCAATTCAAAGACTGATATAGCTCACTTCTGTGAGATCTCTTTGGTACATTCAAAACAAACCTTGCTATTTTATTAAAAAAACATCTATCTTGGCTAACTGGGTAGAGGTTTCCCCCATATAGACTATGTCTCCATAGACCAAAAGTGGTATCACTGCAGTTATAACTACATACTTCTTTACCCTTTCATTCCTACAGTTTCTAATTCTATATAGTGCACCCAAGCATCCACTAACTTTCTTAATTATATGTTCTGTATGAGTAATCTATCCAAGAGCTCTATCTAGGTACATTCCTCAGTATCTATAACATCGCACTTATTCAAGAACAATTTTATCTCTAGTTACTATATTCAAACCTAGCTCAGAATAGGTTACACTATTCTCTTTAAAGAACAATATAACCTGGTTTCTTTTTTAGTTCAAAACAAGTTTAGACTCACTATAAAATGTCTGTAACTCATCAAACGCACCCTGCAGAATAGGTTCTATCTGAGTTACCGATGTGCCTTCCACATAAATAATAGTATCACCAGCATATAAGTGACACTGTACACCAGAATGGGTTAAAACAAAATCATTCATATACAAATTAAATAATATTGGGCCCAAAATGGATCCCTGGAGCACTCCAGAAATAATTGCCCTAAAGCCAGATCCCCAACCATTAATTGCTACCATCTGTTTTCTTCCAGATAGATAAGCATCAAACCACCTAACTACATTAGTAGAAATACCCAAAGCAGGTACTCTGGACAGGAGGAAGTCGTGGTTTGGGGTATCAAATGCCTTTGATAAATCAACAAAAATCGCCCCCATTGACATCCCCCTGTCCAGAGCACCTGCAATGTCCCCAGTAACTTTCAGTAGGGCATAAATTGCAAAGGTCTAAAACCAGATTGGAACTTATTAATCTTCCTTCCTTTTTCCAAAAATATCTGAAGTTGTTTAGCTACCAACTTTTCAAACACTTTAGCCACTATTAGTAATAATGAGATGGGCCTATAATTCTCTAACAAGGCTCTAGAGCCATTTTTAAAAATGAGAATTACTTTAGCCGACTTCCACATGTCCGGAATTTCCCCACTTGTAAGTGGCATGTTAAAAATACTGACCAAAGGGTACGAAATAACCGGAGCAGCATATTTCAAAAGAATATTAGGAATCTCACCTAAACCCTCTGCTTTCCTAGTATTTATTTTAAGTAATGCATCTTGTACATCTAAAGCTGATACAAGTTCAAAAACAAACTCCTTACCCTTTTCTATCTCAACTTCTGTATCTTTTTTGGGGACATTTGGTGGAGAGAAATTTATTACACCTTGTGATGAAGCCACTGTGCCCATGGTTGTAAAATATTCATTAAAACTATCTACAACGTGTAGGCCCAACGGGATCTTCACATTCCCGATCTCAAAATTTTCCGGGTAATCTTAATTGTTGTTCTCCCATAACCTTTTTTAAAACTTTCCAAAATTCCCTTAGATTATCAGTCAGATTAGTTGTTAATTCCCAATTATAATAATCTTGTTTAGCTTTCTTAAGTTCATAATTATAATGATTTCGTAATTGTTTATACTTCTCCCAATCTGTATCATTTTTTTGTTGTTTCTTAAATTTTAAAAGGTAAGAATTATGCCAGGGAGCATTATTAGACTTTAGTTTCCTAGTTTTAGGTGGTGCTTGCCTATTGCAAATTGTCAAGAAATCATCATGGAACATTACCCAAGCATCAACAACAGTGGGGACCAATTCTAACCTCTCCCAATCATATTCTTCTAGCTCTAGCATGAATTTTATGTAATCATAGTTTTTGAATGATCTCTATTGAACTATTTTCTCTGGTTTTCTTGGTTTCTTTTGATTTCTTATGCCATATATCAGCTGGTGATCTGAAAAAAAATCTGGGAGAACATCACTAGACACAAACTTCTCTGGATCTGTGGTAAATAATAGGTCCAAAATTGTGGAATAAATTGGATATTTGGTATTAATCAGGTTATATCTGTTATTAATTGGGTCATACCCAAAATGGTACCCATCTCTACGATGCTATGATTAGTCTCTACTATCTTCCAATCTACATTAAGGTCCCCAATCAAAAGAATCTCGTGGCTATTCAGGTATTCCCCCAGAAAATCCTGTAATGCATGATACACTTCAAAGCTGGCTTTTAGTGGTCGATACATACCCAGTAATAATAAAGGCTTATTAAAAGGGAAATTAAATAGTAATGGAAGAACTTCAGAACCACACCAATCCTGTTGACTGATAAGTGCTGACACATTTAGGGAGCTAAGAACATAAATAATACCCCTCCCCCCCGTTCAATCTTTCCTCCATAAACTATAACCATTTATATGTACCATATTAGCTATAATTTTATCATTCAACCATGATTCTGTGACTATAATTACATCTGGACTATATTTAATAGTCAATTCCCTCAGATGTTCAATCTTTCTTAATAAGCTACAGATATTAATATGAGTCATGCAAAGCCCTTCTTCCTTCAAAATATTTGCAGCAAGATCAAGTTTCAAAGCATCACCAGAATTTGAATAATTTTCAGGCTCTATATCAGCATAGGGGACGGGATTAGGATGAGCATCCCCACTTACAACTAGACTAATCATTAACACCATTTTACAAAATTTATATAATTGCCCTTTCATTGTTACTTTCTTAAGGTGTTTAATTGTGGGTTGATCCAAATAAATTTTATTTTGTCCCCACCCTGCCAATAATCCTTTTAATATCATTATCCACTTGGTTAAATTAATTTCCAGATAATCATTCAACAATCCTGATGACATTGTATAATTACTTAACTGGCTCACCCCAACACATGTGCTTGATGCATCCCCATGCAATCAGTCGCACCAATACATTTCCATGTAATTAATATTACTCATGATACTTCTGGGAGCAGGGGGAAACATACAACCACTCACATAGAGCAAATTTCCCAGCTGGAGTATCAACATTTCTAGGTTCAAACACAGGGATTACACTATGGAACAAAATATTTATAAAACACTCCTAATTACCAGTATTAAACCACTACACCAAAATAAATGCCCTATCCCAAATACCCTGCATTATAATGTCTGAAGTTAAGTTCAAAAATAGTACTTATACTGTATATACTACAAACAGCTAATCAGCCTAAAACATTTAAAACAAGGCACCACCAGGACATATAGACCAAAACTACTAATACTACATTGATGTGCCTCGATTAAAATAACCAATTTGTCCGCAACTTACTTATAACTAATCCAAACACTTTCTGTGTACGCCAGCTCCGCTATGTTATTTGTGCTAGCGGCGTGTAGATTTAAACAAAAATGTCCGCCCCTTTCCGTGACCTCAGCGGTTGGCTCCCCCGAGCCCTCTGCACACTGAGATGTAAATGTCAATGGCAATAACAGTAGAACGACAACAAGGAAATGCAGAGTCTCTCACTCTGGGCTCCTTGCAGATGACTCTGTTCCGATGCAAATTAGGGACACAGCTCAGGGCGTGCAGCTGGAGACTAGTCAGTTACAGAGCAAGCGGCGTGTAGATTTAAACAAAAGCACCCGCCCCTTTCCATGACCTCAGCGGTCGGCTTCCCCATGCCCCCTGCACACTGAGATGTAAATGTAAATGTCAATGGCAATAACAGTAGAACGACAACAAGGAAATGCACAGTCTCTCATTCTGGGCTCCTTGCAGATGACTCTGTTCCGATGCAAATCAGGGACACCGCTTGGGAAGTGCAGCTGGAGACTAGCATCTTATTTTCAGTTGGGTCCAGCATCTATCTGATTTTTACAGCTGGAAGGACTGAAGACAAGACAGGCAAACTGGCTTTCTCAAGTCACAACGCAGGTCAGTGACCGAATGGATTTTAATCTGACATCTAATGGTTTACCATTCTATTGTTTACTGAAATCGATGGACTGCATTGTCTATCCAGGTGTTCAATATACAAAAGTTTGCTTACCGGTTCAACAAACTCAAATTTCTTGCGTTCCTGGAGCTCTTGCAACTTACAGACATATTCAAGAGACACTTCATGGAAGTGCTGCCGAATCTGTTCCACTTGGCTGTCTGCCTAAATAATAAAAAAATAAGATCTGTTACATTTCATGTAAGCAGTGCATGCTTATCATACACTTGGAGTTCACAGTAATAGCAGCCTTCTTCAAGCATCTACTCTGATGTGTAACTCAGATTTACACAGATTAAAAAAACATTGTGGGACTTATATATATATATAGAATAATGCATGAATTAAGTGTGGTTTATCGGGATTTTATGCATACTCGAGGTGTGTGATGCTCCATAAATGCCCAAGGGGTTTATATAGGCAGCACACACTGAGGGTATGCATAAAATCCCCATTTAAACACACCTACCCAAGTTTTATTTTTTATATTTACTGGCTCTACCAGTATGGTACCGCTTTTTGATTTAATTATGTTTTTGATTTAATTAAGTAAAAAAAAAAATTGCTGCGAGTGCCGTCCCAGTGGCGCTGAGGGTTGAGGTGCTGGACGCCGCACCTTGTGCCACGCTGGCAACCCAGGTTAGGATGCGAGCCCAGGATGCCAGGGGTCGTCAGGGGAGTGATAGGATGAAGCATCTGGAGGACTGCTCTCCTATCCCGGGGAGGGATCCAGGGCCCCATCGCTCTGTAGTGGCCCCTGGTGATGACCAGGGGTGCTACTAGAGCGCAGTGCGGCAGATGTCGGCTATGTGCCTAAAAGTCAGTGCACGCTGGCACTCCACAAGCAGGAAAATTGAAAATGAGCTCCGGTCGGGCAGCATGAGCTTCCGACCCCCGCTGCTCGACCTGGATGGCGCCTCCTCATCCGGATCCTGCTCTGGTGGGTTGAGCTGGGTAGCTCCTCACCACTCCACCATGAGGGGTAATCTGTGGGGTAATGAGGAGGATGGCCTGATGTCGGATGTCAGGGCTAGGGGGTTGGTCGGGATGTCAATGCCGACCGGAGCCCCGGGCTAGAAAATATCAATAAAAAAACAATTGCTTCAAGAGGTACTGTGGAGCCGTCAAGAAGCTTGTGCATCATGTTGACTGTGTGAAAAATGTAGTGCTACTGGACGTGCAGCGTGAGGACAGTTTATCCGGTGGCTTAAGGTGCTGCTTTGCTTTTTGTGTGCCCATGGTTACCGGAGCTCTGTAAACCACATATGTGGTTTATGGAACTGTTGGGCACTCACTGGCAGTGGTTTATAACCAGTAAATATATAATCATAATTAACAGAGACGGCACATCTTTTCCATCAGAGGTTCAAACAGGATGAAATCCAAACAGGAAAAGTTTTGAAAAAAGAGTTTGTATCTCAAGTGAACTTTGAACACTTCGGTAGTTCAAAAATAATGACAGGTGAAAAGAAGAAAATTTATGAGACTTACCATTGTTTCTTTTTCTGTTAGCTCCAATGTTATCAATGGGAATATTTACACAATGGGTATATGCACCCCAACCAAGGGTGAACTTGTACAGTTATAGCTTTATGAGCTAAACCCAGTAGCATAAAATGGTGGGATGGTGAGTGTTCCGATGCCTCTGCTCAAGCTGCCCACAAAAACTGCCACGCAGTACAACACAGACATCAATACCACCCCCAACACCCAGCAGTTGGAGGTCTCATAAAAACAGAACAGTAATAAATCAGAAAAAAAGATTTTTGCTGTAGCTTACTGGATGGGAGGAGTTAGACTGGTCACTTCAACAGAGGAGAGAGACCTGAGGATCATAATCAGTGACTCCCTCAGCAAACAAGTCAATGCAGCAAAGCATACAGCAAGCAATCAAGGTTGCTAGATTGTATGGGGAAGGGTTTTTACAGCAGGAGAAGCAAGGTGATTCTGCCACTGTACAGATCCCTGATGAGACCTCATCTGGAGTACTGTGTCCAGTTCTGGAACCCTCACCTGAGGAAGGACATCAGATGACTAGCATCAGTACAGTGAAGTCTCACTAAGATGATCCAGGGCCAGCAGGGCAGATCCAGTGACGAAGAGCTGGAGGCCCTAAACACATATTCACTGGAGGCCAGGCAGGTGGGAGAGGGCGAACATGATTAAAACACTGAAGTTTGTTAGGGATATAAACAAGGCAAACAGTGAGGACCTATTTGTAAGAAATAGAGTGTAGTCAAAAGGGGGCATGACTGGAGCTTGGTTGGGGGGCCAAATTCAGAGGAAATTTGAAGAAGTTCTACTTCAGAGAGTGTGGTGGAACCATGGAACAGACTGCCAGCAGAAGTGATGGGGGTAGCCGGCCCGGTGGCACTGAGGGTTGAGGCGCTGGACGCCATACCTCGCGCCATGCCGGTGACCCAGGTTTGAGAATGAGCCCAGGTTGCTGGGGATTGGCAGGGGAGGGAAAGGACTGAGCATCCAGAGGACAGCTCTCCTCTCCCGAGAGGAACAGGGGTCCCTAGTCGGTGAACGGCTGCCCTCTGGCAGAGGCCGGAGATGCAGCAAGCGCTGATGACGTAGAGAAGGGGTGGGAGAGTGGCCGACTTCAGTTCCATGCCTTGACGTCAGGGCACTAGTCACTCCCCAAGAAACAGGGGAAAATGCCCTTCAGCTGCAGCGGAGACAGAGCACCGGAGCTTGCCTGCGATATACGGCACCCGCCTGGCACCCTAACGACCAACGCTACTGCTCAGGGTGTTGAGGCCCACCTTGTCCCCACCTGGGGGTAATCCGAGGCTACATGGGTGACGGAGCACTGTCCAGGTAGGGCGGACCACAGAGGGATGACTCCTTAGTGCTCCCGAGGAGACTGGAGCTGAGGAGAGGAGTAATTAATACAAAAATAATAAAAAAAGAAGTGATGGGGCAACTACATTTAATGAATTTAAACATGAATGGGACAGTGCAAAGGAACTCACAATCCCTAAAGGGGTCAGCAAGGGTATGAAGGGTGGGGTAGCAGGAGGAGGAATAGAGCCAATGAGGGAAGTAGGTCAGTGAGGTGCAGTAGTATAGTAAGGGCAGACTTGATGGACCTTCAGTCTTCTTCTGCTGTTAGAGTCTATGTTTCTAAGAAAAAGAGTCTTCCAAAAATCAGAGACTGAAGAGAAAAAGAGTATTGAAGGAAGACTACACAGAGATAGATGCAAAAACTCCTGGCAAATTTAACACATTAAGAGAACAACAAAAGGTCTGAGGGAAAATATCCTATGTGATTTGAAAACCCTGCTGTCTGACCCATGAGAAGACAAATGCAAACCCTGTAGAGTAATTACAGGAGGAGAAACTGAGACAGTCCGCAATCATAGCAGAAGCTACCTTGCCATAGAAAAAACATTTTCTCTAGGGAGATAGGATGCCTGCATAGGTGCCGAGGGACCAGATGCTGGGTTGTTCCTGAACTAACAACTCACTAAAGCAAGGTGGCCACAGACAGATCCTGAATTTAGAGATTAACAGTAGTCCGTGACCATAGCTATCAAGATTGAGCACCTGGAAAAATAGCAACTCATTCTCGGTGACTGTGATCACAGCTACCTAGGGAGGAGGGCGACCGGATACTGGAGATACCGACTACGGTGACAGGAACTTGTGGGTATATGTGCGGGGGGTGGAGACACGGGGAAGGGATGGTAGGGAGGTGCACAGCCCTCCACATTAAAAAGGAGACCTATAAATCTCGGTTGCCATTTTTTCATGTGCTGCGGTGAGCATCGCCAAAATTATTTTTGCAGCGATGTACACATGCCATAATAGCGATCGCTATTATGACATGGAACCGAGATTAACCAGATTCAAAATCATGGTAATTTTGGCCAATCTGGAGATATTCCAGGAAAGAACACCACCATCATCATCTGCTTAAGAAGGTCTTTAAAAAACACCATTGATATCCTAGAAAAACTATAGAAAACATGGCTGACTTTATGGGCCCAGTAAGTAATCATGAGTGCCACTTTCTTTTTTTATCAATAATATTTTTTGGGGAGTTTTAAAATAAACAAAATAACAGGAGTTATATTTCATAACAGAACGGATTTCAAAATATAACAGTGTTACATGGAATTTCTTCTGATGTTATTCATCATCACAGATCTTATAAGTACCAAGTATTTGTATAATAATTTATTGATAATATATGTGAAATATAAGTTTACACTGTAGAGATTTTTTAAAAAAACATATAATGTAACAAACGTTACTCTTTCTCCTTTAAGGTAAATGTTAGAAATGGAGTGTAAAAAAATAAAACAGAAATGATGAGTTGCATAAGTATGGAAACAAAGAATAAAAGAGAGAAGAATTAAAGTGAGAAGTAGTTGGTATCATGCCCAGCTGAAACACATATTTATGAAATGAAAGAGACACAGAGAATAGGTACAGTGTGTTAAAACCTGTACCAACTTTGTATTACAGCACAATGGATTTTATAAATAAAGCAAATTATTATATTCCTTGTGTTGTGTCATTACTGCCACCTGAAAACAGACTGTAAACAGTTTTCCACTTGGAATAGAAAGCATTCCTTTGACCACTGACAAAGTGGACTAACCTCCCTGTCCTAAGTATTCCCAAACAATCCTGTCTCCATTCATTTAAAGATAGTGTTCTATTTTCTATGCATATCTTCAGTATTGAATTCTTAACTGCGACCCTTATTAATAATGCAGCTGTTCTTTAGGCCAATTCAACCTGTCATCAAAATGACCTATTATGCATGTCTCAGAATTAAGTTGATGAAACAGCCACAAAATTGGTACAAAGAAATTTCTGATGTTGTCCCATAGTAAATGAATGTGTTCACATTCCCAAAATGTATGGGGCAGGGTTCCTTGGCTACCTTTCAATTTACTACACTCAGAGCATCTCGGTAAGGCCCTTAAATCCATTTTGTATAAATGTTATGTTGTGTAATAAAGATTATGAAGTGTTTTATACTGAACTAGTTTCATGTTTACTGCTTTAAATGTTTTAAGAGAATACAACCATATTTTATTCCAGTCCCAGTTGTTGAGGTCCTTACCAAGTTGCCTTACCAAGGCATCCTTAGAATGGCAGAAAAAGGGGAGATATTGTTGATGGGGACCTGAATATGCCAGATGTTAACTGGAGTAAATTTGCTGCAGGCACATTCAAGAGCAGGGTCATTCTTGATGCCCTACAGGGGGCATGCCTCAGACAGCTAGTGTTGGAACCCACTCGGGAGGGAGCAATCTTAGACCTGGTACTCTCAAATGGGGAAGCAGAAAGGATCTCAGATTTAGAAGTGGGTAGCCATATGGGAACAAGTGAGCACCAAACAGTGTGGTTCACAATAAACACAGCCATAGTCAAGCCATACAAAAACAAGAGTACTGAACTCTGGGAAGGCTGACTTTGGGAAAATGAGAGAGTGCCTCAGAAAAGCACTAGCAAACAGGAAAGAAGGAGGGGTGGAGGAACAATGGGGAATAATCAAAACAGCCATCGAAGAGGCAACAAGCCTTTGTGTGAAGCAAATCAACAAAAAATGAAGGAAAAAAACACCATGGTTCTCAAAAGAGGTGGCAGGGAAGGTTAAGGAGAAAAGGATAGCATTCAGGAAATATAAGGAAACACAGAAGAAGTAGGACAGATATATTTATCAGTTAAAGCAGAAAGAGGCAGGGAAGGCAATCAGAATAGCAAAGGCCCAAACCGAGGAAAGGATAGCCAACTCTGTTAAGAAGGGGGATAAGACCGTTTAAAGGTACATTAGGGAGCAAAGAAAGACCAAAGGAGGGATACTAAGGCTTAGCAAAGGGAAGGGAATGTGGGCAGACAGTGACAGTGACAAAGCAAGGATACTGAACAAATATTTCTGCTCAGTATTCACAAAGCAAGAGGAGGGGGAGGTACCTAAACCAAACAAGAGAAACACTCTGAAGACGAGGGTTGATACCAGTCCATTTACAGAAGAAAGAGTTCTGAAAGAACTAATAAAATTGAAGGTGGACAAAGCAATGGGGCCTAATGGGATTCACCCAAGAATTCTAAAAGAACTAAGGGTAGAACTAGTGACACCGCTGACTACTCTCTTTAACAAATCTTGGGAGGATAGGGTGGTACCTGAGGACTGGAGGAGGGCGGATGTGATTCCTCTTCACAAAAGTGGAGCAGGACAGAGGCAGGAAACTACAGACCTGTTAGTTTGACCTCAGTGGTAGGGAAAATGATGGAATCACTTCTGAAGGAAATAACTGTTGAGTACCTAGAGGCCAGTGGGGCACAGGACCCAAGGCAGCATGGATTCACAATGGGAAGGTCATGTCAGATGAATCTAATAGATTTCTTTGACTGGGTGACCAAAGTAGTAGACCAGAGAGGGGCTGTGGACATGGCCTACCTAGATTTTAGCAAGGCATTTGATACAGTCCCACACAAAAGATTAATACACAAGTTAGCCAGCCTTGGAGTAGGTTCCAAGATGGTAGCCTGGATAAAAAATTGGCTAGATAACAGGACACAAAGGGTAATAGTAAACGGAGTCCACAGTGAAGAAAGGAGGGTTACTAGTGGGGTACCGCAGGGTTCAGTACTGGGATCGGTCCTTTTTAATGTCTTTATAAGTGACATTGCAGAGGAACTGGAAGGAAAAGTATGTCTCTTTGCAGACGACACAAAGAACTGCAACAGGGTTGATACACAAGATGGAGTGGAAAGGATGCGAAGGGACTTGGCAAGGTTGGAGGAATGGACAAATGTATGGAAGCTCAAATTCAATGTAAAGAAGTGCAAGGTAATGCACCTGGGAAACAAAAACCCAGGGGAAGAATACACAAATGGGGGGTGAGATACTGACAACAGTAAAACTGGAAAGGGACCTGGGGGTAATTATATTAGAAGAAGAAGAAGAAGAATCAGCATTTATATAGCGCTTTTCATACATCCAAAGCACTTTACAAGCAATGCTAGACTGGTAGTGAAGTGACTGAATGTGTGGTGGCGGCCATATCGCACATCATCACCCACACACAGCCTGGATAATTGCATGAACCAGTTTACGGGAAGGGGAATGTTGGTCAGGACACCGGGAATATTCCCTACTCTTTTGCGAAGGGTGCCCTGGGTTCTTTTACTTCCACCTGGACACCCATCAGGACAACACCAGGATGGGCAGAAGGGACCTTGGTTTAACGTCTCATCCGAAGGACGGCACACCCCAGCAGTACAGCACCCCCCAATACTGCACTCGGATGCCAGCGATTTTTAGGTGGAAGTCCAATCCTGGTGTGGGACGAGAACCCACGACCTTCTGGTCCAGAGGCAGATGTGCTAACAGCTGAGCCACGCTGACACCCTAGATGACCTAAAGGTGGGCAAGCAATGTGAGAAGGCAGTAAGGAAGGCTGAGGGGATACTGGGATGCATAGGGAGAGGCATCACCAGTAGAAAACAGGAGGTTGTCATCCCTCTGTACAGACAGTTGGTGAGACCCCATCTGGAGTACTGTGTGCAGTTCTGGAGACCCCATCTCCGCAAAGACAGAGAGCGTGGATGCTGTCCAGAGGAGGCCAACCAAAATGGTGCAGGTCTGCACCAGAAAACATACAAGAAAGACTAAAGGAGAGTAATATGTATACCCTTGAGGAAAGAAAGGAGAGAGGGGACATGATAGAAACTTTCAAGTACCTCAAGGGAATCAACAAAGTCCAAGAGGGTAGCATCTTTCAGAAAAAGAGATGTGCAAGAACAAGGGGGCACAATTTGAAGATAGAGGGGGGGATAGCTCAGAGGTAATGTGAGGAAGTATTTTTTCACGGAGAGGGTTGTGGATGCGTGGAACAGCCTCCCTGAGGAGGTTGTGGAGTCAAGTACAGTGGGGGAAGCCGAACCCCTCTTGTTGCGCTGATGCACACGGCACAAATCCCTCTCCCCGATCAAGGAGAGAAGTCCTCCAGATACTCAATCTTTACCTCTCCCGGCCGACACCTGAACGACCAGAGTCAGTTCCCGAATCTGGGTCTCCGGCATGGTGCAAAGTGTGGCATCCAGCACCTCAACCTCAGCGCCACCAGGCCGGCACATTCTGGGATTTTAATAGTGTATCCTTTGCATTAAACCATTTCACTAATTGGGTAATTCCACATGCTAGGTAGTAACAGTGTAAATCAGGAAATTTTAAACCCCCATCTTTAGATCGATCCAATTTATTGTAGGCCAGCCTACACCTTTTCTTGGCCCACATACATTTGGACACACTACCCTGAATCTTAATAAACCACTTCTTTGGTATGCTAAAGGGCAACATCTATAAATGTAAATTCAGTTTTAGGGAGAATATTCCCTTTTCTTATTTCAATACATCCCCAAAAACCTAAAGGAAGATTATTCCATTTTGCTAACTTTTCATGTATTTTTGTTTTAAGCAAATCCAGATTTCTGGCTCTTAATTTATCAACTGTTCGGTATATTTTGATTCCTAAACAAGATAATATTTTAAAATTCCCTTTCCCAAGCTGCCCAAGTCTATAATATCATCCTTGAGACATTTATTTTTGAGCAGTAGAAAGATATGAAAATTATGTATGCACCGTAATTCACTAAGGAATCACTAAGAAAAAGTAAGGAGCAGAAAGCAAAGCCCATATCATTATATGCCGATCATACCTTACTATATTTATCAGACCTGGAAAGCTCATTTCTACCTTTTTTTAACCTAATTTAACAATTTGGGAATGTTTCAGGTTTCAAGGTTAATGTAAATAAATTGGAAGTTTTGGAAATCAAACACCCCCACCAAATAAAATTACAAATTCCATACAAATGGCTAAAGGGTAGGGTCAGATATCTAGGGATTCTGATTCCAGAGAACTTAAGTCTATTATATGGTTATAATTATGGTGTCTTAAAGTGTTTGGTTTAGGAAGACATAAATAGACACGAAGCACTTCCACTGAGTTTTACTAATAGAATAGAAGTGGTTAAAATGAAAACATTACTTACAATAGTAATCTTGTTTCTTCTAAGGGAATCTTACTGTATTCTGACAATTGCAGTATGGTCTCACCATAGGACTGCACCGGAGCCAAAATGGTTAATAGAACCTATGCTAATGATGGAATGTTAGGCTTGAGCTCGGTTTTCAAATCACTGTCCCTGGTTGCACTTCCTGCAACCGTCAGATTCTTACGAAGCATGCAGAAGCTAAAATACTAAGCAAACTTAACTAATCTTAAATACCCTTACTAGGGTAGGAAAAAAAACACCTTCAACTAACAAAGGGCATAACTAAGACTCAAGTCAACAGATGCCCAAGAAAATAATAGGTACTCACAGGTTTCCAACATCAGTAACAGGCAGTGTGCAGTGCCCCTGTAGGTCCTAGCAGGGGATGAAGGATGGGAGCTCAGAATACAGTAAGATTCCCTTAAAAGAAACAAGATTACTATGGTAAGTAATGCTTTCTTCAAACCCCAGGAAATCTTACTGTATTCTGACAATTGCAGACTACCCAAGCAGTGCCTTTGGAGACAGGCAGAGGACCTATTTAGGAAACGGGCTCTGTAACACTGCTGTGCCAAACCTGGCATCACTCCTGGCCTGGGTATCCAAACAATAATGCTTAGTGAATGTGTGGACTGTTTTCCAGGTAGCTGCTTTACAGATTTCCAATAGAGGGATATCTCTTGAAGCTGCTATAGACGCAGCTGTCCCCCTTGTAGAATGGGCCCTGAGCCCTCGAGGGGGCTCTTTGCCCATTTTGCCATAACAGAACTGGATACATGCCACAATCATCTTGCTATGGCTCTCTTAGTGGCAGGTTTGCCTTTTTCCACTTCTCCATAAGTCAAAAAGAGTTAGGTTTTATCCCCTCTATGACTCTTTGCATGTTCCAGGTAGTAGCTGATAGCTCTTTTAATATCCAAGCTATGCAGTCTACATTCATCTGAGGTAGAATGGTCAATAAAGAAGACTGGAAGTGTGATGGATTGATTTAGCTGAAAGTCTGAAACCACCTTTGGAAGGAACTTATTATTTGTCCTAAGGACCACTTTGCCCCTATGGAATGCCACATAATCAGGCTCCATGGACAAGGCCTGGAGTTCACTGATCCTCCTGGCAGAGGTAATGGCAACCAGGAACACAGTCTTCCAAGTCACATACTTGAGATCAGCTGTTTCCATGGGTTCGAAGGGTGGTTGCATAAGCTGTGCTATGCAAATATTCAGATCCCACACTGGAATGGGAGTTCTATAAGGTGGACGCAAATGCAGCAATCCCTTAAAGAACCTCCTAAACACAGGATTAAAGGCCAAGGATGATGTCTTACCTGCTGACAGGTAAGCAGAAAATGCAGCCAAATGCACCTTCAATGTGGAAAGCATTAATCCTAGAGAATGCAGATGCGTAAGGTAATCCAGAAACACAGGCAATCCTGCCCGATTATAGTTCTGGTTTTTATTCTGACATCAGATAGAAAATATTTTCCACTTGGAAGAATAAATCTTTCTGGTAGAAGATCTTCCAGAAACCCTGAGGACCTCCATGACACTTTCTGAGAGATACAGATTGGCATACTCTAGGTCCTCAAGAGCCAGGCCTTGAGCCTGAGGGACCGAAGGTTCGGACACAGTATCCTGCCCTGGGATGAAGTCAGTAGGTTGTGCCTCCTGGGAAGGCTGGCCGGCTTGACTACTGACAGATCCAGTGCTATGGAGTATCAAGGTTGCTTGGCCCAATCTGGAGCAATTAGGATCATTGTGGCAGACTGGGATCGAAGCTTGATCAAAACCCTTAGTAATAAGGGAAAAGGAGGAAAGGCATACAGACACTTCCCTGTCCAGTCCAGAACTAGTGGATCCAGTGGCATTGAACCTGCCACTGGTGGCCTGCAGCAATATCTTGGTAGCTGGTGGTTGTCTGGTGAGGCGAGTAAGTCTATTTCTGGAGTCCCACACCTTTTGAATACCACTTGTAGTACTTGACTGTTCAGAGACCATTCATGGTGGCTCTGATGTATTCTGCTCTATGCATCTGCCAAGACATTGTCTTTGCATGGCAGATGAACAGCTGACAACTGGATATTTAGTGAATAAGCCAGGGTTCGTATCTTCATGGCCTCTGTGCATAGAGGAGTGGACCTTGTCTCTCCTTGTTTGTGGACACAGCACATTGTGGTTGTGTTGTCTGTTCTGCCCTGTACCACATTCCCCTGAAGCATGCTGGCAAATGCCTGCAATGCTAACAAGATTGCCCTGAGTCCCAGAAAATTGATGTGAAGCAGGGACTCTTGCTTGGACCACAAACCATGGACAGTATTCTCCTCTAGGTGTGCTCCCCACCCTAGGAGGGATGCATCCGTGGTAAGCACCCTCGAGGGTTGTACCTGTAGGAAGGTAAATCCCTGCCTGAGGTTCTCTTCTTCTAGCCACCACTGCAGAGCCTGCACGAAAGTTTGGGTTACTGGAACCAGCTTTGACAGAGAATCTTTCTTATGGAGCCAGTATTGACTTAGATGATACTGAATATCTCTCATCTGAAACCTTGCTCCTAGCACTGTAGCTATTGATGCTGCCATGTGGCCCAACAACTATAGGAAGTGTCTGGTAGGCCTGAGGCTGACAGATTTGCAAGAGCTTGCCAACTGTACCAAGTTGCTTGCCCTTTCCTGCGGGAGAAAATTTTTCCTTTCACTGAATCCAGTTGAGCCCCTATAAATTCTAGGAGCTGTACTGGTTGCAGCACTGACTTTTTTTGATTTATTAACAACCCCAGGGACTGCAGGAGATCCTGTGTGAGCACCAGGGACTGCTAGACCTGTTGAGGATTTTGCCCTACATCTAACCAGTCATCTAGGTAGGCAAATACTGCCACTCCTTGTCTCCTTAGGTGTGCCACAACTACAGCCAGACATTTCTTAAAATTTTTAATTGAAGCTCTGCATCATCTTGTGCTCAGTGCATGTGTTGGGATGTTTTGTAAATTTTTACACCGACTACTTTTTTCAGTAAATAATGCATATATACACAGTACTTTTTGCTACTGGTTGTTTAATCATTTCTCCCTGGTTTGACAAATGCAGAGTTACACTATTTATTGATTAATTTCTTGGATTACATATAACTTGGAACCAGGGGTTCTTTTACAAAGGTTCCAAGTCAAGAGACAGGTTACATAAGTGAGTCAAATAACAACAAAAGAGTAATACAGTGAAAGTACTACAGTGAGTAATACAGAAAAGTTACATCTGGTATATAAACATACAGTGACAATGTACACGTGTACAGTCCAGTATGGACTTTGTCATTTGTAAATGTCTTAGCAGTGTTCGTTTAAGTAAGGGAAGGAGCTGCAGGGAGAGTGAAGGGGTAGACAGTAGGAACAGTAAATTCTTGTTAGAAAAAGGCAGGCTGTTGCTCAAATAATTTTGTGGTGTGGTAACTGAATTTATTTACGCAAGCTGATCCACTATACTTTGTATCTGAAAATTTTCCTTCCGTGTTTAACATGTTTAAAAGATGATTTGCAACATCTTGGCCCCAATTTTCAGAGCCGGGCACATGCACAGCACAACCATTTGTGCTACGCTTCCTTGAGCTTGCCTGGCTCTGAGTGATAATCAGACAGATAGCTCTCACCAATGGAGGGTGCTGACTGAATATCACCCCATGTCAGCACAGTGCTAACTGGATCTGCACTGTGCCCACACAGATGAGGGCTGCATATGGCCCACATTAATGGTGATGCTCAAGACGAGTTAGTGCCATGTCCCATGTGTGTCATACTCAGCCCGAACATGCAAAAGAGGTCATTGGGCATAAAAGGTACTAAAGGCCAACTGCATGCCCGTTATGTGCTCATTTGCATGGGGTGTCACGGCCCCTTATCACCTCTCTCAATATTAAAATAACTCCCTGGTGGGCCAGTGGTCCCCCCACTTCTCGATCACCCAGTTGTATTACAAGTAATTTACCCTGATAATCAGGTAGTTCCACAACCGTCACTATGAATTTTGAAAATCTCTGGTGGTCAAGTGGTACTCACCCTGACTCTCTGAGAGATATGCATCTCAATAATCCCTGGTGGTCCAGTGGTTTCCCCACCCTGTGATCACCCAGTTGTATTACATGGAATTTGCTCTGGTGGTTTAGTGGTACCCTCCTTCCCCCAGTAGGTATTAATGGAATAATGCATGACAGGGTGAGTGTCGTGCTGGGATAACGCCATGTCTGGGGTAGTTGGGCATGAGGCCGCAGGCTGAGTGCGTCCAATGCCCCAGGTGTGGTGTTATCCCAAATGACACACATCCTGGAGTGCATTATTCCTATTATCTAATGGCTTGTTGTTATATATAAAATAAAAATATTTTAAAGAATGTTTTTATTAGTGTGGAAAAATATTTTTGTTTCTTAAGAGGAGATGCAAAAAAAAGAAATGCTCATGGTCCATAAGCTCATCAATATTGGTTCACAGTGCTGAGACTAGACCTGTAGCATTATGCTTGGATAATGCCATGGGTCCAGGCCCAAACTGACCAATCACAGTCCAAGATTCTTTCTTGCTATTGTATAATTTTTTTTTTGGCAATAGAAATTAGTAAATAATACATGAACAGTGAGCAAATCAGAAGCAACAATAGTTAATAGTACAAAAATATTAATTTGAATATTTATGAATATAGAGGTCTAGAATTAAAAACTGTAAGTTAAAAAGTAGACTAAATTCAGATAGTCTAATAACTTCACTAGCACTAGTTGTAACAAGCATTTGTCAATGCCGAATGTTGTCTCGCTAGCATTGGCATTGGTAGTGCCGGAGTGAGAGACGCATAATGGGAATGGCAGTGAAGCACTGAAGTGACGCCAACCCCAACCCCACCCTGTAGAGACCAACAGCCATTGGGGTGTGCCTTTGGGTCATCAGCTATAACGCTCATGCCATTGTACCTCACCCTACCCTGTAGACACTGACAAGTGTCGTGGTGTGCTTTGGGGTCTTTAGGCGTTATATATACCCCATTCCATAAGAAAATACGATGAGGTAGGTGCAGTATAGGAGAATGGGGTGAACTTTGTGGCTGAACAGTGCAAGGCACACCACGATGCCTGTCACTGGCTGCAGGGTGGGAGTGGGGGTGGAATGGCGTGAGCATTACAGCCGATGATCCCAAGTCACACCCCTGACACCTGTCAGTCTCTACAGGGTGGGGTGTTACATTTGGAAACCCTAACACCATAGGCGTGTATTGATATTTTCTCTCCAAATTTTCAACATGGGCTGTTTGAGAGCCCACCTCATGAAAAGCAGCACTATCGGTTTGTTCGCTGAAAGGTGGTTTTGCACAGCAGCTATGTCATTTGGCAACACAGGGACAAAAACACATTTTGGGCAGGATGTGGAAAATGACATCTGTATTGTTCATGAGAAGGCGTAAAAAAATGGCATTGTTGAAAATCTGGAGTTAAAATATGAAAAATTGGTGAAGTCACGAGCATGCATAGAAACTGCGCAACACACATCCATAACCCAATTATTTTGAGGAGTTTTTTTAGCCACATTTTTAATATAGGCATTTTGGGACCTCCGCTCATGAACAGTGGTGCTGTGATTTTGTTAATCAGTCCCAAAAGTTGATTTCCCACAGCGACCACGCCATTGTGCGCCACAGGTGCGGAAACACATTTTGGGCAGGCTGTGAAAAATGACAGCTGTATTGTTGATAAGGAGGTGTGAAAAAATGCCAGTGTTGAAAATCTGGCATGAAAATATTGCAAATATGCGAAGTTACAAGGGTGCATGGAAACTGCGCAACACACACTTGTAACACAGTCATTTTATGGACTTTCGGCACTAAATTTTCAACATAGGCATTTTAGGACCTCTGCTCATAAACAGTGTCACCGTCATTTTCTCAAACTGTCCCGGAAACTGATTTTGCTCAGCGACCATGCTATTCGGCGTCAGATGTGCGAAAACACATTTCGGCCAGGATATGTGGGTTCAGTTCCCACATCTGGCACTTGGGTTAATATCCCAGTACTGACACTGTAGTGCAGCATGAGAGGGGTGCTGCACTTCTGAGGTGCCATCTTTCGGAAGACGTTAAACCGAGGTCCCATCTGCCTGGATTGGTGGTAGTTCAGGTGGATGTTAAAGATCCCCATGGCACTTATCAAAAAGAGTAGGGGAATTTTTTATTAAGACTGAAAAGCAAACTAAATACACAAGGTGTTACAGCACACCAAATCATAATACAAAATTAAACAATTAATATAAAAAGTAATACAGCATCCAAATGAAAAAAACAAATATCACATTTTTAAAGTCCAACAAAAAGGAAGAAATAACCAAAGCTAAACAAAACTCCCCTAAAACAAAAATATGAGAAAATTATATATACAGAAGTATTACTACATACTAAATTATAATACAAATAATAAACAGAAATATGTATTTTATCATACATGCAATGGAAAAAAAGAAACAAACTCTGTCACTAGAGTCCTAAAACCCAAGTAGTAAATGCTGAAAGTCCTCCCCCCCCCCTTACTTAAAGGAGCCAGGGATTCTATGAGAGAGCCAAAATACCAAAAATTGTATGACAACATACAAAATAAAAAAAAAACAAAGAAAAATAAGTATACAGCATACTTTTTGTCCCTTGTAAACCTAAAGGGAGAAAACAAAATTGTGAAAATAAGATGAAAAACATAAACACAACATTATCCTATACATAGTACGCTGAAATAACCCCCCCCCCCGCACATGCATACCACTATATGGCAGTATGTTTTCCCAACTCAAAGCACCTCATATGGAATTAACTAGTATCCACAACATACACTTCCATAATATCTGAGATTCTTCATGTTCCTATATATTTTTTTTAATTAAACCATACTCAAAATCAAGAATACTCCTCACCAGAAAATAATTCATTTCTACCAGAAACTGCCACTTCTCATTAAGACCAGAAGAAAATAACAGTGAAATTACAAAGAAAAACACTCAGTACCACATATTACTAGTCATAAGCAAAAGTGGAATTATGCAATGACTGAAATGTATCTCAAAATATACCCTACCAACTTATAGCCAATCTATACTGTACCACCAAGACTGGAAGATTTTATATGGCACTGACTTCCTTTCAGTATTTTTATGACTAAAACTTGCAGTAGTAATCATATGAAATAATTGTTCCTCTGTATATTCTAATTGTTGCAGTGTCAGCCTACACTGCACATGCCATATATAGAATTTAAAACACACCAAAAATAACCAAAGTGTAACCCTATCATGTTTAGTCCATTTGAATGGAAGAATACCCAAGTATAAAATCTCAGGGGTTAAATCACAAAAGGGTGGTGTAGGAGATTTACCCCGTAAAAAATTCCAAAACCGTTTTACAAAAGGACACAGAAAGAACAAATGGTCCATGGATTCCACCACCTGAACACAAGTCTCCCTAGGGCAGTAACAATGTTCTACACTTTTATGTTTTAGGTTTCCTTTGACATTGAGTTTCCCATGTAGGGAAAGCCACATAACATCCCACATATAAACCGGTATACGGGTAGATGTCAACATTTTCCCAATCAATATTTTATCTGAGATAGGTTTAAAGTCAAAACGGGCTATAGCATGAAAAAAAGTAGATAGAAGATGTGCATATAGTGTTTTCCGGTCCTGTTGTGAAAGATGTTCCAGTACTAAACACCAAAGTTTTATTTTCCCAAAACATACTCTTAAAGTTTCTGGAATATTATACAAAGAACGCTGTTTTGGGATGCATGAATGAGGAAGCCAGAAGGGGAGTATCCCTGCCAAGGAATCCAAAACCCATGGGATCCAAATACCCTCAGATTTCAATAATAATGGTCTCAAGTTCACATTAGCAAAAATTGTAAAAAAGAAAACAATGGGATTAATCATTTTAATACCCCCCATTTTGTTCTCTCTAAACAGTAAACACTGTTTAATTGGATTCAGTCTACTACCCCAAATGCCTGAAAAAAAAAACCAACCATACATCTGGGTCTCCAGCTTAGGGGGTAGACTAAAAACTGCAGCTAAATACAAAAAAATTGGGAGTAAGAAGGTCTTAATCATATATACCCTTTTTAATTTGGACTATTATTCCACAGTAAAATTTTCACATATGCAATGGCCAATTTGGAGGACCAATTTAAAAAGGCCAAATCCCCGGTACCAAAAAGAAGTCCAAGAATTGTACAGGTCCCTGTCGCAACAGGGATCCCAATTACCGTAGATTCTAAAAAACTTTCTAATCCAAAGGGAAGGCATTTACTTTTCCTATAGTTAACTCTGGCTCCCGTGAATTCAGAAAATTCCAAAAGTATTTGTCCCATTAAACAGGTCGAAGGTAAATCCCCCATAAGAAAGCAGATGTCATCTGCATACGCAATACTTTTAATTTCTTCTGAATAGCAATATTATCATTAACATGACAAATTAAAGGGTCCAGTGTAAAAAGATAGAGAACGGGACTCGGGACATCCCTGTCTAACTCCCCGGGTAACCATGCATGCCCTCCCCATCCATCCATTACAGTGTGCTAAAGCTTTAGCATTAGAATAACAAGATTTTATCCAAAAAATAAAAGTATCCGGAATCCCATAACTAGCCAAACAGTCCCAAAGATATTCATGGTTTACCCTGTCGAAGGCCTTTTCCTGATCTAAACTAAGACTGAAACCAGTTAATTCTCCAGTCTCCCCCCGGGACAAAATTTCTCTTAATTTAAATTAACCCATCCGTTATACTCTGTTCAGGAATAGTACAAGTCTGAGAAGAATGCATCAGAGTAGATGCACAAAGCAACAACCTGTTATTCAACAATTTGGTATACAATTTAAAATCAGTATTCAATAATGTGATGGGGCGCCAATTTGAAAGGTCAGTCCTGTCCCCAGATTTATACATAAAAACCACCAACCCATTACCCATTGAATCAGGCAAATTCCTGAAACCATCATATCCTGAAATAACTCTAGGATTTCAGGTAACAAAACTTGCAGAATCACACTGTACAATTCATATGGAATTCCATCTGTTCCAGGTGCAGAATTCTTTTAACCATTGCAAAAGTGGTCATTATTTCAGATTGAGTAAGTGGTGACACCAGTACCCGTTGATTGGATGACAAAACTTGTGGTAAAATACATTTTTCCAACCAAACCTTATGACCACCCTGGGAGGATTCCTGATGACTAAATAAAGACTGTACATGCTCCTCTATGGCTATCATAATTTCATACCCTTTGGAACAAAGGCACCCCTTAGCATCCTGAATTAAAGACATTTGCTTTTGATATTGTTGTTGAGCACGGAATTGAAATGGATTCATAAAATCCTGTGAACCCTGGGTTCCAAATTTCCATTCCTGTTCTAAAGATGTAAGTCTATTATATTGTAGATCATTCATTTTTCGCCTGGTTTCTGCTAATTCTGCAAGAATCATTTTATCTCCTTGGGAAGCATGACACACTAAATTTTGAAACTGTGTTTTGTAAATACAATATTGGTCCCTCTTAAATCTCCCATTTAATCTACCTATGTGTTGAAAGTATCTTTTAATATCTAGCTTTGTATCCTCCCACCATTCCTGTGAAGTATCATATAACAATTTAACCAATTTACGTGCTTCTACTAAGGAAATAAAACCATCCTTAACAGTTGGAAGAGACAACAGTTCCAAGTTCAACCTCCAATACCCAGGCCCTTGTTGCATACCATCATAATTAGAGACCCTCAGTTCTATGATGGCGTGGTCAAATGGAGCAACAGGTCGGGTCCTGGTATTTTTAATCTCTAAGGCAGGAGATATAAACCAGAAATCGATCCTAGTAGCTAGGTTACCTCTGAAATAGGTCTTATCTGGCTGGCCAAAAAAACCACAAGCATCAACCAAACCAGTTTGTGAAATCAAAGCAGCCAGACAATTGGTATCACAATATAATCTTTGGGTTTGATGACCCCTATCCTTTAAATACAACCCACAGTTGAAATCTCCTCCCAAGAAAACATAACGAGATGTAAACAAATAAGGCTGTAGAGTGTTAAAAAGCTCACTTCTAGCTGTCTTTGTTTGTGGGGCATATACATTAAAAAACCGACAGTGCAATTTATTTAACGTGAAATCTAATAACAAAGCACGGCCCGGGGCTATGTCCACTACCTGTATAGATTGTGCCAAAGGGGAATTTAAACAAATTCCAAACCCCACAACAAAGATTCTCTCCAACAGACCAATAAGTCACTCCCCATTTCCATTCCCACAGAGGCTCTAACCATCTCTTGTCTGCTATGTAATAGAGTGTCTTGAAAGAATACCACATCATAAAAAAAAAAAAGAATCAAATAAAGCATATACCAAAAGTTGTTTTCTATCTGACTGAATACTGTTAGTATTTAAAGAGGCCACAGTCATACTAAATAACTTATCCATTGCGTATAAAAACAAACAAAAAAAAACCATTAAGTGTTAACTAAAGGAGAACTAATTAATCCTGAAAAAAAATTGAAAAACATTAGGATTTCTTCCTGACCCATTTATGGGAACCCATCCTAGATTTATTTTTTGGAGGGATAGTCAAATCTTCTGTAGACCGCTCAGTGTCTGATCCTCCATCCGCTTGAGAGGAGTGAACCGAAACTGAGTCTGATTCTGTACCTACATCAGGTTCTTCCACCTGCAAGGTGGAAAAGGTGTTTTGCACTGGGAGATGGAAGACTTCTGAAACAGATGCTGCAGTTTCTTCCGTAAACTCCTTTGATTATTAACTACAGTGAAGGCACCTTCTGGTGGAAGGGGGGGAGGCATAGAACCTACATCACCAGATACCTCTAGTACTAAAGGTTCTGCCTCAGATGGAAGCATGTGAGAAACCAAAACAGAAGTGGATAAGGCCTCCAAAGGGGAATTAATAGGCCTTTCAGGAGGTGCCCTCTTAGGTGGGGGGCCATATTGTTTCAAAGCCGATTTTAATGCAATATTCAAATAAAAATCCTGAGTGGTATAATCCTTGTCTGCAGTATTATGGGCTGCCCAAGGACAATCCATAAAGGAATGCTGTTCCTCACACAGACTACACTTGGGAGGATGATGACAGTCAGTCATAATATGCCCCACTTCCCCACATTGAGCACATTTCATTGTATCACAGGTTCGACTCAAATGTCTACTGGAACCGCATTTATAACAATGGCGTGGCTGTCCAGGATAAAAAATAAAACCCTTGTCATGACCCAGGTAAAAACAACTTGGTAGATATTGAAGTCCATCCTCCGTTTGTGGTAAAGTCACCTTATACCTCCACCCTCCATTCCAAAAACCTTCAGAATCTAAAATTGGTTCCAGATTCCCTTGTATTTGACAACATTTCTCCAGCCAGTATGAAATGTCCATAATATTCACCCCTTCATTCCTGAATTAGACAGTGATCACTTTAAAAGTTTGTTTTGTTAAAGGTATAGCTTGAAAGTGGGTCCAAGCTGGGTTCGTTTTAAATAAGGCATACTTCATCCAGAAACGATTCAGGATGTCAGGGGAACGAAAACTTATGTCATATGCAGATCTTCCCGGTGTATGAATCAAAGCATACACTTCCAAGGGAGAAAACCCCAGCATCTGCTTCAATAGAACTTTCCCCACATAAAAGCGGTCTGGCATCGTATCCGCTGGTCCTAAAAACCACAGCCAAACTGCATTCCTGCGTTTAGCTAAAGAAACAGGTTTTTGAAATAAACTAGTGAAAGTGGGAGCTGTCGGGGTTGGGGTTACTGACTCATTATCAGGAGGTACTATAGGAATCGATCCCAGTGCTTCTTACGACTGGTGGGAATCACTAGCCACAGTAATGTTTTCCATAGGCCCCTGCTGTGCTGAAGACTGTGTAGGAGAGAAGGAAATAGAATCCGCTTGTGAAATGGGCGAGTCCATCACAACCATCTCTGCATCTGTATTAGCAGATAAAGTGTGCCATGAAACAGGGTCTAAGGCTAGCACATATAGTTTAGTAAACAGGACTGTATCAGGCCTGTGCATATTGTGTAGGAGACCATCCACAGTTCCCCACAGTACCCCCGTGACACTCCCCGAACCCGGAAGCGGAATATCAGGATCCGCAACCCACTGACCTGTTTCTGTTTGGATCCAACCAGCTCGTTCCAGTGCCCATTCCGGAGACCATGCCAAATCATGCTGTGAGTGATTTCCAATCCTGTGTCTTTCCCTGATGTAGTATCCTCTATTAGAGGGCCCGTTGCAAAGACTTTTGCTGTAGACGCCGTAGAAGGTGATGGTGAACCTTGAATCGAGCATTTCTTTTTTTTTCCTTTGGCATGCAGTTTAGCTGCTCTGTAATCAGCCTCAGCCTGTAATAAAAGGTCCTGTTTCACACGGACCACTGCGTCTATATCTTCATCGCCCTCCACAGGTATGGGGCCTGCTCCAGGACTTCCTGTAACACCTAGTGTCACCATCATAGAGGAGTGTAGCAAAACTCCCTTTTCAGTGGATTCTCCACCCGTTGCTATCACAGCAAGTAGCAGGGGCTGAGGTACGATATGCTGGCCACCCTGAGGGTGCATTCCAGCCGTACCATGTTCCCCGCTGTGCCTTGCTAATTCACCAGCCACAGCATGTCCTCCTCCTCCGCCATCTTGGTCCCACCGGAAAATGGATTCCCCCCTGCTCACAGGAAGCAGGAAGTAGGGGAGTTTTTATTGAAATAATAAACATAGCAAAACGACACAATGAAAACGTTGTCAGTTAAAACAAAAAGGTAATAATACAGTGTAGGTAAATACATATAATAAACAAAAAACACCTACACAAGAGAAAAAAAATTAATGAAAAGAAACAAGAAAAAAAGAAAAATAATTCCAGACGATAACTTACATTATTTAAACTTAATAAAATGAAGAAAACCTTTCCACCATTTCAAAAGCGTAGCAGGAACTACCCTTTGTGCATCCTGAGAATAAATTCTTGAGAGTTCCTTAGCAACCAAAATACTAACACAGATATAGGGCATTTTTCTTTGATATATAACCCATTGGCACCTGGCTTGCCATAAATAATATCGTAAACAACCCAAAAATAATGATAATGTCCCTTCATGTAAATGAGACAGGCTTACTGGATAACATCCTAAAATCAGAATTTCATACGACAAAAAATTAAGCCAGTTGAAACCTCATAAAGTTGCTAAATAGGCCCATAAACCCTTAGCATAAGAACACCTAAGAAAAAAATGTTCCATTGACTCTTCCACATTTATGCAATCCAAGTATGGACACTTCCTTTCCTCTAAGGCCTTATACTTAGCGTTACCCCGAACGTTCAGGCAACCATAAAAAAATTAACCACTGAGTTTCCCATTGAGATTGAGGCAATCTGAGATTATTTAACTGGGCCAATACCTTAGAATTGAGAGCAGAAGGGCAATTCTTAAAGCTTGGCTCAGGGGGAAGTAACTGTACCATCATTAATTGGTAAAACCCCTTCATATCATTACTCAGGATTGTTTCTTTCTGAATTTTCCATCTATATAATTTTTGTGCAGTAGGCCGAAAATACTGCGGGAGATGAATGTGAGGATTCAATTTCGGGGCAAAAATGCGCCAATTCTTAAAATATTTGCCCAGTGACCTTGAATTCCATGTTTCCTCAGCCCTTATTTCTGCAACTAATCCACTTTTAACTGAACACATAATAAATAAAGAATGTACAAAAACTACTGGGTCCACCATTCCAAGTCCTCCCATTTTTTTATGCAAATAAGTATAACCTCTCTTAACCGGATTTAATCGGTTACCCCAAAGCATTTGAAAAAATGGACAGTACATTCTAGTTTCCAGATGAACAGGGAGCGGAAAAATCATGGCTACATACTGCACACAAGGTAGGAGAAACTGTTTGATCACATGTATACGTTTCAGTTTTGACAATTTTCCACCTATTCACCTTATTTTCCACCACTTGAAGAGCTGATTCCCAGTTTTCTGCTGGCATATTTTGAGGACCAAACTGGATCCCCAAAATTTTAAGTGGGTTTCTAGAAAAAGGGATACCCTCCTGCAGCACCTCATCGGGACCTATTGCTCCAATGAATAACCCCTTTGTCTTATGCAAATTCAGTTTTGCATTAGAGACTTTTGAAAAGGTGTCAAAAGCGTTTAAAAAACTATGTACAGAGGACTTATCAGCAAAATACAATACTAGATCGTCTGCATATGCTTGTACCAAGAGTTGGGAATCCTTGGATAA
Organism: Neoceratodus forsteri; assembly: GCA_016271365.2. Lineage (NCBI taxonomy): Eukaryota > Metazoa > Chordata > Ceratodontiformes > Ceratodontidae > Neoceratodus > Neoceratodus forsteri. Next base: position 130,835,095 of record CM057453.1, read on the forward strand.
ATTATCTGAAATTCCCCTCCATAACTGTGTGGAGATTAAATTCTGCAATAGTGGGTCTAATGCAAAATTATAAAGAAAGGGGCTGAGGGGACAATCCTGATGCACTCCTGTGTGTAGCTGAAAACCTTCCACCTTACAGCCTTTCAAAAATGGGAACACCACATAATATTCATATAATTTCTTAATCAACTTAACCATTTGCGAAGGGACCCCATAATGTTCTAGAGTTAAAAACATAAAAGGTTAAACTCTGTCGAAAGCTTTGTCCAAATCTACAGCAACCAGACAATTCGTAATACCCGTATCAGAGAGGTGTTCAATAACATCACGTATCATCATAAGTGCTGATTGAACCCGTCTATCAAATATTCGCTAAATTGGTGGAAATAACCCATCTGGCATAGTTTTTCAAACGATTATTCAGAATGCTAGTAAAATTTTATAATCTGAATTTAGAAGGGTGATCGTCGCCAGTTTTAATGTTTTGTCTATCCCCAGATTTGAATATATAAATTAACAACCCTTCAGAAAAGGAGGGAAAAATTACAATATTCTTCATGAAATACTGATATAAAATAAACAAACATTGGCTCAGCTCACTCGTAAAAACTTTATACAAATTATTAGAAAGGCCATCCGTTCCGGGGGAAATATTTAATTTCAATTTTCCTATTACATTTAAGATTTCCTCCTGAGAAATTGGATCCCATAATTCCGAAGCTTCTATTAATTTGGAGGGAACACTGAAAGTACTTAAATAGGAAAGCACTGAAGCATCAGGAATTGGAAAAGTAGGTTCTAGAGTCCAAAAATGCTCCACTATTACATCTCTTAGCTGTACAACTGAGGTGGCTATTGTATTGTCAGGCTTCTTTAGTGAGTCAATATTAGAGGAATCCCTCAAATGTTTACAGATCTCAAATGGATCCCCAATAGGTGATTTTTTTATACCATTAGAAAGGATGGCTTTGTAGGGTTTTGGCTCTATTATATTGAAAAACCCTCATATTCTCTTTTAGTTTTGTAATTTGATCAGAATAATCGAGTCGAAAGGTATAAGCTATTGTTGTAAGTCTCTGCAGTTGTTGTCTAAGGGCCAAATATTGTAAAAAATTATGATTTTTCGTTCGTACCCCTTGTTTCTTAAACCAATTACGTAAATCTGCCTTAGTCTCTATCCACCAATCCCCTAAATCAGAATACAGAAAGGCCACTGATAATCTAGCTTTTAAGATATATCTCACCCCAGATTGTATATAAGGTAACTCCAATGTGGAGTTATTAAGCTTCCACCTAACTTGTCTACACTCCGGAAAACCTGACAGCTGAAAATTACATAACAGAAATGAATGATCTGAAATTCACAAGGAATCATTTTGAAAGATGTAACTTGCATAGAAGGGGAGACTAGCATGTAATCGATCAAGGTAAATAATTTTCCCTTTGTAAAAGAATATCGAGGTCCTCGAGACCGAAAAGTATTACAATTAAGTAAACCAGCTACTTTAATAATATTGTCTAATGCATTGGAATCACAATATATTTTCTTATTTTGTGGTGAGCCCTGGATTGTACAATTAAAATCCTCCCCCCCATAACACCCTAACTGTTGTCACCAAAAAGGGTTGAATAGTTCTTAGACAGGTTACTCTACCCACTTTTGTTTGAGGGTTATAAATGTTGATAAAGCGATAACATGAGTCAAGCCATTTCCCATCTACTATCAGTACTCTTCCAGGGATAAGATCAATTAAATTATGCAACTTAAAGGAATATGAGGTAAACAAAATGCCTATGCCATCTGCTGTATCCATGCCAAAGGACCAAAAAGAAGGTCCCCAAACCCAATCCCGTTTGAAAGACGAAAGCTGGTCTATGGAGTGCATCCATGTTTCCCGTAAAAAACACACAGAAATATGTTGCTCATGTATATAATGAAAAAGGGCTTGCCTTTTGGCCATATTTAGCAAACTATGGGTATTTAAAGAGCCCCAAACCAACCTCATTCCTGTTTATAGTGAAGAAAACAGACCCTCTATTTTTTTCTCTTTTTCCTTTTCTTCTCTTTATAGTTATCCACTGGTTGTGATCTAGTGGAGAAAGAGGATTTTTGCGAATCTGAATCCCCCAAATCCATCTCCGTGTCCCCCCATGGGGTAAATAAGGCAGTGTAAGAATTGCTTGTTTCTATCATAGACACCGGAGGAGGTGTTTTAGGATGTAAATTTCTAGAGGATCTACGTTTAGGCAAAGCTAGCCCTGGACCCAACACTTTAGAGTCATCTCCTGCTACCTCCGCAACCTCCTCAGTATAGCACACAGGAGGAAATTCCAAGGGGTCAGAAGAACCCATGCAAGCCTTTTTGATGTCCACAGAGCCTGAAACAGTTGCTTGCACAACTTTATCAGAATCCTTCAAGGACTTGCTACTGGAAAGGACTGTGCCAGAAAACTCTGCTTCTTTTTTTTTGGAGGAGGGGGGTATAGGCCGAGGTACAGGGTAAGGGGGGGGGAGGACCTACAGCCTCCTGAACTTTCTGAATGAGAAGATCTGAGTTTATGCAGGAAGTTTTGTTTTTGGCAGCCCAAGGGCATACCCGGAACATATGGCCTTGCTCTTCGCACAGATCACATCAAGACTGGTTATTACAATGCATGGTTAAATGCCCCACTTCCCCACAATTGTCACAACGTGGCTGGTCACAAACACTGGAGAGATGTGTCCTAGCCCCACATTTGTAACAAGCTCGAGGTTGTCCGCTGTAAAAACACACACCCCTATCCCTTCCAAGCAGAAAAGACTTAGGAATATGCTCTATCCCTGACTCAGATTGCCTCAATTTAATTTTATACTTCCAGCCCCCCGTCCAAAATTGTTCGGAATCTAAGATGGGTTCAGGGTCACTCATAACCTCACATTTTTGAGACAGCCAGAAGGAAATGTCTTCCACATGGACCCCTTCATTCCTAAACATGACTGTAACATATTTAATTAAAGGTTTTGATAAAGGAACAACCAGAAAAGGGGTCCATGTGGGAGAGAACTTTACCTGACCATACCTATCCCAAAATAAGTCCAAAGCATGCGGTGTCTGGAAGCTTATATCGAAATTATCCTCCCCAGAGATATTAATAAAGGCATAAACGTCATGAGGAGTGAAATGTAATGAATCTTTCAGCAGAGTTTTCCCCACATAGTGTCTGTCCGGTCTGACCTCCAAACCTCCTTTATAGCGCAGCCGAACAGCATTTCGTCAGGGCGCTGCTTCCCTCTTTGTATTTGAAAATAATTCTGACATCAGTGGCTTCTGTGGGGGAGGTTTTGATATCAAAGGGTCTTGTACAGAGAATACAGGCTCCTGTGACGATTTTACTAGGTTCGAATGAGGAAAGGAGGGTAGGGAAGCTTGTTCCTCTGGCACCAATTTTGTCAGGGGAAGTGTGAAAACCTTGGCTACTTTATTTTCCTCATTGAGGCTGTCCGACACATCTTTCTGCTGCACAGCTGGTTTCCACTCTGGGGAGTGTTGAGAGAGAGCCAAATCGACATCCCATGCCGAGTCAGGCTTCCAGTCACCTGTTAAAGCCTGCTTCCAGCCAGCCTCTCTAAGAGCTTTACTCGGAGACCAGGATTCCCGTGGTCTATCCTCCTTAAAGTAAGGCGGTCCTGACCCCCCCCGATTGTGTGGCATCAGGATTTGTTTGACGTGGAACAGTCTTATTGGGAAAATAAAATTCAGTAACCCCCTTTTGGGAGATAGCTGAGGATTGATATATCACATCGGATTGAACTGGAGAATCTTTGTTAATAGTGGTTTTAAAAACCAACCCAGACAATTTACTCAAAGGTGCAGACTCATTCTGTGTAAACGTGGTTATAGGCAACCCTTGATAAAGTGTATTTTGCCTTGCTTTCAATAAACTTTTGTTTTGTAGTTTGTCCAATACTATATCAGGCTGTAGGCACTCGCTTTGCTCCGCGATTTTACTGCCAGCCTGTATAGGAGCTAGAAATGCCTTCGTCATCCCGGGTGTAGAGTCGAGGCTTTGCGGTATGTAACCACACCCTACAGGGCCTACAGCACTTGTGGAAACTGCCGAATGTTTGACAGAACTACCAGAGCAACTGTCAATGCTGGGATTCACCTGTATAAGAGACGCCGAGCAAGACTGTGCAGCTGCATACTGCTTCACATCACAAAACGGTAAGCAAGCTGCTTCCTTTTCTCCTGTTTCCACTAATATTGGTTTATCAATAATCAAAGGCACAGTACCTGCTTGCCGCAAACTCTCATGTTCCATAATCACAACGTTAATGTCACAATGCTCCTTAGTATGCGTGAGTCCCCTCACCATAGATGCAAGCTGTATTAACTCTCCGCACCCCTCGGAACCCCCCGAGGGAGCTGGCTCAGCTGGAATTTCAGTAAAAGCAGCCGAGCTGCTATCACGGAGCGGTTTGCGATTTTGCTGGTGTGTGGTCATGTTTTCCTTACCCGGGACGAACTCTGTTCCTTTTTCATTAGATCCACAGTCGGGCGTTATGTTTTTAAACAGCCTTGAAGTTAAATCCTCTTGTTTCTTTGCCAACTGAAACGAGTCTTCCCAATGTACTACTGCATCATGAAACTCCATGTCAGAGTCAACCTCTGCTGTATTAAGAACTAAAGCCTCCTTATTGTCATTAGTGGGAGCAGAGGCTAGCTCTCTCACTATGCAGACGTCTTCCTCCTTCGGTAGCCCACTCCGAGTGGCCATCTTGGCAATGGCCTGTCCCCCTACTGGCAGCAATGCAGCAGCAGAGCAGGGGAATTTCCCCGGTGTCCTGGCCAAATTTCCTTCATTCACTAAAAATACCACCAACAGCTTAATCTGGTTCAAGGTCAGTTGGCATTCATCTCTATCCCCCTCCCCCGGGTCGTGCCTGAAAATAGGCAGGATTTGTCTAGTGCACTTACCCGGTCAACAAAAACTAAATAAATAAATGTAAAATGACAGCTGTACTGTTCATAAGGATGTGTGAAAAAAAAATGGCAATTTTGAAAATCTGGAGTGAAAATATTACACATTCATGAAGTTATGAGCGTGCGTGGAAACAGCGCAACGCAAGCTCGTAAAACAGCCATTTTTTTGATTTTTTCACCAAATTTGCAACATAGACTTTTTGAGAGACCCGCTCATGAACAGTGGAACTGTCATTTCGTTACTCTGTCCCAAAAGGTGATTCCGTGCGGTGACCACAAAGTCAGCTTTTGGGACCGAATAATGCCATGACAATGACTGAATTCATGAGGAGGGGTCCCAATAACCCCATGTTGAAAGTTTGGTGTAAAAATTCCCAAAAATAGCTGAGATATGCACCAAAGTTGAAAAAAAAAATCTTATTTATGCCATTATATAGCTTACCGGCATTTCTTCAGTTCACGGTCGGCTTTGAAGAGTGCAGGCGTGTTCCTGGTCCACGAAGATGTTGTGCGGGACTACGGAGGAGTAAGTATGGAGTAGAAGAGGGTGTAGAAGTCAGGTTGCGCAGAGGGTGTCTTGCGGGTCATGGGAGGGGCAGGGAGACTACGAGGACCATTTTCTTCCTTCGCAGTTAAAAAAAAAAAAAAAACATAGCGGGACAGTTTTTTCTTTTCAGGGATTTGGCATGCTGGGTGGGCTCCCAGCGTGCCACCTAAGTGTTTTATGGGGGATGCTGTAGCCGACGGGGACACAATGAAAGTGGGGGGGCAACAGCGGAGGGGGACTGGGCACACCCCTCGGCACATAACAAACGGGGGTGCATGATGCCGACTGTAGGGGGCTCCCACCATCGGCACATACATTGGGTCAGGGCATGCCGACAGGGGGACTGGGCACCCCCGAAGTCAGCATTATGGCAAGCAGTGTGCCGCCATGTTTAATTTACTTTTTCACTAGGGCAAGCACGTCGGGAGGTGCCGCTGCGTATGACGAGCTTTGATCACATTGCAGCAGACCTTTCATTAGAAGTGCTTGCCACATTATGTATTCAAGGTGTGGCGCTGGCATGTAGGCTTATTGGGGAATGAAGGACGCACCTACTGATGCATGCTCTGCATTCACCCAACAGTGACTACGCCTCCAAATCTGCTACTACCGCAATATGTTGGCTGCACATGAGCGAGCCAACATAAAAAGCAATGCTGGCCTTAATATCCATCTAAGTTTATCTTATTCTTGTAAGCTTTCTCTTTAATTGCACTCTATTATGCTAACCCCCCTTTTTGTAGATCCCCATATTTACATATATTTGGATGGTTGTGTTTATTACACTGTAGTTTTTTTTTTTGTTATTCTGTTTTTCCTCCCCCCATGCTCGCTGGTCCCCACTCCTTCAGGCTCCGCAAGTTCCCCCCAGCCCCACTGTCCTTACCCAGCCCTCCTCTGGTTCCTCGTATTTGCAGCCGATCCCCAGGATATCCCAGCATATCCTTCCGCCGGGCGGGTCCCCCTCCTCCGAGGGGGAAGGCACTGAGGGGAGAGGGATGGCCCCAACTCACTCTTTCTAGGGCACGGGGATGCTGCCTAGGAGAAGGAGACCCTGAGAAGGCACTGGAGGCACACGGGGAACAAAGAGTTATCATCCGGCGGCCAGCGAGCGATTTTTCCTGGTTTTCTTCAAGGTGTGTGACATCCGGACATCAAGGCAAGAGCTAACGTCTGCCATGCACCACCCAGCAATGACCCCGACATGTTGCCCTACCCCCTGGCCTCCACCAGCGGTCGCCCAACACCGGGTCACAGCCCTCCCTCCCTCCCTGGAGACAATGAGCAGTCGTGGGATGTTCAAGTTGTCTCCCCCCGGCCGGCCCTCCAGCGACTCGAGCTCGTCCCCGAACCCAGGTCGCTGGCATCGCAAGCAGAAATCCAACTGCTGCGCCGGCGGGCCAGCCCACACTGTAGTTTGATTAGTTTGCTCTTACTGTATCCTTAAGATTTCTTTAACTTGACTCAATATTGTTGACTCTAACTGAAACTGGTTTAATTTTTCTATGTAATGTGTGGGTACAGGCCATGTGGGGGTGGGTGTTGTTCCTTGGCTGTATTTTTGTTAATATTTTCTCTTGTTTGTTATCATGATCATTATTCTTGCTTTGTTTTTTTTTGTTGACTGTAGAGAAACATTTTCAGTAAAGTATATTCAATTAGAAAAAAAATAGCTATCCCTAACAATACGGTTTATAGGGTTACACAAAACCGCCAACCTGACAAAAATCATCCAGGGTCTGGGGGAATTGCCATAGTAGGTCAGGCTGGGGGAGTTGAACATGTACTCACTGGAGAAGAGGAGGGACGAGGGAACATGATCGAGACCTTCAAAAACATGAAGGGGATAATCAAGATGGACACAGAAGGTCTATTTTGGAGGAGGGTCTGGAAGGACACTATGAGATTGGGGAGAGGTAGATTCTGGATGGAGGTGAGGAGGAATATCTTTACGGAGAGGGTGGTGGCAAATTGGAATGCACTACCAGCAGAGGTGGTGGCATGTAATACAGTGGAAGGCTTCAAGAAAGGGTGAGACAGGGAAAAGGGGAGGGTAAAGAGAGAGAGGGGGAGGGGGAAGGGGCAGCTGCTAAATAGGGGAACTAGCAGCAAACTCAAGCAGACTCAATAGATTATCACGGCCTTTTCTGCTGGCAACTTTCATATGTTCCTAACCTGCTGCTCAACAGTTCATTACTTCAACAGATGCAGTGCAATGTGAAAACATGCAAGACTGTTCTTACAAAGCAGTATCGGGCGGGGAATTGATAACTGCTGAATAGCTGGCTTCACTAATTGCTGTTTTAGCAAAAACAGAACACTGATAACAGGCTGTTTGTTCCACAGTGGCATAAACTAGAAACTCATCTTTTGGTTACAGAGTAAATTACAAAACAATTTTCTTTAATGTTTACATTAAAAGTGGCAAAATGCTGAAATTAGTTTTAAAACATCAGCAAAAGATCTAACCTTCAGTAAACAATTTAAGGTCAACGAAAACACACCCAATTTAAAATAAAGAGTTCTAAAAAGAGTTAGAAAATGGGCTTAAAAAACTATAAACTCTGATTGGAACACATTCTAAGTGGGTACATGAACTTACAGTGAGAGCCTGGTGCATAACAAGTACCACCCCCTTCACCAGCTCACTTATCCTTGTGCCCAGCCTGCTCCCTGACTGGCTGAAAGCACCAGATTGAATTCCATATTGCCACCATCTTTTTCACTCGCTTACCAACATGTGGCCCGCACCCATCACTGACACCGACGCCTCTCAGTTCACTGGCAGCTACCCACTCCCTACATTCAGTTTTTAAAACATTTTGTTCTATTTTTTTCTTAATCAGCAGTCTTGTTCCATGACTCCGATCCCAATACAACCACTGTTCGAGACACAACTGTTCCGAACCTGCTCAGACGGGCTGAATTGTTGCTCCTCTTCACACTCCCGGTCCTCAGGACATGCAGCAAGGACCGGGAACCAATAAAAAAAGAAGCACGTCTCACAGTCTCTCATTTTAAATAATTTAAAACACAACAATACCAAAACAAATGCCGTCAAACCGATCTGCTTCACAGAACCACCTGTCAGCATTTTTAAATGTGCAGCGTGTGCCTCTCCCTACTCGCTGTACTGTACCTGACTACTACGATCAGCGAGTGGTCGCCCCATTAACTCAGTGGCAATACAGTGAGCAGGCAGTAATCCAGCAATAAAGGATTTTCTGAAAGAGAACGAAGAAAAAAAAAACGGAACAAGAGGAAGCCAGCTGTAAAGCAGGCATCACAAGAAAACGAGCTTTCAAGCAGGTATGAAGGCAAAGAAAACAGAGTATTGAAGACAAAAGTGCCTAGAAAGTGCCTACTGGCAGCTGTACCAGTACAGGGATTACTTTATAACAACATATTTTCTATTAATTTATACAACTTTTTTGAGCAAATTTGAGACATTTTAAATTATTTTATTAAAAAATGCCACAAATAGCCCATTTTCTAAGCGCAATAATGCCCTCAGGGTGGTAAGGGCAATACTGGATATGGTATGCCCAATACCGCCCACCCTGTCAGTATTGTTAGCAACGTCGAGTACAAAGAATAAAGAGTCTTTCACCAACTACCACCTCACAGATTTACTATACAGTTACCCGACTACCACCCCACAGTGCTGCTCACAACGAAATGAAGATAATAGTGGCAATAAAGCAGGCAATGTAAGCAAATGAATAACCTACTAAATATGCTGTCCCAGCATTATAAATAGTTATCCTCACCAATACAGTCTGAAGAAAAAAAAACAGTGGCTCACTAAGCTGGGTGTGGATTCAGTAGTTCAGCACATGTACTGAAGCCTGGAAAAATGTAACACTCCTCTTATAAAAAGTCAGGAAATCTGGGGAGAAAGGGCCGTGAAATGAATAATTTGCTGAATAACTAGATTCACAAACTGCCATTTTTTTAGAAGAAAATAGGACATTAATAATGGGGCTGTATGCTCCATAATGTCATAAGCTACAAACAGCTGGGTTATAGTATTAGAGATTCTCAGCTTCCAGTAGTGTAAAATATGTGTTCCTAGCACGTATTCTTGCAAAGTAACAAATGCCTAATGTTATTTGATTTACTGTTCATAAAAGTGATAAAATACTGACAGTTTTCACAATGCAGCAAAGAAAAACTCTAACCTTCAATAAGTTGGTAAGATTTAGTTAAAACACGCAGGGATGAGATAATCCTGGAGCTACAGATCTTTTGGTAATGCCCCCTCTTTGACAGGGCAAACAAAGATATTATACAACACAACATACTGTATAACTTTGCAAAACATTGGAAGAAGACAAGTGCAGGATGGATTTATCTGGTATTAAATATAACCTTACACAAAGAACACATACAACAGTAATTTTTTTTTAATAAACATCAGATAACACTTTTGAAAACAAAGGTCATCTTAACAGAAACTAAACAAAAAAAAAACTGGTACAGTAGCAAAATAATGTAATAATTAATGGGTTCTGTTTTTTTCAATGTAAAAATCCATGTATTAAAAACCTTATTACCTGAGTAGGTATTATGGCAAAGTCATATCAACCCGCGCAAAGTCACGTAATGCTGCGAAAAACACCAGTAATTATAAAAAATAAAAGATAGGCAAATGTGTGTTAAGGATTTTTTTTTTAACACACCCTTGGTGTGTAATGACTGTGTAAACCTCGAGTGCGGGTCATCACACACTTCAGGTGTATAAAAAAAATCCATAACACACACTTGCCTATCCATTATTCTATAAATATAATATACATTGTGCATATCCCTGATTAACAGAATGTAAGGAGCTCTTACCTGCAGTGAAGCTGAACAAGAACTGGTGGAGTCCTACAAAATCTTAGTGGGGTGATGCTGTAACTGATTGGTTACACAAGTCATGTGCTTTTCACTCTGTTATATTCAGTTCAGTATGTGTTATACTCATCTTGGTGTATCACAAAATTTCAGTTTGCTGTATTCACACCTTGGCACATATTACTCTCTATTCAGTCTCTGCCTCTCAAGTTTGGCAACAATTCAGCTTGCTACATGCTCATTTCAGTATGCAGCATACACATTTTAATATATGATTTTGTTTTCAGTACTTCATAACCATTTTATTTACTACAGTACACATTTATCAAGAGTATCAATATATTAAATATAATCTACAATTCAGTATGTGTCATTCATTTTGGTATACATTATACCATATTTATTATGTATTATATACATTTTAGTATAGGTCATATATATTTTGGCATGTGTCATAATTATTTCAGTATGTGTTATATATATATTTTTTATCTGTCAGATCCATTTCAGTATAGATCATATCCATTTCAGCATGTGTCATAATTATTTCAGAATGTATCATAACCATTTCAGTTTGTGTCATATCCATTTCAGTGTCTGTCATAATTATTTCAGTATGTGACATACCTATATTGGTGCACGTCACATACATTTTGTTTTTTGTCATACCCATTTTGGTGTGTGTCTTACTCATTCCGGTATGTGTCACACTCATTTGAACATGCGACATATCCATTTTGGTATGTGTCATAATTATTTCATTATTTGACATACCTATGTTGTTGTGTGTCATATCCATGTCAGTTTGTGCTATAACCATTTTGGTGTATGTCATAACCATTTCGGTATGTCATATCCATTTTACTATGTGTCATTTCCATTTCAGTATGGGTCATATCCATTTAGCTGTGTGTCAGAGCTATTTCAGTGTGTGTCACACCAATTTCAAAGTGTGCCGTATACAGTTCAGTTCGTCTCATACCTATTTTGGTATACAATACCCATTTTGTTATGTGTCCTAGTCATTTCAGTCCTTCAGTATGGGTCATATCCATTTCGATATGTGTCATTATTATTTCAGCATGTGTCATTCCATTTTCAGTGTGTATCATGCCAATTTCAGTTAGTGTCAGTCCCATTTTGGTGTCTGTCATACCCATTTCAGTGTGTGCCATGTCCAGTTCAGTTTGTGTCATACCCATTTCGCTATGTGCTATAGCTATTTCAGTATAGGTCATATCCATTTAGGTATGTGCCACAATTATTTCAGCATGTGTCATACTATTTTCCATGTGTGTCATATCCATTTCAATTACTGTAGTGTTAAACCCATTTTGGTATGTGTCATACCCATTTCGATATGCCATACCCATTTTGCTATGTGTCATAATCATTTCAGTATGGACCATATCCATTTCAATATGTGTCATAATTATTTCTTTATGCATCATACTGATTCTGGTATAACATATCCATTTTGGTTTGTATCATACCCATTTTAGTGTGTGCCATACCCATTTCAGTATATGTCGTATCTATGTTGATATGTGCACTACCTGTTTCAGTATGTATCCTAGCCATTTTGGTATATGTAATACTTATTTTAATAAGTGCTATTTCTATCTTGGTGTATGTCATATCCATCTTGGTGTATGTCAAATCCAGTTTGTTATGTGTCATACACATTTTGGTATAGCTCATACCCATTTCAGAAGGTCTCATAACCATTTCGGTGTGTGATATACTCTGTCATCAGGGATAGACAAATTTTAAAATCTCATGCTAGTCCAGGACAAGTGGCCTTGACAAAAATGGTAGTCCTCGAGTTCCGAGTGGTAGTCCAGTACATTTCAATTGAAATATTCAACTGACTTAACAGAAATAAGTTAAATGGTGTGGCTGTGTGGCAGGGCTTATATGTTGTACTATTATTTCATAGGATGGATGGAGAGATGTAGAAGAACTTCATAAATCAGGAAAAACAAGATTTTCATATATTTTTTTGTTAATACAGGCCAGGGTAGTACAGGCCGGACACTAAGGCACCCCAGGCAGAAGTCTGTATTAGAAGAGATTGGAGAAATGATACAGAATTAGTTAATGACAAGCCAAAACCAGCTAGGCCGTTAGTTGAGAAGAACATTAAATGGTGATTAAGGGCTAGGCCAGGAAGAAGATGATGGGGCACTGGGAGCAGGAGTACTAGCATCAAGAAGATCATCAGCAGCAGAAGCAGCTAAACCAGAAGATAATGTATCAGCAGCAACAGCATGCCCACGAACATGTCGAGTGCCTGGACCAGAGAGCAGCCAGTGGTTAATTGCTGGATCCGGATCAAAGTCATGCAGTTCAGGACCTTCTACTGCTATCTGCAGGAGAGACTGTAGTGAATCATCAGCCAGCTTGTCCTGATTTTTGTTTTGATTAGGTTCTGAACAGAAAAACTCTCTCACATTTTGCAGTCGATACACTCATTGCCATGAGTATTTCAACTAGGTCAAGAATGTGTATAATCTGGGGTGGTTTTTCTTTTAGTAATCTCGATATTGCAAATAGGGTTTTGCAATGGCAGATTTCAATATTGTTTTAAACGCAGCATAGTCTGAATTTTATATGTTCCTGCTGCTCCTCCGTGAAAAAGTGAAAATATTCTGCCAGGTTCGCAAGTTCAGAGGTCCCAAACACCGCTAGTTGGTCTCTTGCAGATCAAACTGCTTAAAATCTAAGCAGTTGAACCATTTGAGAGGCACCTCTGAGAAATTTTTAAATCTGTTATCAATATACATTATTGCTGCATCTATTAAAGTCTGCAGTTGTCCATCTGTCAAAATTGATTTCTGGGCAGTTGCCTCTGAATGGAAATGAACAGTCTTCTCCTCCCTCCCTCTTTGTCACAACATATTCCATACATTTCTGTTCTGGTTTGTAATGGCTGAGAAAAGCTGACATGTATTGCCCTGGCATGGTTTTCAGTTCCATAAGCTGGAGTAGGCAGGTCTCAACAAGCTGTGGAACTTCCAGTATTACTATGTCATCTCGTTGAAACTGCAGTGACAGGTTTTTAGTATCGGCAGGAAATCTTGCAGTATATGGATAGCTTTACAAACTGCACACTCTGTGTTTCTTTTAAGAGGCCCTTTGTTTTGAACTTTCATCCCACCAGCAGTCAAAGATGCATGTAGGTGTTGTACAACAGTGGGTAGGTTAACCTGAACTGCATGTACGAGCGTGACCTACTGGCAAGCCATCTCACTTGTTTAATTGCAGTAAAGTCATGAATCAGTATCCATCACGTTAGCAATTTCTTGGAGCTCTCTCATTTTTGGGACTATAGTGATAAAATTTAAATATTCCTTGAGAGTACTTTCCAGCTTTGATACAAATGAATTTTTTTAACACATCGAGAACTGCCAGCTCTAGCTTATGGGTAACACAATGCATCGAATTATTTCAGGGCACAGTGTTCCCACAACTTTGCTATGGTTCCTCTCTTTAGCCATCATGACACTGGCCCCATCAAAATTTGCTGAAATAAGAAGCGGTCCTGGATTGTTAACATTTTGTAGATTACTGAGAGGAAGATTTACTGACTCCAATGCAGTTGATATTGCATAGAATACACCTTCTGCATGTGCATGTTCCAGTGGCACAGCTTGGATAAGCAATGTATGCACCTGTTTTGAATTAGGTTCAACAAACCTTAAGAAAACATTTTCCCACTCAGTTATACTGTAATCAGTACTGCCGTCAGCAAGAACTGTCACATACTTAACATTAGCAAGAGTCTGCATCTGGGTTCTGGATATCACTGCTGAAATAGCACTGCAAAAGTCCCTGGCTCGCTTATCGTTAGTATAATTAGAACCTAGCTTAATGCCATTTTTTTCCTGTAATTCACAGAGCCACTCCATGTCTGAGAAAGGGCGAAGATTTTTGGCTATGGAATGCTGCTGTGTAAACAAGCGTCTCATCTTTGCTTTTGTGGCCTCTTCCAATTGTGCAAAGGCTTGGTAAAGTGGTGACTCACTAATCTCACAACATACTACTCGTTGGCCACTTTCCAGAATATGTTGATTCTGGCATAGCACATGTGGATTGGATTTTTCATGTGCACATAGTGACTCAATGTGAAAGTTGTTAGAGCCTGTGGCAAAGACATTTGTTTTTTTGAAAATGCTGGAGTTGCAATACTGGGATACTTTTCACATAGTGTGCAGTACATAAGCACCTTTTTATCATCGTATCTCAACCATTTATAAATGGACAGCCAATGACACTGAAATAGTCTGGCCCTTTTCTCTTGGTCATATATTTCTTGTCTTTACTACTCCCAACTGCCACCTCATTATCAAGCAGTAAACTACGTTTCCTAGCAAGTGACACAGGGCCTTTTTGAGATAAGGCTACTAGGGCTTCTCTGTTTACATCAAGTACCTGGTCATGGTCAGCAGTTATATCCAGAACCACAGATTCAGTTTCGTGACTTTTATCTGTGGAAGTAGTATCAGACTGTGTTTGTCTCGTAAAAGATGGTGCTGCTGCTGACCAGAGAGACAAGAGACTTTGTTGTTTGGCTTTGTTCGTCTGCATATTGTCCATATAAATTTGGTGGTCACTTTTTTTTTTAAAAGACTAATGGAACCAATAATAATAAACTTTTTTTAAACACTGGTGTCTGTGTGTTCTTTTTTCACTGGTGGTTAGTGTGGGCTCATGGGCTGGGTTTTTCTTTCTATACCGCAAGTTGTCTTGTCCTGCTGGCTGCAGAACACTCTCCACACAGTCACTCACTCCTCTCTCCCAGCACAGCCCAAGCAGTTAGGCTCCCTTATTTTACTATACCTACACTTGTATTATATATATTTTTTACTATATTTCTCTTTTTGTTTCTTGGGTACTTCAAGCCAAAAGCCAACCAACTGGCTGCAGGACACTGGGTCCTTCACTCCTTTTCACAAAATCTCTCCCAACAGCCCAACTAAGCCCATTGCATAGCCCCACATCACACACAGTTTGAGTTATAGGCTTATTTCTTACTATACTATCTTTTTTTTACTAACTTTCTCAAGTCAGTCCTTTCTTCGCCCCTCCTCTCTCCAAGCTCCTCCTTCACTCCTTTACACACAATCTCTATATCTGCGCTCTCCTCTCCCAATAGCCCACCAGCCTCTTCCCTTATTTTCTTTCTTTTAGCTTTCTATTATTTTATTTTTCTTTGTTTTTATGCAGCTAGTAGTCAAATAAACTGCTGTTTTTACTGGTGGGCATGGCAACACAAAGCTCTGCACCACAGCAGTAGTCCCCTGCCCTTGCTTTCTTTTTTATTTTCTGTAGTCAGTGACACTTTCGCTGCTGCTAGTTCTCAGTTGTCACAGGCGGCTGACAGTACCAGACGGTCCCGCCTCCCAAGTTTCTGGTTTGTTTCTTTTCTCCTTGTTTCAATTATTTTTTTAGTTGTTTAACCAGGTATAGCACACTAAGCTAAGTGACCTGGGAGCACAAGGAGGTAAGTGACTTGCTCAGGCAGTATGCAAGTGGAAGCTGTGGATTCAAACCCAGGTCTGGTCTGCTGGATGTCACCAGATTTGCAGCTCAGAACCTTAGACCACTGCACTATACTGCCTACTTAATTTATTTTATATGCACCTTGGTTTGCTTTCACCCTGTTATGCCCAACCTAACCCTTCTCAATATTTTATTTACCCTGCCTGCACACTCCTTATTTACTCAGATTAAACTCTTCTTCATTAATTTTGGCAAAACTGGCATGGCTTGCTTGTCTGCTGCACTAATGCACTTGTGTGCAGTTAACAGTGCTCAGCCACGTTGCCCCCACTCCTTAGTCCTCCTAGCTCCTGCCTTCCCTCCTCCCCGCTCTTCACTCTCACCAACCCTCCCTCCTTAATTCAGTTTTAAATTTGTTTTCCCGAGTAGTCAAGTCCACTCCACACACACAAAGAAAGGTCGCACTTGCAGTCCCCACTACCCGATATCCACAACAATGGACTGTTTAATTTGTGTATCCTCTAGTCTCCACCAACAGACAGTGAATGAGGGCTCTATCGCAATACACGTCTTTACACTCGTCTCCACTACAGCGCAAATCAACACCTGCCCAATGGGCATTCTTTGTATCACTTACAGTTCAAGATTGTCTTCCTCTGTATGGCCCCACCCTGCCAGTCCGACAGCTTGCTCCTCCTCTGTTTTCCTCCGGCGGATGCTGCTGGCGCTCGCTCCGCTTTTGATGCCACTTCCGTAGGCTTCCATAGGCTGAAGCAAGCTCATACACTCACCGCTCGTTCCCGACCAGTAGGTGCACAGCAGAAGCAGTGAGCACCCTACTGGTGGAAGGTAGAACTGCAGCAAAGATTTTTAAATCAGTGCTAGCCCGTGGACAGGTGGCACAACAGAAAGTGCTTGTCCCTGCACTGTATCTGGTAGCCCGGGACGTCGGGCAATAGGATTTGTCGAACCCTGTCTGTCATGTTTGTCATTCTCATAATATTATGCTGTAAACATTTTGTTGTCAGTCATAGACATTTCACTATTAACTAAATTCTGAAAACTGTAATTTTTAATTGAACGGCTTCCCATAGCCTAAGCCTCTTTGTCCAGCATTGCTGCTTGGGGTTGTTTTTACACAGGAACATTTTTATTCCAAGTCAACAACAAATGAACCACACTAACACAGGCATGCTGCAAGAAAACTGAAGTTTATTCAATGAGCGTGTTGCCAAAATGGCAGAGATAAAAAACGGTATCTCAGTGGATGACAAACCTGACTCATAAGACAGCAATTATATCTTATGAATGAGATTCGTCATACCAGCTATCTCCACACTCCGGATCGTCAATCACAGACCAACTTTCAGTCACTCATGACATATCAGTCTTTTTGATTTCCATTACACCATTTACTCTGCTGTTTTGGCAACACACTCCTTGTATAAACTGGACATGATATGGGTGAGCGTGTCATACGGTTTTTATCTTCATTTGAGATCTGCAACCTCTTGACCCTCACTCATGGCTATGTCACCCGTGAGGGGTCAAGAGGTGACAGATCTCTCGAAGATAAAAAACTGTAGGACACGCTCACCCACACCATATCCCCGATTTAGTACACTGCTTGACGTGATTCCATTTATGAAGCATATTCAAATTAAGACCACACACCAGAAGCCCAAACAAGCACCCTAGTGCAGCCCCTCGTAAGAGTCTCCACAGAGACCTCATTTCATTCCCTGTGACAATGCTAAATATAGAATCTAGGGCCATAGCAGTTCCAAGTCACACGCTGGAGAAGTCCCTTTGCTCTTTTTTTCAGCTTCGCCAAGTCCTTCTCGGCCTAACTGGGTACTCTGGACGGCAGTCATGCTCATACTTATGAGGTAATATTCACTGGCTGCCCCCAGCACTGCCACAATAATCTCACATGCACACTTTTTGTGTCTAACATCCACACAAAGACAGGTGCGACACAGGATGAATCATGGAGAACCGTGAGAACCCTAAAAACCCGAATTCAGGAACATGTCAGGGCAATCATAAATCAGAGTGATAGGAGCCCACTGGGTACACATTTCATAGAGTTTCACTACTCAGATCCATCCCGTATTAAATTCATGGCATTAAACACAGTGCCACCCCTTGAAAGAGGGGGTGACAGATTAAACAGACTAAATCAAAAAGAAACTAGATGGATTGCATCCCTGGATACAGTACAACCCTTTAGGTTAAATGAAGATGTGGATTTCACCCCTTATATAAAAACTCCATGAGGTCTCTTCATGGAGCTACTCTTACCAACCCCAGATATTAAAATTAAACGGGAAAAATCTGTTTTACCTGTGTCACGTCTATATGCGTTAGTGTATCTGTGTATAATAATGTACTTAAAATATTATGTTTGTTCTTTTCAGGTTTGGAGTTCACAGGCATGAAATCTCTCCAGCTTATCCTGGAACTTTTCTAATTCTGAATCTGGAAAGAAAGCGATCCGACCCAAAAAGAGCACCAGACCAGCAAATCTAGCAAAATTCAATATATTAATATGTGACCTTTATTTCCTATAGCTACTTATTTTAATTTGTACCAACAAACTTCACTACCAAGTTATGTACCTAGAATCTTGGTTTCCCATTTTTCTATTTCTATCCTACCTCCCCAGCTATCTCACTTGACCTTTTGACCTCCCACTGTCCATCTTTTCATCCCTTTTTCTTTTATCTTTAATACCAGGACTTGTTCAAAGACATGATGACTTAAGATGTGTGCCATTGAATTTTGTATTCTAGAAAATGACTTGATTCTGATTTTTGAACTTAGATGTCTAAGGTTCTTATCACTTTAAGGGTTTCCTTATAAAGGAATGTGGTAAAGGCTTGTTTGAACACACCCTCTGATGAAGGCCTAAGTGTTGGGCTGAAGCACTGGGGACCTATTCCAAAAGCAGTCATGTTTGTCTTGGATTAACCATAAACATCCTGCCTTACAAGTCATTTGCTTGAGCCGTTTTTTAGCCTGCAGTGCTTTTCAGCTCTGTTCTGCTACACTTTTTGTGTCTGCCCACCCACTGCAAAGTATTTAGCGAAAAGGCTGTAACACTTTACCTAGCTGGAAGAACATTCATTCAAATGGATAATTCTATCTGTTCTCAAACTAAAGACAGCTTTCTACCAGTAGTTTTTAGAAAAGTATGCAAAATTTATTCAAGCAGTTTCATATGGCAACCATATTATAGTGCATTTTTAGAAATGTCAAAACGTATTACTCGGTGCACATTCGAAGTCTAAAGCCACTGTACGAGGACTTAATTGTTTCAAATGTTACGGCCCTTTTGGTGATTCTTGGCTCAATTGCCTAATCCGAATGTGAAAAGGCAACTATTTTTTCTTTTCCAGAATTAAGTGAATGAGTGTCTCATTCACTGGAGTGTGCAAACGCTAATCTATGCCACAGCAAAACCGTGGCTGACTTCGAACTCCTCGGCAAACTTCTCCTAGGCATGCAAAACGGCGGCTACGATCCCCAGACTAGGGGCATCTTTCTGCCATGTCACTGCTGGAAATCTAGTTCACCTGTAGTCAGGTCAGCTTACATGATGCGTGCTGACATTTCAGAGTTACTCGGACTCCATCCTCAAAGCTGGCTATTGATGGGAATTGTGCCTTTTTTATCATTCAGTTACTATAGCAACAGTGTCTGCCATTCATAAACAACATAATGCTTTAAATACAGTGCTTACATTAAAAAGAACACATCAACTTTAGTGTTAAAGTCTGGGTGTTACCACTGTCTCAATACATAAGGATTCAACTTCAGTTTTAAAGAGCTAGTGTACTGCCTGGAAACTACATGCAATTAATTGTAACTTTCAGATGTAGTCAGCTCTCACTTCTTCTATCTCAAGTATTTATTCTTTTCTGTTTACAAATTAGAAGATTTTCCACCTGGCAGTACTGGGTAGCAGCACTCTGTCTGGAGGAAAAAAATACTCAGTTCTGTTCCTCCCACTACATCAACACTGAGACCACATTGACTATGACATCACTAGCAACCAATGAGAAACATTTCTCACTGCTAGGTTTCACTTTCACGTGAAGCAGCAGGGACTGGCTCTCCCTGGTTACTAGTGATGTCACAATTTCCTGCATTTGGATTGGTAACTTGTGAAAGTCACAGCTCAGGCTACAAGGATTGTGGTGCCTCAAGGTGTTTGGTCTCATTTTTGACTGTGTAGTGGGACGAACAGAACTGACTTTTTTCCCCCCTCCAGACAGAGTGCTGCTCCACACATCACCCCAGTACTGCCAGGTGGAAAATCTTCTAATTAGCAAACAGAAAATAAAAACATACTTCAGATACCGGAAGTGATGGCTGACTGCATCTGAAAATTACTATTAATTCCAAGCAGTACACTAGCTCTTTAATTAATGTTACAAATCATTTTTGATAATAAATGTAACGTTATGAATTCTTGTTTTTTATTCTTATATATTCCTTTATTAAATATTCTTTTATCTGCTCTCATTTTCTAGGAAAATTTCAGTCCCGATTGGTTTTGCAGAAACCCCAGATGTTATTCCCTTGTTACTGTTTTTTAAAAACCATTGTTTCTTTGAAAAAGGGAAAAACATTCCAGTCTCATGGGTAGTTATACTCGGCACACTGGCTAAGTAGATTCATAGAGTAAGGTAATATTCTTTTGAAGGTGTGTGTGTGTGTGTGTGTGTGTGTGTGTGTGTGTGTGTGTGTGTGTAGATTTCCTTGTGCTCACAAGATCATTTTGATTATATCTTGCTGCTCAGTCAAAGGGCAATACATGAATTCAGATGTCAGGGACTGCCGTGGATCCAAATCCTTTTTGTAAACTGGAGCTTTTAACAAACAATACTACGGCAAATGAGTTATCAAATAAGAGGCTGTCCAAGGCTGCTTGTTTCTTCCAAGTGATTTGTAATATAAGAATTGACACCCCCGCTAAACTATTAAAGAAACATGACTTAAAGGGTACTACAATCAAAATATGTCGCCTACCGTAATTCTTTACCTTTCTGTGCATCTTCACCATTCATCACTGGGTGGGTTATAGCCCTCTGGAGCTAGGACCCCGCAAGAGACTTTTTTTGTGTGTGGGCGGAGCAGACGCAGGGCGCGCCGCCCTCAAGGCCGATGTACTATGTGGTGCTCACAGGTTGGCTGTTAACTGGTGTCGGCTCCGCCCCAACCTCAGTTTTGTAACGCCAGAGAGTAAGGAAGAAAAAAGGGGGTGGAGGGGGTGGGGCAAGAGAGCCCAAGGGACAGATAAAAGGAAAGAATATAAAAATCAAAGGAGGAATAAGCGACGAAGAGGACAGAATAAGAAATGAGAGGAAATTTTAGGGATTGGTAGGGGCCCCAATCTCTGGGAAAAAGGTGAAAGGGAGGGAGAAGGAAGAAGGAAAAAAACATTGGGAGGAGAAGAGGACTACGTCATTTGGCTCTGCAGATCTGGACTCCCAATTTTAAGGGAAAAGAAGACTGAATGGAAGGTTCAGCCAGTCTGCCCATGAGGAGTAGATTGTTAAGGAGGCAAAAACTGGCCAATGCAAGCAAGGTTTAACTGAGTCAAAGATTGGGAGAACTCCTAGCAGACAAACGATGAACCCAGAGGGGTTAGCCGCAAGGTCTTAAGGAGCAGCTTGGGGGAGCCAGGAGCTGAAAACATGTCCTCCCGCCCCATCCCAAATGATAGGAGGGGGCACTTCGGGAGAAGAACCTCCCCAAAATTATAATAACTCTAAGGGATTAGTCCCGAAGGACAGCAGAAGGGAGAAACAGTAGAACTGAAAGACAGGAGGAAAGAGGGGGGCCCAGTCCCAACGCCCCATCCCTAACAAGGGGCAGGGAGGCCGCAAGCAATAAGAGGGAAGAGACCCACTCCCACCCCTCCCACCATCCAAGATCAGAAGGATGAACTCCACCCAGTGCATCTCCAGGGTCCCCCTCCCTCCTGGTCACAAGGGAAGGAGAGAAGGGAGACACACTGAGGGAGGGGGATACCCAGAGACTGAGGCCCAAGGAGGATGGTGAGCAGGATTTAGTGATGAATGGTGAAGATACACAGAAAGATCAAGAATTATGGTAGGTACGTAATTTTCATATCTTATCTGTGTCAATCTTCACCATTCATCACTATGTAGGTGAGTACCAAGGCCCCCTGAATGGGGCCCAATACAACCCTAAGGAACTAAATCCCTTAGCCTCCCATG
Organism: Neoceratodus forsteri; assembly: GCA_016271365.2. Classification (NCBI taxonomy): domain Eukaryota; kingdom Metazoa; phylum Chordata; order Ceratodontiformes; family Ceratodontidae; genus Neoceratodus; species Neoceratodus forsteri. Next base: position 130,857,201 of record CM057453.1, read on the forward strand.
GGGGAAGACACTGGAGGGGAGAACCCTTATGGGCCTGGAGAGGCCAGAGACTGGTCTGGGTGAGACGCGGAACCCCCAGTGAGGGAAGGAAGGTGCCCCGAAAGTTGCTGTCTCACTCTACTGGAGAATAAATGGGTTCTCTAGTAGGTGGAGGAAATCACCCTACACCGGGCCAAGAGTGACAACTGGAATAGACGAAGCCATGCTGTCCGCCTAGTGCAGATCGCTGTCCCCAGAATCCTGGAAGCCACCTCATTAGCATCGTAGGACGTCCTTGCTTGGTGCCTTGCTAGCTTCAGGCCCTGAACAGAGAGGGCGATGGCTTGTCTGGTTACCTCCAAATAAGACACCAAAGCTAGGAGTTGACCTAGCCTGGACCACAAGAACCTGTCATAGGATGCATAGTGGTCCCGATGTGAAGTAATGGATATAAGGTCCTCCTCCCCCAGAAATCAAAATCCGCAGAGTCTGAGTCTGGGGGCCGGTCATGGTGAGGGGTGCAAAGCCCAGGAGGAGTGTCCAGCTGCGTCAAACCTGAGGGGGGGGGTGAGGCTTGTGTCCTAGAGACTCCAGGGGAGTGCAATACCACTGGCACAAATCCCTTGGGGCTGGAACTGTGGAAAAGGGATGCTGCCAGAGCCGCAGTGATGCTTCCCAGAAGGGTACAGGCCAGGTGGGAACCACCAGGTTGGCCGTACTGTACTCACCTAGGAAGGTGCGCGACACATGCCCGGGATTGCTTTCTGAAGAAGGGGTAATCTGGAGATCGTCCATCATCCTCACAAGGAAGCGCTGATATGTAAACAGATCAGACGCAGGGGAAATGTGGACAGAGAGTTCCTCTCCCCCTGAAGAGAGGGATGAGGATGCGAACGAGTCCGGAGATTTGGGATCAGGCTGCGTGGGAGTGTGGTGGAACACCTGCTCATCCATGGCCCTAATGTAAGAAAGGAAATGTGCAGCTTGAGCCACTAAATTGCTCCCAGGTCAGGGGCCCCCCTAGGACCAGAAATACCTGGAAGAGAAGGGGATGGAGACACAGGAATGGGGGCCAAACTCCTCGGAGGAAGAGAATGTCCTCTGCCCAGGCGGGGGGGGGGGTCTAGCGGAGGCTCCCAACTGGGAGGGAGACCCAGAGACCCCAGCAGCCCACAACTGTTCAACCGGGTCGGAATGGCTGTGCCCAAGGGAACAATCCCCCCTATGAGGCGACCAAGACCATGTGAGTCCAGAAGAACGGTCCCTAGCCTCCAAAGTAGAGGTCCTTCTCAAGGACAGAGAAGGGGAAGGACAAGGATCTGCACTACAACTCCTCTCAGAACCTGGATTGGTCCCAAGGAGAGGCTGATGCACTGAACCCATGCCCCTCAACCCCTCAGACTCTTAGCAAGACCTCTGCCTCAAAACCACTGGCCTAGGCAGCTGGCAACACCTGACGAACTCCGAAGAGTCCACCCAGGGTGCAGCACCCTTCCCCTCCTTGGGTGCCCCGGGCTGTCCCAAACTTGGACTATCCAGGCACACCAGGAAAGGGGGTATCCCAGCTGAAGGGACAGACAAACCCCCAACTCCAGGCTGCAGAGCAGTGGCCACCTGGACCACTGCTGGCTGGTCAGTGCCACTGACCCCAGAATCAGGAGGAACTGTCTGCCCCTACAGAAGGAGGCTGAGTGGGGGTCGAAGTGGTGGACATTGAGGGGTCAGAGGACTCTGAAGAGTCTGGGAGCCAGTCTGGATCAGACCCCGAGTCCCCTTCCAAGGAAGTGGACACAGAGGCCCGATGCCAGACCACCCACCGATCCCTACCAGTTCCTGGGCTGTGAACGGTACCAACCTCAGCCTCAGCACCGCAAATGGCACTGGAGCCAAGCAAAACACCACAGCCGGGGCTGTGCTTACCCTTGGTACCATGAACGGCACCAAAGTTGGAAGAGACACCAGCAGAGCACCATATGCACTCTCGCACCACTAATGACGGCATAAAGCAGACCACGGCACCATCTCCTTCCCCGGTGCCGAGTCAGAGACGTCCCCAGCCCTGGCGCCACGCAAGACACCAAAACCAGGAACGGCCCCAAGAACAAAGTGAACACCTCCCGGACAGACTGGGTCTCTGCACCGTGGAAGGAGCCCCCACTGCAGCAAGACTGAAAGAGGCGGAGGCCCCCTCCTCCAAGGGCCATATAGAACCAGGAGGGGACCCAGAGGAAGGGTCAAGCATCCTGGCCTTGGCCCACTGACTGAGAGTCCGTCCCCGAAAGTTGGCAGCATATGCCCTACTTTCAACGTGCACAACTCGAGAACATGGCAGTCCATCGAGAAATAGGTGTCGCAGTTGTCCATGTCGTGGGCCTGGCCAAGGCAGGAGAGACAACAGTCATGCTGGTCCATGATGGAATACTGGCAGCCGCAGGGACACCGACGCATGGGAGGCTGCCCCACGTTGAACTACGTTTTGGCCCCAGAACGAGACAAGACAGGTTGGAAAATTAAACAAAAACACAGTACTCGCTGTCGCTGATAATAATAATAAAAAGAATGGTCTTACCGGTAAACAGCAGCGTCAAGTAACAAACTGGGTGAAGCAGAACTGAGATCTAATGTGAAAACTAGCGTGAAAACTAGGCTGCAAGAACCACGCAGTTACTTAAAGAAGTTCTCCTCACGAGGTCCTTACTCAACGGCGTGAGAACAACTGAGGTTGGGGCGGAGCTGACAGCAGTTAACGGCCAAACTGTGAGTGCCACGTAGTACATCTGCCTCGAGGGTGGCACTGCCCTGTGTTGGCTCCGCCCACCCAAAAAAATAAAAAAAGTCTCCTGCAGGGTCCTAGCTCCAGAGGGCTATAACCCACATAGTGATGAATGGTGATGATTGACACAGATAAGATCTATAAAACATATGTTGTGCAGCGTTTTGATTTGCACGTGTAGTCCTGGTGTGTCCGTTCCTTTATCTGCTATTAAGAGTTTTTTCTAAATTAACTAGTTGTATGATTGTTTTATGGCCCTTCGGGATCTCCACCTTAGCAAGGTTTATAGCTCTTCTTTTTCCTACAATGCATCCTGTCCCATGTGAAAGTGATGCATCCAGGACCAGTGATTCAGCAAACACTAGAGATAGCAGCCTGATATTCTGGCCTCCACTAAATAGTTCTAATTCAATATTTTTGTTTTCTGTGTGTGTGTCAGGTCTACCCAGCAGGAGTAAGTGTTTTGCCTTTAAAACTTTTAATTTCATCTAACCAAACGCAGGCATAAAAAACATAGAAATCACCCTAGATCATCAAGGCTATAATTAGTAAAGACTCTAGGCGTGTCCTCATAGAATAACCCACTCAATTAGCCCTCAAGTATTTGCTAAACTGTAAATGTAGCCATTAGTGCTCACTGGATAAGGAAAGTTACACAGCTATGCTGTTGTAAACTGACTCTAAAGCCGTGCTTGCTGAATCCATGGTCCCGGCTACATCACTGTCACATGAGCCAGGAGGCATTGAAGGAACAAGAAGAGCAATAAACCATGCTGAGATGGAGATCCCCAAGTGCCGTAAAACTACCATAAAATTAGTAGGCTAATTTAGAAAAAAACTCTTAATAGCAGACAAAGGGAAGGACACGCTAGGACTACTCAAACAAATCAAAATACTCTGCACAACATATGTTTTTGCAAATTATGAGTGTGCTACTCCTTTAACACTAAAGTTGATGTGTTGTTTTTAATTTAAGCACTGTATGTAAAGCTTTATGTCGTTTACGAATGGCAGACACTGTTGCCATAGTAACTGAATGACATAAAAAAGGCACAATTCACACTAATAGCCAGCTCTGAGGATAGAAGTCCGAGTAACCCCAAAACGTCAGCATGCAACATGTAAGCTGACTTGACTGCCAGTGGACTAGACTTCCAGCAGTGACATGGCAGAAAGATGCCCCTAGCCTGGGGATTGTAGCAGCTTTTTTGCATGTACAGAAGTTTGCCAATGATTTTGAAGTCAGCCACTGTTTTGCTCTGGCACGGATCAGCATTTGCACAATCCAGTGAACAGGGCACTCATTCATCTAATTCTGGAAAAGAAGAATAGTTGGTTTTTCACATTTGGATTAGGCAACTCAGCTGAAAATCACCAAAAGGGCTGGAACATTTGAAGCAACTAAGTTCTGGTACAGTGACTTTTAGACTTTGAATGTGCACTGAGTGATACGTTTTGACATTTCTACAGATGCGCTATAATATGGTTGCAATATGAAACTGCTTGAATAAATTTTGTACACTTTTCTAAAAACTACTGGTAGAAAGCTATGTCTAATTTGAGTGCAGACAGAATTATCCATTTGAACGAATGTTTTTCTATATATTGCCCCTGCTGTTTTGCACCTAGACCTTTTGTCTTAGATATAGGTTTTGAGCACAAATGTTGTTTTTGTTTGAATTGTTTTAACCTTATCTAGTTAATTAGACCCGGTACCCACCCAAAAAAGTACACATAGACACACACACACGTGCGCGTGTGTGTGTGTGTATCTACAGGGGATACATGATGGGCAGGCATGAAATATAGGAAATAGTATCCCTCCTGCAGAGTGAGCTCTGTATTCTCATGAGTGCTGAAGGCATGAGTGAGAATGCAAAGCTCACTCTGCAGGAGGGAGAATATTTCCCATATCTCACGACATGCACATCATGTATGCTATTTATACAAATGGGGTGAGAGCGTATGAAGTGTCATGTTTTGCCTGTATCTATGTGCTTGTTTTTGTTTGAGTTTTAGTCTTTAGTAACTAATTTTTGGTAGGCAGGTGACTTTTTTTAGGAGTACTGGGCAGTTAAGTTATTTGTTCAGATTTACACAGTATGCAAGTGAAGGTTGTGAGAATCAAACCCAGGTCTGGTCTGCTGTCTGTACCAAGCTTGTTCAGAGCTCATTACTCCAAGCTCTAGGCTATATTAAAAGCACTGTCTGTCTGTGGTCTAAAAGTGTGGGAGTGTTTCTGAATGGGCTGGGATTGTTAGAAGCACTGTGGAACACGGGTGATTTTGTTTGGCTGTGCTAATTGTGTTAGTTGCAGCTTGCAGTGAGAAAGAGAAACTGCTTTGTAAATGAGTTTCATTTGAATTCAGGTTGCTTTTATGCTGAGATTAGCACAAAAATAGGATAGGAGTGCTGGAAACTTTGGAACACAGGGAAGTTTTTTTTTCCATGCTATTTGTGTTAGTTGCAGCTTGCAGTGAGAAATAAACTGCTTTGTAACCGAGTTTCATTTGAATTCAGGTTGCTTTTATGCTGAGATTAGCACAGAAATGGGCTAGGAGTGTTGGAAACTTTGGGACACAGGTAAATGTTTTGCAATGCTAACTGAGTTTTTCTGAAGCACTTTCATTTAGAATGCTATCTTGAGTGAGTGAGCGATGACATCAGCAGAGTGCGGATAAACGGAATATATCTCACTCCACGGACGTCATCAGCATTTATCTCACCGCAGTGAGCATTTATTTCACCGCAGTGAGCATTTATCTCACCGTAGTAAGAATATATCAGTTCATTGCACTGGAATAGCTCTCACCGCCATTGTATAAATATATATATTAGAGGCAAAAAAATCCATTTAATGCATCAGTTAGGATTGTTCCACAGTGACAAAAGCAAGGAAATTCGGTGTTAGGGTTGAAAGCCCCCTTGGACCCCAGCCCACCCCAACCGGCATCGGGTGCGTTGGGGTCGTCAGCTCAACTCTCACCCCATCACATGTGTAAAGAAGCAGAGGTATAGGAGAATGGGGTAAGAGTTAGTACCGATGACCCCAACGTGCACCCCGATGCCAGTTGGGGGGGTGGACTGGGGGGTCCAAGGGGGCTTTCAATTCTAACACCAAATTTTCTCACTTTTGTTGCTGTGGAACAACCCCAACTGATGCATTGAATGGAGTTTTTTGCCTCTAATTTCCCTTCTTTTTGAGAATGAGGACGATAAATAGTGAATGGAATGCTGTGGCGGGAGCGCGGGGACCGAACTCCACCACATGATGTCTTGTTACACAGTAACAGGAACTGCAAAGCAAATGCAAGCGGCAATGGTGACGCACATGGTAAAGCAAACGGAAATGGTAAATCAAACAGTAATAGAAACGCAAGCGTAAAGTGACAGCAAAGTGAAAAGTGACGGAAACGGAGGCGCAAATGCAAGCACGTACAGAACACAACTGGAAACGCACACGGTCACAGTACAGCAACTGGAAATGCAAATGGTAATGGTAACAGCAACAATAACGCCAAAGAAAACAGAAACGGAAACCAAAACGCAGGCGCGTACAGAAACACAAACCGTGACATGCACAGTCACGAAACCGCTATTGTAAATGGTAATGGTAACAGCAACAATAAAACCAAAGGAAACAGAAACACAAGCGTGTATGGAAACGCAAACCATTACGCGCATGGTCACGGTACTGCAATTGGAAATGTAAATGGTAACGGTAACAGCAACAGTAATACCAAAGGAAACAGAAGTGGAAATGCAAATGCACGCGTGTACAGAAACACAAACTGTAATGCGCACAGTCATGGGAACGTGATTGGAAATGGTAATGGTAACAGCTACGATGACGCAAAACGAAAGAGACACGCAAACGGAAGGTCGACCGCAAACACAAACGGCAATGCACAGGCTGATGCAATAAACCTGAAAACATAAACAGTAATGGAAATGCAAATGGTAACAGTAACGCAAACAGAAGCGCAAATGAAAATGCAAACTAACGCACACGGTGGCGTACACGGGAACGGTGACGAGAACGGTAACGGAAACGCAACTGGAAATGCTAAGTGGCACAGTAACGAAAGGGCACGTCCTTCTTTTCCCCAAAAACTGCATTGAAAAAGACAGTGACTACAAAGAATGTATGCATAATAATGGGCCTCAGAGCAGAAAAGGAGGACTTGGAATACTAAACTGCTTATATCCCAGGAACCGTATGACGTAGAAAAAAAAATGAAACTTTCATATGAATTATGACATTCCTGGCTAGTTTTGTACTTAGCCCCTATGTGGAGGGCTAAGCATTTTTCTGAAGAAAAGTCCGTATCTCGCATCGTTTCCGAGGTACAGGCCCCGAAAGGTGCGACGGATGCCGTAATGTTATCCTATGGGAAAAAGCATCAACTTTGGAGTGCCATAACATTGCAGCCCTCCAATATTTTTCACCAAACCACCAAAAGGCACATCTGTGGCATGTTGGCTGTCTTCCCTCCAAATTTCAGCCCAATAGACGAAACTGTTCTTTTGCAGCAGGGTGGCAAAGAATTCCTGTTATTTTAGGCATAGTGTCGCAAAATAGTGATGCAAATCACGACACTTTCAGAAATGAAATCACGAAAGTGTCGTGAGTGCAAGTGTGCAACACTGCTTTGCGACACTACTTTTTCCAGAAATGTGAAAAACATATTTTTGGGGTGTTTAACCCCAAAATAAAGACATGGCTAGCATCCTGAGGGTCCGACTAGGTAAACACAAAAATAATTGTGTCCCTAGATGGTCCCAATTTTAAATGCCAAGCATTTTTCTGATCACCAACTGAAAGCAAAATGGCGGATTTGCGACACTACTAGGGCCATTTGCGACATTAAAAAGTACCTTTGTGACACTGTCAAACTTTTTGTTAACTTTTCCCATTGACTTATAATGGGAATTTTTGTTTTTGAGTAACTTTTGAACTGTTTAATATGTTTTCACAAAATCTTCAAAAGGCACATAGGGGACCCTGGCCGCACATTCCCTGACGTTTTTGGACCAATCACGCAAACCATGCAACCTGTAGGCGAGAGCAAAGAATTCACCACAAAACATAAACGTGCGCGCAGATCTCACTTAACTCCATAGCCGTATATCCGACCACTATGAAAGTTAACACATCCCAAGACATTGGGCTCTTGATCATGCATTCCAAATTTAAGGCAAATCTGTTGAACGGTGGCAAAGTTATTAAGGTGCAAAATTTGACCCTTTAACCTTAAAAGAGCTACTGAACCCTAACTATGGTAGCACTACCGTACTACCATAATATATATAGAAACATAGACTTTGACGGCAGATAAGGACCATTTGGCCCACCCAGTCTGCCCATTTCCCTACCTACTGGATAAGCTGCAGATTCTAGTTAACCAACAGCCTACTTCCTGCCACCCCCTACTACAACTGCCTTGTGTCTGTGCCATGCATGTTTGAATTCCCCCACTGTTTTAGCCCCAACAACCTCCCCAGGAAGGCAGTTCCACGCATCCACCACTCTCTGTGAAAAAAAATGTCCTCACATTACCCCTGAGCCGTCCCCCCTCTATCTTTAAATTGTGCCCCCTTGTTCTTACACATCTCTTTTTCTTAAAGATGCTACCCTCCTGGACTTTGTTGATTCCCTTGAGGTACTTGAACGTTTCTATCATGTCCCCCTGTCCCTCCTTTCATCAAGGGTATACATATTAAGCTCTCTCAGTCTCTCTTCATAGGGTTTCTGATGCAGACCCTGCACCATTTTAGTTGCCCTCCTCTGGACTGCTTCCATCCTGTCTATGTCCTTGCGTAGATGAGGTCTCCAAAACTGCACACAGTACTCCAGATGGGGTCTCACCAACTGTCTGTACAGAGGGATAACCACTTCCCTTTTTCTACTTGTGATGCCCCTTCCTATGCATCCCAGTATCCCCCTGGCTCTCCTTCCTGACTTCTCACATTGCTTACCAACCTTTAGATCATCTGATATGACTACCCCCAAGTCCCGTTCCATTTTTGTTGTTGTTGGTACCTCCCCTGCTATTGTGTACTCTTCTCCTGGATTTTTGTTTCCCAGGTGCATTACTTTGCATTTCTTTGCATTTAATCTAAGTTGCCATATGTCTGACCATTCCTCCAACCTTGCCAAGTCCCTTCTCATCCTTTCTACCCCCTTGTGTATCAACTCTGTTACAGATCTTTGTATCATCTGCAAATAGGCATACCTTTCCCTCCAGACCCTCTGCAATGTCACCTATAAAGATGTTAAAGAGGACTGGACCCAGTACTGAGCCCTGAGGTACTCCACTAGTGACCCCCCCTTTCTTCGAAATGTGTTACACTTACTATTACCTTCTGTGTCCTGTTGTGCAGCCAGTTTGCAACCCAGGCTACCACCCTGGGACCCACTCCCAGGCTGGCTAACTTGATTATTAATCTTTTGCGCGGTACTGTGTCAAATGCCTTTCTAAAGTCTAGGTAGGCCATATCCACAGCCCCTCCCTGGTCTATTACTTTGGTCACCCAGTCAAAGAAATCTATCAGATTCGTCTGACATGATCTTCCTGATGTAAATCCATGCTGCTTTGGGTCCTGTGCCCCGCTGGCCTCTAGGTACTCAACAAGTCTTTCTTTCAGAAGTGATTGCATCATTTTCCCTACCACTGAGGTCAAACTTACAGGTCTGTAGTTTCCTGCTTCTGCCTTGCTCCCACTTTTGTGAAGGGGGATCACATCTGCCCTCCTCCAGTCCTCAGGTACCACCCCATGCTCCCATGATTTGTTAAAAAGTGTGGTCAGTGGTGTCACTAGGTCCTCCCTTAGTTCTTTTAGGATTCTGGGGTAAATCCCATCAGGCCCCATTGCTTTGTCCACCTTGAGTTTTAGGAGTTCTTTCAGGACTCTTCTGTAAATGGACTGGTGTCAACCCCCCTACCCAGAGTGCTTCTATTGTCTGGTTTAGGTAACTCCTCCTCAACTTCTTTTGTGAATACATATATCTATATCTACTGTATATCTATATATCTATATATCTATATATCTATATATCTATATTAGAGGCCAAAAAATCTGTTTAATGCATTAGTTAGGGTTGTTCCACAGCGACAAAAGTGAGGAAATTCGCTGTTAGGGTTGAAAACCCTAACTCCGAATACACCCCCCCCCCCAGCACCACACACACACACACACATATGTAAGTATGGGGAGAACAGCAATCAACACAACCAATGACAGATGTCCAGCAGCAGGTGACAGAAATAACAAACAATTGTCTAAATGTACTCGAGACATCCCCACCCACCTGACCAGGTACTGCATGCTCAGTGGAGATCAACAGCAAAACTGAGGCCATATCAGCAAACGCACACATCCCTGATTGCAGCTGCACACAGCATTACCACACTTAGTAGTTGCATGGCCTTACCTACGATGCGCACACCACACCACAACTGGTACTGTGTGCCGTTAGTCAATATAAATGCTGAGGTGCATGATGACAGTTGTAGAAAGGTTTAGCACTAGTGAGTATACATTAATTAAGAGAAGTACATAAGTTAACTACAAGACCTAGCATGCTCAAGATAAAAGTGGTGTTACATTTAGTATGTGATTTACATATAGTACATTTACTGCAACTGTTTACTCAAGATAGAGAGGCTGATGTAAGCGTGCAGGAAAAGCATTGCCTGTTCAACGCTATGAAATTGTACTACCAGTATCAGATGCATTCTTACTGATGAAGATGTACTGCTGATGTACATACATAGACCTTCAGTGTGTTTCAATACTAAAGGTGCAGTAAGTATTCTTTAAGAAACAGTGTAATTGCATGGATCAGGCCAAGCAACTTCTAAATATCATAGCACTACTGAGCCAACAATGACGCACCTGTATCGGAGATGTCTATAGGATAGATTTTCCTGTAGGCACTTACTGAGTATGTTGTACCTGAGAAAGACAATCTCATTGCATCTGTGATGACTAACTTATTCAAATAGTGATACATTTACTATTGTTGCAATGAGTGATCTATGCCACTTATGGACACAGTGTAATTTTTTTTAACAGTTGTTTCATACTCAGGCTGTATGCCTAGTGTTTGGGTTTGCCACACTTCTGTCACTGATGCTATCAAAGTGATAACTATGTTAATTGTGGTACAACAGGAATCAAGTAGGTATAGTGTAGATATAAACAGAATGTCTTTTACTACCGATTTAACTCACAATGGGATAAGTGTACTAGGACAGCAGAGGTTATTCTCTATCATTGACTCTGTCAGTTATAATCACACTAAGGTTTCGATGACTGTAATGATCAAGTTACACTGTTCATCTTCATGAGTTCATATTGACAGCCATTCTCCAGTAACTAGACAGTGTATGGGTGGGACACTGTGTTGCAAAGCTGCTGCAGTGCCTAGCAGAGGGAGAGTATCTACTCATAAAGACAATTAAGCAATAAGGCATGACCAACAGTTATGTTAAATGGTCTGTTAATCACCCTGTAGGGGTTTAATGTTGAATGAGGCGTAGCAGAGTGCCACATGTCGCTAGACAGTGATAAACTGACCATTAACATAACACCTGGGAGTGGCTTATTGCTATCATAATAAAACTGTTTTTTTAAACAACATTAAACCATGTTCATCATATGGTTAGGCTCTACATGTATCTTAATAAAAACTAAACATAAGGCTGTTACAATGTTTACAGTCCATTAGAAACCTGCATTTCTCAAACCCTTGTTATAATCAGAGATATTATACCTGTACAACTCCTTGGTTTTGCTCAACTCTGTTGCTCAGGTGGCCCACCACATGTGGTGTGGTCTGGTGTGGGGCATCGGTAGGTAAGGCCATGCAACTACTAAGTGTGGTACGTTGTGTGCAGCTGCAATCAGGGATGTATACGTTTGGTGTACATGGCCTCAGTTTTGCTGTTGATCTCCACTGAGCATGCAGTACCTGGTCAGGTGGGTGGGGATGTCTCGTAGTACATTTAGACAATTGTTTGTTATTTCTGTCACCTGCTGCTGGATGTCTGTCATTGGTTGTGTTGACTTGTGTCCTCCCCATACTTGCATGTGTGTCGTGTGTCTGTGTGTGTGTGGTGCTGGGGTGAATTTGGAGTTAGGGTTTCCAACCTAACAGCGAATTCCCTCACTTTTGTCGCTGTGGAACAACCCTAACTAATGCATTAAACAGAATTTTTGCCTCTAATTTCCTTCTTTTTAGAATGATAATGCTTGAGAAATAGTGAATGTAATGCAGCGGCGGGGCCTTTACGCCACCTGTCACGGCGGCAAATATGAAGCCCGAACAAGAACAACAACGCAAACAGAAGCGCTAACTGTAGGCGCACATAGTAGCATAGCGCGAATGAGAACAGAAAAGGGTAATGCACATGGTGGCGTAGATGAGAAACGGTCTGCCACGTGATGTGTTATCACGTAGTAACATATGGTGCCTGCAAGCGGAAATGTCAATGGGCATGGTGACGCAATGTGAAACAGAAAAGAAACAGTACTGTAGACACAAATGGCAAAAAAATAACACAAACATAGCTGTAAATGAAAACTCAAGGATAGCACATGGTGGCGCCAGGCATGTGATAAGTAAAGCGGGTATGGAGCCATAGCGGAAAGGGCAACAGTAACAGTAATGTAAGCGCACAGGCTGGTTTTCCCCAAAACCTGCATAGAGAAAGACAGTGAGTACAAAGAATGTATGCATAATAATGGGTATCGGACAGAAAATGAGGACTTGGAATACTAAATAGGTTATATCTCAGGAACCATACGACGTAGGAAAAAAATGTAAAAGTCATATGATTTACAACTGTCCTGGCTAATTTTGTACTTAGCCCCATTAGGGGGCTAAGCTCTTTTCTGACGAAAAGTCCGCATCTCGCACCGTTTCCAAGATACGGGCCCTGAAAGGTGCGGCGAATGCCGTAATGTTATCCTATGGGAAAAAAAGAAAAGTTCGGAGTGCCATAACTTTGCCTCCCTGTAATATTTGTTCACCAAACCACTGAAAGCCACATCTGTGGGCTGTTGGCTGTCTTCCCTCCAAATTTCAGGAAAATAGACCAAACCGTTATTTTGTAGCAGGGTGCCAAAGGATTCCTGTAATGCGTCGGGCGCCGTAATGTTATCCTATGGGAAAAACCATCAACTTTGGAGTGCCATAACTTTGCCACCTTGTAATATTTTTTCACCAAAACACTGAAAGGCACATCTATGAGATGTCGGCTGCGTTCCCACCAAATTGCAGCCCAAAACTCCCAACCGTTCTTTTGCAGCGCAGTGCCAAAGAATTGCTGTCACTTTCCCACAGACTAGAAAACTACTGTCGCAATTTGCGAAAGCTTTTCATAAAAAAGTTTGACTCTTCGTGAGCACGAAAGTAATTTATGAAATACTTTTCCAGAAATTTGAAAAACATTTTTGGGGTGTTTTACCCCAAAATAAAGACATGGCTAGCATCCTCAGGGTCCGACTAGGTGAACACAAAAAGAATTAGGTTGCTAGAGGGTCCCAAATTTAAATGCCAACCATTTTTCTGATCACCAACTGAAAACAAAATGGTGGATTTGCGAAAGTAACCGGGCCATTTGCAAAAGTAAAAATGCATTTGCGACACTGTCAAACTTTTTGTTAACTTTTCCCATTGAGTTATAATGAGAAATTGTTTTTTGAATAACTTTTGAACCGTTTAATATTTTTTCACCAAATCTTTGAAAGGCACATCGGGGACCCCGGCTGCATGTTCCCTGAAGATTTCAGGCTGGTCGCGCAAACCGTGCGACCTGTACGCGCGACCACTGAATTCCAGAAAAAGCATAAACGCGAGCACAGATCATGCTTAATAACTCCGCAACTGTGTATCCGACCGCTACGAAACTTGGCAGATCCCAAGGCCTGTGGTTCTTGATCATGTATTCCAAATTTCAGCCAAATCTGTCAAACGGTTGCAAAGTTATTAAGGTGCAAAATGTTGGGGTTTAACATAGAAATGGCTCCTCAACCCCAACTATGGTAGCACTACCGTGCTACCATAATATATATATATATATATATATACATATATACACATATACACATACACACACACACACATATAGATAGATAGATATAGGTATACAGCCTTCACCACACTTCTGAGGTCATTATGATGGCGGACCTAAACATAAACTGTCTAGTGCCTGAAGTGGCACAATATAAAGTGCTCTGCACTCCAGCAATCTTGTACAAATGGTACACGCACCAGCTAGAACCAACTACAATACAATGACTAGCACATTACTTGACTGGCTGATCACTAGTCACCCCACTAGACAACCTGCTGTTACAGTCCTCCCTGACGTGATCAGTGATCACACCCCATCTTATGCACCTGGACTAATAAAACAAAAAAACCCCCAGCCAAAACCATCACAACTCGACAACTGAAAAAGGACCACTTTGAAACTCTAAAAATTTGTTTAAAACAGCAGAACTGGTCTCTCTTAGACACCACTGATGATGTCGACCTAGCCCTCGCCCACTTTATAGATACCTTCAACACTGTCTACGATGTCCATGACCCTATCTTGAAACGCAAGGTCAAGGGCGTAAACAACTCATGGATATCTCCCTCCTTAACTGGACAAATGAAAACTAGGGATAATCTAGGAAACCTTGCTCGTAGCTCGGGTAAGCTGACTGACATTCAAAATTACAACAGGGCACAGAATGACTGCACCAGAGCTATCCACAAAGCCAAAAGTCAGTATTTCAAGGAGAAATTAACTAACTCCTGGGGAGATGGGCGTACGTTCTGGGACAATTTGAAGGGCCTGACTGGCAACCCCCCAAAAAAACTACTATGCTGGACATAAATGGAATAGTTATCCAGGATATTAGAATCATAGCCAATACCTTTAACAATGCCTTCACTGATCTCAGTGGATTGCTCCATCAGGACCCCCTCCAGGAATACCATCAATAATATAACCTTAACCAGAGAACCCGCAGGTTAGATCAACCAACTCCACATCTTTCTACTTCAGAATTCTCACTACTAAGGAGGCTAAAAAATATATAAAACCGGTGCTAGGAAAAACTAGGCTCAGCTCCGACACTCTGGACCTAAAACTTGTCCTCCTCACCCTTGATGAGGTAATTATGCCTTTAACAAAAATTTGAAACCTCTCTCTCTACAGATGGCCAAATTCCCCCAGTTATGGAAAGCAGCAGTGTTTACTCCAGTCCTTAAAAGTGGGGACAAGACTAAACCTGCCAACTACTGCCCCATCTCTATTCTTCCTCCTCTCTCCAAGGCGCTGGAGCGGATTGAATGTGACCAACTGGACGACTACCTAAACAAATACAAAATCCAATGCCAGAAGCAGCATGGCTTTAGCAAAGGGCACAGTACTACCACTGCTCTTTTACAGTTCACTAGTCACATCCATAAGGCCTTGGACTGTGGGATGTTGGTGGGGGCAATCTTCACTGACCTCACCAAAGCGTTTGTCACTGTTAACCATGTCCTACAACTGGCTAGTACCGGTCTATCATCCGACACTGTTGGGTGGTTTAGGAGTTATTTATCTGAGAGGCACCAACAGGTAAAAATCAACAGTGTCCTATCAGATATCAGAATAGTAAATATGGGGTACCACAAGGGTCTATACTCGGTCCATTGCTATTTAGTCTCTTCCTAAACCGCCTACCTTTGCATGCCCCTACCCAGTCCTATTACATGCTGATGATGCTGTACTCTTCACTAGCCACCAGGACCCCTTACACTTATAAAATAAACTACAGCACAATTCCAATAATGTTGAAAACTGGTTCATTACCCAAAAACTAATACTAAATTGCAAAACAAAAAACAAAACCATGCTCTTAATAGTAAACAAGGGGAATACAAACTGGCCATATATAACAAGCAACATGTAATGCTCAGTATGGTCCTCACTTTCAAATATTTGGGGATCACATTAGACAGTGCCTTACCTATCTCAGGCCATATCGATCTAGTGGTGAAGTCAGTCAACCAAAAAAATGGCTTCCTGCACTGACAGAAGCACTACATGACTCCTGAGGCAATAAGGATGGCTGCCAATAGTTCAGTGCTTTCCACCCTAGACTACAGGATAGCCATATATGGTGTAGCATCAGATTCAACCTTAAAAAGGCTCACTGTTGCACTAAACAAGGCCTGTATGCTTGTAACAGGAACCCACAGATTCACACATGCCTGTGAACTTTATTCCCAAACAAGACAGCTTCACCTAAAAGGCAGACTGAAATACCAAACTTGCCTGCTAGCCAAAAAAGCAGCTCTACGTCAAACCCCACTGGGTGTTCAGAACCTGTTATCCCTCTCGGAAGGCACCAGGCTAACCAGAGGCTTCTGCAATCAGACCTTCAAGGTACCATTTTGATGCACCACACAAGGACAAACGTCTTTTGAATACGGTGCCCCGAACTAGCTAAACTCCCTACCTAGGGAAATCCCAGGCACCATGAAACTAGGCCCATTAGGCTGGCCCGCCAGCAAAGTGGTAGCGCTACCGCTTGTGTCGCCTTCGACCTGGGTTTGGGAATGAGCCTGGAAAGGCGGAGGGATGGCTGGGGAGAGAAGGCTTGAGTGCCTGTAGGACTACTCACCTTCTCTGGGAGAGGGGACTTGGCTCGGCACTTGACTGACCTCTAGCAGAAGCCGGAGGCTCAGCAAACACAGAGCAGAGAATGAGGGTTGGGACGTGGTGGACATAGACGGTGACACCTTGATGTCGGGCACACACCACGCTCACAGAACAGGGGAAAACAGCACTGGAACACGGAGAGGAAGGAGTGTCAGTGCAGACCCTAATGGCTCCCTCCTGCCTGGACACAGGGGACCCAACAAAAACTAGAAGCATCGGGGTGTACGAGCCCCACCATATACCCGTCTGGGGGGTACAGCCATGGCTCCATGGGGGTCCGCCACGGAAGCAGGTAAGGAAGTGAAGCAGGGCTAACACATGAGCGTCTCCCAACAGAGCGGGGTTCCGGTGCGAGGGAAGAGGATAAATAGAAAGTTAAAAAAAAAAAAGAAAGAAAAGAAACTAGGCCCATTTAAAAGTAAACTCCAGTCCCACCTTACGGCCCTCTGCTGTTGTGACTGTAGCACCGAATCTTGACCATTTTGACCTAGCAGCTAGCTCTATTATAGCACAATGCACTTAAGCACCAGAATAAACTCCCTTGATCCCCTCTCCTCCCTCAGTAATCTTTCTTCCCCTTCCCTTGTTGCCCTACTTCTCTCACCATCCCTAAACTCTTGACAAAGTGTTTTAGGCGGACCCTCTCCTGCCTCTGTGTTGCTTCTAACTCACTGTCCCTCTGTATTTCTGATTCCCAACCCCCTGGTATTACTTGGCTTAATTTTGCTCCTCCAGTTTACCTGCACTAATTTCAATGTCACAGTTGATCTATTCTACTGCATTCTGATAAATTATTTCTTCTGCACTTTAGCTAAATAGCATAGTTTTGTATCCATCGACTACCTAATGCAATTGCATTGATTATTTATTTGGTTTTGTACAACTTTATGTTTGTTTTTGTCTACTGTAATGTTATACTGTCTGATGTGGAACTTCTGTAAATGAGTTCGCAGCTCAAAGGTACTCCTAGATTCAAATAAATAAAAAAATAAATAGTATATGTGTATATGTATAATATCGTTACTTAAGAATGTACCGTAACAGCAGATCTTCGAGAAGAGCTCTCACAGCAGGTAATAACCATTAGGACTATGCCACCAGACACTAGGACCCCACGGAAAACTTCTAGCTAGCAGTCCAAGATGGGGGACCGCCCCCGACATCATCCTCAGTATATAGGAGGCAGTCCCCCAGCACCACCTCAGTTTGTCAACTGGAGACATGGCTGGCTTGAAGGGAAGGACAAACCGAGGAGGCTTTGTCATCCTGACTGTGACATACAGGAAGAAGCACTGGGGGAAGGAGGGAGGGAGGGAAAGCATACCTGCTGCAAGAGCTCTTCTCGAAGATCCACTGTTACGGTAAGTTTTTACATAACTCTACTATCTCACTTTGAGACACAGCTCTTGCAGCAGGTAATGACCGTTAGGACAGAGTCCCAAGCAGTACCAGCATAACACCAGGTCAAACAGGTGGTGGATATAAGAATGTCCCTGCGTCCCTATGAGAGCAATACCTGAAGGACTGCCAGGCCGAAGCCTGCCCTCCGTCTGGAAGCAATGTTCAAACTGTAGTGCCAGACAAAGGTGTGTACCGAACTCCAGGTGGCTGCGGCACACAGATCTGCTGCTGACACCTTTTTGAGAGATGCGAAAGAAGTCGCTATCCCTTTGATCGAATGACCTCTAACTGGGCCTGGAAGGGGTTTACCATACTTTTCATGGCAGAACACAATGCAGTTGACTAGCCACTTGGACATAGTCTGTTTGGTGACTGGTACCCCTAAAATTCATTGGGCAAAGGACACAAACAATTGGTCTGACTTCCTTATGGACCGTGTAAGGTCAACATAATACCCAAGGATTCTATGTACATCTACAGAATGTAACAATACCTCCCCTTTGTTAGAGTATTCAGTGTAGTAGACAAGCAGGTTGATGTCTTGGTAGAGAGTAAACTCTGACACCACCTTCGGAAGAAACTTAGGGTTTGTGCAAAGGGACACCCAATCTCTACGAAAAACCAAATATGGCTCCTTACACACAAGAGCCTGTAGCTCAAAAATCCTCCGGGCCGAGGTAATAGCAACTAAAAAAACTCTTTCCAAGAGAAAAAGTGAAGCTTGCAACTCGCGACTGGCTCAAAGGGGGGCAATGTTAACTTCTCCAGCATAAACAGCAGATCTCATGGGGGAACCAGGTCCCGAATGAGAGGCTTGATGTACAGGATACCTCGCAGGAAGGTACATGACAGATCCAGCTGTGCCAAGGTCCTGCCACCCACCCACCAGTACATGATAGGCTAAGACAGCAGAGAGATGTACCTTTATGGATTAGTATTTGAGACCTGAATCAGACAGGGATAAGAAATACTCCAGGACCCAGTTCACCTCGCATCATAACGGGTCTATGTCATCGGCAGCAGCCCATAGGCTGAACCGCTTCCACTTCATGGTGTATGTAGCCAAAGTAGATGGTTTTCTTGCAGCCACCAACACCTCGGCTACCCTCTCAGACATCCTGTACCTGCTCCTGGCTAAGTCTACAGGAGCCATGCATGGAGATGCAGAGACTCAAGGTTGGGGTGAATTAGAGGGCCCTGCTCCGGCTCCCCATACGATGCACAGGGGAAATGCAAGACCTTGCCCAACAACTACAGTTGTGGCCAAAAATATTGGCGCCCTTGCAGTTTTTTCTAATAATGCACCATTCCTTCCAGAAAATTGTTGAAATTAAAAAAATATTTTGGTATCCACATATGTATTTCTTTGGTTTGCAGTGGAATAAAACACAAAAAGCAGAAATATTTACTAAGTCTTAGCTTATTCCACACAGAAATCCTTAAACGGCCCGGACAAAATTATTGGTACCCTTTAGAAGTAGTTAGAAATAATTAGATTTCAAGCAGGTGATTCTCCTTCACTTTGGAATTGAACTCACCTGTGGTGAGTTGCAGGTACCTGCAATATAAAAATTACTCATTCAACCAGTTTGATAAGAGAAAAGGACTCATTCTCCTGTTTTGTGTCACTGTGTGTACCGCAACGAGCATGGAGAAAAGAAAAACAGCCAGAGAATTGTCTGAGGAGGTCGGACAGAAGATTGTAGCCAAGCATGGACAATCTCAAGGCTACAAATCAATCTCCAGAGACCTTGATGTTCCTGTTTCCACCGTACGTAATGTTATCAGGATGTTTAAGGCCCATGGCATTGTAGCCAACCTCCCTGGACGTGGCCGCAAGAGAAAACTTGATCGAAGATTGCAGCGCAGGATTGTTCGAATGGTGGAGAAAGCACCTCGATCAGCTGCCAAACAGATTCATGCTGACCTTCAGACACAAGGTACGACAGTTTCAACTCGCACCATCCGTCACCAACTCAATGAAAGAGGGTTATATGGTAGGAGGCCCAGGAGGACCCCACTGTTGAGAGAGAGACATAAGAAAGCCCGACTGGAGTTTGCCAAAACACACCTGAACAAGCCAAAATCCTTCTGGGAGAATGTCCTGTGGACAGATGAGACCAAATTAGAGCTTTTTGGTAAAGCACATCATCTCTATGTTTACAGAAAACAAAATGAAGCCTTCAAAGAAAAGAACACCTTCCTACAGTCAAACATGGAGGAGGTTCAGTGATGTTTGGGGTTGCTGTGCTGCCTCTGGCACTGGGTGCCTTGAACGTGTGCATGGCATCATGAAATCTGGAGATTACCAGGCCATTTTGGAGCGCAATGTTGAACCCAGTGTCAGAAAGCTGGGTCTCCGTCGAAGGTCATGGGTCTTCCAGCAGGACAGTGACCCCAAACACACTTCAAAAAGCACCCAGGAATGGTTCAAGACAAGACGCTGGACTATTCAGAAGTGGCCATCAATGAGTCCAGATCTAAATCCCATTGAAAACCTGTGGAGAGATCTGAAAACAGCAGTTGGGAGAAGGCACCCTTCAAATCTGGGAGAACTGGAGCAGTTTGCACAAGAAGAGTGGGCCAAACTGCCAGTAGAGAGGTGCAGGAAGCTCATCCATGGCTACAGGAAGTGGTTGATTGCAGTTATTTTGACCAAAGGCTGTGCTACCAAATATTAAGTCTAGGGTGTCAATAATTTTGTCAATGCCATTTCTTT
Source organism: Neoceratodus forsteri (assembly GCA_016271365.2). NCBI lineage: Eukaryota > Metazoa > Chordata > Ceratodontiformes > Ceratodontidae > Neoceratodus > Neoceratodus forsteri. Next base: position 130,877,785 of record CM057453.1, read on the forward strand.
TCATTTTCTGATTTAAAAGGATATATTAAATTCAGAATCAAAAACAAAGGTTCTGTAATATTAACAGAGAAATAAAGAATTGTGGAGACCAAATACTGTACTGTTAATTTCAACTTATGTTTAGAGGAATTGAGTTATTTGAAAAAGTGCAAGGGCACCAATATTTTTGGCCACGACTGTAACATACTGAAATCTGGCCAATGGAAAATCATGCACACAAATGCTCACAGTCTGGGAAACAAGATCCCAGACCTGCAGGAAATAATGACAGAGGCTAAACTGGACATAGTAGCCATTAACGACATAGTTTACCAGTAACCACACTTGGGAGACTTCAGTACCTGGCTATGTACTGTTCAGAAGAGACCGAGGTGCAAGGGGTGGGGGTACAGTGGCACTTTATGTCAATGAAAATATCAAAGCTACAGAAATTCAGAATACACAGAAGAAGCCAGTAGAAATGTGGGTCACCCTGGAAACAGGAAATGGAACAGCCATATGAACTGGAGTTGTGTACAGGCCTCCAGACCAGGGAGAGGACATAGACACATTACTGTTAGAAGATATACAAAACATGACAGCTAAAGGGCAGGTTCTGATAATGGGAGATTTCAACATGCCAGATACAGATTGGTCAATACTGGCAGGAACATCTGCCAGAACTATACACATGATGGATTCCCTGCAGGGGGAGGGCCTCAAACAACTGGTACAACGACCCACAAGAGACAGGACCATCCTAGATCTAGCACTGAATAACAGGGAAAGGATCTCAGATCTCCAGGTAGAAGGTCACCTGGGGGCCAGTGACCATCACACGGTATGGTTCAATTTGGCCACTAGAACTAAATGATCCCATTCCAAGGCAAACATATGGGACTTCAGAGGAGCTGACTTTGATAAGATGGCCAATAGAGTTAAGCTAGCCCTGGCAAAAAGAAATACAGGTGAGGGGGTACAGGCAAAGTGGGCAATCATTAAGGATGCAATACTTGAAGCAACATCCCATTGTGTTAGAGAGAAAAGGAAGTGCAAAAGAAGACGGAAACCACTTTGGTTCTCAAAAACAGTAGCAGAAAAGGTCTGAGCCAAAAGGCTGGCCTTCAGGAAATATAAGGGAGTGCAGCAAGATGAAGATAGGGAGGCATAGCAAACTTCCCTAAGGGAAGCAGGGAAGGCAGGTAAAGGCCCAAACTGAGGAAACACTAGCACAAACAGTAAAAGAAGGTGACAAGACTTACTATAGATACATTAGTGAAAGGAGAAAGTCCAGAGGGGGTATTGCTAAGATCAAAGGGGATAAGGGGGCATGTGAGGAGGAGGACCATGTAAAAGCATCTATCCTAAATAGATACTTCTGCTCAGTATTTACTGAAGAGAAGGTAGGGTAGGGCCCACAGCTCAGCACCATGGACACGGGGGGGTGTGCACTAGTCCCTTCACAAAAGAAAGGGTCCTACAAGAGCTCGATAAGCTCAGGGTGGACAAGGCAATTGGACTGGATGGTATACATCCCAGTGTACTAAAGGAGCTAAGGGTAGAACTAGCAGAGCCAATATCAGAACTGTTTAGTGAGTCTCTGAGCACAGGAGAGGTCCCAGAAGACTGGAGAAGGGCTCATGTGATCCTGCTCCACAAGAGTGGTAGCAGGGAGGAGGCAGGGAACTACAGACCAGTCAGTCAGTCTTACCTCAGTAGTGGGCAAGATTATGGAGGCACTCCTTAAGGAAAGGAGAGTGCAACACCTGGAATCCATAGGAGCACAGGATCCAAGACAGCATGGGTTTACAAAAGGAAGGTCCTGTCAAACTAATCTCATAGATTTCTTTGACTGGGTAACCAGAATGGTGGACCAAGGGGCTGCAGTTGATGTCATCTACCATGACTTCAGCAAAGCTTTCGATACTGTTCCACATAGAAGATTGATTAATAAGCTGGGTAGGCTTGGGGTGGGTCAGAAGTTGGTAAACTGGGTGGCAAACTGGTTGACGGGCAGAAAACAGAGAGTGGTGGTAAATGGTATACAGTCAGAAGAGATGCAAGTCACAAGTGGGGTACCTCAGGGATCAGTCCTGGGGCCAGTCCTCTTCAATATCTTCATCAGTGACATTGCAGATGGATTGAAGGGTAAGGTTTGTCAGTTTGCAGACGACACCAAGATCTGTAACAGAGTAGATGATCCAGATGGGGTGGGCAGAATGAGAAGAGATCTGGATAAACTAGCAAAATGGTCGGAAGAGTGGCAACTGCGGTTTAATGCAAAGAAGTGCAAGATCATGCACATAGGGAAGAGAAACCCTGAAGCCACCTACAGACTGGGAGGGGAGTTGCTGGCAGTCACAAGGGAAGAAAGGGACTTGGGCATCATCATCATCACCGATGACCTGAAATCATCCAAGCAGACCACTAAAGCAGTAGGTAAGGCTAGGGGGATCACAAGTCAGAAGAGGGAGGTAATAATCCCTCTTTACAAGACACTGGTTAGGCCGCAGTACTGGAGGCCACACCTTCACGAGGACATTAACCAAACTGAGGCAGTCCAGAGAAGGGCAACCAAAATGGTGCAGGGACAGCATCAGAAAACATATGAGGACAGATTAACAGAGCTCAGTATGTATACCCTACAGAAAAAGGGGGAGGAGAGAGGTGATATGATCAAAACATTCAAACACCTTAAGGGCATTAACACGGTGAAAGAGTCTAACATGTTTCAATATAAGAAAAATAGCAGGAGAAGAGGACACAGCATGAGATTAGAAGGAGGCTGATTAAGGGGTAATGTGAGGAAGTTCTTTTTCACAGAAGGGGTGGTGGATGCATGGAATGGCCTACCTCAGGAAGTGGTGGACAGGAATACAGTGCAGGGCTTCAAACATGCTTGGGATAGGCATAAGGGAGCGATACAGATGGGTGTGAATAGATAGGCCATTGGCAGAGCAAAGGCTGATGGCACCATCATAAGGCAGAAAAAGAAATGGGCAGACTGCATGGGCCTTGCGGTCCTTATCTGCCATCAACGTCTATGTTTCTATGTTTCTGCTCTTGGGAGAATGACTGAGAGGACAGAGGAAGTGGAACTGGGGATTCTACTGCCAGCTGCTGCAGAAACAGGAACCAAATCTGTCTGGGCCAGAACAGCGCTACCAGAATCATGGTTACTGGCTCTGAATGTAGCTTGAGAAGGACTCATTGCAGAAGGGGGGAAGGGTGGGAAGGCATAGAGAAACCTTCCAGTCCAAGAGAGGGACAACGCGTCTCACCCAAAAACACCAGACCCTGGCTCTAGCGAGCAGAAATTGGGCAGTTTGGCATTGAGTGGGGACGCGAAGAGGTCTAGCTGTGGAGTCCCCCATCTTTCGAATAGGTCATCTACTACCTCTCTTGAAGTAGTACCCATTCATGAGCTTGGGATTGCAAGCGACTTGTGGGCGGTTTGCTAAGGTGTTTTGAAGACCTGGACATGTACGGCAAACAGTTCCATGCCGTGATCTACTGCCCAGTACCAGATCCTCATAGCTTCTCTGCATAGGGGATATAAATGCATACCCCGCTGCTTGCTGAGACAGAAAACCACGGGCATGTTGTCTGTCTGGGCTAGAACTAGGCCTTGAAGGAGGTCATTCTGGAACACCTGTAAGGCATACAGCACAGGCTCAGCCCTCCTGTCCAGAATGCTTATATGCAAAGAGCATTCTGTCTGAGTCCAAGACCCTCTGGTCTGATTGCACTCGAAGTGAGCACCCCATCCTGTGCCTGACGCATCCGTGGTGATAACTTGTTGAGAGGAGGGGTCCCTGAAGGGGACCCCTATCACCAAGCAGGAAGGATTCAGCCACCATAGTAGGGTTTGGTGTACTGCCTTGGAGATTCTGACATTCTGGTTGAGATTGTCACTTCACTGGTCCCACTGCACCCTGAGGTTCCATTACAGAATTCTCATGTGCAGGCGAGCGAGAGGCACAGTCACTATGGCAGTGGCCATATGACCCAGGAGTTGTAGTACTGTTCTGGCTGGAGCCTGGTCTATGGAGATTCATGTCCGAGCCAGCACCTGAAGGTGATCTGCCCTGTCTGTAGGGAGAAAGGATCTCCCCTGAACTGAATCCAAGAGATGGTTTCTATGAATTGAAGTCTCTGGGATGTCCAAGGGGCTAACTTTGGAAGATTTAGAGTTATCCCAAGGTCCTGGAACATCCTGAAGGTGCACTCCAGGGTCTGACATAGCTGTTCTCTGGATGGGGCTGCTAGTAGCTAGTCATCGAGGTAGTGGTAGATGTAATGACCCTGCCTCCTGAGAGCTGCTGCTACTACCTGGTAGTCACTAGATGGCTCAGAGTGATGGTCGGTGGACCTACTCCGACGTCAGAAGCAACATCCACTCCATCAAAGCCCTGATCTGATCCACCTGGAGTCAGGTGGTCTGGTGTCAGGGATGGCGACGGGGCCCTGTGGGGAGGTGTATGCTGTGAAACGGCCGACGCCACCCCGTCGGTTCAGGCTTGGGTAGTAGGTCACCACTGATGGTGTTCCACCAGCTGGAAAAGAGTGCTCCTACTTTTGCTAAGGGGACCATTGAGCCAGATGGCTGGTCTGACATCTAGTTAGATGACCCCGAAGGGGTTGGCGCCAGGCCTGGCATTTGACCACTGACGGACAAATCACCTGGCGTCTGGTCCTCTGTCCGAGTGTCAGATGCTTTGGCCTTGGCAGACGACTGGGTATCAAGTCCTGTGGTTGTACGCTTACTGGGACCAGATGCCAGATCAGCAGTCGTCGGGTCTTCTGGCGGAGTCCCATTCCGCTCTAGCAAGGCTGATGATGGCTTGGAGACCGACATCTGGGCTGATTCCAGAGTGATGGAGACAGATGACGCCGGAGGTTGTTGGTGGTCCGAAGGGATGGCAGATGACAGTTTAGGTGTAGAGGGTGCTACCTTGATGTGCTCACGACCCTGATGCCTGTCGTGGTCGTCAGCCTTGGCTGACGCACCGGAGAACAAGGCCTTACCGATGGCAGGGTGTATGGACGCCCATCAAAGTGGAAGTAGCAGAGGCCAAGTCCTCGACCCTAAACCCAGGCGTTTGTTTGTGGGGGTCTGATGGCCAGAGACTCTGAAGAGAGAGAGCCTGGGAAGGCTCTTGCCACGAACCTCCGCCTGATGCCTGGGTAGAGACGGAGGGTTTAGCAGCTGAAATCCCTGGGAGGACTAGTGACCCCTGGGGGAGGCAGAATCTGACCTCCAGCCGGAGGCCTTGGAGCTCTTGTGTGGGGAACAGGACTGTGAGTGTGACTTGGGCCTGTCCTTGTCTGTCCCGTGATGCTTCCCCAAGTGCTTCTTCTCCTTGGAGGAGGCGCCCTGGGCAGAGGACGAAGAAGAGCTATGTCCAGAGTGTGATTTTTGCATCATGGCCATTTGTTGTTCCAGCAGGTGAGCCTTGAACATCTTCAAACAGCGAATGAGGGTGTGCTTGTTAAGGTTGAGGCAATGTGGGCAGTTGTCCAACTTGTGCTGTGGTCCCAGGCAAAGGAGGCAAGTCAAATGGCTGTCTTTGGCCAGAATTTGTTTGCCTCATGCACACTTTGCCTTATGCCGCAGTGTAGAAGTGGAAGACTTGGTAGACATAAAAAAGACAATTGATAAACTCGAAGAGTTGAACTGCATGGAGCATCGAGATAAAATGGCGGTCAACAGTAGCAGGAAGCATCTGTGGAGCCGAAATGCAGGGTCGACAGCGGGAAAAGAACTGAGGTGGTGCCGGGGGACTGCCTCCTATACACCGAGGAGGACATTGGGGGCAAAGCCAACATGGGGGGGAGGTCTCCTGTCTTGGACTGCTGGCTAGAATTTTTCTGTGGGGTCCTAGTGCCTGGTGACATAGTTGAAAAAATTACTCACCGTAGTAATGTTCTTTCTGCCAAGGTGTCCTTTAGCATCAGTAACTATAGCAGTTAGCTGGCTAGGTGCAACTGCCTCAGAGGTATGCCTTTAAGATAATTAGCATAATGTCCTTGGGCATCAGTCAATCAGAAAAAAGAAGGGGAGTGTGCTGACAGGGAGCAGCCTGAAGAGCTTCAGAATTTTTTCAAAGATAGTGGGCACATGCCCCCAAAAGTGAACAAACAGGATTCAAAAGACATGCACATGTCCAAAACCAGAACAGATAACAACCTGAGCTTGAAAACTCTTTAATAAAAGTCCAATTTGGTGATAAAACTGAGAACAGAGCCCTTTTCCTAAAAGGTGAACCGGGGAGGAAGGGTGGGAGCTTACTGTTGCTAAAGGACTCCTTGGAAGAAAGAAGATTACTACGGTGAGTAATTTTTTCTTCTTACCCCAGAAGTCCTTTAGCATCAGTAACTATAACAGACTACTGAGCAGTACTAAGTGGGGGGTGGGCAGAGAACCTATTAGGAAAGAGGCTCTGCAGACCCACCATGCCACATTTTAGCACTAGATTTGGACAGCACATCTAAGCTGTGGTGCTTAATGAATGTGTGTACAGATTTCCAGGTAGCTGCTTTGCAGACGTCCCAAAGGGGTATGTCTCTTGCTGTTGCCACAGAGGTTGCAGTGCCCCCACTGGAGTGGGCCCTGAACCCCACAGGAGGTTGATGACTAGCATTTTTGTAGCAGACTCTAATACAAGAGACTAACTAATGGGAAATAGTCCTCTGGGTAGCTGGTCTTCCTCTGCCTACATCCCCATAGCTGAGGAACAACTGAGCAGAAGAGCCACTGATCTCTCTAGTATGCTCTAGATAGTAAGAGAGCTCTTTTGACATCCAGACTGAGAAGCTTCTGCTCACCTGGAGTGGATTTCTCGGTAGAGAAGACAGGCAGAGTAATAGACTGATTAAGGTGAAATTCAGGGACCACCTTAAGCAGGAACTTCCTATTTGTCCTGAGCTCAATTTTATCTCTGTGAGGAATGATTTAATTAGACTCAGTGCACAGGGCCTGTAACTCTGAAATCCTTCTGGCAGAGGTAATGGCCACCCAGAAGACAGATTTACTGGTTACGTACTTGAGATGGGCAGTGGCCATAGGCTCAAAGGGTAGTTCCATGAGCCTGGCCATGCAAAGATTCAGGATCCAAGGAGGACTGACTCCCTGACTGGAGGCTGGAGGTGCAAGAGGCATTTGAAAAACTGTTTGAATATGGTGTGGGGAAAAAAATGGACTTTTTCTTCCCCACCGAAAGATAGGCCAAAATTGCAGCCAGGTGTGGCTTGAGAGAGGATGGTTTCAAGCCTGACGCCTGCAGATGTACCAGGTAATCCAACAGCTGGGAGTCTGAAGCTGTAAGAGGATTGACCTTTTTGCTCTTGCACCAAAGGAAGAACCCCTTCTCATTGCTCTTGCACCAAAGGAAGAACCCCTTTCCATTTGGCTGCGTAAGTCTTTCTTTGTGTTAGTTTTTTTTAGCCATTCGGGGCATAAGGACTTGCTCCGAGTACTGAGAGGATGGAAACTCTAACCCCTCAAGAACCAGGCCTTGAAGTGAAGAGAGTGTATATCTGGATAATGCACTCCTGTCTTGGGAAGGGTCAGCAGAGAGTGCTTTGGTGGCAGGCGAATGGGCATGCTGCAGGACAGTGAGAGAAGGAGAGGGAACCAGGCTTGCATGGGCCAATCTGGAGCCACCAGAATCATTGATGCAGGCTGTAGTCTGAGCTTCAGCAATACCCTGAGTATTAGGGGGAAGGGAAGGATGCATATAGGTACCTCCCTGACCAGCCCAGGATCAGGACATCCAGGGGAAGCTTTCCTGGGACTGGGGGCCTACAACAGTACTAATGAAGCTGGAAAATGAGGGGAGAGGCTAACAGATCCACTTTTGGAGTGCCCCACCACCTGAACACTGTGGCTAGTACTTGCTTGTTCAGAGTCCATTTGCTCTGACCTTGACTGATTGTGTTTGCCTGGGAGGTGAATAACTGAAGGGCTGACTCCTAGGGTGAAGGTGAGAGACCACATTGTCAGAGCCCCTGAACAGAGTATTTCCTGATCTGGTACCACCCTGCCTGGTTATGTAAAACACTGCAGTGGGGTGTCTGCTTGACTTTGTACAGTCTGCCCTTTTTATGACAGGAGCATATGCTTTGAGAGCTAGAAAGATTGCACTGAGTTCCAAAAAGTATATATGTAACTGTGACTCTTGGAGAGTCCAGGTGCCACTCACTGAGGCACTGTCCAGATGAGCTCCCCTGCCCAGGAGGGAGGCGTCTGTGGTGATTGCCTCTGTAGGAAACAGAACTTGGAAGGGGATCCTACTGCCAAATTTGCAGGGTTCCTCCACCAAAGCAGGGACTGAAGGGACTGCTCTGTCACCGGTATCAGCTTTGAAAAATTGCTGTTTCTTTGAGACCAGCAAACTCTAAAATAGACTTGCAGGATTCGCATCCTGTAACTGACTCCTGGGACCACAGCAGGCATTGAAGCCATGTGTCCCAAAAGCCTGAGGAAATGTCTGGCTGGTCTTGGTTGTCCCTGGACAAAATGATCTGCCACTGAGGGAAAGTCTGAATTCTCTCCTGTGGAAGGAAGGCATATCCTTTCTGGGTGTCCAGCTAAGCTCCTATGAAAGTGAGTAGCTGGGTGGGTTTCAGGTAAGACTTTATTTAGATTTACCAGGGAACTCATAGATTCCAGAGTAAGCCCTGTAAGGGAAAGGGACTCCCTAACCTGACGAAAGGCTGCAGCGAACTGATAGTGGCCCAAAGGGAGTTTAAACCTGAGAAACTTCCTGTAAGACTCCCTTATGGGTATATGGAAAAAAAAGGGCCTTTAGGTCTAGGGAGGCTAACCAGTCTCTCTGCTGTAAGGACTGTATAACTAGTAACAGTGACCATCCTGAATTTGGGTTTCAACAGCAAAGTAGGTTGCCACTCCCCAATTTTCTTTTGTGTTAGAAAGTACCTGGAGTAGAGGCCCTTTCCCCTTTTTGTGGGCTGGGACCCTCTCCATCACTTGCAGAGCTAGAAGGTTTTTTACCTCCAATTCCAATGGTAACACCTGTGTTGGGGTTAGAGGGTTTGACACCTGGGTACACTTGAGGCCTGTATACACTCACATCAGGGCTTAGACTGTGAAGATGCTGGCTGGCTAGAGGTGGCCCTCTTTGGCCCTTTCTGCCCCTCCCTCTGACAGCACCCCTGTACTGAGAGACTATGGGTAGGGAATGTAAGGCCTGGGAAATTAACCTCTGCCCTTGCGTGGAAATTCTGTGGGGCAGGAGGCTTAGGTTCAGCCAAGGAGCCTTGTTGCAGTCAGTTGTTCTGAAATCGAACAATATGATTTGATCACAGGGAAAGTCCATGGCCTTAGACTGGGTGTCTGGGGTTAGACTGGTAGTTCTAGGCCAGGCAAAGTGCCTCAGAGAGGTGGCATGAGCCATGGCTCTGGAGGCAGCATCTCTGTTGTCATCTGCCATGTGGGATTGGTACCACATAGCTTCTGAGGCAGTTTTTGCCGTATCCACCAGCTCCTGTACTATTGTGTCCAATCCCTTGCGGGTAATGGCCAGGACAGAATTCCACAGTGCTTTCAGATATTTGGTCATGAAAGTCAAGTAAGAAGAAAGTTTGACAAGCAGCTATGGTTTGCTATGAAATCTATTTTTCTGGAGTCCTTGTTCGGGGGTAAGGAGGATAAGGAGACCCCAGCTTTCTCAAAAGCTGCCTGCTGCACTATACTCTCATCGCTGGGATGTACAGACAGGCACTCAGCATTGTTTTGAGACAACTGATATATTTATTCATTTATTTTTGTAACCCCCCTACAAATGGGAGTTCCCAAAAAGTCTTCCTTGAGCTTGCCTAAATGCTCACTGCCAGGCTGGTGTCCTGCGTTTTAGTAGTTTAAATGCGATTGCCAGAGAGTGCTTGTATAGCCTCTGCGTACTGTCTCTTTAAGAGCTGCCTGGATTGCAGTCAAAAGTAATCTGAGAGGGAGCTCTGTTGAAAGATGTAACTATTTGCTGAAAATCATTTAGAGTGATAATGATAATGTAGTTTGTCTAACCTGCTTTCTTTGCAGCAAGGGCTGTTTTGTTTATCTCCACTATCTTGGTCCTGGACTGCCGAATTGGACCAATCAGTACTGTGGGACCTAAAATGAAGCCAGACTACAGGAGCTGTCTGGAGTCAAAATCTGTAGGAACTGTAGTTTTAGGCTTTTGGCACCTTTTTTGCACCTGAAGGGGGAGCCTTTGTTGTGACTGACAGACAGATCAGCCAACCAAACCTTTTGGATTCTGGGGAAAGTCCCAGGATTGCTGGCAGTTGAGTCAGATCTAAGTTGGGAGCTGAAGAAGCAACAGCTCGAGACAGTCTCTGTGGAAAGGCCTGAGTTTTGGCCTGCATGTCTGCCTGCTGCCCTTAAGAGGGAGAGAAGATAATTGTTTCAGACTAAATCCGAGTTTGGAAGAACGAAGCAAGCCACTGATTTTTTTAGCAGGCTCATACCTGAAGACCACCAAAGATTTTGCTGAATGCAATCGGCCTGGCAGGATTTCCAGCTGTTTTTGAATCCCCGGTTTGTGCAGAGACTTTACAATTGTGACCGGAGACCAGTTTGTCTGGTACAGTAGAATTTCCTTACATGTAAATGTGCTGTGAGTTGTTAGTGGATCGTGATTTGGTTCCCCACTGTGTGAACTGTGTTCTGCTTGCTGGAAGCTGCATCCAGCCCAAAACGTACGTATCCGAATTTGTCTCCATTTGGCCTGGGCCTTGCCACACTGGCCCAGCCAGACTACCCGCTGCACAGAGAAAGCCATGGATGACAGACCTGCCTGGGGATCAGCCCCCTGTTCCATGCTTGAACAGGAACTATGTCTCGGCGAATCATGTGGGCCCTGCTTCTCCTGGCACTCCAGATCAACCACCTACAGTCTCAATTTTTGTCCTGCCTGTGTCCAGTCTTGGGTATCGTGAGTAATCATCAGGGCAGCTCCCTGCAACAGCAGCCTAACCTAAAAGTGTGTCATCTGATTGTCTTCTTGTTTTCTTTTCACGAACTGAGCCCTCTGGCTCCGGATTACAATTAGTGTGTGTGTGGAGCATGTCGTTTTCTTCCATCACAGGGCCCCAACCAGCTGCAACGTTCCTGGCTAGCCCACCGTTCTCCATCTGCACTTAGAGTGCGCATTGCTTATGGGACCCCGAAGTGCATGCATAACTGCTTGAGTGATACAGCCTTAAAGCAAATTAACCTGATTACGCCCCTTCCTTGTTTGAGTCCCTTAAATAAATCAGATCTAACTCTTTTTTTGCATTTACTCTGACTGGGGTTCCAGTTTGTGCAAGAGTACTGTACTGTTATTATTTGCTGTGTATAACCTTGTTTAATAGGGGGTCCTCAGGGTCGAGCCAGAGGAAAGCCCTGGTGGTAAGTGCAAACAGTGTGGGTACTTGTGTGGTGTATCAGGGGTATTGTGAAAGTGATTATTGTGTATTGTTCCGGCCACTAGTAAGGAAAGAGGGGGGTTACAGTGTCCTGGAGGGCTGTACTTAGGTTAGTTTGACCACTACCAACCCTGACCTCAAAGTGGAGGCACCCATTTCAGAATTCAGGCCCCTTAACCTGCTACTAGCCAAGCAGGTGGGGTAGTAGCCTTTGGGATAGCGCCGCCTAGGGGTTACATTTAATGAAATTTTTTTTTCAGACCACTTGTCAACTCCTGCCACAGAAGTGGGGGTTTAAAGCAGTTTCATTGTATTTTTATTTATATTTTTTTTTTCATTATAGATCAGTACAACCAGTCTTTTAGGAGGTGGGAGACCTTTCATCTCTCTATAATCTTTATTATCATCCTCATCCTGGATGGACTCCTGGGTAGGGAAGTCCAGGCTGTCGCATGTTTTGGATAAATGTAAGCATAGAGGGGGGATCCTCCTGGTTAGCAGAGGAAGCTCCAAACAGAGGATAGTGGACACATAAGGTTCTAGGCCCTCCAAATTCATGTCAGGGGCATCATAAACTTATTCATCATCTGTATCACCCTCACAGTCTCCGGAAGAAAGAACTGTGGAAGAGTGCATACTAGCCCCAGTAAACATAGACCCCATCTTTTGTAAGGTCTGAAGGACATGCCATGCTTTTGCCAAGTCTTGCACAGTAGGGACCTGTGCAGACAGTGGCTGTATATGCTTCGTTTTTCTTTATGCTTTAAGTTACCTGTTGTCTCACTATTGGCCTTCCCAGAAGGAACAGGAGCATTTTTTGTCTTTACAGACCATCTTTTTAGCCACTTCATCAGCAGCTTGATCATGCTTCCTTTTTTTGGACACTTCATCAGCGCCCTTGGTTTTTTTTTTGTTTTGTTTTTTTAATTTGTGAGGAATTTCTTCAGGTCCTTTGGAAACTTTATTTATTTATTTTTTTGGCTGGGACTTGGAGGCTTCATCAGCACCCTTGCTTGAATTGTTATTACATTTAGATGGCCCCTCATCAGTAGCCTTTGATTTTTCCTCAGTCATATATATTTTTAGGTCTCTCTGCTCTGTTTCTCAACAAACTGTGGAAAGAGAACCAGTAGATCTGGACCAAAAACAAGTGAGGCACAGGTTGCTGAAACACTGTTAAAAGCCAGTCCTGTGACAGCAGACACACACTTTTTTTTCTTGTAGGTCCAGATTTCTTTTTAGTTCTGGGAATCTCTAACAAGCCAATCTGCAGAGAACCCTGCAATAACTGTCAAAGTTTGAAAATCAAACAGTTCTGTCGTAGTAGGGACCTGCGAGTTCTGAGGTAAAAAATAAGGAAAAACATAAAAATTCAACGGTTCCCTAAAGAAACTGTAAAATAGTGACAGGAACCATTGAAAATCTGCAGCTGTGGTAAAAAATATATATAAATTAAGCAGTTGCTGTAAAAATAACGTATAAAATACACAGATGTGGTAAAAAAACTAAACGAGTACGTGGAAAATAAAAAAGCAAAAAAAACAGTAAAATTACACTCGACACACTAAAAAATTAAGTTTGTGAGGGAAAACTTTACCAAGATAAGCAAAAAAGGGTGTCAGCCCAGTGGCACTGAGGGTTGAGGCGCTGGATGCCACACCTCGCGCCACGCCGATGACCCAGGATCAAGAGCGACCTTGGGTGTCAGTGGGTCAGCAGGGGGGAGGAAGACTGAACGTCCCAGGTACTACTCTCTTCCTCCGGGGAGGGTGGGGAGGAACATCTATGAGCATGCTGGCTCCTGGCAGTGGCTAGGGGCTGGTGCAAGTCGTGGGGTAACAGAGGGGTCGGCATGGGCAGACGTCCGATGTGTGGTGCACGGAAGCGTGCACTACACCATCACTGACATCCTTGCACGTCCGTGTCTTAGAACTGCAGGAGGAAAAAACAGCCTCAATCCTCCGGCATGTGTGAAGGTCTGCCCCTGTGGCGTTGCACTGATTGCTCTTAAGTAGCTCCCTCTGGTTCCAACTCCCCGAGTGATCTTCCACGTTGTCGGGATCCACGATATGGCCAAGGATAGGATGAGAGGGCGAGGAGGCAGTAGCTCGAGCAGGGCAATCAGTGCGGGAGCTGCCGGGGTCGAGACTGGATGAAGGGGGAACCACAGGATCACCCCAGCCGAGGAGGTAAGGCGACATAAAGAAATAAAGAAAAAAAATAATAAATAAGCAAAAAAGAGGCTGTCAACAAGGAAAGTTGAGAGACACCTCTGGGCAATGTTGCTCAGTCAGTGTAGAAAAAATTCTGAAGCCCTTCATGCTGCTTCCCCTCAGCACACTCCTCTCATTTTTTCTGACTGGCTGATGCCGAAGCTCATTATGCTAATTATCTTAAAGGCATACCTCCAGGGTAGTTGCACCTAGCCAGCTAACTGCTATAGTTATTGATGCTAAAGGACTCCTGGGGTAAGAACTAACAGTTATTACTTGCTGCAAAAGCTCTATCTCAAAGTGAAATATATGAGTTATATATATACGCTGTACATATATATATATATATATATACACACACACACACACACACACACACACACACACCTTTCTGTGCTGGTTTTAGGCCTCAGTTTTGAGTTGACTTCATGCTCTCTGGCAGCTGCTTGTCTTTCTAGTTCTGATATCTTTTCCCAACAGATCCCCACCCCCCTGATATAAAAACAGTAGCTGAGGCAGGACAACTGGGAAATCAGAAAAAGCACTTAGTTATAAGCTGTGTAATTAACTAGTTGAACTGAAAAAGTATTTTTTTTTTGGGGGGGTGCTCTTACAGTATTCTCCTTTTGCTTTGAGTTGGCAAATTAAAAACATAAAAATATCAGAGAAGGCCGTGACATTTTCAAGGAAGCATTAAAAAAATACAACTTTTTAGACACATTTAGCTCTTCCCTTCTCATAACTATGCACACTGTTATGAAAACAGGATACCAGCCCCAAGACTTTATCTTCTCTGGTATGTTTAACTACACCTGACATTCCAGTCCTACATTTGAGACATCATAGTCTGTTGCTGTGAAACAGTTATAATGTAATAAACACATAATTATGATTTGCGGCATAGACAAGCAGACAGAGAGTTTAAATACACAGTGATCCTGCTGTCTTGCTGTTGTGCGGAATAAAGGAAAGGGGAAACTAACACGGGGTATAAGTGAAATCTCTCTGATTGGTATATACAGTAGTACAATTTCATTGTTTTAAACATTTGTTGTTTCTTTACATGTTTCTGCCCTACATGTAACATCGCTTCTCCTCTTTCATTCTCTCTCTGCCTTCTGACAGCAAGAAATAGTGACCGTTCTGGAAAAATTCTGAACAACAATAAGTCAGGTAGGTTGATTGAAAATGCTCAGGATGTGAAACTGCTACCATGGCACTTTACTATTGCATTTTCCAGGAAAGCAAATACCGACGCGTACAGAGTTTTGCAAATGAAAACACAGGATAGGTCTGTAAAATGTCACAAGGCAAAAACAGGAAAAGAAAACAGTCAAGAGCATGGAAACCCAAATAAAATGATCCAATTGACTATTCACAGTCTATTGTCTGGTAAACTATGTCACAACAGCTCAGATAAGAGGTGTGTGACAGGGAGCTCCTGCCACTCTTGAGGAATAACCTTTTCTTAAATCTGTTGCAACAGTTCTTCTATTTCTTAGCCTAATCTAACCTTTTCAATTTCTAGTCCATAAGGTTGGCCACCCCCTTCCCTTTCTTGACTATGCTATAGTGTCCTCTTTAATTTTCCTTTTCCCTCTCGGGTCCTCATACAGGGAGGTTATTGTGGTGACCTCCGAGCTGATGTTAAAATAACAGGCTGTGTTCCTTGTTGTTGGATTTAGTATGCAATAGCACTATGTCATAAAATACCTTGATGTACGTGCCTTATGTGTATGAAACCTGTAAATGTCGAAAATACCACAGCACTAGGTGTTTCTGATAAAGGTAAAAAGTTACTAGCGAATTGTATTATAAAAAATTAAGTTACCAGGGTAGAGATATCAGAAAATCCCCACTGTGTTATTTAAAATGCATGTAAATTACAGATTGTTTGAGAGGCTCTTAGGCTTTAAGCTGAACCAGCCTAAAATTTCATGGTGATTTGTATATACATCCCATGATGCTTTGAATTATGAGGGTATGTATGATTTTGTATTTCTCTGAAACTTGGCTTTATTGCCAATGCCCTTTGGGGTAACCCTTGCTTCAGTACTTCTGCACTGAGGTTCTTTGTCTTTAACTTATTTTTGAGTTTTTCTTTTTTTTTGAGCTCCCCATCACCCAAACACACAAGACCAACATAGGGATTGAAATAATTTTCACTAAAGAGATAAATGAGTAGGTTAGTAGGTGCTGATCAAGTGCAGAGGAAGGACATGCATAGTCTGTTTCTGCAAACTGATGTATTGAAACAGGGATATGCCATTGCTTAAAGTTATCCCCTGTGTTTTAAATAAACACCACACAGAGATTGTGTGTTGAACCTGAAGTTCTGTGTCTGGTCCATCTGTAATCCCACAAACCCTCCATGAAGTGACAAGAGCTATGAATAATCTGAGGAAGCATTGTTGTTACCTAGAGTGGCAAACATGGGTACATGTCAATACGCTCCCAACAATTCGCTCCCGCAATATTCACTCCCGACAATTCACTCCAATGAACATTCGCTCTGTTGCTATCTCACTCCTGTCAATTCTGCTCCCGCTACTGACAGCTCCCGCATACACTCACCTGAAAGCCACAGAACTAGAAGCTACTGACTGCTCTCACATATTGACAGCGCATGTCAGTTTCACTCTAGCTTGCAATTACCTGACAGTGTTACACTGAGCCTCATTATTGGGCAACGTCTATCTGCAATGATGTGGTCCAACCATAAAGCATCCTAGCCTTTGTCTATGGCTCTGTTTGCAACTACCTTCAGTGATAATGACTTGCCACTTCATCACCTCTGAGCACCAAAAGAGAAAGCTTGTGGACGAGAATAATTTTATCTATACGTTCCACAAACAGGGAGCCGAGGAAAAATGAATATGACAATGTAAGCATGCAGTCCAAAAAGTAAAGGTTTGCAATGCACGCGTTCACACACTCAATTAATGACCCAACTATTATAAATGGGTTTTCCACACACATTCATGCACCAGACCCCTGTGCCGTGGAGAAATCAGTTGCTGTTACTATCGCAAAACAAAGAGCAGCAACAACCCAGGATACAACCACTCAGGTATTACTTCATGCAAAACAAAATATGTCTTTAGCAGCCACAGGAAAGCTGATACACCGTAACCTAAAAAGAACTGTGCAGAGAGTGTGGGTTCATGGGGCACCACCAAATCCAAAAGATCTGGTGGAGTTGGTTATTCTAGAACATTATAAAACCTACACTCAGGACTCTGGTACTGACGGTGTTACATTTCTTTTACATGACAGTGGGCCGGGGAACAACAGGATATTGATACTTGGTACAGAAAGAAATCTATGTTTCCTTGAAAGATCAAAGATGTGGCATGCTGATGGCACTTTCAGTGGAACGGCTTGCCTACATTACTGCTAAAAGGGAGGAGCGAACTACAGAAGAGTTTCTGAGGGGCATCACACATAGCTTTCTATATTAGACTTCCCACTGACCTGGATGTTTAACGTTTTTAACATTATCTTAATAAAGTATTGTGTTTTAACATACCTGGATCAACATGGGCGGTGACTGAAGAACTGACTAGTTCACTCCCTGCCTACAGATGGTAACTAAGGGGAAACTAAGGCGGCGACTTCACTTCCTGTCTACATCTACACATCAGTACGGTAAAGATATTTTGTTACTATCTGCTGTTATACTGATGCACTACTGTTTGGGACCGAAAAGTGGTAATTGAGAGCAAATTGATG
This sequence comes from Neoceratodus forsteri, assembly GCA_016271365.2. Taxonomy (NCBI): domain Eukaryota; kingdom Metazoa; phylum Chordata; order Ceratodontiformes; family Ceratodontidae; genus Neoceratodus; species Neoceratodus forsteri. The sequence goes on from CM057453.1 coordinate 130,895,139, forward strand.
CTACATCGAATTGCTACGGGGCGAACTTTTGTTGGAGCGAGTTGTCGGGATCGAATCTGTAGGGAGCGAATAGTCAGGAGCGAATTGTCGTGCTCTCGGCAAAGATATGGAGAAGCTCCAAAATGAAGCAGCACAAGTATGGAATTTTAAAGAGCAGGTGTCTACTTATGGGCACTCACTCTCTCTCTCTCCCCTTAACTGATTAAGCAGCTTACCCTCCAGTTTAGCGACCCTTCTGGGGGTTAATTTTCTCAGCACTATATTTATTGCATTTAGACTCGTAAAAATGGAGACCCGGACCCGCAGCCAAAATGCCCTGACTTCCTATACTGGAGGCACGCCCCCACACTGGCACGTTTTATGATGTCAGGACTGGAACTGCACGAGGGCGTGCTCCACAGACTGTAATGGGGCCAGTTTTTACGTTCATCTTTAAAATTTCACCCTCAGAAGGATCGCTAAACTGGAAGGTAAGCTACTTAATCAGTTAAGGGGGACGAGAGAGAGAGCGTCCATAAGTAGAAACCTGCTCTTTAAATCTTTTGACCTCATGCTGGCTCAGTTCCTGGTGGGTACAGCATGTGTACATACACTGGGGAAGGGAAGGTTCACAGAGGTTTTGATTTTTTTTTTTTAACATTATAATGTACACAGATGTCTGTGTGACAGGAGAAGAACATGATGGACTTTTTTTTTTTTTGTTCAGCATTTCCTGCCAGAACGCCAGATAGCCAAATGGTAGTGGCTTTGCACCTCCACCCAGGCAACCTGTGAATGCAACGACCACTAATAAAACACACCTCCCACACAGCTGAGAGTGGTCCAAAAGCTGATTACTTGATCCCACCACATGGAATACCACTAGACTGGTCTTCAGCAATTGGGCCATTAACCATGATCACTACATGTCATGGAGGAATGCATGTCAACAACACTGTATAGGTACACTACCATCAAGGCCCCTGGAATTCTGCGGTTCTGCGGTTGCGGAATTTGCCGCAGAAATTGCATCATGCCACAGAATATATATAGTGCCACAGAATTCATTGTTTTTGGTGAAATTTCATATAAATATACTGTTTTTCCACAGTGTCAGGCTTTCTTTCCCACCTCATTTATCCTGAAGCCCCTCCTCTATGCTCAGCATATGATGTCATCGATGACATCACATCATATTTAGCCAATGACAGGACTGCATTATGCCAGAGAAATGAATAAATCATGCCGCAGAAATCAGAAAATGCTGATGCAGAAGCCAAGGAGCCCTGCCGCAGAAATCAGAAAATTCTGCCGCAGAACACCAGGGGCCCTGACTACCATCAAATCAAGGAAGGAATACACTAGACATACTGCTGCTCCTGTCTGGTTCCTGGTCAGGCTCCTTATGAGTCAATCATCTATGTATGGTAGGAAAACACTTCAATCCCTAACTTTCTGAGGCGTACAACTAGCAGTGCATATTACTTGGTAAAGACATGTGGCACCAATACCAGTTCAACGGGCTGGACTCTGAATTGGTAGTGTTCAATGCCTGCATAAAATCAGCGATAACTGCAGTAGCTCAGTCTGATAGGGTTGTGCTGATACAAATCATTCATACCCAGCAAAGAGAACCAAGTCTTGTTGTTTAGGCATGGCAGCAGGAACCACAGAAACACCATTTTGAACCTTCAGCAGTTCATGTGGATGTTCAGATGTCTAAGGTCTAGAACTGATTGCACAAGACCTGTTTTCTTGGAAATTAAGAAATATCTGTAATAGAACCATTTTCTCAATATACAGTCTGTATCAGACTGTTTAAATTGGTTGTATTTTATTGGATTATTGCAAATACAGCATGTATTCTAATTGTTTGTGATAGAATGTTCTACAAATTTTTGTTTCTCATTCAACCTAGCATGTAAACTCAAACTTTTAATTAATAAATAAATAAAAGTCTTTGCATTCTCCTGATTCTGAAATGTTCTCTACTACTTTCTTGTTCTGTAACAGACCTACAACTACCAAAGAAAGATGTTCAGCCATGAGACCCTGAAGTCAATACACTTTCCTAGTAGATGATTCAGTGAATGCTTTCCCATTTCCAAAAAGTAACTGTCCCAGATAATTTCTGGGACCCACTTTTTGTGGCAATGGTCTTCTACTGCTGAAGAAATAGTGCCAAATGTCCCCACCCCCCATCCCCAGTAGTAACTCATCCACCTGGGGCTGATGAGGAGGAACTAGGGTTGGCAAAACATCAGAAGACTACACGTAGGACTTGTGCTTGCTGTGCTATTTTCTGCTGTGACTTTTGCTTTTGTTGCAACTGCCTGTGTTTACCCTGCGGTTAGAAACACATTTGGTTCTGACGCACAAAAAGGCCACTAGTACTGAAAAGAATCCATGCCCACTTCCTCTGCAACGGTTAGCATACATGTTCTTTAGATCCATCAGGGATGGCATTTTGTCACTGACCTCTAAGGGCTTCTTCCACCTTCTGGCCAAAATGGTGCATCCCACTGAAAGGTACATTCATGACTTTTCCTGAACATCATTCGAAAAACCAGTGCATCTGACCCAGATTATTGATGCTGCCACTCAGGCCACAGCACTGGAAATTTATAAGGCAGCTACAATTTTGGGGTTATTAGACTCACAGCACTGAGTCATAACCGCCAGCAGTTTGTGCTTCCCCACCAACTCTGGCAACTTGCAGTAAGGGTTTTCAGTGTTGACCAGTGTAAGTAGTCATATTTTACTATGTGGGACTGGTAATTTGCAACTCTGAGACCGTGTGTGGCTGAAGTGAATACCCTTTCTCCGTGATATTATTCTTATACAATTCATGGTCAGGTGGCTGCATATATACATCTTAAGGAGTGCTAGATTTTTCATTTGCAGCCATAGTAATACTGTCAGCTGTTGGTTATGTATAGCAGCCTGATTTGAGCTTTGGGACCAAATACTTTTTTACCACTATACAGTGCACTTTGTGCACTGAAACTGGCCTCTTCCAGGCTGCTAATGGTCTCTGGAGCAAGCTGGATAGGGGGCACCACTGAAATGGGTGTAGCTAGAATAATCAGATATTCCAACTGTATTGCCCTGGTTTTCTCCAAGACCCCCTTCTCAAAATGCAAGGCTTTGCCTATATTCTTGAGCAGGGACTGGAAAGTAAGATCCTCCTGGGGAGCATGCTCAGGTTGCTGCTGCTAAGAAGGGGTTGACACTGCCTAAAAAAACATTTTCATTATAATCCTCTGTTTCCATGTCACTGAGATGAGTATTATATTCAAATTCACTGTCCACCAAAGTAGCAGATGCGAGAGAGACAGTCAGTGCTGATGATGGTACAAAGAATGGTACTGAAGTCGATACCAGAGGGTGCACTAATGTCAGCACCAGGGGTGGTACCAACCACTATGGCTTCCGAGTACCACATGGAGGAGCCCATGGTTCTGCAACAGCTGCTCACCTGCCACACTGCTCGTCAAGATTTCACCCTTTGAAAGTGGGGGGAGACGGAGATGCTGGACAAAATAAAAGGTTGTCTCTGTCCCAGTTGTGAAGTACGATAGAGCCAGTGTCAATGGCAGTGATATAAAATGCATTGAAAACATCCAGAACTGGAGACCTCAAAAAAGAATATCAGGAACTGGAATGGAGCCTGTGTCATCTTTATTATTACAAGACAATGAGGTTGAACAATTGTGTCAGGGGCATGCAGAGTCTGACCGGGAACAGGACCAAGTGTTTTTTTTTTTTTTCCCCAGTGTTTGCTGAACTGGTTCCTGCAGAGTGCCAGTGCTTTTGGTCTACACCTTCAAATCTATACAAGGGAAATCAGACTAGGGAATGTTGTTAGATAATTTATTGAGGATGAAGTTAATTTAGATTCTGACCAATACATCTTAAGCAAAATCAACAGTCATTTCATTTTCTCAAGCTGTTTATTTAACAAATCCCAGCTCAAAGGGGAGAGGGGTCCCAGGCCTATTAACTTAGACAATGGTCTTAACATGTCTCACTTCTGCTCTTATGTCATTAATCATGCTCCAAAATTTAGATTTAAGGAAACCAATCCTTCAGAAGCCTAAGAATTGTTCTCAACTCTTAAAACTGCAGTCCTGGTTGGAGCCAAGGTACTTAAAACATTGGGGCTTTCTACATTTATACAGCACTTGTAGGGATTGTTTCCCAGTGGCTGGAAAGATACCAAGATTGTTCCAATACATAAAGAGTTGCAAAGAGCAATTTTAGGAACAACTGGCCTGTATTTCTCCTCCCTGTCTTAAACGTATTAAAATGTTTACTTTCTAAATCAACTGGGAGTATTTTGAAAGACTGAAATTTGGTTGCCCGACACTTGAAATCCCAACGCCGCAAGCCCGACACAGAAAATCCTGACAGTGGGATTTTATCCATGGCGGAGTTTGTTATAATAAGTAAGGGGGTGTTGGGGGGGGGGGGCAAAGTCTCTTGAAACATGAAAAAACCATCTGCCGCCACTGTCGGGACTTTCGGTGTTGGGCTTGCGACATCGGGATTATGACTGTCGGACAACTGCCTGTCAGTCTTTCATAGTAAATCCAATCAACTATCTGCCCATCTTGGAACATACACCATTTTAAATAAACATCAACCAGGCTTCTGGATCCAGCATTCCACTGTATCAACGGTGTTAAAGGTCTTGGATATAAATATGACCACTGACACTGGCCAGTTAACAGGGGCTATATCTGTAGGCCTATCAAAGGCCTTGGACACTGTGACCATGGTTTGTTAGTGGAAAGACTTAGTAACCTAAAAAGAAAGTTATGTACTTACTATAACTGTCGATCTTCCAGAATACCTTCACCACTGACTACCACATGAGTTTGGGCCAGAGGCACTAGGACCCTGCTTTTGCTGGGGGGGGGGAGGGGAAAAGTTACTGGGCATGTCACCAGCGCACATCTCACCTGGTACCATGCACCAGCCAGGAACAGTTGCCAGCTCCCTCTCTAACCTCAGTTCTGTTCCCCAGCAGAGAAACAAAGAGGGGAAAAAAATAACAGAGGGCCAAGAATTTTCCTAGTCCAAACAGGAGATGTGTAGTGATCTCAGCAGCAGTGAAGCATGTGGCTCTGGCAGAAAAGCAAGAAGGGATGCCCAGAATTGGGACCTTCTTGCAACTTGAGGTGGAACAATGTACCAAAATAGGAATAAATCACCTATACTCGTGGAAAAAACAAAATGGAGGACTGACTGAATAGCTAGCCAAAATAGGTTCCCTTTTTCCCCACTAGAGAAAAAAGGAAGGGATCTCAGGTGCATGTGGAGCTATAAGGGCGAACAGCCCAAAGAACTCGAGATGCGTTCCTCTTCCAAGGCACCCCCTTAGGGTAATGGGCTCACCTCCAGGCTGGCATAAGACAAGAAGAACATGCCAATCAAAAGGATAATCAAATGCAGGTTTAAGAAAAAACGTCAGAGAAAAAGACCTGCTTCTCCTACGACAACAGGGGTGCACCCCATGTAAGAGCTAGTGCACTTGGATCCAGTACAGTGCAGAGCTCTGATCCACAGACAGTGCAACTGCCAAGTGGAGTGAGACTGGATAGTGTCTTGGGGCACAGAGTGCATTTAGTATCTAACAGGCATATATGCTGGGCAGGGAGAAGAAGGACAAGATAAAAAAAGGAGAAAGGGAGCTGACTGCTGTCATTTTTGGGGGGTTGGTATGGGGACCCTGAAAGGAACCCTCACCCCAGTTTTGATTTTTGGTTTTTTGGGTTAGGAGTGAGAACCCAGCAATTGGTTCCAAGCACCCTTTTTACAAAAAACTACTGCATAGGCAGTACAAATGGAGAGGTGCCATAGCACTAGATTGTGTCAGCCAGCACCATCAGAGTGAGCTGCCCAGAGGACCTGGCTCTGCTAGAGTGGAGGATGGTGGGCAGGTGTGGTAGTCTGTGGTGAAGATTTTCTAGAAGATCAACATTTACAGCAAGTAACCATCATATCTTCCAAGAATCAATCTTCATGGATTCCCACTTATAGATCTGGGCACCAAGCTTCCCTTCTTATCTGAGGGAGGAGATGTCTCACCCTGAGGGTAACAGATACCTTCAGCCCTCTGCATGGAGAAGAACAACTGAGGGCAGGGTCTCCATACTGGTCTGACAAGATCCAAGACTGGTTAGAGCCAGGTGGGGGGGTACTGTGGCACAAAAGCAGGAGGGCTCCCAGACGGTCCCTGCCTGACCCTAGGGGAGAAGAAATGAGGCCCCCATTAGTGGAGTTTAGGCATTTTGCACCAGGCCAAAGGTGCCAGTCAGGAGAGGCAAGGCCATGCCATCCACCTAATGCAGACTGTGGCTCCTATTACTCTGGAGGCCATCTCGTTGGCATTGAAAGATGCCCTCGACTGGTGCCGGGCTACCTCCAAACCATGGGTAGAAAAGTCATGGCCTGTCTGATTGTCTTGCTTGGTGGCAAAGTAGCTAACAGGTTATGTAGCTGCAACCATAGGCAATGGCTATAGGTCACCATGTGTGCCTGATGTGCAGAGGGGCACACACTGAGGAAAAAGCCTTCCTCTCAAGAGTGTCCGTCTGAGCAGAATCTGCCTCCAGAGGTTGGTCACGTAAGAGGTACTGTGACCCCGATGTGGTCTGCAGTACTTCAAGCCCAGAGGAAGGGTGAAGTACCTCACCTGCAGACCCTGTGGGTGCGTGATACCATGTAAGGAGGCCCCAGGGGATGCATGGATTGGAGAGGGGACACCTCCTCTCTGCATTAGATGCCTCTTCCATGGCCCTAGGCCAAGAAAGATTGACTACCGTATCGATTCTGGAAATTTCAAGAATTCCAAATGGTGGGGCTACTGGACTGCAGCTTGAATGGGCTTCAATGTCAAGTGCCTGGATCATCTCCACAAGGAATTGCTTGTACAGGGCATACTCAGCAGCAGAAGGGAGGTAGATAGATGATTTGTTGTCCTCACAGGAGGAAGTTGATGAAGATGAGGTGCTGTCTCCCAGAAGGTTTAGTACCTGAGAAAATGGCCTAGACTGGGCCCTGGTCTTACTCCCTGTACTAATCATCTAAGGCACTGACCCATGCCCAGTGCTGTTTCCATGTTAGAGGCCCCTCGGGGCCTATCAACAAAGGACATCTTTTCTGGAAATCAAAGATATCCCTCTAGAAGGGGTTGAGATTCCAGGTCTTTGGGGTCTCGTCCTAGGCTGTGGAACTGCACATGGGGCCTCATTTGATGAGAGGGGCTAGGAGAGTCACTTGAAGGATGTCCTCTTACATCAAAGGAAGGAACCCAATTGATGCTCATGGGGTGAGCCCCAGGAAAGCAGAGTGGAGCCATACAGGTCCCAGAGAGTGACCCTAGTCTTCACCAGTGGCGGTGATATCTAATGGCTCCAGAGAAAACTCCATTGCAGGGCAGCATCTAACCCTGAGTCAGTGCTGCCTCCAGAACCAGGCTAAAGATACCCAACAGCCATAGAGACAAGGTCATTCCCATCACCAAGAGCAGCAATGCTCTCAACACTATACTCAGTGCTGACTTGGGCATCATGCCCAGAGCTATCACCCTCCTTGGTGTCATGGACAACACCGGGTTGGGGATGACCTCCAGGACAACACTGTCATCAGCACCTCACCTGGAGCCAGACACAGGAGTGGTACACCATGGCCGTCGCTGCCTCCGTCACTATGTCCAGAGTTGTCATCCTCCTGTGTGTTGCGAGCAATATCATGGATGATGACAATATCTGAACTAGTAACAGTGTGTACAACAGCCTTGGTGCCAGTCCCTTTCCTGATGTGAACAGTGTCAGGAGGGGGCCAAGCATCATCCCTGGTGCCACCTGTCACGTTGTTACAGCGAACGGTGACAACAGCATAGGCAACATTACAGGATGATGATGAAGTGTCCACCAGTGTGGACGAAGCATATAGCTGCAACCTCGTCACCAGGGGCGTGTGCTGCTCAGGGTAGGCAGACTGTGGAGGGTTCACAGTTGACAGCCCAGAAGGTGTCAAATATCCACCAGAACCATCCACCAAAGCTTCCAATGACTCAGCATGGCGAGGTCATGAAGAATTCTGTATTTCCATGGACAAAGGTCCTGGAATGAGGCCCAGGATAAGGCCTAATGATCTGGTCTTGGACAAACATGTGCGAGGCCTGCCTCCAAAGGTGGGGGGGGGGGGTCATCCAATCACAGCTCAATGCACAGTTCTTGAGGGAACAGTAGTCCATGGAGAAGTACAAATTGCACATATCCATGTTGTGCTGTGGTCCAAGACAGGCCACACAGGTCTGATGCCAGTCTGGAACAGCCATTGGTTTCCCATAAGGACAACGACACGTAATAGGCAACTGTCGGACTTTCTTTAATGATTTTGCCCCTTTATCGGACTTTGGCATCATGGTAAAATAAAAAAAACAAGTGACACTGAAAACATAGGGGAAACAGCGATGATACTGATGGAAAAAGCAGTGATGAGTCAAACTGAGGCACAGCACTCCTAAAGTGTGCACTAGGTGGCAGGAAGAAGAGAACTGAGGTTAGTGAGGGAGCAAGCAATGGTTATTGGTTGGCGCATGGCACCATGGGGGAGGGGCGCAGGCATCATGCCCAAAAGCCGTGGCTGGCCCCCTAGCGAAAACTTCTCTCACAGGGGGTCCCAGTGCCTCTGGACCAGACCCATAAATGGAAATCAATGGTGAGGACTGATTCTTCAAATATCCTCGATTTCCAGACACACTCTTGGTTCAGGAACTGGGTGTCTGCTGCCAGTTAACCATGAAACAGCTGGGTTAGACAACGGGGGTTGGGGGGCACAGGTGGAGTGATTGATCACCTGCTACAAGCAAAGTAATGTTTTTTCCCTGCTTAAGTGACATTTTATAGTCACATAAGCTGGTGGATACAAGAGAAAGTGAAACAAGTTTTGCCACTCACACTGTTCAACAAAATCAAAGTGTTTAAAAATGAAATAAAAAAAAAATAAAAGTCATCCTTGCGCCCTATACAGATGATTGCAAATAGAGTCTACTGTAATTGGTCACAGACTTTTTTGTTTCCCCATGCACAATTTTTTTTTCTTTGCTGGTTCGAAAACTGTTAATGGTCATGTAACCAGTAAAATGATGTCACGTTACTGGTTTTTGAGTGATAAAACTGTAAGCAGTGTTGGTTTTGCAAAAATTCCATTATCTTTAGAATGTTCATTTTTTGCACTGCACATGTGCAAATATAGAACCGATTTCTGTAAATGAATCAAAAAAGAAAAAGTCCAGATATACTGTATTGGGTGATGTCTACAAATCTGACTGAACATCTTTTGTATGTTCCAGTACGTCTGCACATGCCTGTAGCAGACCCCCTCGGCCTGAGGGGCATGTGTCGGGTGTCTTCACAACAGAAATCTGTGATTCTTCAGCCTGGAAAATATCCCTCAGGAGTTTTAATAGGGTCTAGTGCAATTAAACGTTGTCACTGCCATTAGAATTGCCTGACATACCCTTCCTCACAACACCAGAGGTCTGTGTTGGAAGCCAAAAATAAACAGGTTGCTCACCTGTAACAGTAATTCTAGGAGTGGTATGTGTCATTCATCCACACTCTTTGGCCTGTCCACTTTAAATCTTGCCGGAAATCTTCAAGCTGGCTCCTCCCAACCACCCAGGTGGTATAACCCTCGGCTCCGCCCCATGACACCAGATCTTAGTCCGCTGGAAGCCAGGTGTTGTGCGTCGCAACCAGGGAGGTTGGGTGGGTTCGTGTGGATGAACAACATATACCACTCCTAGAACTACTGTTGGAGATGAGTAACCTGTTTTTCTAGGTTCGTAGATATGTTGTTCATCCACACTCTTTGGCAGACTCCTAGCAGTTCTCTGGGAGGAGGGAGGTAAGGTGCACACCCCTAATTAGGAAACAGAGATTGGAGAACTGAGGTCCCAAAAACAGCATACTGGCATGATTCAAAGTCACTGTGGTAATGGGTAATTTCCTGGATAGGGATGTCCCTGGAATCAGCCACCGATGCAGCGGTATGGTGGACAGAATGAGCTCTTATCCCTTTGGGAGGCTCCATGCCTGCCAACTCATAACACAGACTGATGCAAGATGTAATCCACCTTGCAACAGTCCATTTTGCTGCAGGTCTGCCAGAGGCAGCTTCAGCATAGGTGACAAACAGCTGGTGAACCTCTCCCCAAATTTCCGCTGTCCTCTCCTTATAATAGGAGAGAGCACATCTCAGGTCCAAAGTATGGAGCCTGTACTCGGCCTCCAAGGAGTAATTAGGGTAGTAAACCAGCAGAGTTAACACCTGGTTAAGATGAAACTCTGACACCACCTTCGGAAGGAATTTCAGGTGGGGACGTAGGACAGCCTTGTCCCTGTGGAAGACCAGATAAGGGGAGATCACCAAAAGTGCCTGGAGCTCCCCTGTCCCTCTGGCAGATGTGACAGCCACCAGGAAGGCAGTCTTCCACGACAAGTGTGACAAGGCACACTTGTGCACTGGTTCGAATGACTTGCCCATGAGCTTTGCCAGTACCAGCAGAAGATCCCACAGAGGTGGAAGTTTACACACCAGAGGGGATATGTGATCCAGGCCTTTGAAAAAGCACCCGACCACTGTCTCCTGCACCAATGTTGGCTGACCGGCCCACACCCACTAAGCAGAAATGGCTGCCAGGTGCACTCTAAGGGTTGATGACCGCAGACCTCCTTTGCAGAGAGACCAAAGGAAGTCAAGAATGTTAGCCACTGGACAGGACAAAGGATCCAGGTCCTTGCCCTGACACCAAATGGAAAAACGTTTCCATTTGAAGGCGTAACATTTCCTGGTCAATTCCTTTCTGGATGCCTCCACCACACTGAAGACATCCTCGGAAAGACCCAAAGCCTGGAACTCTAGCTGCTCAGTTACCAGGCTGTGAAGTGCAGGGATTGAAGGTGCAGATGATATACCTTCTCCTGATTGAGAGATATCAGGTCCGGGGCATGCTGGAAGCAGCTCTGGGGGCCTGCAGCTGAGGCTGAGGAGATCTGGATACCAGAACTGGCGTGGCCAGTCTGGGGCTACCAGGATTACCTTCAGCTTGTCCCTCCTCACCTTGAGAAGTATTTTGTGGATCAAGGGAAGTGGCGGGAAGGCGTAGAGGAGGCCTGGGGTCCACGGTCTTGAGAAGACATCCCCCTGCAGTGAGCCCTGTTGAGGTGGGCAGGCATGAAACAGCCTCAGCTTGGTGTTTTCCCTGGAAGCAAACAGGTCCACCATCGGTTTGCCCCAGTGGGAGAACAGTCTGTAAGCTACCTCTGGATGGATAGATCACTCGTGGGATGTCTCGCCTAAGCGTCAGGGCATCTGCCAGATGGTTTGAGGCTCAGCCACATGGATGACTAGGAGATCTGCCTCCAAACGGCTGACGAGGGTCCAGATGTGGAGCACCTCTCTGCAAAGCAGACGGGAGTGCATGCCACCCTGTTTGTTGAGGTAGTACATGGTCGTGGTATTGTCCGTCTGGACTTGGCCCACTTGACCCCGGAGCTGAGGAGCGAAAGCAGACAGTCTGACTGCTCTGAGCTCCAACAGGTTGATGTAGTATCGGGACTCCTCGGGGTCCAGAACCCGTGGCCCCTTTTATCCCCCATGTGGGCTCCCCAGCCCATGAGAGAGGCATCAGTTGAGAGGACAGCCGTCGGCTCGGGGCGGACAAACGGGATCTCTTCCTGCAACCGGTCTGGGGTGGCCCACCACTGGAGTGTGTCCCACATCTTCTGGGTTACACTGATCAGCTGGTCGAAATGACCATGGCACTGAGTCCATTAGGTGGCCAGCTCCCATTGGAGGGGGCACATGTGCAACCGGGCCCAATGGACCAGAGAGGTGCATGCCGCCATGTAACCCAGAAGGCACAGAAAGTCCCGAACAGGGCACAATTTCCCAACCAGAAATAATTGGGCAAAGGAGGAGAGAACCTCCACCCTGTCCACAGGGAGCCGAGATCTGGCTTGACAAGAGTCGAGCTCTGCCCCGATGAAGCACATCACCTGGGAAGGCACAAGTTCCAACTTGGCCTCGTTGATCAGGAGGCAGAGTTGGGAGTAGGTCTAGAGGGCCAGGTCCCTGGACCTCTCCACCTCCTGTTGGGTGGTACCTGCTAGGAGCCAATCACCGAATTAGGAATAAATTCTGACACCCCCCCCCCGAAGACTGTGATGGGCTGCCACCCGCCACCACTGTAATGCATTTGGTGAAGACCAGTGGGGCCAATCATAGGCCGAACGGCTTGGCTCGGAACTTATGCAGGGTTGCTTTGACTGAAGCAGAGGAACTGCCAATGAGACAGATGGATTGGGATTTGAAAGAACGTGTCCTGCAGATCCAGTGAACAGAACCACATGTTTCGCTCCAAGAATGGTATGATCTGGGACAGCGTGACCATCCGAAAGGTGCGTGACCTGAGATATTGATTTAGGCCGTGCAGATCTAGAATGGGGTGCCAGCCCCCCATCCGCTTGGGCATCAGGAAGTACCTGGAGACAAAGACTGGGTCTGCTGGAGGATCCACCACTGGAGCTAATGCCTCCTCGAGGAGGAGCTGAGCAATATCATCTGAGAGAGCCGAATGAGTCTGGAAGGATACTCTTTCCTCCCGAGGGGCACGGGCTCAGCTTGGAGGGTACTGCTCGAATTCCAGAGGCAGTCCCTGACTGACCACTTTGAGAACCCACCTGTCCATTGTGACAGCAGACCAGGCGGAAAGGAAGTGGCAGAGCTGGCCCCCCCCCCCATGGGAGGACTCAGAGCTGGCATGAAGAGAGAGGGGGAGGCAGCCCTCTCCCTGTCATTGAGCAAGCTTAAAGGAGGAGGAGGAGCCGGGGCCAGAACCGCGGCCTCCTTTGTGGGCCTGAGGGAGCCGGGGCTTGGGCCAGGGGTGCCAAGCTTGAGTGTGCTGCTGCTGTTGCTGCTGTCCTCCCTGAAAGGAGGGCTGCTGAGCCACAGGGGAAGAGTGCTGAAAAGGCTTCTTCTTCTTCCACTGGTTCTTGCCTGAAGAACCTTTGGCAGAAGTAGCATCCAAGGTGGCACTGGACTGCTCAATACACTGGAGATGACCAGCCACACCTGGGCTGAAAGGATTGTGCCCAGGAAAGGCACACCAGCCAGTTTGTACCAAGTATTGGCCGGAAAGGAGGAGAGCCTCAGCCAAGCCCTGCGATGAGAGGCAACTGTGGCTGCCATCGAACGGGCACAAGAATTTCCAATGTCCAGGATTGTCTGAAGCTGCTGTTTGGCAACAGCTTGGCCCTGATCCCAGACCTGCTTGACCGTGGTCTGCATGTCCGTGGAGAGGTGTGGGAGGACTTCATCCAAAGACCCCAAGAGGGCATGGAAGAAGTGTGCCATGATGACAGCTGAACTTGCCTGATGAAGGCCCTGGGAAGAAGCTGCATAGACCTTTCTGGCTGAATGGTCCAAGAGTTTGGACGCTTTCTCGGGAGGTCAGTAAGTGTTGGCAGGACTGCCAGTACGCATGAACACAGTAGCGGTCACCAGGCTCGCAGCTGAAGGGTGCTCTGTGAATCCTGTAAGGGACCCCATGGGCACTGCATACTTGTGGGCCATGCGGTCAGACAGTGCTGGACAAGAGGCAGGATGCTGCCAGAGTTCTAAGGCTGGGCCAACAATGGCCTTGGCCACAGGAAAAGCCTCCATCGGTGTATCCCCTCTCTTGAGGATGTCCGTGAGAGGGTAATCCGCCTTTTTTTGGATTGGCTCCAGGGGCATCCCTGTGGACTCAGAGATGAGGTGAAGAATGCCCTGAAAGGACGAAGGACCTTCCTCTGTCTCTAACCCACTGGCCGATTTGTCATCCCCAGGATGAGAATGCAGACCGGTCACATCCGAATCCGGATACAACGGTCGACCGCCCAGGTCACCCTTGACCCGCCGAGAGCGGTCCGGGGTTACAGTGACCGAAAGATGCTGGGGAAGCCTAGTGTCTGGCCTATCTTCTTTAGAAGGAGCCCCCCACAGGCTGCTTGGGCAGTGGTTCCACCACTATTGGTGTAGAGACCGGTTTAGGCCGAACCAGAGGTTTCGCTGGCTTTGAGGGTGGTGGAACCAACCTGATCAGCTCCGAAGGAGTCGACTTCAGCCTAGGAGGCAAAAGCCGAGTAATGGCCAGGGTAGAAGCCAGAGTCGGCTTGTGCCCAGTCAAAATCAGCTGTTGCCACATGGGGTCCTCGTATTGCCGTAGTTTCCGCCGGAGCCTCTCCTCATCCGAGGAGGACAAGGACGACCGATGGTGTTGCCTCTTTTTAGAGCACTTGAGGCCCTTCCTCGGCCTTTCGGTCGAGGGAGTCCTGGATCTCGATCGAGACCAGACAGGCAGATTCAATCACTCGGGAGACACCAGTGGGACCGGTGATTTCCCAGGTCGGGGACCACTTCCGCGACGGAATTCCCAGCAGGCTGGGTCTCCTCGTCGGGGAAAGTAAGGACTGGATTTCAATCGAAAGAATCATTGACCAGAGTCAGTGACATTGGATCGATTGGGTTGATGACTATTTCAACGTCATCGCTCGACACTTCGGTTGACTGGCCAGACGGCAAAGCCAGGAAGCCAGCAGTTGAAGAGGCAATTATGACCGAAGTCGAGAGTGCTGGTTCTTGGGACCGAGATCTCTCCCACTCCCAACAGCGTCACTGTCAAGATGAAGACAATCCCGTGTCCTTTTCCTGCTTATGGGACAGAGAGGAGTGCATGCCTGCAGGACTCTCTCCCTTGGTCGGGGCAGACTGGCACAACTCTCAGAAAGAACCTGAGAAGGTAGAGCCTAGGTTGAGCGGAACAAAGAAGCTCCGAGAAGTAGATTCTGCAGCCTGAGCCGCTTGCTCCTTGAATGCTTGCATGAGTTCCAACTGCTCAGCGGATCCTATAGCCGCGAAAACCGCCCACTGAGCCTCCTTAGACTTCACCCAAGGGTTCCATTTCTCCGGCCTCCCCAATTTCAGGCATGCGAGACGGTCATCAAGGACATTAAGATGGTAAGCGAGACAAAGAGCGCACTTCGAGGTGTCATGGTCGACACTGAGGCAGTAGACGCATGCAGTGTGGGGATCGGTGCACGACATCTTCTGGCTGCAGGAACACTGGCGAAATCCGGGGGAATACTTGTCTTCCATAATCGAAGGTAAACAGTCGTGATCGCTAATGCGAACTAGACGGAGTTTCAGAATAACCAAAGGTTTTGAAGCCAGGGCCTATAAAATGCGGGAGCACGAAGGAGGCAACCTGAATCTTCCAGTGTAAAGGAAGATCTGGCGTCATGGGGCGCAGCCGAGGGTTATACCACCCAGGTGGGTGGGAGGAGCAAGCTTGAAGACATCCGGCAAGATTTAAAGTGGAAGGGGACTGCCAAACAGTGTGAATGAACAACATGTCCACAATAACAGAAGCTATGTTTGCTTGCCTAGCACAAAACAGACAGAATGAGCCGTACAGAGAAAGTGTCAGTGTCATGTGGCATGTCTTGCACTTTTATTTTGGGGGCTCCTAAAGGTCCGGTGCTAATATACAAAAACCACAAACTGCCCAGTACAGTACAAAAATATTTTAACCCCTGTAATCTAACTAAACTGATCCTAGCAGAAAGTTAAGAGCTAGGGAGATGCACTGAGCTGTAGGCCTGAACAGCCCCACTGGCTCAGCAAGTCACTAGTATGAAGTAAAGTAAGAAACAGTAATTTAACTAGAGGGAAAAATGACCTACAAGTAACTAAAATGAGCAAAAAAAAAGTAGAACCAAGCTGGAACAATTACTTGGGGGTGGGGTTTGACAGACTTAAGTAGACAGAATAAACCCCAACTTACCAGATGCAACTGGCAAGGAAATACAAACCAAAAACAAGTCCTTCTTTTTTTTTTAACTCAGCTTTATTCAAGCATTCAAATTAGTAACACCACATGAAGATAAAGTATTTCTTCTTAAGTTAGACCTCACAAACCTAAATACATACACTTTAGCACTTTTCTCCTCCTTTCTCCTCTCGGTAGCCCGCCAGCCCCATCACCCAGCTCCTCTGGGAGTCTTACCTTGAGCTGTCCCTGGCTTTGGGACTGGCTGCCTGGCCACCAGTGTGGAGCCTGTTTGGGGGAGGGGGTTGGTCTTCATCATGCCGCCACAAGGTGTTTTTCTGTTTTCTCCAGAGCCTCCCCATGCTGGGGAGTGACACATCAACACGCGTATGTGGAGGCGTAGATACGCTGCGGAGTCCCGCAGCACCCACCCTTCTGTTGGTGCCCCCATCCTGTCCTACCCTCAGGCCTCCACCTGGAGCAGTCATGCGGCGGTGCACCCAACTCTCCCTCCCTGGGAAAGGAGAGCTATCCTCCGGACACACGATCCTCTCCCTCACCAGCCTACACCCAGTGACCCACCCATACCACAAATACAGGTCGGTGGCATGGCAGGAGGTAAGGCACAGATGCCTCAGCCCTCCATGCCGCTAGGCAGGCACACCCTGGTAATTTTAAACAGAATACTAGCAGTGGCAACCTCACCCATTCACAGAAGGTGTAAATTGAGGAAAACACAGACTTTCTAACTTGAACTCCTTTTAAAAAAAGCATGACTGAATTTACAGATTGCCTGTAGAAACAAACAGCCCCTACCTGCTACAGTTACTTAAATAAGAATGATAACAGTTGCAAAGACAAGTCAGATGAGCAGTTCCTTAGAAGTGCTGTTGCCCCTGGCAGACTGATGGAACAGACTGTCTGACATGAGGCACTGGAACACTCACAACACCAGCATTCTGTGCTGCTAGGGACAGCTCTTAAAACTACAGCTGTACAGTTGAACCTCGATTATCCGAACCTCTCAGGGACAGCAAATAAGACAGGATAATCGACTGCCCGGTTAATTGAAAATACACTGAAAACACAAACAAGGAAGGAAACTAATTTTATTGCAAAACACAATTTTAAAAGGAGTTACAACTGCCTACTATATTATAAGCTTCATTCTGTTCTACAAAATTCTGCCAGTGTCCTTTGCTTAGCACCGCTGTACTTCTTTCTGGATGCAATTGCAAGCAGCCTGTTAAGTGTGATTAAGTGTATTGGGTCAGCATCTGTGAGGCGTTCTAACCAGTACACACACGTCTTGAAATGTTCCACAGCCTGCAAATTTTAAACAGTATCCTCTGGCCCTTGTTCATCTAGGTCATTGGGATAGAAATCGTCCTCCTCTTCCTGTAATCCTGGATCATTAACCTGGGTAACAATGTCCCCATCAGAGAGGTCAGGTGAGGTCAGAATGTCCCAATCACAGGTATCGACCTCCACGGTCTCCTCTGAAAACTCAGCATCATTCTCGGACATCTCCATGCTATCCAGGAGTTTGAGTGTGCTATCCGGGATTTTTTTTCTGCCATTTCTGCCATTTCACAAACACCAACCTTAAGCGTGGAGGCAAATAACTTTGCGATGCTCTCTGCGGTTGCCTCATCCCAGGACTCCCCGATCATATAGGAGACATCTCTGAGAGTGATTTTTTTTATGTCAGAGACCCGCTGTTTGCTGATTCCATAGGCTTCTGCTATACTGACAGCTTTTCCCCCTTATCCAGGCTTTTCAGTATTTCTAGTTTGTCACTCAGTGTAAGGATTTTCCATTTGCGTTCGACAGCTATACTTGCATAGTTTTGCTCAGTCATTTTCAATGTGTGTTATGATGCCCTGAAAGCTTTTGTGAATGGGCTGTGAGTGGACACTTAAATACTGAAAAAGAAAGCAATCAGCTAGCGAGAGAAGGTGTGTCATTAGGTGTTACATTCTGTAGCCACACCTAATGACACACCTACTCAGACTGTCAGTGTTCTGTTGTTGTTCCAGCGCTACAACATTAGATATAATTACAGTAACTGATAACAGCAAACCGCAAGCAGGAAAAATTAGTCATTGAGCATTTTTTGCTATATGGTTGGGACCGAGACAGAAGTCCGTACGAGCGAGTTGTCCGGATAATCAAGGTTCAACTGTACCATTTTCTTCTTCAAAACTGCAGAAATCTTTTTCAAATGCAGAGGACATGACATATAGGTATACCATTCAGCAAAACTGTATCAGACTGACTCTACGTTTTCTGTAACTACAAACTCCAGAATCCCATGTGGCTGACATGAGAGCAGGGCTGCAATAATGAGAGATTCAGTAGCCTTCAGTGAATGTTAGAGAATGTCAGAGTTGTTATATACACTGATGTTTTCTTTGCTG
Organism: Neoceratodus forsteri; assembly: GCA_016271365.2. Taxonomy (NCBI): domain Eukaryota; kingdom Metazoa; phylum Chordata; order Ceratodontiformes; family Ceratodontidae; genus Neoceratodus; species Neoceratodus forsteri. The sequence goes on from CM057453.1 coordinate 130,913,427, forward strand.
GTCCCACTTTCCTAACTGGGCTAAGTACAGTCACATCAGACTGTACTTAGCCCAGAAGAACAGCGGGATCAGCAAACATCTGATGTGAGCTTATAAAATCTCTTAACATGTTCTGCAGGCTACTGACTCTCCCATTGCTGCAGCCCTGCTCTGATGTCAGCTGCAGTGGATTCTGTGATTTGTAGTTATAGAAAGTGTCAGTCTGGAAGTTAGAAAAAAAAATCAATATGATACCGCAGTAAACAGTAAGTTAAAAAAAAATGTTTTTGCATACAAAGTGCTAACTGGGACTATCCCCACACTTGGGTATGGGTCTTAGTGCTGACTGTTCCCCTTTAAGGCTGCTAATCTCAGGAGGGAATCTTCCAAGCAAGTATACCTCAGGAGAGAAGATGCACCCCAAGCCTAGATGAACATCAGTATGTATTTAAAACTGAATAAAAAGATTTTAATAATAAACCGTGAAGCTATAGCTGTACCAGTGAGCCCCTGATAAGGGTACACATTGCCCACTGTAAGTAATTCCCACAGACAGTATTGAAGTGATACAGAAACAGCACATTTCTCTTTTTGAGGAATGGGGAAGGAGAAAGGATTACAGATTTAGAAGTGGGTAGCCATCTGGGAACAAGTGACCTCCAAATAGTGTGGTTCACAAAAAACACAGCCATAGAGTCAAGTCAAACAAAAAACAAGGGTATTGGACTTTAGGAGGGCTGACTTTGGGAAAATGAGAGAATGCCTCAGAAAAGCACTAGCAAACGGGCAAAAAAGAGGGGTGGAGGAACAATGGAGAATAATCAAGACAGCCATCTCAGAGTCAACAAGCCTTTGTGTGAAGCAAATCAACAAAACAAAATGAAGGAAAAAAACACTATGGTTCTCAAAAGAGGTGGAAGGGAAGGTTAGGAGAAAAGGATAGCATTCAGGAAATATAAGGAAACACAGAAGAAGCAGGACAGAGAACTTTATCAGTTAAAGCAGAAGGAGGCAGGGAAGGCAGTCAGAATAGCAAAGGCACAAACTGAGGATAAGATAGCCAACTCTGTTAAGAAGGGGGATAAAACCTTGAATAGGTACCTTAGGGAGTGAAGAAAGACCAAGGGAGGGATACAGACACTTAATAAAGGGGAGGGAATGTGGGCAGAGGGTGACAGTGAAAAAGCAAGGATACTGAACAAATATTTCTGCTCAGTATTCACAATGGAAGAGGAGAGGGAGGTACCTAAACCAAACAAGAGAGAAACTCTGAATGGGGGGGTTGATACCAGTCCATTCACAGAAGAAAAGGTTTTGAAAGAACTCTTGAAACTGAGGGTGGACAAAGCAATGGGGCCTGATGGGATTCACCCAAGAATTCTAAAGAACTAAGGGTAGAACTAGTAACGCCACTGACAACTCTCTTTAACAAATCATGGGAGGATGGAGTGGTACCTGAGGACAGGAAGAGGGTAGATGTGATTCCACTTCACAAAAGTGGGAGCAGGGCAGAGGCACGAAACTACAGACCAGTTAGTTGGACCTCAGTGATAGAGAAAATGATGGAATTGCTTCTGAAGGAAAGAATTGTTGAGTACCTAGAAGCCAGTGGGGCACAGGACCCAAGGCAGCATGGTTTCACAGTAGGAAGGTCATGTCAGACGGACCTAATATATTTCTTTGACTGGGTGACCAAAGTAGTAGACCAGGGAGGGGCTGTGGATATGGCCTACCTAGATTTTAGCAAGGCATCTGACACAGTCTCACACGAAAGATTAATATACAAGTTAGTCAGCCTTGGAGTGGGTCTCAAGATGGTAGCCTGGATAAAAAGCTGGCTGGACAACAGGATGCAAAGAGTAATAGTAAACGGAGTCCACAGTAGCAGTGAGGGTAACTAGCAGGGTACCGTAGGTTCGGTACCGAGACCGGTCCTCTTTAATGTCTTTATAGGTGACATTGGAGAGCACCTGGAAGGAAAAGTATGTATTTTGCAGATGACACAAAGATCTGCAACAGGGTTGATACATGAGGTGGGGTGGAAAGGATGAAAAGGCACTTGGCAAAGTTGGAGGAATGGACAAATATATGGCAGCTCAGATTCAATGCAAAGAAGTGCAAGGTAATGTATCTGGGAAACAAAAACCCAGGGAAGAGCACACAATGAGGGGTGAGATAAGAACAACAACAAAAAATCAAAAGAGACTTAGGAATAATTATAATCAGATGACTTAAAGGTGGGCAAGCAATGTGAGAAGGCAGTAAGGAGGGCTGGGGGGATACTGAGATGCATAGGGAGAGGCATCTACAGTAGAAAATAGGAAGTTGTTATCCCTCTGTACAGACAGTTGGCAAGACCCCATCTGGAGTACTGCATGCAATTCTGGAGACCCCATCTCCACAAAGACATAGGCAGAGCAGAGGCTGTTCAGAGGGCAACCAAAATGGTGCAGGGTCCGCACCAGAAGACATATGAGGAGAGACTAAAGCAGCTTAATATGTATACCCTGGAGGAAAGGAGGGAGAGGGGGAACATGATAGAAACTTTCAAGTATCTCAAGGGAATTAAAGTACAAGAGGGTAGCATCTTTCAGAAAAAGAGATGTGCAAGAACAAGGGGGCACAATTTGAAGATAGAGGGGGGACGGCCTAGAGGTAATGTTAGAAAGTATTTTTTCACAGAGAGGGTTGTGGATGCATGGAACAGCCTTCTTGAGGAGGTTGTGGAGTCAGGAACAGTGGGAGAATTCAAGAATGAATGGGACAGACATAAGGCAATTCTAGTGGAGGGGTAGGAGGAAGTAAACTGTTGATTAACTTGAATTTGCAGCTTATTCATCAGGTAGGGAAATGGGCAGACTAGGTGTGCCAAGCGTTCCTTATCTGCCATCAAATTCTGTTTCTATGTTTGGGGGTGGGTTAGGAGAACTATATTTTTTTAAAACATAAACCATATACTATAAAAAATAAAATAAGGGCAATGATGCCCATCTCAGTATGCATTTCCATCTTGGGGTTTCGATGACATCAGAAACCTCTCAAGCTTCACTTCTGAGGTACAAATGATGTCATCCCAATCTTATGAACATACAAACATACAGAAATAGCCAACAGAAAAAGACCTTGTCGTCTATCCAGTCTGCTCCAGTTTGCAGACCACGCAGTATCTACTGAATGGTCTGCCACCCTCCCAGCCATCCATTTCTCCCTTCCTGCCACATTCCTCCCCCTCCATGCAGTTTTACCTTTTTTTCCTTGTCCCATACCCTCCTGAAGCTATCCACAGTCTTCAAGGAGACCACTTCCTCTGAAAACTCATTTCATTTTGGCACCATCTTTCAGTGAAAAAGTGCTTACTTATTTCCTTCTTGAAGTGCCCACCAGTTTGAGACAGGGCCCTCTAGTGGTCTTGTTCCCTCTAAGGTTGAACAGTCCCTCAGAGTTCACTCTGTTGAAACCGTTAAGGTATTTAAAGGTTTCAGTCATGCCTCCCCCACTTTCTTCTATCCTCCAAGGAGTACATGTTGAGGTCTCCAAGTCTCTCCACTCAGGGCCTACCCTGTTGTCCCTGGACCATGTTGGTTGCACTTCTCTGAATTGTCTCCAGCAAGCTGATGTCTTTTCTTCAGGTAAGGGCTCCAATACTGTACTCCACATGCGGCCTAACCAAGGGCATGTACAGTGGCAGAGTGACCTCAGCCTCTCTACTGGTTATTCCTCTGGCTATACATCCTATTTGCCTTGGCTGCTGCTCTCCAACAGTGTGTCGAGTGCTTCATGTCACTCGTGATGATCACACGCAAGTTCTTCTCCACCTCTGACTTAGTGACCTGCACCTCCCCCCAGTATGCGGTCTCTGGGTTCTTCACTCCTATGTGCATCACCTTACACTTTTGGGCATTGAATCCCAATTGCCAAATACCTAATCATCTCTCCAGTTTAACCAGGTCTTCCCTAACGTCCTATCTCCCTTCCTCATGCCCACCCTCCCACAGAACATTGCGTCATACACAAAGAGGCATGTTTTACCTTTAACCCCTTCAGCAAAATCGCCGACGAAGATGTTGAATAACATTGGGCCGAGCACCAAGCCCTGTAGGACCCTGCTAGAGACTAGCCTAGTAACCGTGAACCCCCCCCCCCCGGATCACCACCTTCTGGTTTCTACCCTGTAATCAGTGTTCTACCCACCTAGCCAGATTCACCCCAACCACCAAGTCCTCCAGCTTCCTACTTAGTCTTCTGTGAGAAAGAGTCAAAGGTCTTACTGAAATCCAGATACAGTATGTCCTCTGCTTGGTCTCTGTCTACAGACCTTGTTACCCACTGAAAGGAATCAATTTGGTTGGTCTGGTAGGACTGCCCCAACAAGAACCCATGCTGCCTATCATCATGGAGTCCATTTTCATCCAGAAAGTCTACTAACCTTTCCTTCAGAATGGTTTCCATGAGCTTCCTCACTACAGAGGTCAGACTAACCAGTCGATAATTACCTGGGTCATTCCTCGGACCACTCTTACAAAGCAACACAATTATGGGGTAATGTTAGGAAGTACGTTTTCACTGAGAGGGTGGTGGAGCCATGGAACAGCCTTCCAGCAGAAGTGGTGGGTGCAAAAACAATTCGGGGGTTCAAGAATGCATGGGATAGACATAAGCGTACCCTGGAGACGTGCAGAGCAGGAGAGCCGCAAATCAAACAGGATCTGGGGCTGCAGCAGCGAGTAGGGAAATAGGCAGACTAGGTGGGCTGTATGATCCTTATCTGCCAACAGATTCTATGTTTCTATGTAACACTATGTGTGCTGTTCTCCAGTGCAGGGGAACTACTCCTGTTTCAAGAGAGGTGTTGAACAAGTCCACCAGGGGGCCAGCCAGCATGTCCACTAATTCCCTCAGAACCCCTAGGTACATGGAGACTTGTCCACATTCAGGGCCTTTAAACCCTTCCTCACTCTATCGATGTGCATCTCCCCATCCACAGCTCCTCCCCCTCGTTAACCCCCCATCCTTGAGGGACCGGGCCACCCCTTCCTTTCATGAAAACTGAACAGAAGTACTCATTAAGTACCTCCACCTTCTCAACACTACCCTTCACCCACCCACCCTCTTCTTCAGCCTGACAATCCTGTCCTTGATAACCCTCTTCTCCCTAATGTACTGGAAAAAGGCCTTCTCATCCATTTTCACCTCCTCAGCCAGCGACAGATCCTTCTTAGCCGTGGCCAATCCTACTACCCTGCTCTCTTCTTTTGCTTTGCTGTTATATTCTTTCCTGTCCTAGTCCCTGCCCAAGTTGTTGTACTTTTTGAAGGCAACCCTTTTGGCTCTTAACCACCTAAGCAACCTCCTTGTCAAACTAGCTGGGCTTTTTTGCTCTTCACTTTGGTGAGCACATCAGTGGCTGCTAATAGCCCTTCCTTGATGATGGCCAATTTCTGGTCCACCCCCATCTCTTTCATCACTCCAGCGAGGTGCCCTTCCAGAATACTCCAATGGAAATATAGCCCTGTTGTGTATGGCTTCTCCTACATTATTACACATGTTATGCGTGATTACCCACCTACCCGTAAGACACGTGGGTAGGTGGGTTCCATCAGGTAATCCTACCCTATGCTTCACTTTGTGCTTTTTGTGTTTTTTTTGTTTTTTTTTTGGCGGCGGGGGTGTTATTGAAAGGTCCCACTCTATGTCTTGCTGTAATTATAAAAATGCAGTAAGGCACAGAGTCATTTTGATACTAAAATTAAAAAATCCCCACTGCTTTCCTCCACATAGGCCCCTGTTTACTGCAGTGGCAGGGTCTGCACATGACCAGTATGGTATCCACATGTGTACCAACCTATCAGAAGGCTATATGTTAATTTGCAGTTTTATAATATCTGCTATTCTGGCATGTCACTCACATTAGTAACATACCAGAGAGGCAGTTTGGAAGAAGAGCAGAGTGTGGGATCTGCTATTCTGTTTGAGATGGGAACTCACTGGCAGAGGCTTCCTGCTTCCTATGAGAAAACCCCAGCCTACAAAAGTTCTCAGAAACCTCTTCCAGTCATTTTCCCATACATTCCTATCCAGAAAGCCCAAAGAAGCAGCATTAATCCACTAGCATTACAAAATCCACACCCTTGAACCAATATGTGAAAGAAAATCAGAGTGCCAAAACAAATAAAGACTTTTTGAAAGACTGATTGGCAAAGGCCCCCATCAATGTTTCCATTTCCTTTTGCAGCTACATTACTGCCAGAAGGGATATTAAGCTTGTAATGTAAAAGCTAGACAACTGTAATAACACTAAAACAGTTTATTTAATCTTTACAATTTGTTTATGTAGGGTAGCCCAGACGAGATACATCATCTCATTTCTATTGTGGTTCTGCTTCTACCCATTTTCACGGCTGGGTGGACTGAACTAGTGAGAGGTTAAGTGAGTTGCCCAACCAAGGTCACGCAGTGAGTATCTAGCACGGCTTGAACCTGTAATCTCCCAGTTCCCAAACTGGTGCTCAAACTACCAGACCATACTGCATCTTAATACATTTTAAAGTGCATGAAAGGTTTGGGGAACAATCGACAGACAGACAGACAATCTGTAAAGAATACTAGGTAAAAATGCAATGCTTTTCCCTATGATTAGACAAAACAGGACACAATGGCCCTGTATATAGTGGTACCTGTGCCATTCATTGGGAGGAATCAAACAAGTAGCAAGTACATACGAGTTTGAAAAATCTCTTAGGGAGGGGTAGTAGATGACAAGAAATGCTATAATTTCCAGTGCTAATTTTAAGCAAGAATGTCACTTTTTTCTAGGTTTATCCTGCTGTTTGGTTCAACAGTTACTAGGGATGGGCAAATCCAGGGCTGATTTGGATTTGACAAATCCAGTGCGCATTTGGATCTGGTTTTAAATGTGATTTGGATTTGCCTTGTTCGATTCTACGTATTAGTGAGAAAAAGAACTACAGTATTACAGTATCTGCCCTTCTGCCAGCCCCTACTCCCACTCAGCACCTTTAAAAATAGTCCCTACTGCAACGCCCTGATGGGGCAGTGGCAGTGCACTGCAGTGCAGGTGGATTAGGATTCTGGAGGGGACTCAGATTGCACCCAACAGAGCGGCTGAGGGCACAGCATTTCAGCTTTGTGCGGGTTGGCAGTGGATACCAGCAGCCTATGACTAAGGCCAGGAAACCAACTCCCCTGCAGGGGTGCTCTCGACATGTGCAAGGCCAGTAGATGGCTGCCCACATGCCATTTTTTTAAGTTATTTTTATTTAAACTTGTGTTTACCAGGTAAGTGTATGAGCCAAGGCCCTTTTTCATACACGACCCAGGGTCAGTACAAATGCCAAGATGTTACAATCAGATATCACAAAACAGACATAATTAACACAGACTAAAGTTTATACAAAACATTTACAGCATATTCGATCATGATAATATTCCTTAAGATACACTTTAAAGGAAGCATGACTAAGCCCATCCAATAGGGTATTTGGTAGAGCATTACAAGTCCTAGCAACACATACAGTAAAACACAGAAACACAGAAGCTGACGGCAGATAAGGACCGTAAGGCTCATCCAGTCTGTACATTTTTTCTACCTTATGAATGTGCTATAGGCCTTTACTCTGTCAATGGCCTACCTATTCATATTCATCTGTATTGCTCCCTTATGCCTATCCCATGCCTGTTTGAAGCCCTGCACTGTATTCATATCCACCACTTCCTGAGGTAGGCCGTTCCATGCATCCACCACCCTTTCTGTGAAAAAGAACTTCCTCACATTACCTCTTAATCAGCCTCCCTCTATTCTCATGCTGTGTCCTCGTGTCCTGGTATTTTTCTTATACTGAAACACGTTAGACTCTTTCACCTTGTTAATGCCCTCAAGACGTTTGAATGTTTCGATCACATCACTTCTCTCCTGCCTTTGCTCTAGGGTATACATACTGAGCTCCGGTAATCTGTCCTCATATGTTTTCTGATGCAGTCCCTGCACCATTTTGGTTGCCCTTCTCTGGACTGCCTCCATTTTGTTAATGTCTTTGTGCAGGTGCGGCCTCCAGTACTGCGTGCAGTACTCCAGATGGGGCCTAACCAGTGTCTTGTAAAGAGGGATTATTACCTCCTTCTTACGACTTGTGATACCCCTACTTATACACCCCAACATCCCAAAAGCACGCCCACCCATACTAGTCCTAACTCTGGGTACAACCAGAGAGGAACTATTAGCTGATCTTAAAAAATCTTGCTTCCTGTTTCAATTCAAGCAGAGAGAAAACAGGTGATGTAATACCCTGATGTACAGTTTTAGGAAATAAAGGAATCAGATTATATTTACAACTATATTTTGGCGGTAACCATCCTGTCATTTCATATAAGGTACAGTGATGTGTCTGGAATGGTAATCTTAAAGCGAATCTACATATAGCATTAAATGTAGTATTCAGTAAAGACAATTCTGCCTTTGAAAAAGGGTCCGGTCTAGGACCAGAAATGCGTTAGGCTCCTTTTAAAATGGAATAAAACTTTTTTATATTTATTTCAGTGTGCAGCGTTATGTGTGGTGGGGTGCCTGCGCTTTTTTGAGATACATTTCTAGTTTAGCGTGTGAGCACTTCTGCCTTGTGCTCCCCTTTTCTGTTTTTTCAATATAGCATTAAATGTAGTATTCAGTAAAGACAAATCTGCTTTGAAATCTGAGTACATAGAAAGGAGTTATAGCAGAAGGTTGATAAGAGAACACTATTACCTAAAGCAGTTCTGGCAGGTAAAGTCAAATTATTTTGCAATTTAAACAATACCCCAATTTTATTGTTCACCTGTGACAAACTGATTTTATATGCTGAGAAAAGGTCAACTGGGGATCTAAGAGGATTCCTAAGTATCTAAACAAACAAATCTGTTCAAGTTGAGTGCCACGACCATTTACGACTAACAGGGGACTATTAGGTTTTTTTGGCCTTGACCCAAAAATCATAGCTTTACTCTTTTTACTATTTATTAATAGTCTATGTTTCCGTAACCAGTCATCAAGAATAAGAAAACCAGATTCCAATGACCTGTTCAGCATGTCTACTGAGGGAGAGCTGTGATATAGTACGTCATCAGCGTACACTAATGTATATATTTTTGAAAGAACAGATGGTATTGGATCTATAATGAGAACAAAGGCAGAACCAGGATAGAACCCTGGGGAATGCCCCGTCTCATCACTGTAACACTCGACAACACACCTCCACTGCTCACCCTCAGCAGATGTTGCGACAAGTAACTGGTAGCCCATTCAAGTGGGGAATCCGCTAGTCCAATGCTCCCCAGTCTCCCTTACAGTAATTGGTGATTACCAGATCAAAGGCCTTTGAAAGATCCATGAACACAGCACCAGTAAGCATTTTGTCATTCACTGCCTTACTGTTGTGGTTCATGAACACACTGCCAAAGCCATGTTGATTCCATGTCCTTTTCTAAAACCATGCTGCGTGGGAGACTGGAGATCACAAGAGCAGACACTCCAATAGTCGAGTATTAACTATCCTTTCCAACCTTTTCCCTAGGATGGGCAAGAGTGATATCGGACGATAATTGTTCACATTTTTCCTCTGTCCACTTTGAAAAATGGGTATTACCGTCGGCCCGGTGGCGCTGAGGTGCTGGATGCCTTACCTCGCACTAAGCCAGTGACTTGTGTTGAGAAATGAGCATAGGCCGCCGGGGGTTGGCAGGGTTGGAGAAGGACTGAGCATCCAAAGGACTGCTCTTCTTCTCCTGGAAGGGGGGACAACAGTGGTCGGTGCTTGACTGGCCCCCGATGGAGACTGGGGGGCACCAACGCCTGCAGAAGAGGGGTGGAGTTGGGGCAGATGCCTGAGGAGCACATGCGGACGCGTGCACGTTTCCTCTGCTGGTGTCACTGCACACCCCTTCCCACAGGAGAGAAAGTAGAAATATATCCCTCGGCAGCATGATGGATGCCTCGATGGCGTTGCCATGATTGTGCCCAAGTTAGCTCCCTCGCAGGCCCACCCTCCAGGTCTCCGCGGTGGTGGGGTACTACGATGCGACCTGGGGAGGTTGTGGCAGGGAGGTATGAGCTCTGGCCGCTATCAGGGCAGCAGCCATGAAGGCTGGATGAAATAAGTGGGGGAGCCAAAGGTACAACCCCCCCAGCTGAAGGACATAAATAAAGGGGAAAAAAATGAGTATTGTTACCATTTGTTTCCATTGAGATGGAAACACACCAGCAAGCAGAGAAAGATTGAAAATTTTTGTTAAAGGAATATGAATATAGTCAGCTACTAATTTTAAGAACTTTGGTTCAAGGACATCCCCACTAGAACTTTTTTGGGACCGCAATATTTTTTAGCAATTTCAAAACATGACTAAAACGAAAGTAGAAAGGAGGCCAATGTTGAGTATTATGTAAGTTATTATTTAAACTCAAGTTACCATTTTGTTCAAGATCCCTTGTGTAATCAGTTAAATCAGTAAATTTATTATGAAATAACTCACTGATCATAGATGGATCAGTTATGGTTGAACCATTATTTTGTATTAATGTAGGAAATTGTTTTACTGTTGGATCTGTTACAGTTTTTATTGTTCTCCAAAATTTTCTGGGATCGTTCAAATAATTATTTTGAGTATTAAGACGATAATTCGATTTTGCCTGTCTAATCTTTATTTTACATAAATTTCTAAGGTGACGCTATGCATTTAGGTCATATGGACTACCTGATTTTTTTAAATAATAACCATAATTTATCCCTTTGTTTCATTAATTTGAATAAATCAGCTGGCCTGGTGGCGCTGAGGGTTTATTTATTTGCTTTTGTTAACCAGGTGAGCACACTAGACAGCCAAGTGCCTATTTTCAGGTGCGACCCGGGAGGATTACAATGGTACATACATGAAGGTCAGGCAAATACAGGGTACATACAATAGCATCAGGCACATAATATACAACCGGAGGTAGTTAGCAGCTTAATACAGGAAGGGGCAATAGATGTCTACAGTCAGCCCAGGAGATTAACAAGATACAATACAACAACATCAGGCGAGACAAGGTACATACAAGAGCATCAGGCACAATAGATATCAAGAGGTAAGTAAACAGCGTAGTACAGGCATGGTCAAACAGTCGTCTACAAGTAGGGTCTGCCAAGCCATCGGGTGGGTGTGAGTAGTAAGTAGCACGAGTGATAACACAGATTTTGAGGGAAGAGAGCAGGGGAAACGTAAAAATATAGTTTTACAGGTATACTTTGTAGGGACAGGTTCAGCAGGGAAAGGACCCAGTATCTATGGTACATCAGATGGTGACGAGCTAACCAAAGGACAAAGTGCTTGTAGTAGCCAGGGGCTCATTGACCGGCAGTCAAAACTGAGTTATAGCGGCTCAGGTGCAGAGCCAGGTGGATGCCACACCGGCGAACTGGGTTCAGGAATGAGCCAGGACTGCCGGGAGTCGGCAGGGGAAGGAAAGGATCGAGCATCCAGAGGACAGCTTTCCCTTCCCTGGGAAAGGTTCCGGGGCCGTGTCATTCTGCAGCGGCACCTAGCAATAGTTGAGTACAGCACAAGCAGCGGTGGCACGTATAGTAGGGAGGAGCTTGGCGGGCAGCGGCAAGCTGTGTCCAACCGCCATTGCATGTCCAAGCTCCACGGGGACCAACAAGCAGAAAAACCCACTAACACATCCATGGAGATGATGGGGGTTCCAGGGATGCAGCCCTCATCCCAATGCCGACCCTGTGCTCGGGGGACTCCACGGTCGACCTGCCATCCAGAAAGGCCATCGCAGGAGGATGGGCCCACCCCGTGGGGTGATCCGGGTGGGACTAGGTCTGCCTGGGTGGTTAGGGGAGTCCCTCCAAGGCATGCAGGGTTCAGCCCGGGAGTAGAGGCCGCAATCGACAGGACACCCCGGAAGGATGCCCGGGGTGTGGAGGTGAAAAAAATAGAATGCAGAAAAAAAAATGTTGAATAAATCAGACGCAATCCATTTATTTGATTGTCCTCTAACCCTTCTGACAACCTTAGAGAAATGAATATTTTGCAGTTCAAGTAATATAGTATTAAAATAATCCACAGCAGCCTCTACTGTCAGAATCGCATCAATAAAACTCCAGTCTAGCAACTCAAAATTCTCCCTGAGGTCTGCAGTCAATTCAGTAGGAAAACTCCAAAATACTACACATCTTGGAAGTAATTTGACTTTTTTGATCTTCCATGACCTACCACTGCACTCTATATGATCAGCTTAAGCGGCCTTCCCTTAACTGTAGGTGCTCTCATTTTCTAGCCTTTTCTGGGTATAAATACTGTCTCAACAAGCTTCCCAGATATCTTTGTGACCTGCTTACCCCTGTTACTAACTCTGGTTACAAGCTTTGCGCTCACTCTGGAAACAGATTCCTTATTCATAGGCACAATTTGAAGTCTGGTCAGCTGATTTTCTGCCACAGACTCCCCATAAAGATGGAACAGCCTAGCTTTGGGTGGCTACCTACCTATAGTACCAGTGTTTCCTCCACTAAATAGTCACTTAGAACTATTTTTGCATCTCACTGTGATTGTACCCGATTTGTTCCCAAGTTTATCCTCATATGCTTTGTACACTCTGTACACCTCTCACCCTATTATTGTTTTTGTTCCAATTATTGTACATATTGTAAAACTATTACTTTGTGTACTGTATCACTTTCCGTTGCTGGTATCTTATTGTATATAGTTCTGTATTGTTCATTGCTCCACCCTGTATTTGCAAACTCTTGCCCCAACTTCCATCTGTAAATGAGATTCTTGCTGTATCTCTGTATGTTTACCTGGTAACACAATTTCAATCAGTAAATAATGTAGGCGGTTGGAGAATGACGAGGAAGACTGGGACTAATGTGTCATGTTGCCATCAGACTGACAACATGATGTTCTCTCGAGCCCTGCGCTGTGAACCCCCACTGTGGAGACAATGGGGTTGGAGGAGAACTTGGCTGGGATTGCTGCCACGGGGGTGGCAGCTGGGGGAAGAAGCTATATACTTATATTTTATTCATTTTTAAATATATTGTATACACATACAAAAGCCCCATGCAAGGAACAACGGAAACTGTAACTTAAAAAAAGAGATCAGACATCTAATACAGGAGACAGTATCCCTTACAAATTACCTAGTACGGAGGGTCAACAAGATGATTACCTACTCAAGATACAAATACTACATGCTGTGCATTAAGCCCAAGGGTCCATGGCTATTACCTCATAAAAATTAATACTAAACATGTGAAACTAACTCTCCTTTTCCTGAAGGATTACTTGGAGCCATGTAATTCATGATATGTAAACCTAAACAGTGAGAATTTTACAGTCAACCAGTATGTCGCACCAGCTTCTGTGTCCCAATAGAAAAAACTAAATGGCAGATCTTACATCACGACTGCACTTATTGAGATCTTCTGTGATTAAGAAGAACATATTTAAACTAGAATGTAGTGCTAAATAGAGGGTATAGTCCCCCAACAATGCCAGAACTCAGATAGCCTTACCTCCCCCAGTATTTCAAGAGGATAGGTGTACTTACCCCTCTAGCACATACTTTTAGCTTAATGTATCTTTATAGGGTCTCCACCCCTGGGGAAAAAGCTATATAATAAAAAGAGTCCCTCCTCACTAAAGCCCAAGCACCCTACTTTTAAGGGGTGAAAGTTCAAGGTATGCGCCACCAACTCTCCAAATGCCCATGCTCCAATATACAGCATTCTTCCAGCTCCCTACCCCAACACCCTCAAAATCAGTCCCATCCCTCTCCCCAAACCTCCTACCTTTGTGAAGCCAAAGCCCCACTGTAAGGCTTCCCATCAATAGTACAAAGTAGCAATAACTGTCCTCTTACCAGTACAGTACCTCCCCTTACATGACAGTCTTTATAAATGGCACCCCCTCTTTATCCCACCCCCCAATAGTCCCTTATCTTTATGAGGATAGAGCCCCCTCATGAACACTGCCCCGGATGACTGTTTAACACTCAAATACTGATGAGTCTTCTTTGAGCACTTCCAATGGTGAGGAGGTGACTCTTCGCTGTAGTAAACTGCATACTTCAATCCTGCTGGGATATCTGAAGATGTACAGGTTCCCCACACGTCCCAGATTCGGTTACAGTATGCAAATGTCTGAAGTTGTTTTCATGATTATTTTAACCTGTATCCTCATTTGTTTAGTTTTCTGTTTTTGTAATGTGGTATTTTACATAGGATGCTCTAGTTCACAAAACTTTAGTCTTACTGAGCCTATCCAGTACTACAAACTTTTTACAAATTAACAAATATGACTTTAGCAACTGCATAAACTGACAGAAAATCTTCCTATTCTCATGCAGGCCCAGCAAGTCAACATGACGATCAAAGTCCTCTTCCAGAAGTTCAACAACAGGAACATCTTCATCAACTGCAGGCTGCTGCAAGTCCTCCACTGTGAGCTGAGCCTCGAACTAGAAAGCAGAGCCCACCATAACTGGCGCAGCCAACGACCTGGGTCCAGGCCTGTCCTTCAGCACCCTAATCTGTTAATCTTTGCTTAACTAAGGGTACCTAGTGCAGCACTAGTGGAAACTACTTCCACTGTGGGCAAGGCCTAAACAGCACATGCAGGCATGACTGACATAGTAGACTCACATACAATGCGTATTTTAAAACCAAATTTCCATTTCTGATCTATTGCATTGACGGAATAGTGAGTACAAGACGTGGGGCACAGAAGAAAAAATTACTCACCTTAGTAATTGTATTTCTTCTAATGGAGTCTTGTTGTATTCTGACAATCTGCAGTTAGCTCCAGCTCTTGAACTGTCCCGGAGAGTGAAGGGTTAATTTCTATGCCAGGCATAGAACATTGGGCTCGAGCTCGGTTGAAAACTCTGTCTGTGTCCTTTCAAACCCAAACCATCAGATTCTTGCAAGCTAATCACTGACTAAATGTGGAAATTGTAAAAACTCCTAGTAGCCAACTGGCAACAAAGACTGGATTCCCCAAAAGACTCAAGTCAGGAAACCCAAAGAACCAAAAACCAGATAATAAGAACAAAAAACTCTTAATTAAACAATTACAATGCACTCCACACAACAAGAGTGGGGAAAAGACACCCCTGGGGTGCAACACTGCACCTGCCACCCACTTCCCAAAACAGGTTCTGAGAGGGGAGGCAGGGAGGGAGGTCAGAATACAGCAAGACTCCATTAGAAGAAATACAATTACTAAGGTGAGTAATTTTTTTCTTCAAACAACATGAAGTCTTGCTGTATTCTGACAATTTGAAGACTACCAAGCAGTACCTCCAAGGAGGAGGGACAGAAACTACTTTGGGAATAGGCTCTGAAGCACTGCTGTGCTAAACCTAGCATCACTCCTAGCCTGGATATCCAGAGAGTAATGCTTGGTGAAGATATGAACTGTTTTCCAGGTGGCTGCTTGACAGATTTCTAACAAAGGGATATCCCTAGCTGCAGCCAGAGATGCAGCTGTACTTCTAGTGGAATGAGCCCTCAGGCCTCAAGGTGCAGTTTTTCCCAGCTTTTCATAGCAGAATTGAATACAGGACACAATCCACCTGGCAATGGTTCTCTTGGTGACAGGGTTTCCCTTACCTACTTCCCCATAAGTGAGGAACAACTGAAGGAGTCAAACCTGTGATCCTTTGTACGTTCTATGTAGTAACTAAGGGCCCTTTTAACATCTAAACTGTGTAGCCTCCATTCCCCTGAGGAAGTGTGATCAGTGAAGAACACGGGAAGAGACATACCGTAGATTGATTTAAGTGGAAATCAGAAACCACTTTAGGTAGGAACCTTCTATTGGTTCTAAGGACCACCTTACCTCTATGGAAAGAGATGAAGTCAGGCTCCACTGACAAGGCTTGCAATTCACTGATACATCTGGCAGAAGTAACAGCAACCAAAAACACAGTTTTCCAAGTCAAGTACTTGAGCTCTGCTGAGGACATAGGCTCAAAGGGGGGTTGCATAAGCTGAGCAATACAAATATTCAAATCCCAGGCAGGAGCAGGATCCCTAAAAGGGGGATTGGTATGAAGCAATCCTTTGAAAAATTTACAGAATACAGGGTGAGATGACAGAGGAAGACTTCCCCACTGACAGGAAAGCAGAAACAGCTGACAAATGAACTTTGAGAGTAGCTGGTTTGAGGCCTATGTCATTAAGATGGACCATATAATTCAAAACTGTAGACAACTCAGCATTGTCTGGGGATATATGCTTCTTGGCACACCAAATGCTGAACCTTTTCCATTTGGAGTTGTAAATTTTTCTTGTGGCAGGCTTTCGAGAAGCTTTGAGAATATCCAGAACCCCTTGGGACAGATGCAAATCTGCATTCTCTAACTCTTCAAGAGCCGTGCCTTGAGATTGAGTGACCGAAGATTGTGGTACCAAATCCTCCCCTGAGAGGAGGTTAACAGGTTGTAATTCCTGGGAAGAGACAGGGGAAGATGGACTGCTAGGGACAGCAACAGGGGGTACCAAGGTTGCTTGGCCCAATCTGGAGCAATCAGAATCACTTTGCAAGACTGTGACCTTACCTTGACTAGAACCTTGAACTGTAGAGGGAAGAAAGGGAAGGCATAAAGAAATTTCCCTTCCCAGTTCAAAATCAGGGCATCCAGAGGGACTGAGCCCAATACTGGGGGTCTGCAACAAAACAGAGGAAGTTGGTGATTGTCTGGGGCTGCAAAGATATCTATCTCTGGAGTGCCTCACCTTGAGAAAATCACCTTCAATACCAAAGGATCCAGAGACCATTTGTGATGGCCCTGGGAAATCCTGCTCAATGCATCTGCTAGCACATTGTCCTTTCCTGGGAGGTGGACTGCTACCAGAGAGGTCTCTAGGGAATATGCCAGGGACCATATTTTCATGGCCTCCGTGCACAAGGCCATGGACCGAGTGCCTCCCTGCTTGTTGATGTACCACATGGTGGTAGTGTTGTCCGTCCTGACCTAAACCACCTTGTTCTGTAGTGACTGAGAGAAAGCTTGTAGGGCAAGGAATACTGCCCTGAGCTCCAGAAGGTTGATGTGAAGAAGGGATTCCTGATGGGACCACAGTCCTTGGGCAGTGAGAGCCCCCAGATGGGCTCCCCACCCAAAAGGGAAGCATTTGTGGTAAGAACCACAGAGTGAGTCTGAGAGACAAACACAACACCCTGCCTCAGACTGTCCCGGTCCTGCCACCACTGAAGGGCCTGAATTAAGATCAGAGTGACAGGAACTAGCTTGGTAAGAGGATCTTTCCTTTGGGACCAAAAGGTTCTCAGATGGAACTGAATGTCCCTCATCTGAAACTTGGCCCCTTGGACCACTGCTGTGGAAGCTGCCATGTGGCCCAGAAGCTGCAGAAAATGCCTTGCTGGTCAAGAAACCAGAGGGAGAAAGGAAGAGGCCAGCTGAGAGATGGCTTTTGCCCTTTCCAGAGGGAGGAAGGAAGGCTCTTGCCTTGAGGGTGTCCAACTCTGCTCCTATAAAAATGAGGAGCTGTACTGGTTCGAGAAGTGACTTGGGGAGATTGAGAAGGAACCCAGGGAAGTGAGAACTTTCTGGGTAACCTGCAGATCTGACTTGACTTGGTCTGGGACTGGCCCACAAGGAGCCAATCGTCCAGATATGGAAAGACTGAAATTCTTTTTCTTCTTAAAAAAGCTACCACTACTGCTAGGCACTCAGTGAACACCTCTGGAGTTGAAGTGAGGCCAAAGGGCATTGCTCTGAACTGGTAATGGCCTGAGGGCAATTTGAACCCGAGTTACTTTCTGTGGGAGCACCTGATGGGAATGTGAAAGTAGGCATCCTTAAGGTCTAAGGAAGCTAGCCAGTCTGCTGGCCTCGGAGAAGGAAGAATTGTTCCCAGAGTCACCATCTTGAACTTTGGCTTTGCTAGGTGCTTGTTTAAGTGTCTTAGATCTAGGATGGGTCACCACTCCCCTGTCTTTTTTCCGGGTAAGGAAGTACCTGGAGTATAGACCTTTGCCCCTGTATAGAGTAGGAACTCTCTCTATGGCCTTTAAAGCCAGTAGAGACAAAACCTCTGCCTCTAGAGCAAGGGTTTCTGATGTATTTGCAGGTGGAAAGGATCTGGATCTCATTTTCAGAAAACTCTTGAAACTGAGAACCAGCCCCTGGCTTACAACCTCCAGGACCCACTTGTCTGAGGTAACAGACATCCAGTCCTGGACAAAGTAAGCCAGCCTGCCTCCTACTGGAATGGGGGAGTCGACCCGGGCTGACACATCAGGGTGTCTGCTTGGCAGGAGCCTTAGGCTGAGGGGTGGATGTAGCCCTGCTCATCCCCCTTCTGCGGCTGCCTCTCCCTCTGAAGAACCCCCTCTGAGAAAAAGAAGAGGAGGCCTGTACTTGGTAGAAAGGCCTGTGAAAAGGCTTGCCCCTGCCCCTAGGCTGCTGCCTCTGAGGAGTTGCCTGACTCTCCTAGGCCTAGGCACTCCTATAAGTGGTCCTGTATTCATCCATTTTCTTCATGTAATTCTCTGTCTGCTCCCCAAACAGAGAATTACCCACTACAGGAAAATCCAGGGCCTTAACCTGGGGTGTCCTGCGAAAGGCTAGTACATCTGAGCCAGGCCATTCTCCAAAGCACCACAGATGTAGCCATGAGTGACTCTTGATGACACATCACTGGAGTCCACAGCAGCATGAAATTGCACCTTTGATGCCTCAATCCCATCAGCAGCCAACCCCCCCTTGGCTAGCTGGGGGGAAGCCTGTTTAGCCAGTGCCAGTACAGTGTCCCACCTGGACCTCTGGTACCTGGCTGTATAGGCCATATAACTAGCCTGCCTGAGTCCCAACGATGATGCCAAGTACTGTTTCTTTGCCATGGCATCTATCTTCCTGGAATCTTTGTCTGGGGGGTGTGAAGCCAAGGGGATGTTTGCCTTGTCATAGGCAGCAGCCTGCACTACCCCCAACATGGCTGCATTGTTGGTAAAGAAATTCCGTATCCAAGCCTGACAAGGTATACTGTACCTCTTGTCCATTCTTTTGTCAACAGGAGGTACAGAATTAGGAGACCTAAGATTTTTTAGTGTCTGTTTCCCAAATAACTTACGAAGGGGAATAGACAATCTTTTAGACTCTGGGATGTCCATCATCTCTATGAAGTCAGGCTCCTCTTGATCCTCTACAGCCTCCTCAATAGGAAGCTGGAGGGTTTGAGACACTTTTCTGTAGAACAGAAAGTGGGGAAGGGACTCAGAAAGCCTAGGAGGGGAAACACCAGAAGGTCTGTCTGGGGAGATGTCCGGTTCCACAGGCACATCCAGACTTTCACCGTCGTAATCATCCTCTTCAAACTCTCCCTCCTCATCAAACTCCGGTTCGTAAAAATCTTCAGGGGAATAATCCTGAACCGGGGGAACCGACTGAACCAAACCTCTGCCAGAAGGTGCCGGATCAGTCTGAACCGGACGAAGCGATTCCACAATCCGAATTGCTTTGGCTATTTCTTCGGCGATTGGAACATGCAGCTCTGGATCCGAACCAGCCGATTTATCCTTTTGCTTTCTTTTTGTAGGAACCGATCCCTCAGGATCGGCTCTCCTCTTGCCCGAAGAAGTATTGCCCTGGTCAGAAGGCACTCCTTCTGGTTTGGTAGGAACCGAACCGGGCTGGCCTTCCAGGTCAGCGGATTTCTCGGCCTCCTTATCCCCAAGTCTACCTAACCTTTTATCCAGGGTAGACTCAGGAAATTCCTACAAATTTGGCAGTCTGAATCGAGGTGGTCAAACCCCAGACAGTAAACACAGGTGGTGTGGGGATCCGCCTTAGCAAAGACCTCCCCACACACACTGCAGTGTTGAAACCCAGTGGGCCTGTTTTTTTCCTTGGGGTTTCTCAGACATGGCCAACCTAACCAACTTACCCTTTATATGGCAACCACCAGGCAAGACTCCCCTATTGGTTTCACACCATGTCACGGGTGATGGAAAAAAATGCTAAAATTACGCTTTTTTTAAAACCGATACAGACCGGTAACCACACACTAACTTTTTCCTTACTACAAGATCGGTTCAGCCGAAACGATCGGAAAATTTTCACAATTTCCACACACAGCTACAATGCTAAGTACTTAAGGTACCACAGACAGAGTCTCGAACCGAAAAAACAGAACAAAAATCGGACTACAACTGAAACTTTAACCGCGAAGAACCGAGCAGAAGGAGAAATCTCCGGAGCGACTGTTCAGTGAGGCAGAGTAAAGAATCTGATGGTTTGGGTTTGAAAGGACACAGACAGAGTTTTCAACTGAGCTTGAGCCCAACGTTCTATGCCTGGCATAGAAATTAACCCTTCACTCTCTGGGGCAGTTCAAGAGCTGGAGCTAACTGCAAATTGTCAGAATATAGCAAGACTTCATGTTATTTGAACGAGTAAAAAAAAAGTAGGTAGGTGGAGTGTAAAAACAATCAAAATAGCATAACAAACAAAAATAAAAACAAACTAAATTACACACAGGAGCTGGGAAGGAAGTTACCCATTTCTTCTATGAAGTAAAGATATGAGGGCAGTGGGGGCGAAGACTAGATGACAATGAAGAGTAAAGCTTTTAGGAATGTTTCATTGAACATGCTCAGTGCACTCTACCCAAGTGCAAATTTTTATTTATTTATTTGAACAAGTCATATTTACAAACTGTTTGAACAGATTTTAAGTAATCAGAAATTCTTGTAACTGGGGTCTAATAAGGGTTGCCACCCATGGAAATCTGGGAGCACGAGGGAAAGCCCTCAGGTGGCTTTTGGTTACTTCCAGGAGGGTAGCTCTTAAAAACTGTGCCTTGTACCCTGAAGACAAACAGGCTAGGCTGAGCTCCTAGATAAAGCCTACCAGACACTGTCCTAAACTTCGAGAAGGAACCCTTTTCTAGGCACTATGCTACCACCAGGGGACTCACCAAGGTGTTAGAAATATTCCCCTTTCAACATACCAGCCTCAAGGTTCATCCTATAGGAATTAGCCCCATTCAACCTCTAAACCCTGAGGCTAAGCCTGTCCTATGTATTTGTGAATCAGAGAACCCGGGATTACAGAAGCCCTTCTCTAAGGCAGAACTACAGTATTTGAGTCCAGGTTGCCATTGCCAGGAAATCAGAAAACCATGGTCTACTGGTGCAAAAGGGGGGCAAACAGAGTTTAGTTTAGTTTATTAGTCTAGGAATTAATACCTTTGAGCCAGGGCTCTTTTACAAAGGTTCCTCGTCACAAAGAACATTTAACAAAGCACGATACACATTACAGGTAAAACCAGACAGGAAAGTTACATCATAAATTTGCTATTAACAGTTTAAGGCAGTAACGTTTTTAAGTTTCATAGAAAAACAAGCTATAACAGGTTCAAGCGAGTAGACAATTTCGAGGTTAAGGAAACTTCCAGGGAGAGGGTGATCATTAGGCGCCAAAAGGAGGCTAGAGAGGAGGGAAAGGTGGTGAGCGGGAGAGTAAGTGAGAGGGGACAGGAAAAAAGGAGGGGAGTGAGTTTGGGTGGGAGACAGGAAGTAGTAGAGGTACCAGAGGGTTCATGTCTGTTTTCAGACACCAGAGAGAAACCACTTGGCTGAAACACCTGGTCCCTTGCTCTGCCTTTGGCACTCAAAGCAGTTTATGTCCAGAAGACAAAACAATCTTTACCACCAACCTGAAAACTTGTTGATTAAGATGCCACATTATCAGAACAAAATCCTCCAGGCTACCACTTCACTCTGCTGATTGTGTTTTATTGATTTTGTTGTTGTTCACCAGGCAAGTGCACTAGACAAAGACATTCCCTATTTTCAGACACAACCTGGGAGGTTACAATGAAGTAGAAAATACCACAACACAAGCAGTTTTACATTACAAACAAGCAGTGTTACAGTGCATTTCAGCAGTTGGACACAGTACTGGTACAAGAAAGATCCCAATATATGTCAGATCATATATGGAGAATATCCTCACCCTTCTCTATCTGCGCTGGCACACCCCAAGAGTCTGTCCTTGGCCCTATTCTGTTCTTCATTTTCCTAAATGATCTTCCCTCTGCTGATTCTATTTACGTACATGCAGATGACACAGTTCTCTACACCTCTGACCTCATGGCCCGGCTCCAACTGGACTTCAACAGCATTCAGCAGTGATTCCAGGATAATCAGCTGTCCCACAGTGTCAAAAACTGTCTCCATGACTCATGGCATAAGGCAGAGACTTGATAGGCTCTCCCCCCACCCTTCCATACCCCTGATGGTGTTGCAATTGAGGATATTTCCTCCTTTAAATACCTTGGGGTCTGGTTGGATTGTCACCTTGATTTCACAGTTCATGTGGATGCCATGCACAAAAAGTTACACCCCAAACTAGGTGCGCTTTATAGGAATAAAGCATGTATCCTGTTTCCTGCCCACAGACAGATCATTTCGCAGATGATTCTACCTATCTTCGGCTATGGTGATGTTGTTTACAGTGCACCTCCCAAGTCCACCCTAGCCAGACTGGTCCACCTTCTTTCACTCTTTCTGCCACTTTATCCTTGATAGTCCCCCTAGAGCCCGTCATTGTGCACTATATTCCTCCCTCTCCTTACTGTCCCTTGCTGCCAGGCAACTTGCTCACTGCACCACTTTCATCTCTAAATTGTGGTTTGCAACCTTTCCCCCTACCTTTCCTCACTCCTCAATTCCCCCATCCTGCCTCCTACTCTCTTCACAGCTCTAGCACTCACTCCTTGGCTTTCTCCTCAGTAAAATCCTCCTCAGGCCAAGTTGCTTTTTCCTTCTGCGTCCCTAAACTGTGGCTCACTCCCCCCCCCACCCCGTCTACAATGCTTCTTCCTTCCATTCATTCAAATGCCACCTACGTGAATTCTCTTCCCAATCCTGCAGTTTCCCCTAACCCAGGCTTGGGCTTTATTTTTACAGCCCCCCAAGTCCACATCCCCTGTGCTCTTATGCATGCGACAGGTCAGTCACCCTCCACCTCCACCCCATACCTCCTCCACACATCGCCTGTGCCTTGCACCTACCACAAGTCAGTAACCCCTCCAACCCCCTTTACCTCCTCCATTCTCCCCTACCTGCTGTATTCCATGGTGTCATGCTTAACCTACAGTTTTGGCCTCCATCTTCACTTCCTGCTTAACCCGCAAGTGCCTTATTCTCACTACAGCTTTGCCACCATCTGCACTTTATTCACAATTATTTCGGTACTGTTTATTGTTAACTTGTACTGTTTTGCCTATTGCAACCCATTTGTTCTAATTTACTGCACTCTCCCCCCCCCCCCCAAAATGACACATCTGGAAATGATCCATTTCAGACCTGTATGACTTTCCTAGTAAATTATTTGAAATAAATAGAACAAGTTAAGAATAGTCAAGGTTCAATAATAAATTTTAGTGATGCAAGCAATTAAATTACATGATCAGTACAAGTTCAGCAGCACAAGGAACAAAGTTTAAGAGGTGAAGGCAGAGGCTAGTTCCCCAGCTGTTTAAGTTAAGCCACCATACGCTTAGTACAATATCCAGATTAGGTTCATTAGCATAAATACTTTAAGAAGCAGAAGTTTTCTAAGGATACTTCTTCACATCTGACACAAAGAGCTACAATGAATGTCAAGAAGGTTGGAGTTCTAGAGCTGTGATACATAAACAGAAATGCCAGGTCACCAAGTGTAGTGGTTGTACAGCAAGGTCTGACCATGGGACCATAATAGAACCACAATGTACAGACATATGAAGCTACTGTAATAAGTGAGGATAAGGTGGTGGGAGTTTGGTTTCGGGGCAGATTATTAATTAGGCAACCAAGGTTAAATGCATTCACAGATCCATTCCAGACCAGAGTAGTGTGCAATGGTGTGTTAGGCAAGTAGTGGCCAGTGCAAAATAACAGAAGTAAGCTAAGATAGGGAAAAAATGGCAGAATTTGAAAAGCCAGCATTCGAATGGCACACTGATTTATTGTTTATAATGTGGTCAGGTCTTGCTTTTAGGAACTTTTTATTACCAGTGCATGGCACAGATTTCATGTACAGGTAAAAACCAAGCTGGATTTTCTCTTCCCATTTTATAACAGATGTTAGCATATGTGACATCCCATCTTCTCAAAGATTTGGAGGTACTACATAAATGAGTGCACAATAATTCAATTTAGGTAGCAAGATGCCTTGGGCAATAGCCAAGTGAGCTTATGGGGTCAAACTGTTTCTAATTCTGTAGATGAGCCCCAGCCCAATATTTATAGACCTGTATACTGTACTGTACATCAGATGTGTTCAGGATGAAGTTGAGTGATGGCTCCAGTGTAGGGTTGTCAACACTGTATTTCAAAAAATAAGGGACAGCGTAGGGTGGGTTGCCAACATTGTATTTCAAAAAAGGGAGTTTTCTTATAACACCCCCCCCCCAGCTGACATCACGGAGTGAAAAGGTATTGACTTTTTGGCGGTATGGCAAACTAAATTTAACTTGGCAACCCTACTGTTAGCTCCTCCTAACTTTAACAATTCATTGCTTTAAATTGGGTATTATTAGCCTTTTAAGGCTTGCAGCCTTCAACAGGAAAGCTCCAGTCCTGCTCCCTGTAGTCCAATGACCTACAGATGTGCCATGCAACTGCAAATAAATCCACAGAGAATAAGAACCCAAGCAGTGGTGGTATATCATTTTTCTCACATATGGGGAGCCAAAACCCTCACTTTTGACAGCAGCAGCACCACTGAACCCAGCCAGACTTTTGACATTAGGAAGGCACAATGATTCATAGATTTTTGTCAGCAGATAAGGACCTCCTGGCTCACCCAGTCTACCCATAAATGAGAGAAGCAATGGTCCTCAAGAGAGGGAAGACGGAAAAATAGAGGGATAAGTGATGGGTGTGAGGGAGGGCAGTCAAGGGTAAAGTGACTTGAAGGAATGTTAAGGGGATTGCTGTCTGGCATAGTAGATTTGACAGCTATATCCCACATGGAAAAGATATGTGGTTATAAAGCAGGTTAACTAGGGCTCTCTCTTCCACTTAACATGAGATACTGCTTGCCTCCCTATCCCTGTTAGGGTGTCCAGTGGAAAGAAACAGTATTCTTTCTTTGTTAATGGTGAATTTGTTTTTCCCTTTTCTCGCAATGTGGCATATACATCTGCTGGTGAACTGATGACCCCCAATGAGAAGTTTGTTTACTGAGAAGCTTCAAGTTTATTTTCAGGAAAACTCCATGAGGGAGGCATAGAGGGCAGAGTAGGAGGTTATCATTACAGAGGGAACAAAGTAGCAAACTTCATATGGATCCCTGGGAGACACCAACTAAGGTGGAGGACATTTCCAGGCTGGGGCAGTGCTCAAAGTTCTAGCAAGCTGACCTCCACTCTAGAAGCCTCACCTTTCTCCTAATGATCCTGCTCCGAGAACCATAGGAGTCATAGGAATATTACAGAGCCCGAAGACTTACGTCCATTGTGCTCGCTACTAAATATTTACCCTTTATAGAATTTATCAATTTTATGTTTGAATACCCCAGTAGCTTTGCATGCCACCACCTCCAGGGGCAATCTGTTCCATTCAAAAACCACACTCTGATTTACCCATTTACTGGATTGCACTAATTTTGTCTGTCTCGCCTTCAATTGTAGGGGGTGTGACCTTGTGTTATATACTTTGTGAGAGGCTTCCAGTCCCAGACTGTCCCACAGATCATTCTCTGACCATGCTTTGTGTATTAAACGCATATCTCCCCTTTTCCTCCGGTATTCCAAGGAGAATAAATTTAATTAATCCAATCGCTCCTCGTAAGTTTTACCAGCCATATTACTTATTCCTCTGGTTGCTCTTGTTTGGATTCTCTCCAGCATTGCTATATCTCCCTTATTGTACGGAGACCAGACCTGGGCTCCATACTCTAGCACTGGTCTAACTAACGGAGCATATAAGGGCAGGATAACTTCTTTATTCCTTGCTTCTATGTACCTGAATATGCAGTTTAATATTTTATTGCTTCCTGCATGCCTGGACACCACTCTGTGCGCCTCTCAGTGCCAAGGAGCCTGCTGCCACCAGCCCCCAGGAATCAAGCATCAGGTACAGCCTATACACAGCGAGGCTGCTGCTCCGGCAGCCAAATTTTTCTCCCACCTTCCACCCCCTCCCAGGCCACTCTTAAATACACTTAAGCTCCTCCCTTCCCTACCCCATCCTGCCCCACTGGCTCCCAGTACTAGTGCTCTGAGCTTAAAGCATTGTCTCCCCACCCCATTTGTTGGTCTTTGATCCTGCCCTCCTCTTAAAGGCATCCTCAATATGACACTTTCTCCTTAAAGCCCTGCTCTCTGTTTCCTTGGCTGTGGTTTTACAGCTTTATTTGAATGTTTGAAGTATTCACCATATTTTAATCCTGGTTTCTGTGGGCTTCGGATTAAAAAGTGCCTGAGCTGCACTTGCCATCCTCACTGCTACTGTTTTTTTCCCCTTGCTCCGCTTACATTTGACCTGGTGTATCCCTTAACCTGGAGCTGTTGGATCTAATCTTACTTTCTGAACCTGCCCCCTCCAGCTACCCCTAATCTAGAGTATTCCTTTACTACTGTGAGGGGAAGTTTTTCTTTTTCTCTTTCCACCCACCTACTGCCTAAACTCTATCACACAGAGTGTGGGCCTTATGTCTGCTGCTACCTACATGGTGCTAATACTGGGGACTGACCTGCTCTATTTCTAGGGCTATAGTCCCATTGATCCAGAAACCAATCCCAGTCACCACTCCTCAGTATCCCCAGATATCCTGGAGGAAGGGAACACTGCTCTAATACTACCCATGCATGACTTAACCAGACATGGTAACTGTTATAACCTATTTTACCATTTCTCTCTAAGTGACATAAAGAGGCTCCTCCCTACTCCCACCAGAATTATCAGTTACCTGGCCTGGCTAAAGCTTGCCTTGGGGGGGGGGCGGGATGTGGAATCGAACCCTGGTCCCCACCCTCAAATACCATACTCGGTGACCCCACTTGCCCTCTCTGGACCACTGCCAGGGGACTCAAAGTGGTGCACATGAATATAGGCAGCCTAAGGCACAAAATCCATGCCCTCGAAGCCTGGACAACGCCCTACAAACCCGATATACTTGCAGTGACTGAGACCTGGCTCAAACCCTGCATCCTTCCTCATGAAATGGACCTAGCTGGCTTTAATGCTTTCAGGAAGGACCGTGTTGGGAGGAAAGGTGGGGTTCTCATTTACACCCAGAGTGGTCTTAATGCAATGCAGATTGACCATTCTCGCTTCTGCGACTCTGTGAATGAGATTATTTTGTGAAGGTGCTCCTTGGAGACACCAAACCCCTGTACTTAGGGTGTGCCTACCTCCTGCCCCAAATGGCTATGTCTTCCCTCAAATTGCTAACTCATGCCTTGGCAAAACACTCCTTGGGGGAGTTGATTCTTCTGGGTGATTTTAACCAAAACTGGCCCTCACTAAAGGCCTCTGCCAGTAAGAACCCTATACATGACACCAATCTGACCCGAGTTATCCACCAGCCCACAAGGAATAATGCTAGGACTAGTAACCACATGTAGCTTGACTGGGCCCTAGTATCCAGACCCGACCGCACACTGGCTGCTTGGGTCATGGCAGACTCGTTGAGTGACCATTCCCTAATTTTCTGCATCTGGTCCAACAGGCCTCCCAAACTGCCTGCCAAAGTAATCGAAGCCAGAAACTACAACAGTTTCTCTTCAGAGGCTCTCTGCTCTGACCTATGCGCTGTAAACTGGGATCCCCTTATCTCCCTCCCTACCCTAGATGAGGCTCTTTACTTCTTTACCAACACTTTTATGTCAGTGGCCAATATACATGCCCCCCGCAAGAAACTGAGGGTACAGGGTAAATGCCACAAATGGCTTAACCCTAGCCTCAAACGGAGCATGTTGCTTCAGGATCGGGCCTGGGGTCAATACAAATCCACAGTCTGGAAAATTGACTGGGAGAGGTATAGAGAACTGAGGAATCAGTGCAAGAAAGTCTCCAAGTCGTCTAAATCTAAATACCTACTGGATCTCCAGTCTAGGCACCTACAGGATCCCAAGAGATTCTGAGGCCAAATTAAGCTGCTGATAAAGGGTGCCCCCAGTGCCCAAGAGGGTGCGCTCCTGGTCGGCCATACCCTAACCAATGATCCCCCCTTAACTGCAGAGGTTTAGTGCCACTTTCTCCAATCCTAGAGGAACCAAACCCCACCTGCCCTCTGGTGCCCCCAGCAACAAAGGCACTGCCTGGGAACACTCCCAAACCCAGTTTCACTTGAAGCTGGTCAAACCTGCTGAGGTACTTCCTCTTCTGCAACGTATAAACCCAGACTCCTCTCCGGGACATGACCTGCTTGAACCTAGACTCCTGCAGGCTGCAGCTCCGGCTATCTCCCACCCAGTCGCCCTGCGTATCAACAGGTCCCTCCTTGAAGAAAAGGTCCCGGATAAATGGAAGGTGGCAACCATTGTCCCCATTCACAAAAAAAGGCCCCCGGACAATGTGGGGAACTACAGGCCAATCTCCATTCTCTGCCCACTAGCAAAGGTGCAGGAAAGGCTGGTCTACAATCAAATACAGGACTACCTTGAAAAGCACCTACTCCTAGCTGACATTCAACACGGCTTTAGAAAAGGCCATGGCACTGATACAGCCGTTATCTGGCTCACATCGGACATCCTTGACGCAATGGACCAAGGTTCCTCAACGGGGGCTCTAGTCATTGATTTATCCAAGGCATTTGACTTGGTCAGCCATGAACTTCTCCTCACTAAACTTTACCTACTTGGACTGGACAGGCTCTCTGCTACATGGTTTGAGAGCTATCTGCTCAACCGAACCCAAAATGTCCTATGGAGAGGAACCCAGTCTAGTGCTAAACCGGTAATCTCCGGGGTACCCCAGGGCTCGACCCTTGGTCCCCTGTTATTTACTCTTTTTGTCAATGATATAGAGGTGGTTGGCAGGAGGAACAACCTTATCCTCTATGCGGATGACACTGTTGTCTACTGCAGTGATCCGCTTCCTAGCGTAATCAGTGCCAACCTCCAGGCCAGTCTAGCTGCACTGGAATCTTGGCTCTCCTCAAACTCACTTGCAATGAATGAAGAAAAAATGAAGGCCGTCCTATTCAGGTCCAGATGCCTTGGCTCAGACTGTCGTGGCATCTTTCAGCTTCTTACTGCCCAAGGTAAGAGACCAGAGGTCACAGACAAGATCAAGTACCTCAGAGTCCTGCTTGATCAGGCAATGACCTTCCAAACTCATATTGCCTCTGTTGTTAAGTCCACCCACCAGAAGTTAGGACTTCTCTACAGGCTGGGTGACTCTCTTTCTCTGGAGGCCCGCTGTGCCATATCTAACTGCACCCTACTCCCCTCCCTCCTCAATGGGGATCCCCTGCTGCATTCCCTAAGGGAGGGCGAACAAAGAAAGCTTAGTACGCTCTACCACTGGGTGGCTCATTTTGCCACCAACTCCCCCCAAGAAGGCACCACTGCAAGGTCCTCGCTCATCTCCACTGGCCTTCTATGCAACAAAAACTAGCCTACTCCTTTTTAAGGCTGACCTTCAAATTTACCACTGTTGGCCCTCCTACTCACCTGCGTGGGCTGCTAAATCCCAAAGTCCAGGACCGGGGCCTGAGATCCTCCACTGACTGTGCCCTAGACATCCCTCGTGTCCGAACCAACCATGGCAAGCGCTCCTTTAGGCACGCTGCCCCACATTTATGGAACCTTCTTCCTGTTGACTTGGCTAATTGTTGTACTATTCAGGGTTTTAAGTCGGGCCTGAAAGTATACCTGCTAGAACTTGGTCTCTGTGGCTGTAACCGCTAGCCCAGAACTTAGTCTTGGTGGCTGAAACTTGCTTGTCTCATGGCAGTCAACCTATGGGGTGGCAATATATCCTGCATATTGCTGTTACCACCTCTCCCCTAAAGCAATGTTGGTTAGGATGTCATATATCTAATTTATTTTGCTATGTTATTATGTGTATGTAACTGACATGCTCTGTAATGTACTCTATACCCTATCCAATGTTTGCTCCAGCTAGTGTGTACTCCTACCAATGTATGTACTACTGTGCACTCCTGCCAATATATTTAATTATTGTCCAACTAATCCGGGTCACTCCTGAAAAAGAGGCCTCTGGTCTCAGTGAGCTTACCTGGTTATCAAAATCTAAATAAATAAATAAATGTGTGTGTAATGTTTTTGCAATGCGCTGTAAATTTAATGTCATCTGTTATTAGGATACCCAGATCTCTCTCTTCAATTGTGGTCCTTAGTGGGGTGTTTTCCAACATATATGTATACTTCGGGTTGTTTTTCCCCAAGTGCATAACAGTGCACTTAAAACATTCTTCTATTCTACTGTCATACCATTGACAAAATGCCCCAAAAATGCCAAAAGGGCCAGCTGGACTGCATGGCCATGAGAATGCTGATGTCATGGCCATGAGAATGTTGATCCCTTTGTAACTGTCCTTCCAAGACCACTTTGTTTTAGGTCTAGAGAGCGTCCATCACTGCCCCTCAGTCCCACAAATTGGTTTCTCTCTGGAGGAAAATTTGCTGGTGCTCATGCAAAGTGAATCCCCTTACCATAAGAGCCCTGGGCAGCCCCCATCGAAGGTCCTTTCAAAATCTTGCTGGGTAGATCTTGTAATAGAAACAGAATTTGTCTGCAGAACAGGTGCCCCTGGCCCACCCAGCTTGCCCAGATGTTCCCTGTCTAATCTGTCTCCACAGACCCTAACTAGTCTCTGGCAACCCCCCCCCCCCTGCAAGTTTTCTAATACACCCCTATGTCTATCCCACACATACCTGAAGCTCCCCACTGTTTCCACCTCCACCACTTCTGCTGGCAGTCTGTTTCAGGCATCTACCACCCTTTCAGTGAAGAAATATCTCCTCACACCTCTCCTAAACTTCCTTCCCTCCAGCTTCATCTCATGCCCCCTGGCCCTGGTGCTCCTTCTCATTTGAAAGAGACTCCCATCCTGCACCCTGTTCACCCCATGAGGTACTTGTAGGTCTCTATCATGTCACCTCTCACTCTC
Source organism: Neoceratodus forsteri (assembly GCA_016271365.2). Lineage (NCBI taxonomy): Eukaryota > Metazoa > Chordata > Ceratodontiformes > Ceratodontidae > Neoceratodus > Neoceratodus forsteri. The sequence goes on from CM057453.1 coordinate 130,944,547, forward strand.
CTGTCTTTCACGGCATACATGTTGAGATCCCTCTCCCTCTCTTTGTAGACCTTTTTGTGCAATCCCAACACCATTTTAGTTGCTCTCCTCTGGATTGCCGCCACCCATCCTTTCCAAAGTGTGGCCTCCAAAACTGGATGTAGTACTCCAGGTGAGGTCTCACCAGTGAGCCATACAGTGGCAACACCACCTCTCTCCTCCTGTGGAGTTGCCCCTTCCTATGAATACCAGCATCCTGCTAACCCTAACCAATGCTTTGTCTTTCTGCCACTTCGAAGTCATTAGATACATTATGATAACCCCAAGGTCCTTTTCCTGTTTAGTGATCATCAGTACCTCCCCCCATCCTATACTCAGTGCTTGCACTCCTATGTCCTTGGTGCATGATTTTGCACTTTTTGGCATTAAATTCCAACTGCCATGCTTTGACCACTCCTCAAGTTTCCCATGATCCCTTCGCATTCTCTCCACCCCCTTCTAAGTCTCCACCTTATTGTAGATTTGGTTATTGTCTGCAAAAAGGCATACCTTCCTTTCCAGTTCCTCAGCAATGTCACTTACAAAGACACTGAACAGGATCAATCCCAGCAATGAGAACTTTGGCACCCCGCAGGTCACTCTCCCATCATTAGAGAGAGTGCTACTTACCACCACCCTCAGTCTCCTATCCGTTTAACAGTTTCTTACCCAGTTCACCGCTTTGGAGCCCACAACTAGGCTATCAGTTCTGGCTGGGTACATAAAATAAAATACAGAGATAGTGTAATAGCTTTTAATGATATGGCCTAATCACGGAATAAAGTCAGCCTTAATAGCTGATATGTATATCACTGGGTCAGAAATTGGCTGAGTGGCAGGACACAGAGGGTGCTGGTAGATGGCGTTCAATCTGAGGAGAGGGAGGTGACCAGTGGGGTGCCATGTGGGTCAGTACTGGGGCCAGTTCTCTTCAACGTCTTCATAACTGACATTGCCGAGGGTCTGGAAGGAAAAGTATGCCTGTTTGCAGATGATACTAAGATCTGCAACAAGGTGGATATGCCGAAGAGGGTGGAGAAAATGAGGACCTAAGCAGGTTGGAGGAGTGTCCAAATGTGTGGCAGCTTAGAGTCCATGCAAAAAAGTGCAAGGTCATGCACCTGGGGCTCAGAAATCCAAGGGGAGAGTACAAGATTGGGGGGGGAGAGATACTGGCAGCCACCAAGTAAGAGTGAGATCTGGGGGTAATCATATCTGATGACCTTAAGATGTCCAAACAATGTGAAAAGGCTGCAGCAACAGCCAGTGGGGTGCTGGAGTACATAGGGAGATGTATCACCAGCAGGAAAAGGAAGGTGGTGATGCCACTGTACAGATAGTTAGTGAGACCACAGCTGGAGTACTGTGTTCAGTTCTGGAGACCACATCTCCAGAAGGACATAGACAGAGTGGAGGCAGTCCAGAGAAGGGCTACCAAGATGGTGCAGGGTCTGCACAAGAAATCCTATGAAGAGAGGCTGAGAGAACTAAATATGTACTCCCTGGAAGAGAGAAGAGATGGGGGGATATGACTGAAACATTCAAGTACCTCAGGGGTATAAACAAGGTACAAGAGGGTAGCATCTTTTAGAAAAGAAGATGTAAAAGAACAAGGGGGCATGATATGAAGCTAGAGGGGGGTAGGCTTAGGGGCAATGTAAGGAAGTACTTTTTCACAGAAAGAGTAGTGGATGCTTGGAACAGCCTCCCGACAGAGGTAGCGGGGTCAAAAATGGTTAAGGAATTCAAGAATGCATGGGATAGACAAAAAGGTACCATGGCAAGGGGGATGAAAGAGTAAACCAAGGATCAACTAGGGTCCATGGTTTTTGCACTAGATAGGTAAAATGGGCAGACCAGGTGGGCCACATGGTCCTTGTCTGCCATCAAATTCTATGTTTGTATCACCCATCTGAGCCACAACTCCTCAAATTTTTCTGTGTGATGCTTAATTCCTTCCATACGTTTTTCCATTGTATACATGTCAATCATTAATTGATGCGAAAGTTGTATTTACAGGGGATCTTCCTTCAGCTACATTCCGGTAATAACTTTTTTGCCTAATAAGATACAAACAGACAGCAGTTTCCTGATCTGTGATTGTCAAAACCCTTCTGGCATATCTATGAAAAGGACTAAGGATGGGGTTATATAGATAGTTGGATTAAATATGTCCTGTAACTGTATTTATAATTACTGGTCAGCAATTTTTCTCAATGGGCTGACCAAGTTGATATTTGCCATAATAACCTGTGGGTTATTACAGCATTCATGCACACTGTCATTCAAAATCTGTGCTCCCTCATTGGCTTCCTTTCTGTGCAAGGGCAGGCTTAACAGTTTTGTAAACATGGCAGCTCTGTCTCTTGCTCACCAAGAAGCCACCAACTCTCCTTATTTTTATTTATTTTTCACCTCTATCTGGTTGATTCTACCTTCTACATAAAAAAACAAACAAAAAAAAAAAACTCTTATCTGGTTGATCCTGCTCTTCATCCATTTCGGCAACTGAACCGCGTCTTGATTGCTAGCGCCAGCACGATCTCAGTGACAAACTGTAAATTTAAAAAAAAGAGAAAGAAAGAAACCGGGGACAATGAGTAAAACCAAAAAGGAAAAAGAGTAAGATGATGAAAGACCAAAATGAGAGAGGGACAGGGAAACAGAAACTCTGTGTGTGTGTGTGTGTGTGTGTGTGTGTGTGTGTGTGTGTGAGATTGTGCGAGACACATGGTCACCAAACTCGGGCTGAAGAAAAATTGCTCCCCGGTAATCATAAAAAATTAAAGCATGGGGTGGTGTGCATACTCAAATTTAATGAACACCCTTGGTGTGGAATTCTTTTATAAACGCCTCAAGCATCGCTCTCGGGGTTTGTGCAGCATCCCACACCTTGGATGTGCATTAAATTCATGCAATGCACACCGCCCCATGCATTATTCTCTATATAATGCATCCCAGAATATCTGGATTTTTGGGCATTGCCAAAATATATGCGCATGAGATGCTCTAGATGCACCACATTTTCTCCAGCAAGCAGGTATTATGGAAGCATTAAATTTCACCTGCTGTACCGGAGAATAGAAGAATCTAGTTATACATTTCCATGAATACTCCTTCCAAATATATGACAAAGTAGGTTTATTTATTGTTATCCATGGTCCAGCACCCCTGATGCCCCCACCTCGCAGGCAGCAACATATGTAGGTACATGTACTAACCTTAGGGCGAAGACACTTATCATATAAGCATAAGTCTCAGGACCTGTATTCTGTTACACTCCATTATGTTTTACGTAAGCAATAAGACATGATGGGGTGTGCATTACGGTGTGATAACTGGGTTTGCAGTATAGCCTAGAGGTTAGAGGAACGAGGTGTGAACGAGCTTGATACATCCAGCAGACTAGACCCGAGTTTGATTCTCACAACCTCCACTTGCATACTGTGTGACTCTGAGCAAGTCACTTAACCGCCCAGTGCTCCCAGGTTGCCTCTGAAAACAGGCACTTGTGCCTAGTGGGCCTTACCCGGTTACCAAAGACTAAAATAAAAAAATAAAAAATAACTGCACTCCTAGGGGCATAGTTAGGCACCAGGCCGAAGGCAGAGTGCCAGTCGTCCCTAGGCGTGTGGTTATCACACCGTAATGCACAACCCCGGAGTGTCTTATTGCGCTTATAAAATGTCCCTTTATTTTTAGAAGCATTTTTTTTTTTATTTTTAAACACATTTTTAAATAAGTAAAAACATAAGTGAATCTGTGCTTTTAACATAAAATAGTCCTTCTGCCTATTGGTGCTAGATTAAAGTAGTGTTATACAGAGTGTGCCTCCCTGCCCACTTAAGTTTCATATTCCCCAGCCAGCCACAACAATTCACAAATGCTGGTTCTCATTCTAAGTATGACACATAGCCCTCCTTACTTTGTTTCATTCTCATCACTCTACAAACAAAACTAAAAAGAAGCCATAACAGAGGCTTCTCAGTTCCCCAGTGCTGCAAGCATGAGCGTGGTTCAAAACTGCCACATTTACTGACAGCATCATGAACTGCTCGTTCTGTCCTAAAAGATAAACAGCAGGGTGAGACATTTATCATCTTCTCTCTCTGTTTATATAGTTATAATGTATGGGGAGCCCTTATTATGTATGGCATACTGCTGTCTAATAATCTTGTAATTTCACCAATTTGACATCAGCGCTATAAACCTTGCTTGCCTTCCTCACATGGGTGAGATTACAGAATTGAATCCAGTCAGGTGCGCTGAATTCTAGCACCTGAATGTTGGTCGCGCTACCGCGATCGGTTTAAACTGTTCAACAGAAGCCCACAAGCAACAAGTAAGAGCCTTTCCCGTTCTGTCCTGCAAGTATTTACCGTTGCGACCCCAGACACTATAAAAGACAATGGCTGGGGTTATGAAGTTTACCATGTTGAAAACCCCTCGCAGTCGTACTCTGATAGAACCTTCTCGAGCTTCGCTTCCCGAGGTTTACAAGGTTGGCCCGGCAACCACTTGAGGAGTTTACAACGTGGTAAACTTCATAACCCCAGCCATTATCCTCTGTTTATTGCCTACTTTCTTCATTCTGTTTTGTTTCCCTCTGTGTTTCCCCACATTCAAGAAATGGAATGTTTACCATGGAATACAGGGATTCAAAATTCTGCTCAGTTCTACTAGCAGAATGTTCTTCTACTAATATACTGTACACACAGACAATAAAAGCCTGTTTTATAGCCAGAGACTCATGTATCTCACTTGTCAGGGAATGCAGACGAGAGTTCCCTGATGAGCAGGGAAAGACAGAAGGGAGATTTTTCACTGTTAGCAAAGAAACAGTTGTAATGAAAACTATAAACAGTACTTAATGATTCTAATTTGTTTATGTGTGTAAGGAGAGTGTGGCGATCTGGTAAACATTTAATTAATTTGTTTGATTTTATATTTAAGGTAGTTTTAAGTTTAGGGCCCAGTTGAAGGTTCTACAGTGTAGAGGTAGCAGCCATGTTTGTGATGGAAGATCAGTTCTGGTTGTAGGGAGACTAATGAAAGATAGGTCTGGTTGTAGGAGGCCTGATCTGCTCATTGTGGAATGTGGTTTAGGACCAGGATGACTGTGTGTATACAGAGAATTAATGTACGGTCTGCTGATCTGTCTTGGCCAATGAGATTTCTAGATTTTTTCTTGTCATTTTATAATGATAACATATTATGCTTCACTGATAAATATTAGCCACGAGAAATGCTTTTTGCTCTATTTTTTTACTGTACTTTCATAAGTAAGGCAACAGTGCCATCTTTAGTAATTGTACATCACTACAACTGACCTTGGATTATAGAGGTCTTACTGTATTCTTATCTATGCTGGCTATGCAACTTTTCATACTAGTTAGGATACTCAGACCACCTGTTTTTGTTCAATTATATACATTTTATGCATCTTCTTTAGCCGTTGCTATAGTAATTATCAGGTTATAAGACCCTTTGTAACATGTAGCTTCTCTGAGAAGAGAGAAACTGTCTGCACTGCCTAGGTAAGGAAAACTGGTGTTCTCCCAGTCTTCACACTTAATGGTAGTAAGCCTGTATTACTGATCTGTAATAAATTTCATTTATTACATGAGTACCGCTTGTCTGTTGTCTTTTCCTTTTGTGCCGTTTCACCTAGAACCTGAGAGGGTGATTAATTACCCCAATTACATTTTGGCGATCGTGAGCAGGGTGGAATGTACAAAGGAAGATTCACATTCAATCTATTTTGAATGTCGAATAGTGTAGTGCAATTTTCACCTATTTGGACCTACTCGGGCTTACACTGGCAGCGGCTGTGGCAGACCCACACTGTCTTGGCCTCGGGCGTGGCAGACCCACACTGGACCCCATTACACTCCCTTTGTGAGTGACAGCATACCCCCTTGGCATGACCATTTGCCCACAGGGGACCGGAAAGCAGTTGGTGACGGTACCAGGGCATTTTTACCAGTTTTCTGACTGCTTATTTGTTTGTCTACCCCATATTTGTCATGTCTGATTCGTGCACAGAACTGAGACTTGAGGTCTCAAACTACCTCACATCCCCTGGCGGATGGACAGATTTCATGCTGGACGCAAAATCTGCAGAAAAGCCATTGCTGCTAATATCTGACCAATACTTAAGAGTCCAAACAAACAACCAAGAAATACAATCTTAAAGGTCTTTTGGATGCGGCTCTACATACTGCTGTTGAGAGTCTCACAGCGCAGTGTGCATCCCTTGAACTGCAAACTTAGTCTTTAAAAAACAAAAGAGATGGGCTTACAGGCATCGGAGTTACAGAAAAAGGAGAAGAAACTAGCAGAGGGGACACAGTCACTTCATGATGCTAATTCCAGACTGATGCACTGTACTTCTCAAGACACTGAATGAGAGTTATTTTTGTTGAGACGATTGTGAAAGGTTGAAATGTGATAAGAAACAGCACATTTGAATGATATTTTGAATGATATGAATGAAATTTTGAGAGATGAGAATGCTGAGTTGAAAGATTATAAGTGTGTGAGTTGGATAAAGAACTTAGGGAAAACGATGAACTGGGCACCACGTATAGGGTGTTACAGAGAGAGGTATTAAGCAGGGCACTGCAAAAGTCTGTCACAAGAAATGTAGACAAAAGATAGTGAAGTTGCACCATCAATGGGAGGTTATTGCCAGGCAAGTTAAGGCCATGAATGTGTTTCAGTATACGCCCATTGATATTACATCATCCTGCAATGACGAGGTATGCCACGTCACATGCAAGTCCAACCCCCGTGGTGTAGCAACTTCCACCTGCCATTCGCAAGATGGTGATGCCATGTCCATGCAAATATGGTGAACACCATGTACAACACTAAGATGGCAGATCCCATGACACAGGCGGAGGGCCTGTATTCCGTAATGCACCTCCGCTTGCTCCTCTCACTAGGGGCGACGAGTCAGAGATTCACAGCATGATTAGTGATGCGATCAGTAAGATCACTGTGCCGGAGGATCAAAAGAAAGCCATCCAGGACCAAACTGACAAAATACTAAAAGATTCCGTTACTCAGGACCAAACGTACAAGGTGATCGCTGATGCAGCAGCAGAGGCTGCGCTTCGTGGGGCCATGCTAAATACTGGACTGAGTGAAAATACACATACCTCCAACCCCCTGCAAGTCACTCATTCTGTCCAGTAAATTGCACAGAGCATTGGACAGATGGGCCCAACTGTCTCAGTTGCCACTTGGAGAAAGTGAGCTCCCTTTGTGAGAAGCTCTCTCTCCAGCCCCAGTACCAGGTTCAAGTCTTGTGACAAATAGTTGAACCAACCCTCTGGGTTAAGCTCTCAGAGACAGCATGGAGTGCTGAAAACTTCACCTTTGATGAAATTGCCACTGCACTCATATGTGCAAATTCCCCAGGAACTGCAGGAACACGCTTGGCCTACAAAGTCAAGCAAGGCACAAAGGAAAGCCCAGCCGCCTACTACCAATGGTTGTGGCTTGTGTACAAAATGGATAAAGCCCTAGCAGAAGAGCAATTTGATGTAGATCAAATTGAGTACAAGGATTTGTACATTTGGAACATGTGCCCGGCCTTGTGGGAAAAAGTCAAGCTCGATATTTTCCCGGACACTGACAAGTTTGAGGATATCCTCACTAAGACAGAGCAGGCCTATCAGATCTACCTCTGCGCCCTTTCTTCTGGCAAATCTAACAAGGTAGCCGCAGTACAGCCTGCCCGACACCTCCACCCACTATACGGTGGAGAGAAACAACCCAGAAAAATGATACCCCTTCTGATGACAAACAATCACACGGGGACGGAACTACAGGAAAAAATGGAACAATAGGGACAATAAAGGTAGTTGGAAAAATCCAAACGCACAACAGTAGAGCAAGAACCGATACCGAAATGGTCCTAGCTATCACCGAATCAGAGAAGAGAACGAAACCCTCTGCAAGCTGTTGGAGGAAATTCGTGCTGAGAGAGGAGCTACAGCTACATGAACTATAGCTGCCCTAGCCCCGGCTTCGAGTCATCGAGCAGCCATAGGGAGGTTGCACTGGTTACTGGCCAGGCCGACACAACATCCAAGACAGAACCACCCGTGCAGGCCATCACTGTGCCTGTGACATCACAAGCGTAACACCCCTTGTGGTCGACACCCAGATGGCGAAGCACAGAAAAAGACCATTACGGAGACATTTGTGGTAATGGTCTTTTTTCTGAGTTTTGCCTTCCCCCAGTGTTCCGCCCCCTCCCCGGACCAACTCCGACCTGGAGTTGGAATCCTGGAGTCCGGGGGGCACAGTCCCCTGCATGGGGGGTGCAGCCCCCCACAGAAAACAATGATAGATGAGGTAGCACAATACCTGAGTCAGTATTGTGCCGTCGTTGTGGGGGAGGTCGGCATTCTCGCCGACTAGATATCTTGGTGCTTCCCATCACAAGTACACTTGTACCCATTGCAAGACATGCAGAAGGCCTTAGATGATCCTGTAGGCCTTTGATTTCAGGAACAGAAAGATGATGTTGATTTTGAATGCACAGATTGACAATTACAGGCCCCGGTCCAGGCTGTGAGTAACCTGATTGTTGACATAAACAGACAGCCTTGTGTAAAGGCCACGGTTGGGGGCTGCCAACTTACCATGCTTCTGTACACCAGAGCAGCCATGTCAGTCCTCCATGACAAGGACCCAGTCTCATCTGACTGATGTACTGGCTGGAAGACCAGTGCACAGGGTGTAGATGGTACCCAGCTGCACATCTACAGATCTAGTCCTCTACCTGTAGTGGTAAGCCACCTCAGGACTAATTGTGCCTTTGACCTCATGGTTCTGCATCATCACCTCAGCTTCCTGGGAACTGACTTCTTAGCATTGCATGGCTGTGTAATGGACATAGCCAACAGGCTAGTCATTCAAATCAAAGGACAATGTCATGATGTCACTATCCCAGACTCACACGTAGTGGCAGCTATCTCTCCCATAACAACAAGGAGTATGATGTCATGACTTTGTCCAAAAGTCATGACCTGTTTTCAGAGCTTGCACCTTTGCTGCAAAAACACCATGACATGTTTGCCATCAACAAGCACGACTGTGGTAGGATGCACACTACCACTGAAATCACAGGGCCTGACCCTGTGAGACAAAAACAGTATCCATTTCCTGTTGCAGCATTGCCATCACTTAGGAAAACTATCCAATCACTGCTACAACAAGCAGTGATTAGGACTTGTGTTTCCACTGTTAATTCACCTATTTGGCCCGTTAAAAAAATGAATGTGGCATGGAGACTCACAATTGATTACAGAAAAAACTTAATCAGGTTACTCCTAGCTGCACACCAATGGTAGCATCAGAACCTGATGTACTCAAGCTGTTGTCACCTGACAAAAAGTGGTTCACAGCTCTTGACATCTCTAATGGGTTTTGGTCACTCCCATTAGCACAGGGAAGCCAATACAAATTTGCTTTCACCTTTGATGGATGTCAGTACACTTGGACCGTCTTCCCCAACAGCTCCCTTTTCCATCTCCACATGATGGATGCTCTACAGGGGTTCTCTACACCCCAGTGTCTCCTGCAGAAGGTGGATAACTTGCTCCTGACAACCACCGCAAAAGAAGATCATTTGGCCTTTCTAGACAAATTTCTGTCTCTCATCAAGACAGCAGGCCTCAAGTGCAACCCCTCCAAGGCACAATTGTGTGAAAAGGAGGTCATCTTCCTTGGCTTACATATCACAGACCAAGGTAGAAGTCCAGCTGTCAAAAAGATCCAGGGCTTGCAAGATCTGCCACTTCCTACTAGCTTGGAAACACTCAGATGCTTCTTAGGAATGGTAAACCACTCCAGGGATTTTATCCCTGACTTAGCCTTGAAGGCCGCTCCCTTGTATGAACTTCTGAAAAAGGATGTCCCATGGACATGGGGCCCCACTCACACTGATGCTGCAACACAGCTCAAGCAGGCGCTAGCCTCAGCCCCAGCACTGGATCAGTCTTAACCCAGATCTCGCATTCCATCTGGAAACTGCCACTTCTGATGTGGCCATGTCTGCAGTGCTGGCACAAAGTACAATGGGTATTTCAGGCCCATTGCCTATGCTTCTCAAATGCTGTCCCCAGTAGACAGAAAGTACAGTCTCTGTGAAAGAACACTCTTGGCAGCCTACTGGGCTGTCAAACATTTCATGTACATCATTGGATATGCATCTGTTTTGCATACCTGTCACACCCCAACCAACTTTTTACTTTCAGACAAAGTAAAACATGGTTCAGTTTCCAACACTAGACTCACTCTCTGGTCTTTGCTTTTGTAGGACAGGGACATCAAAGTACTACCTGTAAAAATGCCATTCATCCTGGCTCATGGCCTACTCTACACAAGTAAGCCACACGACTGTGCACTCCAACCTCCTGACATACCTGAGCCAGGACCATTCTTGCCGGCTACACCTGATGTTTTGGAAAATACCAGCATGTATCGCATCTTCACAGATGGCTCCACCTCCTATGTAGAGGGGGAACAAGTAGCAGGATTTGGTGTGTTCATAGTCTATCCAGATGGCAATTTCATGTGCATTGCTAGGAAATGTACGGTCATTCCTCACAGTATGCTGAATTGGCAGCTGTGGCCTGTGCTCTAGAGGTCATGTCGCATGTTGCTAAGGATGCAATCATCTTTGCAGACTCTAACTGGGTCTGCTCCTCCCTTACTGAATTTCTACCATTCTTGGAGAGAAATAACTTCACATCCTCTGATGGCACACCTGTCAAATACAGGGATTTGTTTGTGTATATATACACACAGTGACTCAACAGTTTATTCATACACTGTACATTCATAAGGTAAAGGCTCACTGCAAAACTGACCCTTACCATGAATTCAACGATCGAGCAGACTCGCTTTCCAAAGCAGGCGCTCGATTGGGGGGGGGGGGGAGAAGAGACATGGTCGATGACTCACCCAGTCGCTGTGGCAGCCATCTTCCTAGTTGCCAACACCAGGCAGAAACCACAACCAGAACCTCCACTGGATCTTTCTGCTGCACAGAAATCTGACCCAGAACTAAAAAATGTGTTCAAATACCTAGACAAAGGAATTGAACAAGAATTACCTATTGGTAGTCCATACAAAAGACATTCTGAAAACATATACTTATCTACTGATCAGAAACTGATCTGGTATAGGAAGGACGATACGGGTCACAAACTGTGGGTTGTACCACAATCCTTACAAACCGAATTCATCCATATGGTTCACGACACCCCCACTGGCGCACAGCAGGGGGCAAATAACACCATCCACAGACTTAAAACCGTTGCCTGGTGCCCTGGTATGACCAAGGACGTGGAGCACTATGTGGACAACTGCATAGTGTGTGCCCAGAATAATCCAATTTTGGTGAAAAGAAACACCTAACTATTGCCACAATGGCAATCTGAACCATGAAATGTGATACAAATTGATTTCATTGACCCACTAACTAACTCCAGCAAGAACAAGTATGCACTTGTTGTCACAGATTTGTTTTCCAAGTGGGTTGAGGCATTCCCTACTAGGAATGACACGGCAAAAACAACTGCCAACATCCAGGTGGATCAACTGTTCTCCACGTGGGGCCTACTCCTTAAGGTAGACTCAGACCAGGGAACCAGTTTTACATCTGAGCTGATGAAAGAGACACTCCAAATGCTTGGAGTAGATCAAAAATTCCATATTCCATACCATCCTCAATCCTCAGGCCAGGTAGAAAGAGCAAATAGAAGAATCAAACAGATGTTATGCAAATTCATCAATGACAATACCAAGGACTAGGATTCCCTCTTGCCACTACTGCTGATGGCAATCAGGGGTACTCCTGCAGCAACTACTCAGTGCACACCATATGAGGTTTTGACTGGTAGAGCCATGAGATTACCCGAGCACCTGTTGATTGACCTTCACACCCCTATCGCAGATAGGGTATCTGTAGATAAATACGTTGAAAAACTGTGAGATGACATCATGAAAACACATCTGTTCACTGCAAATCAGATGGGTAAAGCTCAACAAGCAAAAGCCCATTCTGATAAGTATGCCAAAGAAGTCGACTGGCAAGTTGGAGGTCAAGTCATGCTTCTGCAATACAGACAACCGGCTCACTCATTTACCAGCAAATGGGAAGGCCCACATCCCACTGTCAACAAACTCAGCCCTGCTGTTTATCAGGTGAGAGTTCAGAATCAAAAACAGACCACCAACAAGTGGTTCCATGCTAATCAGCTCAAGTTGTACAAAGGTGACTAATTACTTTTTCCAACTCTCTTAGGGCGGAACAGTACCCCTCATTTAACAGTCCTTTTCGGTTTCTTTCAGATATACTGGCAAGATGGCTATCTTGCACCTCCTCATCCCGTTGGGACTACTTTCTTTGACTTACTCTCAAGACAAGCCCCTTACAATTGAACACATATGACACATATCGCATTTGCTTGACAAACTTAAACATACAGCTAGAGATACACCCATCTCCAGCCCCCAGGGAGTACGTATTGATGTACCCAACAAATTGATAACTGATAAGGAAGGCTCAGATGCCTATCAATGCCATGGTAGTAGCCCCAGACAAATCCACATTACAGATACAGTGGGAAACTGATTTTAATGGTTACACACTTCCTGCAGCATGTTCATCTAAAGGAACCTTTCATGGATGGCCCAACACAGGGATTGCACCAAATGGTGCTCTTTCTATTCAACAAGCTGCTTCTAGACACACTGGTCTCTACAACTTAACTGCTCTGATAGATCCTACCTTTTGTGACTGTCTCACTTCTGAGGAGTCACAATCTTTCTGTTTTCACAACTATATGGCTACTGAAGCTATGTTCCTTTCTGTAGTCCCACCCACTGAAGAACTGACTGAATGTCCTCCTCAGGAGCTTGGTCCTCCTAGTGGTCTGACCACCACTTCCCTTCCAGGAGCTTTGATTAACAATGTACAATTTATGAATGTTAGTTATTCTTAATCTTACACATTGGAATATGGCCGAGTTTGGTCTCTGTCACACAACCAACACTTCTAAATTTTTCAGTATGATACTTCTAGACACTGTAGCTGCTTGCCAAACTCGCACAAATGATCCAGTTAGTGGACCTCATGCTACTGAACACTTAAGAGTTTCTAGACCAGCACCTAATGCTAAAAGTAAATCATGTACTAAGTGTGATATTGCAGATGTTACCGGTGCAGCAGGCACCGTCTCTGGCCTTTTAGGTCAGGAATGTCAATCTGGAATAGAGCAGATATAGCTGCTATTAAAGCACAAATACTTAACTTTCAATAAGCTATTAAAAATGATGTGTTAGCAACACTGTTACATGGTGTACATGATTAAGTAAGGAAGAGCATTTTACTGTTTATAACATGCAGGAAATCACTAAAGGGTTCAACGACACTAGAAACTAAATTAATGAATTGATCTTTCAAAATAACAAGGAGGCAGACAAGCAATATATTGCTCGTGAACTTTTATGCGCCGCCTATGGTTCTTATGTAATTGCCACTGTTATCAATCTCTTCAGGGACTTGGAAACGGGATGCATTCCAGATATTATTCTTGATAGAAGAATGTCTAAATGGTATTGTCCTCACTGCAACCCTACTGCATGCATTACACTGTGTATATCAAATTCTGTCAATATTTCTATGTCTACTGCTAGAAATCTTGGGTACGTTTCACGTTATCCAAGCCAAGCACCATGCTACTTTTTTAAGAAATGTTCAGTCCATGACAACATGTTCATTACATTCATGGTGTCACTACCTCGTTTTAATCCACAAACTTCTGTCTTTGACAAACTGGCTGCTCTTAATTCCATCAGACATCTTGATGAAAACATTTACTGAGAACTAACTGACTTGCCGTCTTTGCTTGTATATCATCCTGTCATACAAGCTTGGGTCGTACCACATACCAGCTGTTGTGCCAAGAAGGGCAGTATTACCTATGCCGCTGTGATGACTTTGACATTGTTAAACCTGTAGGTGGCTACTCTCTGGAACATCTCGACTGGCCGTTTTCCTTGGGTGATGATCTGTCATCTAACCTTACTGAACAATCTTCGCAAGCTGCATCTTCAGCGCCCGCTGCTGAAACATGGCATCCCGAAGCTACCTGGAGGAGGTACATCGCTTCACATCATGGCTCATCAACCAATCATTCACTTGTCCTATACATCCACAACAATGGAGAGTTCCAACTGTACGAGTTACCTACAATTCCGATGGACATGACGAATCATATTTCCTTTGCTTATGGTGCCAAAACTTGTGCTATTAATTTTCCTAACTTCTGTTTTACTCCACAAAAAAAAAAAAACAGTAATTGGTCACACTGTGATTGCTCCTGTTCCTCTCCCTGAACCAGATGTTATGGATATTGATCTGCAATACTTGCGTGCCTTGTCTCAATATTTGCCTATATTTAATGTACATATTGACCCTTTGACACTTTCCTTGAAATCCCTTTTAGCTAGAAAAGATTCACACCTTATCTATATTAGCAACAATATTTCTAAAGCTGGTGATGCTCTTAATACTCTTATTCGCGATGGTGATTTAAGCACTGCTCTTTCCAATACTTCATTGGAATTAACTTTTAAAGCTTTTGTTATTATTCAAGCATGTTACTGTTTTTCTGATACTAACCCTTTGCTGTCTGCGACGTACTCAGACAACACCACAAACAACTTGAATTCCTTTACAAGGCTTGTGCCTCAGACTTGTAAATGACAGCTTTTATAGCTCCATCCCACTACTTTCCTTTGGCTGCTGCCTTTTTTTTTTGAAGGCAACAAGGGGGGGGGGATGTTATCCATGGTCCAGCATCCCTGATGGTGCCCCCACCTCGTGGGCAGCAACATATGTAGGTACATGTACTAACCTTAGGGCGAAGACACTTATCATATACGCAAAAGTGTCAGGACCTGTGTTCTATTATACTCCATCATGTTTTACTGATACATATTATGCTTCACTGATATATATATTAGCTATGAAAAATGCTTTTTGCTCTGTTTTTACTGTACTTTCATAAGTAAGGAAACAGTGCCATCTTTAGTAATTGTGCATCACTATAACTGACCTTGGATTACAGAGGTCTCATTGTAGTCTTATCTACGCTGGCTATGCAACTTTTCAAAGTAGTTAGGATAGTTACTCAGACCACCTGTTTTTGTCCAATTATATACATTTTATGCATCTTCTTTAGCCGTTGCTATAGTAATTATCAGGGTATAAGACCCTTTGTAACATGTAGCTTCTCTAAGAAGAGAGAAACTGTCTAGTCTGCATTGCCTAGGTAAAGAAAACTGGTGCTCTCCCAGTGTTCACACTGTAATGGTAGTAAGCCTGTATTACTGATATGTAATACAGGCACATGAGTACCACTTGTCTGTTGTCTCTTCCTTTTGTGATGTTCCACCAAGAACCTGAGAGGGCGATTTATTACCCCAATTACAGTATAAAAGATATATGTTCCAGGTACTGCCATCTGTTTCATAATCAATATCTTCTTGCTATCTTATGCTAAGATATTCTACAGAGTATCCTGTAAGCTTCATTAGAGCTCTATATAGATGCGATATCATGGAATTTACTGAGGCTCCTGCAATTGTATTACGTATCAGTGTGATAAACAGAGGTATGGGTGTATTAAGGGGGAGTGCAGCACGCTGCCTCAGCAGGAAGCTGTGGACTTGTATGCAACAGATATAATTCATAGTTCTCCAATGGTATTTGGTAATAATAGTTGGAAAATCTCAAACTTCCACCCCCTGCATGGCATGGGCAGAGAGAAAAAAACTAAATGTTTCATGTGAAGAAAAAAAATCATCCATCCTGGCTGGGGTAAATCAAATATTCCATGCCAGTGGTGTTACTAGATATCGGAAGGGCAAGGGAGCAGGGTGTGCCATCACATTACTCCAAGCTGCAAGGGAAGTGGCCGAAAAATAATTTTCTAAAGAAGAAAGCTGAGTAGCGGTATGAGGCTGTAACACCCCTCTTTAGCAGGGTTTCTATGAATTTTCCCACCACTGAAGTAAGCCTGACCAGCCTACAGTTGCTAGCCTCCTCCCTGCTGCCACTCTTAAGTAGAGGGACCACATCAGCTCTTCTCCAGTCCTCTAGAACCATGCCTATTTCTAGTGAGCGGCTGAATAAGGCTATCAGTGGGGCGGTTAGCACCTCATTGAGTTCTTTTAAAATCCTTGTGTGTATCCCACCCAGTCCCATAGCTTTATCTGCTTCCACATCTTCAAGTTCCTTCCAGACTCTTTCCTTTTGAAACTGGACTTTTGTCCACCTACCCTCCCCCATTCCTTTTACTGCCTGGTGGTCTGGTCCCCCGTGAAGACTGCTTTTTCTTGGTCATCTTCTGTGCAGTCACCTCTTCTGCCCTTTTAATCCCAAGTATTCCTTCCCTTGCTTTCCTTTTCTCACTTATGTATCTAAAGGAAGTCTTATCCTCCTTAGTGACCGCTCTGGCGATTCTTTCTTCTGTCTAGGTCTTTGCTCTCCTCACCGCCTTGCCTGCTTCCCTCTGCTTTATTAGGTATACCTCCCTGTCCTTCTCCTTCTGTGTTTCCTTGTACCTCCTAAATGCCACCTTTTTTCTTCCACCACCTTTGTCACTTCCTTAGAGAACTATAATGGTCCCTTTTTCCTTCTGCCTTTAATCATTTTCTTCACACAGAGGTTGACTGCTTTAATTATGCCCTCCCTTATTTTTCCACCACTGTGCCTCCGTCCTTCTCTGGCAATCCTCCTCTTTGAGATGGTTTTAGAGGAAGTTACCCATTTCTTTAAAATCCATCCTCCTAGCTGGCCCAGTGCCGTGGAGGGCTGAGGCATCCGTGCTTTACCTCCTGCCACGCTGCAGACCCGTGTTCGTGGTGTAAGCAGGTCGCCGGGGGTCAGCCGGGGAAGGAGAGCATTGAGTGTCTGGAGGACAGCTCTCCTCTCCCGGGGAGGGGCGGGGATAGAGTCCGCTGCTTGCCTGTCCCCTAGCAGCGGCTTGGGATGGTGCAGCGGACCCACATGAAAGGGGTGGATGTGGGCAGATGCCCGGCATGCTACATGCAGAAGTGTGCACGAATCGGCCATTGGCATCACTGCACGCCTCAACTCCACACTCAGGGGACGGGCGAAACAAGGAAATACACCTACTGGCAAAAATGATGCCGGCCCCTCGCAGGTGCTTCACCTGGTTAGCTGGCAGATAGCAAGACATCCAGAGGTGAGTCCAGTAGACGCTGGGGTGATGGGGCTCGGGGAGCTGGTGGAAGGGGGCCAGTCGGGAAGTGGGGGGAAAAATAGATAAAAAAAAAAATAAAATAAAATCCATCCTCCAAAAGTCCAAGACCCTCATCTTCATGTGGTTAGCCTCTGTTTCTGTCTTACTGATAAATCACACTTTACAGTAATCACTGGTACCCAGGGAACTGCCCACTGTGATATCTGCAATGCTGTCCCTTCTGTAAGGGAAAGGTCCACCAATGCCCTGTCCCCAGAAGGTTATTTGACTAACTGCCTGAGAACAGCCCCTTGCAGGGAGTGATGGCCCCTCTCCTTGCCAAAGCTACAGCTGGAAGACTCCACTCCATGTCTGGCAGATTGAAGTCATCAACTAGCATCACACCCCCCCCCCAATTCGCCATTCTGAAAATGGCTTCCCCAAGTGCTTTATCCAACTCCTTTACTTGTGTTGGAGGTCTGTACACTATTGTAGCCTGTCTACAGGGTGACTCATAGTACCTGCAGCCCTTCTTTTTTTTATGGTGCCCCTGTACTTCCATGGCCTTGATTCCTTCCATCATATATCAAACAACCGGTGGGGGGTGTCTGTTGGACAAATCTAACAGAGTTCTTTGACTGGGGGACCAAAGAAATAGATCACAGTGGGGCAATGGACGTGACCTACTTAGTTTTCTGTACGACTTTCAACAGCCTTGAATTACAAGGAAAACAATAGAGGACAATGGTTTAACCAGAGGGTGCTGGAAGAATGGAATGGGCTACCAGATGAAGTGGTTATGAATGAAAACATGGAACAGTTTAAAAAAATCGTTGGATATGGTCATGAGGACAAGAAGCAGGGTGGGATTCAAGAACTAATCAGAGACAAGTCCATATGGCTCATCGCTGCTGACTTGGAAAATCCTACAAATCCTATGAAACACCGCACCACATAGGAGACTCAAAAGGAAACTGGGCAGCTTAGGGGTGTGACCTAAGGTGGTAAATTGGGTAAGAAATTGGTTAAGGGATAAGAGACAGAGGCTGGTGGTATGGATTCACTCCAGAGAAGGGAGGCAAACACAGGGGTGACACTGCAAATAAGTGGGAAGGGAAGGTCTGCCTCTTTGTGGATAACACCAAAATCTGCAATGTGATGGACACTCCAGAGGGGATAGAAAGAATGTGCAGAGGCCCAAGAAAACTCTAGGAGTGGTCAAGGGTATGGCAGCTGGGTTTCAATGTGACAAAGTGCAAAATCATGCATCTAGGGCACAGAAACCCAGAGGTGGAGTACAAAATGAGAGAAGAGGTACTGACAGTCACCCAAACAGGAAAGTGACCGGGGAGCAATCACAGCTAATGACCTCAAGGTGGTGAGGCAGTGCGACAAGGCAGTTCGTAGTGCCAGTGGGATGTTGGGGTGCATAAGGAGGGGTATCACCAGCAGAAGAAAGGAGGTAGTGTTGCCACTAAATAGCTCACCAGTGAGACCCCACCTAGAGTACTGTGTCCAGTTCAGCAGACCACATCTCAGGAAGGACAGAGTGAAGACTGTTCAGAGGAGGGCAACTAAAATGGTACAGGTTCTGTATCAGAAGCCCTACAAGAAGAGACTGAAGGATCTCAATATGTACTCTCTGGAAGACAGTGAGGAGGGATATAATAAATAGAGACCTATAAATATCTCATGGGGGTAAATAAGGTACAGAAAGGGAATATTTGTCAGAGGAAAGATGCACGAGAACAAGGGAGCATGTAATGAAGCTGGAAGGGGGTAAATCCAGGAGAGATGTGAGGAAGTACTTCTTCAGTGAAAGCATGGTGGATGCCTGGAACAGCCTTCCAGCAGAGGTGGTGGGGCGAAAACAGTGTTGGGATTCAAGAATGCATGGGAGAGGCATAAGGGAATCTTGGTGTAAAGTGTGTGTGTGGTGGGGGGGGGAGACTTGGAGATGAAGTATGGTCTGTGGTGACAGTATAGACAGAGAAAAAATGGGCAGACTGGTTGGGCCAAGCATGTGGTGCACAGTGCACCACAACTGCATTATGACCACTAAATTCAGGATAGCCTCTGTCATGATTGCTTCCAGGTTTGGAATTTTGTTTCCACGACTCCCTGCATTCGTGTACCTGGCTCTCCACACCTTCTTCTGCCTGGCCTGCTGCTCTGCTTCCATCTCCTATTCCTGCCTTGTTTTTCAGTGAAGCTCCCCCTGACTTTTTCCTTACCTTTTTAACTTCCTCATCCCTCGTCTCCTTCAATCCTCTACCCTTGTCTAAGTTTTACCCCCCTTCTTCTTTCTTGTCCCTTTGCTTGCCTTTTGCACCCCTGCCCTATGGCAGTTTTCTCTCCCCAAGGCCCTCCCTTCCTGTTGCTCCATCATCCGGGGGGGGGGGGGATAATTTTCCTTCCTAGGGTTTTCAGTCACTGGTGAATTAACCCTGAAGCAAGGAGGGCAGGCAGGCTGATCTATAGACTCCAAGCTGTAGTACAAGTAAACACTGTCCCTTTACCTGTACTGCAGCTTTCCCCTGCTGTCCATCTTGGGAATCCAGCCTTCCTGCCCCACCAGAGCAACCAGACCTGCATCCTAAGCTGGTAAACGGTGGGGGGGGGCATCTTCAGTGGGGGCTGGTCAAGAAGCTGCTTAAAAGCAGAGTCACTCCAGGACACTTTAAAGACCACCCTTTACCTATACTGCAGCTTCCCCCAGTTGTCCATCTTAGGGATACAGCCTTCCTGCCCCACTGGAGAAACCAGCTAGTCTCGACCTGCACCTTGAGCCAGTGGCTATCGAACAGGTCAGGACTGTTATTATTCTGGCCGGTTTGAGAAGCTGCCTAAAAGGACAGCCACTCCAGGACACTTTAAAGGACTGCCCTATACTTGTGCTGAAGCTTTCCCCTGTTGTCGATTTTTGATATCCAGCCTTCCTGCTCCATTGGAGGAACCAGCAAGTTCCAACCAGCACTCTAAGCCAGTAAACTATGAAGGGGGCTACCAAGAGGGTCAGTTATGGGTATGTATAGATGGAAATGTTACAAAGTAGAAACAAAGATGACTGAGTTGTTAAAATTGGGAGGGATTAAAGCAAGGAAAATACAGATTAGAAAGGTGTTATTGTTAAGCTTAACAATATTGGGAGAGGATACTGACTTGAACAAAAAGGAAAAGCATTAAAACAGTGCATGACAATATGAGGAGTTTGGTAAATAAAATGGACACATTAAAGTTGAGGGCCCATCAATACAAGTTTGAATTGATGGAGCTAACTGGGACCTGGTTGAAAAGTGGTCATTCTGACAATGAGTTAGGTTTAGAGGGAGCCACTCACATTAGATACGACAGGCCAAAATGGGGAGTTGGGGGGTTAATATTGTATGCTGTAAACAGAACGGGACAGGTAGATTATTATTCAGAGGCTTGACAGGAGGAGTAGAATGCCTTTTCGTCTTGATCAGACAATCAAAATGACATGCTGGTGTTATTTATTCCTCATCAAAGGAAAATTTAATTAGTTTTGAACACTTAGTGCAAACAATTGATCAATTACCCAGTGACAGGAAATTAGTGCTAACTGGCGATTTAATGCTCACTGTGGAGGGGTTACAGGGGATGAACTGGAAGAATACACAAGTTCGAGGGGGGTTGACACAAGTGATAAAAGAACCTACAAGGAAGGACAGGGCCCAAAGTAAGGTGCCTATACGGGATTTAATTTTTCTGTCTTCCAAAATAAAATACAAAAAGGCAGAAGAACCAAATATGAGCGACTTTTGTGCACCATAGCCTGGGTAGCTACGTCCCCAATAGATGTTAACTGTCTACAGCAGAGATGTTTTAAAATGTTCAATGAGGACACATTTAATTACACCATTCATAATGCTGAAGTAGGACAAAATCGACCTAATACCAGATTTAGAGCTAGCTATAAATGAATGTGTGTCCACATGCATCCCTAAAAAGGAAGGAAGGTTTAAAAAAATTAAAAAATAAAAACATATGCCCAGGGTCTCAGCAAAGGTTAGTAACATTATAGAATTAAAAAAGAGGTTATAGAGAAAAGCAAAGAAAACCTTACGTACAGTAAACAGGATTGGGAAACCTTCAAAAAAGCTAGGGACAGGTGTAAGGGGACGTTAAAAAAGGAGAAAGAAAAACATTATAAAGATTGAAAAAAAACCCCACAAGAAACCAAGATGACTGTTGGTCTTTAATAAAGAGCTTTGATACAAACAGCAGTTCAAAATCAAGTATAAAATGTAACAGTCTGGATGAAATGCAGCATGCCCAGTATCTTAAACCAGTACTTTTGTACACTGCCAAAGATAAATACACCAGTTGTACATATTGAAAAGGTCAAAAGGGGTACAAAACAAAAACAATTAAAACTTATTTTCAGGGCTGCAGAGTGCTATACACTTACCTAACTTTGTGCAAATCATACCCCTTAGGTGTAGAGCAGAAGTGTGGATGGGAAGTACCGATATTTTTATCAGTTATCTCACATGGAGTTTGGAGCAGGATCAGCCTGTTCGCGGATGATACCAAGATTGGGGGGAGGGGGTAGTGGATGATATAGAGGGGTGGCAAAGACTTCAAGGGGACATATCCAAACTGGAGGAGTGGTCGGAGAAGTGGCAGCTGAGCTTCAATGTCAAGAAGTGCAAAGTTTCGGACTTCTGAGCAAAGAACCCGAGGAGGGAGTATTAGTTGGGTGGGGTTCAGCCAGGTATCACCGAGAAAGCGGGACCTAGGGGTGATAGTAATGGGACGCATGAACAACTCTGCTCAGGAGGGCAGCAGCTAAGGCCAACAGGATGCTGGGGTGCATCACAAAAGGATTCTCGTCCAGACATAGGGATGTGATCCTGCCCCTGTACAGGTCCTTGGTCAGAACGCACTTGGATTACTGCGTGCAGTACTGGCATCCATATCGTAAGAAGGCTATCAAGCTGCTGGAGGGGTGCAGCATATGGTGACGAAGATGATCCAGAGGTTAGAAGACAAAAGCTATGAGGACAGACTGAATGATTTGGGCTTGTACACCCTGGAGGAGAGGAAGGATCGGGGGATAGGATTGAGACTTTCAAGTACTTGAAGGGGATCAACAAAATCGGGCACAGATGAGTTACTTCGACTGAGGAAGAGGAGGGCCACGAGAGGGCATCGGCTGAGGCTGGAGGGGGCAGTTTTAGGAGGGAGATGAGGAGGCATTATTTTGCAGAGAGCGTGGTGTTGAAATGGAATTCTCTGCCAGTGGGGGGTGGTATCTTGTAGGTTGGTGGGTACTTTCAAAAGGGCATGGGACAGGGCAAGGGGAGGGTCTGGTTATTTCCAGTGGAGGATAAGGGGAGGGGCAGCTGCACCCTCGGGGGCAAGCTGTGCACATGAGAAACACAGAAACATAGAAGTTGATGGCAGATAAGGACCGAAAGACCCATCCAGTCTGCCCATTTCTTTTTCTACCTTATGAATGTGCCATAGGCCTTTGCTCTGCCAATGGCCTATCTATTCATACTCATTTGTATTGCTCCCTTATGCCTATCTCATGCCTGTCTGAAGTCTTGCACTGTATTCATATCCACCACTTCCTGAGGTAGGCTGTTCCATGCATCCACCGCCCTTTCTGTGAAAAAGTACTTCCTCACATTACCCCTTAATCGGCCTCCCTCTAATCTCATGCTGTGTCCTCTTGTCCCGCTATTTTTCTTAAATTGAATCATGTTAGATTCTTTCACCTTGTTAATGCCCTTAAGATGTTTGAATGTTTCAATCATATCACCTCTCTCTCCCTCCTTTGCTCTAGGGTATACATATTGAGTTCAGTTAATCTGTCCTCATATGTTTTCTGATGCAGTCCCTGCACGATTTTAGTTGCTCTTCTCTGGACTGCCTCAATTTGGTTAATGTCCTTGTGAAAGTGTGGCCTCCAGTACTGCACGCAGTACTCCAGATGGGGCCTAACCAGTGTCTTGTAAAGAGGGATTATTACCTCCTTCTTCTGACTTGTGATACCCCTACTAATACACCCCAACATCCCTCTAGCCTTACCTACTGCTTTAGAGGTCTGCTTGGATGATTTCAGGTCATCGGTGATGATGACGCCCAAGTCTCTTTCTTCCCTTGTGACTGCCAGCAACTCCCCTCCCAGCCTATAGGTGGCTTCAGGGTTTCTCTTCCCTATGTGCATGATCTTGCACTTCTTTGTGTTAAACCCCAGTTGCCACTCTTCCGACCATTTTGCTAGTTTATCCAGATCTTTTCTCATTCTGCCCACACCATCTGGATCATCTACTCTGTTGCAGATCTTGGTGCCATCTGCAAACAGACAAATGACAGACTTGATAGACCATCAGGCCTGTTTCTGCTGGCAGATTTCTATGTTCGTATGTACCCATTATTTGACTGAGGGGGACAGAGGCAAAGGCAGTATAGATAAAACAATAGGGTAACGTTTGTCCTTTATAGAGTAGGAAATAAACTTGGGTAATAATTTAAAAGGGGAAAAAGGGAAGGGGTAGGAAAAAACAAAATGGCAATTTCTGTATGGGAATGTATAAATAACGAGCATGTATTTTAAAGATGAGCTGGATGAATCACAAATAAACTGGAGGGGGTTGGAGGCGATATGCAACTATGCCTTTGCACTATCCAAGAAGATGTAGAGAACTGCAGTCTCCGTGCCTTTGATAAAAGCTAGAAGTCACTCCATCAAGAAGAGACACGATTTAGACAAGGTAACTGAAACAAGACCTGAACTTCAGAAGGGCGTGAGTGTTTCTAGCAGCAATACTTTTAAGATACAAGGACACCTATGCCAGGTCTAAATTCTGTCATATTGAAGCTGATGCAGTAAGACTGTAAATGGACTGACTGCCCCTATTCTAAATATCTGCAAGATGTACGATTGAAGAATGCTATGTAAGAATATGCATCTATGCAGAATGCCTAATAAACACTAAGTAACATAAATGAATAAATAACAGAATTTGAATATCAAACAATCCCCTGGTTTTGACCAGCTTAAAGGAAATTTTTAAAGACTGCTGCCTCATTTATTTCTTCAGTACTTCAGAAATTTATTCAATAAAAGCTTATTAGAGGGTATGCCCCCTCCTCCAATTCCTGAAAGACTGCAAAAGTAATTCTCATTTTCAAAGGGGGGGGGTGAGGACCTAATTCCCTCTAATTACAGGTCAGTGGCACTGTTAGTTTTGTCTAAATTAAAAAAAAAAATTATGTAGACAACTATACGAATAGACTCTTATTCAATCCTAACAAACACCAGTCAGGCTTTAGAAAAGGGAGGTCGACCAGCACCAGACACACGCTGTTAATACATCTAGCTGCAGGTGCACTGGACAGGGATGACTGCCTTAGAGAGCCATTCATCAACCTCTCCAAAGTATTTGATCATTTACAGTAAATCACACAGTTATGTTAGATAGGTTTAATAGTGTGGGTGGCTGTCCCTAGTGTGGTAAAATAGTCTGGGTCTTATTTGAGTGGGGGAAAAATCTACCTATGGGAGAACCCAAGAAGAAGTTGTGAAAGGTCATCCTACATAAGTAGGTTACTTAGGAAGAGGTGTCCCCAAGGGTCGAAATTGTAGCCAGTTTTATTGCTAATTTACATAAACAAATTAAAGGGGCACTGCTAACCCTTATAGGCCTCAAAGTCTATCCTGTTTAAAAAAAAACATTTTATGATTGGTCACATTCTGTAGAGATTGCCAACGAAGCTGATAATTTGATTCTGATTCCTTTTTCCTTCTAAAAGTGAAAAACAGACTGCCCACCATATTGGTGTTACCACACAAAAACATGTTTATTTACATTCCTTGATCAACTCCCACTGCATCCTTCCTGTCTTGTGAACACCCCCCGCACAATCTAACCACTCATGATGCAGTGGGAGGAAATGAGGCTATTGCATCATGGGTGGCTGTACTGTCTGGGGAGTTCCTAACATTTAAAACGTATGCAAACAGTAGATCAAAGATTTGAAACAAAACAGGACTGGGTAAAATAAACCATTAACATGCATTTCAGTTCTACTAAGAAAGAAAGCAGATTAAGAACCAGCAACATCAATGAATTTTAGAGAAGGCAAGCAATCAGAAAATGAGCGTTTTCAACTAGAAATAATTTGTTGTAAAACAGGTTTACAATGTCCCTTTAACAAAATCTGCAAACACTTGCATTAGACCGTGCGTGGGCGATACCAGGTGATTATCAATAGATAGGATTTTCAAGTTATGGAAATAAACTACAGACAGACTGCGGTAATAGAACACTGGTTTCAAGAGTCAGGACTAGTAAGTCAAAACAAGACTAAATCTATGGTCTTTAATTCACAAAAAAAAAATTCATTAAGCATTAATTTTAAGTATAGTAATGAACAATGAGGTTCAATTAATGTAGATGAACATAAATACTCAGGGGTCCATACAGATACATATTTAAAATTTGATTAATATTTTGTATACAATAAAAAGATAAACGGTCAGCTGGGAACTTTACATAGAAGTAATAAAATCTTAACAATGGCGGTAACAAGTTCAAACATAAACCAGCTCCTTCGTGCCGGTGCTGAATTACAGCAAAGTGGCATTAAGATTTGCTAATTAACACTTTATGAATAAGCTAGTGGTTTTGTACAGCAGGCTGTCTAGCTCCATATTAATACCACATTAGAAAAGGCATCATTGTCAAATTTATAAGGAACTGGGATTGGATTCTTTAGAGATAAGAATGGATGGCAGAAACAAAATACAGTTATGTCATTTAAATTAGCAAAACGCTTGACAAAGGAAGTTTCGTCTGAGATCCCAGGAGATGGTATACAAAGATATAATACAAGAACAAGTGGGATAAGGTGGGATAAGGGTCCCAAAAATCAGAATGAAGTATGGTCAGATGACGATAAACTATCAGATTCTAGTTATATGGAATAATGTTTAACCTGACATAAGAAAAATTGAGAAACAACAACATTTTAAACATGCTATCAATCTTTCTAAGAAAGAGCAATGCAATTGTTACAACCCTTAGATTAATCAGATATCAAGACTTTTAGGCCCTGTCCACATTGAACACGGTTCAGCCATAACATTTTAAAAAACATTTTAATACGTACCATGCTCATGTGTCCACACTTGTCCTACCATGTTTTACCATGGTTACGCATTGCGTCCACACTTGAAAGGCAAACCCATGGCATTAAACACAGTTTCTGATCTGTGTTGCATTGAGGGAGCAGTGATTTATGGCTCCTTAGAGGACTACAGTGGCAGCAGAGGCTACAACATGGTACCAACACCCATCCACACTGATGAGGTAAGCGTGCTGGTTTTGAAACCGTGTTGGAAACCGTGCTAAAACCCTGATATGATCAGGGTTTAAACATGGTTTGAAAACATCATGGGTGTGGATGCGAACAGTGTTTGGGACCACCTGTAACGTTCTACTATGCCTGTAATGTTACAGGAGCCCTAGTGTGGACAGGGCCTTACTAAGAAGAATCAAAATGAAAATTGATGTTCTTATTTAGCTGAATATCCATTCAATGTTTACTGTGTTAATACTTACAACACTGCATATACACAACAGTGTCTGCCAAATTTTTACTGTAACATTTGTAACAGTGCCTAGGCCTCTCAGGACAGCACTGTAAATAGGTCCCTTCCTGGGCTTAAGTGTTTTATCCCGCTTAACGAGAAACACTTTTATTACTATTGCTACTATTAAGTACTCTCTTAAGAAAGTATTCCATTTGTGGTCCCTCCAGAGCAGACCCCCAAGAATCAGAAAGGGCTGGCAGGGTGAAACCATGCTTTTCACCCAACTGAATATGAACCCATGGGACTGCAAAGTCTGGCTTACAGTCAGGATATCTGACGCTTCCCCTCTTGCTGGATCTTGAACCAAAGGAATCTTCCAAGTAGGAATGCATACCACTTCCCTGAAATCCAGCACTATCCTCACTTCTGTGAAGACTCTTGGTGAGGATGCCAAACTGTAAGGCTTTGCTGTGTACTGGTAGTGCCTTCTGCCAGCTGCAAAGCAAAGGAACTTCCAGTGGCTTTGGCTAAAAGGAACATGCATATATGGAACACTTCCTGCTCTAACCTTCAGATTGCCAAAGGGTGGAAATTCCATCTTGCAGTACTACTGGGGGGGGGTTGGGAAGAGTGATTGATTAGCTATCTAGAGTTGAGCACAGTTCACCATCACTTGTAACAGGCACATCTGTGTATAAGCTTTCTCCCTGTTAAATGAGATGGACAGTTTAAACGCAACTACCATTTTGCATGTCATAGCTATCGTGGTTATAAACCCGCCACCTATACAATTTACACTTGGTATTCTTGACAAACAGAAGGCACTTAGCCCATTATGCTTGTCTCCCACGTTAGCGTGGCCTTATTTTCCCATTTCCTATGACTAAGTGGTGATCTAGTTTTGCCTTAAAAGTATGGAAAGTTTCGGAGTTTACTACCTCTCTCGGAAGACTATTCCACAGGGGTATGACCCTCTGTGTAAAGGAGTACCTTCTCACATTCTTTCTTGTAAATACGAGTCTGAGTTACTGCTTGTGACTCCTTAACATAACATTTATATTGTTAAATTCCAAGCCTAGGGCTTCCATTAACTGCCTGTCCTTTAGAATTTTAAATGATTCTAAGTCCGCCTTTGTACACCTTAACTCCAAAGGGTAAGGTTCTAACTGCTGGATTCTTGTTTCGTATGCCTGATCCCCCATACCATGAATGATTTTCGCCATCCTACACTGTACCTCAAGTTGTTTATATCGTGTTTCAAGTAGGGACTCCATAAGGGAGTGCAATAGTCCAGATGGGGTCGAACAAAGGCCCTGTAAAGAGGCAAAATACAATTACTATGTCTCGCTACAGAAACTCTCCTGATATATCCAATGATTTTATTGGATTTTTTAATCACCTCAGTACAGAAGAGATTAAAACTAAGGTCTTGATCTATCATGATCTCAAAGTCTCTCACTTTCCACAGCCCTAAGTTGAACTCCATTCAAGGTGTAGCTATCTTGTTTGTTTTTGGCACCTACTGTAAGTGCATAACCACACATTTCTTTGTGTTAAACACCATACCACTGCTAGCCACCCAGTTCTCCAGTAATTTTAAGTCCCCTTTCAAAATATCTACCTTACTGGCATTATCCACTTTGGCTTCAAGTTTGGAATTGTCTGCAAATTTAATAAGCCAGTTGTTAATCCCATCATTCTTATCTTTAATAGTGAGAACAGCACTGATCCCATCACAGACCCCTGCCTCACTGCACTTGTCACCTGACCCACATCAGACAACAGGCCCCTGATCCTCATCGTCTGGGTCCTTCCTGTCCACCACCCCTTTACCCACCTTAGTATTTTAATGTGAATACCACTGTTATGCATTTTTTCTATCAATGTGGCATGTGGAACTTGACCAAATGCTTTTGAAAAGTCCAGAAACACCACATCTACATGTGTGTTTACTAACTC
The DNA here is from genome assembly GCA_016271365.2 of Neoceratodus forsteri. Lineage (NCBI taxonomy): Eukaryota > Metazoa > Chordata > Ceratodontiformes > Ceratodontidae > Neoceratodus > Neoceratodus forsteri. The sequence goes on from CM057453.1 coordinate 130,973,392, forward strand.
TTTCATAAAAAAACAAGGTGTTTGTTAGACAGGACCTTTGTTTCCTAAACTCATGTAGTGTTTCATCTTGTAGTTTCTTACTTTTAATTTCTACTTCCAACATATCCTTTATTAAGGATTCCAATACTTTTCCCAAAATGGAAGTTAGACTTATTGGTCTATAGTTGCCCAACTCACCCTTGCTTCCTTTTTTTATAAATAGAAACCACTACTGCAGTCCTCCAATTCTCTGTAGCTTTCCCCTTTTCTACAGACATATTGTAAAGCTTGTATAGTAGATTCACCAACCAGGTACTTATTCCTTTCAACATGCTAGGATGTAGGTTGTCTGGCCCAGCAGATTTGGAGGGATCTATGCTGCTTAGCTTCACCATGATGGCTATTTTAGAAATCATAGTATTCTGATTCTCCCCCTTTGGGATGTTCAGATTCAGCACTCTGCATTATAATGTCATTTTTTACCTGGCCTTTCTCATACACTGAGCAAAAGTAATTGTTAAAAATGTTAGCCTCACACCTCGCGCCACGCCGGTGACCCGGGTTCGGGAACGAGCCCGGGTTGTTGGGGGTCGGCAGGGGAGGGAGAGGATTGAGCATCCAGAGGACAAGCTTTCCTCTCCCAGGAGGGACAGGGGTCAGAGTCAGTGCTTGGTTGCAGCCTCTGGTGGAGGCCGGAGATGCAGCAAGCGCTGACGATGCAGAGAAGGAGCGGGAAGAGTGGCAGACCTCAGTAACATGCCTTGATGTCAGGGCACCAGCCACTCCCCAAGAAAAAGAAAAAAAAACACCCTTCAGCTCTGGCGGAGATGGAGCACCGGAGCTTGCCCTCGATCTGCGGCCACCCGCCTGGCACCCGACCGACCGACGCTACTGCCTGCTCGGGGTGCTGAGGCCCACCTCGTCCCCGCCCGGCGGGGGGTAAACCGAGGCTAAATGGGTGACGGAGGACTGTCCAGGCAGGGCGGACTGCAGAGGGATGACTCCTTCGTGTCTCCCAAGGAGACCAGAGCTGAGGGGCGAAGAGAAGGAATAAATATGAGAATTAAAAAAAAAATGTTAGCCTGACTAGCACAATCGATCACTTTTTTGGTTTCCTCCCTAATGAGGCCTAACGTCTTATTCACAGTTTTGTTATTCACATACGCATAGAAGGCCTTAAAGGCCTAGAAGGCTCTTTTGTGTGTGCCAATCTGAACTCGTTTACTTTTTTATATATGTATCTTTGGTTACTTTTCCTCAATTGTTGCCTATACTTGTGTAAGTTATATTGATTATTATCCCTTTTCATGGCTCTATAGGCTTTCTGTTTTTTATTGAGTTGTTTTTTGATCATGCAGGTGTACCACATGGGTACTTTTCCCCTTCTATTATACAGTGCCCTTTTAGGTACATATTTATCCTCCAATTCTAGGATTTTGTTCTTAATTTTTAGCCATAGATGTTCTGTGCCAAGAGTATCGGTTTCCCAGTCCCACGCTTCAAGTTCCCTCATAATTCCTTGAAAGTCAGCCCTATAGTAGTTTTTGGTCACAGTTTTGCCTGTGATTTTCTTGGGCTTGACATGGAAATTGAATAGTACAATTTTATGGTCGCTATTTATAAACAGCTCCTCAATCTCTATTGTTTCTAGCCTTTCTGTAATAACTAAGTCTACGGTATTCTTATCTCGTCGGTTCATTCACAACTTGATATAGTCCATTATTCACTACAGTATCCAGTAGCAGTTGCTCTTGTTTATTAGATGACTTACTAAGGTCCCAATTTATTCCCAGTGCATTGAAATCTCCCAGAAGTACTATTTTTTTTTTTATCACTTCACTTATGTCATTCGAAAGATCGACCTGATTTGACATGTCTATGTCAGGTGGTCTGTAACACAGTCCCACTGTAAATTTTCTGTTAGTACTAGTAATTTCTATCCATAACGGTTCATTTTTTGGATTTGCTGGCTGATCTATTTCCACCTGTCTACACAGTATATCCTGCTTTACATATACCGCTCTCCCTTATTTTCTGTATTGTATTATACTAAACACACTACAAATGGAGCATTTAATCCCCATTTCTCCTGTGGTAAGAGTACCTACGTTCAGATCCATTTCCTTCATGGTGTTGTAAATCGGTCCCTGTAACTGGGATAGTTAAGCAAACATGTAGTAATCCAGAATATCACCCTGTAACCTAACTAAGTGATCCAGCTCTTTGCTCCAATAATCCCCCCGACCACCACAAACGACTACTTGAAGGTCCTTCAGTTGTTGGTTAAATGATTTATCCCCCATTACTCGGGTTCAGTTAGCAGCTTGCTTCTTATAGATTACATACACTTGTAAGTAATACATAATTCAAGTAACTGACCATCCAAAGTTTTTAAATACCCTGGCCCGTTCCCAGTCTTCCTCGGCTGACGCCAGCAGATGCTGCCTGCCTCTGCTCACATCGCCTCCGCTCTGCACTTGCCTCCGCTCACAGGAGGCAGAGCTTTTTATGGCATGGTTTAGGCTGATGTCATCAGTCACTATGGGTAATGTCACTCCTATTACCAGAAATGAGCCGACTTTTGAAATTAAAACTGCCTTTAAAAAGGCTGCTTAAAAACAATAAGGGAGTGCTAAGGGGCTTCCCTAGCCACCACCAACAGCAGTGCTAGTCAAGTCTTCTGCAGCCCTTGCAGTTCAGGGGTTACAGACAGCCGTTTCTCTCACAGTCCCAAATTTAAAAGGTAGATGATAATAAAACACCCTGCTTTCATCAGAAGTTTGACCATACAGAACAGAACTCTCATAGCCCCATTCCTATCCTAGCCTCCGCTCGCAGGAGGCAGAGCTTTTATTGAGTGCTTTAGGCTGACACCACCAGTCACTACGGTAATGTCGCTCCTATTACAAGAAACAAGCTGACTATTGAAATTAAAACTGGATTTTAAAAGGCTGCTTAAAACCAATAAGGGAGCGCTAAGGGGCTTCCTTGGCCACCACCAACAGCAGTGCCAGTCAAGTTTACTGTAAACCTCACAGTTTGGGGGTTACAGGCAGCCGTTTCACTCACAGTCCCAATTTACAAGGTATTTAATAAAACACCCTGCATCTGCCAAGCTCACTACTGATAATGAAACACTTACTACTCAGTTTTGTACATTAGGGAACCTTTGTTAACATCAGTAAACATTTAACATTTGCAGAATAAAAGAAAAACTGTCCTGTAGTATTTTATTTCAGATGTTGGCATAGTCTGCAGTACAGTTCTCGACTGAATCCATTATGAAATCAGAATACGCCTGTTAAAGAATTCAGTTATCTTCATTCTGACAACCTTTTTCTTTGTGTATGGTCCCCAGACCTTCTCAGCAGTAGTAGGGAGCATTCCAGTTTGGCTCCAGGCCAGGATTCTGTCCCACAATGTACCATAATGTTGACAGTGGTGTTCGGACTTCTGCTGGCATGACTACCACTTTTTCCCCAAATGTCCTCCAGGTCATCCTCCTGCTTGTGCACAACATCACTATGTATGCCATCCATGCCCTCACTAATGTTGTCCTCCTCCAACTCTGTTTCATTGTCTGCAAGGTGACAGCTGTTGAGATTAGTCTGCTGTCAGACCATCTGGAGCTGTCACTGGATCCTTCTCCATTTCCATCGTGTCAGCAGCAGCAGCAGCACTGGTGGCTCTTTCGTGGGATAAAGAAGTCAGTTTTTTTAAGACATCGTTGGATTGTCAGGGCAGTCACTGAGTCCCATGCATGCTTAAATAAGTGGACGGCATCCAACAGCGAGCTGCGGTTGCCATATTGTATGGCATTCAGTTTGTAATTTGTATCAGGCTCCTAACACACTCTTCACAGCCCACACACACGCACTCGTGCTGCTTCACTGAATAGATGATCCCCTGATCAAGGGTTCAATGATACAGGTTGTGTTTGGGGGAAGGAAAATGAGCATGATGTTGCATAAACCAGGGACTTGGGGACCAGAAAAATGGTCCAAAATTAGAGCAATTTTCCTGCCTCTCAGCTTACCTTCCCACACAAAGACCCAGTCCGTGAAGATGTCACTGGTTGACCAGTCAGACCAATAAGCTACAGGCAGATGGTACACACCTCTAAAGCATCTGGGGACAGCTGACTTGCCAGCTACGAGAAGTTCTTTTTTTTCTTGCTTCCATCCGTGTTACAAGCCAAAACCAAAACTAAGACATGTTTCTTTGCTTTTTGTTTGGCCAAGTAAGTTCTCACTTTTAAATGTGAGTGTCCCATAGCCCACACATCGAGCAAACACTCCTGTCTCCTCACAACTGAAAATGCTATGGGGGCTCAGTTCTAGCAAGCAAGCCTAATCAAACACCAGCCACTCAATGACCAGCACTTACAGAGTCTGCATTAAGTTTTTCACCATGGGCACGGTGAAAACCAATGTTGTTCCTGGTTGTCCACTTCTGAAGCCAGCCCTCAGAGGGGCTGAAGTCCAGCTGGCTCAGAGCCTCAGCACCTCAACAAGTGGTCTGGCTTTCTCAGCACGCAGTGGTCCAGTGATAAGGGCATCACTACCACAGGCATTTCGAAACCACCTCAAAAGCACGTCCTCCACCTCCTTTCCTTCTCTTCTGTGCTTGTAGCTGGGGTTGCTGTTCTGATGCCACTCACTGAACAGCTGACCTCGCTGCTTCTATAATTCTGCCATCATTGATCTGGGCAGTTTAAGGTGCTGTGCCAAATCCCTCTGGCTCAGTTTCAGTAGCTCGTCCATTATTTTTTTGAGCACTTCTATCTTTGTGCTCAGAGACATTGCTTTTCATTTGCCGGCAATCACAACTCTCGCTCTCTCTCTATTGTCGGAGTAAGAATGCAAGTGAAGTGACAGCAGGGGTTTAACAGCACTTTAAATACCTTGAAATGGCTGACTGTAATTGCATATGATTGAGGTGATAATTGGCACTGACAGATTGACTGCAATACAACAGGTGAATCACACAGCTGATAGCAGCCTGAAGTGCCTGAAATAGCAGGTGCTTACAATACAGTACATGTGGCGTGCATTACTAGGGCCAATGATTTTCCATTTTCAACGGGAAACACCAGTAAATAAATTCTGTCATTTTTAAAACAGCACATGGGAGTCAATTTTTCATTAAAACCCCCACTTTCTACCAACTTCTTAGGAAAAACCCTCAATTTTAAAGATATTTTTGTACAAAATATGAAGATTTACCCATCAATTTTTTGTTGGGGGGGGGCACTTTTTAATATTTTGCCAAACAGAACTGGCCATTTTTGAAAACGGAAAATCATTGGCTCTATATTACTGTAATGTCTAAGAGATCCAGCCAGCCCTGATCGGGCCAGGAACCCCTCAATTTTCGAACCGCAACAGTGGTTCAAAAAACCGATGGCACATTCATAAGGTAGAAACAATGGGCAGACTGGATGGGACTTGCAGTCCTCATCTGTCGTCAACTTCTATGTTTCTATGTATCCTCTGTGTGCTGCAGCTCAGCAGAATCTGCAAGGGATCCAGCCAGCCCTGATCGGGTCAGAAACCCCTCAATTTTTGAACCACAATAGTGGTTCGAAAATCCTCTGTGTGCTGCAGCTCAGCCGAATCTGCAAGGGATCCAGCCAGTCCTGATCGGGCCAGGAACCCCTCAATTTTAGAACCACAACAATGGTTCGAAAATCCTGTGTGTGTGCTGCAGCTCAGCCGAATCTGCAAGGTACTAGCCCTGACTTTGAATTTGGTGCCAGTGTAAGCTGATCTCCCAGTGGCAGACACTTTCTCCCACTGCTCACTTCTCTAGCTACTATATTCCTTCTGTCTCTCAAGCTGAATTTTCTCCCGGCCTCCATTAAATGCTCTCATTCTAGTGGGAGACCATGCCCCTGCTTCTCAATGGGCAATAATTTCAGGAGCACTCCTTGCTTTGGACAGCCCATTCTGTGCTCTTAAAGGGACACAACTCAACCTCTGGGTTGTCTCATTTGTCAGCAAAGTGCCAGAATTTAAACAGTGGGGGCAATATCTCCAACAGCAACCACAAACTACCTCCACAAGACAAATCACCATGTCATTCCAAGCTGCTACACCATCTCAGGGTGCTACACCGGCGATACTGTTTATCCTTACAGGACTCCTAAGTGGAAGTACACCCTTGCCATCTCCCCTAACTTCCCAGCAACCAGTGCCAAATGTATATAGTACCAAAATATCTGTCATAAACCCGACAACTGCTACCCATGAAGTACATGGGGCCATCCATCCAGATCTAAGTGATCAATGCTACATACAGTATATTGGCAATCCACATGGACACTTCTCCCTCGACTCACATTCTTCCAGGGAACCTATGCATGGAGCCACTCTAGTAGAAGGAATCATACCCACAACAACAAACTGCTCAAGGAGAACATTAAAAGAATACTTTTAATGCTTCTAGCATAGATCCTAATCCAGGACCAACCCATAACTCTATCTCACCACTGAAAAGTACAGGGACACTTACACTGGCATCAATTAATATCTGCAGCTTCCTTCCTAAACAAGATAGCCTACAGGTGTGGATCACTCAGCATAATCCTGATGTCCTTTCTGTAGTGGAAACCTGGATCACTCCTGACATACCTGATGCAGCAATTTATATCCCAGGATACCTAGTATTTACTAACATACTAAAATGCCAACAGAATAGGCCTAACGGTCTTTCGTGTCTGCTCGCTTGGTCAGCCTCCACCCTGGGTGCTGACCTTGCTGCCCCCCTCGCCTCCTCTGGCTTCTCCCTTCCCAGTTCCTGATATTCTTGCTGCATTGGATTTTGCTTCCAGAACCCTTCCCCTGTACCTGTCCCACCCCCTCTTGAACCCCTCCACTGTCTCTGCCTCCACCAGCCCCCTAGGCAGTGCATTCCATGGCTCCACCACCCTCTCAGTGAAGTAGCACCTCCTCCTTTCTCCCCTGAATCTTCCCCCCTCCAGCTTCCACCCATGCCCTCTAGTGGCCCCCTCCTCCTTCCTTCAAGCACCCTGACTGTTCCTCCCTATTTACCCTCTTCATGTACCTGAAGACCTCTATCATGTCCCCCGTCCCTTCTCTTCCAATGTGTACATATTTAGCTCTTCGAGCCTCCTCCTCATAGGTCCTGTCCTTGGCCCCAAATCATTTTGGTTGCCCTCCTCGGACCCTCTCCAGGAGGGTAATGTCCCCTTTTAGTGTGGCCTCCAAAACTGCACGCAGTACTCAAGGTGCGGCCTCACCAAGCAGTTATACAGAGGGAGTATCACTTCCCTCCTTCTGGAGGTGATCCCCCTAGCGATGCATCCCAGCATCCTGTTGGCCTTGGCTGCTGCCCTCCTACAAGTCTCAGAGTTGTTCATCTTGACATCCACCACCACCCACAGGTCCCTCTCAGCCATCGAGACTTGTAGCATTCCCCCAGGGTGTACACTTGGCCTGGGTTTCTGGCCCCCAGGTGGAGTACCTTGCATTTCCCTGCATTGAACCTCAGCTTCCACTTTCTAGACCATCTTTCCAGAGCCTCCAGGTCCCCCTGTAGGGCCACCCTCCCCTCCTCCCCATCCACCACCGCCCCAGTTTTGAGTCATCCGCAAAGAGACTAATCTCACTCCTGATTCCTGTCCTTATGTCAGAGACGTAGGTGTTGAAGAGGAGGGGCCCAAGGACTGATCCCTGTGGGACCCCACTAATGACCCTCCTTGGGGATGAGACTATCCCGCCAACTACAACCCTCTGTGTCCGGTCCTGGAGCCAATTGCCTATCCATCTGATTATCTGGTTCCCCACCCCCATTTCTCCCAGCTTATCCAACAGGCCCACGTGAGGAACAGAGTCAAATGCCTTGCTGAAGTCTAGAAAGAGGACATCCACTGGTCTACCCAGGTCCAAGGCACTCGTCACCCAGTCATAGAACTCCACAAGGTTTGTCTGACACGATTTCCCTGGGACGAATCCATGCTGTCTATCTTCCAGGCACCCTGACTTTTCCAGGTCCCCCCCCAGCCTCTCCTTGACAATGCCCTCCATCACCTTGCCCATCACCGATGTCAGGCTGACAGGCCTGTAGTTCCCTGCCGCCTCCCTTGATACCCCCTTGTGGATAGGCACTATATTCGCCACCTTCCAGTCCTGGGGCACCCACCCTGTCCTCAGAGAGATGGTGAAAAGCTCTGCCAGGGGTTTCACCAGGACATCTGCAAGTTCCTTCAGCACTCTGGGATGTAATTTATCCGGCCCCGGTGCTTTCTCTGTCTTAAGAGAGCTGAGGGCTTCCCTTACTCTCTCTGCTGTGATTTCCACTTCTGGTACTCTTCTCCCTGCTTAGCCCCCAGCCAGTGATGCCTCCCCTCTCCCCAGACCTCACTGACGGTAAGGGTCCCCCCTCCTCAGTATCTCTGTCTCCTCCCATGTATGATGCAGCACCCCATCTTCCTTGGTGAAAACTGAGGTGAAGTACTCATTTAGTACCTCAGCCTGCTCCCGGTCTTGTGCCCATCTCTCCCCTGATTTAATCCTGCTAATCTGCCCCTTCACCCTTCGTTTTTCCCCAATGTATCTGAAGAACCCCTTGTTCCCTCTCCTAATTTCCCTGGCCAGGTTCTGCTCCTTCCTTGCCTTAGCCGCCCTCACCATCCTAGTGGCCCTTCTAGCCATCAGCTCATACTCCCCTCGATCCCTTTCACTCCTTGAGCACTTGAATTGCCTATAGGCTGCCTTCTTTCCCCGCACCACCTCCTGGACCTCCCTGGTCCACCAGCAGGGTTTTCGGGCCCTACCGCATTTTGCTCTTACTCTTGCACAGGTGCTGGTAGCATCCTGCACCCTCTCCTGATGATTTCCACCTACTATCAGTGTCCATGTCTGGACCCAATCACATCCAAATGCTCCTAAGGATCCTTCCCATTTCCTTAAAATCTGTCCCCTGAAGTCAGTTACCTCCGTCTTTGTGCAGCCTTCTAGCCCTCCTAGGTCCAGGCAGAGACCAGACCGTGGCATGGTCACTCCCGCCAATGGGTCCCTTACCTCCAGGCCCCCAATCTGGTCACTGTCTGCCAGGACCACATCCAGTACCAAGCGCCTCCCTGGTTGGTTCCCCACCTGCTGAGTTAGGAACGCCTGAAAGACATCCAACAACCTCTGTTTCCTGGTCACAGAGGATGTCATAGTCTCCCAGTCTGTTTCTGGCATGTTTAAGTCTCCCAACACCACCACCGTTCCTCTGCCCAGTCTGCAGTGTCTCCCAACATCTGCCACCAAACTCTCCTCCAGCTCCTCCGCCAGGGTAGGGGGTCTATACACCACCCCTATTTTTACCTCTTGCCCCCTTGTTATCAAGGTGACCAAATGGCCTCCACAGTTCCCTCCGCCTCCTCTACTCCCCCTATGCCAATGCAGTTTTAACTATCATTGCTACCCTCCCTCCTCCCTCCTCCCCTGTCCTTCCTGAACATAGTGTAACCCTCCAGGTTCAGGTCCCAGTCATGTCCTGTAGTGGCCCAGGTCTCAGTGACCGCTGCCACATCCACTGCTCCCTCAGTTAGCATCGCCTGGAGCTCAGGCATTTTATTTCCCAAGCTCCTGGCATTTAGCAGGACTACCTTCCACCCTTTCCCCTATACTTCCATTTCCCCTGCTCGTGTTCCCATGGGGATTCTGTTTTCCCCTGGTCTGCACTTTACCAGTCGGCCTTTTCCCGCAATCCTCCAGCTCCCTAGGGGGGTGGAGACAGAGTCCCTCCTTTATCGGCACCCCCTTGACAGCCTTTTCTCCCATCCCTCCCCCCTTCACAAGTTTAAACCCCACTTTTCACCAATGAACCCCTCTATTTTCAACTTAAGGATTCCCCTTCCCTCCAAATTGAGATGGAGTCTATCTCTAGCATACAGCTCCTTATCCTCCCAGGTCTCCCCCCAATCCCCCATCAACCCATACCCTCTGGCCTCACACCACTCCCTGAGCCACTGGTTTATCTCCCTAATCTTCCTTTTGTGTTCCCCACTAGCCCTTGGCTAGGCATCAGGACAGACTTTCCAAGAGAGGTGGAGGATGCGTGATATACATCAAGGACACGTTAAAAGGCCGCGCCATCCCAGTACCTAACACTAGTGACCAAATACAAATGCTGGCTATCAAGCTGCTCCTTGGTGCCCATAATAAAACACTTACAGTGATCTCAGTTTACATCCCACCAAAGCATACCACAACTGGGTTCATGTCTCTGATGAACAGCTTAAGCAACCTGTGCCAGCACTCTGAAATACTAATGCTAGGTGATTTTAATATCAGCTGGCTCTCCCCCACAGCTGCTGCCCACAAGGATGCACTGTCTACCATCCACTTCTCACAGCTCAATGAGACCCCTACAAGACTAAATTGCTGAGCTGGGTCTGGCACCTTGCTGGACTAGGTGCTCCATAACCAGTCGGAGCATATAACAGACATCACTGTTCTCCCTGACTGCCTTAATGACCACTCCCCTGTCGCTTGCTACTGGTCCAATAAGTATTGCAAACTACCTGCCAGAACCATTACCAATCAGGTTCTAATCCACAACCACCTGGAGCAGTTGAAAGTGGTCAGATATTCACACCAGCAATGTTGACACTGAGCTTGAACAGTTCATTAGTAGGTTCAATACAGTCTGTGACAAACATGCCCCTCTTAAAACAAGAAAAGTAAAGGGTGCCAGCAATCCATGGATTACTCTCGCCCTTATTGAACTCTTAAAATCTAGGGATCGCCTCTGGTACCCAATCCAACCTCCAAAACGGCAAGAAATGAGTGCACCAGAGTGGTCCAGACCGCAAAAAGTCAATATTGTAAAGACGCCCTATCTAAAACTTAGAATAACAGCAGGTCATTCTGGAAAAACATTCATGACATCACAGGGAAAGACCCCATGTCAACACCCAACATGACAAACATAGAAGAAACCCCATCAATGGACCCAAAAGTCATCACAGACATGTTCAACAAGGCGTTCTCAGATCTGAGCAGTGTCCTCCCACCAGACTTCTTCAACCCTACCACCACTAGTGACAACTCACTGAACCAGGATCTTCGCCATGACCACCCTCCATTCTATTTCAAGTCCGTCTATGAAAGCAAAGTGAGATGCTATCTTAGGAAAGTGCTAGGGAAATCCAGATACAGCGAGGGTTCCCTGGATCTCAAATTTATCAACTTCACACTTGAAGAAATCTTAGTGCCTCTTACTAAAATAATCAACCTTTCACTTAACCTTTCACAATTCCCAAGGAGTTGGAAACCTGCTATGGTCACCCCAGTACATAAGAATGGGGACCAGGCACAGCATGGAAACGACTGCCCGATTTAAGAGTCTCCCACAATTTTCAAAAGCCCTGAAGCGCATCATGGCCGACCAGCTGGAGGAGCACCTGGAAACCTACCAACTGCAATGTGCCCAACAGCATGGGTTTAGGCATGGGCATAGTACCATCACTGCCCTACTGGAATTTACAGGTTTTATCAATAACTCACTGGAACAAGGGCTCTTGGTTGGGGCAACATTCATAGATCTAATCAAGGCCTTTGATACTGTGAACCATACACTACTTATTGACCAGCTTACCAGCACTGGCCACTCCTCAGACACCACCAAGTGGTTCTCCAGCTATTTAAACATTCACTCCCAACAAGTAAAAATTGGAGATGTCATCTCTGAAAGTAGAAAAGTACGATCTGGAGTCCCTCAAGAATCCATCCTGGGAGCGCTATTATTTAGCATCTTTCTGAATAAGCCACCGAAGTCCTGTCATGGCAACATCCTACTATTTGCAGATGATGCTGTAATATATACTAGTAGTAACCCACATCCAAAACACCTTCAGGACCAGCTACAGCAAGGCTTTGCATCTGCCGAAAAATGGTTCACTGATCAAAAGCTAATGGTGAACTACAAAAAAAAAAAAAAAGACCATGCTGTTCTCCAGCATCCACAGCAAACATAAGTCCTTCCCCCTTATAATCTATAACGACGTGGGATCACCCTTGGAACAAGTACAACATTTTAAATATCTGGATATAACCATCGACTCCATGCTGTCCTACACCCAGCACATAGATTCAACCATGAAAGCAACACACAGGCGAATAGGCATGCTTTACAGGCACAGACGCAACCTGATCCCTGAAGTGCTGAACCTAGCCATACATACTGTAGTTCTGTTATCCCACTCGCTGACTATGGCATTGTCATCCACAGATCTGCCTCAGGCACCGCGCTCCAGCATATTCAAAACAGCCCTAAATAAAGCCTGCCGCTTTCTAACCTGGGCAGAACGCTGAACCCACACGTGATCTACACATCCAGGCCAACTGGCTCCAATTCAACAATAGACTTAGATATCAAACATGACTGCTCGCAAAAAAAGTCAACCTAGGTATGATGCCCCCTGATGTTCAATCCCTGCTGGTGCATTCGATAAACCCTCACACTACCAGAAGTTCCGGCAGTCAAATTTTCAGAACTCCTAGATGCTGTACCTCACTTGGACAGTGTATTTTCACCTATAGAGCTTTGCTCTGGATAAATGCACTGCAATCAGACATTTCCAGCACAACAAAGTTGGGCTCTTTTAAGCGCTTACTTCGGCAGCGTTTAGTCACCGAGGGTACCTGTGACTGCTACCACTAAGGACTACCAAATTCTACTGTACCTGCTCCTTATGGGTATCACCCCTGACCCTCACCTACTCTAATTACTACCCTCACTTGCACTTATCTCTGGGGCCCACCTGCCCCCACCTATCCTCTCCCCCTCTTCTCTCCTCTCCCTATCCCCCATCCCCACCACCCCACCCTCCTCCACCCTCTCTCTTCCCTTATGGCCTTCTGCCTCTTTCACTCTGTATTTAGTAACCTAGTAAACTCAGGCATACATTGTACAATGCCTCTGCTGTATGTAAGATGTACCTCTGATCACTGTTAGTGTCCTGAATTTTCATCTCCCTTCTGTTTGGACATAAATGTATTTAGGCCTGGTGACACTAATGTAACTACTGTAAATGTCAACCTGACTGTGTTATCATACTGACGTGGAACCTATTTGAGGACCGTCAGCTCAAAGGTCTTGAATCCAAAATGTTAATTAATAAATAAAGATGGACAAATGGCAGACAGATTTTGCCCATTAAAACAGCAGTCGGGGGGGGTTGTGGCTAGCTGGCAAGCATGGCAGACGCTTCCTAGAACAGCTCCCCGGGGCAACGTCCTTTAAAATGCCTTTACAGCTGAATTATACCTCTGGTGATATCCTAACTCCCTGAGAAGATGGCATCTAAAAACTCTAAAAACAAACAAGCTAAACTACAATTTGAGGCTTGGTTCCAGTCAAAGAAAAGCAAGAGCGACCCATGCGGTTCTGGGCCTTCCTCCCTGGGCGCTAGCTCTGAAGGCGCACTGGCAGACGCCAACCTGATGGAGCGGACTAAAACTCTTGCAGGAGTCCCCGACACACCACTGCAAATGCAACAAGACATGAAATCTGGATTTAACAACTTGAACACCCAGTTTGCTCACCTTCAGTCCGTGGTCACAAGCCTTACTGAAACCACCACTACACATACTTCACAAATTTATGAGTTGGAGAAAAGGGTGAGTGATATGGAGGACTCCTATGCTGGGGTCACTGCGTAGAGGAATGGTCTGCTGTCTACTACTGCAGAGCTCCGGGAGCATCTCGATGATCAAGAGAATCACTCCCGATGCTCCATTCTTAGTATCATTGGACTGCCTGAAGGGACAGAGGGCAGGAATCCTAACGTGGAGATCCATCACTCGCTAGTAAAACACCTGGGCCTACTGGAGGAGGCGGTGAACTTTGAGATTGAAAGTGCTCATCTGGTGGGACCACCGCCAAACTCAGGGGACTGGCTCCGGCACTGCCTAATTGAAAATCTGTGGTATGGAGACAAAGAGACTGTGCTTCGGAAGGCTGAATCACTGGTTCCCATAAACTTTGAGAACATTATAGTCCATATCTTCCAGGACTTTAGCCGGGAGCTCCAAACTAAGCGCCGAAAGTTCAACCAGGCCAAAAACAGGCTCTACAGGCTTGGTTGGAAATTCTCTCTTATCCAACTTGGCTGCAGGTGGACAGGCCAGGACAAAGCCCCCGATATTTCACTTACCACAATACAGAGGAAAAATGCATCGAAGAGGAGGAGGCCAAGAAAGAGAGAGTGCAGCCTGATGCAGAGTAAGGTGCTCTCTTACATACTAAATGTACTTAGCTGACTGATCTGCAGGATTAGGCCCACACTGATATTTCTCCAGCCTTTTAATCTATGCCCGGTGCTCTTATTTCCTCTTTGACTATCGAGAGGCTTATGGAGGATGTAGATGGTTGTAGCGGTAACCGGAGGTCTATGTCTGGTAGTGGACTGCTTTCCTGCACCCCTGACCATGTCTAGGGACCCGGGTTCCAGCAGGGAGTGCCTAATCTGGATACGCCTTATTGGGCTTTCAGGGGAACGTGATTTGTATACCCTTTATGTACCCTGCATGGTATGATGGAATAGGGGGGAGATGGGAACATTTGCATTTGTTGTCTGGGAGGCCTGGCGAGAACTATGTCAGCTGTCTCACTTGCCTTAATTACCTGGTTTGTGCATCTGTGTGGGGAGCATATGCAAATTGACTCGTGCCTTACACTGCCTACTGACTTGTGGGGCTCGGGGGGAGTTCCTTCAACCTTGGACACTGATATGCGTGTCTCGCTACGCCATCTGTTTGTATGGGGACTTATACAGCCTACTTTGGACGCTGAGCCTCCTCGCGGTTGTTAATGAGCCATCTGCACAAGCCCGACCGTGCTAGGGGCACAGGTAGCAGCGGGCTGGCTCTCTTCTTTCTTTTGGGCATCCAACCATTATCCTCACTTGATGCCAAGGAGAGGAACCTATATACTTTGTGTGGGCTTACTATTGACTAAAACCTGCTGGTGCTCTTTTGTGCACTGCTGCATGTCTGCTCCACCAGTGTTGATGCTCTAATTTTGCACTGTTATTTCTAGTCATTTAGTTACATAGCCATATCAATGTTGTGTTAAGTTATGATTCTACAGTTTTCAGCTGTTTTATATGCTGCTCGATATGCATGGGCCGTTGCCAAACTACTTAAGGCAATTGATACAGGCAAGATGTTTTATATCTGCCTGTTGTTTGTAGTAGGAATTCTAGTGGGTTTTAACTCGCGTGGAGGGCAGCAGTCCTATATGGACTTAGACTGGGAGGTTCTGTTTATGTTATTGGAGGGAGGCGGGATCCTCATTGGGGGGAGGAGAGATGTTGATTAAGGGGTCTCTTGAATCATTACTGTATGAGCTTGAGGGGAATGGAGGAGTATCATCCTGCCTGTACCCAATACCGCTGTCACTGGTACATGCTAGGTTGAGGCCTCAACTAGGAGCTATACTGCCTGTTCGACATGTTTGGGGTAGTTGTCAAGGTTTTATATGGGGGATATTAATTCAGTTCTTGGAGAGGCAGGGGGAGAGGGGGCAAATGGGGAAAATGTGGATGTTTGCTTACTTTGTGTCAGATGGAAAAATGGTTTGAGGTGGCTGTAGCATGATGGAGGATGATCTTAGATGTATATCCTGGAATATCAGTGGCCTCAAATCTATTATAAAACGTAAGAAAGTCACTGCAGAGATTCACAGGCACAAAGGGTCAATTGTATTGTTACAAGAAACACACTTCTCCCATACCGAGTCACAGAAAACTGCTGACTTTATTGGGGGCATATGGGTCTCCTCAACATTCTCCTCAAAAGCTCAAGGGGCCTCTATTTGGATTCCTAGGGGATCATCAGTTCAGATCTTGGATAGATTGGTAGACCAGTTTGGCCGCTATACATTGGCAAAGGTTAATACCCCTGGTAAGGGTGTATTTTTGATTGGCTCAATATATGCCGAAAATGTGGATAGTCCCAGTTTTTTCCAGAAACTGGTCCTAGACATGGCCAGCTGGGAGGGTCCTTGGATTTTGGGGAGGCGATTACAATTGTGTTTTGGACACGGTACTGGACTGGTCAAATAAGCCCCGTGCCTAAATTCCACAATGCAAAAGCCCTGGAGGCACTGCAAACTGACTTTGACTTAACTGATGCTTGGTGGCACCTCTACCCCTCAGGGAGGGAATATAGCTTCTACTCGTATGCCTACAACTCATATGCACGCATAGACAGGCTGCTGATTTCTAGTACTTTAATACCAGATTTGGGGGAGGCGGGATACTTGTCCATTCTGGTATCAGACCATGTGTTGCATCATATTACTATTCGAGGTACGGGGACCCCCAGTTGGCTCTATAGCTTGGAAGCTAGACCCCCTCGTCTTGAGGAACCAGGAACACAGTACCTTTCACACATTGGGGAAAGCTTGCAAGAATTTTTGGAATTCAATCGTCAGGTGGCACCTCTCACTCTGCCCGCTGGGAGGCCTTAAAGGCCTATGTGAGTGGGCAAACCATCTCCTTTGCCTCACATCTTAGAGGGAATGAAACCAGAGAACTAGAGCTCCTTAGAAGTAAAATTGCAGCCTATGAAAGGGCACATAAGTTACATTCTACAGCAGCCCTCTCAAAAGTTGAAATGGAGGTTCAATACCTTGTCTAGTGTGCAACTGGAAAGAACCATCCTCCTATCCAACTCGGGAGCCTACTTTGATGGGGACAGGGTAGGGAAGTACCTAGCCTGGCAGTTGAAATGAAAGGAGATAGTGAAAACTGTTAGGTTCAGGATGTATGGGGAAATCTGGTGCAGGGTTCCAGGGAGATAGGTAATGCCTTTGGTGTCTTCTACAGATCCCTTTATACTTCTGAATGTGACCCTCCCAGGAGGAATATGACAATTTCTTTGAAGGGATACCCCTTAATAAGATCAGTGGGGAGGAGGATGAGGGGCTGGACACACCCTTAACTAAACAGGAGATTCGGGTGGCAATGAGGTCTCTAAAAATTGGAAAGACCCCAAGGCCCGACGGCCTCCCTATTGACTTTTATAAGGCCTTTGAGAGCCAACTTTTGGCCCCCCTGTTTGATGCTGTGGAGGAAGGTCTGTTAAAAGGTGAGTTACCCCCATCCACACGGTCTGCAACAATCACAGTATTGCCAAAACTGGGTAAAGATGCTAATTAAGTGTGCTTCCTACAGGCCAGTTTTGCTTCTCATGGCGGACAATAAAATTGTGGCAAAAACCTTTGCATCTCGTTTAGAGGTAGTACTCCTGGGTATTATATACCCGGACCAATCTGGCTTTGTGAAAGGTTGTATGGGGAAGAAGCATAACATTAGACATATGCTCAATATCATACTCAGGTGGGCCTGCACTAAAACATCCCATGGGACTGCAGTTGTGGCTCTTGATGCTGAGAAAGCTTTTGACCGTGTGGAGTCCGGGTATCTGTTTAATAGCTTGGGTAGATTGGGGGTAGGCCTGTCCTTCCGTTCTTGGGTCCAAGCCCTATACCAAGGCCCTTTGGCACAAGTCTTGGTCAATGGAGAACTATCTAGCCCTTTTAAATTGTGCAGGGGCACACGCTGGGGTTGCCCTCTGTCCCCACTGTTGTATGTGTTGTCGCTGGAACCCCCTCTGGTCTGTTGCACTCATTAATGCAAGGAGAACCATTGCGCAATTGTAAATGTCACCAGCCCCTCCATCAGTCATTAGATGGGTGCAAAATGTAAAGTCCTACATGATACCTGAATGGGCACAGTTGAGTGCCCAGGGCAAGTTATCTCAGTTTTGGGATGTCTGGGGCCCCTGGCTGTTAGCAGTGGAGGCTGACCTTATTCTGGACTGAAGCCCGGGCAGCCTAGTATGTACAGAGTCTAGTGTGTACAAAGGAGGAAAGTATGAAAATCTGATGGTATACTATTACGGTAGAAAGAGGGGTTGATAAAAATTTGGAGTAATTCTTGTATAAGGGTTCAAGACCATCTATATACAAATGATTGTTCTTCACTCTGCATACTGCAATCCTAATGTAATATCTGTAGTGTCTCTTTGGAATTGTAACAAACTATTGGACACGTCAGTATTGTACGTCTAACAATGTTCGTAATCTGGCTGAATTGTAAGTTTATCCACATTCTCAATAAAAAACATTTACAAAAAAAAAGCAGTCAGTATAAATGGTGGGGACCATACTTCCATCACTTACTGGTCTAATGACACGTTTGCTCAGTCCTGTATAAACCACTGCTCCCCGTGCTTCTCCCTAGAATCAATAATTAACCCTACAAAAAATGGCTGTTCATTTGGAACATGGAACAATATGTGTGAGAGACCTCCTCTGGACCTATTTCACCTTGGGTTTTGGCTGAAGAAATATAGGTTACTCATCTGTAACTATAGTTCTGTTAGTGTTATTCAGTTCACATCCACACTCTGGCAGTTAGCTGGATACAGCAAAGTCACCAGACGTCTTCAAGCTAAGCTCCTCCCACTACCCATGACATATGTTCTCTGCCTCCTCCCCTTTAATGTCAGATCTACATGCAGGAGGCAGGGATCCATATGTGGGAGGGCAGGTGGGTTGTGTGAATCTGAAAAACTATTACTAACAGATCTATGGCTACTGGTAAGTAATCTAGTTCACTATCCACACTCTGGCAAACTCTTACCAGTCCTCCAGAACAAGGGGGCAAGACACACATCCCTATTTGTCAAAGAGAGACTGGGGACTGATGCCCCAAAAGCAACACTGCAATCACTCAGCATGTCAGTACTGTAGTGGGAGAAGAACGTCTGCGCTTTACCCCAGGGTGCAATCCTGCATAACTCCGCAATGGGGATATCCCTGAAAGCAGCCATAGTGGCAGAGTGGGCACAATACAACCTCAGCTATGCACTCTCTGTGGAGGCAAACAGGTCCACCAAAGGGGTGCCCCACTGGGAGAACAGACTGTGCACACTACCTCTGAGTGGAGAGAACACTTGTGAGATGCCTTGCCCACATGACTGAGAACATCCGCCAGCTGGTTGGAGACACAGGCCACATGGATGGCCAAGAGATCGGCCTCCAAGCTGCACATGAGGGTCCACATGTGGAGAGCTTCCCTGCACAAAGGCAGGGAGTGCATCGCACTCTGCTTGTTGAGGCAGTACATGGCCGTAGTGTTGTACACCTGAACCACCTAACCCAGAATGTGAAGAGCAAAGGCAGTCAGCGCCAGCTGAACTCCTCGGAGCTCCAGCAGGTTGATGTGGCACTGGGACTCCTCTTTTTCCCCAGGTAGGTGCCCCAGCCCACTAGAGAGGAGTCGGTCCTCAGGATGACCGTCAGTTCTGGGCAGACAAATGGGATCCCTTCCTGCAAATGTTCCAGGACTAACTACCCCTGGAGGGTGTCCCACATGCACTGGGTCACATTGACCAGCTGGTAGAAGTGACCCAGATGCTGAGACCACTGGCTGGCCAGCTCCCACTGCAGAGTGTTCATTCTCCAGCAGGCCCATGCTGGTGCAGGCCACCATGTAACCCAGGAGATGCAGGAATTCTCAGGCAGGGTGCAACTGCCCAACCAGAAATGATCAGGTAAAGGAGAAGACAGCCTCTGCCCTGTCTGCCGAGAGCCGAACCCTGACTCTGCAAGAGTCGAGCTCTACCCTGATGGAGTTGATCATCTGTGAGGGCATGAGGTCCGACTTGGCCTCGTTGATCAGGAAGGCCAAGAGAGATGCAGGTCTGGACGGCCAGGTCCCTGGACTGCTCCACCTCCTGCCTGGAGGGACCTGCGATCAGCCAGTCATCCAGGTAGGGGTAGATCCGGACTCCCTGGCACCTCAAGTAGGCTGCCACCCTTGCAATGTACTTGGTGAAGACCCTGGGGCAGAGGATAAGCCAAAGGGCATGGCCTGGAATTCGTAGAGGGTTCCCTCTGCTCTGAAGTGGAGGAACCGCCGGCAAGATGGACAGATCAGGATGTATAAGAACGCATCCTGTAGATCCAGGGAGCAGAACCACACATTTTGCTCTAGTGATGGTATAATCTGAGACAGAGTTACCATCCTGAAGGTGCATGACCTGATGAACTTATTCAGGTTGTGCATATCTAAGATGGGGTGCCGGGTCCCCATTTGTTCTGGCACCAGGAAGTACCTGGAGACAAATCCTGGGTGTTCCAGAAGGTCCGCGACAGGAACCACAACATCCTTGCGGAACAGCTGGGTGATGTCATCCTGAAGGGCCAGAAGAATGCCTGTGGATACCATGTCCTCCTGTGGGGCACAGGCTCGGCAAGGTGGGTACTGCTCGAATTCCAGAAGCAGACCATGATAGACCACTTTGAGAACCCACCTGTCCATGGTGACAGTGGACCAGACAGAAAGGAAGTGGTGGAAATGGCCCCCCACAGGAGGACCCAGGGGTGGCGTGATGGGCATGAGGGAGGCACCCCTCATCCCATCACTGGGCAGGCTTAGAGATGGAGGAGGGCCTGGCTGAAGAACCACTGGGGCTTCTTCCTCCAGGCTTGCAGATGACTGAGGCAACTGACTTCAGCTGAGGTCACCAGACCTGAGCCTGCTGCCCAGCTCGGTGCCAGGCTGCTTTGGCCACAGGAGAGGTGGTGGACTGAAACAGTTTCTTCTTCTGCTGTTTGCAGCCCTTGGGATCCCCCTGGGTGGATGTCACAGAGTCCAAGGTGATACCGGACTTTTCAGTGTGGGTGAGGTGCCTCTTGACCTCGGGCTGAACAGGTTGGTGCACAGGAAGGGGACATCCACCAGCTTGTGGTGGGTGTCTGCTGTGAAGGTCAAGATCCCCAGCCAAGCCCTGCAGTGCATGGCCACTGCAGCCACCACAGAACGGGCACTGGAGTCCCCAATGTCGATGGCTGTCTGGAGCTTCTGCCCTGGTCCCAGACCTGCTTGACTGTGGTCTGGAGGTCCCCTGGAAGACGAGGGAGCACCTCATCCAGAGTGCCCAGCTTGGCATGAGAGAAGTGGGCCATCAGGAGGGCCGAGCTTGCTGGTGAAGGCCAAGCAAAGAGGCAGCGTAAACCTTTGTCACTGAATGGTCCAATTTCTTGGGACTCATTGTCAGGCAGTTTATCAAATTCGCCTACATTGCGGGAGCATCAACATACAGAATCTGCCACCAAGCCCTCAGCTGAGGGATGATCTGTGAACCCAGAAAGGGAACTAGCTGGAACCACATACTAGCGGGCCATCCGAGCTGACAGAGCTGGGCAGGAGGCTGGGCGCTACAAGAGCTCCAAAGCAGGGACAAGGATGACCTCTGCTACTGAGAATGTTTCCCAGGGGAGTCACCCCGGTCCAAGATCTTGGTAAACGGGTACTAAGCCCGCTTCTGAGTGGGCTCCATCTTAAGACCCATGGATTCCGAGATCAGACGGAGAAGGCCCATGAAGGAGGTAGGGTCTTCATCTGTCCAGAGACCCCCAGCTGACTCCATGTCCACCAGATGAGGGTGCAAGGAGGAACCCTCCAACTCCGAGAAGTCGCAAAGAGGGGTCAACTGCCCAATCCCTGCAGACCCTCTGTGGACAGTCAGGGGTGACTGTGACCGACAGCTGATAGGGAAGACCCAAAGCCAGCTCAGACTTCTTAGTCGTAACACCAGATATCAGCTGTTTTGCAGCGGCTCCACTGGGATTGGCAGAGATGCAGGAGGAGGCAGAGCTGGGACTGTTTTACGGGTCTGCTCCTATGGGGGTGCAGAAGGCATCGGCCGCTGTGTCGAGAGCCAGGTGATAGCTGGGGTAGAAGCTGAAACTGACTTCATATTGGTGAATACCAGCTTTTGCCACATTAGATCCTTGTAGCGCTGACACAATTTGTGCTGAAGCCTCTCCTCACCCAAGTAGGATGAGGATGAAGAGTAGCGGCGGTGCCACTTCCCGAGTGCCAAGACTGGGAACACCAACATGGGTGCGAGATGCTCGACCCAAGGGAAAAAGACCGGGACCTCAACTGCTGGGGGGACTGGTAGTGATCCTCGGAGGGTGTCAGCGAGAGCCAAGGCACCTCCAGTTCCTGGTCGATAACAAGTGGCAGTGGGTCAGCAGACTGATCCGTCCCTCCCTGGGTCTGAGTCAGGACCAGAGTCCTGGACATAGTATCGGTGTCTTCGGGTGAGAACTGGTCGACCTGTTCAAGAAAAATCTTGGCTGGAAGACTGACCTGCGTCTTGGCCAGCTGGTTTGACTGGGATACCGTGGAGCTGGCGGCCTGGGCCGATGATTCGACCAAAGTCGGATCTGGAGAAGCACGGGAATTGGACGCCTGAGAGCATTCCCAATCCCATGACTGAAGGAGAGACCATTTTTTTGGTCTCTTTTTTTAGATTTAGATTTGTGTGCCAATGAGGGGCCCTGGTCTTAAGTCAGGAGAGCCTGGCACAAATCCTTAAATGCCCCTGTGAGGGAGGGGCCCACAGAGAATGACAAAAATGTCAAAGCCGAGGGGGCCTGAGCTGCGATCTGGGCCATCACCTCTTCAAAGGCCGCTAGTTGTTTGGTGGACCCCGCAGCCATGGAAACCACCCGATGGGCATCCTTCGATTTGATCAGCAGATACCATTCGCTCAGATAGCCCAAAAGCAAGTAGGAATGGTGGCCCTCAAGAATGGACAGAGGGAAAGTACGACAGATGTAGCAGGCCTGGGGATCATACTTATGACTCAGGCAATACACGCACATGGTATGCGAACCTGTCCGGAACATCATCTGCCCACAAACACATTTCTGGAACCCCGGAGCAGACTTCTTGTCATCCATGTCAGTTGACATGAAGAACGAGCCTGAAGACAAAAGTTTTTAATGGTTTTGGAAGGAAAATCCAAAGATTTACACCAAAGGGCCTATTAAGCGTGAGAGCAGTAAAGAGGAAATCTGCTTCTTCCAGCAGAAAGGAAGATCTGGCATCATGGGGCAGAGCCGAGGGAGTTACCACCCGGTTGGGTGGTAAGGGCCAGCTTGAAGACATTCCGGTGAATTCTTAAAGGGAAAGGCAACTGCCAGACAGTGTGGATGAACATCATATCCACGTCCCTAGAATCTAGTTTTTGCGCCATATTTTTTCAATGCTCACTACATTGTGTAGCATTCAGTAATCTGCATAGAGTGATACCAAATTCACAAAAATGGGTAAGGCCCATCAAGCCACATCCCAGGACAGTGTCAAACTGAAACCAGGAAAGCTGACAGACAGTGGGGACAGGTGGGATGAGCCACAAGGCCAGCGGAAGCATGAAGCCCTCCAATGCACATTTACTGCAAGCCATCAGGGACTTGGACAAAAAGATGGAAAGCCCCACAAACAGATTTTCAGTTGTGGAAGGTAAATTAAGTACAGTTTCGGCAGACATGCAAAAGCCTACAGAGTCAGCAGCGCACTCTGCAAAACCCATTACAGGAGTCATTGCAGTAAATAAAGTAATGAGGCTGCATCTTGAATAACTCAAGAACAGAGCAAGGATTGGCAATACATGGTCGTTTGTGGTAAAAGGAAGGAGCAGATGTGCAGTAGAAACAGGTTACTCACCTGTAACAGTAGTTCTAGGAGCATATGTTGTTCATCCACACTTATTGGCATGTCCCTTTCCTCTTTAAGAATTGCCAGAAGTCTTCAAGCCGGCTTCTCCCACCCACCCGGGTGGTATACCCTCAGCTCCGCCCCATGACGCCAGATCTTACTAGAGGCCAGGTTTGTGCGTCCACAGCCAGGGAGGTCAGATGGGTCTGTGTGAATGAACAACACATACCACTCCTAGAAAGTACAGTTACAGTATGTAGGATCATACCATAACAGTAGATCTTCTAGGAATGTCTCTTGCAGTAAGCCATTACTTCTGGGAGTTCCCAGCAGGTCGCGCTATCACAAGACAGCTTCTTCCAGCAATCTCCACACCAGGAACCACCCACACAACGTCACTTCCTGGGCTGTGCCGATAAAAGTGGGTGGTTCCTGGCAGTCTCCGACCCTCGCTGGTTTCAGCTCGTAATGGCGAGGGACCCGAGGTACCAGAGAATCCCAACCTTATTTGTGTTTCCCCTGTTACAGATGGCAGGGGGACGGTGGGTGGGAAGCTACTTACTGCAAGAGACATTGCTACAAGATATACTGTTACGGTAAAATCTTACGTAACTGTACTATCTTCCACAGAATAATCTCTTGCAGTATGTCATTACTTCTGGGAGATTCCCAAGCAGTTGTATGCCAGTGGGGAGGCCAGCCATGGCATTGTGCCTTATACAGTAGTGCGGCCGAATGACCGGTAGTCGTCTAAAGACAATATCCAAGTTATATTGCCTGGTAAAGGTTTGGATAGTGTACAAGGTAACCGCATTATAATGTCGGTGATAAAATTATTGGTGAAATGAGCCAAAATGGCTGTTAGTAGTTTTCTCCTAAGGAGTTAGTCTGATCAAGACTCGATGAGGGTATATTGCATCTATTATAGTAATAAGTCATGCAACGGATTCATCCGTGTAATGGAGTGACCGGTAGGTCCCAGCTGCTTGTAGCCAAGGATATGGAAGTTGAAAAAGTCAGATTCTTTGGTGGAAAAGGTCTGAGTAAGAGGTTATAAGTATAACATGTCCTTGAGGAATATTCTGGTTATCAAGTTTCTGATATATATTAAAAATGAACAATTAGCTGAGGTTTTCAGCAAATAATTTGGTGAAATTGTATAGGGCGATTGTATGTAGGTAGTAACATGATCCCAGGGTTTAAAGGGAAACTCAAATGACACAAGTGTATCCATTTAGGAGTGTTACTTTGTAGCTTGTCAGGGAAGCATTAAAGAAATGTCTACTAGTTTGTTATAAATGATGTGAATGTATCCATTTAGGAACATATACGCTACTTAGCAGCTATCCTGAAAGTAATGCAGAATGTCTGCTACATAGTCATAAATGAGACAAATGTATCCATTTAGGATTGTTATTTAGTAGCCCTCAGGGAAGCAAGGAATATTTGTCAGTCATAAATGATGCAAATGTTCCCATTTGGGATTTTAGGAATCAGGTAAAAGCTGTTAGGAAAGTAGCAGGGAAATGTCTGCTATGTTGTCCTGTATTAGTAATCTCATTTACAAGAGGGTCCTTGAGCGTTAAACTTGGGATTGCAGACCTTTCAGGTTGTGGTATTTTCAGGGTTTCTCCCTTCACATTGGAAGTCTGTTTTGGATATTAATTTGACTGTAATGGCTATTAAATGTTTTTGTAGCCTGTAATGCTAGATTTGCGGAGGCCATGTATGGGTCTGTTCTCTCACTGGTCCCTTAATATTTCAGTGACCTTTTAGTGATATAGGATCGATAAAAGAGAATCCCATCCAGAGTAATGATATAGCATGAATGGAACTGTGTTTTCTTTTTCTTTAGGATATAAAATATAGTTATATTTCAGATATTTTACGTGAAAAACTGGGAGGGTGATCCCTTTAGTTGTTGGGTAAACAGATATCTCAGTAAGGATTCTGGATGGCGGGTAGGCATAAGCCGCATGGCTACATCCAAGGCAAGATTAATATGGGATTGTGCAGTGGGGTTGATCGACATGTCCTATGTACAATTTGGGCTTTTGTGTATTTTTTTTTTTTTTTTTAAAGTTTCATCTGTTATTTGCATTTAATTGTTTAATAAGCCTCAGTTGAGGTTGGAGTCAGTGTCCACCACAAAAGGGTTTTGCTAGAGGCAGGCAGGATCCAGATGTAATGGTCTGAGCGACCCGTATTTGATATCTGCTTTAAATTGTCCACTGTTAGGGACATACACCTCTTTGTAAAGCCTCTGTGTGTCTCTGAATATAAAGGCAGAATAACTCCATAGTTTCACTGAAGTCTTATGGAGGGGTAGGAGATCAGATATGTGAAATCACAGAGGTGTAGGCACGGTTGTTGTCAGAATGAAAAGCCAGGTAGGCCCAGAGGTAGTGTGTCTTTATTATCTGTCCTTTGTTTTCAGGAAAAAAATACACCTCTTTAGTTGTTTTTGTATTGTATGTAATAGTCTGCCTGAGGCTTACAAGTTGTCCAGAATGATTTGTGTTGCTGGACCAGATAGTTTATTGCCTGAAAGCGGGGTGTTAGCCGCTTTATGTTGTATAGCATATATAAGGCCAGGATTTGTGAGCTAGGCCTGATATCATATAGTAATGCCTATGGCAAAATATTTATTATATTATATCCCAGTCTTTAGGGGATGTCGCTAAAGGTATTAAGTATAGGCATCAGTTGTTCTTTTTCAGGCGAAGGAGATGATAAAATGCCCAACGTATGCTGGTATTTAGTATATGGCTCATCTAATTCAGTATCCGAGTATTCAGAGTACCTGGGTAATACTCTTCATATAAATTGAAAAGCATCAGGGGGTGAGGTAGCCCTGGAAAGCTGAGCCTTATCATTATCACCAGAGGACGTTATAAAATAGGGGAATTGTGCCTCCTGAAAGTCCGTGTTAGGAGCCCCATTCTAATACATCTCCTCTGAGAGGTTCTCCGTTCTGTGTGGTTGGTTCACAGAATTGTAATTCTCCATCGGTGTTTTTGTCATATAATGCATGCAATAGCCCTGAAGCTAAAATCTGATAGTTTGACCCTTTTTCACATGAGGTGTGACCCCATAATATGTAGTGGGATGTCCTCATGGGTATACAGTATATGCAGAAAGAAATGAGACATCTTTATCATCAAGTGTAGGGCCCCTGAGGGGCTGTTGTCAAAATAATAGTCTCCGTTGATGGAGAAATAGCCTTTAAAGATATGATTTCATGATGAAAAACCTGCTCCGTTGATGGGGGAATGTAGCCCATCGACAGGAGACAATAAAAATAGGTGTTACAACACTGATATACTGTAGGTACTCCTGGTAATAGGAGAGTCATAAATGCAGGCTCCATCGATGGGAAAGACAGTCCCATAGTGATATTTATGGGCTCTGTCGATGGGGGGGTAGCTCCATTGATGAGAGAGTGAAATTCATGTGCTCCGTCAATGGGGGAGGTAGTCCCATCGATGGGAGAGGTTTTCTGAGAGCCTCCATCAATGGCAGAGTGCACCCCATCAATGAGAGAGTAAAAATCAGATGCTCCGTTTACAGGAGAGGCAGTCCCGTTGACAGAAGGGGTATTTTTTAGAGCCTCCATCGATGGGGGGAGTGTGCCCCATCAATAAAAAAAGTGATATCCATTTACATTGTCGATGGAAGAGGCCTTCTGAGAGCCTCTGTCAACAGGGGAGTGTGCCCAGTTGATGAGAAAGTGATAGTCAGATGCTCCGTCAATGGGGGAGGCATGTTTTAGAGCCTCTGTCGATGAGAAAGTGATAGTCAGATGCTCCGTCGACAGGGGGGAGACAGGCCCGTCAATGGGGGAGTGTATCCCATCGACAAAAAGTGTTGTTGTGATGCTCCGTCGAGGGGGAAAGCACTCCTATGTATGAGGAGATTGTTTGTTATGTGCCCTGTTGATGATGAAGATAGAGAAGTGCCTGCTGTCGATGGGGTATAAATCCCATCGACTAAGAATGTTGTTGTGGTTGCCTTTACATTTCGGCATAGCAGGACTTAAAAGTCAGGTATTTCCTTCTCTTTTGATTTTGTTTCTGGCATTTAAGCACAGAAGTTAGTGCCGTGTATAAAGCCCAGGCACCCCAAGCTAAAAGATAAAGGTTTAGTTCTCATCAATGACTGCTTACACAGAAGATTGATCTAGCTGCTGTGTGAACTGAAGTCTGTGGGAAAATGAATGGAGACTGCCAGGAACCACCCACTTTAATAGGCACAGCCCAGAAGTGATGTTGTGTGGGTGGTTCCTGGTGTGGAGACTGCTTGAAGAAGCTGCCGTGTGATAGCGCCACCTGCTGGGAACTCCCAGAAGTAATGACTTACTGCAAGAGACTATTCCATGGAAGATCTACTGTTACAGGTGAGTAACCTATTTTTCTTGGATCGTGAATATGTTGTTCATCCACACTTATTGGCACACTCTTGGCAGTTCTCTGGGAGGAGGGAGGCAAGGCGCACCCCCCCACAAAATATTCACTTGGAAAATAGAGAATGGAGAACTGAGACCCCAAAACCAGCATCCCGGAGTGACTCAAGGTCGATGTGGTAATGGGTAATGAAGGTGTTTGCTGATTTCCAGGAAGTAGCCTGACAGATTTCCTGGATAGGGATGTCCCTGGAAGCAGACACCGATACAGCGGTATGGCTGGTAGAATGAACTCTTATCCCTCTGGAAGGCTCCATGCCTGCCAACTCATACCACAGATTTATGCAAGATGTAATCCACCTTGCAATAGTCCATTTTGCTGCAGGTCTGCCAGAAGCGGCTTCAGTGTACGTGACAAACAGCTGGTGAACCCTTCCACGAATTTCTGCCATCCTCGCCTTATAATAGGAGAGAGCTCATCTCAGGTCCAAATTATGGAGCCGGTACTCTGCCTCCAAAGTGTAATTAGGGTAGTATACTGGCAGAGTTAACACCTGGTTAAGGTGAAACTCTGACAAAGGAATTTCAGGTGCGGGCACAGGACAACCTTGTCCCTGTGGAAGACCAGATAAGGGGAGTCCACCGAAAGCACCTGGAGCTCACCTGTCCTTCTGGCAGACATGATAGCCACCAGGAAGGCCGTCTTCCACGACAAGCGTGACAACACACACTAGTGCATTGGTTCGAATGGCTTGCCCATGAGCTTAGCCAGTACCAACAGTGGATCCCATGGAGCTGGAAATTCACGCACCGGATCGGATATGTGAACCAGGCCTTTGAAAAAGCGCCCTACCACTGTCTCCCGCACCATCAGCTGACAGGGCCATGCCAATAAGCAGAGATGGCTGCCAGGTGCACCCTAAGGGTTGATGACCAAAGACCCCTTTGGACAGAGACCAAAGGTAGTCGAGAATGTTAGCCACTGGACAGGACAGAGGGTCCAGGCCCTTGCCCTGACACCAAATGGAAAATCTTTTCCATTTGAAGGCATAACATTTCCTGGTTGATTACTTTCTGGATGCCTTCACCATGGTGAGGACAACCTTGGAAAGACCCAAAGCCTGGAACTCTAGCTGCTCAGGTACCAGGCTGTGAGGTACAGGGACTGAAGGTCCAGATGGTATACCTTCCCCTGATTGAGAGAGATCAGGTTCGGGCGTCCTGGAAGCTGCTCCGGGGGGGCCTGCAACTGAGACTGAGGAGATCTGGATACCAGAACTGGTGAGGCCAGTCTGGGACTACCAGAATCACCTTCACCATGTCCCTCCTCACCTTGAGGAGCACCTTGTGGATCAAGGGAAATGGAAGGAAGGCATAGAAGAGGCCTGGGGTCCACGGCCTCGAGAAGGCATCCAACTACGGCGAGCCCTGCTGAGGGGGCAAGCATGAAACAGCCTCAGCTTGGTGTTTTCCCTTGAGGCAAACAGGTCCTCTGGATGGAGAGATCACTCGTAGCATGTCGCCTAAGTGGCTGAGAGCATCCGCCAGATGGTTTGAGGCTCCTGTCACATGAATGGCTAGGAGATCCACCTCCAGATGGCTGACAAGGGTCCAGATGTGAAGCGCCTTCCTGTAAAGTAGATGGGAGTGCATGCCACTATGTTTGTTGAGGTAGTACATGGCCACGGTATCGTCCACCAGGATTTGAATCACTTGACCCCTGAGCTGAGAAGCGAAAGCTGACAGTGCCAGTCTGACTGCTCTGAGCTCCAACAGGTTGATGTGGTATCAGGACTCCTTAGGGGTCCAGAACCCATGGGCCCTTTTGTCCCCCATGTGGGCTTCCCAACCCATGAGAGAGGCACTGGTCATGAGGATGGCCGTCGGCTCTAGGCAGACAAATGGGATCCCTTCCTGCTACCGATCTGGGGCAGTCCACCACTGGAGAGCGTCTCACATCTTCTGGGTTACGGTGATCAGCTGGTCGAAATGACCATGGCGCTGAGTCCACTGGGCGGCCAGCTCCCATTGGAGGGGGTGCATGTGCCATTGGGCCCAATGAACTACAGAGGTGCACACCACCATGTAACCCAGAAGGCACAGAAAGTCCCTGGCAGGGCACAGTTGCCCAACCAGAATGATTGGGCAAAGAAGGAGAGAACCTCCACCCTGTCCGCCTGGAACCGAGCTCTGGCTAGACAAGAGTCGAGCTCTGCCCTGATGAAGCACGTCACCTGAGATGGCAGGAGTTCTGACTTGGCCTTGTTGATCAAGAGGCCGAGTTGGGAGCAGGTCTGGAGGGCCAGGTCTCTGGACCTCTCCACCTCCTGCTGGGTGGGACCTGCTAAGAGCCAATCGTCGAGGTAGGGGTAAATTCTGCCCCCGTCCAAGATGGGCTGCCACCACTGCGATACATTTGAAGACCCGTGGGGCTGATGACAGGCCAAACGGCATGGCTTGGAACTGCTCCGAAGCGGAGGAATTGTCAATGAGACAGATGGATTGGGACATGAAAGAATGCGTCCTGCAGATCCAGTGAACAGAACCACATGTTTCTCTCCAAGGATGGTATGATCTGGGACAGAGTGACCATCCAAAAGGTGTGTAACCTGATACCAATGCAGGTCATGCAGATATAGAATGGGGCGCCAGCCCCCTCATCCGTTTGGGTACCAGGAAGTACCTGGAGACAAAGCCTGGGTCTGCTGGAGAATCCGCCACTGGAGTTACTGCCTCCTTGAGGAGGAGCTGAGCGATGTCATCTCGGAGAGCCGACTAAGTATGGACGGATACTCTTTCCTCCAGAGGGGCGTGGGCTCGGCTTAGAGGGTGCTGCTCGAATTCCAGAGGCAGTCCCTGACTGACCACTTCCAAAACCCACTTGTCTGTGGTAATAATGGACCAGGCAGAAAGAAAGTGGTGGAGCCAGCCCCCCCCGCGGGAGGACCCAGAGCTGGCATGATGGAATAGGGGGTGGCAGCCCCCGCCCCATCACTGAGCAGGCTTGGAGGAGGAGGATCCAGAACATGAACCTCGGCCTCCTTTATGGGCCTGGGAGGGCCTGGGTTTGGGCCGAGGCGCCAAGCTTGAGCCTACTACTATCACTGCTGCCCTCCTTGAAAGGACGGTTGCTGTGCCACAGGGAAAGAGGGTCAAAAAGGCTTCTTCTTCTTCTACTATTTCTTGCTCGAAGAACCTTTAGCAGAGGTAGCATCCAAGGTGGCACTGGACTGCTCAATACGCTGAAGGCGACCAGCCACACCTGGGCCAAAAATGACAGTGCCCAGGAAAGGCACATCAGCAAGTTTGTGCTGAGTATCTGCCAGGAAAGAGGAGAGTCTCAGCCCAGCCCTGCGATGAGAGGCAACGGTGGCTGCCATCGAGTGGGCACAAGAATCCCCAATGTCCAGGGCTGTCTGAAGCTGCTGTTTGGCAACAGCCTGGCCCTGATCCCAGACCTGCTTGACTGTGGTCTGCATGTCCGCGGGGAGGTATGGGAGGACTTCATCCAAAGACCCCAAGAGGGCATGGGAGAAGTGTGCCATGATGACGGCTGAACTTGCCTGATGAAGGCCTAAAGATGAGGCCACATAAACCTTTTGAGCCGAATGATCCAAGAGTTTGGATTCTTTTGGGAGATCGGTCAGTGTCGGCAGAACTGCTAGTATGCCTGAACACAGAGGTGGTCACCAGGCTCTCGGCAGAAGGGTGCTCTGTGAACCCTGCAAGAGACCCCATGGGCACCGCATACTTGCAGGCCATGCGGGCAGATGGAGCTGGACAGGAGGCAGGGCACTGCCAAAGTTCTAAGGCCAGGCCAACTACTGCCTCGGCGACAGGAAAGGCCTCTGTCGGGGTATACCCTCTCTCGAGGATGTCCGTGAGAGGATACTCCGCCTTTTTCAGGACAGGTTCCAGGGGCATCCCTGTAGACTCAGAGATAAGGTGAAGAATGCTCTGAATCCCTATCCCACCAGCCAATTCATCATCCCCAGGATGAGAATGTAGGCCGGTCTTATCTGAATCTGAGGAATCTGGATACAATGGTCGACCACCCAGGTCACCTTCAACCTACCGAGGGTGGTCCAGGGTGACAGTGACCGAAAGATGCCAGGGAAGCCCAGTGTCTGGTCTACAGAAGGAGCCCCTCCCATAGGCTGCTTGAGCGGTGGTTCCACCATGATCGGTGGAGAGACCAGTTTAGGTACCAAACCGGAGGTTTTGCTGACTCTGTGGGCAGGGGAGCTGACAATTAGCTCCAAAGGAGTTGGCTTCAGCCTGGGAGGTGAAAGCCAAGTAATGGCTGGGGTAGAAGCCGAGGTTGGCTTGTGCCCAGACAAAATCAGCTGTTGCCACATGAGGTTCTTGTAGCACCGGAGTTTCTGCCGAAGCCTCTCCTCATCCGAAGAGGACGAGGACTACCGATGGTGTTGCCTCTTTTTTGAGTGCTTGTGGCTCTTTCTTGGCTTGTCAGTCGAGGGGGTCCTAGACCTCGATCGAGATCAGATGGGCTGATTCGGTTGCTCAGGAGACACCAGCAGGACTGACGATTTCCCAGGGGTGGGGACCACTTCCTTGATGGAATTCCAGCGGGCTGGGTCTCCTCATCGGGGAAAGAAAGAACCAGAGTCCAATTGAGAGAGTCGGTGACTGGAGTCGGCGACAAGGGGTAAATCGGGTCAATGATCATTTCAACTTCGGTCGATTGGCCAGACGGCAAAGCCAAGAAGCCAGTGGCCAAAGAGGCAATTTTGACTGAAGTCGAGACTGCCGGTTCCTGGGACCAAGATCTCTCTCCATCCCAAGAACGTCTTCGGATCCCGGGTCCTTTTCCCACTTATGGGACTGAGAGGAGAGCATGCCCGCAGGACCCTCTCCCTTAGTCAGGACAGACTGGCACAACTCTTGGAAGGAACCCGAAAAGGTGGAGCCCAGGTTGAGTGTAACGAAGAAGCTCTGAGAGGAAAATTCCACGGCATGAGCCGCTTCCTCCTTGAAGACTGGCATGTGTTCCAATTGCTTGGCAGATCCCACGGTCATGGAAACCACCCACCGAGCCTCCTTTTATTTCACTAGAGGGTTCTGTTTTTCCAGCCTCCCCAACTTCAGGCATGCGAGATGGTCATCAAGGATGTTAGGGTGAAATGCAAGAGACAAAAATACGCACTGCAAGGTGTCATAGTCGACACTAAACCCAATAAACATATACTTGGTGCGGATAAATTGCACGACATTCTCTGGCTGCATGAACACCGTCGAACTGGGGAAGACTTGTCTTCCATAACCGAAGATAAGCAGTCATGATCGCTAATGCGAACTAGATGAATTTTCGGAATAACCGAAGGTTTGGAAGCCAGGGCCCACAAAATGCGGGAGCACGAAAGAGGCAACCTGAACCTTCCAGTGGAAAAGAATATCTGGTGTCATGGGGCAGAGCTGAGGATTATACCACCCGGGTGGGTGGGAGGAGCCAGCTTGAAGACTTCTGATGATTCTTAAAGGGGAAAGGGACATGCCAATAAGTGTGGATGAACAACATATTCACGATCCTAGAAATGATTTATTTTCATTTACTCGGGGACTTAATAGCACAAAATCTGGGGCTGCAACTAGAAGGAAACATCTTAAGAGCATACAGAATCACCCCAAGAAGCAAGCTCTCTACGCAAGATAAAAATCGGACCATCCTTATTGTTACTTTGAGAATGCATATCAGGGACAAAGTCTTAAATGAGTCCCCCGCCCCCCCCCAAAAAAAGGGACAAATGTGCACTACAGATGGATCTCAATCCTGCTTCTTTCCAGACTTAAGTTTTGCTACTAGGCAGCCCAGGAAAAATTTCGAAGCAGTCTGGGTGGGATTCTGGACCCTATGAGTACAACATGTCTTTCAGTTTCCTGCCAGCAGGTTAGAGTGGAGAGGCAACCTCCATGGGGACTTGTGGCTAAGGAGATCCTGGCACCAGAAAGAATAGTTACCTACCGTAAGAGTAGATCTTTGAGATAATCTCCTCCATTGAGCCACATCATGGAACTACAAGCCATCAGTGTCAGGACCACCCAAAAATATTTGCTGGCTGGGTCTGCCCACATTGCCATGACTCATCGACACCTGTATAACATGGGCATCCCCAGCATATCTCAGTTTCCAGCTGGAGACAAGCTCGGAGGATCATCAGACTAGTGGGGACCGAAGCTAGCAGGATCACACCAGGCACACAGGAGAGGATATGGAACCCTGAGTATGGATGCCATGGGGGGAAATAAAGGAGAAACAGCTTGTGAGAGCAGGCAGCATAGTTATCCATTACCCAAATAAGGGGGAAAGCAGGAGGGAAAGCTGTGTCTTAATGGAGGAGATTCTCTCAAAGATCTACTCTTACAGTAGGTAAGTATTCTATTTTCTCCAAGTGTATCTCCCTTCATTGAGCAACATCATGGAATAATTCCCAATCAGTACAAAGCACTGAGGGAGGACGGTAGGACCCAATCATCCTGAGTAAGGAGGCCTTATATAACACAACAGGCCAAAGCTGGCACGTCTACAAGAAACAATGTCCTGACTGATGCATTTATTGAATGTATGAACAGTACTTCAAGTGGAAGCAGCACCAAATGTTAGCAGCGGAAACATTTTGAAAGCATGCCACTGAGGTAGGTACTCCATGGGTGTAACGAGGATGAACAGGACCAGGAAGCTGCTTATTGTGCGTCTGGCAACAAAATGTAATACAGTAGCCCATTTGGACAGGCCCTGTTTAGTAATCGAGGAACCCATCAATTTGGGGGCAGACGCAATAAACAGCTGAAAGGATTTTCCACAATCCTTTATGTGATCAGGATTCCAAGGCAGTGCCCAACGAACATCCAGCACATGTAAACAACATTTCCCCACTATCTGTGGGAGACAAAAAGTAAACAGGAAGGTCTATAGTCTGACTTGGTGTTCTTTCAGACACACATTTCAAAAGAAAACTAGGATTGGTATGTAAAGTCACCCTGCTCTTGTGAAAAATAATAAATGGTGAATCTGCAACCAGAGTCTGTAACTCGGGATGCATCTAGCAGAAGTCATCGACACCAAAAAGTGTCTTCCATTAAAGGAAGCACAGCTCGCAAGTAGCCATAAGCTCAAAAGGAGGCACAGTGAGGCTCTGTAGGACCAAATTTAAGTCCCACACCAAAACCAGATCTCGGAATTTGGGGTGCAGAAGGAGAATACCCCTTAGGAAACTATGGGAAACCTCCAGCTGGGCCACAGTCTTGCCCTCTGTCAGGGCATAAAAAGCCGGCACAGCGGCCATGTGGATCTTTACAGAGGAATATCCAAGGCTCAGGTCCTTAAGGGCAAGAGGTATTCCAACACTTCAGGAACTGGATATGTAATGGGATACAGGGCATGCCGAGTACACCAAACAGTAAAAGGTTTCCATTTTTGTGAATAACTGTACCAGGCAGATGGCTTTCTAGCTGCCAAGAGGACATCCGCTACCACAGGGGAAACCCTGAAGCGGGAGAGCTCTATGTCTTCAGGAGCCAGGCATAAAGGTGCAGGGATTGAAGATCTGGGTGCACCAGAGCACCCTACTTCTGCATTAGAAGTCCTGCTCATGGGGGAGAGGGACAAGTGGTTCCATTGCCAATTATTGGAGAAGTGGAAACTAAATTTGTGTGGGCCAGTAAGGAGCCATCAGAATCAAGGTGGCAGGCTTGGCCCATAGCTGGATCAGAACCCTCTGTATTAGAGAGAATGGGGGAAATGCATACAGAAACCTCCCTTTCCAAGAGAGGGACAAAGCATCTCGCCAAAAGAACTCTAAGCCCGGGAGTGAGCAAGCAGAAATTCGGCAGTTTTGCGTTGTATGGAGATGCTAGCAATCAATGTCCAGATAACACCATTTTTCAAAGAGGTTGGCCACAACAGAGTCCAAGAGTTCCCATTCATGGCAGAGTGCACGAGATCTACTGAGGTGATCCACCAATGCATTCAGGGCAGTGGGGAGAAACACTGCTGACAGAAATATGTTGCATTCCACCATCCAGTACCAAACTCTCATCACCTCTCTGCAGAGAGTGTACAAATTAACTCCACCTTGTCGAATGATATAGTACATCACTGACATACAGTATTTGTGTGACTTAACAGTTGATTCCCTGGAAGGAAGGCAGCAAAGGCCTGTAGGCCACGCAGAAAGCCATCATCTCTATAGTGTTGCTGATTCCCTGGAAGGAAGGCAGCAAAGGCCTGTAGGCCACGCAGAAAAGCCATCACCTCTATAGTGTTGCTGTGAAGCACTGTATCCTGAGGGCCCCATTGTTCTTGGGATCTGAAGGGACCCAGATGAGCACCCCAGCCGGAACCAGAGGTATCCATGGTCATCACCAGCAGGAAAAACAACCTTAGGAAAGGACCCTATCTCCAGGATGGAATGGTCCAACCACCAGAGCAGAGAACAGAGAAATGGAGTGACCTGTATTAGACACTCCAGCTCATCAGAGGACTGGGCCCACTGCACGCTAAGGAACCACTGAGGTTCCTCTTATGGAGGCAGGCCAGTGGGACAGTTAAGATGGCAGCCACCATCAGGCTAATCAGTCTTGACAGACATCTGACCACCACATAATCAATGGAGGAAACCAGCTGTGCCTGTGCCACTAGTGCCATGGCACAGTCAGAGGGCAGGAATGCCCAAGACAGGCCTGTGTTCAGAACAGCCTCTATGTACTGGAGCATCTGGCAGGGGGGAAAGGACCAACTTCAGCTTATTGACTAGTACACCCAGTTGGTCTAACAATTTTTAGGTCCGAAACAGTGCGCATGCAATGACTTCCCAAGACAGGGCCTTTAACAGCCAGCCATCTATGTAAGGTAGACATACAGACTCTCCCTAGGGAGAGCAGCTGCCACTGTGGCAGATACTTTGGCAAAGACATGTGGTGAAGAACACAAACCAAAGGGTAAGACACAAAATTGGTACAGTGAAGCCCGTCAGAATGAAGCACAGTGTCACAGGTTTCCTGCATGACGAAAGGGATCAACTCCCACTGAACCTGCATTGTTTGCTGCAGTAACTCTACTACAGAATTCTGCAGTGTTGGGCTTCATCCTGCTGGGCATCACTGTAGTGTGAGCCCTGAAGCATGAACTGCAGATATTTTCTGCATGACTTGCGTTATTTTGACATGCAGGCATTTGTCCTTCAAGTTCAGCGCAACCATCCAATCCCCCTTCAACAGCAGGGGCAGGAAGAATTGTAGGGAGACCATTCTGAACTTTCTGTATTGTATGAAAAGTTTCAGTTCCCAAAGGTCTAGTACTGGCCTTAAATCCCTGGTCCATTTTGGAACCAGAAAGTACTGGGAGTAATAGCCTTGATTTATTTCTAACCTCCTCCAGCAAAAGGGCAAGATGTCCTGGAGGTATTGGTTTGGCGATGGGGGTGGGAAACTGGAGGAACAGTGAGAAGTTCTAGGGCAAGTGCTAGGGAGGAACCACTTCCAGTATCCAAGCATCTGCAGTGCTCTCCCTCAGCTTTGGAAGAAAGAGGGAGATGTGGCTTCCCACCAGAACTTCCTGAGACAGTGAGGCTGGAGAGGGGGAGGGGAGTCAGAAGGTGCTGGTGGTAGCAGGGGATGCCGGTAATAGTTTGATCTTTTGTAAGTCTGGCATGGGTACCTGGAGGCAAGTTTGTAACCTGGGAAGTGGAAGGCTGAGGTCTCTGGGAACCATGACCAGGGCCTCTTGAGTAATCATGGCCTGGATGGCCATACAGCCTGCAAAAAGAACACTGCATTTTCCAGAGCTTAGGGTTGAACGTATCAAGGGATCTACTCAAGAAGTCTGTAAATCCCTTAAAGTATTGTCAACATCACTGCCAAAAGTACAGTTATGTAAGAAGAACTAACCATAACAGCAGATCTTCAAAGGAGCTCTTGCAGCAGGCAATGACTGGTAGAACCAAGTCACCAGGCACCAGAACCACACAGAAACCTTTCCAGCTAGCGGTGTACCACAGGGAACTACCTGCCACCGACATCACTCCACCAACATCGGCCTATTCTATAAAGGTGGGTGGTCCCCCACACCCTCCTCTGTTCTCCCGACAGAGACCCAGAACTGGCAACGGAAGAAGAAACCAAAGAGGTTTCCCAAGAGCCAAAACAACAAAGAAGAAAAAGTGAAGATTCATATGCGTGGAAATGGAAAAAGGCAGACAGAGAGCAGAGGGAAGGAAGGAGAGAAATTAGAGCCTGCTGCAAGAGCTCCTCTCGATATGTTACGGTAATTTCTTATGTAACTGTAGTATCTTACTTCGAGGGAGGCTCTTACAGCAGGCAGTCACCGGTAGGACTGAGTCCCAAGCTGTTTCAATAACCAAATGGAAGGGCAGTGGGAGAAGGAGACACAGCAGCCAGAGGCTCAAACGGGAAGGTCCTGGAGAACAGCCAGGCCAAAGTTAGCCCTATGCCTAGAAGCAACGTCCAGGCTATAGTGTTTGGTGAAGGTATGGACAGAGCTCCAAGTGGCAGCCACACAGATGTCTGCAATGGACACATTTCTGTAACAAGCCATGGAAGCAGCTATACCCCTGGTAGAATGGCCTTTGACCACACCTGGAAGTTCCTTGTTGTACTTAGGGTAACGGAAAACCATGCAATTGGCTAACCACTTAGTCAACCACTGTTCAGACACCAGTGTGCCTTCTCTCTCTGGAATGAACAAAACAACTGATCCAACTTCCTCAAAGACTTACTGGTAGTCCGGTGTGTATCGTAACTTAAGACTCTATGTACATCCAAAGTGTGGAGCACAGCTTCCCCCTGATTAGAATACTCTGGAAAATAAACAGGAAGGTGGATGGATTGATTCAAAGTAAACTCTGACACTACCTTATGAAGAAACTTGGGACTGGTATGCAAAGACTTTGTGAAAAAGACCCCGTCTTTGTGAAAAAAACAAATTAAGGCTCCTTAACATAAGAGCCTGAAGCTTGGAAATCCTTCCAGCAGAAGTAACAGCGACTAAAATGAGCACTTTCTATGACTGATAGCACAGCTCACAACTTGCATCTGCTTTGAAGGAAGGCAACGTGAGTTTCTCCAACACAAAATTGAGGTCCCAAGGAGGGACCGGGTCCAGAATGGGAGGTTTGAGATGCAGAATGCCTCACAGAAAAGTGCGGGACACATCCTGCTGGGCCACAGCTCTGCTCTTGACAGGTACATGGCATGCACAGATGGCAGAAAGATGCACCTTGATGGAGGAGTACCTCAATCCAGAATCAGAGAGGTACAGGAGATACTCCAACACCTGAGCCACCAGGCAGGTGAAAGGATCCAACTGGTGGAAGCGACCCAAAGGAAAAAATGCTTCCACTTCATAGAATAGGTCACCCTGGTGGAGGGCTTACGAGCAGCCACCAGGATGTCAGCAACCCTAGGGGAGACTCCAAACAAGGAGACGGCTACATCCTTAGGAGCCACGCATGGAGATGCAGAGATTTGAGGTCTGAATGGACCATGGTCCCCCGTTCCTAGGACAGTAAGCACAGGGGTAAAGGCACTGGAGGTTCCACTGCCAGTTGTTGCAGCAAGGGGAGCCATATCTGATGAGGCTAGAAGGGAGCTATGAAGATCATTTCAGCCCCCTCCATTTGAAGCTTCAGCAAAACCCACTAAAGGAGCCGGAAGGCATACAGAAAAGTACAGTTATGTAGGAACTTACCGTAACAGTAGATCTTCAAGAGGAGCTATTGCAGCAAGTAATGCCATTAGGACTAATGCCGCCAGGTGTTAGGACCCAACAGAAAACTTGTAGCTAGCAGTCTGTGGTGGGGGACCGCCCCCAATGTCAGTTCTGCCCGACATCAGGCATGGTATAAATGGGACAGTCCCCTGGCGCCATCTCTGTTCTCCCGCTGGAGACCCAGCTAACACAGTATTGGAGAACCGAGCAGGAACTCCCAACCTTGTACAGGTGCAATACTCATATTCTGGGGGGATGGAGGGTGGGAAAGTCACCTGCTGCAAGAGCTCCTCTCGAAGATCTACTGTTACAGTAAGTTCCTACGTAACTGTAGTATCTAAATTCGAGGGTGGAGCTCTTGCAGCAGGTAACACCATTAGGACAGAGTCCCAAGCAGTACACAAAGATAGACCCAGGTCTGAGCAGGAAGTGGGGAGAAAACTGATGCTGACTAGTCTAAGAAAGAAGGCCTTGCAGGACAGCTAGGCCAAAACCTGCTCTCCTCCTAGAAGCAATGTCTAAGTGGTAATGTCTGATGAAGGTATGGACTGTACTCCACGTAGCAGCAGCACAGATGTCTGCCGAAGAGAGTTCCTGAGAGAAGCAAATGAAGTGGCCACCGCCCAGGTGGAGTGGCCTTTAATGGGACCCAGAAGAGGTTTACCATGGTGCTGGTAACAAAAGGAAATACAGTGCACTAGCCATCGGGCTAGAGACTGCTTAGAGACAGGAGCCCCTGTCATCCTTTCTGCAAAGGAGATCAATAATTGGTCCTTTTTCTGGAGGAACGTGTTCTGTGGAGATGATACCTTAAGATTCTATGAATGCCCAAGGTGTGCAACAGCACTTCAACTTGGTTGGTAAACTCAGAATAATACACCAGAAGGTTGATGTCCTGATTCAGTGTCAGGATGGACACCACCTTTGGTAAAAACCTGGGGTTCATACGCAGGGTCACCCTGTCCTTGTGAAAAACTATATAAGGTTCCTTACACATCAACACCTGGAGCTCGGAAACCCTTCGAGCTGAGGTAATGGCAACCAAAAGGAGAGCTTTCCACAAGAGGAAGCGTAGCTCGCAAGAAGCGGCTGGCTCAAAGGGCGGAAGGGTGAGTTTCTCCAGGACAAACAGTAAGTCCCACAGGGGAATGATGTCCCTCCTGGGGGGTCTGACTTGTAAGACCCCTCTGAGAAAGGTCTTGCAGACATTCAGTTGTGCCAGTGTTCTCTCCCCGATAGGCTCATGATACATGGAGACCGCGCACATGTGAACCTTGAGGGATGAATAGTTCAGTCCAACGTCCAAGAGGTAGAGGAGATAGTCTAGCACATGTTTGACTGAACGACCCAAGGGATCTATGGCATGGGCTGCAGCCCAGATGCAGAAATGCTTACATTTCACAGCATAAGCATCTCTAGTGGAGGGTTTCCTCACTGCCACCAAGACCTCTGCCACCCTGCTTGACACTCCTACTCTCTCCTCCACTAAGACTACAGGAGCCAAGCATGCAGGTGAAGAGAATGAAGAGCAGGATGGACGAGTGTCCCCTGCTCCTGTGGGATCAAGTGGGTGGAGAGTGGCAACTGTATTGGAGGTTCCAAAGACAGCTGCTGGAGCAACGGGTAGTACATCTGTCGAGGCCACAGAGGAGCAATCAGGATCATGCTGGCCCCCTCTGATTACAATTTGAGCAGTACTCTCTGAATGAGCGGGAGAGGAGGGAAGGCGTACACGAACTTTCCTGTCCAAGAGAGGGACAATGCGTCTCACTAGAAAATACCAGGCCCTGGAGTGAGCGAGGAGAAATTTTGCAGTTTGGCATTGG
The DNA here is from genome assembly GCA_016271365.2 of Neoceratodus forsteri. Classification (NCBI taxonomy): domain Eukaryota; kingdom Metazoa; phylum Chordata; order Ceratodontiformes; family Ceratodontidae; genus Neoceratodus; species Neoceratodus forsteri. The sequence continues at coordinate 131,014,890 of CM057453.1, forward strand.
ACGGGGACGCAAAGATGACCCCAGTGACCGAAGAGGTCATCTGCGACTTCTTGAAGTAATTCCCATTCATGGTTCAGAGAGGTGGAGCGACAGACTGTCGGCAAGAACATTCTGGACCCCTGGCAGGTGCACCATGATGAGGTCGAGACTATGTTCTACTGCCCAATCACACACTCTCATGGCCTCTCTGCAAAGGGGATAAGAGTGAGTCCCCCCTTGCTTGTTGATGTAGAAGACCACTGGTATGTTGTCTGTCTGTACCAGAAGCAGACCCGGTGAAAACTGGTCTCTGAATACATAAAGGGCATTCAGAATTGCTCTCATTTCCAGAACATTTATATGTCGAGAGCTGCCTGTGAAGGACCAAGATCCCCGGGTCCTGTGATCCCCTAAATGAGCCCCCCAACTGGTCAGAGAGGCATCAGTTGTTAGACCCTGAGGTGGAGCTGGCCTCTGGAAGGAGACCCCTCCCTCTAGATTCTCGCGGCAGAGTCACCAGTCCAGGTAGCAATGGACTGCCCAAGAGATCCGGATCTGGAGATCTAGATTGTCCACTGCTTGGTCCCACTGGACTTTGAGATGCCACTGCAGGACCCTCATGTGTAGTCTGGCGAGGGGTACTGTGGCAATGGAGGCCACCATGTGGCCCAATAGCTGGAGGATGACCCTGGCGGAGACTAAAGGTGCTCTTTGAACTGTGCTCACGAGAGCTTGAAGGCGTTCTGCTCTTTCTGAGGGCAGAAATGCTTTCCCCTGCTCAGTGTCCAAAATTGCCCCTATGAACAGCAGCCTCTGTGATGGCCCTGAGTGTGACTTTGGCCAGTTCACCGTGATTCCCAGGGAACAAAACAGACACTGTGTCTCCTTGAGGGCGATTTGGAGCTTTTCTTCTGATGAAGCGGAGAGGAGCCAATCATCCAGGTGGGGGTAAACAAAGAGGCCTCTCCTCCGGAGTGCCACTGCTACCACTGCGAGACACTTGGTGAATACCCTTGGGGCTAATGAAAGGCCGAAGGGGAGTACCCTGAACTGGTAGTGCTGGTAATGAAAGCTGAAGCGAAGGAACCTTCTGTGAGATTTCAGGACCTTGATATGCATGAATGTGTCCTGCATATTGAGGGAGCACAACCAGTCCCCCTGGTGAAGCAAGGGGAATAGGCCTGCCAGAGTAACCATCCGAAATCTCTGGTACTTGACCAAGAGATTGAGCTGGCTCAAGTCCAGAATGGGGCAAAGGTCTCCGGTTTTCTTTGGGACCAGGAAGAGACAGGAATAGAACCTTTGCCCTTCTGGGCCTGGGGAACCAGCTGGATGGCCTTTTTCTCCAAGAGCTGCTGGATCTCTGCAACCAGAAGGAGATTATGAGCCAGTGGACCACTGACTGGAGGAGGGGGTGGAATGCCCAGTGGAATACAAAGGAATTCTATGGCATACCTGTTTCGAATGGTGTCCAGTACCCATTTGTCTGAGGTGATGCTGGCCCATTCAACTGGGTAGAGGGCAAACCTCCCTTCTACCTTCTCTTCCTGCCTGTCCCTGAAAAGAGGAGGGGGGCAGGGAAAGTCAGGTGGAGGGGGTAGTGGGTCCTTGGGCCCTTGGAGTTTTAGGCTGCTTAGGGCCCTGGGAACCTTGGGAGCAGGGTGACCCTGCCTCTTGAACCCTTTGCCTTGGGGCTGTCTGCTGCCCTACCCTTTTCGAAAGGGATGGCGACATGGTTCTTGAAGCTGAGATTTGTACATGCAGTGTACGTCAGCCACCACTTTACCAGACTCTTGTAGCTGTTTGACCATGCCTTCAACTTCAGAACTGGGCCATGGAACAGGGAATCCAAGATGGACTTTTGTAGGTCCGGTTGGAATCCTGTCAACCTGAGCCATGATTGCAGTCTCAGACAGACCCCCAAGGCAGCAGCCCTGAAGGCCATGTCCACCACATCATACGAACAACGGAGGACATATTTGTCAATATCCAGACCTGATTGGGTGCAGGCAAGCACTTCTTTTGATTCTGAGTCTGGCATTGACCTGACCAGGTCCATGGTCTTCTGCCATAAGAATTGTTGGTATGTGACCATATCGGCCATGAAGTTAAGTGACTGGATGACACCTGTGGCAGAAGAATAAACCTTCCAGCCCCAGCTGTCCAATTGTTTGGAGACCAGGTCCGGTGGTTTGGAGCTCAAGTGTTTGGGATGGGAACCCCCACCGTGAGCTGCAGTCAGAACCAAGGAATTAGCCTTTGGCTGCTCTGCCAAAAATAGTTCAGGTTTTGGTGGCTTGTAGAGTCTGTTGGCCTTCCTAGGAACTGCAGGCACTGAGGAAGGAGTACACCAAGACAGGTGAGTGACATCCTGGAAAGGTTCAATAAAAGGAGGTATCACCAAAGACTTGGGTTCTCTTTCGCCAAAGAATTTGGCCAGGTGCTTGTGCTCTGGATCCAAGTCCTCTGTGTCCCACTTATAAATGGTCTGAATGTGCCTCATTATACTGAGGAAAAAGGGATCATCCAGAGGGGACCATGGGGAATCCTTGGGTCCCGGGGTGGGAAGGAGGAATTCTCCATCTGAATCTGGCTCAGATTCTGCGTCTCCCTCTTCTGAAGAGGATGCAGGAGGAGAAGAAGGTATGGGAGACTGATGATGCCTCCTATTTTTGGCCTTAGAATCTGGGCATGGGCTCTCACCCCCTGCAGCGGTTGGGGTGGGGGGAGGTCCCATGGGTGATGGATTTGGGGTGGTATCTGAGGGTCTGTAGAGGAGATCCCCTTTTACTGTATTCCACCGTGTAGTGAACAGGGAGCCTATGTCCACTACCGGGACCGCTAGGCCTGGCATCGGGTTTGCGGGACCTGGCGTCTGGCCGTCCGGAACGGGCGTCTGAGGATCCTGAGGTGTTGGATCCTGGGCCCCATCGCCCGAGGACTGGTGTCTGTTGTCACTATTGCCTAGGGGACTGGCATCCAGAGTAGGCTCGGCTGGTGACCAACCCGGGGGGGGGCAGTCATCTGGTCCTTTGCTGGTGATCTCCCCATATCAGGCATCAGGGAGTGGGATGATGGAGGAGGTGACCGGCTAGGCTTTTGCTGTTTGGCTGGTGGGCAAACCTTAGCTGGAGAAGGGGGAGGCGTCCGAGCCCGGACAACCTCCTGCCTACCTGGGTGTTTGTCCGATGTCTTCTGTTTTTCGGATGAACTAGACTTGTCCTTTGAGGATTTGGACTGGCCCTCATGGGTCGACCAGCCAGGGAAGACTAGTGTCCCAAGGAGGCAGACTCCCGGTGCTAGCCCTGAGAAGAGGCAGGAGTAGACTTACTCGCTCGGGTATGTTCGGTCACCTGGGCTGGGACCAAACCGGACCTCTGGTCGGAGGTCAAAGAGGAAGCAGCCTGCTTAGATGGAGATTTAGGGCGGGACTCGGACCTGGCCTGATCTTTTTCCTTATGTTGATGTTTCCTACCTGAGGACTTCTCTTTCAGTGGGGAATCCCTGGTGGGAGAAGAGGAGCTAGCCCCTGAGCCATGCTGCATCGCCGCTAGTTGTTTCTCCAGCAGGAAAATTTTGAGTGCATTGGCTCGCCTGCAGCAGGTCTTCTGGATGAATTGCTGGCAGTGGGTGCAGGTGTCAGGCCAGTGGTCTGGGCCTAAGCAGACAAGGCAGACTGCGTGGCCGTCTTTGGCTGGGATCTGCTTGCCGCACGCACACTTAACTTTATGCCGTGGTGGAGGATGCGATGACATACACCAGGAGAACTGATCGAACGACTGAGAAAAAACAACTCTTCAAGCCGTCGACTGCTAAAGAAGGCGTCTGTGTAGCCAACCTATGTGGGTTGATGGTGGGAAAAGAACTGTGATGGCGCCGGGGGATCGTCCCCTTTATACCACGCCTGACGTCGGGTAGAGCCGACGTCGGGGGCCTTCCCCGGCCACAGACTGCTAGCTACAAGTTTTCCGTGGGGTCCTAATGCCTGACAGCATTAATCCTAATGGTATTACCTGCTGCAAGAGCTCCACCCTCAAAGTTAGATCCTCCCCTTCCAGGAGATGGACAAGACGTCTTGCCAGAAAACTCCAGGCCCAGGATTGAATGAGCAGAAAAGCAGCAGTTTTGTGTTGACTGGGGATGCAAAAAAGGTCCAGCTCTGGACGCCCCCACCTGTCGAAGAGATCTTCGACAACTGGGGTCAGAAGTTCCCACTTAAGAGCCTTGCAGCAGCAGAAGCGGCTTAAGCTGTCTGCCAGGTCATTTTGGATGATGGTTTTGGATGATGGAACATGGACGGTGGGAAGCTCCAGACCATTCTCAATGGCCCAATACCAAAACCTTATTGCCTCCCTGCACAGGGGTAGGAAAGTGTCCTCTACTGCTTGTTTATGTAATGTCTGGAGAAGGTGTCCCTGGGACAGGGCTGCTAGGAGTCAGTCATCCAGGTAGGGAAAGACACAGAAGCCCTGCCTCCTGACGGCAACTGCCACCACTGCCAGGCACTTGGTGAAAACCCTGAGGGATGAAGACAGGCCAAAAGGGAGGGCCCAGAACTGAAAATGGGCACCCCGGAAATGGAAACAGAGGAAGCATCTGTGGGAAGGGAAAATCTTGATATGTAGGTAGGAGTCCTGCATGTCCAGAGAGCAGAGTCAGTCCCCCAGTGCAGAAGGGGCCAGAGTCCCTGAAGTGTGACTATCCGAAAGTGCTTGTACTCTATGAACAGATTCAGATCACTCAGGCTGAGAATAGGCCTGAGGTCCCCGGTCTTTTGGGGGACCAGGAAGAAGTGGGAGTAGTACCCCTTGCCCCACTGAGCCTGAGAGATGGGCTATATGGCTCTTTTTTGCAGCAAAAGCTGACTTTCCTCCCAAGTGAGAAGCAGATGATCTTTTGAGGTAGAAGGAGTATAAGGAGTTGCCCAGAGGGTTGTCGGGAGGCCACTCGAGTTCTAGAGTGTGGCCCTGTTCAATGAGCTGCAGAACCCAGTTGTCCGAGATGATTTCCCTCCACCCATCGAGGTGGAGGGAGAAGCGACCCCCTACCGCATTCCCCTAGGGTCTCTAACTGGAGGAGGGGGGTCTGGCAAGGAGTCAGCAAGGGGAAGCAGGTGCTGGGAGGGTCAGAGTGGCCACCCAGGGAGCCCTAGTGGTGACTACTGGGGCCAACACTTGTTTGCACATGCCCTGGCTCTTAGCAGGATGGCGGGGCTGCCTGTGAGATGAGTGGCAGAAAGGTGGCCACTGGCCTGACTTCGTCTGGGCATGGTATAAGGAATGGATGGACCGGAGAGAGCCTGGCCCGATTCCTGAACAGAGGAGATCAAGTCCTGCACATCTCCTCCAAAGAGGACAGAACCCCAGAAAGGGGCATCCAGGATTCTGGCCTGCACATCCGAGGCAAAGCTGGACACCCTAAGCCAAGAGTGGCATTGGAGACAAACACTGGAGGTTGCTGCTCTGCCTGAGGCATTGACAGCATCATATGCAGCCTGCAGGATATGACAGCCAACGTCTGAGCCCATTTTAAGCATCTGGACTAGCTGTTTCTTAGAGGGATCATCAGGCAGGGCCTGAACTAAGTCTCTGGCCGGGTCCCACAAAATATTCTGGTACTAAACTATATGGGCCAGATAATTAAGGGCCCTAATGGCCAGAGTAGCCCAGGAATAGACACTCTTATCCAGGTGATCCAACTGCCGGGACTCCTTGTCCAGCGAGAGAGCACTGAGGTGTTTAGGTTTCTTGTTGCAGTCATGGACTGCATTGATAACCACCAAGTCAGCCTTGGGCTGCTTCCCCGAAGAAGGGTTTTCCCAGCAGGGGCATGGTAGAGGCAGTCTTCCTTTTCAGGCACTGCCGGGGTGGCAGAGGGTTGGCTCCAGGCTGCCTTAGTGACATCATCATATAAGACACTCAGAGGAGGGACCACCAAGGGAAGGACATCCGGCTGTCACAGGTAAATGGCCAGACAGCGATGCTCCGGGTCCTGCTCCTCCTCCTCCCAGCCCATGGTGGTCTGAATGTGCCTCATGATGTCCAGAAAAGAGGGGCTGACAGAGGAATCTTGGGGAGCTCCTCTTCCCCAGATGAGTCCCCTGCCAGAGAGGAAGAGTCCGAATAATCAGGGTCCTCTTCATCCTTGTCATCTGGCTCACTTTCTGGGGAGTGACGTTGGTTCAGGCATCCACCCAAAAGAGTGTCAGACCCAATGCCCATCTTGTGATCATCACTGGTACTCAGTTAAACAGGATCCAGAGGCCACTGGGTCATGGGAGGGTGGTGGGGAGACACTGGTGGCAGGCTTGCTGGTGCTGGGTTCTGCTTCTTTACCACAGCATACCAAGAACTGAGCAGGACATTTACATCCACTGGTGAAGAGTAGCTGAAGATCGGGGGATAAGGGTAGGCTGGCACTGCATAGGTCCCGCAGGCACTGGAGGAGGAGTCGGCACTGGAGGAGGAGTCAGCGCTGGGTTCGGCTGAGGCAAAACTGGCGGTGGCCCATCGGGTGTAGGCCGTGGGAGCCTGGAAGGGGGTGTCCACAGGCACCAGCAGAGGAGAGACTGGCGCTGTGGTGGACAGAGGCCTCATAGATAAACACTGAGGCATGACCGGACGTAGGGAAGCACCAGTACCCTACAGCGGATATTGCCTAGAAGGACTGGCACAGGCCCCCATGGAGGGGATCAACCCAGGCAGTGCCTTGGCCGAGGGGGGTGTCAGCTGAGGGACCAGTGCCCGAAGAACCATCACCGACCGAGCCACCTGGCTGAGAGCCTGTGGAAGAAAGGGGCCTGAGTGTCAGTGGCTGGTGTCCCCTGCCCTGAGGAGCTGCCACCCGCCACCAAGATAAGGCAAGTGGTGGGGCCACTGGTAGCCCAGAGAAATTAAGGGCTGGCGGGGTCGAAGAGGTGGTTCTCCCATGGAAGACCCAGATACGGTTGAAGGCTTATGAGGAGACTGTGAGCGGGAAGCCCAGTCCCGGTCTTTATCTCAGTGTTTATGCTTCCCGCTAGACTTTTTACCAGCAACAGAAGAGGAGTAAGGCCCAGAGGACTGAGGTGAAGTTGAAGAACTCCTGGCCTGCAACTTCTGTTCCATCATGATGAGCTTCTGCTTAAGAAGATGGCTCTCCAGAATTTTCAGGTGACATCTCTGTGTGGCCTGGGTAAATTTCCAGCAAAATTGGTGGGTGTCGGTGTTTTGGCTAATGCCTAGGCATAGGATGCAAGCAGAATGTCTGTCTTTTTCTGGAATCTGTTTGTCGCAGGCACACTTTGTGGAGTAGTCAGAAGACGAGGCAGGTTGAGAAGACATAAACCTGAATCCGGCAACAACGAAAAATCGATGCCGATACTAAAAGAAAGGGAAAATAAAAAAGTTGCGAAGCATGGAAAATGGCGGTCAACTGTAGCTGCAGCAGTGTCAGTGGTCAGACATTTGTGGAGAGAAAGAATTGAGGAGGTTGTGGGGGACCACCCATCTTTATAGGATAGGCTGACATCGGTGGTGTAACGTAGGTAATGGGCAGTCCCCCATGGTACACTGATAGCTAGAAAAGTTTCCGTGTGGTCCTGGTTCCTGGCAGCTTAGTCCTACTGCAAGAGCCTCCCTTGAAGTAAGATCAATTGTTTTCCTCTGAAAGGAGCATTCATCACAGATTATTGCGCATCAGAGGCAAAACCAGCCACCCTAATCCAAGAGTGGCAATGGAGACAAATCCCAGAGGCAGCAACCATGGCTGCAGCATCAGAGGCACCACAGGATGATCTGTGCAGGTGCTTACCAGCTCTCTGGCCATTAGCTACAGTTTGTTGAGCCAGTATTTTGTCCTGGCCCTACAGCAATTTTTCTTCCAGGGTGGCCACTGTCTTCCAAAGGCAGTTCTGATATTTAATCATATATGCCTGATAGTTAGCAATTCTTAAATCCAGGGAAACAGAAGAAAAACTTCTCTGTCACATCACATCCAGCTTCCTTGAATCCTTGTCAAGAGGAAGAGAGCTCATGTGTTTTGGAACCTTTGATCTGGCATGAGCCACCATGATTACAACAGAGCCCATTTCAAACTGTGAAGAGTAATAAGGCTTTGCAGTGTGGGCTGGATATTGTTCATCAGCCTTCCTGGGAACTGCAGGCAGTTGAGCAGGCCTGTGCTAAGCTGCCAAAGTGGCATCCGCAAGCACAGAATGCACAGGAGGAATAATCACTGTTGGAGAGGCAGAAAACTCCATAACTCATGAATTTCTCTTGGAGGAATCTTCTCTTCTGTGTGAAATCCCAGTTTAGCCTGAAACTGTTACAAGACAAAAAGAGAGTGCACACAAAACCAAACAACACTCAGGGTCAGTGCAAAATTCATATATTTGTGTGCTAACATACAGATGCCCAACACCCCTATGTAGCATCAACAACCTTCATCATTCATAAATATACAAATTTTGCACTGACCCCGAGTGTTCCGTGGTGTTGTGGGCACACTTTTTTTTTTTTAATAGTACGTTCTAGCGTTAAGCATAACACCTTTGTTAGCAGAGATGTGCACAGATTCATGTATCTGCATTTCAGCCAGAACCTTTTTAAATAAGGCTTGAAAAGGGGCATCTTCAAAGGAAGATCTGGGTGTGTTTTCACACTTTCCTCTGAACACAAGGCAGAGCCGAGCTAGAGCCACCACAACTATCACCTTTTCTTCCTCTTCCATGGTCTCTTCCTCCATGTGTTCTGGATTATACTGCAGTTCATCATCCACTGCTACAGGCTGGGTGTCTACAGAACAAGCAGATAAATGAGGAGCATCAAACAATAGGAATTCCATTGATGGTGGCTGTTCAGGGCCCAGTAATGTAGCAGGGACTGAGAACCAAAATGTTGACAGAAATAACAAGGATCGGTCAGCCTGAGGCACTGATGGAGCAGGCATCAATGGCGGCAGCAGCAACAGGTGCCAAAACAGCACTGACATTGACACAATACCTGAGCATTGACAGAACCTGAAAGGGTAGACTACGCCTGAGCCATCGATGGTAATGTGCCCAACAGTGGAATTGGCTGCAAATCCCTGGACAGAGAGGACGAGCCAATGCCGGACCCCGACTTTGGTGTCGGAGAGATGGTCGGAGGGCCACAGGACCCCTGTCTGGAGCCAAGGACTCGTCTTTATCTGAAGACTTACCCCATCTAATAGGTGAGCAGGAACAGCTTGGAGAAGTGGCCTTATCTTTTCTACACTTTTCTGTGTCTTTTTCAGTTTTTCAGAATGGCTGTGTTTCTATGTCGATTTCAGAGATGTTTCATTTTTCTTCGACAAGTCAACAATGGATGCCTTCAACTGAGGGAATCGACGGGACCACACTGAACTGGGAGCAGAAGCAGCTGATGATGGTGAAGCCACTTTCTTTGCAACCTGTTTCTCCATTTCTCTGAGCTTTATAAACACCTCCAAAGTTTTACAGCGATGTATCTTGGTTGCTTGTTTAAAGCACTGGCAGTTTCAGCAGGCTTCAACGTTATGGTTTGTACCGAAGCAACGGATACAAATGGAGTGATCATCCTCTTTATAAATCTTAATATTGCTGCAGTGGCAATAATGGTACAACAGTTCCTTGCCTTTCAATGGCGACATAAAAGTAAGTTTAAAATAAACTGAATGAAGTAGAAGCATGAGCAAATACTTGCAAAAACGGAATTCTTTAGCAGCAGTGGACTGACAAGTGACTGATGGCAGAAGAACTGAGGCAAATTGGGGATGTCCACATTATATAGGTGCTAATAAGGTGCATCGACAGGGGGGCGGACCCAGCCTATAAAAATTTCCATGTGGTCCTGATGCAGATGGCCTACAGTTCTATAATGTGGCTCAATGGAGGGAGATATCCACAAAGATCTGCCTGAGACAGTCTAAAACAATAAGGATCAAATGTGCTTTGTCCTATCAGGCTTTGATCACCACCTTGTGAATCAAAGGGAAGGGATAAAAGTCATACAGGAGACCCAGGGTCCCAGGCCAAGAGAAGACTTCCTCCTGCAGCATTCAGGTCTGAAGGGGGGCTGACAAAGAACAGTCTCAGTCTTCTTTTCTCCCAAGAGTCAAACAGGTCCACCACAGGGCTATTTCACCAAGAGAACAGCTGGTCTACCAAATACTGGTGCAACACCCCTTCAACTCAGCTGAGGGCATCCTGTGGTCTCCCAGGTGAGCTCCCCACCCCAGCACAGACATGTTCGTCATATCGACAAACAACTCCAGGTGAACAAACTGAATTCCATCCTCCAAGCTCTGGGGACACAGCCACCAATCGATGCATCCCACATTGGCTGGGTCATCAGGACCAGCTGATCTAGGCGACTGTGGCACTGAGACCAGTGGTGATCCAGCTTCCACTGGAGGGGCATATTCTCCAGTGTGCCCAATGGACTACACTGGTCCAACCGGCCATGTGCCCCAAACAGCCAGAGGAATTACCAAGTTGGGTGTGACTGCCCAATCTGAAATGATTGGGAAAAGGAAGTAAGATTCAATACCCTACTCACAAATAATCAAGCCCTGGCTCATAAAGAATCCAGCTCTGCCCCGATGAACTTGATCAGTTGTGTGGGGACCAGTTCCAACTTGGCAGGGCTGACCAGAAGGCTCAAGTCTTGGAAGGTCTGGAGGGCCAGATCCCTGGACCCCTCTACAACCTCTCGAGAGAAATCTGCAGTGAGCCAGTCTTCCAGGTACAGGTACATCTTACAATGTGGCACTGAAGGCAGGCTGCAGTAACTGCAAGGCACTTGATGAAGACCCTCAGCACAGACAATAGGTCAAACTGCATGATCTTGAACCCGGTACAGAACACTCTCCACCCAGAACTGGAGGTAAAAGGTGGTGGGAGGACGGACTGAAATGTGGAAGAACATATTCTGGACGTCTAGGGAACAACACCACTCCCCTTGCTCTAGGGAGGGTATGATCTGAGTCAGTATTACCATACGAAACTTCAGTTTTTGCACACATTTGTTCAGGTTGTGAAAATCCAGTATGAGGTGCCAGTCCCTGGTCTGACTCAGCACCAGAAGATAATGGGAGATGAAGCCCTTTGTAGCCAAGGTGCTTCAAACTGCTCCCTGGTCTTTAGCTTGTTGAGCTGAGCAATCTTGTCTTGGGGTGTGGAAAGCATTCCCTTGTGCACCCTGGACTCCTGAGGAGCATGAAGTCAGTATGGCATGAGAACCTTGGAGTCCAGAGGCAACCCCTTGCCCAGCACCCTCTTATCATACAAACAACTCAGAAACAGGTGCACCAAGGCTATTCGCCAGTCTAAGGCATTCTATTTCAAATCCCAGCTTGAACAGAGCCATAATTCCCCCTGCTTCCTTCAGGAACAATTGCTGTCTGTCCTCCCTCTGGGTTCTGGTATGAGTAATATAGTATCTTAAAGCTCTTTTGACATCCAGGCTATGTAGCCTGCATTCTGCTGAACTAAATGTCAGTAAAAAAGACTGGCAAAGTGACTTGACTGGTTCAAATGGAAGTCAGGAACTACCTTCAGTAGGAACTTTCTGTTAGTTCTAAGACCACCTTATCTTTATGGAAAGAGATGTAGTTCAGCTCTGTACACAGGGCTTGCAGCTCACTAACCCATCTGGCTGAAGTGATGGCTACCAGAAGACAGCTTTCCAGGTCACATATTTCAGATGTGCTGTGGCCACAGGCTCAAATGGGGGTTCCATAAGCTTGGCAATGCAGACATTAAGGCCCCATACTGGCACTGGTTCCCTGTGAGGGGGGTGCAGATGGGCCAACCCTTTGAAAAACATCTTAGAAATAGGGTTGGATGCCATGGAAACACCTTTGCCAGCTGAACTATAAGCTCATACTGAGGCCAGGTGAACTCAGAGTGGTGGGCTGTGAGTCCAGAGAATGTAAATGGGTGAGGTAGTCCAACAGGTCTGGCAACTCTGCTTGTGTAGACACAACACGTTATTAGAGCAAAATATAGAAAACGTCTTTCACTTGGAAGCATAAGCCTTCTTTGTTGAGGGTTTCCTGGATCCCCTCAGGATATTAGGAACACACTCTGAGAGGTGTAAACCTGCATACTCTAGGTCTTCAAGAGTCAGGCCTTGAGCCTGAGAGACTTGAGGTTCGGGTACATAATCCTCCCCTGTAAGGAGGTTAGGAGATTGTGCCTCCAAGGCAGATGTATGGGTGGGGCTACTGATAGGGACAGCAGTGAGTACCAAGGTTGCCTTGCCCAGACTGCAGCTATCAGGATCACTGAAGCTGGCTGGGACCCAAGATTGATGAGGACCCTGAGCAGCAATGAGAATGGGGGGAAATGCATACAGTTCCTCCCTGACTAGTCCAGCACTAGGGCATCCAGAGGTACTGTCCCCTATGCTGGAGGCCTACAACAGAATTTGGGCAACTGATGGTTGTCCTGAGAGGTAAAGAGATCTATTTCTGGGGTGTCCCACCTCCTGAATACCACCTCTAGCACCTGTCTGTTTAGAGACCATTCGTGATGGTTCTGGTTGATTCTGCTGAGTGTGCCTGCCAAGGTGCTGTCCTTCCCCGGCGAATGAATGGCTAACAAAGAAACTTGTAGAGAGTAGGCCAGAAATGGCCTGGAAAAAGTACAGGTGCTTGACCCTCCCAGAAGACCTAAATGACTATAAGTCACTGAGGAATCAATGTAAGAAGGCCACAAAAACCACGAAGAGGGATTACAATAAAAATCTTCAGCAGAATAACCTGTCTGACCCAAGGTCCTTTTGGTCCTGTATAAATGACCTGATAAAAGGCAATAAAAACACACCCCAGGGCCAGATAATCAGCAATGGTCAAACACTAACTGAAGGAAACGAGGCAGCTGCTGCCTTCAGTTAGTTTTTCACTGACCTGGACATTTATCAAACAAACTCCCCAAAAAAAGCAAGACCTGGTGACTACTGAAGTACTGGATCCTCTACCCCTGCACTTTCACCCAAGGACAGTATGCACCAAAGAAGTGCTTCCCCTCTTGCAGTCCATCAAACCTACTGGATCTGTGAGACCAGATGGCCTGGATGGACCCTAGGTTGCTCAAGACAGCTGCCCCTGCCATTGCCCTACCCATTACCTGGCTTATAAATGGGTCCTTGCTGGATGAAGCTGTTCCCAAAATTTGGAAGCAGGCTCACATGGTGCCAGTCCACCAGGGAGGCCCTAGGGAACCAACAGGTAACTACAGGCCTATCTCTCTACTCTGCACCCTGGCTAAAATCCAAGAGAGGCTATTGCCAACTCAGAGACTACCTGGAAGCAAACCAACTACTGATGTCCACCTGGTATGGCTTCCGACAAAAGCATGAGACAGACACTATGCTCACTAGATTCACCTCTAATGTCCTCTCAGCACTGGACAAAGGCCCCCCCAATGGGGGCTGTCTTCATAGACCCGACCAAGGCCTTTGATCTGGTAGATCACTGCATACTGATAACTAAACTAAGTAAACTTGGTCTTGATCAACACTCTGTGAGCTGGTTCAGCAACTATTTATTTTATTTTTATTTATTTATTAAACTCTAGGATTACGAGTACCTTTGAGCAAGAACTGCTCATTTACAAAGGTTCTACATAAAAGGATGTAGGATAACATACATACAAAGGATGACAATGGTTACAATCTTAAAACACAGAGGTGACTAAGCATTAAATATACAGTCATTAATGGAGAGAGACAACATAAGCCAGTATCTGACAAGTTTCAGGGTGAACAGTACATAATTAGTATAGGGTAGGAGGGAGTCAGGAAGGAGTAGACAGGATAAAGGGCCATTGTCGGAGGGTAGGGGTATCTACCTGTCTGACAGCTTCCAGCAGGTTAAGTAGAGGGGTGCAACTTCTGGATTTCTCCCTATAACTAAGGGGGTTCCCACAAGGCTCAATATTGGGCCCCCTCTTGTTTTCACTGTTCATCAATGACCTCAGCTACCACTGCGGGAGCAGCTCTGTGGTACAGTATGCTGACGACGCAGTTCTATACAGATCTATGAATAACTCAGATGAATTAGGGCCACGACTCCAGTCAGACTTTGCTATGATTGAAACTTGGTTATTAGAAAATTGCCAGGTTCTACACTCCAAAAACAACAAAAGCCCTCCTGTTTGGACCAAGATCTTTAGGCCCTGACCGCAGCCTCTTACTCCCACTTGTCACGGCGTCTGGCTCAACAATAGAGGTGGTGCAAGTCTTCAAATATCTTGGACTGGTGTTGGACCAAGGACTCACTCTAAAACCCCACGTGGACCTAGTAACCAAAAATATCTACAAAAAGCTTGGCCTGCTCTAACGCCTAAGCACTCAAATGATACCCGAGAACAGGCTGGCGATCACTAAGAGTATCCTCCTCCTGACCTTAACCTATGCTGCTCCAATTCTGCATGGAACAGCAAAGCAGGATCACAGTAGGTTACAAACCCTATATCACAAAATAGTGCGCTTTACCACAAAATCCCACCCAAGGAGTCACCATTGTGATGTACTGGCCTCGCCCAATTGGCCATCCTTCAGCCACAGGCTTCAATACGTCCTACTATGTAACACATATAAGCTCATCAATGACCACTCCCCAGCTGGGCTACTAGCCCTAAAGTGGTACAGCAGACTGCTCTGTACCACAGGAAAAAAGCTCCTAGAAGAACCCTGGGTCAGAACCACAATAGGCAGCAATTCCTATGCCCATGCTGCACCTGTACTGTAGAATAAGCTCCCTGGCCACTTACAGGAAGCTACCTCCCTAGGGAATTTCCCGTAAGGGACTATGCGAGCACTTGCTGAACCACATTCACTGCTCCTGTCCCTGAGAATAACTATACCTAGCAGTATTGTCCCATTTCTCCCTCAAACATTTCCCAGTTGCTGCCTACTTATGGCACAATGAAACATGCTTTGACCGTACCCCAACAACTCCTTATTTTATGTTTGTGATTGCAATTATATGTTGTTGCTAACCTTGCTGTATATAACTTTGCTGTACTATGTAAAGTGTACTCTGTCTTAACTGTAATCCTGTA
Organism: Neoceratodus forsteri; assembly: GCA_016271365.2. Classification (NCBI taxonomy): domain Eukaryota; kingdom Metazoa; phylum Chordata; order Ceratodontiformes; family Ceratodontidae; genus Neoceratodus; species Neoceratodus forsteri. The sequence goes on from CM057453.1 coordinate 131,029,918, forward strand.
TGGTCCGTTCAAAAATGTACTATTCAATTCATATGCTTCATTATATGTAACGAATTCCGGGTCTCCCCTGAAAAAGGGGCCTTTGGGGCTCAGTGGGCCTACCCAGTTAACAAAATTTAGTAAATAAATAAATACCTTTATTGCTTCTACGCACAGAGGGTTGGACCTTGTGCTGCCCTGCTTTTTGATGTAGTACATGGTGGTACTATTGTCTGTTCTGACCTGCAACACACTGCCCTGCACCAGAGATGAAAAAGTTTGTAGAGCTAGAAGCACCGCCCTGAGCTGCAGCAGGTTTTTGTGCTGGAGTGACTCTGTGGCTGACCAAGTGCCACGCACTGTGTGTTCCTCCAGATGTGCACCCCAACCCAGTAGGGAAGCATCTATTGTGAGGACTATGGAGGGAGGGAGACTCTTACTGGAATGGGATCCCTTCTCTGAGGTTGTCCCTGTCCTGCCACCACTGCAGGGCCTGCAGTAGTATTCTTGTTACTGGTACCAGCTTTGAAAAAGAGTCCCTTCTTTGACACCAGTGCGCCCTGACCTGGAACTGAATGTCCCTCATCTGAAACCTATGACTGTGCCTGTGGCTGCAGCCATATGCCCGAGTAGCTGAAGGAAGTGCCTTGCTGGTTTTGGTGAACCTAGACTGAAAGAACTAGCAATCTGTAGGATGCTGTCCACCCTTTCAAGAGGGAGGAAGGCTCTTTCTCAGAGTGTGCAGCTCCACTCCTATGAAGTTCAATACCTGAACTGCAGTTCAACACCGGCTGTAGGACAGAATTTTTGGTGTTGACCAGGAACCCCAAAGACTCCAGGAGATCCTGGGTGGACCTTAGAGCATCCCCTTACCTGCTGTGGTGATTTTCCCACCACTAGCCAGTCATCCAGGTAGGGGAATACTGTAATGCCCTGCCTTCTTAAGTATGCCACCACCACTGCCAAGCACTTTGTGAATGCCCTGGGAGCTGAAGTGAGTCCCAATGGAACAGCTGTAAAACTAGTAATGACCCAAAGGTAGCCTGAACCTTAGGTACTTTGTGTGAGACTCTCTTATGGGGATATGGAAGTACTGTATGCATCTTTTAGATCTAATGATGCCAGCCAGTTTCCTTTATGAAGCGTGGGCAAGACCATAACCAGGGTTACCATCCTGAACTCTGGATTTGCCAAATGCTTGTTCAGAACTCTCAGGTCTAAAATGGGTCACCAACCCCCAATTTTCCTTAAGGTCAGGAAGTATCTTGAGTAGAATCCCTTCCCCCTTTGTAACAAGGGAACCGGTGCTATTGCTTTTGATTGCAGAAGGTTGGCCACTTCTGCCTTCAGAAGTTTAATATATGAGATTGAAGCAGGCCTGAACACCCTTGACCTTAACCTGGGGAAGGATTTGAAACTGAGGGCCAGGCCCTGACTCACTACTTCCAGGACCCACTTCTCTGTGGTGATATTCCCCCCACCAAGCCTGGAAGTAGTGAGCCCACCTTCCCCCTACTGGAAGTGGGGAGGCGACCATGGCAACCATGTCAGGGGTTCTGCTTCAGTTGGGATTGAGCCTGGTTGACTTGATTTCCCCATCTGGAGTCCCTTCTGCCCCTGCCCCTAAAATAGCCAGTCTGCTGAGGGTACTGTGGGGTGGCCTGGGCCTGAAAGAAAGGTCTGCCATATGCTGACCTGCCTCTACCTCCCCTTCCCTGTGGCCTGCAGGAGGTGGATGACTTCTCCCTAGCTGCACTGATTTTACAGGTACTTTTTTTACTCATCCACCTTTTGCATGTAAGCCTCTGTTTTGTCCCCAAACTGAGTTGTTATCACAAGGGAAATCCATGGCTTTAACCTGTGTATCCTGGGATTCCGACCCTCTGGAATTCTCTACCACGTCGGATTAGAGAGTGCAGGGGGGTTCAAACTAGCCTTAAAATCCTTTTTATGGATTAAGGCCTATGGGGAAGCGACTGACTGATATGGGTTCGATTTTATTGTTTTATGAAGTTTGTTGTAATGTACTAATTATTTATTGTATTTTTATATTAATGTTTTATTATGTTGTGATTCCATAACTTGTACTGCGCTTTGATTTTTTGAAAAGCACATTATAAATAAAGAATATTATTATTATTATTATTATAGATTTGTGGCTCTCAACCAGGCAAACCTCCTCAAGGACACAGGAAGCGCCATCCACCTGGCAGCAGTGTCACTGGCATCTGTTGCCATGTAGAACTGGTACCTAGTGGCTTCTAGCCCACACCTGGTTGTTTCAGTCAGGCTAGCTGCCAGTCCTGCAGGGGCCTTGTCTACCATGGCCATTATGGACTGCCATGAAGTCTTTTGATATTGGGCCGCATAAGCCACATATTGTAGCTGGCCTGTCTGATGGCCAAAGAGGCTGCCAGGTAGCCCTTTTTAGCCATGCTATCTATCTTGCGAGAGTCTTTCTCAGGAGGTAAGATGCTAGGGGCACTCTGGCCCCGTCACAGGCCACAGCCTGCACTACCCCCTCATGGTCAGGGTGAGAAAACAAAATCTCAACCCCTGACCAATCAAGCTGATACTTTTTGTCAGCTTTTCTGTCTACGGGGGTACTGAATTAGGAGTCTCTAAAACCTGTTTCTTCAGAGACTTGTTAATTGGTAGTAACAGCCATTTTGTGGGTGCCAAGCCCATCATATCTAAATATACTGCCTCCCCCATATCTTCTACCATTTCATTGGTAGCTAGAGCTGGTGCCTCTACCATTTGCTTAACAAATGTGTAGTGTCCCAATATATCCCCCTTCCACTATGCCCATAAAGAAGCTAACCTAGGTCTTTAGCTACTGCTTGCCTTTACCAGAGCACTCTCAATCTAATCACGAACTTGAGATGTAAAATGTTCTCATTATGTGCAACTTCTATGTCCTTATCGCCTGTATGTCTTCCACTACCTGCCGCCTGTAATCCTATGAAGTCTTTTATTGTTAAAAACACTACAATCACCTGACTGTACTGATCTGTTACCTGTATGTTATTGTTACACCCGGGTTGCCCCTAAAAAAGGGACCTCCGGGGCCCAGTGGGCCTAACCGGTCATCAAAATTCAATAAATAAATAAATAGTGTGAGGAACAGTCCTTAGGCAATCTGGGAGGGGAGTCAAATTCTTGGTCAGGGGACACCTCTGGTTCAATAGGTTCCCTTCATCCTCTTTATCATTGTCATCATATTCCTCAAGGGCCAGTTCCTGAATAGAAAGAACCGATGGAACCGATTTGGGTATCGGTTGCGAAACCGATAATGAAACTGCTGGGCTTAACGGTACTAGTTGAACGTCCCTGACTAGCAGCGGTTTGATAAGCCTAGAGAACTTGCAAGGCTTGTGCGACCACCTCAGCGGTGGGCATAGCTGACTTTGTACAGAAGGCTACTTTGCTTTTCCAGCTGGAGGTTCTGTATGTTTTAGTTTGTGCTTATTTTTTGCCGGAACCGGTTCTCCAGCCAGATCCCCGGTTCTTTTTGTTTTTGATGGCTCTTCCCCGGAACCGTTGGAGATATCATTTTTTTCTTAAATCTTTCCAACCTGTTTTCAACTGTTTTTGGAGGAAAGGTTTTACAAATGTCACACTCAGTGGTGAAGTGAGATTTACCTATGCAAAACAAACATAAATTGTGTTTGTCAGCCTTAGCGAACACCTCTCCACACTCTGTACAGTTTTTAAAACCAGTGGGGCCTGCTTTCTTCTTTGGCCTCAGTAGGGCCTATTTTCTTCTCTGACCTCTCTGACATATTTAAACAACTCACAAAAAAGGGTTTTTAACTCGGATCCTAACTGCAAGTTATGTATAAAAAATACACAAACCCCAGTGCTAACCACTGACGGTGAAAGACGGTCAGTTCCCAAGCCGGGAAAAAAAATGTAATTTAAGCAGAAACCCACAGGAAGTATTGGATTTGGGTTGAACAAAGTAAACAATAAAAAAATAAAAGTTAAATAAACTAAGACAAACGTCAGTTCCTCAACGGTTTGTCACAACCGAAGAAGAACCGCAAAACTGAGGTAAAATATAAACTAAACTAGCGCTAAACTATATTGAAGAAGGTAAAGGCAGCAGATGAAATAAAATTAAAGAGTTAGCTTGTTTGCTATTGAAAAAATGAAAATTCCGTACCTACCGTAATTCTTGATATTCACCATTCTTTACTGCTGGGTAAGAGCCAGAGGCGCACACCCGCCACGGGAGGGTTTTTTTTTGGGGGAGGAATCAGTGATGTGCACGAGGATTGGCCGTTAGGTGCCACAGACTCCTCCTCCAGCGCAGTTCTGTTTGGCCAGAGAGGGTGAAACAGTACAGAAAAATAAGCAAGGAAAGAGAGCCAAGAGATAGACGAAGGAAAGGATATAAACTGAAAGGCATAAGCCGACTAAGGGACAGAGAGAAGAGAACCCTACCGAAAGTGGCCATAGGGCCTCAATCCTTGGGTGGTCTCAAAGAAAAGAGAAGGAAAAGGATAGAAAAAGGGAAGAAGAGATAGAGAAAGGGATAAGGGGGAGGAAGGAGGGCTCTCTGCCACAGTAATTTGGAAGATCACTAGCTTGCAACAGTTCAAACCCCTGCGGTCAAGAAGACAAGGGAGCAAGAATCCCGCCAGTTGCATGGGTTGTTGAACCAAGGCTCTAAGGGGATTAAAGAAGGCCTGGCAAGCACTGGCAGAGACTGACCTGCTCTTCCTACCCTGTATTCGATTTTGTTTTGGACATCTTGAAGCCTTGGCCTAACAGACCATTCTTTCGGTAGGGTGAGCAGTCCCGCCTAAAAGAGGAATGAATCCAGACTGACTTTGCAATTGGGGGGAAGTAACGAGAAAACCAGATAATAGTTTTCCCATGAGAGTACTGATGTAGTCCCCATTTCAGGAGAAAGGAGCCATGGGACATCCGTGCCATAAGGGAAAGAGAGGAAAAGCGGAAGGAAAATCCCATGGACTCTCCTAGGAATGCACTGATAAGCTAACATCCAAGGAGTGACATAAGGAGAGGATTATCCAAGCCTAAAAAGGGGGGACACCCCAGTGCATCGAGAAGAGAATCCCAGTTAGTTCCCTCAGAGGATAGGGCGAAGATCCTACTCGACGTCCTCCAGGCTGAGCACTCTATGACTTTTTAGAGAAGAAAACAGAGAGCTCTGTGGTACCAGGGGGACTCAGCCCCCAACTAGCCTCTAGGAGGGGGAAGGTGAGCAGGGTGGAGGCAACACCCGAGAACTGAGGCCCAAGAGGGAATGGTGGGTGGGAATCAGTAATAAATGGTGAAGATGCAAGAGAAGATCAAGAATTATGGTAGGTATATCATTTTCATATCTTCCCTTGTCAGTCTTCACCATTCATTACTGCTGGGTGAGTACCAAGACCCTGGGAGGGGACCTGGCACAGTCCTGAGGGAACAGATTCCCTCATCCTCCTGTGGGCGAGATGCAGGAGGGGGGAGACCTTACAGCCATACTTGACCAGCGAGATCTAAGGTTGGTCAGGATGAGGAGGTGTCTCCCATGGCTGAGGGAATGGGAGGCACCCCTGTAAGGTCCTTCTTGCCCTGCAGGAAAAGAGACGGGTCCCCCAGAAGGCAGAGGAGAGCACCCTACGCCGAGTAACGGGTGACAATCTAGAGAGACAAGCCATGCCGGCTGCCTAATGCAGATCGCTGTCCCTGCAAGTCTGGATGCCACCTCACTGGCATCACAAGATGCAATTGTCTGGTGCCTTGCAAGCTCCAGACCCTGTGCAGAGAGGGCGATGGCCTGTCTAGATTCCTCCGAATTGGACAGGGATGCTAACACCTGTTCTAGCATCGACCACAGGTGCCTGTTGTAGGCAGCATGGTGAGCCTGATGAAAACCAATGCAGAGCAACGCATGAGCTGAAGAGAACACTCTTCTACCCCATCGGTCAAATTCCACGGAATCCAGGTCCGGGGGATGGTTGTGCGCCAGGCACTGAAGCCCAGAAGGAATATCTAAGGATTTTAACCCTGAAGGTGGGTGAGGTAGGGCACCTAGAGACTCCTGAGGAGTGCAATACCTCCTCCTGCAATCCGCTGGGGCTGAGGAGAGGTGGCTAGAGACTGCCAGGTGCGGAGAGACACTTCCTGGAAGGGAATAGGCCAGGAGGACACCACTAGGCGGTGAACACTGAACTCGCTCAAGAACGAGGGCATCTCCCGCTTGGTATTGCTTTCTTATGACGTGAGATATGTGTAACTCCTGAACCAGACTCGAGAGGAACCACTGATATTCAGTGAAATCAGTATTGGAGGACAGGTGGACAAAATGTTCCTCTCCCTCAGAGGAGGAAGATGCGGAGGAAGAGGAGCTAGAATGCTCAGGGTCCTCCTGTGGCGGGGAGGGGAAACAGGTGGAAGATCTGCTTGTCCATGACTCTGATACCCAAGGAAGGCCACCGCAGTGGCCCTGAACGTCCCCCAGGTTAAGGGACCCATAGGACCCACATGGCCTAGGAGATGAGGAGGTGTCTACAGAGGGATGAGGAAAGGGCACCTAACTGAAAGCGTCCTGCCTCTGCCAGGGCTCTGAGATCCAGCCCCTGGCCCCGTCAGATGGGGTGGAAGTGTGTGGGGGGGGGGGACCTGGGGGTCGATCCAGGCAGCAAAGGCTGTAAATGTGAAAACAAACCACGGATGAGCCCTGAGGGAGAATCTCCTCTGTGGCGTGACTGGAGTTGCATGGGTCCAGAAGGGCAACACTCCACACTGCCAACTAAGGGCGTCTCTGAGACCTCGTGGGGAAGGCAGGGTTCAGCGCTACGGCTCCTCCCCAACCCCCACAGGGTAATGGAGGGGGGCCTGCATGCCGCACCCCTGCCCCTCAACCCTTCCGACTCTGAAGCAGCCCTCTTCCTTGATCCCAGTGAAACTGAGCCCCCCAATCCCACAGGCCCCTGAGGAAGACCGGGCAGAAGAGGGGGTCCTGAGACCTACCAGGGGGTCACAGCAGCACCAGAAAGGCGCAGCCATGCCCACCCCAGGGAGAACACCACACTCGAAGACCTAAGACCGCTGTCCTGGTGGCGCCCCAAGGCTGGCCTCAGCAAGAGGGGTCGGACAGGACCTCAGGCTCTAGGGATTCGGGAGGGAATGCTGGGCCGCCTGGTGCCGCACCCCAGAGGGCTCTCCAAATCCGAGGAGTCGGGCTGCCAATCCGGGTCATCTTCCTCCGAAGACGAAGAGACCAGGCAGACCATCAAACTAGTCACCCCAGGAGAGCCCTTGGCAATGGCACCGCAAGCAGTGCTGCCATGGGACATGGCACCGCCCGCGGTGCTGTCCTAATCACAAGCACCATGAATGGCATTGGGATCCAGAACGGGGCACCAAGGGGAGCCTGTATGTCCGAGACGGTGACTGCCGTGGTGGTTTCAGCAACCCGGCTCCGCATGGAACTGAGCTGCTCCTCTGACACCACAGAAGAAGGCTCCTCCATGGCAAGGCAAGAATCAGAGGAGGCTTCCTCCTCACTGGGCTGTAAAGACCCGGGAAGGGACCTGGAGGAGGGGTTGAGTGTTCCGGCCTTAGCAACCCATGAGCAACGCTGTCCTCCAAAGTTGGAAGAGCCCTACCAACTTTAAATGTGCAGATTTAGAGAACATGGTGTTCCATGGAGAAACAGGCGTCACAGTTGTCCACATTGTGATTGGGTCCCTGGCATCGCGGGCACACATCATGTTGGCCTGAAACGGAAAAATGTTGGCTACAGTGCCACCGACGCATGGAGGCGGCTCGCTTTAGATTTCTTCTTAGACCACAAACCTGACATGATGCGAAATAAACAGTAAAACTACAGAAAAAGACTTGGCACTGTTTAATAAAAAGGACAAGTCTTACCAGCAATAAACAGCACCGAGTGGTTGAGAACTGGGATGGAGATCGACAACAACTAGTCCCGATGCCGCAGAGCATACATTGTGAACTTGCACAGCAGGTGCTTCCTCAATGGCAGGAGAAACAGAACTGGGATGGAGGAGGAGTCTGCGGTACCTAACGGCCAACCCTCGTCGCTGCACACTGCATGACCACGTGGGTGGGCGCGTCTTCGACTCTCCGGCTCCCCAAAAAACTTCGTGGCTGAGTGCGTGCCTCCGGCTCTTACCCAACAGTAATGAATGGTGAAGACTGACAAGGGAAGATCAACGAAATTCAGTGACTTCTGAGAGAGATCTCTGGGGCGTCTTGACTAGGTAGGGGGAGAATTAAATCTGATCATTACAGAACGCAGCAGTTGGTAAGGGCAGTAGTTTGAATGGTGGCATGAGCCAATGAGTGTTCCATCATTTGCATGCATTCCATTCTCCGGGCAGTTCAACACTGGAAGCTGACTGCAAGAGTTAAGCATATTGAAAAATTCCTGGGGTTAGGAAAGGCCTTTACTTGACCTTGAGCAGCTTGGGGTCCTTCTGGTATGATGACACAGAATCCAAGATGGCCCAGAACTCCTCAGTGTTAAGAGTGATGTCCTTCCACCCTCAGGCCAAAGACGTCACTGCTGAAGAAATGCACACTGGCCAGGTTGTGCTGGATGTCTGTCATGAAGGTGGACAACCTCAGCAAGGCCCTATGGTGCATGGACACAGCCACAGCCACTGTCCAGATGCAGGAGTCACCCAGGTCCAAGGTCATATGGAGCCGATGCTTGGCAAGCATGCAGCCCTTGTCCCGAATGGTCCTAGCCTCCATCTGTTTTGTGGTAGGGAGTGAGAAAAGGAGGTCCCCTATGAGACTGAACAGGGTATGGCCATACCGTGCCATCACCATGGCATAACTGGCCTGCCAGAGGCCCAGTGTGGCAGCCACATAGACCTTCTTGGCCATATGGTCCAGCTTCTTGGACTCCTTATCAGGTGGCTTGTCTGTATCCCCTTGATCCTCTGACTTGTGAAAGTCCAAGTCAGACAATAGTCCCACCAAAGACAGATGGTCTAAAAACCCCAAGAGGTTCCCCACAGTGAGCTGCATACTTGCAAGCTATGCAAGAGGGGGGTGCCAGACAGGATGCTGGCTGCTGCCACAGGTCCAAGGCCAGCCCCATGATGGTCTTTGCCATGGGAAGGGCCACACCGGGGGAAGTATCCCTGTCCAGGATGTCGATGAAAGGTTATTCAGCCCTTTTTCTGTACAAGCTCCAAGGAGCAATCTAAAGACTCTGACAAGCTCTGAAGCAGATCTCCAAGAGATCAAAACCGACTGGGAATGACTGACAGAGTCACTATTGACAGGATGGGTTCGACTCAAAGTTATGGAGGACTCTTGATCAAAGTATGATGGCTCCTCAGAGACCAACTTGGTCAGTTTCTTGGGGTGCCAACCACCCTAGAGCCCTGGGTGACCTCAAAAGACAACTGACAAGGTAATCAGGTCTGTAGTTGAGGCCCCTCACGTGGCTGCGGAAAAGGGCGCTCCACCATGAGGAGAAACCAACGTCGCAGTCTGAAGAGCCACAAGTTAGGGGCCAGCAACTGGGGCAAACTACGGCATCAAAGGACGCAGGAACAGGGACCTGTCCCACTGCTGCCAAAGCAGGTCTTTGTACCCGAAATGAAGATGGCATTTATATCGATCCTCATCCCGGGGTGATAGTGTCAAGGTTGACACCAACTAGTCGAGTAACAACGAGACCACATGTGGTGCCTATAGCTTGACCTCAACTGTCGATCCTCTGGACAATGACTGGTGTCCACCTGTGGGGCTGTGTAAACCATCAGCATCAGTGGGAACACTACTATGGGCCTCTGAGTGGTAACCGAAGGGATGACCACCAGGGTAGGAATGACCAGGGCCGGCTCAGACAGACCCATCAACTGGGTCAGTTCCTCTCTGGTGAGACAAGGATGACCACCAGTCAGAGATCAACAAAGCCTAGTCAACCTCACCCTCCGACAACTGGTTCAAGAAAAACCTCGAACAGCTGCTTGACAAGATTCAAGGTCATAGGCTCAGATAGGGCCACTGTGCATGACTCGATTTGACTGTTAGAAGCTCAACCAAGGTCAATCAGTCAGGGAAGTCAAGAGAGCAGGACGAGCAGTAGCATTTCGGGTCCCATTTTCAACAATCATGGTGCTTCATGTGCTTGCGTTCATAGGGTAAGTTCTCACCATAGATCTGGAAGGCCAAATATATTTCATGGAATTCATCTGTGAATGGACCACCAACAGTGGGCCTGGACTGGACCATTGTCAAGATCGAGGACAAGCCCACCCCTGCCATGTCTTCTTTCAAGGCTTTGATCTATGCTGCCGATGTGGCAGCTCCTGAGGGCTGTTTGCAGTCCTTGGACCTACCATGAAAGAAATACACTTTCCATTCCTTGAGCAACAAAGGATGCATGACCTGGCACAATGGACATTGCTTCACGTCGTGATGTTCCACCAGGCAACAGAGGCATGTGTCATGCAGGTCCATGATTGACATTTCCTTTCTGTAACACATGCAGCATTTAAAACTGGGCTTCAGTAGTTTTAGTGCAAAAGAAAAAGCCGCACCAACAGCCAGGTGTGCTCAAGAGTACAATTAACATATGAGGCAACAAAAAACTCAGGCACTGCCTACTGCAAGTCAAACAAGCCAAAAACTGCAACCAACTTAGTGTTCTTTATTAAAGCATACACACAAAGTAAAACGAAATAAAACATACCAGGATACACAGAGACCCACAAACCTCCTACCGGTTTCGCATTAGAGCGTCATCAGGGAGTGGGGTCTCTGCGTATCCTGGTATATTTTATTTTACTTTGTGTGTATGCTTTAATAAAGAACACCAAGTCGGTTACAGTTTTTGGCTCGTTTGACTTGCAGTAGGCTGTGCCTGAGTCTTCAGTAGTTTTATCCTGATAATTGTCAATGGAGCATGAACAGGAAGGCAAAATGCACTTTATGCACTGAAAGATTCTCAAAAGATTTGACATTCACCAAAGAATTTAGCACTTGAAAACTACAATCCTCTCATGCCTGCAGAGCTGCCAAAGAGACCTGTCCCCTCCAGCAGAAAATTGTTATTGAAATGCTTCACCAGGAAGGCATGTTGAGCAACACATTGCTCGTCTCCCAGTGCAACCTAGGGGGTAGGGAACAATGGGATAGAATACAGAGAAATGTTACAATGTTGGAATACAATCTGCTTACTTGCATACAATGAGAGCAGGACGGATTACAGGTGGATCACATTGGCTAACAATGCAACAATTAAGTATGGTAGATATGAAGACACATATAGCAAATTGGCAACAGTTGGTGACAGTTGGTAACACTGGAATACATATAATGACTTGGCAGCAGTACGTATCACTAGATGGTACGGTGAGACACTAGTAATTGGTAGCCATTAGTGTAACATAGATATTCAAGATTTACAGTGATAGGAGTAAACCCAAGAAGAATGGAAGGAGGGAACGAAAAATTGCAAAGGGCAGAATGGAAGAAGGGAAAGGAAATTTATGGAGAGGTGCAGGCAGAACATGATTTTCGAGGCAAACAGAGATGACAGGGTGGACTAAAGTGCATATAAGATGAGTATAAGGGTAGAAAAGAGCCAATCCTGAGGGGTGGAGTTGGAGAATGTACACCATGAGTTTGGGAGGAGCTTAGCTTTAAGATGTCTGGTGACTCAGTCATAGTCAGCTAACTGCCGGACTGTGGCTAGTGAACTGAATCCATGACACTAGAAATGGCCATTCCTGCTCAACATATATTACTGCAACACAGCAGCAGCAGATACCAGATCTGCCTCGGCCAACAAGGGCTATCAGGATAATCTAGCTGCCACGAGACCCAGCATCTTCTGCATGGAGTGCATGGTCACCTGAATTCATTCTCTAACACAGCAGGCCATGTGTGTAATCAACTCCACTTTGTCCTCTTACTGCTCCTATGTACTGCAACCTCTGGGAGAGCATCTACTGTGATTTCTGGAAACAGTACAGCTTCCATGGACATCTGAAACTGGCATGCTGAAGACACTTGTCATCTCTGTCTGATGCTTGGATGGACTTTAATCATCCAGGCAGGTAAACACTTGCATTCCCATCTTTCTGAGGTGCGCCACATGCACTGTAAAACACTTGGTGTACAAATGTGGCGCCAATGTTAAGCACAAATGGCAGGACCCTGAACTGATAATGTTTGAAGTTCCACAAAAAAGGAAAGGTATTTGCAGTGATTAGCCCCAACAGGGATATGCTGGTATTCATCCTGCGCATCCAGGGATGCTAACCAATCCTGGGATCTCAGGTACAGAAGAAGAGGCACCAAAGACACCATCCTGAATTTTTTGCATCTGATTTACTTGTTTAGGTTCCTAAGATCTAGGACTGGGCACATAAGCACCTATCTTATTGGGAACAAGGAAGTATCTGGAGTAGAAGCTTTTGTCCAGTTATGACTCCGGTACTTTCTCTACTGCCCTGCTCTGTAGAAGCCTCGCAAACTTCCAGAAAAGCAGGTAACCCACAGGACTGGAAAACCACTGCACTTTTCCTGGAAAGTGATCTGGAGGTTGCTCTATCAGCTCCAGGAAGTAACTAACGCAGATGATCTTCAACACACTCATGCCTATAGTAATGGTCTCTCACTGCCGAGAGAACAGGGCTAGCTGTCCCACCCCAACCAGAGATGAGTGATCCACCACTGGCAGCTGAGGTGGACATGAGGCTAATATCCCATCAGAGGGTGGCAATCTGAGCTTTGCCGTCTGCGCCTTCTGTGGTGGCTTTTGCTTTTACATTTTTTTGGGGGGGGAAGGCTTGGCCACTTTGGGGAAGTCTCATTTTCAGGCTTGCCACACAATATCTGCGGTTGCTGAAAAAGATTACATTCTCTAACTCTTTGTGAGAAGTGACGATGTTCTTCATATCCTTAACGCAATTATACATCAGCGGCCATTTTGTATCAAGGTTAAGCAATGGAAAACTGACTTCAAAAATCGATCCAGGTGGTAATAAGTTAAGGGTTGTTTTCTTCTCATTGTACTCCTTCAGAGTATCAGAGGAAAACTGCTGTTCTAAGCTAGGAGGGCCTCTGAGCTCATATCCCAGCAGTAGCTGCATGGGCTGCTACAACAGGGGTATCTAAAGCAGCCCTTAGTGGCTACTAGATTTAAATTCTTGTGTTAGATTCAAACCCTTGTGTAATAATTACAAACATGTCTGCTTCAAGAAAGACTCCAGAATGCTCTATACCAGATTTCTGAGCCTGTTCCATAGAGAGTATTTGTATCTTGAAATATGGGATTGATTGTACACAACTTGAAGCTCCAGAGTAGCTAAGGTGAACATCATTTCTCCCATGATGTCAATCTTAATAAATTCCCAGTCAAAATGCTGCACAGAGAATTCTTCAGAGTGACTGGCTTATCACTGGTACCCAGAATAATGAAAGCAATGGTTTGGTCCACAGTGCCTTATACTTTTTGTCCAATAGCCAGGGGGACTGCAAGAATGGAAGTAGGTTTGCTGCATGCTGCCTCTGTAAGGGTTTCCACGGCAAGCTGGGTAGGTGTCACCATAGATACAGGGAGTGAGGATATATTAAGATACACCATCTGTATTTTATTAGTTTCATTTATATCCCAGGTTCACAGCCTTGCCCATATTCTTCAGCAGTGACAGGAAAGAGAGCGATCCTCTTGAGGAGTCCACACTGTCGAGGCAAGCAGGGTTCCCTCCTGGCCAGAAAGATAGTTTTCTTAATCCTCAGTGAGATCTGGATTATATTCCTGCTCATCATCCAGTAAGTAATATGAAGAAACATAGAAACATAGACTTTGATGGCAGATAAGGACCACTTGGCCCACCCAGTCTGCCCATCTCCCTACCTACTGGATAAACTGCAGATTCTAGTTAACCAACAGCCTACTTCCTGCAACCCCCCACTATAACTGCCTTGTGTCTGTCCCATGCATGTTTGAATTCCCCCACTGTTTTAGACCCAACGACCTCCTCAGGAAGGCTGTTCCATGTATCCACCACTCTCTCCCGTGAAAAAATTCTTCACATTACCCTGAGCCATCCCCCATCTTTTAAATTGTGCCCCCATGTTCTTACACATCTCTTTTTCTGAAAGATGCTACCTCCTGGACTTTGTTGATTCCTTGAGGTACTTGAACGTTTCTATCATGTCCCCGTCCCTCCTTTCATCAAGAGTCATATTAAGCTCTCTCAGTCTCTCTTCATATGGTTTCTGCTGCAGACCCTGCACCATTTTAGTTGCCCTCCTCTGGACTGCTTCCATCCTGTCTATGTCCTTGCGTAGATGGGGTCTCCAAAACTGCACACAGTACTCCAGATGGGGTCTCACCAACTGTCTGTACAGAGGGTAACCACTTCCCTTTTTCTACTTGTGATGCCCCTTCCTATGCATCCCAGTATCCCCCTGGCTCTCCTTACCGACTTTTCACATTGCTTACCCACCTTTAGGTCATCTGATATGACTACCCCAGGTCCCTTTCCATTTTTGTTGTTGTTAGTACCTCCCCTGCTATTGTGCACTCTTCTCCTGGGTTTTTGTTTCCCAGGTGCATTACTTTGCACTTCTTTGTATTGAATCTAAGTTGCCATATGTCTGACCATTCCTCCAACCTTGCCAAGTCCCTTCTCATCTTTTCTAGCCCCCCCCCCTTGTGTATCAACTCTGTTACAGATCTTTGTGTCATCTGCAAAGAGGCATACCTTTCCATCCAGACCCTCTGCAATGTCACCAATAAAGATGCTAAAGAGGACTGGACCCAGTACTAAGCCCTGAGGTACTCCACTAGTAACCCCCATTTCTTTGGAATGTGTTCCATTCACTATTACCTTCTGTGTCCTGTTGTGCAGCCAGTTTGCTACCCAGGCTACTACCCTGGGACCCACTCCCAGGCTGGCTAACTTGATTATTAATCTTTTGTGCGGGACTGTGTCAAATGCCTTGCTAAAGTCTAGGTAGGCCATGTCTACAGCCCCTCCTTGGTCTATTGCTTTGGTCACCCAGTCAAAGAAATCAATTAGATTCGTTTGACATGACCTTCCTGCTGTAAATCCATGCTGCTTTGGGTCCTGTGCCACGCTGGCCTCTAGGTACTCAACAATTCTTTCTTTCTTTCAGAAGTGATTCCATCATTTTCCCTACCACTGAGGTCAAACTTACAGGTCTGTAGTTTCCTGCTTCTGCCTTGCTCCCACTTTTGTGAAGGGGAATCAGATCTGCCCTCCTCCAGTCCTCAGGTACCACCCCATCCTGCCATGATCTGTTAACAAGCGTGGTCAGTGGTGTCACTAGGTCCTCCCTTAGTTCTTTTAGGATTCTGGGGTGAATCCCGTCAGGCCCCATTGCTTTGTCCACCTTGAGTTCTAGGAGTTCTTTCAAGACTCTTTCTTCTGTGAATGGAATGGTGTCAACCCCCCTACCCAGAGTGCTTCTACTGTCTGGTTCAGGTAACTCCTCCTCATCTTCTTTTGTGAATACTGAGCAAAAGTATTCATTCAGTATCTCTGGCTTTTCACTGTCTCCCTCTGCCCACCTCCCCTCTCCTTTATTAATCTTCACTATCCTCCCTTAACCTTTCTATGCTCCTAATGTACCTATAAAAAGTCCCCCTTCTTAACTGAGTTGGCTATTTTTCCTCGGTTTGGGCCTTTGCTAGTCTGACTGCCTTCCCACTTCTTTCTGCTTTAATTGATACAGTTCCCTGTCATGCTCCTTCTGTGATTCCTTATACTTTTTAGAATGCAGCCTTTTCTCCTTAACCTTCCTGCCACCTCTTTTGAGAACCATAGTGGTTTTACTCCGCTTTGTTTTCTTTATTTGTTTCACACAGGCTTGCTGCCTCTATGATGGCAGTTTTGATTTTCTCCATTGTTCTTCCACCTCTTTTTGGTCATTTGCTAGTGCATTTTCAGGTATTCACCATTTTGCCAAAGTCAGCTCTTCTAAAGTCCAGTATCCTTGTTTTGTATGGCTTATCTCCATGGTTGTGCTCATTGTGGCTCACACTGTGCAGTGGTCAGCTTGTTCCCAGATGTCTACTGACTTCTAAATTTGTGATCCTCTCTCCATTTGAGAGTACCAGGTCTAGTATTGCTCCCTCCAGTGGGTTCCAACACTAGCTGTCTAAGGCCTGCCCCCTGCAGGGCATTGAGAATGACCCTGCTCTTGGATGTTGCTGCAGTACATGTTATCCAGTTAACATCTGGCATATTTAGGTCCCCCATCAACAGTATCTCCCCTTTTTCAGCCATTTTGAGAATGTCCTCTATCATTTTGTTGTCCATTTCCTCCCCTTGAGACGGGGGTCTGTATACAACCCGTGTGGATTGTGATGCCATTCCCTGTCTCCAAGGTGACCCAGAGTGCCTCTTGTCCTCCCCCTTTACTTTTTAGTTCTGTAGCTTTGATCCCTTCACTTATGTATAGAGCTACTCCACCTCCTCTTTTACCTTCCCTGTCCCTTCTGTAGACTGTGTACCCTGGTATGTTGACATCCCAGTCATGGTTCTCGTGTACCATGTTTCCGTGACTGCCACAATATCCAATTGTTCATCTTCCATCAGGGCTACTAGCTCAGGAAGCTTGTTTCCCAGACTATGGGCATTGGTACTCATTGCCCTCCATTTAATGTTGGCTTTATCCTTTTTCCCCCATCCCTGCTCTTATTGTCCTTGTCTATTTTTCCATTTACCTCTGTCCTGCCCTGTGTTGAGCTCTGCACCTCAGTGTTTACCTTACTACCTGCCATGTTTTGTGGGGGGAGGCTTGAAATTTCCTGCCCTTTATCAGTGCCTCCCCCCTTGGCTAGTTTAAAAGCTTGCCAAGAAAGCATTTAAACTTGTCACCTAGGAGCTTGGTTCCCTTCGTGGACAGATGCAGTCCATCATGCCAGTATAGACCTTTATCTCTCCAGGTGGCCCCCCAGCCCCCAATGAAGCCAAAGTCCTGTGCTCTGCACCAGTTTTGCAACCATTCATTAAACTGCATGGTGTGCAGTACCCTAGCCTCACTCCTGCCATGGACTGGTAGCATCTCTGAGAAGGTTACCATGCTTGCTACCCGTCTGAGGCCCCTCCCCAACTCCACAAATTCATTCTGCACTGCACTGATCCCATGCCTAGCTAGGTCATTTGTCCCAAGGTGGACTATGATATCTAGTTCCCTCTCCTGTGATGCTGCTTCTGCAATCCTGAGATTAGCTTCCTGTCCCTCCAAGCCATGGCACCAGGCAGGCACCTTACTTCTTTCTCCTCTCCCTTTCCCAGATTTACCCCCCTAACAATAGAGTCCCCTATCAGAAGCTGTTTCCCTCCCCTGTGGTGTCCCTTGCCACCCTTTTGTGGGTCTCCCTTGTGGATGTCCTCAGCATTCTTCTGGGTTTCCACTGAAGGTGCCATCATAGAGGAACCTTGCTCTGCCAGAATGGCATATAATTTGTGTAGAGGTACAACTAGGGGGCTTCGCCTCTGGTCCACCACACGCACCCTCCCAGAACCCACTGTGGTCCAACTGCTCTTCATACTTGGCAACCTCTGAGGCAGTGGTTGTGGCAGGGGTGCTCTTTGGAAGGGGGAGGCCTCCTTAGTCCTTGCTAGTTCAGCCTGGAGGTGGTCAACCTCCTCCTCAGAGCTGATAGTTGCCTGCAAATAGGACAGCAAGCGCAGTTTCCAGAATGTCTCCCGGGAAAACTGCTGCCCCACAGCCAGTGCATTGCACCCTCCCTCATGTCCCTCTCCATGTATAATATACAATATATATATATATATATATATATTTTTATTACTATTTGTGGTGTGTACCTACCCTTTTGCACTGTGCTGGGTTATTAAGGATATGACAGTTCTGCCCCAAGACCTGTTGAGGAAGTGATGTCAGAACTGTGGCTATAAAGGAAATGCCACACCGGGGGGGGGGGGGCCGGAGTGTGGGGTAGGTAGTCCACATCCACTGGTGACTGTTAGAAACAATCAAATACACAACTGCTCCACCACCCTGGTGAGTATTGCCCTTTATAGTAATTCAACTAACAACACAATTTACTAGACCACGGCTCCTGTGCAAACCACTCTACTGAGTCCAGGGATAAAAATTAACTCACTCCTCAGCCAGCAGGACACTTAAAATGTTGCAAAAATATCCTTCCAAATCCTAGGTCTCAACCCCAACAATCAAGCAAATTCAGTTGTATCTCACTCCCTCTGGTTATAAAATTACTACACTTTTAATGGAATCCTGCACTTCTCTGCTTAATGCCAATAAGGAAAAAAAATGAAACTTTTTGTAGAAAGCATAGCTCCCCTTCTTTACAAGTATTATGCATTACCAGGTGTCCAGGTCCTAAATGGAGTTATAGTTTGTTCTTTGCAGTGTAGCAAGGTTCTCAGTTTCCAACAGACAAATCAAAGTCAGACTGACTGGCTTCTAACTGTGAAGGATGCCTAAGACAGCAGAGTGATGAAACCCCACCCAGAGGAAGAGGCTCCTTCACTGGTAATAAGGTTGAATCTGAGAAAAACTCCCTCTCTGGCACTGAAGCTCACTCCAGTGCCAACAGCAATACCTGGGGAGGAAATTATATTGGCATTGAAGATGGTCCCGGACTGCATGTGGCTCTAACACCAAAGATGTTACCAGTTTTGCAGATGGTACCAACACCATGGATGGCACTAACCTTGATGGAGTCAAGTCCATCTTAATGCCCTTATTGGTACTGTGGATGGCACCAATATAAGTGCAGAGGAGCCAGTGCTCTGTGAGAGCTGGCCATTGACGAAACCGTTTATCAGTTACATCCTCTAAAGGCAGAGGGGGTATTGTAGATGAAGAAGTCCAGCATCACATCACGATGATGATGGAGAGGACACCAGAACTTCCCTCATGCCCAAGGGAAATGGCTGCACTGAAGCAGTGATATGAGAATTTGACCTGGACCAATGTTGTCCCTCTTCTTTTTGTGTAAGGACGAGGTTGAGTGGTCCCAGGAATCCAACGCAGAGCATGATCAGGGCCAGGACCAGGACCACTTCTTTTTATGACTATGAGAGGGACTGTCTACCCTCCCAGTTGAGAGATTGTCAGGTACCAGAACACTCTCCCAGAAAAGAGCTATGGTCCATGACAGCCTTGTTGCCAGAGCAATCTGCCTTGCCAGGCACCCTACCTGCTATACGTGATTCCAAACATCATTGAATGTGGTAGGAATGTGACAAATGTAATATAAAACCTACTTAAAACTACTAAAAAAAACTATAAATTTGGTAAAATATAGCGACAGAGGACTAAAGAACTAGACAAGAATGTTATTTGATCAGAAACTGAAGTTCTGGACCCCAACAGGGAAAGCACTGTGCTCTGATGATGGTGAAAAAAGGAACGAAGGCAGCTGAAGCTGGTACCACTTTATACTCCACAGGTGCACAACTATGCTGTGCATCAGTGCTAGGCATCGACACCACCGGCCCCAAAATTTCTGGTTCCCGAGGGAGTCTATCATCTTTGGCTCTAAGACCAGAGTGTGGGAATCTCTGGAGAAGACCGAGTCCTGGAAGATATTATGCCTGCCGGAGTATATACTGTTCTCTATGAGATGATGCAGCTTCAAAGTTGTAAGTCACATTCCTTACCTCAAAAGAACACTGATGTGGTTATATTTTTTTCCAGCCTGTGTTTATGCCCCCTTCTCTCCACCTGCCCCCTTTAGTCCTCAGCTCCATCACCCATCATCCATGGATTTCACCTAGCTCAAGAAATTCCCTATGGATTCCCCGTAAGTGGGAGCCAGGGGAAACTCGTCCCCAAATCCAAATGGGAGCCAGGCCCAGCCAGTGGTTGTGGGGCCTGCAGCAGGCTGGGAGGTGTCATCCTGTCAGTGTGTTTTTTTCCCCTTCTTCCCCCCCCTTTAATCTTGCCCACCATCTAGATGTCAAGTTATGCCCCCTCAGACCTTGCACATATAAGCTTGCCCTTACAGAAAAGGCAAGTTCTCTGGCTGACTGCAGTGGCTATTAGTATGGTAGGACCTGTCACCATTCCTCCCTTGAAAACAAAAACAAAGCAGCGAATGCACAGACTTTATTTTATTTATTTCGTTTTTGTTGACCGGGTAAGTGCACCAGACAAATCCTGCCTATTTTCAGGCATGACCCGGGGGAGGGGGATACAGATGAATGCCAACTGACCTTGAACCAGATGAAACTGTTGGTGGTATTTTTAGTGAATGAGGGAAATTTGGCCAGGACATCGGGGAAATTCCCATACTCTTTTCGATAAGTGCCATGAGATCTTTTTTTTTTTTTATACTTTATTTTTATCTTTTTCCACTGTGTACATCACAAGAGAACTTAACATTTGAGTGAGAGGAGACTCAAATAGGTTCTTTACAGTAATGCTAATATAGGATTTTTGCACTATCACTGTAGTTACCACATAATGAGGGATCTTAATACTCTTTACCTTTATATAAATACAAATAGTGTCCAAGAAAAGACCAATTGCAGCATGCTTATGGACTAGAGACAATAATAATACCTCAATAATCACCTAGGCGAAAAGCACCCCTTAACACTAGTGTTTTATGAATCCATATGAATTCAGTAAGTTGATACCTCATAAAATTACTGAATGCACTGTTACAAAGCACCCTCCTATTTTATACAATCAAGTTTACTTATCAAAAGGTTCTATGCAGTTCTGATATTTAGTCACAAATTATTATTTTACTAAAACTTGTGGACTTTAAACATTTTAAGATTGGGGATAACTCCCCATCTCCACTATGCCTCTATAGGCCCCTTTTGTTTAATTTTTAAGCAACAAGTAACAAATTATGCAACTTTAATAGGTTTTTAAATTTTTAACTTAAAACCTGCTGGTCATCCCAGTAAAACGCTTGTGTGGGGGGGCGCTGATGAGCAGCTAAGCAGTAAAGACGCACTCTCCTCGAGCTCCGCACCCTAGAGATCTAAATATAATATTTTATTTCATATAATGGAAAAGAGACTTGGATTCCGCAATATTTTCACTCCGAGATGTTAAAGGATGGATGATTATCTTACAAACGCAACAGGGAAGCCTGCTAGAAGCGCCGGGAAAATCCCAAGAAACAACCGACTGGGCCCATAGCAGAGCCTGCAGGGCCCAATTTCTTTCTCGAGCAAGGAATTAGCTGTACTGGGGCGCAGAGGTGACAACACAGGTGCTAGGCAGCTTGAATCCTCGATTCAAAAACTAGAGAATAAAATCGAAGCAAAGCTACAGGAAATTGCAGAGAGAACTGCAGCACATGGTAAAAGATTATCGGAGGTGGAGGAGCGTACAGCTAGAGTTGAAGATCTAATACAACCCCTGCCAGAGAAAATAAAATCTTTAGAAAAGGAGCTGGAGGACCTGAGAGAAGCTTTTGACTATCAGGAGAATTATGTGAGACGCAACAACCTTCGCTTACGTGGGCCCCTAGAAGGGAAGGAAGGTCCAGAAATACCGAAATTTTGTGCTGAGAAACTGCCAAAAATCCTGAAATTACAGCCCAAGGGAGGAAGACACAAGATCGAAAGGGCGCATAGAGCACTGTTACCAAAGCCAGGCCCAGACCAACCACCGAGAAGCATTGTTATCCGGTACCATAATTTTCAAGACAGGGAGGCAGTGATAAAAGCTTTTAAGGTAAATCAGCCTGTTGAAATAGATGGAGTGAGAATTCATGTTACGCAGGACTATTCGAATAGACTACTCAAGAAGAGACGACTGTTTACTACGGCAATGGCTCAGCTAAGGGAGATGCAAGTCGAACATTATATGATCTATCCTGCAATTCTTAAGATAAAGCATGAAGGAGCGGTGTATTCATTCTGGGAGGTGGAGAAGGCGAACAACTTCATAAAGGAACTCCGGAAGAAGCTGGGCTGAAGTGAGCTGAGAACGGACGAGAAGGACTTGCGACACTAATTGTTGGTTTTAAAAGGGGATAAATCCCCAGTTTTCAGTTCATGTTTAATTGTGTTAATTTTTGGAAGTCGGAAGGCCTTGGATTTACTTGATGGATAATAGCACTGAGACTGTTTGTTGAGGAAATATATGAGAGCTTAAGCTCTAGGAGCTGGAAATGATGGAGGATCACTTGTGAGAAAATGGAACTGGGAGGAGAGTCTGATGGCCTGGGCCTAGGCTGCAAAGGTCGCTGAAAACCACGCTGCCTGTTCCATCGGCCTCCAACCGGGCCAATTGAAGGAAAAGAAGCCTTATAACTGTGAGACTGAAGCTAGTGTGTGGGGCTGAATTGTGAAAAGGGAGAGGGACGACTATCAGGGAGAAAGCACTGTTACGGGCTAAAGGAGACTATCTGGATGCGGTTCCAGCCTAAGAAAGCAATTATGTTATGGATCAGAGGGCCAGCTTCAGGCCATAAACGAAGAGGTCATTGGGATGGGGGTGAGGGAGGTAGCTGCTCAAATAGCAGATGTTGGGAGGTGCTGCCATGATGGCAGGAATGAGTAACGTGGGCGAGGGATACTATGCTGGAAAGAGGAGTGCTGGAGGAAAGAAACAGCTTGACCTGGTTGGGAATGGAAGTAGTATCGGAAAGGGGGTTAAAGGATTGCGGTAGTTTTAAAGGGGAAATCAAAGGGCTATCGAGATTCACATATGAGGGAAAAGGATAAGAGGGCATGTTTGGCTAGTAGGGCTACAGATCTGGCTACCAGGGCGTTGATATCTGGCATTGGACAAAATAAAGGGGGAGAAGGAGAGGGAGAGGAATGCTGGAAACAGGAAGTACTTGGAAGGATAGTGGGAAAGGGATAATGAAAAAGACAATGATGGGTGGTGATGTGGTAATACAATCCTGGAATGTTCATGGCCTTTCATCTCCGATTAAGCGAAGTGCGGTGTTAACAGCGTTAAAGAGAGTGCAGGTGCAAGTGGCTCTGCTGCAGGAAACACATCTAACATCGGGAGAGCATGCAAAACTTAAGAGGGGGTGGGTGGGAGCGTGTTATGCAGCCTCTTTCGGCCCATGTAAACAAGGAGTGGCGGTCTTGGTGCATAAAAATTTACCACTTCAGGTTACGAGAGTCCTTGCAGACCCAAAGGAAGGTAGATATGTGTTTGTAGTAGGGGAGCCCATGGCCTGAAAGTCACGCTTTGGGAGCCGTACACCCAACTAACTTGGATCCAGGGTTCTATGACAACATGCTGTCCTATATTAATGAGGGAACAATTTGAGAACCTGATCATGGGAGGATTTAACTGCACACCTGATGCTGCCCTGGATCACTCGGAGAGGGAAGGTCGTAGAGATCCTTGTATTAGGAAATGGATCAAGGGTTGGCAGAACTGAACCTGGTGGATGCCTGGAGAACAGCGTATCCTGAGGATAGAGAATACACATTTTACTCAAACCCACATAAGACGTGGTCAAGAATTGATCATCTCTATGTAATGCTTGATTGGTATGAGAAGCTGAGCAAGATAGAACACAGTCCTATACATATATCGGACCACGCAGGAGTGGTTACGTCCTTTTGCTCTCCAAGTGAGAAGGGAGAAATAAAGACATGGAGATTCCCTACTTACATGTTAGGCTCGCAGGAATTTAAGGAATATGTGAAGGAGCAGTTTAAGTTTTATATGGAGGTAAATGCACTGACTGCCACTTCCAAACAGGTGTTATGGGACGCGGGCAAGGCATATATGAGGGGTGCAATTATAGGGTACATGGCCAAATATAAGAAGAACAGATTGGAAAGACAGAAGACACTCCAGCAGGAACTGAGATTAATGGAGGGAAGGGTAGCAAGGGGGGAAGGAGGTGAAAAGGCGAGACAAGAGCTGGTAACAGCCAGACAGGCGCTTAACACTTTACTGATGGATGAAGCTAGGAAAAAAATGTTCTACCTGAAACATAGAGTATATGAATGGGGGAACAAGCCGGGGCCCTTACTGGTAAACCTAGTAAGGGTAGGAAAATGTGACTATATCTCATGGATCAAAACTAAAAGGGGCAGATGGTCACTAAATATGTGGAGATAGAGGACACATTTAAGAAATATTATGAGGAGTTGTATAGGCAATTGGAGAAGGAAATGATAAGGAAATGCACGATTTCCTGGCCAAGCATAAACTCCCCAAATAACAAAGCAACAGCAAGAAATGTTAGATAAGGAGATCTCAAGGAGGAAGTCCTTCAGGCCATTGATAAGATGAAGACTGGGAAGGCATGCGCCCGGATGGCCTACCAGCAGAGTATTATAAATTATTGAAGGAGGAAGTAAAAGAGGTAATGTGGGAGGTATTTAGGAGGGAAAGGAGAAGGGGAATTGCCAGATACAAGTGGTTCCGCCCTGGTGTGTGTGATCCCGAAACCAAATAAGGACCCAATAGAATGCTCGCCATATAGACCAATATCCTTGTTAAACTGTGATGCAAAGATATTTGCTAAAATATTAGCTTGTAGGCTGGAGGTATCCTCCAGAGGTGATCCACCGGATCAAACAGGCTTTATAAAAGGCAGACATTAAGTATCACAATATTAGGAAGGCCCTTAATGTGGTGGAACAGGCCAAGAAAGTGAGGGCAGACAGCTATATTGTCAATGGATGCCGAAAAAGCGTTCGATAGGATAGAGTGGCCATATCTATTTACAGTTTTGAAGCGATTTGGATTAGGAGAGTTTCATTTAAAATGATACGGAGAATTGTATCGAGCCTAAAGCTGCAGTTTTAGTCAATGGGCACACAATCGGAACAATTCAGGCTTTTTAGAGGGACGAGTAGGTGCCTTCTCTGTTGGTATTTGCAATGGCGATAGGAACCACTGGCTATAGACAAGAGAGGACCCAAGAATACAAGGGATAAAAGGAAAAGTGGAAGACAGCATAAGATTACATTATATGCTGACGATATGATGTTATATGTGAGGGACTTAACACAGTCTATGCCTGTCCTGTTGGACATTATAGGTCAGTATGCCACATTCTCAGGATATAAATTGAACCTGGGGAAGTCTGAAATTATGATTTTGGGAGAAGAGAGGGGGGGATCTGGGTGGTACATGGGGTTTGAAGAGGGTAGGTACACACCTCACTTGTTTAGGGATTAAGATAGGTAGGGATTTGAGATCACTTTATAGGCTGAACTACACCCCATTACTAAAAATATTGAGAGCGGACATGGACAGATGGAGAAATTTGCCTATATCATGGATGGGACGTATTAATGTACTTAAGATGAACATTCTCCCTAGAATTTTATATCCATTACAGATGTTGCCAACAGGTCTGATAGGGAAAGATGTAAAAGTATTTGAAAAGGATTGTTCTAGATTTATATGGCAAGGGAAGAAACCTAGAGATAGTTTAAATAAGTTAAAAGCCGATCAATCTAAAGGAGGGTTAAACTATCCGGATATGAGGTTATACTTTTGGGCGGCGCAATTAAGGATTATTAAGGATTGGGTGTATAAGCCAAAAGAGGCTAGTTGGCTGGACCTGGAGGAGGAGGGATGGGGATCTCAATATCGCCTCTGTTAGGAGAAGCAACAGAAGAGGGATGCGGATAAGTGGGTTTCGAGTATCTTAGTGAAAGAGGTAGTAGATAGCTGGGACCAAATTAAGAAAGTAGTAGGGCATCAAAGAGGGGAATCCTTTGTTTTGCCACTGGCTGGGGAACCCCTTTTTTATACCCGGTGTGGGAGACCCAGCATTTCAGAGCTGGGAAGAGAGGGGGGTAATGTGTCTTAATGATTTAAGAGAAAAGGGAGTGATTCGTGCATTCAGTGAACTTAGGGAAAACCTAGACTTGCCTGCACATCATATGTTTAGATACTTCCAGGCAAGAAAATATGCACAGGGAATTGAAAAGCTAAGGACCTCGATTCCCAAATACAGATGGTGGAGGAACTGTTACAACAAGTTAGGCAGAAACCCACGGTATTGTCAGGAAGGCTACGCTCCTCCTTCGCTCCAGTGGCCAGATATGACAGACAAAACGAAGCACTTATGGGAACAGGACCTAGGAGTTGTGCTTTCTGAGGAGAAGTGGGCTTTAATGAAAGGGACGATCAGGGACTATTATTTTGTAATAAACACAAGGAGGTAGCATACAAATTTGTTCATAGATTGTATACCCCACCTGTGGCTGTGAATAGTACAACCCAACAGTCTCGGCTATATGTCAGAGGTGTGGGTTGGCTCTGGGCACCTACCTGCACTCCTTTTGGGCATGCCCAACACTACAAGTTTTCTGGGGTGATGTGGCGAAGGAATTGACAAATATGAAAGGGCAGCGGATTAAAGTAAAACCGCTTACAATGCTGTTTGGAATAGATGACACATACCAGGAGGAATGGGGGTTGTTGGAAAGACGGGTGAGAATACTCCTGGTTTTGGCAAAACAATGTATTCTAAACACATGGGTTTCTGGGGATAAGCCTACAATAAGACAGTGGAGAAAGTTGGCATGGGATGTGCTACAATTAGAAAGCTTGACGTATAAGGTGAGGGGAAGAGAAAACCAGTTCGTGAATATATGGGCACCCTACCTAGACTCCATGCAGCCATTGGAGCAAGAGATAATAAGATGTGGATAAAGATAAGACGTATAGATATATATATATGGAATGAAGTGAATACTGGATTAGCTGGGGGAAGGGCAATTGGGGACAGGAGGGGAAGGAAGAAGGGTGGGGGTGGGTGGGGGAATGGGGAGGGATCTCTTAATTTCTCTTCTATCTCTATCTTACAGATTCTCTCTTTCTCTCTTACCTATGTTTCTTCCTTTACCATGTCACCACTAGGACCTATTCCTAAGTATAAAATACAGAGATATACACTTAATGTGTATTAGGTTTATAAAAAAGGTATTTAAAGTAATTGACGATGTTAGGTTGATGGAGTAGGAAAAGTTTGTAAAGTATGCACAAGACTAGTATATGCTGATGGTGATGTATACTCTTTCTTTGCTGTAATATGAAAAGAGAAACTAATAAAAAGATTATGCAAAAAAAAAAACGCTTGTGTGTTTTTAATTTTGCTGGGCCTTTGAACCCCAGGAGAATCATCTCTCCTATTACTGATTCATCGAGCAACAGAAGAAAAACTTTCCTTTTTAAACAATTACATAAAAGGTCCAGCTGTAAATCACAGGAGCGCGCTAGAGACTGTTATTTTTAAAAGACCAAGAGTCTTAGTGTCCCTTCAATCTCCGTCTTCGTCCTCATTGGAGGACCTAGGATGGTTGACAAAGTCCTGTTTGATAATTTCCAGTCTCTTGCCCGCTTCTATCGAGTCAGAAAAAATGTAAGTCTTACCAGTGTAATACAGTCTCAGTCTTGCTGGTAGTTGCAATACATGATTGATCCCAAGTGCGTGAAGACCCGCTTGCACTGCATCAAAACTTTTTTCGGCGTTGTCTTGTAGAGTACCTTAGATCCAGGAAAAAGTAGATACGTTCACCAGATTCTAACCTAAGTGGGCCCAAAGCTTTAGCTGCATCCAATACAGTATCCCCAATATATGCCCCAGCAGTTATAATCATGATTGTACGAGGAGTCTCAACCGATGGTTTCCTACGAGGATTCAAACTATAGGTTTTGATGAGTTGCTCATGTAGATCTAGATTAAGCAGCTTCAGGAGCAAATTCTGGACATAATCTTGCAGAGATTCATCTTCTGCGGTTTCCGGGAACCCCAGCAACCTTAGATTATTCGCACGCATGTCGTTTTCCAGGGTTTCAAGCCTGAGTCGAGTGGATTTGTTTTCACCTATTATCCTCGCTACAGCAGCTGCCGAAGTATTGGCAGAATCCACCGCTATTTTAGCATCCGTGGCCACAATATCCATGTGGGATTCCAATGTAGTGAAACGAGTACCCAGACTGTCAACTTTTCTATCCAGTTCCCTTATGGCTTGAAGAACAACATTATTAGAGGGTTCAGAGGCCTTGCTCCCCTCCGCTGGTAGGCTGCTGCCGCATGGTGTTTCTGTATGCAGTCTCACTTTGTTAGGATCAGCGTGTGTCATCTGGAGAGTTTTTCCCATTTTT
This sequence comes from Neoceratodus forsteri, assembly GCA_016271365.2. Lineage (NCBI taxonomy): Eukaryota > Metazoa > Chordata > Ceratodontiformes > Ceratodontidae > Neoceratodus > Neoceratodus forsteri. Next base: position 131,057,956 of record CM057453.1, read on the forward strand.
TGTTGACAAAATTATGCACCAGCTCTCTACCAGCACTAGCATTCATTTTAGTCGAAAAAAGAAAGTAAATTTCTGAGTTAAACTTGTTTTTTAAGTGTAATCTGGAGGAGCTCTTGTAAGGTGCGTCTGTGATGTCTGACTGCTGGCCAAGCCCCCTCCATGGGATCTTTAACATCCACCTGAACTACCACCAATCCAGGCAGATGGGACCTCGGTTTAACATCTCATCCGAAAGATGGCACCTCAGAAGTGCAGCACCCCTCTCATGCTGCACTACAGTGTCAGCACTGGGATATTAACCCAAGTGCCAGATGTGGGAACTGAACCCACAGCCCTCTGATCTCCCGGCCTCAGAGGCGAGTGTGCAACCTACTGAGCCACTGACAAAACCATGCGCCCAAACAGTGACATGAACCCTGGACCCTTAGATTAAAAGTCTGATGCTCTACCAACTGAGCAATCAGGGCAAGATTGCTGCTGCACAGCAGCACTTCCCCAGCCCCCAGGCGGCTCCCAGAGATTGCTATAAATTTAGGTCACCGGTGTGGGAGTGGTTACAGCTACTCACTGGACCATAGGGCAGCCCTGGTTATTTTTTGTGTGTGTTAACTCTATTTTTTTCCTCCTATGCTGGTGAGCATGACCTCCTTTGGTCGTCTCCTAGACTGTGATCCTTCGAAGCCTGTGACCATGGTCTCCCAGGTCCACCTGCGACTCACCAGCTTGGGCAAGCCTTTAACTTGTCCCCTCCCAAGGCAGGACTGCCTTCAGCTTCTCTGCATTCCCATACAAGTATCCAGTTCCCATGCAGGTGGCGGTGAAAGCTGAAGGGATAATGTGGTCCGGGAGGGCAGTATACAGTTGTGGGCATGGCTGGAGGAAGCTGCACCATCCTGTCCAGCCAGCGGAGTTATCCACTTTTTATACGGTTTCTGCTGATGGGAGTGGACATGCAATGACATCCTGGAATGTCACGCATGCTCCAGTGCACAACATGCCAATGACCATCAGGTCCCACTAATCCCAGCACTCACTGAAAACGCCAGGCTAAGTACCCTTGGCCGGCTGTCGCCAGGAGGCACACTGTTGCCAGAGTTCTGCACTCACCCACCTTGGAGTAGGTGAGCTGTCTGATGGACGTTCGAGCCTCCTCCCCCCAGCTGGCCCTCCGATGCTCTGCGCTCACTCCTGAACACAGGTCATCGGCATCACAAGTGCCAGTGCTACTGCTGTGCCTGCTGGCTGGACAGTTATATTATTCTTGACTGGTACAATGAAGTGTTCAACTCTTATAACTGTAGTGGTTGTTCAATCATAGGCACTACAACAAACCATTATTAATTATGACATAAACGGTTACCTCTTGTAGAAGTGACTCTTTCTTTTTTGCAGACAAGTTTAAATGTTTTTCAAGTAAGCCATAGTACTTTTCTGTCTCCTTATCATATTTTTTCTTCTCCTCCTGCAGACAAGTAAAAAGGGGATACTTTACTACAGGACTATAAAAACAAACAGCAAACTTAAAGTAAGAAGAGGCATGGATACGACTTTAGAAGGGTGGAGTCTAGTGCTGGTAGGCATCAGGTTGTGGTGGTCGAGAACTTAATTCTCAGATGTGTAGACAGGTAGCTGTGCAGTCATGATCGAGAGCACCAACTGATCTGTCACCTGCCAGGTGCTAGGTTGGCAAAACTTACATCATAGGTGGACAACATTGTTGGAGGGGTGGCAGAGGAATCAGTGGTCAGTATCAATGTGGGAAGGCAGGAGAGGGCGTGGAGGTAGGTCTTTACGTAAGGGATGATATAGGAGCAAGAGAGTTGGAGGACATTGGACACAATGGGAACAAATCAGAATCAATGTGGGTTCCGACTGAGGGTAGAAAAGGAAACTGCTGATAAGGGCCAGCTGCAGACCTACTTACCAAGGGACTGCTATAGATGGGATTATGGAAGGTAATTAGAAGTGCAACAAGTAAATGATTGTTATTGTTTTCATGTCCTCTGTTCTGGACTTGTAAACTAGTGGCACATGGCCTTGGGAAAGACACTGGAAAGGTAACAGCCTGATTTAAATGGAATTCTGACACTTACCGTTGTCGTTGTGAAGAACCGAACATATTTTTAATGCCATATTCTCTTTGCGGAAAATCAGGTATGAGAAATCAAAGCTTGTAACTTAACAACAATACATGTGAAGCAATGGCTTTCAGGAATTAAGTTTTCCAATGAAATGCAGTACTTCAGCTCAGTAGTGGCCATAGAGTCGGTGAATAGTCTATTAACTGATTAACACCACATTTAGGTCCTAAACTGGCATAAGTTTCCTTACGGGGGATACATTTGCAAGAGACCTTTCAAGAACCTCAAACACTGAATGTGTAAATAAAGTTCCTGCAGAGATATTAGACCCGCATCACCAGGAGCTCCAAAATGAGCAGCTCTTTGTCTTCGGGGGTTCGTGAGGGCTTCTCTGTTCAGCCCTCCCCCACACCATCAGGAGCTCCGAAACGAGCAGGTATGAAGGGCCACCAGCTTGTCCACACAGCATCTGGAGTCTAGTTCCATTTTAACATTCAAACTTAACAGAGACTTCCAATTAAATTAAATCGGCACAGCAGTACAGATAGGTTTTTCTCTGGACTATTATGACACAACTGCCTTTATTGGGCCAGGGGGAAAGTTACTTTAAGGAACTGCAGTCTGTATTTTTCTTTTAACATTTTTAGGAGAAGATTCCTCCGTAGCTAAAATCCATGTAACTGGAGCACATGTGCTGTAATTAACTTGCAGCTGTACTGACTAGTTAAATGCTTGCACTGTAAAACTGTACTTTAAATGTTGCATCGTGAAGTGTACTTGCTAGCCTTAAGGAGTGCGAAATTGAATTTGCAGCTAGTAGGGCTGGTTAAGGACACTGGTGTGTGGCATTTTAATTTTGTTAGGGGACCTGAAACTGTTCTCCCCCCACCGCCAACTAGGAACCCCATTCCCTCCTTACCTGTATTTAACCTCTGTCCCCACTCTCTCCTCCTCCCACAGCTCTGTCTCCAGGAGTTTGTGAGGGCTTCTCTGTTTAGCCCTCCCCTGCACCGCCAGGAGCTCTGAAAACGAGCAGGTATGAAGGGTCAACGGCTTGTCCACACAGCATCTGGATTTTCCCCGCGGTGAACTCATAACTTTATAGTGTATACCACATGACAAGTACCACATGACAAGTTTTAGCCTATCAGCCAACTTCTCCATCTGCAGATTATAAGTACTCACCACTAGTGGCCACTAACACCTACTCACATACTTAATCTCTAACCCAGTGTCTTTCATTGTCCTCTCTACCATGCCACTGTCCCTGCTAATTATTTCACTCTGTGCCCCCCTGCTGTCCCTCCCACCTTCCTTTCGGCCAGATGCATAGGACTACCTACCTGTTCCCCACTCCCCCCCCTACCACTGGCACCTCCCCAATATTCACATTTGCTACTGCCTTTTTAAAAGCACCATTCGTGAGCCCCAACATCCTCCCATTCTCCTTCTCTCCAGGACAAATAGCCCTCCAGTCTGTATCCAGCTTCTCCTTCATGACAATAAAGCTTTCAACTACTCCACCACGTAAGCCTCTGTGGGCATGGCCCCCTTCCCAGGCTGGTAATATCTCTCCTCCTCCTGTTATCTGGGAACATGAAGCCACATCCTGGTCTGCACCCCAACCTGGATCCAACCTCTGCCCAACCCTCCAAGCTCCCCAGAGGCCTGAAGCTGATGCACCTGAACATCTGTAGCCTTCTACTCAAGCTGCCCGTTACAACCAGCTGTATTATAACTTCGGCCGTTATCATGGTCATATCCAAAACTTGGCTGAAACCCCACACCAAGGACTCTGAAATAGGGATCCCTGGCTACTCAGTCACCCACCATGATTGCTCAGGCTGTAAATAAGGCGGCGGAGTTGCCATGTATATAGGCTTCTTTCCTACTAGGTCCTCCTCCTTTTCTTCAGTGTCAAAAAACAGACGCTACCATGCCCTGCTCAGTGTTATCTCACTTCTCCTCCTTCTAGTCGGGAACATCCACCTGAACTCCGGTCCAGCATTCCCAAGCCAATCCAGGTCTCCACCTGTGACCGGCCTATGAATTGCATCAATGAACATCCGCAGTATACTGAAGAAATCTGCAAACCTACAGTGGTGGATCACACAGCACCAGCCTGGTGTGCTGGCCTTGGTGGAAACCTGGCTTTCATAAATCAACCCCAGACTCCTTTGTCACCCTCCCGGGACACCCTGGTGGGCCATTCCCTCCTGGTGCCCAAGCTCAACCACAGGGCACAGGCCATGTCACTCAAAACCACCCCCTCTAGGGCTCCCATCATTATTACAGTTCCCTATGTCCCCCCACAGAACCAAACCCCAGCCATTCTCTCTCTTACTGATTACCTTGCCACACTGCCACATAAATCGAAGCCACTCCTGTTGGGAGACCTCAACACAAATTGGCTATACAGCACAACATCCCAAATCAATCGCTGCCCTTGACATGACCCAGCTTGTCACCCAACTGACCAGGTGCAACTCCTCCACTGGAACTCCTACCCTGCTGGATGTAGCCCCTCACCAACCTCTCCCATAAAATCAGACATTAAGGTCCTCCCAAACTCACTCAGCGATCATTCCCCAGTTTCTCTCATATGGTCTGTACAAACCTGCAAACCAGTGCCCAGGACAGTCCTCTGCTGGTGCCTTCACCCCGGCAACCTCAATAAACTCAGAGCATACCTAGCCCAATGAAATTGGTCTCCCATTAACCATGCCCCAAATATAGACCTGGCCCTAGACTTCTTCACACGCTCCTTCATGAAGACCTGTGACATTTTTGCGCTCCTCACCAAGATCCAACCAAAAAAACAAAATGCACTGTGGAGAACACCTTCCCTCATCCAGTAAATGCAAATGAGAGATAACCTGTGGCACCGAGCTATCGAATCTGGCAAGCCAGCAGACAGACTAGCATACAACTCTAAGCACAACCAATGCACCTGGACCATCCACAGGGCCAAGGCAGAGTATTACAGAACAGCTCTCGCCTCCTCCTGGGGGGTTGCCTGGAAATTCTGGGACAACATAAAAGACCTAAATGGGAAATCATGCTCCCCCCTTCCCAACTCTCTAGCAATGGCTCCACTGACCATGATCCACAAAGCATAGCGGACTGCCTCAATACCATCTTCTCTGATCTCAGTTCAGTCCTCCCAGTAACTTCCTGGACCCAATCCCCCCTTCACAGCTGCCCACCCTCCATCGCCCTCCTTTCTACCTCTGTACCATTTCCGCTCATGAAGCCAGGCCATATCTAGCCAAAGCCCTCAATGGCACCAGCCCTTCAATGACCCCTTAGACACCAGACTCCTCTGCCAGGTACTAGACGCAGTCCGTACTCCACTCACTGACCTACCTAACTGCTCATTGTGTCTTGGACAGTTCCCACAAGCCTGAAAAACAGCAGTCATCACTCCAATTCTCAAAGGAGGGGACAGCTCCTCCCCCAGTAACTATGGGCCGATCTCCATTCTTCCCCCACTCTCCAAAGCCGCAGAAAGAATAGTCGCTGACCAGCTCACAGATTACCTAGCCAAACATAATATTATGTGCAGGGAGCAGCATGGTTTCCGTGTGGGCCACAGTACCACCACGGCTCTCTTGGAATTTTCCAACTTCCTGCATGAAACCCTAGACTCAGGCCACTTGGCGGGAGCTGTCTTTGTTGACCTCTCTCAGGCCTTTGACACAGTCAGCCACCCCCTCCCCCAGCTCGGTCTCTCCCAAGGGCCACTCTCCTGGTTCAGCAGCTACCTGTCTGACTGGTCCCAATGTGTAAAAATTAACAAGACCCTGTCCAAAACTCGACCTGTCGGCTCCGGCATGCCCCAGGGCTCCATACTGGGCCCTCTTATCTTCAGCCTCTACCTCAACATGCTACCCAGCTCCTGTGCGGGCAGGGTCCTACTCTATGCGGACGATGCTGTCCTCTTTGCCTAACACCCTGACCCTGCCTCCCTTCAGGTAGCGCTCCAGCACTCCTTTACCCAGACAGATCACTGGTTCAGTGACCACAGGTTAGTCATCAATCTGAGAAAAACAAAAACTATGCTCTTCATCCACCACCAAAACAAGGCCAGAAACTCCCCCCTTCAAATACTCCCTAGCACAAAACACCCTCTTGAACAAGTATTCTCCTACAGATACCTGGGTATAACCTTTGACTCAGCCCAAACCTTCCACTCGCACATTAGCACCCTCTCCTCCACCATGAATGTGCATCCTGGACTACTATATCGCCACACAGACTGTCTACCTCCTGAAGCCCTCCGGCCAACTGTCACCTCCTCTGCTCTGTCCCTCGCAGACTACGGCCTGCCAATTTATGCTGCCTTCGACAGCACTGCCCTTAATAATGTCTATATGTCCATCAACAATGCCTGCAGACCCCTGACTGGAGCAGACGGATGCACCCACACTTGCTCTCTATACTCACTGACCAATGTGCTTCGCTTTGAGGAGAGGCTGCTTTATCACACATGCCTGCTGACTGAAAAAACACTCCTTGAACTCATGCCCCCTGGAGTGACCTCCACCAACCTCAGTGCCACCCACTCCATCTCTACCCATAGTGCCAGCAAGACCACCCTCTGGGTTCCCAGGGTCAGGACTTCCCTTGCACAGCGGTCCTTCCACTATAGGGCCCCGGCCTTGTTCAATCATTGACCTTCCTAAAATCAGTCCCTTCAAAACCACCAAGAAACCACATATTTGCCTCCCACCACTGCAGCTGTGCTTAGCCAGCTGGTTCCCTTACCGGCTGGCTCTACCGCCCTCAGCCCATCTGCTTAGTTCGCTGTTTTTGGCGACAGTGTCCCCCGGGGTAGCTACCACATCACTACTACCCATAGCTTGCCTCCACTAATCAATTGTGTAAATAAATATACACTATCAATTTAAACTTGCATCTCTGTAACTACGTATAATCTAGAAAACCTGTGTATCCTGTGTATGAATCCGCTGATTGCAGATCCACTTATGTAATCTATGTTAATGTCTTACTCGTGACGAGGAGCCTTTGGAAATGAGTCTATAACTCAAAGGATTGTAATTCAGATATTTTTAATAAATAAATTTAAGTCAGAAAACTCTAAACCATGCTTTTAGGTGACAGGATTCCAGGTTGGGATGATTCACCCAACCTGTTGAGACTGTTTTAAGATTATAAGATTTCGACATAGGCAGAGTGTGAAGAGTCAGGACAACTGGATTTATAAAGTACTATACTGTAGCTGTCTAGGCCTGTCTGGTGCCCTCAGGATCATGATTACATGTTCTACCCTAACTTTCAGAAATACTGTCTGTATCACTAGAAAGAATGGTAAAGCAAAAAGGAACGTACATTTACGTAAAAACTTACCATAACAGTAGATCTGAAAGCAGATCTCTTGCAGCAGGTGACAACTATGGAACTATAGCGACCAGGCACTAGGACCACACAGAAACTTTTCTAACTAGCAGGCTACTAGGGGGTCGCCCACTCATATGTCATACACTGATGTCAACCTGTCCTATAAGAGTGGGCGGCCCCTGCGCCTTCCTCAGTTTTCCCACTGGACAGCATAAGCCACCTAGGCCCAGCAGAGGGAACCAAAGGTTCCTGCCAAAGAGAAAATAATGGAGAAAGAGGTACAGACACAGAAAGATGTGCCAGGTACAGGGGGAAGGGGGACGGATGGCATGGCCTGCTGCAAAAAATTCCCTTGCAGATCTGCCGTAACGGTAAGTTTTTACGTAACTATACTATCTGACTTCAGGGGTATCTCTTGCAGAAGGCCATACCTATGGAACGAGTCCCAAGCAGTTCCTTCAGTAAGCAGCACAGTCTGGGCAGAGGAAACCTCGAGCCTAAGAAAGAAGGCCCTGAAAGACAACTAGGCCAAAGTTGGCCCTACGCCTAGAGGCAATGTCCAGACTATAGTGCTTAGTGAAGGTGCGGAAGCACAGATCTCTGCAGCTGACACATTCCTGAAACAAGCAACAGAAGTGGACAGTGCCAGGAAGATCCCTGCCATTATTCCTATAGCACTAAGTAATACAACTGGCCAACCATTTAGAGAGGCACTGTTTAGAAATGGTGATGTTCCCTTTTCCAGGGGTAAAAGAAACAAATAACAGAGAACTTCCTACAGTCCTTCGTACGATAGGTATTGTAACGCAGAATCTAAGGTGTGGAGCAATGTCTCCCCTGGATTGGCATGCACTGGGTAATACACAGGAAGGTGGATAGATTGATTTAAAGTAAACTGAGACATCACCATAGGAAGAAACATAGGATTAATACGAAAAGACACCCTGTCTTTGAGGAAAACCAAATAAGGCTGCTCGCACATGAGCGCCCGTAGCACTGAAATTCATTGAGGAGAAGTAATAGCAACTAAAACCAACACTTTCCATGACAGAAAGCGTAGCTCGCATGTCATGGCCGGATCAAAAGGAGCCAAAGTAAGTTTTTCCAATACAAAATTCAGGTCTCAAGCAGGACTGGATTGCAGACAGGAGGCTTCAGGTGAAAGATGCCTCTCAGAAATGTATGGGACACCTCCAATTGTGCTACTTTATGTCCATCAATAGGCACATGGAACGTAGAGATGGCAGACATGTGCATTTTAAGAGAGGAGTACTTCAGACCGGAGTCTGAATGGGACAGTAAGTACTCCAGAATCTGAGTCATCAGACAAGTGAAGAGCAACAGCTGACGGAATGCAGCACACAGCGCAAAATGCTTCTACTTCATAGAATAAGTGGCCCTAGTGGAAAGTTTCCTAGCTGCTACCAGGACATCTGCCACCTTGAGTGACACCCTGAACTGGTCCAACCGCTCCTCTTTCTTGGCAACCTCTGAGGTAATGGTGGTGGCCCCGGTGGTCCCTGGGTGGGGGAAGAGGTTCCACGAATCCTAGCCAGGTCAGCCTAGAGACGGGCAACCTCCTCCCTCAGACCAGAGAGGTGCCTGCAAACAGGGCAGAATTGCAGCCTCCAGAATGTCTCCTGGAACACTGCTGCCCCACAGCCATTGCACTGCACCACTCCCATCTTTACTTATTTTGTGTCCCTTCTCCTGTTCCTAACTTATAACAGAAAGCTGGAGTTCTTTCAGAATCTTTCTCTGATCATCAGGTAGTTTTTACTACCAAAGAATTTGTAAGCCTACACTGGAAGCCTGGATTTCCTGCAGATGCTATAAACAGTTTGACTACGTTTCATCTATGTTAGATTTTAAGGATATCAACTGGTCCAGATTAGAGTTGATACCTACTGCTTCTAGTGCCTGGGATTGTGTTTTGTATGAATTTTTGAAGGTATGCAATAGGCATGCCCCATTGAAATCAAGGAGGATTAAACATAAAGGGAATGTTTGGTTTTCAAAGGAACTCCATCGAATTAAGAGAGAGAGGGACAAGAAATGGTCCAAAGCTAAAAAATCTGTGAAGAATCATGATTGGGTCCTTTATAGGCAGGCCCGCAATTTGTACACGAAGGAGAGGCAAGTGAAACAAGATTTTATATGGTTTAAGCTTGATAACCAAAAACAGAATCCAAGGAAGTTTTTGGGGGTTATTTCTGATTTAATGGGGACTCGTAAGTCTTCCACCATAAGTAAAATCTTAGTGGAGGGATCAACTTTTTCTTTGGGGGATGGGATGGTAAATGCCTTAAATGAGTATTTCATTAGGGTGGGTACCCAGGATTTAGCCGATAGGGACACTCAGGACTATAATGTTGGTATAGAGCAGGTTTTGGTAGATAGTAAACCCAATCCTAAAGGAATAAAGGAGTTTGAGTTTGCTCATATTTTCCCGGAAGGAGTATACAAGGAGCTCCTGAAAATAAACATTTCTAAGGCTACAGGGTACGATGAGATTCTTCGAGGTTATTGAAGCATGCTGCTCCCTGTTTGGCCTCCCCCTTTCTTATATTTTTAATTTATCTTGTAAGACCGGTGAACTCCCAGAGGGGTAGAAGATAGCTAGGGTCACACCTGTATTTAGATCAGGAAATAAGACTGATTTGGGGAATTATAGACCTATCTCGTTGTTACCTCAGGTCTCTAAAATATTTGCGAGAACTGTCTCATGTCAGCTGAAGAATTTCTTGGATCTTAATAGTAAACTGTCTCCTTTTCAATCAGGTTTTAGGTCCCTACACAGTACCCAAACAGCCTTAATGAAGGTGTTAAGCGATCTCCAACTGAGTCTGGACAGGAGGCTAATGACAGGTGCTTTATTTACTGATATTTCAAAGGCTTTTGACACCTTGAACCATTAGGTGCTCCTGTCCAGACTCAGGGAGATTGGCTTGTCTCATTTTTCAATTAAATGGTTCTCGTCATATTTGATGGGACGTAGTCAATATGTGAAGGTAGCCTCCTTGGAATCTGGGATTTTGAAATTGAGAAATGGAGTTACCCAGGGTTCAATTTTGGGGCCTCTGCTCTTTAATATTTATGTTAATGAATTTAGGCCCCAATCTCTAGATATTCGGTATCATCTGTATGCAGATGATAGTATATTGTATGTTGAGGGAGTTTCCCAGGATATAATAGGATTATGGTTGCAACAAGCCTTTGATGAGGCCCAGGAATTTTTCAGAAGGCATCACCTGATTTTGAATGTAAATAAAACACAGGTCCTATTGTTTAGGAGTAAATATAATAAAGCTTGTGATTTAAAATTGGAAATTGTTACATCTGGGGGGGGCAGTCATAAAACAGGTTGATCATTGTAAACATCTGGGAATGTGGCTTGATTCCCATTTGATTCCCATTTAAGTTGGGATTTACATACTGACTCCCTAATTGGAAGTATGAATAAAGAATTAGGAGCCCTCTACAGATACAAAAGGTTTATGTCTAGAGAGATCCGTCAGAATGTGGTTGCAACCTTATTACTCCAAACAATTGATTATGGAGACATATTCTATGGGGGAACTTCGGGGGTATTGTTAAATAAAGTGGACCAGATGTTTCATAGGTTGGTTTGCTTTATATTGCAGGCCCCGAAGGAGATTCTTTTCACAAGTTTGCTGAGATCCTCCTACCAAGCTAATGATTGGCGAACAAAAAGAAGGATCCATATCAGAACCTGATACTGTTCCAAAGCCAGAGACCAATTTGAGAGAAGGTGGATTTGTAGGGGCCTCATATGGAAACAAACCTATGCAATTAACTCTGTCACTGGTGTCATCACCCCAAGTCTAGAGGCAGCGGTAATTATCCAATATCAGAACTGCCAAATGTCCTGCTGACAATGTTCCTCCCTTCAAGAGAACATTCTCTGCAAGTCTATCTGAAAGCATGCCCCCAGTCCTAGGATGTGCCTCAATCAGGAGATCATCCAGGTAAGGGTACACATGATGACACTCCAACCGTAAGGCTGCTACAGTCACAATCAGTTTTGCAAAGACTCACGGCACTGAGGTGAGCCCAAAAGGGAGAGCCTGGTATTGAAAGAGCTGATCTCAGATAGTGAACCTTAGAAACCTCTGATGCAAATAATAATCAGAAGGCACAAATATGCATACAGGAGTTCAATGGAGCCCAAGTAGTCCCCTAGCCAAATGGCTATGATAAGCAATCACAAGGACTCCATCTTGAACTTGGTTTTTCTCATAAACTTGTTCAGGCTTTGAAGGTTCACAATCAGGTGAAAACCCTGACTTTTTGAAATCATGAAATAGATGGAGTAAAATCACAGACTCCTCTCCTGAGGGAGCACTAGAATGATGGCTCTGAACTGGATTGAGTGGACCAAGGTCTTACCCACTGCTTCCCTTTCCCTGGGGTACCAGGGACTGGAAATAAACTATTTCAGAGGGCAAGGTAAAGAAACCAGAACGCATGAATCCACTTTTTTTTGAGCTCATCTTCTGTACAAAAAAAATGTAGGCACCCCCAGATCCTGGGGAACAAGATCACAGCAACAGCATCTGTGGGAGAAAGAATGCCTGGTCTCAGAGTTCTCGAAACCACTGTACAGTCTTCTATTCAGCGGATTTCTTTATCCCCGAAAGGAATTAAAATTGCCAACAGAGTTCTCAAAACAGCCAGAACACCCTTGCCTTTAAAGGACAAACTGGAGTGCTGCTGAACCTTAGACATGGGCAGCTGACCCATCATATCCTTAAGGTCTTTCAGGATTGTGTGAAGCTTTAGCCCAACTAACATGTCAACCCAAAAGGGGACACTGAACAAGTCTGTCTCAGAGGCCTGGTCAACTGACCAGTGGAGTAACCAGATTGCTCTCTTTGCAGCTACAGGTGCCTCAGAAAACCCCACTGAAAGCAGCAACATGTCCATGGCCAAGTCACCTAAAAATGTCAAAGCTAGATTTATTAGTGAAATCAAATATTTCACCTTAGAGTCTAGAGGGAGGACATGTGACAGCATGATTATCTAATCATAGAGGGCTTGCGCCACCAAGGCAAAGCCCAATGCAACTCTGATAGTTGACCACCCTGCAGAGTAAGCATGTCTACTTGCAGCATCTATTCTCTTATTACTGTCAGAGAGTGTAGCTACACCCTCAGCTGGAATAGTTATGTGCTTGACCATATTTGAGACTGCCATATTAGGTATCAGTGGAGTCTCCTTTTTCAGCAATGCTTCCTGAAAAGGACAGCATATAACCTTTCTCTTAGTAAATAGTTTCTTCTTACCCAAATCACTCCATTATTTCTTGACTATCTGATCAAAATACAGAAAACTTGGGAGAATTCACGGAGTTGGACAAAAAAGGATTCAGAGATAGTGAAGTGGCCGAGTTAACTTCTGCCAGATGCAGGGTTCTGCACGTCTCATCAATCGAAAAAGAGGAAAATTATCAATCAGAAAAGAGGAAAATTATTTATCAAATCAGAAATGGAGTAGAGGAAGACTTGTCTGACCATTAAACTTTCTCTTCATCAGAAATATCATCACAATGCTTCCAAGGCAATGCTGGATTCACTGGGGTCTTTGTAACTAATCTTAAGCATGTGTAACTGTCTGTTCTTATCCACTGATAATTTATTCAATTCTGCACTGTAATCCTATGTATTGTAATGTTTTTGTACTGTATTGTTCATGTCACGTCTACCATTTTTGTGTGACTTGGAACTATTGTAACTGAGCCTATGGCTCAAAGGTATTGAATCCGAAACTGAAATGAAATAAATAAATCAAATTGATAAATGCTTTAAGCCAGTGTGTAATTTATCTCAATAATTCATCACAGGTCTCCCATGAAAAGGGCCTTCCGAGGCCCAGTGGGTTTACCCAGTCAACAAACTTCAAATAAATAAATAAAATTGTTAACAGATTGTGCCTCAGGGCAGATTGACAGGCTATCTGCTGGGGAGGGACAGGGTCATGGAGAACCAGGTTTGTCCAGGTGAGATCATTCGACAGTACAGCATGGAGTTTCACTGCTATGCAGATGACACCCAGCTGTATTTGTCATTTGTCCCCGGGACATCAGGTGCAGTTGATGTGCTTGACACTTGCCTGGCTAAAATCAATGACTGGATGGTTTCCAGCTGGCTGTGACTCAACCCTGACAAGACAGAGGTGCTGGTGGTCGAGCCAGGTCGTGGGCATGATGGGTTGCTACCTGGAGCAGACATTGGTCTTTTTATGGGGTCTGCCCCACTGGTTGCTTCCCTGAGGGTGCAAAATCTAGGTGTGATCCTGGGCAGCAGATTGACCTTTGAAGATCAGGTGTCGTCTGTTGTAAAGAGTGGTTTTTACCACCTATGGAATATTGCCAGGATCAAACCCCTCATTCAGCCCAAAGATCTGCCGACCATAGTACATGCCTTTGTGACCTCCAGACTCGACAACTGTAACGCTCTTTACTTCGGGGTCACGGGAGAGACCTTCCACAGGCTGCAGCTGGTGCAGAACACAGCAGCCCAGTTACTGGCAGGACTATCTTGGTTATGCCATGTGTCCCCGATCCTGCATGCTCTGCACTGGCTGCTGGTCAGGTGGAGGGTCCTTTTCAAGGTGGGCTTGCTCTCCTGTAAGACCCTATATGGGCTAGGTCCTGGCTACCTGTCTGAGCCCCTGTCGCCTGCGACCTCTGCCCACTCCCTCTGCTCCATTTTGAGGGGTCTCTTGGATGTTACCAGGGCTTAAGACCTCTGGTGATCGAGCATTTAGTGTCTCTGGGCCAACCCTACGGAACACGCTTCTAGCTGCAGTCTGGGAGGTCCCCTCGATTGTTGTTTTTAAGCAGAGGTTTAAGGCCCATCTCTTTTGCCAGGCTTTTGGGGATTAAGCCATCTCCCCATTTCCCAAACCTCAGTTACCGTATATTTATACTGCATATTTACATTTTATATTCATGCTTTTAAGAATGTTGTTTTAACTATTTTGCTACTGCATAAATGTTATTTCTGTATTTGTATCCTATTTTTATCATGCACAGTGCCCAGAGCCTCTGGGATTGGGCGCCCTAGAAATAAAGTTCCCTTGCCTTGTCTGGCCCAAGCTGGAACAATTAGAATCATCATTGCAGAATCCCTTCTCAGTTTTACCAGTTTTCTCAGTAAAAATGAGAAGGGAGGAAAGGCATAAAGAAACTTCCCTAGCCAGCAGAGGACTAGTGTCTCCTCTGGGACTGAACCCACTGCATGTGTTTGCAGCAATTTCTTCACCCCCAACTCCAGCAGTGTTTTTTTCTGTTGGTGTGCGAGTTTGAAACATAGAAACATAGAATTTGACGGCAGATAAGGACCGCTTGGCCCACCCAGGATGCCCATTTCCCTACCTAATGGATAAGCTGCAGATCCTAGTTAACCAGCAGCCTACTTGAAGGACTTTTAGGCCCTGATGCTTTGGAAATCTTCTGAACTGCAGAAACAAACTGGCTCACTATCCCCTAAGGGGGGAGTAGTGTACCAGCCTTACTTCCACTGGCAATGGTTGGATAATCTGGACAGACTAGTCAGGGGTTTTGCTTTGCCTGGGGTTTGGTTGATGGTGTTGCAACAGCACAATTATCTTCCCTTCTATTTCTGTCCCATAATAAGCACTTTATGGAGGATATTCATAAGGGACATAAGCACAATGGTAGTTTCCCATACCCTCCTGTAGGTGGTTTTATACTTATCCACCTTTTCACATATGATTTTGTCTGAGAATTCTGGGGCAGATTTGTAGTTCTAAACCAGATAGACCTTCTTAGTGACACTGCATAGGCCACAATCCTGGATGCAGTGTTATTGTCCACTGCCCTATGAAACTGGTATTTTGTGGCATCTATGGCTGATCTTGCTGTGCCAGTCATATCATGTGCCGAGTCTCCAGTAGCCTTTTCACTCAGTGCCCAAATGGAGTTCTATAAGGCTCTCTGGTACTACGCCATGTAAGACAGATGGGCTGCCTGCCTTAGGAGCAAGAAAGTCGAAGTATACACTTTATTTTTTTTTGGGTTGTCCCTGGAATCCAGTTTCCTGGAATCTTTTGCAGGATGCTGGGAGGAAAAGGGCATCTTTGGTCCTGTTGCAGGCAGCAGTCTGAACCACTCTCTCATGATCAGGGTGGGAATACAGGTACCCAGAACCCTGTTTGCCAACCAATATTTATGTATTTATTCATTCATTCTTTTTTTGATTTTCTGAACAAGCCAGCAGTTGAGATGGGTGCTGACAATTTTAAAAGTGGCTTATCTGAGGAATTTAGGAATGGGAAGTATCAACCTCTTAGAAAGGGATAAGCACATCATATCCATGAATTCCACCTCCTCCTCATCATCAGTTTCCTGACGAAATGCTGAGGGAACTGTCTATACGTCTCAAAAAGGTATTGTGACAGGTAAGTGTTCTCAAGATCATGGAGGTGAAACAAATTCTTGCTCAGGAGAATTTTCTAGTGGGTCTCCCTCCTCCTCTTCATAAAATATTTCTACCTCCTTCTCCTCTGCAGGCACTGGGGATGGAACTGGAACCTGAAGAGGGGGACAGACATACCCATGAAATTCCCTGTAGCCTGGAAGAACTGCCATGCCTTAGTCATGTCCTCTGTTGAGGGCATTCTGTTTTTAATTACTGGTGACTCCTTTCCTTGTTCAGGAGGAGGGACATGTTTGTTTTTCCTCTTTTTTTTTGTTTTTGGCATGCACCATCTCTAGTGCCTGCTCTTACTTTTTTTTTTTTTTTTTACTGGTTTCAGGGTTCCCCCATTCAGACACCCCAATTTCTGATCCATCTTTGCAGCTTTAGCTTTTCTTATTTTTTCCTCAACTGGCATCTGCTCTGCTTCTTCAGCAGGAAAGGCAATGACTAGTGCTGTGTGAATACCGAATATTATTTCCTGAATACCATGAATAATGGACTATTCGTTATTTGGATCCTAAATAATGAATAGCGCACTATTCTTCCCCTGTTCAGGAAACTTCTTTATGAAGTATTTACACCCATTTGAAAAAAAGCAGAGCAGCCCCATCCTCCTCCCTAGCCCAGATTCTGTGATATACAAAAGCCCCTATCCCCCCCACCTACAATTAGCCCCAAATCCCCCCTCTCCACTCCCCACACCACATTTAGACATAGCAGAAAAATAAGTTTAAAGTATAAGGATGGGCAACCGGCGCAACCCGCCCACTTCCACAGCCAGCTGCCAATGTTCCTGATTATCATCCTCCATAACTGGCCTGCCCCCATAGCTAGTAGCACCTCCCACCTACATCTACACCTCAACGTAAATGGAGAGAAGGCAACCCGGCACACCCCACCCTCCTCCATGGCCAGCTACCTTGCTCTGAATGAAGGGACTCAAGCATGCACTACCTCATAGTACCTTCATTCAGAGCAAGGCAGCCAGCCGTGGAGGAGGGTGGGCTGTGCCGGTTGCCTTCTCTCCATTTATGTTCGGGTGCAGATGTAGGGACGGGGGAGGATGCTGCTAGCGTAGCTGCGGGGGTGGGAATGGTATGGAGGATGATAATCAGGAACATTGGCAGATGACTGTGGAGGTGGGCAGGTTGTGCCAGTCACCCATCCTTGTACTTTCAACTTATTTTTCTGCCATGTCAAAATGTGGTTCGGGGTGATCTAAAGCTAACTGTGGATGGTGGCTTTGTATCTCACTGAATCCGGCCTAGGGAGGAGGAGGATGGATGGTCTGTTTTCTTCTTTTTTTTTTTTTAAATTAAATTAACAACATGCATACCGAATATTCGACAGAACACGGACTACCCAGGCACCGAATAGTCGGCCGAGTATTCAAAAAATGGTATTCGCACAGCCCTAGCAATGCCATGTTTTTATTTTTTTATTTTTCTTAGCAAGCACCATTTCCAATGCCTGCTCAGTGGCTCTTAATTTTTCCAGTATCACGTCTCCCTGTTTCAGATACCCTGATCTCTGTGCAATCCTTAGCAGACTCATCCTTCTGCTTACTTTGAGGGGCTGGACCCTAACCTGAGCCTTGTTATGACACAGAGGAAGAATGAGAAGCCATAATGACTTCTACTTTTTTTTAGCCGTTTTCTGTTTTAGGGCAAAACTCTAAACAAAGCTCACAATTGTTAAAATCATGATCTGGACCCAGGCACTTTAAGCACAGCTCATGACAGTCTGACTTCGCCAGGAGTTGGAAAGAAAAAAATTACTTACCGTAGTAATATTGTTTCTTCCAAGGTATTCTTCAGTATTCTTGACAAGTGCAGTATGCATGTTGGGTCAAGATGCCCCAGAAGAGTATATGCTAATAGCTTTTAGCATCAGCCAGTCAGAGAGCAGAAAGTGGAAGTGCTGCCTGAGCTAGAGCAGGATGTCAATCAGATTAATTTCAAAACTAAGGGGCAAAAGGCCCCAAGAATTCTTATCAGAACCATCAAAAAATGTGAACAAGAACAATGTATAACAACCAGAAAAACACTCATAATTATACAAGCTCCAATTATGAAGCTCAACAGTGAAATCTGGCGTAAAATATGGACTGCAGAGCTATTCAGTCAGGTTATGTAGGGAAGGATGGGTGGGAGGTCAAGCATATTGAAGAATACCTTGGAAGAAACAATATTACTACGGTAAGTAATTTTTTCTTCTCACCCCAGGAATTCTTCAGTACGCTTGACAAGTGCAGATTACAAAGCAGTACAGCTGGGAGGTGGGTACAGAACCTACTTTGGAAAGAGGTTCTACAGGACTGCTGTGCCAAATATGGTATCTGATCTAAACTGTACATCTAAACTGTAGTGTTTTGTGAAAGTGCGTACAATATTCCATGTAGCTGCTTTGCAGATATCCAGCAAGGGTATATCCCTTGCAGCTGCCACCAAGGCTGCTGTGCCTATAATGGAGTGGGCCCTGAGGCCTTGAGGCGGCTGCTCGCCACCCTTACTGTAACAGAACTGAATGCAAGAGAGTACCCAACGAGAGATACTGTAGTTCTCTTAGAAGCAGGCCTGCCTTTCTCTACCCCACCACAGGTAAGGGAAAGCAGAGTATGCAAAGTCCTGAGCTGCTTGATGTGCTCCAGATAGTGGGTCAGTATCCTTTTCACATCCAGACTACGGAGCTTTCTTTCATCAGGAGTGGATTCATCTGTGAGGATGGCAGGAACAGTGACACTACCTTAGGAAGCATTTTCCTATTTGTCCTTAAAACTACCTTATCATTGTGAGGGATAATGTAGTTAGGTTCAGTGCAGAGGGCCTGCAGTTCTGAAATTCTGGCTGAGGTGATTGCCACCAAAAATACTGTTTTACAAGTGATGTACTTTAGCTCAGCTGAGGCCACAGGCTCAAAAGGAAGTTCCATTAGATTGGCTATGCAGAGGTTCAGGTCCAATGGAAGGATAGGTTCCATCAGAGGGGATTGAAAGTGTGACAGGCCCTTGAAGAATTTCTTAAAGATGGGATGGGAATTAAAGCTTTTCTTTCCCGGCTGAAATATAGGCAGACACAGCTGCCAAATGAACATTCAAGGATGAGGCCTGGAGGCCTGAGGCCTGTAAGTGTACCAAATAGTCAAGCACTGAAGAAAGGGAAGCTTTCAGTGGAGTGAATATGTCTGTCCTTGTAACACAAGGGAAATGTTTTCCATTTTTAGATCTTCTTAGTGTTAGGCTTCTTAGCCAGGTGAAGAATCCTCAGGCCCTGCTCTGAATACTGAGAGTCTGGGTACTCTAGCTCTTCAAGTGCTAGGCTTTGAAGCAAAGAGACTATGCAGGGGTATGTTATCCCCATTACAGGCAGAGTCAGGAGACTGTGACTCAATGGCACTCGAGCTGGCTGCTAGTGCCAGGAATACAGAATACCAGGATTATCTCGCTCAGTCTGGTGCCACTAGAATCATAGTGGCAGGCTGGGCTCTGAGCTTAAGAAGGACTCTGAGGATCAGTGGGAAAGGTGTATAGAAACTTCCCTGTCCAATTGAGATTTAGGGCATCCACTGACATTGTGCCCAGGGCTGGAGGCCTGCAGCAGTGCAGGGGGTATTTGGCAAGTCAGACTGGAGGCAGAGAGATCTATCTGTGGAGTGCTCCACCTTCTGAAAACCATGGCCAGTACTTGTCTTTTCAGGACCCATTCATGGTGGCCTTGACTGATGTGACTCAGAGCATCTGCCAGTATATTGTCCTTGCCTGGCAAGTGAATGGCGGATAGTTGAATTTCCAGAAACTAGGCCAGAGACCAAAGTTTCATGGTCTCTGTGCAAAGCATTGTGGACCTGGTACCACCCTGCTTGTTGATGCAGAACATAGCTTTTGTATTGTCTGTTCCAATCTGAACAGACTGGCCTTTTAGGAGAGGAGCTAAGGCTTTTTATTGCCAGATAAACTGCCCTGAGTTTGAGGAGGTTTATATGGTAAGTGGGCTCCCTTGGGGACCAAGTTCCACTTATGGACTGGTCTGCCAGATATGCTCCCCAGCCTGGGAGGAAGGCAACTGTAGTAAGAACTCTGGATGGTTCCCTTGCCGAAAGGGAACCCCTTCCCTGAGAATCTTTAAGTCCTTCCACCAGTCTAGGGCTTGGAGTAAAGTCCTCATGACTGGAATGAGTTTTGACAGAGTCCTTTTTCTGAGAGTCTTGGGTGGGCACTTAGATGATACTGAATATCCCTCATTTGAAATCTGGTGCCCAGTACCACAACTGTGGTAGAAGCCATGTGGCCTAGAAGCCTCAGGAAGTGTCTGGCTGGTCTTGGCTGACCCAGGACGAAAGAGTTTGCAAGGGTCTGCTGATTGTTTGCCCTGTTGAAGGGAAGCAGGGCCTTTCTTTTTGTGTGTCCAGTTCTGCCCTAATGAATTTCAGTAGCTGAACTGGCTGAAAATGGGATTTCTGAGAACTGATTATGAACCCTATGGATTCCAAGGTAGTCCAAGTTAATCTGAGAGAGTCTCTGACCTCCTATTGAGACTTGCCAACTGTGACAGGGTAGAATAGGACTTTGTCCCATTTGTTATGGAGAAAGTGTTTAAATGCAAGGATCTTATTCTTTCCTTTTCTGTTTGCGCAACCATATTTTCCTGTGAGACCTCAGACTTGATCACCCCAACAATCTCGCAATTATTTGCCTCTCGCTGTCTCTCAAGTCTTCCCTTGCTGTTTGTCTTTTCTTCCCTTGCATATCTGCTAATATAAAAATATGTGCAAATCATTGTATGGAAATGTAACAGATATTGGGATCCTTTTGTTTAAAAAAGATATAGTATTACTGTTGAAATGTATGTAATTATAATTTGAGATGACTGCAAAAAGCTATTGGAAACTAGAGGTTACCTGAGTTAAATTTTTTAAGCCTTTTGCAAAAGCTGTGGAAATGGAGTCTCTCAGCTCAGGCGCACTGTGTTCTAGCAGCTCCTGAAACTTACAAGAACAGAACACTTACAAGAACAGGATGCAGATTAAGAGTGGGGGTTGTAAAGACTTATAAGAGAGCTGAGCTGCAACTGCAGAAGAAGAAAAAGGGACACAGACGCTCAAGGAAAACTACTGTTTTTTTTCTCCTTTGTACATAGTTATATTGAATCAGTTTATTTTTTTTTTTAATGTTGCTGCCACTGTAAATAAATATTTTTGGTGAATTCTACAGCTGCTCCTGGTTTTCCTATGCTTCCTGACCTGTGCCTCAACGACACCGACTATTAAACAATCATCCAGGTAAAGAAAGACAGA
Source organism: Neoceratodus forsteri (assembly GCA_016271365.2). Classification (NCBI taxonomy): domain Eukaryota; kingdom Metazoa; phylum Chordata; order Ceratodontiformes; family Ceratodontidae; genus Neoceratodus; species Neoceratodus forsteri. Next base: position 131,079,155 of record CM057453.1, read on the forward strand.
CACCTGTTATCTCCTGAGATGGGCTGCCACTACTGCCAGGCAATTTGTGAAGACCCTAGACATCGAAGAAAGACCAAAGGGCATTGCTGCAAACTGGTAGTGACCCGAAGGCAGTCTGAACCTGAGAAATTTCCTGTGAGACTGTCTGATTGGAATGTAGAAATAGGCATCCTTCAAGTCTAGGGAAGCTAGCCAATCTCCCTTTTGCAGAGATGGACTCACCACAGCCAGGTTGATCATCCTGAATTTGGAACCGACAAGGTGTCTGTTTAGGTACCTGAGGTCTAAAATGGATCACTAATCCCCAGTTTTTTCTGAGTTAAGAAGTATCTGGAGTAAAGACCCTTTCCCCATTGGGAAGGGGGAACTCTCCACTGCTTTTGCAGTCAGAAGGGACTTTACTTCTAGCTCCAACAGTAGCTTTTCTGTAGGAGTTAGAGATTTTAGAGATTTCTGACCATGTGGAAAGGGAAACTTTTGAACTGCAGGGTAAGACCTTGACTCACTACCTCAAGTACCCAACTGTCTGTGGTAATGAGGTGCCAGTTGGGGAGGTAGTGTGACAGCCTTCCTCCTACCGGGGGAAGGGAGGCGACCTGTCTTCTGTAGTCAGGAGATTTGTTTGGACTGAGTATTAGAGGCAGGAAAGGAAGCAGCTAGTCTCTGGCCCCTCCTACTCCTTCCCCTGAAGTAACCTCTCACTTGAGAGTAGTCCAGGGGCATAGACATTGGGTAGAAGGCCCTGGGGTAGTAGCCTCTGCCTCTATTCCCTCTGCTCTGAGGTTTCTGGGAAGTGGAGGCTTTTTACTTTACAGCATTACTCTGGTAGGTGGTTTTATATTCTTCCAGCTTTTAACTTAAGTTTTGTCCCCAAATAATTAATTATTGTTGCAAGGGAAATCCATGGCTTTATTCTGGGTATATTGCAAGAGATTAGTTGTCCTTAGCCAGGCATGGCATCTTAGGGAGACTGCCAGGGCCATGGCTCTGGAGGCAGTGTCATTAGTATCCACTGCCATGTGAAACTGGTGCTTAGTAGCTTCCAAGGCCATTTTAACAGTTTCTGTGAGGTCCTGAGCTATTCTGTCTGGGACCTTCTGGCCAATAGCTAGCATTGAGTTCCAGAGAGCTTTCTGGTACTGGGCTGCACAGGCCATATAAGTAGATAAGAGAAGCAGCAGAGAGGCTGTTGTGTAAGATTTTTTCCCCATAAAATTCAGCCTTTTAGATTCTTTTTCAGGAGGTAGTGAAGAAAGCGGTGCCTTAGCCTTGTCACAAGCAGCAGCCTGCACAACCCCTTCATGATCAGAGTGAGTATACAGGAACTCTACATTACATCTGTCACGTTGATACTTTTTCTCAATTTTCATGTCCACTGCCGTGCTGGAAGTAGGGTTCGCAAGCACTTTAAAAGTTGCCCTGCAAAGTGATTTATGTATGGGCAGCAGCAACTTCCTGGAAGGAGGGAGACCCATCATATCTAAAAAGTCTTTCTCCACCTCCTGGTCAGTAGTTTCTTGTATGAGATTGAGGGTGTCCACCATACGTTGAATGAAGGTATAATGAGAGGAAAAATCCTCCTACCCATTAGTGGGACCACCAAACTCTAGGTCAGAAGGAGCCTCTGGATCTAAGGGTTCATCACCCAATCCAACATCATCATCATTACCCCTAGGAATAAAAACCCTGGTTATAACCAGTTTGATGTGTGAGAGGTAGTAGGGTCAGAAGAAGGTTAAAAATATTGTCCATAGCCTGCACTGTTTGACATAAATGCCAAGCTTTAGCCAACTCTTCATCAGAGGCATGGATTTTTGTGTCTGGTGTCTCCCTTTGCTTCTCAGCAGGAGGGACAGTAATATGTTTTTGTTTCTTTTTAGCAGGCACTTCATCAGTGACCTGTTCAATATGTCTTTTTTCCGCTTGGTCAGAATTATTTTTGTCTGTTTTGTTCTGTAGAAAGTCTTCATCAAACCTTCCTTTAGTTTTGTGAGAGGCAGACCCCTCTTAAGAATTTTTATAGGAGGGGGAAGCAAACTGAGTAGCCATAATCTTCAATTTTTGGCTGTATTTTTCACTGTTTTACCAGATGGATTAGAGCTTTCACGGAAACATGTAACATAGCGTTTAGCAGCAGTAAGACTAGAAGTCCTTTTGGGTCTGTCTGACTTGTCAATTGTCAGCAGACCTTTGTAAAAGTTACCAAGGGCTAAAAATAAAAAAAAAAAATAATGTAAAATTGTGGTTCCCAAATAGAAAAGGTAAACCTCAAAGTAAACTATAGAAACTGAATTTATTTTCAAATTTTTATCTCAGGAGAGATTGGGAACCGCATGTGGAACCCTGAGGCAGCAAAATTGGGGTTCCTGGGACTGGAGCAACCACTAGTATAGAAAAATGAAACAGTAAAAAATGTGTAAAAAAATCACTAAGTCAGCACAAAGAAATAAAATATTAACTAACAAACCACAGAAAAGAACTTCTTCAAGTGAAGTGTGAAGAGAGAGCTCCAGGGCAGTGCTGTCCAGTCAGCAGAGAAATTAATCTGACTGACCTCCTACTCTAGCTCAGGCAGCACTCCTACTTTCTGCTCTCTGATTGGCTGATGCCAATAGCTATTAGCATAAACTCCTCCTCTGGGGCAGCTGGACCCAGCTGGCATACTGCACTTGTCAAGCTTACTGAAGAATTGCTGGGGTGAGAAAGAACAGTTATGTAGGGACTTACCGTAAAAGTAGATCTTCAAGGGAATCTCTGTCATCAGGTCACACCTATGGAAGTTAGTCGTCATCAGGTGTCAGGATACTAGAGAATCTTTTTCAGCAGCAGTCTATTAGGGGCCACCCACACTGACATCAGGCTCCGATGTCACACACTCTATAAAAGCGTGGACAGCCACACTCCCTCCTCAGTTCTTTCCCTAGCCGGAGGCTATGGGAGACAGAAGTCCTACTAAGGACAGTGGGAAGGTGCTCAGCTAGCAGAAAGGCTGAAGCAAAAGGACACCCGAGCTAGAGAGACAGAAAAGGGGGATGGAAGGAGGGACGCCATGACTTGATGACAGAGATTCCCTTGAAGATCTACTGTCATGCTAAGTTCTTACATAACTGTTCTGTCTTCTTAGGGGGATATCTCTGTCATCAGGTTACACCTATGGAATGAGTCCCAAGCAGTGCTGACAGCAAGGACAGACTGGGTGGCAGGAGGACAGAGGCCTAAGAAAGAAGGCCCTGAAGCATGGCTAGGCCAAAGCCTGCACATCCTCTGGGGGCAATGTCCAGACTGTAGTGCTTGATGAAAGTGTGGACAGTACTGCAAGTGGCAGCAGCACAAATCTCGGCTGCAGATACGCCGCTGAAACAGGAAACTGAGGTGGCTATATCCCTAGTGGAATGGCCCTTAACAACCACAGGAAGCTCCTTGCCATACTTCCTGTAACAAAAATTAATACAGTTGGCCAACCATTTGGACAAGCACCATTTCTAAACTGGCGTGCCCTCTCTGCCAAGGGTGAAAAAAAACAAAACAACTGAGAGGACTTCCTGCAGTCCTTCGTACGGCGTGTATAGTAACACAGAATTCTATGCACATCCAAAGTATGGAGCAATGCTTCCCCTGGATTGGCATGCTCTGGAAAATAAACAGGCAGGTGGATGGATTGATTTAAAGTAAATTCAGACACCACCTTAGGAAGAAACTTAGGGTTAGTATGCAAGGAGACCCTGTCTTTGTGGAAAATTAAATAAGGCTGCTCACACATGAGAGCCTGTAGCATTGAAATTCTTTGAGCCAAAGTAATGGCAACTAAAAATAATGCTTTCCATGACAAAGTATAGCTCAAAGAAGCAGCTGATTCAAAAAGAGGCAGGGTCAGCTTCTCAAGAACAAGATTAGGTCCCAAGCTGGAACCGGGTTATGGATAGGAGGCTTCAAGTGGAAAATGCCTCGCAAAAAGTATGGGCCACATCCAGCTGTACCAAAGTACAGCCATCAATGGGCACATGAAAGGCTGATATATCTGACAGATGCAACTTAAGAGAAGAGCATTTGATGCCTGCATCCGACAAGGTCAGGAGATACTCCATTACCTGGTTCACTGGACAGGTGAAGGGGGTCCAGGTTATGAGACATGGCCCAGATAGCAAACTGCTTCCATTTCTTAGAATCTAGATTTAGTAGTTGCAGTATTGGTCCTTGCAAAATAGATCCAGAAGCAAATGATTTGATACCTTTTAATGGACCAACATAGATGTAACAACAAGAACAAAGTGCTCTAGCTTTCGGACCAACCAGTCCTTCTTCAGAAGCTCATGGCAGTTGTTTAGAAAATACAATACTTATAACAGCTAGATAATGCAGAAAAAAAACAGAAAAAAATTCCCATTGGTTTAAAATACTCATTAAAAAAAAAAAAAAAAATAACAGAAGATGATGTCAGAGAAGTTTAACAGTACCATATTGCCTTCAGCCAGGAGGAACCCTGGGTCAGCGGTGCTTGATGGAACACACATACAAAGAATCCTACTGCATATAAATTTAATTGACATAAGATAACATTGCTGAACCAGATAACTCCTAAATCAAGCTATGAGTGTCACAGTTTGTATAAGGATGTGATTACTGAAAGGCAACCCCCACCCAGATTAAAGACAAACTAAGATTGTTACAGGGCTCATGAAGTTTCAGTGTCTGCATTATAGACAAGAATTTACCAGTAAAGTTGTGTTAAAAACATCAGTGCACACTGTGTGATGTGTAAAACCTAGCTGGACCTGTCACCCAGCTGTACTCTCAAGCTAGATATAAGGCCCAAGAAATTTCAAAAACCTCAGGACTATATAAATGATAATTTAAATATAAATTGACAATATTAGTGTCAAACAAAAAACTCTAGTCGAGGAACCTCAAGGAATTAAGACCATGTAGCCTGATATGTACTGATGTCAATATATACTGAGAATGTAACAACTTGATGTACAAGTGTCTAAGAAATCTGAAAAAAAGATAAAAATGTAATTTCTCTCCTCCTCTTCATACAAACAATACACCCTAACCCACCCCACATCACCATAATGTGGGTGGGGGAGATCTATAGCTTTAAGGAGATGTTGTCTCTCGCTCCCCTTTTTCTCCCCACACACACACACATTCTCTCTCTCTCTCCTCTCTCTCCCCCCTAGTGAACCTTTATTCACTTCAGTCACTGCAATTGTTCCCCAAAGGAATACAGCTTGTCATGAAATCCTGAGTAAAACGGCTTATGTCTCCTAATACCTACAGAGCAAAAATGTGACACTATTTAACCATACTACTATCTGCATAGTAACATTTCCAAGGATTCTGGATAGAACTACCACAAAATAAACCTGCCACCCTCCCCAGGATAAGGTAACTAGAAGTAAATATAAAGTATATGTGTAATACCAGAAGTCTAACATACCTACATATCCACAAATTACTACAATATTAGCCTAATGTAAAAAGATCTGTGCAGGACCTCCAGGCAAATGAGATCACACACCCCAATTTGTACAGAGTTACAAAAATGATATGTGACAGTATATGATAACACTCCTGTATGTACAGTAGCAGGCTAGGTAATCTGAATATGGTGTAATGGAATCAATCCCACCCCCAGGCAAAGATAAAAAGTAAGGAGGAATTAATATTCATTATGTGTGTGAAGTAAGAATAGTAACACATTACAACTCCATATATCTAAATAGAGACCTACCTCAATGTGACAGCAAGCCCCACATCTGTTATATCACATACCTCACAACATATACCCACACACATACATACACACACACACGCACCCACATCCCACACATGCTGAAGTCCTATAATATGTCACTCTGAAGAAGAAGAGGTCTGTGGATGTCAGTTTCTGTATTGTCCCATAAAACCAAGATCAACGTTCATCCCATCTGCTACCATATTGAGATGTAAAATAAGTTTAATCTCAAAAGCTCGTCTCTGTTGTGTGTTTTTGAGATTTCCTTTTAAGAACCTTACTGACATATCTGAGATTGAGTGGTCAGGCTGGGAGAAGTGGTGCCCCACTGGTTTTTCAGTCTTCTTTGCTGTAATAGTACAGTATGTCTGTGTGAGTTCATCCTAGTGCGGAGCTGTTGGCGTGTCTCTCCAACATAACCTGTTTGTGGACATCTCTTGCACTGAATGAAATAACATGTCGTGACATGCATGTATAACTCCCATGCACCTGAAATTGTCTGTTTTGTGATGTAACCACACCATACCTCTCAACCTCCCAACTTGCCAATGTGTGACAAATGCCAAAAATGTGGTACACTTCATTTTTCACAGCGCGCGGAGTCGCACACTGGTGTTGTCACGTAAAATGAATTTTACCGCACTAAAATTATTGTTTGTATGCTTGGCATGTGGTTTATAAATAAAACAATGAAGGGTGGCATTTCAATGGGCATGTTCCAAAGGCTCTTTGAGGTATGGGTTTCAGCCATGGGTGAAAGTACTCCAGGGCCATCTTCCCCTTTCATAGGACCTCAACAGGGAGGAGGATGACCCAAAGGAGAAGGAACAACAGGGTGCAAGTAAAGGTAAAGAGATGTCCGCACATACAGGTGGAGGTACTGTAAAGTGGGAGGTTTGGTGGGGGTTCCCAAACAACTGGTATGTGTCCCTCAGGCTATGTCTACCCAGCAGGTGGGGGAGTATAATCCTGGCTTTAGGGGGGGATAGAAATATGGATGTCTGTAACCTGCCCATGAAGCCCAACACTTGGGGTTGGGACAGTCAGCCAGGGTCTAACTGTCTGCATAACGGAGAAGAAGGGAAAGGAGTCTGCAGGAGTGTGCAAATGTAGTTCCCATGTAGACAGTTCTGAAGGTAGTGCCTTCATGTTGTGTGTAAACTGAATTAATTGCTTCTGTATTTAAAGTCTACCTAATTAAGTAAAACTCCATCAACTGCCCTGACAACCTGTATGGACTGTGACTTTATTCCTGGGGTTAGGGACTTTACCTGAGGGGGATAGTGCAACTCCACTGCATGGTGTCCCAGTCCCCACAACAAATTCATTTGAACTCCCTGCCCACAGCCCTTTCCAGCCTGGGGTTCAGCTGTAACTGCTCCATGGGCTACACATGGAATAATTTATCTCTGGAGATAGACAACATTAGCTCGTGAGCCATTTACATCCAATTACAAAAAATACCCCTTTGCAACATTAGATTGTAACTGTTACAGGCACTTAACCTAGTCACTGGTTGCAATGATACACAGTAACTTGTATATTCCTATTGGACCCTACTTATTCTATGTGCTCCGCTGCACCTTCTGTACCCTTACAATATACTACCATAAGTGGTATGTATTTTTGCATCCTTCTGTGTACTGTGTACATTTTATTCAGCATTGTAATTATCTGCATTAAACATTGCTGTATTGACATACAAGTCTCTTCTATGAAAGGAACCTTAGTTCTAGAGGGCCTACCTGGTGAACAAATGAATCAATAACAAACAAATGGGCCAGAGACTGAGTAGGATCTGCGGTAATACTATAGGCAAGGAAAAATGGGCAGACTAGGTGGGCCAAGCAGCCCTTATCTGCTGGCAAATTCTATGTTTCTATAAATAAATTTTAAATTTCAGGCAATGTGCTACTTCTTTCAATGATCATTTTTAACACCACTGAAAAAGAATATACATTTTAATAAGCTGAACAACTCATTGCATTTTTGCAACATTCAAGAACAGCAGTGTTTTTCCTAAAGCATGTATGCATAGGGCTACCCCATGTTTCTGCAATAGCCAGCCCACACACACTTCAAACAGAGGCATGGATTCAATACTGTTACAGCTACAGTACTGATGGGACCACCCAGAGAAAAATAAATGAAATTGTGTAAACAGAGAGAAAATAAAATGTGCTGGGTGAAATGTATAAAGACTGAAAAAGAAATGCAAGAAAAAAAAAATCTAAGGACAAAGAATAAGAAAATGCATGTCATGTCTATGTTGCTGAGGGAAATACACTGGGAATGAAATGTTCCCAGCCTTTGATCATTTACAAAATTAAATGGTTAGTCTCCACCTCTAACTCCATAGGAATGGAAAATGTTCAGTTGTCTCTTACCAGAATCCTGGTAACAGTTAAAGTTTCTGAGCATCTGATACAGGGTAATATAATTACAATAAATTAAGATTTGTCTTAAAGGACTGAAATATACCTAGATCTGCCCTTTCACTTTAGCAACTGTTTATGTAACCAAGAAGGACTGTAACGAGCACAAATTTTCAGACAAGTTCATTCAGCTTCCCTGAATGACATATTCTGCTAAATAACCTGAAGTTACTAAACAAATTATGATACAGTGTAAGAATCGTACACAGAAGCCTAGATGGCAATCTGTGCTGTCCTGACAGTTTATTTCAGGACACTGTTTATCCGCTGCCCGGCCCTTCAGTAACACGGGGGATACAAAGCAGTCTCATCTCAAAAAACTGTTCAAACTTCACAACAACCAAACAAACTATAACGTGTCAAATAGTCTGAGGAATTATTATTGGTGTGTCATACAAATGGTATGACTTATAAACAATGGCTCGGCTGGGACAATGAATGGACCATTCCACAAACCCACAAAAAGGCACAGCAACAGCCCGATGGCTGCTGATTATCAACCTCTGCAGCTGGTAACTTGTCTGTTGCGTTGCTTGCTCGGGACGCTCGCTGGCTCAGCTGGTGGCGGTGCCTTCCTCCAAATCGTGTTGTGCACTGTTGCGGCATTTCTGCTTCACAGCCTCGGCCTGTGTTTCGGGATGGGTGCCGGGCGGCTTCCTTCCAGTTCTGCTGCGGCACGGCGATTGGTAGCTGCTGGCAGTGGTCCTTCTCGCTCAGTGTCCTTCAGAAATGCTCCTTCTGACGCTATGGTTCCCCCTCTGGACACTGAGGCTGCTTATAGTGGGGCAGCAGACCTGAGGGGGATCTGAGAGTGACGCAACTGCTTAGATTAATCTGTTTGTTGGGGGTGTAGGGTAGCCTTGGGGGTGCCTGACATCAGCCGCTTTGAGTCCCAACTCCCGACCAGTAGTCCCACTAGCCTCCCCTCCTTGACGTCATCATTTCGAGGCGTGCACTGGTGCTGCAGGAATACTGAGGCCAGGCACCAGGCAGGACTCAAGGCTGCACAAACAAAGGGATTAGTGCTGCCATTGTTCGTGCGGTGTGGCCGCGTGGTTTTGGCATCGTAGCTGAAAAGAATGGGTGAATGCGGGGCAGCAGTACAGGCAGTCTACTGGGTCCAGAATCCGGAACATCATGCGCAATCTGGTACACTTGAGAGGTATGAACCACACAGTCCGAGGTAGAAATGAGCCCACAAGTCTTACAGGGGCATTGATTGCAGGGTCGTGTGCCATTGTGTGACATGGTATTCTGTTCTGGTGAAAGTTTGCTCCTAATAATTAGGCTGGATAAATTTGGTGGTTGTTTAAAAGATAGTAGTGGGAGTTCCTTAAAAATACAATTAAGGGTTTCATCCTCACTAAATATTGGGTGGAGGTCTTTAATAATCTTATGCAGATGTTCAAGGTCTGGATGATATGTGACTACCAAGGGTATTCTGTCTGTAGCTGTCTTTTCTTTATATTGAAGTAGCTGTTGTCTTGGTACTTGCGTTGCCCATTCTGTTATCCTGTCAATTTCCCTGGAAGAGTGTCCCTGCTCAATAAAGGTGTTTTTTCAACATGGCCAAATGTGTATCTCTGTCATCCTCATTTGAACAAATACGGTGACATCGGAGTGCTTGACTGTATATGACAGATTTTTTTGTATGGTTTGGGTGATTACTTTTCTTGTGCAGGTATCTCTCTCTGTTGACTTCCTGTAAATACATGCATGTAAGGTTCCATCCTTAATGGTAACTGTGGTGTCCAGAAACTTAACCTTGGTGGTAGAGTACTCCAGGGTTCCTCCTGGCTGAAGGCAGTATGGTACTGTTAAACTTCTCTGACATCATCTTCTGTTTTTTTTTTTTTAAATGAGTATTTTAAACCAATGGGGATTTCTTTCTGTTTTTTTTCTGCATTATCTAGCCGTTATAAGTATTGTATTTTCCAAACAACTGCCATGAGCTTCTGAAGAAAGACTGGTTGGTCCGAAAGCTAGAGCACTTTGTTCTTGTTGTTACATCTATGTTGGTCCATTAAAAGGTATCAAATCATTTGCTTCTGGATCCATTTCTTAGAGTAAGTGGCCCAGGTGGAAGGTTTTCTGGTGGCCACCATGACATCAGCCACCTTCTGAGGCATCCCAAGTCAAGCAATGGCTACATACTCGGGAGCCATGCGTGCAGGTAGAGGGACTTGAGGTCTAGATGAACCAGGGTCCCCTGAGCCTGTGTCAACAGGTCCATGCAGAAGGGCAGGGGAACTGGAGATGCAACAGCCAAAAGCTGCTTTAATGGAAGCAATATATTTCAAGGCCAGAATGGGGCCACCAGCACTGGGGGGGCACCCTCCATTTGTAGCTTGATGAGCACCCTCTGAATCAGAGGAAAGGGTAGGTAGGCATACAGAAACCTCCCTTTCCAGGAGACGGACAACACGTCTTACCAGAAAACTCCAGGGCCTGGATCTAGTGAGCAGAAATGCGGCAGTTTTGCATTGAGTGGGGACGCAAAAAGGTCTAACTCTGGACAACCCCACCTGTCAAACAGGTCTTCGACAACAGAGGTCAGCAGTTCTCATTCATGCATTTTGGACTGTGACCTGCTGAGGCTGTCCACCAAGGTGTTTTAGGCACCTGGCACATGGGCAGCCGACAGTTCTAGACCATGATCTAGAGCCCAATACCAGACCCGCATTGCTTCCCAACACAAAGGGCAGGAATGGGTCTCCCTTGCTTGCTGGTGTGACAGACTACACAGACTGTGACTGCACCAGGACAGGGCCTGGAGAGAGATGGTTCTGGAAGGCATACAGAACTGCTCTCATTTCTAGAATGTTTATGTGGAGGCAAGATTCCCAGTGTGACCAGAGACCCTGAGTTTGATAAGGACCTTGCTGGGCTCCCCCAACCCAGACCTGAAGCATCCGTGGTGAGGATTTGGTGAGGAGTGGGGATAAAAAAGGAGACCCCCTTTAAGAGATTGGCCGGGTCAATCCACCAGTGAAGCACTTTGCATACTGGTGAGGAGACAAGGACTAGCCTGCCTTTTGAGTCTCATACATTGATATGGTTGGTGATAACCTTTTTGGGATTGCTCAGAGCATCAAGAGAGGGCAATTGGCATTTGCATCTTTTTGCTATTCGGGAAAGGATTCTATGGTGTTTCGCCTACTATCGACAAAACTATGCAAGGTACCTATATCTACCAACATGCTATGCACAGATGACAGACCACCCAACAGAGCACTCTCAAGTTTACAAGCACTTTACCAAAGAAGGTTTTTCTGTACAGCTCACAGATGACAACCCACTTGGACGCATCCCTGTTAGATCAGACAACAGCAGTTACTGTTAACAAAGACGCTTAAACAACTGATGGAACAACAAAGTTAAGCCAAAAGTCAGGAGCAGTAAACAGGTTCTGCTTGACAGCTGAATACCGCAGTGCTTTCTTGAGTCAGCTGAGAAATATGACCCAGGTGAACAGATTTGACTTTCATCATGCAGAAATACAGAAACCTAGGACTGAGAAGGATGAGAAGGCTGTATCTGCTGTTGTGGAGGTACCCGAGAACTGGATCAATCTATTTAGAAGACACTCAAGAGCTTGTAAGCATCTCAACAGCCACAGCAGCCCCAAAAGATGTTACAAAAGACCTGATCCATGCGCATGCCATAGGAGAGCGGGCCTATCAGACCTTCAAAACAGAAAGGCTTGAGTCAAATTCACCACAAAAAAAATCAATAACCCAATAAAAAAGAACACGCTGAAACCCTTCACAAGCTTAACTAAAAAGAAGCAGGTGCAGAGCAATGGGAAGTCCATTGTTCTGAAGAGAGATACAGTAGATCACTTTTTGGTCGGATGATTGTTAATTATTGCCCAAAGTCGTAACCTTCAGACAAGAGGTATTTTCCCATGCTCTCGGGCCTCTACCTTGGGCGCTATCTACACCATAAGGCCTTCCCAGAAAAACCACCAAAGCTGTTCTGTCAACAAACCTTCAGAAAATGGCAGCACCCAGAGAAGCAATACCAGACAATTCAGCAACAGCGATTGATGGGATGAGCCTTATACAGAAGGTGAGAAATGACCAAGCTACATTTGGAGACACTGCAGCCTCTGTTCACTCCATGGCTCTTAAAGAAGGATCGCAGAGTACCAGAATCGACACTGTGTTTGATACCTACTGAGAGATATCGATTAAGAACATTGAAAGAACACACATGGGAGAAGAACAAGGGTTTCAAAAGATAAACATCACAGAGACACAACTTGTCAGGCAGTGGAGGCTATACTTAAAACAAGTAAACAATAAAAACAGTCTGATCAAGATTCTGCTAAGCGAGTGGCAGAAGACAAAGTACACAGATAAGCTGATGGGAAAGAGTGTTTTTGTCACTCATCTTGAAAAGTGCTGGAAGATAACTGATAAGGACAGTGAAGAGGTACTGGCCCTATCAAGCCAACATGAGGAGGCAGATGGATGCCTACTACTCTATGCTGCTCATGTTGCAGAAGAAGGCAATTCATCAGTGGTGATCAGCTCAGAAGACATGGATATTTTCATCCTATGCCTCGCATTCAATGATCACATCAGTGCTTCTCTGTACCAGAAATGTGGCACTGAAACCATCACACATTTGGTTGATATTGGTAAAGTAGCAGCAGCCATTGGATCCGATGTTTGCAAGGCTCTTACAGGGATGCACGTATACACTGGCTGCAATACAGTAAGTGCTTTTGCTGGGAAAGCCAAGCTGCGTGCACTTCAAATTCTCAAAACAAACAACGATGCCAAGGAATCTTTAGTAGAACTTGGAGAAGACTGGAACCTAACTGCACAACTTCATGCCAAGCTGGAGACATTTGTTTGCTACTTGTATGCAGCCAAACCCAGAACAACTGAACTTGATGAGATGAGATACAATCTGTCTTGTTCAAGAAAAGGAGTACTTGAATTGCACCAGTTACCACCATATAAAAAGCACCCCCTTCAGAGCAAATAAATTACCAGGCTGTGATCTGGAAAAGGAGTCTTCCAACTGACCCTGGAACTCCTGATCCAATAGGAAAGGGATGGAAACTGGAAAGGCACGAAGGTCAATGGTATCTCCTCATTGACTGGATGGATGGTGCCCCAGCACCAGAGGCTATGTTGAGTCTCCTTTCATGCACATGTAGCCACTCCTGCAAGCTGCCCTCTTGCATTTGCTTAGTGAATGGCCTGAAGTGCATGTACATGTGCAGACTGAGAGACTGTGACAATCAGGCATGCAATGAGGACGGTGAATCACAAGTAAATGCAGTAGATGACCCTTGTGATGATGACTGATTACTAAATATATGTGCGATTCATGGGAAAATGTGTGAACTCTTGGGAAACAAGTATCTGTCATGCTCATCATTTGGCAATTTGTTTTCTCAAAATTATATACATGTTTATTTTAGGTCTCCATTATATCCCCCAGCTGGGGCAATTTGGCCTGATAAGAAACAATACAATGCCAAAAATACTATGCGAGTGTAAATGGACCCATTTAAAAAGTGTACCCATGTATTAAGCCGTTTATAAAATCCAAATTTATAATAGTGTTCAAAAATAATAACATTATTGATTAATGTACTTAATGACCTCATTCCAGTCACCAAAACGATACTGTTTCTATTATAAAGGCTAGTTTTATAGTCCAGTTTTATAGTACATGCCACATCTAGCATGGAAAGTAATCACAAATGTGTTTTTATGATTAAATGTTTCAAATATGATTTTTAGTTGGTACATGCTTAAATACAAAACACCGACAACCCATGAACCTCTCAGGAGGAATACATTTAGTCGAGAACACGTATAAAGCTACTCGATCCACAATGCTATAAGATAAATTTGTTATCTAGGGCTATTAAGCTTTCAAAAAATTACCATGAGCTCTCCTAAGACAAAGAGAAGTGATGTCTACACAACCTGATCCTATTCCAATATTTTGGAGATTTCTTGAAGATGCTGTGTCTGGTCGGCCACGGGGACACCAGGTGGGACATCTGTATTGTATCCTGCAGGAGGGAATTGGAGATTCATCACTTTCCATTTTGAGGAGCTGGTGTAGGGATCTTGAGATGGACATACCCAAACGGGATTGGCTTCAGGCCTCACCTTTGGCTTGTAAGGTAACGCATTCTAACTTATGGCAGGAATTTGCATGGAAATGCCGAGTTCATTTTTTCTACTCTCCGGCTATTCTCATTAAATATCTTCCCTCATCCTATGGTAGATGCTGGAGGGCTTGTGGGTGCCCAAAGGCTGATCTTGCTCATATATTTTGGATGTGCCCTCACCTAATGCCCTTTTGATGTATTTTACAACAAGCAATGTCAGATTTTTTGGGAGAGAGGGTAGAATTAACTGCCGAGATGATATTACTGGCTATATTTCCCCCCCACCCCTGCCAACCAGCTTGGCATAGAACTTTGGTACCTATTTATATTGTGGCAGCCAAAAAGGCTATAACTAGACATTTGATGTCTCGGGATGTTCCTACCATTGGGGAGTGGCATGGGCTGGTTTCAGATATTTATCATTTGGAATCTCTAACGACCAAATTGCATAACAAGATCCCAGAAGCCAAAATATTTTTGAGGCTGTGGGTATTCTACATGTCCAGTCGAGATTCTGACTTTGTTCCTTAGGGTGTTAAGCTGATGGAACTTTTGGTTACCTGGGGAATGGTATTCCTGAATAAGGATATGGAGACATTTTCCATAGTGGTAAAGAGAGTAACAGTTATAGGAAGACATACATTTCCATGCATATCAGATAGGGTAAGAATGATGGAGAAATAATTTGCTCAGTCATACTGTATACATGTAATTTTATTTAAAATACAATGGTTAATATCCACAAATATTTATTAAGCATACAAACATGTTAATTATATTGTTGAGGATAAACTAACAGATTAAAGACTGTATTAGGTTGTGATCACATCCAAAATAATAAAAAGAAACTAAAAAAAAAAAAAATGTAAAAAATCACCATGAACGTGGCCCGGTGGCGCTGAGAGTTGAGGCACTGGATGCCACACCTCGTGCCACACCAGCGACCCGGGTTTGGGAACGGGCTCAGGGAGCCGGGGGTTGGCAGGGGAGTGAGAGGATCGAGCATCTGGAGGACTGCTCTCCTCTGCCTGGGGAGGGCTTCAGGGGCCGCTCGGTGTCCTTGCGACACCCGATGGAGATTGGGGGGTACTATAGGATCATCAGAGTCATAAGGGGTTGGGAGTGCGGCAGACGTCAGCAGGGCAGCCATGCACAGACGTCACTGCACATCGCCTCCTCAGGGGAAATAAAACAGAAAATCCCTGTCCACGGGGATAGGCAACAGCACCACTGCACACTGCCACACTCCATCAGACGGACTCCATCCACCCCTGAGCCGAGCCCAGCTCAGCCTGTCAAATTGTAGATAGAGCAGCCTGGGAGGAAAGGGCGTCCCTACCTCGGGGAGCTCAGAGCTGGGGGGATCGCCGGGCTGGTGCCAGGGGTTGGAGAGTTTCAGGCTCAGAGGTAGAGCGGCGAGGTTAGGTGGATGCCTGAGACAGTTCCCTGTGAGTACGGTGCATAAACAAAGTTAAAAAAAAAATCACCACAAGCATTTTCCCTCCAGAGTGGTACCAATGACCCGTTTTTGGGGGCTCTGGCTCATACACTAATTCTGACGCCTGACGGCTATCTTCCATAGGTGTGACCTGATGACCGAGATATCCCCGAAGATCAAACTTAATTTTTGAAGCCTGCAGGTCCCAACTTCTTCTTGAGTCAGTCAGTCAGTCAAGCCAAACACTGATGAACCAGGGAAGATGAAGCATTAATGAAAAGTAATTTTGACAAAACACCCTGTATATGTTAAAAAGGGTGGGGGTTAAAGTATTTGAAATGTGGTTTGGTTCCCTTAAAAATGAAATGAAAAATAGAAATAGCCTAACAGGTGATTTTGTTAGGCTAATTTGTAAAATGATGGCTTGGTTCACAAATAAGAAGAACTGAGAAAAATAAACAGTAAAAAACTGCAAAGCAGTTTAATTTTGTAGTAATTTAGAAAAAATAAAGTGGTTTTAAAAGTGGTTCCCTAACAATGGGAACTGTGCCAAAAAACGGACTTCTCTGGATCCCAGGTGTCAATGGGACATTGAAGAAATGTTAAAAAATGTATAATAAACAACCTAACTAAGCAATGTTAACGATATAAAACCTAAACAGTACAGTATAGAAAAGTTTTACAAAATAATAAAGTGAAAACTGGTCTCAATTTGAAGAGAAGACTTCAATGCAACCACTTCTTCAGGTGGAGAAATAAATCTGCCATCAGAATGCAAGGGTGAGCATGACCACACAGCAGAGTTTGAATTTCATTACAAATTCCATAATTAGCATAAAATTCTAAGTTCTGGGACAGCTCATTCAAGGGGAATGATGAAGCTTAAAAGCATAAGTGAAGAATTCCTAAAGTTTCAATATGACGGGAGAGGGGGCAGACTCAAAACCCTCCTACAAAGAGAAGCAAAGTGTATTGTGACGTTGAAAACCCTTTTTCTAGATGGTCTTACTGACCAGACAGATTCCAAACCATTTTTATAACCATTAACACTAGAGATGCCTCATGTGTAATGTCCACCTTTGTAATTCTGCATTGTAGCATTTTCTAGAATCGTAACATAATAGTGATATCTTCCACTGATTTTCCATAACCCTGTTCCTGCTTGCTTTTAGTTATCTCAGCCATATCATGTGTTCTGGCAGGCAAAAGTCTGCAATTAAACTGGCCTTTATCATCTGGGGGCAAAAATATATATTTTTTACAAATAGCTTCAACCTTTAATAAATTACTAACAAGTTAAATTCTTGACCTGTGGCAGCACACCACTTCCAACCCCCCCCCCCCCACACACACCTCTTTTATTGTCTGGCATCGTAGTAATGGACTCACTGAAAAATTCCCCACAGGTGTGGGTGGTGTTTACAAACTGCCATTCACTGCTAGGAAGTTTTTGGTGATTTTCACCACCTGAATAATTGATACTGTTGGGTAGCAGTCTGTACTACCAATGTAAATTAATGACATGACCAAATATTTTGCTAGTTATTTTAAACTTTAATAAAAAACATTTTCTGTGCCTCAATATTGTACCTTTATATGCTTAGTGGCACCGGCAATTTAATCACTTTTATTCAGTGCTTGTACTCAATTTGTTGTGATGAATTTACCTTTTAGTATGTTCACCTGTGGAATAGTTTGAGGTAGTTAAGACTGATGATCACAAGAGATGTCACAGTATGATAATCGTCATATGTAATACCGCGGTAACCATTACATTGCTGTATTACAAAAGAGGTAATTTTTGCACAAGAAAAAAAGCCTTCACAAACTGTTGCATCAGGGACAGTTTTGTGTGGAAGGGACCTTTGTCCCTAAAAATAAAAAAAATTTAGTTGAAAGGTCTGAACACCATGAACCACGGTTATCACAATATCAGAATTTGCCCACGGTATCAATACTGTGACTTCCGATACCGCAATATACCATAAAACCATGATACCACAACAGCCCTAATTATCAGTAACTTCGACCCATGAAAAAGACTCCACATTAGGAGTGGACAGATAGGGGCATGAGCGTCACATTCTCTTTTGTTAATAAATTTTCTAGTCTCCATGTGATGACTTTTATAATAAATTTATTGTAAAAACCAGAAGAGAAATGAAAATTACGTACCTACTGTAATTCTTGATCTTCCTGTGTATCTTCACCATTCATCACTGGTGGGTGACTGGCTGCATACAAGCACCCTGCAGGAGTTTTTTTTTTTTGTAGGAGGGAGGAGCCGGTGCCATCGGCGCTGCCCAGGAGGCTCACACATTGCGTGGCGCTCATAGGTTGGCCAGTAATGACTGTTGGCTCCTCCTCCACCTCAGTTCTGCACACCTGAGAGACAGAGGAAAAAGGTGATAGAGGAAAAACAAGGGCAGGGCAAGGGAGCCTGAGAGACAGCAAAAGAAAAGGATGTAAACTGAAAAAGAAATAGGCCGACCAGAGGACAGAGGAAGAGGAGGAGGAGGATGACCTGCAAGGTTATGGTCCGAAAAGGTCCCAGTCCCTGGATGGCCAGAAGGAAAGGGAAGAGAAGAGGAGAGAGAATTAAGGTCATAGGAAGCGGGGGGCAATACCCATCTAGGACACAGAGCTTGCAAGAGCAGATCTTCCAGGAGGCAACAGTCCAACTTGGGAAGATTCGAGGAGAATGCAGGAAAATCATGATAAGATGGAGAGGTCCCCACCTCGAACCCCTAGAAGCAGGTCTCAGCCCCTCCCTGTTATACCATTTACCAGGGAACTCACAGGGTTCTGGGGGAGGAGAGGATCCCAACTATATGTGTCTCCCCAAAGGGGAAGGAGACAGCAGAGGAATAGAACAACAGCAGCCCCAGATCCTCCTCCCATCCTGGGGGACCCAAGGGTCAGCGCACTCCCAGGGGATTAGTCAACCCCAGAGATCAGACCCAGGATAAGGGATAAGAGCCCACCAGAAGTCCCTGCATTAGCCCAGACAGAGGCCCTACTCGCCATCCTCCAAGAACCTCTCAGAAGTCTCCTAGGGAGGCCACAAGGAGAAGAGAGTGGGGAAAACCCCCAGTGAATCCCCGTGGAGGAGGGCGAGCAGGGAGGGGACATGGCCCAGGGACTGAGGCCTTGTGAGGGGAAGATGGGTGGGATTCAGTTATGAATGGTGAAGATACACAGGAACATCAAGAATTACAGTGGGTACGTCATTTCCTTATCTTCCTGTGTCAAGCTTCACCATTTATAACTAGTGGGTGAAATGTGACAATAAATCCCTGAAGATAGCATCCTCAAGCGCCCCGTGTGAAACATGGGAGGGGGAGACCCTCCACCGGCCAGTTAGGCCTGGGACTGATCAGGATGAGGCAGGGTCCCCCATCCCCTGGGGGATGGAAGGTGCCCCTGTAGTTCCCATCTTGCTCTGCGGAAAAAGAGATGGATCCCCTGGAAGAAGGAGGCCAGTAACCTACGTTGGGCTAAGGATGACAACCTCCTAAGGCAAAGCCATGCCATCCACCTAATGTTGATCACTGTCCCTGCAAGTCATGGAGTGACTTCATTGGCATTGTAAGATGCACTTGACTGGTGCCTTGCCAGCTCCCAGACCTACAGCCAAGAGGGCTATGGCTTGCCGGGTAGCCTCTGAATCATGCAGCGATGCTAGCACCTGGCCTAGCATCACCCACAGATGCCTGTTATAGGCAGCGTGGTGCACCGGATGTGAAACAATGGATAATATATCATCCATGCAGAGGAGAAAACTCTCCACCAAAGACCATTGAACTCCACAGTCGGGATCTGGGGGACAGTCGTAGACCGGTAGGGGTGTCCAGATGTGTCAATCTGGAAATGGGATGAGGCAGAGAGCCTGGTGACCCCTGGGTACACAATACCATCTCTGGCAGTCCATGGGAGCTGGAACTGTGGCATATGGAAGCTACTAGGTGCTGTACGATGCCTTCTGGAAGGGAACTGACCAGGAGGGGACCACCAAATGGTGTGCCCCGAACTCACCCAAGAAAGGCTTGCGTTGAACGCTTGGTATTTTGATGGACAAAATAGGTGAAATGCAAATCCCTGACCAGCCTCACTAGGAAGTGCTGTTACTGGGTCTGATTAGCATCAGAGGATACATGGACGGAAGACTCCTCTTCCTCAGTGCAGGAAGACGAGTAGGCAGAGGAACTTGTAGAGTCAGACTCCAGCTGTAGAGGGGGAACCATTTGAAAGACCTGTTCGTCCAAAGCCCTAACGTAATGGAGGACATCTGCAGCCCAGGATCTGAACTGTTCCCAGGTCAAAGGTCCTGAAGGACCAACATGACCTGGGAGAGGAGGAGGAGCTGGACACAAAGGCACAAGTGAGCGTGTCACCATATGTGGCATGCTGCTGCCTGGGCTGGAAGACCCAACAAATGATCCTGGCATAACAGGGAATCCACAGGTCTGCAAAGTCACCATCCTGTTGAAAAAAGTAACGTGGTTGGGACTGAGCCCTGTAGGGGAAGCTTCCCTAGGAGGGTACTAGGGCTGCATGGATCCAGCAGAGCAGTCCCCAGCCCCACCTAATGAGGATTCCCTTGAAGGGGATGAGGGAGAGAGCCTGGGCTCAGCACTGTGGCTCCTCCCGAGGGCCATGGAGGGGTGCCTCTGCCCCTCGGCCCATCCCCTCAACCCTGCCTACTCCAGGGAAGACCTCTTCCTCACACCCTGTGCCAAAGAACCCCCTAATTCCACAGACTCCCTGAGGAGAGTCACAGAGGAGGGAGATTCGGTCTTGACCTTGATAGAGAGGATACCACGGGGGATAGTAGCCGACCTCTCTCCCAAAGCCCAGACCACCGCACCCGTAGCAGCAGGACTGCCAGCCCGCACCTGCCCCATCAAGCCACTGTTGGCTCGAGAGTCGGTGTGGGCCACAGTCACCAGAGCCACAGGTGAGAGTACCTGGGGAGGCACAAGAGTGCTAGGCCATGGAGAAACCTCTGATTCCGAGGAGTCAGGCTGCCAGTCCAGATCAGTCTCCAAATCATCTAGCTCCGAAGAGGAGATGATCCAGAAGATTTCCGGACCGGCAGCCCCAAGGGCTCTCCAGTCCATGGTGCACTGGCCTCGCACCCCTCACAGTGTCGCCCCAATCACTGGAGCCACAAATGGCAGAGGAATGCTGGGACCCACAGCAGTGGGCCCCGACAATGGGGGACCTGCACCTCCGAAGACGTGACTGACACAGCAGTGCTCAGAGATTTGCCAGCCACAGGAGAACTGACACACAGGAGACCGACCCATTTTCTTAGAACGTTTCTCGTCCCAAGGACCAGGCATGATGCAACGGTAACTAAGAAAAAATTACTCACCTTAGTAATTGCTTTTCTTCTCATGGAGTCTTGCTATATTATAACAATAGCAGTCAGCCACTGCAGCTGAACTGCCCCGGAGAGGAAGGTTAACTCCAGAGGATCCAGAGTTCTACAGCTAGAGGCGCTGTGCCAACTCTATCTGGCCAGTTTCAAATGAAACTGTCAGATCTTCTGAAAGCTAACACTAACCAACAAGTCTGTGTGGAAAGCTCTACACTAGCCAAATGGCTACCTACTAGTAGTAGTAACAACAATATAAACAACAATAGAAACACCAATAACCATAATAACAATGAATAATGGTATTATTATTATTAGTTTTCCCCCCTTGACAAGCACCATTAGGACCCCCCCTTCCCCCAAAGAATCAAGTCCAGGAAGGGGGCCAATATATTACCTAAACGAACAACCTAGTTCCCTAACCCTAAAAGAAAGAGGTTAAAGGGAAAAAACTACAATGGCATGACACAGTGCTTGCACTAATTTGCCACCCCTACCCAAGTAGAAGTTCTGAGAGGGGCAGGAGGGAGGGTGGTTATAATATAGCAAGACTCCATGAGAAGAAAAGCAATTACTAAGGTGAGTAATTTTTTCTTCAAACACCATGAAGTCTTGCTATATTATAACAATAGCAGATTACACAGCAGGACCTACTTAGGAAATAGGCTCTGAAGCACAGCTGTACCAAACCGAGCATCTCTCCTGGACTGGACATCCAGGGAATAATGCTTGGTAAAAGTGTGAACTGTCTTCCAGGTAGCAGCTTGACAAATTTCCAGAATGGGAATGTCTCTAGCAGCCGCTAGAGACGCAGCTGTACCCCTGGTGGAGTGGGCCCTCAGTCCTGAGGGGGGTTCTCTACCTAGTTTTTGGTAACAAAATTGGATACAAGAGACAATCCACCTAGCAACTGTCCTCTTAGTGGCAGGTTTCCCCTGCCAACCTACGCCATAAGTAAGGAAGAGTTGGAGGATTGAACCTGTGACCCTTGGTGCGTTCCAAATAGTAGCTTAAGGCTCTTTTGACGTCCAAGCTGTGCAGTCTCCTCTCACCTGAGGAAGAATGCTCAGTGAAAAATACTGGAGAGAGATGGATTGGTTCAGGTGGAAATCTGAAACCACCTTAGCCAAAACTTTCTTAGTCCTGAGGACTCACCTTATCTCTGTGGAAAGAAATAAAATCTTCTTCCACTGACAGGGCCTGTAATTCACTTATCGTCTGGCAGAAGTGATAGCCACTAGGAAAACAGTTTTCAAAGTTAGATACTTGAGCTCTGCTGAGGACAGAGGCTCAAGGAGGTTGCATTAACTGAGCAATGCAAACATTCAGGTCCCAGGCAGGAGCTGGTTCCCGAAAAGGGGTTAGTATGAAGTAACCCTTTAAAAACTTAGAAAACACAGGGTGAGAAGAAAGGAGGCAGGCTTCCTGCTGACACAAAAAGCAGAGACAGCTGCCAGATGAACCTTCAAGGTAGCTGGCCTAAAGCCTAGGAATTTAAATGGACCAAATGGTCCAATAAAATGGGAAGATCAGTGATTCTGGAATAATCTGCCTCTCAGAGTACCAGATGGAAAACCTCTTCCACTTAGAATTGTAAGTGGCCCTAGTGGAAGGCTTCCTTGAAGCCTTTAAAATATCCAGGACACCTTGAGAAAGTGTAAAATCAGCAAATTCTAACTCCTCAAGAGCCAGGCCTTGAGATGGAGGATTTGAGGTCCGGATACCACACTCTCCCTGTGCACAGGCCAGCAAGTCGTGGACTCTGGGCAGGCTCAGGGCAGGGTGGACTGTCAGGACAGAAGCAGAGGTACCAGGGCTGTCTGGCCCAATCTGGGGCAATCAGAATCACTTTGCAGGGTTGAGATCTGATTTTCACTAGTACCCTGAAAAGAAGAGGAAGGGGAAAGGCATACAGGAACTTCCTTTCCAGTCCAACAGAAAGTCCCAGGGGACTGGGCCCAGCACTGGAGGCCTGCAACAAAATAGAGAAGTTGGTGGTTGTCTGGGGCTGCGAAAGATCTATCTGAGGGTGCCCCATCTGGCAAGACAGACCCCAGCACCTGTGGATTCGGGAGCCCATTCGTGATGGCCTGAGAAATTCTGCTGAGGCATCCGCCAGCACATTGTCCTTCCCTGGGAGGTGAACTGCTATCAGGGAGGTGTTCAGGGAGTAGGCCAGAGACCACAACTTCATTGCTTGATTGCACAAGGCTGATGACCGAGTGCTCCTTGCTGTTGATGTACCACATTGTGGTGGTGTTGTCTGTCCTGACTTGAACCACTTTGTTCTGGACAGAAACTGAAAATACCTGAAGAGCTAAAAGACAGCTCTGAGTTCCAAAAGATTGATGTGGAGCAGAGTTTCTGAGGAGACCACACTCCCTGAGTGGACAGGTCGCCCAAGTGAGCTCCCACCCTAACAGGGAGGCATCCGTGGTGAGGGTGAGGGAGGGAAATGATAATGAAGGAACCCCTTGTTTTAGATTGCTTCGGTCCTGCCACCAGTGGAGGCCAGGATCAGAGTTTGAGTCACTGGGACCAATTTGGAAGGGGTCCTTCCTTTGAGACCAATAGGCCCTCAAATGGAACTGAATGTCCCTCATCTGGAATCTTGCTCCTTGCACTACAGCTGTGGAAGCAGCCATGTGCCCCAGGAGTTGCAGAAAATGCCTTGCTGGTCGAGAGACTACTGAGGGTAAAGGAAGATGCCAGGGCAATGAGTCTGTCTACCCTTTCCGAGGGAAGAAATGCCCTGGCTAACTTTGTGTTCAATTCTGCACCTATGAAAGTTAGGACCTGAACTGGTTCCAGAACTGACTTTGGTAAATTTAGCAGGAATCCCAGGGAAGTGAGAAGCTGCTGGGTGACTTGCAAGTGGGATTTCACCTGATCTGGAGACTGACCCACAATGAGCCAGTCGTCCAGGTAGGGGAAACACAGCAACCCCTTGCCTTCTTAAGTAAACCACTACCACAGCTAGACATTTTGTGAATACCCTTGGCGCAGAGGTAAGGCCGAAAGGCATTGCCCTGAACTGGTAGTGGCCTGAGGGCAGTTCGAACCTGAGGTACTTTCGGTGAGAAGGCCTGATCAGAACATGAAAATAGGCATCCTTGAGGTCCAGGAAGCTAGCCAGTCCCTGGCCTTAGAGAAGGCAATATCATTGCCAGAGTCAACATTTTGAACTTTGGTTTCAAAAGATGCTTGTTCAGGTACCTTAAATCTAGAATGGGCAGCCATTCTCCTGACTTTTGGGGTAAGAAAGTATCTTGAATATAGCCCTTGCCTGATGGCAAGGAGGACCCTTTCCACTGCTTTGCAGTCCAGAAGAGAAGAAACCTCTGCTTCCAAAGCAAGGGCTTCTGAAGGATTTGCAGGTGGAAAATGTCTGGCTATCATCTTTGGAAACTGTTTGAAGCTGAGAACCAGACCCTGGCTTATTACCTCCAGAACCCATCTGTCCGAAGTTAAGGACAGCCAGTTCTGACTGAAATAAGCCAACTGCTACTACTGGTACCAGGAGAATCGGCCTGGGCACCCCATCAGGGTGCCTGCTTGGCAACAGCCTTAGGCTGAGGGAGAGACGGTTTACTTGTGCCCTCGTCTACCCTGCCTCTGAAGAAACCCCTCTGCGCTTAAAAAGCAGAGGAGGCTTGAAGTGGTAAAAGGCCTGTGGAAGGCCTGCCCCTACCTCTGGGACGTGCCTTTGTGGGTGGCATGCCTCTCCTTAGCCTGGGCACTTTTGTAGGTAGTTCTGTATTCATCCATCTTTTCACATAGTTTTCTGTTTGTTCCCCAAACAGAGAATTTCCCACTACAGGAAAATCCATAGCCTTTGACTGAGTATCCTGGGACAGATTAGTGCATCTGAGCCATGCCAACCTACGGAAAGCTACAGAAGTGGCCATGACCCTGGAGACGACATCATTAACATCAACCGCAGTATGAAATTGAACTTTAGAGGCTTCAATGCCATCAGCAGCCACCTGTTCCAACTCACTAGCCAGCTGGCCATGGGCCTGCTTGGCTAACTGCAATATTGTGTCCCATCTAGATTTCTGATATCTAGCTACATAACCCATATAATTTGCCTGCCTGAGTCCCAAAGAAGCTGCCATATACTGTTTTTTCGCCATGGCATCAATCTTCCTGGAATCCTTATCAGGAGGATGTGAGGCCAGGGAATATTAGCTTTCACAGGCTGCAGCTTGTACCACACCTACATGACTACACTGTTCAGTGAGGAAGTCTGTATCAGAGCCTGACAAAGTATACCTTCTGTCCATTTTTATCTACAGGAGGGACAGAATGAGGATTTTTAAAATCTTTGTTGTTTGCTTCCAAATGACTTATGCAAAGGAATAGACAACCTCCTAGACTCTGGTATATCCATCATTTCTACAAAATCAGGCTCCTCTTGCTCATCCACAGCCTCCTCTAAAGGAAGCTGGAGGGTTTCTGCAACCTTTTGTAAAACATAAAATGAGAAGGGACTCAGACAGAATAGGAGGAATTCTAAAGGTCTGTCTGGAGAAATGTCCGTTCAATGGGCACGTCCAGACCCTCCCAGCCACACATATATTGATCAAATTCCTCCTCCCCTCCTGTGGTTCATAAAATTCCTCAACATCATACTCCTGAACCACTGGAACTGAGCGAACCAACCTTTTACCAACTGTTGGTGGTTCGACAGGTCCCTGAGACAGTGACTGGACAATCTGAATGGCTTTAGCTATCTCTGCAGCAGTTGGAGAGACAATTTTGGACTCCAAACCTACTGATTTCTTTGTCTTTTTAACTGGGACTGGTTCATCTGAACCAGCCTTTCTTTTGGCCGAGGAAGTCTCGCCCTGGTCAGAGGGCATGCCCTCTGGTCCAGTGGGTGCTGGACCGGGCTGGCCATCCAGGTCAGCTGACTTTTTGGCATCTCGTCCCTGAGCCGGCCCAATCTCTTTTCCAGGGTGGCTGCAGGGAAATTTTTATACACCTGGCAGTCTGACAGGAGGTGGTCAGCCCCCAGACAATAGACACAAGTGGTGTGTGGGTCAGCCTTGGCAAAGGCTTCCCCACAGACATCACAGTGTTGAAACCCAGTGGGCCCGGGTTTTCTTTTGGGTTTTTCAGACATAATGCCAGCCTATCCAAAAACTTGCCCTTTTGATGGCAGTGCCAGGCAAGACACCCTTATCGGTTCCTAACCGTGTCATGGGTATTTGAAAACACCTATTTAAAAACCAGATTTTTTTAGAACCGATAAGAACCGGGAACCGCACTCTAAAAGCCCAACCAAACACTTCAAAACGTTAAAATCAGCAAACCGATCGGTTCAAAACCGAACCGATAATTGAATTTCCAAACAGACTTTAAATTTGTACTTACGGTTTACCAGATAGAGCTTTTAACCGAAATGCGGTAAAATAAATACTTTTTGGCGGTTCAAATGAACCGAAAAATACTCGCTTGAACCGAGAATGAACCGAGCTGAAGGAGCTGATCTCCGGAGCGACTATTCAGTGGAGCGGAGTAAAGAATCTGACAGTTTCATTTGAAACTGGCCAGATAGAGCTTTGGCACAGTGCCCTCGCGCTGTAGAACTCCAGATCCTCTGGAGTTAACTCCTTCCTCTCCGGGGCAGTTCAGCTGCAGTGGCTGACTGCTACTGTTATAATATAGCAAGACTTCATGGTGTTTGAAACACAAAAAACAGTAATGACTCTACACCGCTTAATAAAAAGGAAAGATCTTACTGGTAAGTTGATAAATGGTGCCGAGTGGGCTGCAGAATCAAGGCGGTGTCGAATGAAGCTCAATGTCGAGAAGATGGCCCTTAGGAGCGACGACTCCGAGGCTTGAAGGCTTCAACCGTTGGACTAGGCCGCAATGGCGTAGGAGTAAATGTGAGCTGCAGGTGAGGTGCTGTCTCTATGGCAGGAGAAGCAGAACTGAGGTGGAGGAGGAGCCAACGGCCAATACCGGCCAACCCCGAGCCACACAACGAGTCAGCCCTACATGGAGGCACGTGGCGCCAGCTCCTCCCTACAAAAAAAAAAAAAGCTCCTGCATGGTGCTTTGTCTCCGGCCAATCACCCACCAGTGATGAATGGTGAAGTCTGACACAGGGAAGATCGTTTGTTTTAATCACATAGGCAGGGGTTAACCTTTACCTTTTTTTGCACTAGCCAGCAGGGCAAGTTGAATCAAAATTGCACTAGCCCGCAGATGGTTGCACTAGCCCTTAATTATAATGGCACATTTTGATCACTTATACAGGAAGCAAAGACTGCAATGCCATCACACACAGTGAGCCCCCCCCCCCCCATTGTTTTGTACCATGGCCTCCTCTCTTCCTCTTTCTGCCCCCCAACACCACCACCAAACAGAGGATATCACAAGGGCAAATGTTCAAACAAGCAGCCCTTGCTCTGCCCACACAATACCTGACATCATCATGCACCTCAGCAGTTACCACACTCTCACCACCACCCACAGGGTAATGAACAGAGTCAGGCAGAGAAAGACACTCTCAGCCCCCACCCTATAATCAACTAGAGATCTGCACTTCTGTAAATTTTTGTACAGTCTCAAATGTGCCAGGTGCACATCTAAGATTATTTGGGGTGGTGGCTACACAAACCTAAGGGGCTTGGGAAATAGAAAACTATGATATTTTTATTTTTAAAAGCATTGATTTTAATATGCTCTGCCCTGACAGTAACAGATTTTTCTTTAACATTTTCCTTTTTTCAGCCCAGAGGAAACAGTACACACGCATAATGCTATACTACCTCTATTTCTATACAGGATGATCTATGTACCCCGGGAATACCTATTTCAAGCTTTCAAATTATGTGTTTTATTAAGGTTTATTTTTGTACCATACACGATTCGAAGTTTTGTCTTTAGGATGAAAGGACATGCTGAGTGGGATAAGGGTGGGACTGTATGGATGGTGATGGCTGGCATGGCCCATTTAGAAGAGCTGAGGACCCCCTACACTTGCTAGTAACGGCAGCTATGGATCTGTGGATGGTCATTTCAGAGTCTTGTCTGCATGGTGTCCAGGGAAAGAACAGTGTCAACAGATCTGGAGGGAAGAAGGAAATTGTGGCGAGGCTAGGATAAAACCCACCACCTGCAGGGCCGATCCTGTATACCTCCTTGCATTTTGTCACTGAAACATTGTATACAAACACTCAAAATGTAGGGAAATGAGGGGCACTGGGATTATTTATTTATTCGTACATGGTTTACAACCTTTGAGCCAGAGGCTCATTTCCAAAGGTACCTCGTCACATTGAGGACAAATACATAACAGACTTTTGGTTACAGCAAAATGGGTTACATAGTTAGTAAGCATATGTGATTACAACAGATAAACAGATAAGCCATTTTGGTTACAATGGCACATTCTTGCATGATGGAAAGAGCAAGCAGCAGGATAATAGCAGTTCCAACAGCAGTGGGTGAGGATTTAAAAGAGGTGTGGTGTAGGTGCCGCCCAGCGGGCATTGTCAGGGCACAGAGAGCTATGCCTCAATTATAGACAGATGCAGCTATGCATATTAAACAGTTGGCTTCGAAATGCATTTTTGAATTTGGAAATCGTGGGGGCATCCGAGATGTGGGCAGGGAGCGAGTTATTCCAGGCTGGAGCTCTATAGCAGAAGGACCTCTGTCCATGGGAGGTCCTAGATCTTGGGACCAGGAAAGTGGCCTTGTAGGAGGTCCATGTACAGACCAAGGGTTGGGCTTGGCGGAGGGAGGCTGTCAGCCTGGGAGGGGATAACCCAAAAAGAGTTTTTTTTAGTTATTAGGTACGTTTGGTATCATAGGCGTTCATCTAGATTCAGCAGTATTGCCATGTCTTAGAGCTGGCACGAATGTGTGAGCCTGGGGGCCCCAGTGATTAGCCTGCATGCCTTATTTAGGATGAGGCAAATTTTATTGAGGGCAGTTGTGTCAGCAGCACCATATAGAGGTAGGCCATAGTCAACAAGGGATAATACAGAGGATGTAACCGCTAGACGGAGGGCGGGGGGCAGTTTTTATAGCGGTATAAGATACCTAGCCGCACATTAGTGGCTGAGGCAAAACCATCAATGTGGGTGTGGTAGGTGAAGGCTGAGTCAAAGGAGAACCCAAGGTACTTGTAGGAGTGGACTTGCTCTAGTGGTTGTTTGGAGCAGGGGAGGATTTGGAATGGGAAATTGCTGGCTTTGTTTTGGGGGTGGGCAAAGAGCATTGTTTTTGTTTTTTTGAGATTAATGACCAGTCTGTGCTCTTTAAACCAGGTTTTTGCATTGTTATAGGACTGCTGTAGGGAGTCCTGGAGGGAGATAGGGTTACGGTGGGTGGCAAAGATGACGGCGTCATCTGCATACAGCAGAATTTTCCCAGAGAATGCAGTGGGCAGGGTGTTAAGGTAGAGTGAGAAGAGTAGGGATCCCAGGATGGAGCCCTGAGGAACTCCTGAGCGGATGGGACAAGTTTTGGAAAGTGTCCCGCTAATTCTGACACATTGGGAGTGGGCAGATAGGTAGCTGGTGCACCAGGCGAGAGACCCAGTGGAGAAGCCAGTGTGGCAGAGGGCATCCAGCAGGAGGGGGTGGGAGACAGTGTCGAATGCCTTTGAGAGGCCGACGAACACTGCGCCGGCTAGGGAGCCAGTGTCCAGTGAGGAGTGCAGGAAATTTGAAAATTCAACTAGTGCAGTGCCGGTACTGTGTCCTGCACGGAAACCGTGCTGTTCAGGGCAGAGGATGTTGTGTTTGGTCAGGTATTCAGTGATTTGCATGGCATCCAGCTTTTCTAGGGCTTTGGAGAGGGGTTGGAGTATGGAGATAAGACGGTAGTTCCCGGTAGAGGACCTGTCACCACCTTTGTGAATGGGAGTAACAATGGCGGTTTTCCATGCAGTTGGGAATTGCCCCAGGCAGTGGGATTTGTTGAGAAGGCTGGTGAGTGGGGCAAGGACCTGATCCAGTACTAGACGAAGAATGCTGGGGTCCAGGGAGTCGTCGCCAGGATTGTTGCTTTTTAATGCTCTGACCAGGTGGGGTCTAGCTTCCTGTGCAGTTACCCTATGTAGGTAGAAGCTAGGACGTTGGAGGACTGGGGCAGGTTGGGAGGGTGGCGGGTCAAAGAAATTACTGGGGAGGACAGAGCCAAGGTCTGTAAAGGATGTGTTAAGGTAGTTTGCAATGTTTGCTGGGTCTGTTACGGTTCCCAGAACATTCGGGCACAACCCCAGGAGGAGGTGAGAGTGGCCCGGTAGTGGTCGACCTTGGCCTTTTGGATGGCCCAAGTGCACTTATTCCACGCAGCATTGTAGGCCTGTCTGTCAGCCATCCGGCCTGTTTCTGTGTCAAGGTGCCATAGGTTATCCCTAAGCCTGAGCAATTGTAAAAGGGCAGGAGTAATCCAGGGCACGTTATGTTTTTTGGTTCGGGCAGCTGTGAAGGGTGCGAAGAGGTTGCAGGCTTTGTTAAAGGTTTGGAAAAAGAAGGCAAGGGCAGTATCTATGTCAGGAGTGTGGTGAACAGGGGACCATTTTATCTGGGCAAGAAAATGCTTGAGGTTTTTAGGCCCACCTGGTCTGAAACGCCAGCGGAGTGTGTGCTGGGCTGCGAGTCAGGGCGGGGGGGGGGTCACCCAGTGGAATAGGATAGAGGAATGGTCACTGAGTGAGTCAGGGAGGACTTGGATGTCCAGGATTTTTTTGGGACGGCTGACGATAACATCTAGGAGGGTGCTGGTACCTCTCTTAGGGTTTACTCTTGTGGGTTGGGAAATAAGTTGTGACAGATCAATGGCCACGAAGGAGTCCCAGGCGGTGGAGGAGGTGGCACTGAGCCAGTTCACGTTAAAGTCTCCCACAAGGACTTGTTCTGCTTTGTGGGGGGAGGGAGGCGAGATAATCAGTTAAGGATAAAAGTGCCGGGTTTTGGTTCTTAGGGGGAATGTAGGCAGAGGTGAGATAAAGGAGCCCTGGAGGGGTCCGGAGTAAGTTTAAGGGTAAGGGCCTGTGCCCCACTTGCAAGGGCCAGAGCAGGGAGTGCTTGACCAGTGAGTGTATCCCTGGTATAGACTGCACAGCCACCCCCACATTTGCCTACACGATTCTCCCGGTAGAGGGTGTAGCCAGGGAGGGAGACAAAGGAGTCAGGGGTGGACTTTGATAGCCAGGTTTCCACCAGAGCTATGACATCTGGTTTGTGCAGCATGACCCAGCATTGGAGGGTACCATATTTTTTCAATATGCTGCATATATTCATGGAGGCAATGCTCAGACCGGGGTACCCACCTGATGGGCAGGTCTGGGTGGAGCCTGGGTTAGGATATATGTTGCCTGTTAAGAGTAGAAGGAGGACCACAGCTCTGGCCAGTGGGCGGTGATGTGTAGGCTTCCAACGGATAGGTGGGGATAGGGAGGGGGCCTTCAGAGAACAGGGGATGGGTAGGGTTTGCCAGGTTGGGAGTGCGGGAACAATTAGCTGCCAGAGGGAGCATGGTTAGGCGGTGGGGAGGTGCCCCAGGGATGGGTGCTGTGGGCCAGTGCACATGGTCAGTGTAGGGTGAGAACGAACTATGTCAGGGAGAATTGTTGGCGCAGGTACCAGTGAGCCAGGGGAGATGACTGGCTGGTGCAACGAGGGTACTAGAAAGCAAATGAGGGGAAGGCATTTTAGGAGGAGGGGGACTAACATGGCTCTTGTGGTAGCAGTAGGGTAGAATGGTAGAAGAATTTAGGTT
The DNA here is from genome assembly GCA_016271365.2 of Neoceratodus forsteri. Lineage (NCBI taxonomy): Eukaryota > Metazoa > Chordata > Ceratodontiformes > Ceratodontidae > Neoceratodus > Neoceratodus forsteri. The sequence goes on from CM057453.1 coordinate 131,111,042, forward strand.
GTCTTCCAGAGAGCAGGGATACCACTTCGGATTAGTGGTAGTGACACGGACTCTGGTGGACAGGGTACAAGGTTCAAGTCTCTGCCAGGACAGCTGGAAAAGTGCCTGGGTGAGAGCAGAGATCCACATCCTAGGGGTCTGATGTAGGCTGGGTTCGGGCTGAAAACAGGGTGAGAAATGCGACTCCTAGTGGTCACTGGGTGTAGGTTAGGTGGTGCAGTTAGGGGTCAGGATGTTGGGCTAGCTGTTGGGGCTGGGTGCTGGGAGAGGTGTAGGCAGAGGTAGGTGTGAGTTGCAGAGGAGAGAAGTGGCACTGGGGTTAGAGAGGTTCCAGGAAGTTGTGGGGGAGGAAGACAGGTAGTGGAACCTGAGGTGGGAGTCTGTGGGTCCCTCTAGTTGCAGGTAGGTATAACCTGCAAATGGAAAAGTGGGGACTTAGTTAAATGAGAAACAAGATGTGATGTCACTAGACGGTGCCTATAAAGGAAATGCCGAACCAGGGTGGGCGGGGCAGTCGACGCGCGCAGCACGTCAACGGGCTATTCCCCCTCCCTCACAAGGGTGCTACTTGATGGCGGTGGTTTATTATCTCCTAGCACCCGTGTGGTCTGTTTGCTCTGGGAGGGAATGCTTCTGCTCGGTGGAATCCTGCTGTCTGGTTGGGGAGTGGGCGGGCAGGCCTCCTAGCGCCCGCTTGGTCTGGGACAAATTGTTAGAGACACATTCAGGAAACTAGAAACTGGTGACATAACAGCACTCTACCCTTGATCACATCATGGACACTAGCAGAAAGTCCTAACAGAGGAGTGATAATGACTCACAATGAGTCTTTTGTGGAGTCCCCCCCTCTTGAACTGCCAGATAATTGCAGCTCTTAATGAGCTATTAATCACACTAGGCCATCTGGAACACAGAGAGATTAGCATGAGCACTAGAGCCTGCTAAAGCAGAGACTTTTTAAACTTCATTAACAGCCATGAAACATAGAATTTGACGGCAGATAAGGACCGCTTGACCCACCTAGTCTGCCCATTTTCCTACCTAACAGATAAGCTGCAGAGTCTAGTTAACCAACAGCTTACTTCCTCCTACCCCCCACTAGGACTGCCTTATGTCTGTCCCATGCATTCTTGAATTCCCCCACTGTTCTTGACTCCACGACCTCCTCAGGGAGGTTATTCCACGCATCCACAACCCTCACTGTGAAAAAATACTTCACACATTACCTCTGAGCGTCCCCTCTATCTTCAAATTGTGCCCCTTGTTCTGCACATCTCTTTTCTGAAAGATGCTACTCTCTTGGACTTTGCTGATTCCCTTGAGGTACTTGAAAGTTTCTATCATGTCCCTCTCCTTCTTTCCTCAAGGGTATACATATTAAGCTCCTTTAGTCTTTCTTCAGATGTCTTCTGGTGCAGATCCTGCACCGTTTTGGTTGCCCTCCTCTGGACAGCCTCCACTCTGTCTATGTCTTTGCGGAGATGGGGTCTCCAGAACTGCACACAGTACTCCAGATGGGGTTTCACCAACTGTCTGTACAGAGGGATAACAACTTCCTGTTTTGTACTATTGATGCCTCTCCCTATGCATCTCAGTATCCCCCCAGCCCTCCTTACTGCCTTCTCACATTGCATGCCAACCTTTAGGTCATCTGATATAATTAACCCTAGGTCCCTTTCCATTTTTACTGTTGTCAGTATCTCACCCCCATTGTGTACTCTTCCCCTGGGTTTTTGTTTCCCAGGTGCATTACCTTGCACTTCTTTGCACTGAATCTGAGCTGCCATACATTTGACCATTCCTCCAACCTTGCCAAGTCCCTTCTCATCCTTTCCACTCCATCTGGTGTATCAACCCTGTTGCAGATCTTAGTGTCATTTGCAAAGAGACATACTTTTCCTTCCAGTTCCTCTGCAATGTCACTTATAAAGACATTAAAAAGGACCGGTCCCAGTACTGAACCCTGCAGTACCCCGCTAATAAGCCTCCTTTCTTCACTGTGGACTCCATTTACTACTACCCTTTGCGTCCTGTTGTCTAGCCAACTTTTTATCCAGGCTACCACCTTGGGACCCACTCCAAGGCTGGCTAACTTGTATATTAATCCTTTGTGTGGGACTGTATCAAATGCCTTGCTAAAATATAGGTAGGCCATGTCCACAGCCCCATGACAATCTGCCAAAACAGGCAAGTAGAGAGTTATCTGCACTAACCCTGGTCAATTTGCACTAGGGTTTGGGCTAGTAAAACAATGTTAAGATCGACCTCTGCACATGGGGCAAAGAGAACAGGAAGAAAGTCTTTTCTTCTTTTTTTGTTGCATGCCAAGACATACTAATTCGCAGGGCACATAAGGCATAATAAAAACTGGAAAACTAATGGGTTGGAAATAACTGATAAGCACCTTCTATACTATACTGTATTAACTGGGAGATGGGCATACTTAATGTATAAGATGCCTATGAACCGTATAATCCTTGGAAACTTAATGTATAAGATGCCTATGAGCCATATAATCCCTGGAAACAGATGCTGTATGGTATGTCAGTACTCTTTCTACATGTGCTTTCAAATAAACCCAAGTTAAAAAAAAAAATATCTGATCTCTGGTGTGTGAGCCACTTTTCTTTATTTTCTAACACTTTTTATTGCAACAGGCAGCACCTTAGAAAGCAGAGGTATGCACTCCATCCTTTGTTTTCCCATTGGTACAGCTATAACTTTTTTTGTTGTTTAAATATTTTCATAGAATTTTGAAAATTACACATACATAAAATAGAAGACTTGCAGCACAAAACTATATAAGGGTTCATCAATGCCAACTGTGTCAATCGAAGAATACCTTCATAGTGTCTACTTGCACAATATTATGAATATTTCTTGCTGTATAAAACAATTTATGACGGAATACACTGAACTGTTACAGTGTAGGTAGTTGTAATACCATGGACTGTTTTATTACAGGTGTATCATTCCAATCCGTATACTTGCTGATGTTTTTTCAGCCATAGCTTTAAGAAGCTGTGCCTGTAGCTTGGAATGCTGGTGTCCTCGGTCTTCAGAGGCGCCACCTTTCTCAGTTGTCTGCATCAGTGACAGGGGTTGCAGCCTGTAGTAGCTTAGTCATTTATTTATTGTTTTTAAAATAAAATTTAGGTAACGCAAGCAGGCAGGGGCTGCTTGGAATCCAGGTAGCTCCTCCAAGTTTAAACTGCGCTTGTCTTAAACAAAGAGGGAAATCCACTGACTAGCATGCCAGTGTTTTCTTTATTGCAGCTCCAGTCCCAGAGGTCTGAATAGGACTTTGCCACTGAATATGTAAAATGTAAGGGTGTTATATTATTTATTTCCTAGTTTAGTGTTGTCTCAGGGAAGTGCTGTCCTCCCCACCCCCTTGAAGAACACTCCTCCTATCTTTTGCTTGGTGCACTTCTGAGGGTACTGTTATTTCTTTAGATTTAATGCATACAGGCCCATTAGGACATGTTCTGATTCAAATGGTACCTAGTTAGGTTATTCCCACTCCCTTCAGGCATCAGTTGGTACCTTTGTGCCCTGTTCTAGTTCTCGGATTTATTTTAGACATTAAAGACTAATAATCATTATTAGCGCTGGGATTTGTTTTAGACATTATAACCAAATAAACATTACTTTACATTTTTTTTTTTGCAATAAAACTTAGCTGCCAGATCTCAGACTGTTACATACCAACCTTCTCAGGTCCTTCTTTAGCTCCCTAATACCCTCCTGAGTGTCCACCCCTGTGCAGATCTTGATGCCATCTGTGAAGAGACAAATCCTGCCTGCTATGTCTTCCCCTACTCTGTCACATATGAACATGTTAAGGAGGACAGGGCCCAGGACTAACCCCTGTGACACCCCACTTGTGACCTATTTAACATCCAAGTACACACCATTCACCACAACCCACTGAGTTTTCCCTGTCAGCCAGATGTCCACCCAAGCTGCAGTTCCTTCTTCCACCCTAGATCCCTCGGTTTTCTGACTAGTCTCTCATTGGGGGACTGAGTCAGAGGCTTTGCTGAAGTCCAGATACTGTAATACAGACTGCCTGTGCTTTGTTAGCTGCCCATATCACCTAGTGAAAGAAAGCAATGAGGTTTGTTTGGTATGACCTCCCCCGGTGAGCACGTGCTGCCTGCTGTCCTGCAACCCATGCAGCCCTTCCATCAGTACAGCCCACATATCCTTCCCCTACAGATGTCAGTCTATAGTTGCCATGCTCATCCTTCTTTCTTTCCTTCCACTTTTATGCAGAGGGACATCGGCTGTCCTCCAGCCACTGGGGACCACCCTGTGCCCAAAGAGCAATTAAAAATGTCCACAACAGTTCACTGGAACCATGTCCCCTTCGGAACCTGGAACCCAGAGTTGGACTCCGTAACCAAAAATAGATTGACATCTGGAACTAGTGGAGACCAAGAACTGAAGCTGGTCAGGGTCACACAGTTTTGGAATCAGAACTGGATGGAAACTGGCACCAGGGCCACGAATCAGCACTGAAATTACAGTGCTTTCCACACAACTGGAATGAAAGGCCTTGATCCCTGGAAGACCACAGCTGACCAGAAGTCGACTGATCTAAACCAGATCATCCCCCTTCAACTTCTTTACTGGACTAGAGGGGGCTGAACTTACCTGCTGCAGATTCTTCCAGCTTCTTAACCCAACTCTCCTTTGACAGTTTGGACGTCTTAGACCACTTGGGAAAATCCAGAAAATTACTGGCTTGGTTTAGGCCAAGACACAAAGACATTCGATGATACCATCAGCAGATGGTGTAGGTTAATGGCATTTAGTGCACTTCATGAATACTCCTGAAGGTTTCCTCCATGAGGAGTTCGTAACTGAGGATGGAACTTTCAGAATGCATGCCAACACCACAAAAAATAAAATAGGTAATAACCAATGTAACCCCCCTGCAAATGGGGGTTCCCAAAAGACTTCCAGGAGCTTGCTTGAATGCTCCAAGCCTGAATGGTGTTTGGCGTTTAAGCCATTTATCTGTGAGTGTTTTTAGAGCCTCTGGTACTGTCTCTTTAAGAGCTGTCTGCTTGCAGACATAATTAGTTTGTATGGGGGGACTGTGTGTTTCTTTGCTTGAGTACCACTTGAGCTGCTGCCAATTCACTCAATTTTGCAGTCACTAGGAGTGCAAAGGGAACCTATCTGAAAGATGTAACTGTTTGCCAGAAATCATTTAGAGTAATAATGAAAATACAGTTTGTCTAACCTGCTTTCTTTGCAGTCAGAACTGTGTTTGCCTAGTTCCCCATTCTAGTTTTGAACTGCTGAACTGGACCAATCAGTGTGGGTTAAGGTAGCTCTAAAATGGTGCCTTGGACGAATCAGAACTTGGACTCGTAATTTGAGCCAGCCACAAGAGGATTGTATGGGCAGTGACTCTGGGAGATGTAGTTTGGACTTGCGCCTTTTGGACCAACAGGGGCAGTCTGTGAGTGACAGCCAATCCAGCCAAGAACTGGGAGGAACTCAAAGGAAGTGCCCGGTTTTGTCTGCTGGAGTTTCAGTTGAGCTCTGGCAGTGAAGAGGGAAGGAGCCCTGTGCTTTTTCGGTGTGCAGTTTTAGTCGGGAAACGTGTGTAAGGCCCTGAGTTCCGGTCTGCAGCTTGTGTAACTGCTTGTTAGGACTGAATCCGTCCTGTGAAGAGAATCAAAGGATATCTGAAGAGTAGAAACCAGGCTCACCCTGTAAAAGACTGGAGAAATTGCTGAATTGCGCTTGGACTGTCAGGAACTGAATCTGCTGTGTGTTCTCCCGGGTATTGTGCAGTAATTGCGATCGGGATAGAGAAGCAGCCTGCCTGGTATAGTACTTTCTGTTTACCATATAAATGTGTGAAGAGGCTTGTGTACCTCAAGTGAACTCCTGCCATTAAAGGACTTTTGCCTGTTACTGTTTACCATATAATGTGTGAAGAGGCTTGTGTAGCTCAAGTGAATCCTGCTGCCATTAAAGGACTTTTGCCTGTTGCAGTTTGTCATATAAATGTGTGAGGAGTCTCGTGGAGCTCAAGAGTAGCCCTGCTGACGTTGAAGGACCCTATCTTGTTTGGAGGTCGTGAGTACTAATTCAGGGTCGCTCCTGTTGAATTGACACATTAAATCCAAATGGAATTACTGTACTGCTGACTGTTTAACTAATTTTCTTTTCTCTGTGAAGGGCCCCTACCAGCTGCCACGGTTTGGACTAGCCACTAGGGCTTGGTGTACCCAGGGACAGTAACTGGTAGGGATAGGCCTAATGCACAGAGCCATAAATAGATGAGTAAAGTGATAAGCTAATTAACCTGATTTCCCCCTGTCCTTGTTATATTCCCCCTAAATAAATCAGAGCTGCTTGTTTCAGCAAGTTATACTGCCTGAGGTATTTGTCTATGTTAAAGTATTGTACTGTGATTGTTGCACTGTATCTTATTTTACAGGAGGTCCCAGTGCCTGAACCAGTCCTGGGGGTAAGTGTATACTGTGAAGGTAATTCTGATATATTGTGTGGGCCACTAGTGGGAAGAAAGGGGGTTGCAGTGTCCCAGAGGGCTGTGACCAAATTAGTTTAACTATTGCAAACCCTGACCTCTGGGTGGAGGCACCCGCCATCGGATCCAGGCCCCCTCAACCTGTTAGTGGCAAATCAGGCAGGGGTAGTAGCCCCTGGGATAGCGCCATCTAGGGGTTACACCAATAAAAATGTAAAACTTACTGTGGTTGCAGTACCAGAAGCAAACAACAATGTAATGAAAACTGTGAACTGGGTGGGGAACCAATCGAAAAATGAAGCAACAAGAAGCAGACCTGAGAAGCAGCTGATCTCTTCAGTAGAAGGAAAAGATCTAACAGTTGGAGGGAACTGTGCGTAAGAAGTGAAGGGCATGCATACAGCAACAGATTGAATCTGACTGGTTGGTTTTCGAGTGCCAGCTTCTTGAGCTAGGATAATGCAATGTGTCTGGCTATAGATGAATCTACATGATTAGAACTCAGTTTTTAACTCATTTAGATTTTATTTTAGCCTTCATCATTTTAAGAGGATGATTCCAACATTAACAAAACTTAAGGTCTACATTTTTTTTTAATCCTGTGTTTATCTCTTTGTGCTGCCTGGCCTGCCCACATCTGCTGGTTCCACCCCTCAGCCCAGTCTCCCACAATCTGATGGGTTTGTGTTAAGGTCAGTGGAGCAGGGCCTCAAGGTGCCAGTGTCATCCTGCTGGCTGAGGGATTTTCCAACTATTTGTTTTCCACCCGAGGATGGCCAGCATGCGTTGGCATGCATGCAAGATGCATGCTATCAGGAGAATACCCTCCCACTACAAAGAGCCGCTTGTGCTGCAATCCAGCTTCCACAAGGTGGCAGGAAAGTAGTAGGAAGCAATGCTCTCCCTCCTGAGGAATGGGGGCTGTGCATGGGATGCTCTATACTTCCTCCCCCGTCTGGCCCCGAAAGAATGGAATCCTTTCCCGAGCTGGGTCCCTGGCATAGCAAGGGGAGGTGCTACCAGACCGGCTCATAAGGTCTGCATTTTAAGTTGTGTACAGTTGCATACTGTACAAATTCTGTAAACCAAGCAACAACAAAAAATACAATAGCAAAGATCCACAGTACACACAGCATTTTGAAATCAAAATACAAAAACACTATTGTACTGTGTAAGGGTGGAGAAGAACCAATCCTCAGGGCGAACATCTTTGACAAGTGAGCAGAGTGATCTCTGTGAACGGCAGGGAGTTCAAACCAATTATTGCTGCAAAAGGCAAAATAACAATTTTACTGCACTTACCTTGACAGCCCCTAGTTTCTCCTTTCTGAATCTTTCTAGAGGCTTAATCAGTGTCTCATTGAAATTCAGTCCCTACAAATTACAAAAAGAATGGAGATTTGCTATAAGTAAAAAGGAGGACAAGAATAATACAAAAAATGAAAAAGAGGAGTCAAGACAAATAAAAGCTAATGCCAAGTATCATTCATGTGAATGCATTTAATACAATGGAGACATTAAGACAGGGTGAGGTTTTAACACAGAACATCTTGCCTCAGTCTGCTCTGCACGCAGACGTCGCCTGAAGAAAAGAAAGTTATTTATCATAACTCTAAATATTCAAGAATAACTTCTCCATAGAATACCACTCTTTCGTCTTAGAGTCAGTCAGCGGCAACAAGACCCTTGTGAACTAAAACTTTTTGGGTCAATGGTGCCGGTACTTAGCACTGACACATGGTACAGTCGTGCCCGCAGAGTATATATGGAACCGGTCCCAACCACCTCGGTACCTTTTTAACCGAGAAGGAAAGTCACTAATCTAGCTAAAAACTAGTTATAAAAAAATAATCCATGGCATAAGATAGCCAAATGGCCCCTATAAGCAAGGATAACAACAATCAAAGTACCAACAGTACTGAGTGGCGCCAAGTTACGGATATGTATTTTTTATTATAAAAGAGCTACTGACATCTCATAGAAAACTTAAAAAAAACATTATAATTAGGCACAATCCTGCTTGCATTCCATTTATATTTTATATATTTATCCTTCCCATAATTTATTACTAAAGAAATGTGTACGAATATATGGTTGTTTTCCCTTGCAGTTTATTTTGAGTTCATCTGCCTCTATAGCTCATGCCTTACTTCAAGTCATAATCCTCTGCTGTGACATCACGATATGTTGCCATGGGAGTAACTGTGAGGTCACAAGCATTGCTCTATGACTTCAGGTAGGGAGAAAGCAGCAGGAATAGATGAGCTCTTCAGGAGCAAAGATCCTGTTTTCCTGTAAATGACCTCATTACTAAATAATGCGGAGGAGGAATACAGAACTACTGGGAAATAGAAGCTGGACAGTGCCTAAATATTATGTTTTGTTAAAGTTCTCTTAAACATGTCACCAGCTCTTTAAAAGAGATGCATGCAAAACAATGCACCTTTATGTGATACACAATATGGCTTAACCTCATAGATCAGTGCATCCTTCACCTGCAGAACTCATCTTTGGAACAATTTAATCCCCCTACCTATTCCTCTGCCCTGCTCACCAATGAACGAAAATTCTGAGGCTGTGTCATACTCAACCTCCCATTTAACTAACATCATTCCACTACATTTAGTGACTGTGAGCCCCATAAACAGCCATAAGTTAACTCCCACTGTTGAGACACACCCCTGTGGCATTAATTATCAGTGTCTCCAGAGGCAAACAGACCACACTAAGGACCTGTCATTATTTCCCGCAAGGCCATTAAATATGTTACTAGGCAGTTCTGGTCACTGCCCATATCCCCTCTAACTAAACTAATATACACAAACTTCACCAATCTACTGACAGAAATACACTCCCCGACCTAAACTCTTACAGTGATTGGGTGGTAACTTGGAACATCGACAGTGTTGACTTTGCCTCCACTCACAGACAGGTATTACCTTGCTAGCCCACTTGCAAATACCCATAAAACAGGTAAAGGTAACCCTAGTCACTGGAGTTACCCTGCAAAACTATATATATATATATATATATATATATATATATATATATATATATATATATATGCAGGTAGTCTGTGGTAACCTCATCATATCACTGCACCTCATTTTCTTGTGACTAGATGTCACAAAGAGACACACTGAGCGCTGCGCCTCCTTATGGTTAAACCACTACACTCAGCTTCTCTCCACCTTCCCTAGCACCTAAACAACCCAACCCACATACTCCCCACCGATGCAGTGCCAGAGTTACACTGAACATTCTGACTCCGTTTCAGTTAAAATGCTCCACCCAACCTTTCTCCACACACCCCAGTTCCTAAAATAATCCAATCCACTTCTTCCCTACTGATACAACCCCCCTCAACCTGAATACCCACCACCTGTCCCCTTTGCATTTTCCCCACCTTTCCCAAATGGCCTCACGTTGGCATCTCCTCTCCTCATGGCATGTCATAGCCACCCTGTTCTCCCTCCTTGTTGCTCAATTCCTCGTTGACACACTTCTAACACCAAAGAACTGTGCACTAAATACCTCTACTCTCACAGACTTTAGCATATCTAACATCTTAGCACACAACCCCAGTCTTCACATCTATTTAGGCCTCCCCTCCTCCAATTTATGGGTACCTGCTATGCACTGCCACACTGAGCTCCGTTGGTTTTCCTCACTAGTAACTAAGCATTTAAAGAGGCTGAAACTCATCACCATAATTGCCTGGATGAGCTTGCTCCTACCCATCACTGGTGACACTGAAGTCGAGCAATCCAGGACCAGCAATAGCTGCCCCCTCCATTATCTAACTCTGCATGGCAAGGTATGAAGGTTCTCAAAAACGTCCATGTAAACATTTTGTAAAAAGAGATTCTAATCATATTGGTCCTTGGAAAACAGGAGATGATGGAAGATTTGATACCTTTTATTGGACCAACAAGTGTCTTGTACAAAGGTGGAATTACACATAAGCTTTCAGGGCCTCACAGGTCCCTTCTTCAGGTGAACATTGGGAGCCTGCTCTGTAATCTCACTGAACTCTCAGTATGGACAGAACACTACCTGCCAGACATTCTGTGTGTCTCGGAAACATGGCTAAAACCAGCTATACCTGACACCACAACATGCGAGGTAGCAGGCTACAGCTTCATTAGGAACAATAGGCCATCCTCCAGAAGGGGTGGTGGCACCATGATTTTCTATCGAACATACCTAAACTTCTCCTCCACTAGTGCCCCCTCACTTGCCAACACTAATTCTTATGAAATGTGTCACAGAACTCTTACCCTAGGAGACAAAGTTCCACATTCTTTGTGTTTACCTGCCACCAGCCACTAGCCGTAATGGACTTCCCTCCTAATAGATACAGTGGGACCAATTGTAAACAAAAATGAATTTGTGGTCCTGGGAGATTTCAATATCAATCACCTAGATAAATCTACTACATTCATTAATATCTCACTAAACAAACTGTTACTTACCCAAATCATAACACAACCCACCAGAATCTCTAATAATGCCACAACATCAACGCTATAGACTGGATTCTTGTCCCTGACCCAGGTAAAATCACATGCTCTAGTATCCTTCCTGATTCTTTAAGCAACCACTTGCCAGTCTTCTGTGTTTGGTGGGAAAAAATCCCCAACATACTACCGCACATTATCCACTTCTGCAATTTCTCTAGTTTCGAACCCTTACAATTCAAAGCTAATCTAGCCAGCCACAATTGGGCTAACCTCTGGACCTCCAAAGATGTCAACATAGCAGTTTCCCACCTCAACACAACCTTCTTAAAGCTCCCAGACAAACAAGCTCCCCTCACCACCAGGCATGTTCAAGGACAAAAAAAAAAATGGCTCAAACGTCCCCTCCTGGCACTCCTTAAAGAGACAGATGCTGGACCTCATTCAAAGCAACAAATTCCCAAACAGACTGGATATCTTACAGAGCCCTTAGGTACAAATGCAAGCAGGCCATCTGTCAAAGCAAAAGTACCTATTACAGAACCAAATTGGCCACCCAGCACAATAACCCTTGTCCATTCTGGAGCCACCTTAAACAGTCCCTTGGTTATTCTAACCCATACATCACCCCGACTTTGAAATAGATGGTGTGAACTGCAACAATCTACGTGACAATCTCGAGTGTCTTCAACAAGCAGTTCAAAGACCTATCCCAAACCACTGAAACACTAAACCAGACTCAAGGAGACCCGACCTTCTCTCCACTTCCTCCTACTGAGCAATACCCTCCCTTCCTATTCAAACAGGTCACCCCCAGGAGGTATTTAAACTTCTGAAGAAGATCCCAGAATCCAAATCAGCTCGTCCAGATGGTCTGGAACCTAAACTAATCAAACTTGAGGCACATGAACTGGCCACTCCACTAGCCATAATTATCAAACTCTCCCATCGTACCAAAACCGTCCCCTACCATTTGGGAAAAAAGCCAATATCGTCCCTGCTTCAAAAAAGGAAACAAAAAAATCTTATCTAACTATAAACCAACTGCTATATTACCGGCACTAAGCAAAATACTAAAAAAATAATTGCCACACAACTTAACACCTACCTGGACTGCCACAATCTACTCTGTCCAGCACAACACGAATTCTGGAAAAATCATAGCATCATGACTGCCTTACTTACTATAACCAACACTATCTACAGCTCCCTAGACAAAGGAAAATATGCTGGCGCAGTGTTTGTTGACCTAACAAAGGCTTTTGATATGGTGGATCATCCTATTCTACCCAGCAAACTACATTCTCTAGGGATCTCTGAACACACCCTACCCTGGTTCACCAGCTACCTTTTAAATCAGTCACAGCGAGTTAAGATTGCATCTTCCTTCTCGGAATATCTCCCCACCACTATTGGCATCCCTCAGGGCTCAATACTTGGCCCTCTTCTGTTTTCCCTACATATCAACTCCATGCATCACTGCTTTAAGCACAGTAACCCCCTTCTCTATGTAGATGACCTTGTGTTCATTAGTCATGCTCCAGATGTAATACACATCAACAAAGACCTATCAACCAATCTCAAAGGTTCTGGCCTGGCTCACTGCCAACAAGCTAATAATGAATCAAACCAAATCCAAGGCCACTTTGGTACACCTCATGACTAAAAAGTTTGGCAATCCCCCTCTCTGTAACCTGTTATTATGGGTCTTGCCTCGACACAGTCGCCTCTATCAAGTATCTGGGAATCACACTTGACTCCTCCCTGGATTTCGCAACATACATATCCACCATCTCTTTAAGGTCACCAATGCAAGTCTCGGTAGTTTACCAAGCTAACAAAATCCTCTTCCCTGCCACCAGGATCAATACTGTGCAGGTGCTACTTCTGCCAAAACTTTCTTATGGCCTACCAGTCTTTGTCAATACCACTAGCTCCAGCTTTCAAAAATGGAGTGTTGGCTACAACATTTGCTGCGTTGCCCTTGCATGCAACTGACTCACCCATCACTGCCAACTGTACAGTAAGCTTGGCTGGCCCCCTCCCGAAGCTCTTATGGATCTGACCCTTGGGAATGTTGTCCACAGTTTAATACAGAACCGTGCACCTCACCCTCTCGCCTCTTACCTAATACCAAAACACTAACCCCTATACACTATGATCCTCAGGAGATGAACAGTTGTTCATTACCAGGTCAAGAACTAAATACAGAGTGCAGGCCTTTTCTTACGTAGCCCCCAAACTTTGGAACACTATACCTCTTGCAGTACAACAGAACACATCAGCTGGCACATTTAGGTCTCAGCTCTGTTCCTCCTCCTACAAAAACACCACTGCACTTGCCCTTAACCTGACGATCCCCCATACCCCTTCCAACTTAAATTATAAACCCGTGGTCCTGTACATTTTCTCTGTACTAGCACTTATTACCATATTGTTTTATCTTTCTACCAATTAGACATCACAGATATGCCTTCTGCTGTTGTTCAGATTAAGAATACTGACTAAACGATGAATCTAGTACATCTAGCTGTACCCTGTCTTACTGTCAATGTTCTCACTCCACCCATCAGAGTCTACCTCAGTCATGTACCATATTTCTTACCTCCTGTAACTTGCTTCCTCAAGTCAGTACTGGCTTTAACCTACCTTGTTTGATGAAATCCCATGAACGCTTATACAACTCAGGAAAGTCTGTTTGTAAATTGTACCTAAATGTCAATATTCCTGAATGTTTGCTGTTATTACCCATTATGTGCAACTTTCACTGTATACTCCCAGGTCATGCCTGAAAATAGGCATATTATGCTTAGTGCACCCTACCTGGTAAACAAAACTAACTAAATAAATACATGCACATACCTTCTTGCAAAACACACACAACCTCTGAACTTTTAACGTGTTTCAAGCGTACATTAAAGGTGGGAGTAACAGTGGAGCATACCAGACCACCGCTTGACCTACACTATTACAGTAGAGTCTAAGTTCGCTACTCTTTCAAAACTACTGAAATATTTTTGTATTAGTTTATTTGAGTTGGGAAACATCCCCTTTAAAAAAAAACATAGGTGTGGGGGCCAAAGACCCCCTACTCAAATAAACTAATACAAAAAATGAACAACAAACCCGCACTGTATTCACAAACGCTTTACACTATGCAAGAAGCGGTGGTCTGGTATTCTCCACTATCGCCAAGGTGGGCTCCCCGTGCTCCCAGTGGAAACTGCCTGATCAAATACTCTTCCTTTATGGTGCGCACCTCTCCTGTTAACAGTACTTAAGGGAGGATGTCACATTGTTAACTGCACAATGATACCCTCAGGCCAAATAATGCTGCTGAACCAAACTCAAGCAAAATGCACTCGTCCCCACCCCGGCAATGTGCCACTGAGTAATGTGGTAGGACTGATGCCTCCAGCATGGGGCCGGAGTCATCTCCCAGACAAGTCTTGGTAATATAAACAAGGTTAGCCAGTTAGGAGGGACTGGAGCACAGGTCGTCAAATGACCTGCTCAATTCTACTCAGTGAGCCAGTAACGCTGGGGAGATTTGAACCTGTGATCCCAGCTTTTATAATTCTCTGCTGTAGCCACTTTATCATACTGCATTCAGCTAACAGATGCTGAGACTGATCCTTCCTAAAACATGTAGTATGAAACCGCAAGCACATCTCTGGGTGCAAACTCTGGTTGGGTTTCATTCCATATGCAAAATCCATAGCTAGATCTCGACAGAACAGAAGACGCAGATAGTTTGATGGCAGGCTATGACAATATCTCAGGTTTTATTAATACTACAATTACAAAACTACAACACAGTTGAGCCAGAGAGCAAAACAAAGAGGCACCATGCCTCCTCAAATAATGGGGGTCTCATACGCACACACACATAGTCACAGCCAGGGGTGGCAGCCTTTAAAGGTGCAAAGAGGCTCTCCACCTTCCAACCGCCAAAAACTGCTATACACAAAGCCCAGACTGGCTATGAAGGGAGGATTCTGCCCCGGTGCCTAAGTCGCACTACAAATGATGGTTGCCAGATGTCTGTGTTTGCAAACAGGCTTTTTCAATGCAAGCATCAACACTGCAACTGCCAAAGACTTCTGAGCCTGGCATTACACCAGTCACATGGTGGGATGCCATGCCCAGAGGCTGTGGTATCAGTCACTACCACCTCAGTTGTCCACTCACCCAGTGACCCAGCATTGTACCTTATGACCCACTCTTGGGTCTAGTAGTATTTTTTTAATGATCTGGCTCCTGACAAGTCATCCCTGGTAGTCTATTAGGCCTTACTATCCCAGTTCCTCACCGAGTCTGCAGTCAGCCACCGAATGAATATGATGTACCTGTGGAACTTCTCACAGATCCACAGGTGCTGTGGCATGCAGATGGCTTTTTGGGGGCCAGATAGCATCTGTGCACAGCATAGGGCTTTGTTTGCATTCTGGACTGGTCCCTGCCTCTTTTGCCCTAGCACAGGGGAAAGTCCTACAAAAGCGGTGTACGTTTGAACAGTGGCACAAAGTGGGTGCAAAAGCAGTCATGAAAAACACTTTCTACCACAATATTTCGAATGTGTTTGGGGTCCCAGGTCTGTGCACAAAAAGGACTGTGTTATTTCAGACATAGTGGGATTTTGAGTACAGTGGCACCAGACATGTCTAGAAGAGCCATCTCTCTGTATATCTCTCTCACGCAGGAAACTTAAGGAAAAGTCTAGTCTGCCATCAGATTTCAGTCATCACACTTGAATTATGAAATGCGGCAGCTGTGTTTTTGCAGCTGATAATGCTGGTGGAAAAAATCTAGTAGTGGGCAAAACACTACATGAGACTAAATTAAAGAATATTTCAAGAGTTTGGTTCACTTTTTTCCAATTGTAATATTTGTGCAGTCCTCTGATTTCCAAGTTGTCAGCCACATAAGGGAGAAATATGCTGAAAATTCTGTGACATTTGTTTGGCAAGCAGTGAAGGTCATAAGGAAAGAGAAATTTAGTTACAGAAAATCGTCAGGTGAAGATTCAAGTGAAGCTTGTGCAGTAATGGTGAGGGTCTTATCTACAGTGACTCGTATGAGCAGGGCTATAAACTGTGTCACAGCCAACTCATCACACCCTACTAATCATCTTTTCCCTCTTGTTTTTTTTTTTTTATTTTCTTTTTTATTAAGAGAAGCACAGTGTGTGTAAATAATACATACATGATAAATCCAATGATAGTTCGACAAGAAATAAATACATTTCAGCTTGGTTGTGAATTTTATGTAAAGGTAAACAAAAGTCAATTGATCTATAAATGGGTTCCCTAAATATTGCTGCAATCTTAAGGATGAAGTTATTACCGGCCAGGTGGCGCTGAGGGCTAAGACAGTGGACGTCACACCTCGCTACACTGGCGACCTGAGTTCGAGAGCGGACTCGGGCCACCGTGGGTTGGCTGGGTAGGAAAGGGATTGAGTGTCTATTGGACTGCTCTCCATCTCCTGGTACATTGCTGGCTCCTAGCGGAGGCTGGGGGGTAGTACACCACCACTGAACATAAGGGGCGAGTGAGAGGGCAGGCGCTGGAGGGAGTGCGTGCGGACGCATGCGCACTCCCCCCATGGGCATCATTGCATGTCCCTCTCTCTCTGGGGGAGAAAAACAGAAAAAATGGTGGTGTCCCAGGTCGTGGCAGCTTGATGGCTGTTCGATGGGGAGCCCTGGTTTCAGGGCACGCCGGGAGCTGAACTGGGTCTTGGTGGTAAGTGCAGGGGACTCACACTCCGCCGCTGGGGGCCAGCTACAGGAGATTACCGCAAAGGGTCCTAAATAAGCCAGGGTTCGGATGGTGGCTGGAACCAGAGAGGCATGGACAGGGTAGCCGACGGGACACCAGGTAGGAGAAAGTGAATAACTGTATATAATAAAAAAAAAAAAAAAAAAAGGATGAAGTTAAATTCACAGAAGGTCTTCATCTGCACACTAAATAAAGTCCCTCTCTCCAGACCCATCATCTGGTGAGTGAGAAATTCAATTTAGGACATAAGGTGTCCCTCTCTCCCCATGGTACAAATTCTGGATCAAGCTGTGCCATGTAGTATACCCATTTTTCCCTAAGCGGTGTTTGCTTATCATGTATTCCAGCCACTAGGCCTTCTAACTATATATATATATATATACTTGCATACTGTGTGACCCTGAGCAAGTCACTTAACTTCCTTGTGCTCCCAGATTGCACCTGTAAATAAGCTTCAGCTTAGTGTGTCTCTCCTGGTTAAACAAACAATCTGTCGCCAGTCTGAGATTGTGGGTATTTTGTGGACATCCACCTCAGATTATGACTTTATTTTGCTGCTAAGAGGTACAGGGTAGCAGGGTTCAGGGCCATGAAGAACTATGTGCTGGATAAATCGATAATACAATCATTTCTACTGTAAGTTCCGCCTGTTCCCCAAAATAATCCCATAGCACTTCCTGTAGGTTATACCAATATGGCATTAGCTTGGGCAAAGCCATAGAACATTACCCAAGTCTGTTAATTTATAATTGTAGTCCCTCCAACACCTACCATATGAAGCTGGGAGGTATTTAGCTATAATTGCCGGGGAGTGGAAAAACCTGGAGTGACACTTCCAAGTGAATGCTCTCCATATATTTGAAGAGGTTATTTTATTTGCTTTTAGGAATGAGTCCTACCACAAGGATAGAGGGATCTCAAGATCCAAGTCTTCATTCCAATCTTCCAACACTGATTGAGAAGTGTCCCCAGGTATTCTCTCAAAATTTTATATAAGTGGCCTAACAGGCATCCCCAGGGATGGCCCTCTAATGTGCCTTTTAATAAGACCCACAGTATTGGCGGTGGAGCAGGTAGTTTAGGAACCACACCCCTTTGCCGTAGTATATAATTTCTTACTTGGAAGCAGCAGAAGATGTCTCTATCTGGGAATCCATATTTCCTTTGTAAATCGGCAAATTGTGTAATTCCTGTGTTTGTCAGGAACTCGTGGAAATAATTAAGCCCCATCCTCCTCCAGGAAGCAAACGTTACATCAAGTCTTGAGGGATGAAAGTTTTCATCTTTTGATAATGTATGGAAAAAGATTATTTCTCTAAGAGTCGTTTTTTGTTTTAAATTATACCATACTTTCAAAATTTGGGCTGTATAGTTGGTGAAATTATGGAGGTGAGGTGCACGTCCCTTGAGATGAATGCAATCTTCTCAATATCATATAAATCATTTATTAATAACTCTATATCCTTCCACTGGGCGAAATGGAGAGCGACCAGAAAAACAGAATTTAAAAAATGGTGCCTTTGTAAAAGTTTCAGGTTGAAGGTTACCCCCGAGCCACTGAGAGCTGAAGAAAGGAGAGACATATTCTGGGCCTCTGTCCCCCCCCAAATGAAATTAGATATTAGTCTGTGCCAGGATTTAAAGTATAATTCAGATGGGAAAATAGGGATGTTAAGTTTAAAATTTGCCAACCCTCGAATTTCTGCAGTATCAACCATGTTGCCGGTATTGATTGTTCTGGAGACAATACAGTCAAAAAGATGTCATCCATGAAAAAGGAAGCCTTGTAAGATTTTTGTCCCAGGGGATCCCTTCAATCTGGTCATCTATTCTCATTGCTGCTGCGAGGGGCTTCATATAGAGGACAAATAATAGGGGGGAGAGGGGACAACATTGCCGCGTCCCACACTGTAAGTGTATAGGAGAGGAGAAGGCACCATTTATGTGAATATAGGCCTGGGGATGGAAATAGATGTTTTGGATCCACTTCAAAAATGATTCGGGGAATGAGAAAGTTAACAGGGTGTCCCAAAGGAAGTACCAAGACACCCTGTCAAATGCCTTCTCAGCATCCAAACGAACAGGGCAGTTGGGGATTTGTCTTGCATTAATATATTCTAATAACAACATGGTTCGGTGTATATTTTCCGTGGCTCACGTTGTTTAATAAAGCCAGACTGATCAGGGTGGATAAGTGTCAGGAGGAGTAATTCTAATCTTGTTGCCCATATAGCCATACAAATTTTGTAGTCCACATTTAATATGTAGATTGGGTGGTAGGAGGCCATATCAGTGACATCTTTTGGGTTTAGGAAGTGGGGATATGACTGCGTCATCCCAGAAGGAGGGAGGGCGCTCCATCCGCAACCGCTTTAAAAGTTGGCAGCAGAATAGGAAACAATTGTCCAGAAAGAAAAATTACTCACCTTAGTAATTAGTGCTTTCTTCTAATGGAGTCTTGCTGTATTCTGACAATCTGCAGTTAGCTCCAGCCTTTAAACTGCCCGGAGAGTATAGGGTTAATTTTCTATGCAGTGCATAGAACGTTGAGCTACAGCTCTGTCGAGGTCTCTTTCTGCAGCACTTTGAAACCCAACTGTCAGATTCTTACGAGCAAACGCTCACTAACTGTACTATGTGGAAATTGTAAAATTTTAACTAGCCAACTGGCAACAGAAAGTTTTGGATTCCCCAGGAAGACTCAAGTCAGGAAACCCAAAACCAAAACCTATCAAAAATAAAGATTATAAAATAAAGCACCCAGAAACATGGGGGGGGGGGTGCTGAAGACACCCTTGGGGTGCAACACTGCACCTGCCCACCCACTTCCCAAAAACAGGTTCTGAGAGGGGAAACAGGGAGGGAGGTCAGAATACAGCAAGACTTCATTAGAAGAAACACAAAGGTGAGTAATTTGCTGTATTCCGACAATCTGCAGACTACCAAGCAGTACCTCCATGAAGGAGGGAGAGAACCTACTTTGGGAATAGGCTCTGAAGTACTGCTGTGCCAAACCAAGCATCACTTCTAGCCTGGATATTCAGAGAGTAATGCCTGGTAAAGGTATGGACTGTTTTCCAGGTGGCTGCTTGACAAACTTCTAAGAGAGGAATATCCCTGGCAGCAGCCAGGGAAGCAGCTGTACCTCTTGTAGAGTGAGCCCTCAGGCCTGAGGGTGGAATTTTTCCCAGTTTCTCATAGCAGAATTGTATACAGGACACAATCCATCTGGCAATAGTTCTCTTGGTAGCAGGTTTGCCCTTTCCCACTTCCCCATAAGTGAGGAACAACTGGAGGAATCAAACCTGTGACCCTTGAGTGCAGCTATGTAGTAGAGAAGGGCTCTTTTAACATCTAAACTGTGTAGCCTCCTCTCTCCTGAGGAAGAATGATCAGTGAAGAAGACAGGGAGACACATAGACTGATTCAAGTGGAAGTCTGAAACCACTCTGGGCAAGAACCTCCTATTGGTTCTAAGGGCCACTTTATCTCTATGAAAGGAGATAAAATCAGGTTCCACTGACAGGGCTTGCAATTCACTGATACGTCTGGCAGAGGTAATGACTACCAAAAACACAGTTTTCCAAGTCAAGTACTTAAGCTCTGCTGAGGACATAGGCTCAAAAGGAGGTTGCTTAAGTTCAGCAATGCAAATATTTAAGTCCCAGGCAGGAGCAGGATTCCTGAAGGGAGGATTGGTATGAAGCTATCCCTTGAAAAATTTGCAGAACACAGGATGAGATGATAGTGAGGAAGGCTTCCCCACTAACAGAAAAGCAGAAACAGATGACAAGTGTACCTTGACAGTAGCTGGTCTGAGGCATAGGCCATTAAGATGGACCATATAATCCAGAACTGTAGGCAATTCAGCAGTGTCTGGAGAGATATGCTTCTTGGAACACCAAATGCTGAAGCTTTTCCATTTGGAGTCATAAGTTTGTCTGGTGGAGGGCTTTTGAGAGGCTTTGACAATATCCAGAACCCCTGAGACAGATGCAAATCTGCATACTCTAACTCTTCTAGAGCCATGCCTTGAGATTGACAGACCGAAGACTGGGGTACCAAATCCTGCTCAGTGCATCTGCCAGCACATTGCCCTTTCTGGAAGGTGGACTGCTATCAGAGAGGTCTGCAGAGAATAAGCCAGGAACCACAATTTCATGGCTTCCGTGCACAAGGCCATAGACTGAGTGCCTCCCTGCTTGTTGATGTACGACATGGTAGTGGTGCTGTCTGTTCTGACCTGAACCACCTTGTTCTGCACAGACAGAGAAGGCTTGCAGGGCCAGAAAACTGCCCTGAGTTTCAGATTGATATGGAGAAGGGACTCCTGAGGGGACCACAGTCTCTGGGCCGTGAGAGCCCCCAGATGAGCCCCCAACCCTAAAAGGGAAGCATCGTGGTAAGGACCACCGAATGAGACTGAGTGACAAATAGGACCCTTGCCTTAAATTGTCCTGATCCTGAAACCATTGAAGAGCTAGTATCAGTGTCCAAGTCATTGGAATCAGTTTGGTAAGAGGGTCCTTCCTTTGGGTCCAAAAGGCCTCAGATGGAACTGAAATGTCCCTCATCTGAAATCTTGCCCCTTGGACCACTGCTGTAGAAGCTGCCATGTGGCCCAAGAGCTGAAGGAAGTGCCTTGCTGGTCTGCACACCTGAAGGCTGAAGGAAGAAACCAGTTCTATAAGAACTCTTGCCCTTTCCAGGGAAAGAAAGGCTCTTGCTTTGACAGTGTTTAGCTCTGCCGCTATAAAGGTAAGAAGCTGCACTGGTTTGAGAACTGATTTGGGGAGGTTGAGAAGAAATCCCAGGGAAGTGAGCACTTGCTGGGTGACTTGCAGGTCTGACTTGACTTGGCCTGGAGACTGACCCACTATGAGTCAGTCGTCCAGATATGGAAAAATGGAAATCTTTTGCCTTCTTAAAAAGGCCACTACTACTGCCAGGCATTTTGTAAAAACCCTTGGAGCTGATGTTAGGCCAAAGGGCATTGCTTTGAACTGGTAATGGCCTGAGGGCAACTTGAACCTGAGGTACTTTCTGTGGGAGCACCTGATGGGGATGTGAAAGTAGGCATCTTTGAGGTCCAGGGAGGCTAGCCAGTCCCCCTGGCCTTAGAGAGGGAAGAATTATTCCCAGAGTCACCATCTTGAACCTTGGTTTTAAAAGATGTTTGTTCGGGTATCTTAGATCTAGGATGGGTCGCCACTCCCCTGTCTTTTTTGGGGTAAGGAAGTACCTGGAGTACAGACCTTTGCCCCAATGTAGGGTAGGAACTCTCTCTATGGCTTCTAAGGCCAGAAGAGATGAAACCTCTGCCTCTAGGGCAAGGGTTTCGGAGAGACTTGCAGGTGGAAAAAGATCTGGCTCTCATCTTCGGTGTCTGCAGAATAGGGTGAGGTGAAATGGCATAAGCGTTATGCATAACAACCCAAAGGCATACCCCAATGCCTGTCCATCTCTGCAGAGTGGAGATGGAGCTCACGTGAAGTTCAATACTTCACTGCCATTTCTATTCTGCATCTGTCTAACTCCTGCACTTCCAATGCGAATACCAGCAAGCAAACATTTGGCATTAACAAATGCTCGTTTAAGAAATAGGTCCCAATCTCCTGCTGATAACATCACAGGAAGCATGTCTGTATCCCATCGTTGCTTAACTTCTGTTAAGAGGATCTCCAAGCCCCCACAAGAGAGTTTTATATATCCTTGTCATAAGTTTTGACATGGATTTCTTCCCTTTTCCCATTAGTACCTCTTCCAATGGGGATAATTTTAGATTCATGGGTGCATCTAGCCTCTCCAGAGTACCCCATAGTCTCCGTGTCGCCTGGAGATATGCAAAGAAATGTGCTAGAGGAAGCTGGAATTCCCGGTCCAAGGTCTGAAAGGACTTCAACACCCCATTAAAATATAGATCCTAAAGGGAAATGAAGGTATTCAAGCTAGATGGAAGGAGCATTTTAAGACACTTCTGAACCGCGAGTCATCCGTGACAGATGCCATTATCAATTCTGTTCCTCAACACCCTGAAAGAGAATCTCTCACCAACCCTCCTACCATCAAAGTAGTAAGACATGCCATCAAGCTGGCCAAAAACAACAAAGCTGCGGGACCAGATGGCATACCGGCTGAAATCTACAAGGCTGGGGGCGAGGAACTGGTACTAAAGCTCCACAAACTCATTCTCCAAATTTGGAACAATGAGGAGATTCCAGAGGACTTGAGGAATGCCAACATTGTTACCATCTTCAAGAAGGGAGACAAGACGGTGTGTGGAAATTATCAAGGCATTGCTTTACTCTCCACCGCAAGGAAAATCCTCTCCCATATTCTTCTGAACCATCTCCTTCCCATCGCCGAAGAAGTCCTGCCGGAATCTCAGTGTGGATTCAGACCATCTCGCAAGACAACCGACATGATCTTCACTGCCAGGCAGATCCAAGAAAAGTGTCGGAAACAACATCAGGACCTGTACATGGCTTTCATCGACCTGACAAAGGCCTTTGACTTCATCAATCGTGAAGCCTTGTGGAAGGTGCTGGCCAGATTTGGCTGCCATACAAAATTCATCAAGGTCCTGAGGCTTCTGCATGACCAGATGACTGCCAGTGTTCTCCATAATGGTTCAAAGACAGACCCGTTCATCATCCAAACTGGGATCAAGTACAGGTGTGTCATCGCTCCAACCTTGTTTTCTATCTTCCTAGCAGTCATCCTAGTCCTCACCAAAGGCCACCTTCCCACTGGAATTGACATCGAATACAGAATGGATGGAGGGCTCTTTAATCTTGGACGTCTTCATTCAAAGACCAAAGCTTGCAAGGCATCAGTCACTGACCTCCAGTACGCTGATGACTGTGCCATCCTTCCACACACCAGGAGCGACCTCCAGTCTGCGCTAGACCTCTTTGCAGAAGCTTACCGAAGTCTGGGACTCTCACTTAACATCAAGAAGACCAAGGTGCTCTATCAGCCTGCTCAAGGCCTTGTAAATGACCCTCCACAATTCACCATCGAGGGACAGACCCTGGAGATAGTCGAGCACTTCCCTTACCTCGGTAGTCACCTCTTCCTAACAGCGAACATCGACGAAGAGATTCAGCACAGGATCCACTTCGCTAGTACCTCATTTGGGAAACTGCTTTGGCGATCTTCACTGACTGTGACAAACTAAAGGACACCAAGATCCAGGTATACAGTTGCCATCATCCCGACACTTCTTTATGGATGTGAAACTTGGGTAACTCACCGACATCCTCTAAAGAGCCTGGAGAGGTACCACCAATGATGTCTCCTGAAAATCCTCCGTATCAAGTAGTAAGACCACTGCACTAACATCAGTGTTCTCGCTGAGGCCAATGTCACCAGCATTGAGGCAATGATCCTCTGACATCAATTCCGCTGGACTAGACACTGTGTACAGATGCCAGAATCTCGACTCCCCAAACAAATTTTATACTCCCAGCTCAGTCACAGCCAGAGATCCCATGGTGGTCAAAGAAAACACTACAAAGACACACTGAAGGCATATCTTAAAAAAACAGATATGGACATCATGAGCTAGGAATAGCTGGCCACCAACCGATCTCAAAGGCGCCAGAACCTCCATCAAGCGGGGGCCTGCTTTGAAGAGAAACGCCTTGCCCTCGAAGCTGAAAAGAGAGAGTGTAGGAAGGAAAGGAAAAGAAACCCCAGCCAGCAGGCAGCTCTCCCACATGGAAACATCTGCAATTTCTACAGACAAATCTGTGGCTCTAGGATTGGATTACTGAGCTACCTCAGAACCCATCAGTGAACCATGGTAGAGATCATTCTCAAATCGAGTGATCGCTGAGAATACAGATGGGAGAGCAGTCTTAGTCCCTGCTGCTCCCAAACCTCCAGAACTCTATGTATCGGGAGGGATCAGGTTCAGCCATAAAGCAAATTTAATACATGTTTTTGGGAGAAGGCCTCATTTCTGCCCAGCCCTTAATGAGCTGTTAGCCAGGCCTGTATGGCTGAACACAAAAAGGGGTTCTAAATGTATTTCACCACTCTCTTCTGTGTGGAGGCAGCAAACAATGCTTCATGCAAGGGGGCTCCATAACTCGCCTCTTCCATGCCCACCCACACCAGTTTCAACCTAGTTCCCAGGAGCAGATCTGTCAAAAAAGCTAGTTGTGCTGCTAAGTAGTATAAATGCAGGTTCAGTAGCCTGCCCCCCTAAAATCCCCCCATTTACTGGCTGCCACAGTATCTCTTGCCTGACCCTGGGCCTTCCCCCTTTCCATAATAAAGTTGTAATACGACCAGTTAGTGTTTTAACATATTTTTGGGGGAGATGGCATGGGAGAGTTTGAAACAAGTGTAGGCATTGTGGGAGAACACACATTTTGACCAAGTTGACTCACTCAATTAGTGTAAGAGGAAGACATTTCCATCTATCACAGTCACCCTTTTTATTTTTGCTAGAAGGAGCTTATAATTCATTGCTCCCAATGCAGATAATTTTCTTGGAAGGTATATACCAAGATACTTAAGTACAGGCACAGGAGGAATAGCCACACCCCCATCTGAATGGCAGGGACTCTGCTTGACATTAGGAGCCATTTGCATTTGGCCCAGTTAATTTTATGGCCTGACCATGGGCCACATGTCACAAACATATTTGTGAGGGCTGGTAAGACTTTCCTGGAGTTCTTTAAGAACAAAAGAACATCATCAGCAAACAATGAAATAACATGTTCTCTTCTACCATGGGTGTATCCTTCAATGTCTGGGTGGCTTCTTATCGCTTGGGCCAGGGCTTCAATTGTGAGAACATATAGCAATGGGAATAGGGGCAACCCTGCCTAGTCCACTGGAAGAGTTGAAAAGGCTGTGAAACAGTGTCGTTAGTCAAGAATTTGTGCTGTGGGGGACTTATATAATACACTTATCCATGTTCGAATTTTAGGACTGAAGCCAAATTTGGACAGGGTTGCAAACGTGAATAACCACTCCACCCGATCAAAGGCCTCCACATCTAATGCTAGGAGGCCTCGACTCCTCCCCTATCGGATACACAATTGTGTATAATATTAAGGGTTCTTCTTATATTATGTTTAGCCTGTCTGCCTTTTACAAATCCTCCCTGATCTAGATGGAATAGGGACAATAATAATTCTTCTAGTCGTGCTGCCAGTACTTTTGCCATCAATGAGATAGGCCAGTATGAACTGCATTTTAATTTATCTTTTCCAGGTTTGGGTAGAACCGTTATAGCGGCTAAAGTTTGAGATTCTGGTAAAGTTTCCTTCTCCCACATTTCCTGTATCATTTGGTGCATTAACTGCTGAATCTCCTGCCAAAAGCTTTTATAAAATTCCACCGGGATCCCATCCAGACCCGGTGCCTTTCCTGTATTGGAAGCCCAGAGTGCCTTCTTTATTTCTTCCAAAGCAATCAGGTTATCCAAATCCCTCACCTTCTCTGGGTCTAACAGCAGTTCGTTTATGTTTTGAAGGCATGTGTTCAGCTCTGTTCCCTTGGGGACCTCTGAGGTATAGAGGGATTGATAACATTTCTTAAAAGTATCAGTTAATGCCATCAAGTCTGCTGTAACCTTCCCATCCAGCCCTTCTAACTTTTATCTGCCTCTCCACTGTTTTTATTTGGTGAGTCAGGCTAATCACTTACCTGACCTATCTCCATCAAAGTAGTTTCCAGCTTTATTTATTAGCAGCTTTCTTTCTATGTTGCTAGAGGACAAATGGTGCCACCTACCTTTAAGCCTTTTAAGCTCCCCCACATCTATATTACCAACCCATCCCAATTACATAGGTCTCTAAACTTTTAATCTGGGCCTCCAAATTACTCTCTTCCTGCTGTTCCTGTCTCCATCTATGAGCCGCAAAGGAATACTGATAGACCCCGGATGTAAGCTTTCATAGCTTCCCAGGTAACTATAGCCGATGTGCCTTCTGCTTTATTATATTCGAAAAATTCTCTTAGCCCCTTTGCCATAAAGTCTCCATAATCCTTCTCAGCCAGCAAAGTAGGTCTAATCACCACTGTCTTTGCGATGGGGTATCTCTCTTTAGTACTATTTCCACCTCTGGGGGGGAGTGATCCGATATGCAAAGTGGGCCATATTCTGCCGAGATGCTACTTCTCAACAAATCTGGGGACACCAGTGCCGAGTCCACTGTCGTGTACACCTTATGGGCATGTGAGTAGAAGGAGAATTCCTTCTGCTCTGGATGGAGATTATGCCAAAGCTCCTGCAGTGAGAGCTCTCTAGCCAGTTTGTGAAGCGTTAGCGCCCCTTTATTTGGCAGTTGATCTTGATGACTCGAATGGTCTAGGTTAGGGTCCCAACAGATATTAAAATCTCCCCCCACATATAAGGTATCACTATTCGGAGCCATACTCACTGATAAATTATGAAACAATTCGGGGAAGTCATAGTTATTTATTATTTATTTAAAATTTGATAACCAGGAAAGGCACAATGAGCCAAGACTCATTTCCGGGTGTGACTTGGGGGAAGGGTTACATAGTGTATGACCAAACAGTGCAAACAATAAATATGAATAGTGACACTGCTGACTACTCTCTCTAGCAAATCATGGGAGGATGGGGTGGTACCTGAGGACTGCAGGAGAGCGGATATGATTCCTCTTCACTAAAGTGGGAGCAGGACAGAGGCTGGAAACTACAGACCAGTTAGTTTGACCTCAGTGGTAGGGAAATGATGGAATCACTTCTGAAGGAAAGAACTGTTTAGTACCTAGAGGCCAGTGGGGCACAGGACCCAATGCAGCATGGATTCACAATGGGAAGGTCGTGTCAGATGAATCCAACAGATTTCTTTGACTGGGTGACCAAAGTAGTAGACCAGGGAGGGGCTGTGGACATGGCTTACCTAGATTTTAGCAAGGCATTTGATACAGTCCCACACAAAAGATTATTACACAAGTTAGCCAGCCTGGATAAAAAAATGGCTAGATAACAGGACGCAAAGGGTAGTAGTAAATGGAGTCCACAGTGAATAAAGGAAGGTTACTAGCAGGGTATCGCAGGGTTCAGTACTGGGACCGGTCCTTTTTAATGTCTTTATAAGTGACATTGCAGAGGAACTGGAAGGAAAAGTATATCTCTTTGCAGACGACACAAAGATCTGCAATAGGGTTGATACACCAGATGGAGTAGAAACAATGAGAAGGGAGTTGGCAAGGTTGGAGGAATGGTCAAATGTATGGCAGCTCAGATTCAATGCAAAGAAGTGCAAGGTAATGCACCTGAGAAACAAAAACCCAAGGGAAAAGTACACAATGGGGGTGAGATACTGACAACAGTAAAAATGGAAAGGGGCCTGGGGGTAATTATATCAGATGACCTAAAGGTGGGCAAGCAATGGGAGAAGGCAGTAAGGAAGGCTGGGGAGATACTGGGATGCACAGGGAGAGGCATCAACAGTAGAAAACAGGAAGTTGTTATCCCTCTGTACAGACAGTTGGTGAGACCCCATCTGGAGTACTGTGTGCAGTTCTGGAGACCACATCTCTGCAAAGACACAGACAGAGTGGAGGCTGTCCAGAGGAGGGCAACCAAAATGATGCAGGGTCTGCACCAGAAGACATACAAAGAAAGACTAAAAGAGCTTAATATGTATACCCTTGAGGAAAGGAGGGAGAGAGCGGACATGATAGAAATTTTCAATTATCTCAAGGGAATCAACAAAGTCCAAGAGGGTGGCATCTTTCAGAAAAAGAGATGTGCAAGAACAAGGGGGCACAATTTGAAGATAGAAGGGGGACAGCTCAGAGGTAATGTGAGGAAGTATTTTTTCACAGAGGGGGTTGTGGATGCATGGAACAGCCTTCCTGAGGAGGTCGTGGAGTCAAGAACAGTGGGGGAATTCAAGAATGCATGGGACAGACATAAGGCAGTCCTAGTGGGAGTAGGAGGAAGTAAGCTGTTGGTTAACTAGGATCTGCAGCTTATCTGTTAGGTAGGAAAATGGGCAGACTAGGTGTGCCAAGCGGTCCTTATCTGCCGTCAAATTCTATGTTTCTGTATGACAGAGAGAAAAATTAATATAAACAGCATTTATATTATGCATGGACAGGTAGCAATTGGAAAATTACACAAAACTATAATAGAGAAAAAAATACATGTCAGTTGTACTTCGGCCAGATTTCACAAATTGTGATTGTACATAATTGATTACTATAAGATCAGAGCACTAAGTTTATGTCTGGGGGAGAAGGGATTTAAGAAGGGATGGGAAGGTGAGGGCAAGGGGTAGGGAGATACTTTTCAGCATGGCTTTGAATGAGGACAGAGAGGGTGAGAGATGAATGTCGGGTGAGAGCTGGTTCCAGAGAAAAGGAATGCAACAGGAAAAGGCAGACTGACCTGCTACCGAGTGGGGGTGGGGTATACAGAAGGTGCGAGAGCCCCTGTTTCGAAGGGAATAGGCAGAAGGTTTTACGAGTGAGAAGAGGTAAGAGAGGCACTGTGGCAGGCACCCAAACCAGTATTTAGCAATGAAGAAGACACTGTGGACTAATCTCCTCTGCAGAAGCTGTGCGAGGGAGAGTGAGGAATAGGCCTGGCAGTGGTGAGTGAGGGAGGAGCTGCAGTGGCTGGGGACAGAATGAGTTTAGCAGAGTGTCGAGCTTGGAGAGGGAAGAGACTGTGGCTGACCCATAGTTAGGGCCATAAACGGAGACAAAGGTAATTTTTCTACCTTCTGTCATTGTATCTACCCTAATATAGCGACCCTGCTTGTCCTTTGTGGTAGAAGAGCTCTGCACCCGGAGACTCGGCCGAAACCAAATCGCTACTCCCCTAGCTTTTGACGTAAATCCAGCAGACAATAACAAGCCCCACCAGGAATTAGCCATCTTTTCTGATTCTTCAGCAGTTTGGTGGGTTTCCTGTAACAAAATAACATCCCCTTTGACTTTTTTGATGTATTTAAGGACCTTCTTCCTCTTAATTACAGTTTTAAGTCCATTGACATCCCAAGACACAATCTTTAAATGCCCCTACTAGAAAATAAGATAAATGACATCACTGGTCGACTGTACACAAGGGTCTTCCTGCAACCATCTGGTCAAGTACTGCATGGAAATAACTTGTTGAATATGAAACAAAACTATTAAAGAACAAACAACGGCAAAACAATACCCAAAACAAGAACTGTATTCCACTTCCCACTCCAAAACCCTCTACTGAACAAGAAACACTAGTTATAATTTGCCTTCAAACCCCCTTCATAATTATCACAAGCTGAACCATGTCCGTTAAATCCCTCCCCCTACTCCCTGTACCAATCCCTGCCTCCCCATTTCTCTCCAGAGAGAGAATCGCTCCCACTGTCACTCCTAATTGTGGAGGAGCCAGGGGCTTCCATCCAACTTAACCTTCCCCAATATCATGTGTTAAATATCTGATCCCATCCCCTAAAATTCGATATGTTTGGGGGGGGGGGCAGAGACTAGTAGGCCCCAAGTGTGCCCCAGTAATTCCCTCCCCTCAGAGGGCTGGAGAGGATGAGGGGTCCACCCAAGCTAACAGCCCCCAGGCTGCGCAGATCAGAGACACCTTCCTGTCTTTAAACAGTGTTAGAGCCTACAAGTGAAAGGAGGAGGTGATACCCCATCCCGAGCACGCTGCGTCGCGCCTCCCCAGAGATCTCCCCTCTCCCCATGCCTTTTTTTTAGTTTTATCTGTTATCGCCTCTTCCTATATATGCATCAAGTAAAGCTCCTCTTCTCACACAATATGTTGAATTACCCTCCTCCCCACACTCAGCCAGCTGACCACACACTGGGCATGCCCCCAAACCAAGTCAAAACCCGCGGCTCCTCCTGCCACCCTCCTCATACATTACGCTTTCAGTATCCCATTCTCTGGAAGCCTGTGCATGATTTAATCGCTTCTAGTGGGGGGGAGTATTTCTAAAGCAAGATCCCCAATTGTCACCCTACCAACCATTTTCCCCCTAGCTAGACCTCAGAGATATGTCTACAACGCTCACATACAGTGACTATTTTAACAGTGAAGTGTCCTTAAAAGTAAGCCCTTCACCAGTGCAATTCCACGGCGGATGAACAAAAGGAAAATATAGTAATGGTTAATAAGTTCTTAGCCCAAAATACATCCGGAATAATCCACAACATGAGGATACCAACTGCATCTGTCCAAAACCAGTCAATAAAATAAAGACAAGTTGTGGGTACCTGGTTGAGAATCTGAACTACAGTTGCTAATGTCTTATAATCTACACATCCAGGCACGATGGTGTGCCAGTGGGATAATACTGTACCAAGTGTCTCTCGGCACCTGGCCCACCGTCCTGTCCAAAGACAGAGATAACATGGCCATCCAATCAAATAAACAAACATAGCCGCCAATAACCCTTTTGTAAATGCATCATCTTGAGTTATACAGCCCGAGTTCAGATGGCTAGGCTGAACCATTCTGGTCGATTTCCAGCGGCCTGTATACAAAGGCCTTCAAAATATGTTCCCTGTTCATCACTACTTCAGTGTGACAGAGGAAGAAGGGGCAAACCCCCCAGTCCAGCCCTGATAGGCTGGGCAAAGCTCATTACGGAGTAGGTGAAACTGTACTCCCCCCCACCCAAAAAAACGAGACAATGGCCCAAGAAGAAACAGTACCTTTAGCTGTGAAACCCTGTTCAAGTATCTGCACGTCGAGATGAGTTGGAAACTCCTGACAGTTGTTTCTCGAGCTCGGTATTCACATGCTGGGGAACCAATTTTGGGTCAGTGAAAGCTTTTGCTGTTTTATTCGGAGCCCTGATAATTAACCTGGCGGGTATACTAAGGAGACTGGACAGTTCAGAGCATGAAGCCATTTCTTGAGTTTTGCAAAGGCCTGGCTTTCTTGCTAGAGGAACCTAGAAAATCAGGAAAGATGCTGACTCTGTTTCATTGACCATTATATAGTCCACTTTCTGGGCTCCTGTCAAGACCCATTGTCAGTCTGGGTAGCGCAGGAATTTAGCTATGACATGCCTAGGTCGTTCATTGGGACCAGGACGCTTGCCTGAGGAACGGTGTGCCCTTTGGATCTCCAACACTGTGCCTACCAGTAAAGGTAAGGTCTGTATGAGCCACTTTTATAAGAAAGCTCTGCAGTCTCAGCACTCAATGCCCTCCGAGAGTCCCACCAGCCGCACACTGCAGCGGCATTCTGTTTTTATGATCATCAATAATGTTTTTTAATTGTTCTATTTTGCAAATGGCCTGTTGCAGTAGCTGGTCGAATCTGGTGGTTCCATCTTCCTTGGTACTAACCAGCTCCATTAGATGGCTCTCATGCTTATCAAGTTCCTCGACCATGGCGTTGAAAGTTTGTTGTATGTGAGACAATAGGGCACTGAGGTTAGTAAATCCAGCTTGCATTTGTAGGCTGTATTTCAGGCCAGAAAGTAACATTTCAATCATCAGGCTTGAAGTTGTTGCTGAGCTCACAGCCTGTGGCCTAGCGTGAGTGCATCCTCTGCTGTCATCTTTCCGCTGTTGAATCTAGGCCCGTTTGCATATTCACTTCTGCAGCCATTTTAAATGGTAATTGTGCCTGCTTTTGGAATTCCTGGAGTTAGAAGCCATTCTGGACACTTCATCTGCAAATGGAGGCTATATTAATGATTCAGAGCGGGATGGGCAAATATTCTTGTGGATGGATGCAGAGCTCTGCTATTACACGCCCATCTTGTTCCCTGGCTTAGCCATGCCATGCCCCCAATCCAAGAAGTCTGCTTCCTCATCCTCCTCAGTGGTTTCCTGTATGGAGAGGTCTAGAGTGTCCACCATGTGCAGACAAATGTATAGTAGGAGGAAAATCCTCCTGACCACGTGAGGGAAGCCAAATTCCTGATCAGGGGATACATCAGGTTCTATGTCTTCCTCCTTCCATGATTGCTTTATTCAAAATAAAAATCTGACCTTGGTCAGGGTCTGTGGGGGCAGGCCTGGAAAGACCACCTGGGGCACCAAGTTAAATTGTCCACAGCTTGAAATGTTTGATAAAGCTGCCAAGCCTTTGCCAACTCCTCAGGAGAAGGCATATTTTGTTGTGTCACTGGTGTCTCCCTTGCTCTTCAGCGGAGGGGCAGTGATATGTCTTTTTTGTTTCTTTTAGCAGGCACTACCAGAAACCTGCTCAGAATGTCTCTTTGTTTGGCTTGGTCAGAGTTATTTTCTAGGGGGTCCTTAGAGGACCTATTTTAACAAGCTCTTTGAAGAGGGGTTCTCCTTTCACAACAAATCTAGAGGGGGAGGCAGACTGAGAAGCCATACTTTCCAATCTTTTTGCTCTTTTTTAAGTGTTTTAGAGCAAAGTTTAGTGCAAAGCTCATAGTTATGTGCTGGACCTAAACAACTTAAACAGAGATTGTGGCCATCTGCCTTGGCCACAGTTTTAAAACATGTAATGCAATTTTTAAAACCTATAGGTACAATTCTCTTTTTAGGTCTATCTGACATAACACAAGTGTCAGAATAGAAAATATATGGTTCCCAATAGGAAAATATAAAGAATCGCAGTCAGTTCCCAAGCATGATGGAACCATGAGAAACAATGAGATGAGATGAGATACAGCATCAAGAAAAACAGAGAACAGATGCAGCAACAGGAGCACTTATGACTTGATGCCTTGCAGGCTATCAAAGCTGGAGAATCTGGTACAGGTCTAGAAGATCAACAAAACACAACCAGCTTAAAAGACATTAAACTTACTGGTTGTGTCCCTCAGATGACAGCGAAGCATGCTTGACAACTTTTGAAAGGGTTGCTGGAGCTCGCCAATGGCCAAACAGCAACGGGCAATCAGGCTGGTACCTTATCTGACAGGTGAAGCCCAACTTGCCTACAGCAATATGGACACTGCACAGTCAGAAAACTGACTTTGTGAAAAGAGAAACTTAAAAGGTATGACATCTCAGGGAGACATACAGGCAGAGATTCCAATCCCTGAAGTACTACTCTGTAGACAATCCTCGAGAAGCCTTCACCCAACTCACAGAACCTTCATTAAACTGTTCCAACCAGAGGGCAAAACAGTCCCACAGATCAACATATTTGCAATGGAGCAATTCATCAACATCCTTTCCACAGATGTGCTGCTTTGGGTAAATAAACACTGACCAGAAAATGGGGAAAAGTCAGTTTCTTTGGCTGAGGACTATCAGACAGCCAGACAGACACCACAGAAGTGAAGTAACAGCCAAGGGCCGGTAAGATCCTCTTTTTTCTGCATTAACTCCAAGTCAGATAAAAACTCTGTTGGGGGTAACAAATCTACTCCCCAAGACTTTATTTGCGATAACTGTAATAAGCCAGACCAGACTGCAAGAAACTGCCACAAAAATAAGGAGGGTAACACTGGAGTAAATTCAGCCTTAACAAATTGGGGCAAGTATTTAACACGTATCAAGGTGGGGGATAAGACTGCAATGGGACTTACAGATTCAAGAAACCGACAGACACTGGTGCATGTTGAAGTGCTGGGAAAAGTGTGTGTGTAAAAGGACCAGGTACTGGGGTCATCTGCATCCACAGGGACACTTGATACCATCCCACCACCCAAGTTACTCTTAACATTAATGGGTTGTCACACCAAATGAAAGTGGAGGAAATACCAAGTTTACTTGCACCTGTGATGACTGGAAATTACTTTCCAGAATTTGTGAAGTTAATCACAGAGGGAGTAAATCCTGCTGTGTCAGCAGCTGTGATAAGAGCAGAGGCAGAGAAAATTTCAGATGTTGTGGTCTCTTTTCCTTTTGGTGACTCTGATTCGGACTTGTTTGAGCCCAGCTCCAAGATCTCGAAGTCCAAAAAAGAAAGACGACGCCTGAAGAAACAGTGGCAACAAAAAACTGACAGACATAATGGGTTAATATGCAAAAATGCTGCAACTAAACTGATAACTGACTTTAGTTTCAGAACAAACCAACCATGTTTCTCTCCAGGCTATTGTAAGCAGCTAGGGATGAAACAAAACAGGGTGAACCAATGTTTAAAAAATGTAATGGGCTACTGTACAGAGTCTGGGTATTCCTCAGATGCAGGAGCAGATAGAACAATTGATTGTACCAAAGAAGCATAGAACTGAGTTGTTACAGACAGCACGACAGTCCTATGGGTGGTCACTCGGGAGGACTGAACCATTGCTAGACTGCTGTACAGATTTTACTGGCCTGGGATTCATGAGGATGTTGCTGCCTATTGCAGTTCTTGTGCTAAATGACAGAAAGTAGCCCCAGTAACTAAAAAGATAAGGTGCCCTACCCTTGACAGATGTGCCTTTTGAGAGAATTGCAATGGATGTGGTTGACTCCTTAGACAAAAGTAAAAATGGTAATCGATTAATTTTGGTAGCGCACTATGCTACTCGATACACAGAGGCAATTCCAATGCGTACTGTCACAGCCCCAAAAGTGGCAACAGAGCTTTCCAAAATGTTCAGCAGGGTGGGCATATCTAAGCAGATTATTACTGATCAGAACAGTAATTTTGGTGCTGTGTTACTGAAGTAGCTGTACCGACTACTAGGTATCCAGTTCAGTTTCAGTTTTATTAATTATACTAGAATGGCATGTGAGCAAAAATTGCCTGTTTTCACAAGTGTCCAGTTTTGGACAAACGGGTCATAAGAGTTGCACTGCACAACGGAAGTACAATAAAGAAGGACAGTCACAGGATAACAACTGGTTACAAAAAAACATACCAATACAGAACAATAAAAGATTAACAACTAATCAACTGATCAGAGGCAAGTGCCTAGGTTACATATAGTGCTATACTGAGATGAAGTCCGGCTGAAGGAACAGAGAAGAGAGGGTGGAGGACCGTCTAGTGGTCCTGGAAGGGACTGACTTAGTGAAGAGGGATCCGATGCTCTCAAGGAGGAGTCCCAAGGAAAGTTTGTGAAAAAAGGTGACAATTTTGCTATTGAGTCTGTCCTCAAGGTGGGGCCAGTTACTGAGTTTGTAAAGGTCACAGTGGTGGGTAAATTTGGGGAGGCCCGAGACAAAATGGATAATGTTGTGGTAGGTGCTACAGAGCCTGTTAAAATTTTTGAGGGATAGGGGTGGAAGCAGACTAGCGCTCCATAGTCAAATAAAGGAGCAGGAAACTGAAGGCTGGGGGGGTCTTGGAATCCTTGTTTAGAAAGGTTTCACCCTGCAAAGCATTCCAAGCCTTTGGTGGACATTTTAATTGTCAGATTAATGTGCAAGTTAATGTTTAGGTGGCAGTCAAAGAGCAGGCCGAGGTTTTTAATTCACTGACTCAATCAGGTTGCTGTGCAGGGACAAGTCAAAGGCTAGTGGTTTCTGGCAGCTGGAGAAGACCATGCTTTTTTTTTTTTTGCATGAAGTACAAGTCATTTTGATGAGAACCAGGAGTGGAGTCTATGGAAGTCGAGCTGTAGCTTGTATAGTAAAGAAGAGGTGTCTTTGTCCTTGCAAAAGAGGGTAGCATCATCGGCATACAGAATTAGCTCAATATTCGAGCAGATTTCAGGAAGGGAGTTTACCACAAGGGAGAAAGGAAGGGGACCCAGGATGGACCCTTTGGGTACTCCATATTTTATGGGGTAGGAGTTGGAAAGGACGCCACTGATAACAGTCTGATGCGACCTGAGGTTAAGGTAGTTGCGAAACCAGTTTAAGATGTCCGATGAGAAATGAAGACCAGAAAGGGTGGAGAGTAGGACATTGTGGTTGATGAGGTTGAATGCTTTTGTGAGGTTCACAAAAATGTACCAGTGTAAAAAGGCCTTCATCATTGACTTTATTAATGTAGTTGGTGAATTTTATAAGGGCAGTCTTGGTATTATGGCCAGCCCTAAAACCGTGTTGTGCCTTAATCTGCAGGCTATGTTTCTAGAGAAAAATCAATGGTTTGCCTATGGACGATTTTTTTCAATGATTTTGGATAGGGGAGCCAGGAGGGAGATGGGTCTGTAGTTGATAACTTCATCCTTTGGTCCGGATTTATGGAGGGGTTTGATAATAGTGCATTTCCATTTTAGCAGAAAAGATCCGGTGCAGAAGGAGTGGTTGAAAATGTTGGTAAATGGAACGGCTAAGGATTCACCTACCAATTTAAGGACCCTGTAGTCAATGTTGTCAAGTCTGATGTAAGGCCTGGGGTCATTAGTTTTTTGTTTTTTTTATCGTATTTTTCTTTATACTCCTCTTTAGCGGCGTGGATCCCAGTGATCTCCGGCCCCCGGCACCCTCATCCCCTGGGCCCAGTCTGGAACCCCCCCAGAGCCGACCACTGTCGCTCATGCACTCTGTGGCAGGATCGTCTCGGGAACTGGGGGGCACCAGGTGCGGCCATCAGCCACTGAAATCGTCGCTCCGCCATGTTTCTGCAGATTTTTCACCCCTTGCAACGTGGACATGCAAGGACATCTTGAGGCACAACGTACAACATCTGCCCACTCTGCCACCCTTGCTACCATCACTCTGATAGTGTTCCAGGTCATCACCAGGGCCATTACAGAGCGGTGGTTCCCTGATCCCTCCCTGGATACGAGAGCAATCAGACGGATGCTCAATCCTATCCCTCCCCTGCCATCCCCTGGCGGCCCAGGCTCACATCTGAACCTGGGTCACCAGCATGAGGTGAGGTGTGGCGTCCAGCACCCCAACCCTCATCGCCATCGGGCTGGCCATGGGGTCATTAGTTTTAATGAGTTTAACCACTTCAGTGGGAAAGAGGTACCGAAAATAGAAATTAGGATGGAGGTTGGGGAGGGGGCGTCGGGGAGGTCCGAGGACAGAAGGAAGATTGGGCTTGTACTTGTCTAAATCGCCAAAGTAGTGGTTAAAGAGTGAGGATACTTTCAGAGGATCAGTGATAGCCATTCCACCGGAGGTGCCCCTGGAGCTTCACTGTTTCTCGTTCAGGAAGGAGATTTTAGCAGACCAGACTTCAGATTTACATCTGTTTCAAAGAGTTTTATACCGTTGAAGAAGGTGGTGGAGATTCTGTCTCCTG
Organism: Neoceratodus forsteri; assembly: GCA_016271365.2. Taxonomy (NCBI): domain Eukaryota; kingdom Metazoa; phylum Chordata; order Ceratodontiformes; family Ceratodontidae; genus Neoceratodus; species Neoceratodus forsteri. The sequence goes on from CM057453.1 coordinate 131,148,829, forward strand.
TATTTAGACCACACCCAGTCTTTTTCTCTCACGAGTTCAAGGAGATCAGAGGTGTCATCCAGTCATGACTGTTGCCTTTAACCCTCATTTTTTTCAGGGAGATGAGGGAGTCACACAAGGCAAAGAATTTGTTGCTGAACATTTTGAAGGTGGAGTCAATGTTGTTAATGGATTCTGTGAAGGACCAGTCAGTGGCTAGGCAGCATTTGAAAACTATGTTGGATTGAGTTTTTAGTTGTCTGGTGTGGATGTATTTGTGTTCATGGTGAAGGGCTTTAGCTTACCAGCAGTAGACTGCGCATGGTTGCTAACAGAATCGGGAGAACCCCTGAGGCGATGATGTGAGGAGTTAGAAACCAGAATCCAATCAAGTAGGGATTCATAACCAGTCCTACAGTCAGTCTGAGAGGGAAGGTGACGAGCTGGTGGATGCTTAGGCCGATGGTGGACTCCTTGACCGCGCAGACTGTGATGACTGCCAATTAAAATTAAAATTGTCAGGATTATCCATTCCTTCTATGTGGAAGGAAGTTCTTGAGGTAAAGAAAACATCCAGTTCTTTTGGGGGTGGGGTACCGGGGAGATATGTAAGTCTGATGTTAATTATCTTGTTGTTGCCAAGGAGGAGATTAATTAATAAGGATTCGAGGTTGGGGTAGCTAGAGGTGTGTCAGATTCAGTGGCTGAGAGGTGATTTGCATCTATGGAGGCAACCACCCTTTTTTTTACCAAATCTGTCCTTCCTGAAGAAGAAGTACCCATCTAGGTTTATTTGGTTAGAAGGATCTTACTGTAGAGCCACTTTCAGTGAGGGCAATAATGTTGAAGGTATCGGCAGATATCCAGGATTCAAGCAGTGTTTTTTTCGCTAACAGACTCTGAATGTTAATTGTTTAATTAGTATTTCAGAAAGACCTTTGAGCATGAGCTCTTTTACAAAGGTTCCACGTCAGGGTGGACAATACGACAATATACAGTGGTTACAGAGGCCTGATCATTAGGCATTAAAGAGCAATTACATGACAATTAGACAAATAGGAGAAAAAAAAACTGAGCAGTTGTAATTGAATACTAAGCTATTTCTAACTGGCTGCCCTAGGTAGCACACCCCTGGAAGCCTCCAAATCCGTTGATAGACTATGGCAGAGTAACTGCATAGGGTTTAACGCTATCCCAGATGGCGAGAGGCTGGGTGACAGTGAAACAAGGGGGACTGGGTTTGAAACCAACTGCAGAGAGCGAGAGGTGGGGGATAGTGAAACTAGGGGGGGCTGTGATGGGGAAGCAGCTCCAGAGGGCTTTGTCGAGTATGGTGTGTGTGTGGGTTTGGGAGGGGCAGTACCAAGTGTGTTAAAGAGGACCGATAGTTTACTTAAGCCCTTTGCTAGGCTGGAATGGAGGCAGGGTTCTCAAGGTAGCCCTGTTGGGTGCTACCTTGGGGTAGGCCTGTCTATCAAGTGTGGCCTGAGAAGCAGGTGCATTTTGAGTTAGACATTAGGTTCTGTTTGAGACCTACTTTGAATTGAGACAGGCTGTTTGTTTGTAATTTCATCGGGAGTTCATTTATCCAGAGGGGGGCCCAATAGGAGAAAGCGTGCTGCCCTAGTGAGGTTCGGCAGAATGGTATAGACAGTGCTCCATTCTTCCTCTGTCTGGTGATGTGTGTTGAGAGAGAAGCCTCAAGTAGGTTTCCTATACAGGGTGGGGTTTTTCCGAGGAGTGCCTTCTTTCCCAGGAGGCATGTTTGGTATTTGATCCTGTCTTTTAGGTTAAGCCAGTTTGTACGCTCATACAGGGTGCAAGTAGGAGTGTAGTGATCTGCACACAGGGTGAGGCGGCATGCCTTACTGAGTGCAATTTGGACCCCTAGCTCCATAGACCACCAGCCCGTAGTCTATCGTGGAGAGTATGGAGCTGGAGACTGAGATTCGAGCGCTCCAGGCGAGGATTTGTTTGCCTATAGAGGACTGTAATCTTTGTGTTTACCACTTTGACAAGGGAGTCTCCATGGTGCATATAAGTGAGAGAGTCATCAACGGTGACTCCAAGGTACTTGAACAAGTGCACCTGCTCAATCTGCTCACCAGCCTTGTTGGTGATTATGAAAGAAGCATGCTTGTGTTTGTTGTAGGGGCTGGACTGTAGCATGGCCTTGGTTTTCTTGTAATTTAGTAGCAGCTTTGCCTACTGAACCAGTCCTCAAGTTTATTGAAAGAGTTCTGTAGTTCTGTTTGTAGGGCAACCTAGAGGTGCTGCTGCTCAGCAGCACGGCATTGTCCACATACAAAATAAGTTTGGTGTCACAGGCTGTGCGAGGGTCATTTACAAAGAGGCTGAAAAGCAGGGGCCCTAGAATTGATCCTTAAGGGACTCTTAGGAGTACATTTCTGGAGCTGGTTAATGTCTGCCCAATTTTGACTCGCTGGCTGTGTGTTAGGTAGTCATTGAACCAATTCGCTGTGTTTGGTGCCACACCCAATCTTTGGAGCTGGAGAACTAGTAGAGAGTGGTTGACGGTGTCAAGGCTTTGTTGAGGTCAATGAAGATGGATTCCACCAATCTGCCTTCATCCAGCTCTTATGTGCATAGTCAGTGTATTCCAGCAGTGCCATGGTGGTACCTGCTTTTGCCTGAAGCCATGATGGTTTGGGCAGAGCAGATTGTACTTATTGACGTATTCTGTGAGTTGACTTGCCGCAATTTTTTCCAAAGCTTTAGATAGTGGGGAGAGGATAGATATTGGCCTGTAGTTTGACACCAGCGCCTTGTCACCATTCTTATGCACTGGAGTTACCAGGGCTTGCTTCCATACCTCTGGAAATTGAGCTAGGGCCAAGGATTTATTAAATAGCATTGTTATGGGCATAATAAGAATATCAAGGGTGAGAGATAGTAACTTCATGTCTAGCCCGTCACTCCCCAATCTGGTTTTGCCTAGGACTTTCCTGACCATCGTTAGGGCCTCCTTCACCGTCACCTTCTTAAAACAGAAGGCTGGGTGGTTAGTTATGAGCAGGTTGGCGCAACCTTGGTCCTTCACAGGCAGAAGGTAGTCTGGAGGCAGCACTGAGGACAGGTCTGTAAAGGCCTGGTTAAAGGCATCAGCAATGGCTAGCGGATCTGAGGAGGATGAGTTATTAATGTTGAGCATCTTAGGGTGCTGCTTTTGATCTTTAACAAGGATGTTCTTGATGCTGTCCCAAAACCTCTTTCCACCTCCCCATGCATTGTTAAGCTAGGTCTTATGGAAATTGGCTTTTGAGAGCCTGATAAGTTTGGTGCACCAATTTCTAGCCATTTGGTAGTAATGTACAAGGTGCATAATTTTGAGCTGCCTGGAATGCATAAGGGTAAATATGTTTTTTTTTTTTCCAGCTGCATGATGTGGTCCAGGGTTAGGTGGATGGACCCGGAGATGAGTAGGAGGAGGAGAAGGAGAAGCCTCCTGTGTCTGTTATAAGCAAAGATAGATAGCTTAGGGATCTGAGCCTTGTACAGTGACATGTTATAACTGGTATATTGTGGTAGAAGGGGAGAATTCTGTGAAGGAGGCAAAGTTTGTTTAGCAAGCTTCCTGGATGGGGAGTGGTGGTGTAAATTGAGCAGTGGAGGAGGGAGTCGAAAATTAAGTGAGAGGGTGCCGAGGTAAAGTGTGATGGGTGGGCAAGGAGGGCAAGGGTGGGGAGAAGTGGAGTGGGGGAAGCTAAAAGGGTGGGGGAAGTGAAACGATGAATGGGCATGGGGATAGTGAGGAATCCATGCAGTTATTCCTTATGTAGCCAGACTGAATAAAAAGAATCAGTATTGCGGCTGTCAGGAGTGCCAGCTTGTAGGACTTCATAGCAGTGAAAGGTGAGAGGTACCAGGGTTGTGGATTAAAGGTAGGATTCCTGTTGCTTTACATGTATTAGTGTAAGGGTGGAGGGTTTGGGACAGGCTGAGAGAGAGAGGAGAAAAGAGTGAGAGACAAGGGTGAAGGATAGGAAGAGAAAGGTGTAAGAGAGGGTATGGAAATGGAGCAATGGAATACAGTTAAACCTTATTAAGTGATTATAAGTGTCAGCCCTTTAAGAAGGGCAGGCTGCCTGCTGTCTCACCAGTGGATGAGTGGATCAGAAAGGGTGGAGCCTTTAGGTTAAAAAGCCCATTTAAAGAGTCTCAGGAGTGGGGGTAGGTGGGCAAACACAAGAAAAGCAAACACAAGATTTCTAAAAGCAAACACAAGATTTCTTGAGCCTGGCTCACTAACTAAAATAGCTCCTCCTGGTTTCCTTAATATAGACTCAAGTCGGAGTCAGAGCAAACAGACTGCAGTAAGCCACTGATTGAAAAGGGCACCAGAATTCAAAACTGGGAAGCCTGGGGTCTGGTCAATACCTTGCTGGCCTCAGGGCAGGCGGGGAGAAATAGCTTGAGGTCCGGGAGCCGCGCAGTGCAGCAGGAATGCCCAATCAGGGGCACCCAGGAGCCTGAGAGGAGAGGGTACAAGTTTAAGTTAGGCAGGGAACAAAAGGAGGAGGCAGGGACAGTCAGAACAATTAACTTTAGGCAAGGAACCAAGAGAGGAAGCAGGACAGACAGAGAAATAAACTGGCAGAGGGACTGAGAATAGGAAGGGGCGGATCAGCAGGAGCTCTTTAGTACAAGAAACCAGGAGAAAATATCTACAAGCTGTATAAGCCAACTAGTACATTTTTGTTATACAAATCAGCAGATTACAAAAACACAGTTTGTAAACTATATTTTGAGCCCTGCTAGCTAAACTGAATGAAATGCAAAAAGCAAGAAAAGCAAACACAAGATTTCTTGAGCTTGGCTTACTAACTAAAATGGTTTCTCCGCTTCTTAATATAAATTCAAGTGGAAGTCAGAGCAAAAGATTGGTAAGCCACTGATTGAAAAGGGCACCAGAATTCAAACTGGGTAGCCCAGGGTCCAGTCAGTACCTTGCTGGCTCGGGGCAGGTGGGCAGAGATAGCTTGAGGTCAGGAGCTGTGCAGTGCATCAGGAAGGCCCGATCAGGGGCACCCAGGAGCCTTGCTGGCTTGGGCAGGTGGGCAGAGATAGCTTGAGGTCAGGAGCCATGCAGTGCAGTGCATCAGGAAGGCCCGATCAGGGCACCCAGGAGCCTTGCTGGCTTTGGGGCAGGCAGAGATAGCTTGAAGTCTGGGAGCCATGCAGTGTGGCAGGAAGGCTCGATCAGGGGCACCCAGAGCCTTTGCTGGCTTTGGGGGTAGGCAGAGATAGCTTGAGGTCTGGGAGTTGTGCAGTGCATCAGGAAGGCTCAATCAGGGGCACCCAGGAGCCTTGCTGGCTTTGGGGCAGGCAGAGATAGCTTGAGGTCCAGGAGCCATGCAGTGTGGCAGGAAGGCTCGATCAGGGGCACCCAGGAGCCTTATTGGCTTTGGGAAGGACAGGCAGAGATTGCTTGAGGTCCAGGAGTTGCGCAGTGTGACACGAAGACCCGATCGAGGCGCCCAGAAGCCTTGCTGGCTTCGGAGCAGGTGGGCAGAGATAGCTTGAGGTCTGGGAGCCGCATGGTGTGGCACGCAGGCCCGATCAGGGAAACCCAACAGCCTCAGGGGGAGAGGAGAAGGTACAGGTTTAAGTTAGGCAGGGAACAAAAGGAGAAGGCAGGGATAGACAGAGCAATTAACTTTAGACAGGGAACAAAAAGAGGAGGCAGGGACAGAGAAATAAACTGGCAGAGAGGGACTGAGACGGGGAGATATGGGGCGGAAGCAGCAGGAGCTCTTTAGTACAAGAAACCAAGGGAGAAAATATCAACAAGCTGTATAAGCCAACTAGTACATTTCTGTTATACAAATCAGCAGATTACAAAAACACAGTTTGTAAAATATATTTTGAGCCCTGCTAGCTAAACTGAATGAAATGCAAAAAAACAAGAAAAGCAAACACAAGATTTCTTGAGCCTGGCTCACTAACTAAAATGGCCTTTGCTGGCTTCCTTAATATAGATTCAAGCTGGAGTCAGAGCAAAAAAATTGTGGTAAGCCACTGATTGAAAAGGGGGCCAGAATTCAAAACTTGGCAGCCTGGGGTCCGGTCAGTATCTTGCTGGCTTCGGGGCGGGTGGGCAGAGACAGTTTGAGGTCCGGAAGCTGTGCAGTGTGGAAGGAAGGCCCGATCAGGGGCACCCAGGAGCCTTGCTGGCTTCAGGCCGGGCAGGCAGAGATAGCTGAGGTCTGGGAGCTGTGTGGTGTGGGCAGGAAGGCCCAATCAGGGGCACCCAGGAGCCTTACTGGCTTTGTGGCGGGCAGACAGAGATAGCTTGAGGTCTGGAAGCCACATGGTGCCATAAGGAACTCCCCCTTATCACCCTCAGACGGTCTTGTACAGCATTTTAGTCAAACCCTAAAAGGCATGTTAAAAAGGTTTGAGAAAGGCGAAGGCAAAGATTGGGAACAATATTTACCTTACCCGCTTTTTGCTTACAGAGAAGTGTCACAAGCATCAACAGGTTTTTTACCCTCTTAAGTGTTGTATGATAGACAACCTAGAGGGCCACTAGATGTAATAAAAGAAACATGGGAAGATAACCCTGCTCAGAAAGAATCTATTACATCTTACATGTGTGCATAGAGAAAGAAACTGGCAAATTATGCTGACATTTCCCACAGTAACCAGAAAGAGGCCCAAAAGCAGCAGAAGATGTATTATGACCACGGGATAAAAGGAAAAGTTTTTGAGCCATGTGAAAAGTTCTTGTTACTGTTACTACAGAAAAGAAACTGTTAATGAAGTGATAAGGGCCTTATAAAGTGGCTAGACGTACAGGTACAGTTAACTATGAGACTGAGACCCCTAATAAGAAACATTCTACCAAGATTTACCATGCTGATCTCCTGAAGAAATGGGCTGAAAAAAAAAAAAAAAAAACACCAAAGGTTGCTCTGTTAGTATTACCAGAAACTGCTAAAGATGATACTGATATAGCTTATGACAGACTGGAACAAACTGTAACTTCTGGTGCTGTAAAGATGAATGTTTCCTCAACCACCGAACAAACTGCAGAAATTCATAACCTGATAAAAACATTTAGAAAGTACAGTTACACAAGAACTTACCATAACAGCAGATCGTCGAAAGGAGCTCTTGCAGCAGGCAAAACCAATAGGACTGAAGCCATCAGGACCACACGGAAAACTTCTAGCTAGCAGTCTATCACGGGGCACTGCCCCCACTAACATCAGCGCGCACTGACATCCACCTATCCTATAAAGAGGGCAGTCCCCACACCTACCTCAGTTCTCCCGCTGTAGACCCTAAACAGGTGGTGAAAAAGGAGAACAAAGGCGGTTCCTCGGAGCCGAGGAAAAGTGTAAGCAAAAGATGTATACAGGAGAAGAAACCAACAGGGGAAGGAGGATGGGAAGCAGTGCCTGCTGCAAGAATTCCTCTTGAAGATCTACTGTTATGGTAAGTTCTTACATAACTGTACTATCTTACTTTGAGGGGTTCTTCTAGCAGGCAACACCAGTAGGACTGAGTCCCAAAGCAGTAGGACTGAATCCCAAGCAGTAGTGAACTTACCGAAAAGGCAGCTGGGAGGAGACAGAAGGTGTCGGCAGAAGGCTCAGGAAAGAAGGTCCTGAAGGACTGTGAGTCTGAAATTGGCCCTGTATCTAGAAGCAATGTCCAGACTGCAGTGCCAAATGAAGGTATGGACAGAACTCCAGGTGGCAGCCACACACATGTCTGCAGCAGACACATTCTTGAAACAGGCGGTAGAGGCAGCCATACTTCTGGTAGAGTGAGCTTTCATCACCCCAGGCAAGGACTTGCTGTACATGCAGTAGCAGTAAACATCATGATTAGCTAAGCATTTTGACAAACACTGTTTTGAAACAGGTACCCTTCTTCTCTTGGGGCAAACGAAGCAAACAACTGGTCAGTTTTCCTCAAAAGTCTGGGTGCAGTTTGTATAATAACAAAGCACCCAATGAATGTCCTAAGTCTAGAGCAAGACCTCCTCCCCTAATTAGAATACTCAGGAAATAAACTGGTAGGTGGATGGATTGGTTTAACGTAACTCAGACACCACCTTTGGCAAAAATTTAGGATTAGTGTGCAAATACACCCTGTCAAAGGAGGCAGAGTGAGCTTTTCCAGCATGAAAAGGAGGTCCCATGGAGGACAGGATCCCTGATGGGAGGCTTCAAATGAAGGATACCCCAAGAATGTGTGGGACACCTCTAGCTGGGCAACAGATTTGTCCTCAATAGGGGCATGGTATGCAGAGAAGGCAGAAAGGTACACTTAAGAGAGGAGTACCCCAGGCCTGATTCCAAAAGGGAGAGCAGGTACTCCAAAATCAAATTCATCGAGCAAGTGAAGGGATCCAGGTGGCAAGCAGAGGCCCAGAGGAGAAGCACTTCCACTTCAAGGCATAGGTGGCTCTAGTGGAAGGTTTTCTAGCAGCCACCAGGACATCAGCAACCCTGGAAGAAACCCCAAAGTGGGCGTATAGCTAAGTCTGCAGGAGCCACATGCAGATGTAGGGACTTGAGGTCTGGATAGACCAGGATGCCCTGTTCCTGGGAGAGCAAGCCAGTGCACAGAGGCAAGGGTACTGGAGATTTCACTGCCAGCTGCTGCAGCAGGGGGACCCAAATCTGACACAGCCAACAGGGGGATATGAGGATCATCTTTGCCCCATCCGACTTAAGTTTGAGGAGAACCCTAAGCAGGAGCAGGAAAGGAGGGAAGGTGTACAGAAACCTTATTTTCCAGGAGAGGGACAACACATCGTGCCAGAAAATGCCAAGCACTGGATCGAGACGAGCAGAAGGCAGCAGTTTTACATTGAGTGTGGATGCAAAACTGTCCAACACTGGATGGACCCTCCTGTCAAGAGGTCTTCGACCACTAGGGCAACAATTCCCACTCATGAGCCCTCAACTTGGACTGGCTAAGACTGTTAGCCAAGACGCTTTGGGCACCTGGAACATGAACGGCCGACAGTTCCAGGCTGTGCTCAATGGCCCAGTACCAGACTATCACTGCTTCCTGACAAAGGGGGTGAGTGAGTGCATCCCACTTGTTGATGTAGTACACTATGGACACATTGTCTGTCTGTACCAGCAGCAGGCTGGGAAGAATGTGGGTCTGAAAGGCCTGCAGGGCATAAAGAATTGCCTGCATCTCCAGAACATTGATGTGGAGACGCTACTCTGCTTCGGTCCAGGTTCCCTAGGTCTGATGGTAGGCCATGTGAGCACCCCAGCCAAGACCTGAGGCATCTGTTGTGAGGATCTGCTGAGGGGACAAAGCCTGAAAGGGGACCCCTCGAAGGAGATTGGCAGGGTTCTGCCACCACTCCAAGGTCCTCCTCACCGGATCAGAGCCCATTACCGGCTGATCCAGGTCATTGGTGCACTGGTCCCACTGACCCTGAAGGGTCCACTGGGGAACCCTCATATGCAGGTGGGCCAGGGGTACCATGGCTGTGGCCGCTGCCATGTGACCCAACAAGCACAGGAACACTCTGGCCAGGATCTGTCGACTGGAGGAGACGAGACGGCCTGCTCATTGCAGCATTCCACCCTGTCCGCTGGCAGGAAAGCTTTGCCTTGGGAAGAGTCCAGGCCCACCTCAATATACTGACGATACTGGCATGGAGAGAGACAAGACTTTGGCAGATTGACCATGATCCCCAAGGCCTGAAAGAGCCAAAAGGTGCATTCCAAGGTCTGCAGCAAGAGATCCCTGGAAGGGGCTGTTAGCAGCCAGTCATCCAGGTAGGGGAACATGTAAAACCCCTGTTTCCTGAGAGCCCTGGCCACCACCGCTAGACACTTAGCAAAAACCCGAGGTGCTGAAGAAAGGCCAAAATAGAGGGCCCGGAACTGAAAATGGTCCTCCTAGAAACAAAAATGGAGGAAGCAGTGGTGGGCTGGGAAGACCTGGATATGAAGATAGGCTTCTTGCATGTCCAGGGAGCAGAGCCAGTCCCCCTTGAGAAAAAAGGGGCCATAGTCCCTGGATGGTGACCATCCTGAAGCGCTTGTACTCTATGTACAGGTTCAGGTGGCTGAGGTCCAGGAAAGACCTCAAATCCCCATCTTCTTGAGGACAAGGAAGAAGTGGGAGTAGAACCCCCTTCCCCTTTAAGCCAGAGGGACAGGCTGTATGGCCCTCTTATGCAGAAGAGCCTGAATCTCTTCCCAGATAAGGGACAAGTGGACCAAAGGGTAATAGAAGGGCAAGGGAAAGTTTTCCGGAGGGGGTTCAAGAAATTTAGGGTGTGACCATACTCGATAAGCTGTAGCACCCATTGATCTGTGGTCACTGTTCATCACCCGTCAAGGTAAGTGAGAACCGACCACCTTACCTAAGATCTCTGCTGGGGCGCAGGCAAGGACTTAGGCGGTGGATGGAGCAGCTGCTGTGGCTGGAGGTGGGGTTTGAGCTTTGTGCTTGAAGGGCCCTTCGCCTGCTGGTTCTTGGCAGAGGACCAATGAAATGACTGACACTGGACAGAGTGTGACTGAGACCGTAGAAGGAATGAACTGATCTAAGTGCTTTGCCAGACTCCTGGAGGCAGGAGATGATGTCTTGGACATCCCCCCAAACAGGACGGAGCCTCTGAAAGAGACATCCAAGACGCTGGCTGGAACATCGGGAACAAAGCCAGACACCCTAAGCCACGAATGGCAATAAAGACGGATCCCTGTCACTACTACACGCCCAGAGGCATCAACAGTATCATATGTCACCCACAGAACATGAGTGCCCACATCTGAACCGGACTTTAAGATTTGGGCCAACTAAGTCTTAACAGGTTCCACAGGAAGAGTCTGAACCAGATCCCTCACCTGTTCACAAAGGGTACTGCACCATATGGGCAAAATGGTTCACAGTTCAAATGGCCAGGGTGGCAGAGGCATACATTTGCTTGCCCCACTGATCCAGCTATCTAGACTCCTTGTCAGGAGGGTGGGTACTAAGGTGTTTGGGTCTCTTAGTGTGTCAAGGGCTGCATTCATGACTACAGAGTCTGCTGTGGGGTGCTCTCTAAAAGGGCTTACCCACTACGCATGGTACAGGCAGATCAGCCTTCTTGGTCAAGGCTAGGGTGGAGGAAGGGTGGTTCCATGCTGCCTTGGTAACATTCTCATATGAATCAATTAAAGGAGGCACCACCAAGAGGAGGGTATCCTTTTTCTGCAGATATATGGCCAGATGATGGTGCTCCAAGTCAAGCCTCCATTTCCCATCCCATAAGGGACTGGCTATGACTGTATAACATCAAGAAAGATAGTGTCATCCGGAGGATTGGGAGTCTCCCCAGACTGGTCTTGCCCTCGGAGGAGCCCCGAAGCCCTCAGTACTCTGAAGAAGAAGAACTGATGGTTTACTGTCAAGGACAGGCCTTGGGGGTGATGGTCCCACACACTGGCTGGAGCACACGCCAGTATGCCCTCCGCAAGACCCTGTGGTATGGGGGTCGCTAGGTCCTGCCTGGTCTGGGTCCTGAGGCAGGGAGTCCCAGGAGGATGAAAGGAAGAAAGCCTCCTGGGTGTGTTCTTATTCTGTATGAAGGACCACCAAGCAGTGAAAAGGAAATTAAAATCCACCAGCAGGGGTGGATTATGGACCAGAGGATAAGGGTACGGGGGGGGGTACAGGTACGACAGCAGGGATCCGGTGAAGGTACACTGGTGCAGGTCTACTCAATGTTGGCTGTGGATCCCAAGGAGGACCAGCAGGCATCGGTTGTGACACTGGCTGAGGCGACAACGGTTGTGGAGTCATCGGCTGAGGAACTGGTGGGACGGTACCTGCCCTAAGTGGCAAAAGCTGGCAACAGTTCAGAGAAGTAGCCGACGTTGGCCCTAATGGTGAGGGTGGTTCCTGCGGGGAAGAGGGCCCCCAGGCCACTGCAGTGTCGATGCCTGCATAGAGGAAGAGATGAGCGCTTGCTCAGGGCGATGTCTGTAATAGACTAGCACCAGCCTTGGGGTTTGGGAACCAACAAAGGCGACTCATTGGTCTGGGGGTGATGGTCAAAGACCATCGGCAGAGGTTCCAACCCTGGTCGAGCCACCTGGTTCAGAGCCCACGGGTGCTAAGGGCCTGAACTTTAGGGTCTGAGAGGCAGGGGACAATGTCTGCTGCCCAGAAGAGCTAATATCCAAAATGAAGATAAGGGCTGATGGAGCAGAAAGGGCCGACCCCCCACGGGAGGAAGACCCAGAGGCGGTGGCCGGTCTGTGCGGCGACCGTGAGGCTGACCAAGGACTGTCCTAGTGCTTGTGCTTCCTGCTAGATTTCCTCTCCTTCTGGGAAGAAGGAGAAGACTAAGCCCCAGAAGAGTGAGCCGGGGAAGTTGAAGAACTTTGGCCTGTAGCTCCTTCTCCATTCGTGGCCAACTTCTGCTTAAACAGGTAGCTTTCTAAGGTCTTCAAACAATATCTGCATGTGGCCTAGCTGAAGTCCTGGCAGTGCTGGCAGGCCTCTGTGTCCTGGTTTGGGCCTAAGCAGATCAGGCAGGAAGAGTGACCATCCTTTCCAGGAATCTGCTTGCCGCAGGCACACACTATCGGCCAGTAGGAAGACGAGGCTGGAGAAGAAGACAATTTTAGGAGAGAAAACACCAGAAACTCGATGTTCTAATCATTAAAAGAAGAAAAATAAAAGCACGGGTTAAACACGAGAAAATGGCGGTTGACTGAAGCTGGAGTTCAGGAAGGTCGGACGTGCATGGGTCAACGGTGGCAAAGAATTGAGGTAGGTGTGGGGATCATCCCTTTATAGGAAGGTAGACAGCAGCGGGCTGGCGGTCAGCGCGGGGTGGTCCCCTCTGATGAACTGCTAGCTAGAAGTTTTCCGTGTGGACTGGCACCTGATGGCTTCAGTCCTACCAGTGTTGTCTGCTGAAAGAGCCCCTTTAGTAAGATGTACTTTTACCACGTGCCAGGCTGACCAAAGAGGTCGAGCACGTAATAGTGACAGAGAGTGCTCGCCTATCAGGCAAAGAGATACAGATTACCAAAGTGGCTGAAAGCAGACATGGTTAAGGAACTACAAAAAATGAGAGAGTTGGGCATTATTGAAGAATTGGGAAGTGATCGGTCATCACCAATGGTGACTGTAAGTTAAAAAAGGGGGGTTGTAAGAATCTGCATTGGTTTGGTAGGGATAGGCCTAATGCACAGAGCCATAAATAGATAGGTAAAGTGATAAGCTAATTAACCTGATTTCCCTGTCCTTGTTATATTCCCTAAATAAATCAGAGCTGCTTGTTTCAGCAAAGTTATACTGCCTGAGGTATTTGTCTATGTTAAAGTATTGTACTGTGATTGTTGCACTGTATCTTATTTTACAGGAGGTCCCAGTGCCTGAACCAGTCCTGGGGGTAAGTGTATACTGTGAAGGTAATTCTGATATATTGTGTGGGCCACTAGTGGGAAGAAAGGGGGTTGCAGTGTCCCAGAGGGCTGTGACCAAATTAGTTTAACTATTGCAAACCCTGACCTCTGGGTGGAGGCACCCGCCATCGGATCCAGGCCCCCTCAACCTGTTAGTGGCAAATCAGGCAGGGGTAGTAGCCCCTGGGATAGCGCCATCTAGGGGTTACACCAATAAAAATGTAAAACTTACTGTGGTTGCAGTACCAGAAGCAAACAACAATGTAATGAAAACTGTGAACTGGGTGGGGAACCAATCGAAAAATGAAGCAACAAGAAGCAGACCTGAGAAGCAGCTGATCTCTTCAGTAGAAGGAAAAGATCTAACAGTTGGAGGGAACTGTGCGTAAGAAGTGAAGGGCATGCATACAGCAACAGATTGAATCTGACTGGTTGGTTTTCGAGTGCCAGCTTCTTGAGCTAGGATAATGCAATGTGTCTGGCTATAGATGAATCTACATGATTAGAACTCAGTTTTTAACTCATTTAGATTTTATTTTAGCCTTCATCATTTTAAGAGGATGATTCCAACATTAACAAAACTTAAGGTCTACATTTTTTTTTAATCCTGTGTTTATCTCTTTGTGCTGCCTGGCCTGCCCACATCTGCTGGTTCCACCCCTCAGCCCAGTCTCCCACAATCTGATGGGTTTGTGTTAAGGTCAGTGGAGCAGGGCCTCCAAGGGTGCCAGTGTCATCCTGCTGGCTGAGGGGATTTTCCAACTATTTGTTTTCCACCCCGAGGATGGCCAGCATGCGTTGGCATGCATGCAAGATGCATGCTATCAGAGAATACCCTTCCCCACTACAAAGAGCCCGCTTGTGCTGCAATCCAGCTTCCACAAGGTGGCAGGAAAGTAGTAGGAAGCAATGCTCTCCCTCCTTGAGGAATGGGGGCTGTGCATGGGATGCTCTATACTTCCTCCCCCGTCTGGCCCCGAAAGAATGGAATCCTTTCCCGAGCTGGGTCCCTGGCATAGCAAGGGGAGGTGCTACCAGACCGGCTCATAAGGTCTGCATTTTAAGTTGTGTACAGTTGCATACTGTACAAATTCTAGTAAACCAAACAACAACAAAAATACAATAGCAAAGATCCACAGTACACACAGCATTTTGAAATCAAAATACAAAACACTATTGTACTGTGTAGGGTGGAGAAGAACCAATCCTCAGGGCGAACATCTTTGACAAGTGAGCAGAGTGATCTCTGTGAGACGGCAGGGAGTTCAAACCAATTATTGCTGCAAAGGCAAAATAACAATTTTACTGCACTTACCTTGACAGCCCCTAGTTTCTCCTTTCTGAATCTTTCTAGAGGCTTAATCAGTGTCTCATTGAAATTCAGTCCTACAAATTACAAAAGAATGGAGATTTGCTATAAGTAAAAGGAGGACAAGAATAATACAAAAAATGAAAAAGAGGAGTCAAGACAAATAAAAGCTAATGCCAAGTATCATTCATGTGAATGCATTTAATACAATGGAGACATTAAGACAGGGTGAGGTTTTAACACAGAACATCTTGCCTCAGTCTGCTCTGCACGCAGACGTCGCCTGAAGAAAAGAAAGTTATTTATCATAACTCTAAATATTCAAGAATAACTTCTCCATAGAATACCACTCTTTCGTCTTAGAGTCAGTCAGCGGCAACAAGACCCTTGTGAACTAAAACTTTTTGGGTCAATGGTGCCGGTACTTAGCACTGACACATGGTACAGTCGTGCCCGCAGAGTATATATGGAACCGGGTCCCAACCACCTCGGTACCTTTTTAACCGAGAAGGAAAGTCACTAATCTAGCTAAAAACTAGTTATAAAAAAATAATCCATGGCATAAGATAGCCAAATGGCCCCTATAAGCAAGGATAACAACAATCAAAGTACCAACAGTACTGAGTGGCGCCAAGTTACGGATATGTATTTTTATTATAAAAGAGCTACTGACATCTCATAGAAAACTTAAAAAAACATTATAATTAGGCACAATCCTGCTTGCATTCCATTTATATTTTATATATTTATCCTTCCCATAATTTATTACTAAAGAAATGTGTCGAATATATGGTTGTTTTCCCTTGCAGTTTATTTTGAGTTCATCTGCCTCTATAGCTCATGCCTTACTTCAAGTCATAATCCTCTGCTGTGACATCACGATATGTTGCCATGGGAGTAACTGTGAGGTCACAAGCATTGCTCTATGACTTCAGGTAGGGAGAAAGCAGCAGGAATAGATGAGCTCTTCAGAGAGCAAAGATCCTGTTTTCCTGTAAATGACCTCATTACTAAATAATGCGGAGGAGGAATACAGAACTACTGGGAAATAGAAGCTGGACAGTGCCTAAATATTATGTTTTGTTAAAGTTCTCTTAAACATGTCACCAGCTCTTTAAAAAGATGCATGCAAAACAATGCACCTTTATGTGATACACAATATGGCTTAACCTCATAGATCAGTGCATCCTTCACCTGCAGAACTCATCTTTGGAACAATTTAATCCCCCTACCTATTCCTCTGCCCTGCTCACCAATGAACGAAAATTCTGAGGCTGTGTCATACTCAACCTCCCATTTAACTAACATCATTCCACTACATTTAGTGACTGTGAGCCCCATAAACAGCCATAAGTTAACTCCCACTGTTGAGACACACCCCTGTGGCATTAATTATCAGTGTCTCCAGAGGCAAACAGACCACACTAAGGACCTGTCATTATTTCCCTCAAGGCCATTAAATATGTTACTAGGCAGTTCTGGTCACTGCCCATATCCCCTCTAACTAAACTAATATACACAAACTTCACCAATCTACTGACAGAAATACACTCCCCGACCTAAACTCTTACAGTGATTGGAGTGGTAACTTGGAACATACGACAGTGTTGACTTTGCCTCCACTCACAGACAGGTATTACCTTGCTAGCCCACTTGCAAATACCCATAAAACAGGTAAAGGTAACCTAGTCACTGGAGTTACCCTGCAAAACATATATATATATATATATATATATATATATATATATATATATATATATATATATGCAGGTAGTCTGTGGTAACCTCATCATATCACTGCCCTCATTTCTTGTGACTAGATGTCACAAAGAGACACACTGAGCGCTGCGCCTCCTTATGGTTAAACCACTACACTCAGCTTCTCTCCACCTTCCTAGCACCTAAACAACCCAACCCACATACTCCCCACGATGCAGTGCCAGAGTTACACTGAACATTCTGACTCCGTTTCAGTTAAAATGCTCCACCCAACCTTTCTCACACACCCCAGTTCCTAAAATAATCCAATCCACTTCTTCCCTACTGATACAACCCCTCAACCTGAATACCCACCCCTGTCCCTTTGCATTTTCCCCACCTTTCCCAAATGGCCTCACGTTGGCATCTCCTCTCCTCATGGCATGTCATAGCCACCTGTTCTCCTCCTTGTTGCTCAATTCCTCGTTGACACACTTCTAACACCAAAGAACTGTGCACTAAATACCTCTACTCTCACAGACTTTAGCATATCTAACATCTTAGCACACAACCCCAGTCTTCACATCTATTTAGGCCTCCCCTCCTCCAATTTATGGGTACCTGCTATGCACTGCCACACTGAGCTCCGTTGGTTTTCCTCACTAGTAACTAAGCATTTAAAGAGGCTGAAACTCATCACCATAATTGCCTGGATGAGCTTGCTCCTACCCATCACTGGTGACACTGAAGCCGGGCAATCCAGGACCAGCAATAGCTGCCCCTCCTCCATTATCTAACTCTGCATGGCAAGGTATGAAGGTTCTCAAAAACGTCCATGTAAACATTTTGTAAAAAGAGATTCTAATCATATTGGTCCTTGGAAAACAGGAGATGATGGAAGATTTGATACCTTTTATTGGACCAACAAGTGTCTTGTACAAAGGTGGAATTACACATAAGCTTTCAGGGCCTCACAGGTCCCTTCTTCAGGTGAACATTGGGAGCCTGCTGTAATCTCACTGAACTCTCAGTATGGACAGAACACTACCTGCCAGACATTCTGTGTCTGGAAACATGGCTAAAACCAGCTATACCTGACACCACAACATGCGAGGTAGCAGGCTACAGCTTCATTAGAACAATAGGCCATCCTCCAGAAGGGGTGGTGGCACCATGATTTTCTATCGAACATACCTAAACTTCTCCTCCACTAGTGCCCCCTCACTTGCCAACACTAATTCTTATGAAATGTGTCACAGAACTCTTACCCTAGGAGACAAAGTTCCACATTCTTTGTGTTTACCTGCCACCAGCCACTAGCCGTAATGGACTTCCCTCCCTAATAGATACAGTGGGACCAATTGTAAACAAAAATGAATTTGTGGTCCTGGGAGATTTCAATATCAATCACCTAGATAAATCTACTACATTCATTAATATCTCACTAAACAAACTGTTACTTACCCAAATCATAACACAACCCACCAGAATCTCTAATAATGCCACAACATCAACGCTCATAGACTGGATTCTTGTCCCTGACCCAGGTAAAATCACATGCTCTAGTATCCTTCCTGATTCTTTAAGCAACCACTTGCCAGTCTTCTGTGTTTGGTGGGAAAAAATCCCCAACATACTACCGCACATTATCCACTTCTGCAATTTCTCTAGTTTCGACCCCTTACAATTCAAAGCTAATCTAGCCAGCCACAATTGGGCTAACCTCTGGACCTCCAAAGATGTCAACATAGCAGTTTCCCACCTCAACACAACCTTCTTAAAGCTCCCAGACAAACAAGCTCCCCTCACCACCAGGCATGTTCAAGGACAAAAAAAAAAATGGCTCAAACGTCCCCTCCTGGCACTCCTTAAAGAGACAGATGCTGGACCTCATTCAAAGCAACAAATTCCCAAACAGACTGGATATCTTACAGAGCCCTTAGGTACAAATGCAAGCAGGCCATCTGTCAAAGCAAAAGTACCTATTACAGAACCAAATTGGCCACCCAGCACAATAACCCTTGTCCATTCTGGAGCCACCTTAAACAGTCCCTTGGTTATTCTAACCCATACATCACCCCCGACTTTGAAATAGATGGTGTGAACTGCAACAATCTACGTACAATCTCGAGTGTCTTCAACAAGCAGTTCAAAGACCTATCCCAAACCACTGAAACACTAAACCAGACTCAAGGAGACCCGACCCTTCTCTCTCCACTTCCTCCTACTGAGCAATACCCTCCCTTCCTATTCAAACAGGTCACCCCCAGGGAGGTATTTAAACTTCTGAAGAAGAAGATCCCAGAATCCAAATCAGCTCGTCCAGATGGTCTGGAACCTAAACTAATCAAACTTGAGGCACATGAACTGGCCACTCCACTAGCCATAATTATCAAACTCTCCCATCGTACCAAAACCGTCCCCTACCATTTGGGAAAAAAGCCAATATCGTCCCTGCTTCAAAAAACGAAACAAAAAAATCTTATCTAACTATAAACCAACTGCTATATTACCGGCACTAAGCAAAATACTAAAAAAATAATTGCCACACAACTTAACACCTACCTGGACTGCCACAATCTACTCTGTCCAGCACAACACGAATTCTGGAAAAATCATAGCATCATGACTGCCTTACTTACTATAACCAACACTATCTACAGCTCCCTAGACAAAGGAAAATATGCTGGCGCAGTGTTTGTTGACCTAACAAAGGCTTTTGATATGGTGGATCATCCTATTCTACCCAGCAAACTACATTCTCTAGGGATCTCTGAACACACCCTACCCTGGTTCACCAGCTACCTTTTAAATCAGTCACAGCGAGTTAAGATTGCATCTTCCTTCTCGGAATATCTCCCCCACCACTATTGGCATCCCTCAGGGCTCAATACTTGGCCCTCTTCTGTTTTCCCTACATATCAACTCCATGCATCACTGCTTTAAGCACAGTAACCCCCTTCTCTATGTAGATGACCTTGTGTTCATTAGTCATGCTCCAGATGTAATACACATCAACAAAGACCTATCAACCAATCTCAAAGGTTCTGGCCTGGCTCACTGCCAACAAGCTAATAATGAATCAAACCAAATCCAAGGCCATACTCTTTGGTACACCCTCATGACTAAAAAAGTTTGGCAATCCCCCTCTCTGTAACCTGTTATTATGGGTCTTGCCTCGACACAGTCGCCTCTATCAAGTATCTGGGAATCACACTTGACTCCTCCCTGGATTTCGCAACATACATATCCACCATCTCTTTAAGGTCACCAATGCAAGTCTCAGTAGTTTACCAAGCTAACAAAATCCTCTTCCTGCCACCAGGATCAATACTGTGCAGGTGCTACTTCTGCCAAACTTTCTTATGGCCTACCAGTCTTTGTCAATACCACTAGCTCCAGCTTTCAAAATGGAGTGTTGGCTACAGCATTGCTCGTTGCCCTTGCATGCAACTGACTCACCCATCACTGCCAACTGTACAGTAAGCTTGGCTGGCCCCCTCCCGAAGCTCTTATGGATCTGACCCTTGGGAATGTTGTCCACAGTTTAATACAGAACCGTGCACCTCACCCTCTCGCCTCTTACCTAATACCAAAACACTAACCCCTATACACTATGATCCTCAGGAGATGAACAGTTGTTCATTACCAGGTCAAGAACTAAATACAGAGTGCAGGCCTTTTCTTACGTAGCCCCCAAACTTTGGAACACTATACCTCTTGCAGTACAACAGAACACATCAGCTGGCACATTTAGGTCTCAGCTCTGTTCCTCCTCCTACAAAAACACCACTGCACTTGCCCTTAACCTGACGCATCCCCCATACCCCTTCCACCTTAAATTATAAACCCGTGGTCCTGTACATTTTCTCTGTACTAGCACTTATTACCATATTGTTTTATCTTTCTACCAATTAGACATCACAGATATGCCTTCTGCTGTTGTTCAGATTAAGAATACTGACTAAACGATGAATCTAGTACATCTAGCTGTACCCTGTCTTACTGTCAATGTTCTCACTCCACCCATCAGAGTCTACCTCAGTCATGTACCATATTTCTTACCTCCTGTAACTTGCTTCCCAAGTCAGGTACTGGCTTTAACCTACCTTGTTTGATGAAATCCCATGAACGCTATACAACTCAGGAAAGTCTGTTTGTAAATTGTACCCTAAATGTCCAATATTCCTGAATGTTTGCTGTTATTACCCATTATGTGCAACTTTCACTGTATACTCCCAGGTCATGCCTGAAAATAGGCATATGTATGCTTAGTGCACCCTACCTGGTAAACAAAAACTAACTAAATAAATACATGCACATACCTTCTTGCAAACACACACACAACCTCTGAACTTTTAACGTGTTTCAGCGTACATTAAAGGTGGGAGTAACAGTGGAGCATACCAGACCACCGCTTGACCTACACTATTACAGTAGAGTCTAAGTTACGCTACTCTTTCAAAACTACCTTTCGGTTATTTTTGTATTAGTTTATTTGAGTTGGGGGCAACATCCCCCCTTTAAAAAAAAAAACAAGGGGGTGTGGGGGGCCAAAGACCCCCTACTCAAATAAACTAATACAAAAAATGAACAACAAACCCGCACTGTATTCACAAACGCTTTACACTATGCAAGAAGCGGTGGTCTGGTATTCTCCACTATCGCCAAGGTGGGCTCCCCGTGCTCCCAGTGGAAACTGCCTGATCAAATACTCTTCCTTTATGGTGCGCACCTCTCCTGTTAACAGTACTTAAGGGAGGATGTCACATTGTTAACTGCACAATGATACCCTCAGGCCAAATAATGCTGCTGAACCAAACTCAAGCAAAATGCACTCCCCCCCGTCCCCACCGAGCAATGTGCCACTGAGTAATGTGGTAGGACTGATGCCTCCAGCATGGGCCGGGAGTCATCTCCAGACAAGTCTTGGTAATATAAACAAGGTTAGCCAGTTAGGAGGGACTGGAGCACAGGTCGTCAAATGACCTGCTCAATTCTACTCAGTGAGCCAGTAACGCTGGGAGATTTG
This sequence comes from Neoceratodus forsteri, assembly GCA_016271365.2. NCBI lineage: Eukaryota > Metazoa > Chordata > Ceratodontiformes > Ceratodontidae > Neoceratodus > Neoceratodus forsteri. Next base: position 131,170,262 of record CM057453.1, read on the forward strand.
AACCTGTGATCCCAGCTTTTATAATTCTCTGCTGTAGCCACTTTATCATACTGCATTCAGCTAACAGATGCTGAGACTGATCCTTCCTAAAACATGTAGTATGAAACCCATAAGCACATCTCTGGGTGCAAACTCTGGTTGGGTTTCATTCCATATGCAAAATCCATAGCTAGATCTCGACAGAACAGAAGACGCAGATAGTTTGATGGCAGGCTATGACAATATCTCAGGTTTTATTAATACTACAATTACAAAACTACAACACAGTTGAGCCAGAGAGCAAAACAAAGAGGCACCATGCCTCCTCAAATAATGGGGGTCTCATACGCACACACACATAGTCACAGCCAGGGGTGGCAGCCTTTAAAGGTGCAAAGAGGCTCTCCACCTTCCAACCGCCAAAAACTGCTATACACAAAGCCCAGACTGGCTATGAAGGGAGGATTCTGCCCCGGTGCCTAAGTCGCACTACAAATGATGGTTGCCAGATGTCTGTGTTTGCAAACAGGCTTTTTCAATGCAAGCATCAACACTGCAACTGCCAAAGACTTCTGAGCCTGGCATTACACCAGTCACATGGTGGGATGCCATGCCCAGAGGCTGTGGTATCAGTCACTACCACCTCAGTTGTCCACTCACCCAGTGACCCAGCATTGTACCTTATGACCCACTCTTGGGTCTAGTAGTATTTTTTTAATGATCTGGCTCCTGACAAGTCATCCCTGGTAGTCTATTAGGCCTTACTATCCCAGTTCCTCACCGAGTCTGCAGTCAGCCACCGAATGAATATGATGTACCTGTGGAACTTCTCACAGATCCACAGGTGCTGTAGCATGCAGATGGCTTTGGGGCCAGATAGCATCTGTGCACAACATAGGGCTTTGTTTGCATTCTGGACTGGTCCCTGCCTCTTTTGCCCTAGCACAGGGGAAAGTCCTACAAAAGCGGTGTACGTTTGAACAGTGGCACAAAGTGGGTGCAAAAGCAGTCATGAAAAACACTTTCTACCACAATATTTCGAATGTGTTTGGGGTCCCAGGTCTGTGCACAAAAAGGACTGTGTTATTTCAGACATAGTGGGATTTTGAGTACAGTGGCACCAGACATGTCTAGAAGAGCCATCTCTCTGTATATCTCTCTCCACGCAGGAAACTTAAGGAAAAGTCTAGTCTGCCATCAGATTTCAGTCATCACACTTGAATTATGAAATCGCGGCAGCTGTGTTTTTGCAGCTGATAATGCTGGTGAAAAAATCTAGTAGTGGGCAAAACACTACATGAGACTAAATTAAAGAATATTTCAGAGTTTGGTTCACTTTTTCCAATTGTAATATTTGTGCAGTCCTCTGATTTCCAAGTTGTCAGCCACATAAGGAGAAATATGCTGAAAATTCTGTGACATTTGTTTGGCGAAGCAGTGAAGGTCATAAGGAAAGAAATTTAGTTACAGAAAATCGTCAGGTGAAGATTCAAGTGAAGCTTGTGCAGTAATGGTGAGGGTCTTATCTACAGTGACTCGTATGAGCAGGGCTATAAACTGTGTCACAGCCAACTCATCACACCCTACTAATCATCTTTTCCCTCTTGTTTTTTTTTTTTTATTTTCTTTTTTATTAAAGAGAAGCACAGTGTGTGTAAATAATACATACATGATAAATCCAATGATAGTTCGACAAGAAATAAATACATTTCAGCTTGGTTGTGAATTTTATGTAAAGGTAAACAAAAGTCAATTGATCTATAAATGGGTTCCCTAAATATTGCTGCAATCTTAAGGATGAAGTTATTACCGGCCAGGTGGCGCTGAGGGCTAAGACAGTGGACGTCACACCTCGCTACACTGGCGACCTGAGTTCGGGAACGGACTCGGGCCACCGTGGGTTGGCTGGGTAGGAAAGGGATTGAGTGTCTATTGGACTGCTCTCCATCTCCTGGTACATTGCTGGCTCCTAGCGGAGGCTGGGGGTAGTACACCACCACTGAACATAGGGGCGAGTGAGAGGGCAGGCGCTGGGAGGGGAGTGCGTCTTGGACATCGCCTCCCCATAGGGCATCATGCATGTCCCTCTCTCTCTGGGGAAAAAACAAGAAAAAATGGTGGTGTCCCAGGTCGTGGCAGCTTGATGGCTGTTCTGATGGGAGCCCTGGTTTCAGGGCACGCCGGGAGCTGAACTGGGTCTTGGTGGTAAGTGCAGGGGACTCACACACCGCCGCTGGGGGCCAGCCACAGGAGATTACCGCAAAGGGTCCTAAATAAGCCAGGGTTCCGGATGGTGGCTGGAACCAGAGAGGCATGGACAGGGTAGCCGACCGGGACACCAGGTAGGAGAAAGTGAATAACTGTATATAATAAAAAAAAAAAAAAAAAAAGGATGAAGTTAAATTCACAGAAGGTCTTCATCTGCACACTAAATAAAGTCCCCCTCTCTCCAGACCCATCATCTGGTGAGTGAGAAATTCAATTTAGGACATAAGGTGTCCCTCTCCCCCCATGGTACAAAATTCTGGATCAAGCTGTGCCATGTAGTATACCATTTTCCCTAAGCGGTGTTTGCTTATCATGTATTCCAGCCACTAGGCCTTCTAACATATATATATATATATATACTTGCATACTGTGTGACCCTGAGCAAGTCACTTAACTTCCTTGTGCTCCCAGATTGCACCTGTAAATAAGCTTCAGCTTAGTGTGTCTCTCCTGGTTAAACAAACAATCTGTCGCCAGTCTGAGATTGTGGGTATTTTTGTGGACATCCACCTACGAGTTATGACTTTATTTTGCTGCTAAGAGGTACAGGGGTAGCAGGGTTCAGGGCCATGAAGAACTATGTGCTGGATAAATCGATAATACAATCATTTCTACTGTAAGTTCCGCCTGTTCCCCAAAATAATCCCATAGCACTTCCTGTAGGTTATACCAATATGGCATTAGCTTGGGCAAAGCCATAGAACATTACCCAAGTCTGTTAATTTATAATTGTAGTCCTCCAACACCTACCATATGAAGCTGGGAGGTATTTAGCTATAATTGCGGGAGTGGAAAACCTGAGTGACACTTCCAAGTGAATGCTCTCCATATATTTGAAGAGGTTATTTTATTTGCTTTTAGGAATGAGTCCTACCACAAGGATAGAGGATCTCAAGATCCAAGTCTTCATTCCAATCTTCCAACACTGATTGAGAAGTGTCCCCAGGTATTCTCTCAAAATTTTATATAAGTGGCCTAACAGGCATCCCCAGGGATGGCCCTCTAATGTGCCTTTTAATAAGACCCACAGTATTGGCGGTGGAGCAGGTAGTTTAGGAACCACACCCCTTTGCCGTAGTATATAATTTCTTACTTGGAAGCAGCAGAAGATGTCTCTATCTGGGAATCCATATTTCCTTTGTAAATCGGCAAATTGTGTAATTCCTGTGTTTGTCAGGAACTCGTGGAAATAATTAAGCCCCATCCTCCTCCAGGAAGCAAACGTTACATCAAGTCTTGAGGGATGAAAGTTTTCATCTTTTGATAATGTATGGAAAAAGATTATTTCTCTAAGAGTCGTTTTTTGTTTTAAATTATACCATACTTTCAAAATTTGGGCTGTATAGTTGGTGAAATTATGGAGGTGAGGTGCACGTCCCTTGAGATGAATGCAATCTTCTCAATATCATATAATCATTTATTAATAACTCTATATCCTTCCACTGGGCGAAATGGAGAGCGACCAGAAAAACAGAATTTAAAAATGGTGCCTAAGTAAAAAGTTTCAGGTTGGGAAGGTTACCCCCGAGCCACTGAGAGCTGAAGAAAGGAGAGACATATTCTGGGCCTCTGTCCCCCCAAATGAAATTAGATATTAGTCTGTGCCAGGATTTAAAGTATAATTCAGATGGGAAAATAGGGATGTTAAGTTTAAAATTTGCCAACCCTCAATTTCTGCAGTATCAACCATGTTGCGGTATTGATTGTTCTGGAGACAATACAGTCAAAAGATGTCATCCATGAAAAGGAAGCCTTGTAAGATTTTTGTCCCAGGGATCCCTTCAATCTGGTCATCTATTCTCATTGCTGCTGCGAGGGCTTCATATAGAGGACAAATAATAGGGGAGAGGGGACAACATTGCCGCGTCCCACACTGTAAGTGTATAGGAGAGGAGAAGGCACCATTTATGTGAATATAGGCCTGGGGATGGAAATAGATGTTTTGGATCCACTTCAAAAATGATTCGGGGAATGAGAAAGTTAACAGGGTGTCCCAAAGGAAGTACCAAGACACCCTGTCAAATGCCTTCTCAGCATCCAAACGCAACAGGGCAGTTGGGGGATTTGTCTTGCATTAATATATTCTAATAACAACATGGTTCGGTGTATATTTTCCGTGGTACTACGTTGTTTAATAAAGCCAGACTGATCAGGGTGGATAAGTGTCAGGAGGAGTAATTCTAATCTTGTTGCCCATATAGCCATACAAATTTTGTAGTCCACATTTAATATGTAGATTGGGTGGTAGGAGGCCATATCAGTGACATCTTTTTTGGGTTTAGGAAGTGGGGATATGACTGCGTCATCCCAGAAGGGAGGGAGGAGCGTCTCCATCCGCAACCGCTCTAAAAGTTGGCAGCAGAATAGGAAACAATTGTCCAGAAAGAAAAAATTACTCACCTTAGTAATTGCGTTTCTTCTAATGGAGTCTTGCTGTATTCTGACAATCTGCAGTTAGCTCCAGCCTTTAAACTGCCCCGGAGAGTATAGGGTTAATTTTCTATGCAGTGCATAGAACGTTGAGCTACAGCTCGGTCGAGGTCTCTTTCTGCAGCACTTTGAAACCCAACTGTCAGATTCTTACGAGCAAACGCTCACTAACTGTACTATGTGGAAATTGTAAAATTTTTAACTAGCCAACTGGCAACAGAAAGTTTTGGATTCCCCAGGAAGACTCAAGTCAGGAAACCCAAAACCAAAACCTATCAAAAATAAAGATTATAAAATAAAGCACCCAGAAACATGGGGGGGGGGGTGCTGAAGACACCCTTGGGGTGCAACACTGCACCTGCCCACCCACTTCCAAAAACAGGTTCTGAGAGGGAAACAGGAGGGAGGTCAGAATACAGCAAGACTTCATTAGAAGAAACACAAAGGTGAGTAATTTGCTGTATTCCGACAATCTGCAGACTACCAAGCAGTACCTCCATGAAGGAGGAGAGAACCTACTTTGGGAATAGGCTCTGAAGTACTGCTGTGCCAAACCAAGCATCACTTCTAGCCTGGATATTCAGAGAAGAATGCCTGGTAAAGGTATGGACTGTTTTCCAGGTGGCTGCTTGACAAACTTAAGAGGAATATCCTGGCAGCAGCCAGGGAAGCAGCTGTACCTCTTGTAGAGTGAGCCCTCAGGCCTGAGGGTGGAATTTTTCCCAGTTTCTCATAGCAGAATTGTATACAGGACACAATCCATCTGGCAATAGTTCTCTTGGTAGCAGGTTTGCCCTTTCCCACTTCCCCATAAGTGAGGAACAACTGGAGGGAATCAAACCTGTGACCCTTGGTACGCGCTATGTAGTAGAGAAGGGCTCTTTTAACATCTAAACTGTGTAGCCTCCTCTCTCCTGAGGAAGAATGATCAGTGAAGAAGACAGGGAGACACATAGACTGATTCAAGTGGAAGTCTGAAACCACTCTGGGCAAGAACCTCCTATTGGTTCTAAGGGCCACTTTATCTCTATGAAAGGAGATAAAATCAGGTTCCACTGACAGGGCTTGCAATTCACTGATACGTCTGGCAGAGGTGATGGCTACCAAAAACACAGTTTTCCAAGTCAAGTACTTAAGCTCTGCTGAGGACATAGGCTCAAAAGGAGGTTGCTTAAGTTCAGCAATGCAAATATTTAAGTCCCAGGCAGGAGCAGGATTCCTGAAGGGAGGATTGGTATGAAGCTATCCCTTGAAAAATTTGCAGAACACAGGATGAGATGATAGTGAGGAAGGCTTCCCCACTAACAGAAAAGCAGAAACAGATGACAAGTGTACCTTGACAGTAGCTGGTCTGAGGCATAGGCCATTAAGATGGACCATATAATCCAGAACTGTAGGCAATTCAGCAGTGTCTGGAGAGATATGCTTCTTGGAACACCAAATGCTGAAGCTTTTCCATTTGGAGTCATAAGTTTGTCTGGTGGAGGGCTTTTGAGAGGCTTTGACAATATCCAGAACCCCCTGAGACAGATGCAAATCTGCATACTCTAACTCTTCTAGAGCCATGCCTTGAGATTGACAGACCGAAGACTGGGGTACCAAATCCTGCTCAGTGCATCTGCCAGCACATTGCCCTTTCCTGGAAGGTGGACTGCTATCAGAGAGGTCTGCAGAGAATAAGCCAGGAACCACAATTTCATGGCTTCCGTGCACAAGGCCATAGACTGAGTGCCTCCCTGCTTGTTGATGTACGACATGGTAGTGGTGCTGTCTGTTCTGACCTGAACCACCTTGTTCTGCACAGACAGAGAAGGCTTGCAGGGCCAGAAAAACTGCCCTGAGTTTCAGATTGATATGGAGAAGGGACTCCTGAGGGGACCACAGTCTCTGGGCTGTGAGAGCCCCCAGATGAGCCCCCAACCCTAAAAGGGAAGCATCGTGGTAAGGACCACCGAATGAGACTGAGTGACAAATAGGACCCCTTGCCTTAAATTGTCCTGATCCTGAAACCATTGAAGAGCTAGTATCAGTGTCCAAGTCATTGGAATCAGTTTGGTAAGAGGGTCCTTCCTTTGGGTCCAAAAGGCCCTCAGATGGAACTGAATGTCCCTCATCTGAAATCTTGCCCCTTGGACCACTGCTGTAGAAGCTGCCATGTGGCCCAAGAGCTGAAGGAAGTGCCTTGCTGGTCTGCACACCTGAAGGCTGAAGGAAGAAACCAGTTCTATAAGAACTCTTGCCCTTTCCAGGGAAAGAAAGGCTCTTGCTTTGACAGTGTTTAGCTCTGCCGCTATAAAGGTAGAAGCTGCACTGGTTTGAGGAACTGATTTGGGGAGGTTGAGAAGAAATCCCAGGAAGTGAGCACTTGCTGGGTGACTTGCAGGTCTGACTTGACTTGGCCTGGAGACTGACCCACTATGAGTCAGTCGTCCAGATATGGAAAAATGGAAATCTTTGCCTTCTTAAAAAGGCCACTACTACTGCCAGGCATTTTGTAAAACCCTTGGAGCTGATGTTAGGCCAAAGGGCATTGCTTTGAACTGGTAATGGCCTGAGGGCAACTTGAACCTGAGGTACTTTCTGTGGGAGCACCTGATGGGGATGTGAAAGTAGGCATCTTTGAGGTCCAGGGAGGCTAGCCAGTCCCCTGGCCTTAGAGAGGGAAGAATTATTCCCAGAGTCACCATCTTGAACCTTGGTTTTAAAAGATGTTTGTTCGGGTATCTTAGATCTAGGATGGGTCGCCACTCCCCTGTCTTTTTTGGGGTAAGGAAGTACCTGGAGTACAGACCTTTGCCCCAATGTAGGGTAGGAACTCTCTCTATGGCTTCTAAGGCCAGAAGAGATGAAACCTCTGCCTCTAGGGCAAGGGTTTCGGAGAGACTTGCAGGTGGAAAAGATCTGGCTCTCATCTTCGGTGTCTGCAGAATAGGGTGAGGTGAAATGGCATAAGCGTTATGCATAACAACCCAAAGGCATACCCCAATGCCTGTCCATCTCTGCAGAGTGGAGATGGAGCTCACGTGAAGTTCAATACTTCACTGCCATTTCTATTCTGCATCTGTCTAACTCCTGCACTTCCAATACGAATACCAGCAAGCAAACATTTGGCATTAACAAATGCTCGTTTAAGAAATAGGTCCCAATCTCCTGCTGATAACATCACAGGAAGCATGTCTGTATCCATCGTTGCTTAACTTCTGTTAAGAGGATCTCAAGCCCCCACAAGAGAGTTTTATATATCCTTGTCATAAGTTTTGACATGGTTCTTCCCTTCTCCATTAGTACCTCTTCCAATGGGGATAATTTTAGATTCATGGGTGCATCTAGCCTCTCCAGAGTACCCCTAAGTCTCCGTGTCGCCTGGAGATATGCAAAGAAATGTGCTAGAGGAAGCTGGAATTCCCGGTCCAAGGTCTGAAAGGACTTCAACACCCCATTAAAATATAGATCCTAAAGGGAAATGAAGGTATTCAAGCTAGATGGAAGGAGCATTTTAAGACACTTCTGAACCATGAGTCATCCGTGACAGATGCCATTATCAATTCTGTTCCTCAACACCCTGAAAGAGAATCTCTCACCAACCCTCCTACCATCAAAGTAGTAAGACATGCCATCAAGCTGGCCAAAACAACAAAGCTGCGGGACCAGATGGCATACCGGCTGAAGTCTACAAGGCTGGGGCGAGGAACTGGTACTAAAGCTCCACAAACTCATTCTCCAAATTTGGAACAATGAGGAGATTCCAGAGGACTTGAGGAATGCCAACATTGTTACCATCTTCAAGAAGGAGACAAGTCGGTGTGTGGAAATTATCGAGGCATTGCTTTACTCTCCACCACAGGGAAAATCCTCGCCCATATTCTTCTGAACCGTCTCCTTCCCATCGCCGAAGAAGTCCTGCCGGAATCTCAGTGTGGTTTCAGACCTTCTCACGGGACAACCGACATGATCTTCACTGCCAGACAGATCCAAGAAAAGTGTCGGCAACAATATCAGGACCTGTACATGGCTTTCATCGACCTGACAAAGGCCTTTGACTTCATCAATCGTGAAGCCTTGTGGAAGGTGCTGGCCAGATTTGGCTGCCATACAAAATTCATCAAGGTCCTGAGGCTTCTGCATGACCAGATGACTGCCAGTGTTCTCCATAATGGTTCAAAGACAGACCCGTTCATCATCCAAACTGGGATCAAGTACAGGTGTGTCATCGCTCCAACCTTGTTTTCTATCTTCCTAGCAGTCATCCTAGTCCTCACCAAAGGCCACCTTCCCACTGGAATTGACATCGAATACAGAATGGATGGAGGGCTCTTTAATCTTGGACGTCTTCATTCAAAGACCAAAGCTTGCAGGCATCAGTCACTGACCTCCATGCACGCTGATGACTGTGCCATCCTTCCACACACCAGGAGGCGACCTCCAGTCTGCGCTAGACCTCTTTGCAGAAGCTTACAAGTCTGGGACTCTCACTTAACATCAAGAAGACCAAGGTGCTCTATCAGCCTGCTCAAGGCCTTGTAAATGACCCTCCACAATTCACCATCGAGGGACAGACCCTGGAGATAGTCGAGCACTTCCCTTACCTCGGTAGTCACCTCTTCCTAACAGCGAACATCGACGAAGAGATTCAGCACAGGATCCACTTCGCTAGTACCTCATTTGGGAAACTGCTTTGGCGCATCTTCACTGACTGTGACAAACGAAAGGACACCAAGATCCAGGTATACAGTTCGGCTATCATCCCGACACTTCTTTATGGATGTGAAACTTGGGTAACTCACCGACATCCTCTAAAGAGCCTGGAGAGGTACCACCAATGATGTCTCCTGAAAATCCTCCGTATCAAGTAGTAAGACCACTGCACTAACATCAGTGTTCTCGCTGAGGCCAATGTCACCAGCATTGAGGCAATGATCCTCTGACATCAATTCCGCTGGACTAGACACTGTGTACAGATGCCAGAATCTCGACTCCCCAAACAAATTTTATACTCCCAGCTCAGTCACAGCCAGAGATCCCATGGTGGTCAAAGAAAACACTACAAAGACACACTGAAGGCATATCTTAAAAAAACAGATATGGACATCATGAGCTAGGAATAGCTGGCCACCAACCGATCTCAAAGGCGCCAGAACCTCCATCAAGCGGGGGCCTGCTTTGAAGAGAAACGCCTTGCCCTCGAAGCTGAAAAGAGAGAGTGTAGGAAGGAAAGGAAAAGAAACCCCAGCCAGCAGGCAGCTCTCCCACATGGAAACATCTGCAATTTCTACAGACAAATCTGTGGCTCTAGGATTGGATTACTGAGCTACCTCAGAACCCATCAGTGAACCATGGTAGAGATCATTCTCAAATCGAGTGATAGCCGCCGCTGAGAATACAGATGGGAGAGCAGTCTTAGTCCCTGCTGCTCCCAAACCTCCAGAACTCTATGTATCGGGGAGGGATCAGGGTTCAGCCCATAAAGCAAATTTAATACATGTTTTTGGGGAGAAGGCCTCATTTCTGCCCAGCCCTTAATGAGCTGTTAGCCAGGCCTGTATGGCTGAACACAAAAAGGGGTTCTAAATGTATTTCACCACTCTCTTCTGTGTGGAGGCAGCAAACAATGCTTCATGCAAGGGGGCTCCATAACTCGCCTCTTCCATGCCCACCCACACCAGTTTCAACCTAGTTCCCAGGAGCAGATCTGTCAAAAAGCTAGTTGTGCTGCTAAGTAGTATAAATGCAGGTTCAGTAGCCTGCCCCCTAAATCCCCCATTTACTGGCTGCCACAGTATCTCTTGCCTGACCCTGGGCCTTCCCCCTTTCCATAATAAAGTTGTAATACGACCAGTTAGTGTTTTAACATATTTTTGGGGGAGATGGCATGGGAGAGTTTGAAACAAGTGTAGGCATTGTGGGAGAACACACATTTTGACCAAGTTGACTCGCCCAATTAGTGTAAGAGGAAGACATTTCCATCTATCACAGTCACCCTTTATTTTTTGCAGAAGGAGCTTATAATTCATTGCTCCCAATGCAGATAATTTTCTTGGAAGGTATATACCAAGATACTTAAGTACAGGCACAGGAGGAATAGCCACACCCCCATCTGAATGGCAGGGACTCTGCTTGACATTAGGAGCCATTTGCATTTGGCCCAGTTAATTTTATGGCCTGACCATGGCCACATGTCCAAACATTTGTGAGGGCTGGTAAGACTTTCCTGGAGTTCTTTAAGAACAAAAAGAACATCATCAGCAAACAATGAAATAACATGTTCTCTTCTACCATGGGTGTATCCTTCAATGTCTGGGTGGCTTCTTATCGCTTGGGCCAGGGCTTCAATTGTGAGAACATATAGCAATGGGAATAGGGGCAACCCTGCCTAGTCCACTGGAAGAGTTGAAAAGGCTGTGAAACAGTGTCGTTAGTCAAGAATTTGTGCTGTGGGGGACTTATATAATACACTTATCCATGTTCGAATTTTAGGACTGAAGCCAAATTTGGACAGGGTTGCAAACGTGAATAACCACTCCACCCGATCAAAGGCCTTCTCCACATCTAATGCGAGGAGGCCTCGATCCCTTCCCCCCCCCCTATCGGATACACAATTGTGTATAATATTAAGGGTTCTTCTTATATTATGTTTAGCCTGTCTGCCTTTTACAAATCCTCCCTGATCTAGATGGAATAGGGACAATAATAATTCTTCTAGTCGTACTGCAGTACTTTTGCCATCAATGAGATAGGCCAGTATGAACTGCATTTTAATTTATCTTTTCCAGGTTTGGGTAGAACCGTTATAGCGGCTAAAGTTTGAGATTCTGGTAAAGTTTCCTTCTCCCACATTTCCTGTATCATTTGGTGCATTAACTGCTGAATCTCCTGCCAAAAGCTTTTATAAAATTCCACGGGATCCCATCAGACCCGTGCCTTTCCTGTATTGGAAGCCCAGAGTGCCTTCTTTATTTCTTCCAAAGCAATCAGGTTATCCAAATCCCTCACCTTCTCTGGGTCTAACAGCAGTTCGTTTATGTTTTGAAGGCATGTGTTCAGCTCTGTTCCCTGGGGGACCTCTGAGGTATAGAGGGATTGATAACATTTCTTAAAAGTATCGTTAATGGCCATCAAGTCTGCTGTAACCTTCCCATCCAGCCCTTCTAACTTTTATCTGCCTCTCCACTCGTTTTTATTTGGTGAGTCAGGCTAATCACTTACCTGACCTATCTCCATCAAAGTAGTTTCCAGCTTTATTTATTAGCAGCTTTCTTTCTATGTTGCTAGAGGACAAATGGTGCCACCTACCTTTAAGCCTTTTAAGCTCCCCCACATCTATATTACCAACCCATCCCAATTACATAGGTCTCTAAACTTTTAATCTGGGCCTCCAAATTACTCTCTTCCTGCTGTTCCTGTCTCCATCTATGAGCCTAAAGGAATACTGATAGACCCCGGATGTAGCTTTCATAGCTTCCCAGGTAACTATAGCCGATGTGCCTTCTGCTTTATTATATTCGAAAAATTCTCTTAGCCCCTTTGCCATAAAGTCTCCATAATCCTTCTCAGCCAGCAAAGTAGGTCTAATCACCACTGTCTTTGCGATGGGGTATCTCTCTTTAGTACTATTTCCACCTCTGGGGGGGAGTGATCCGATATGCAAAGTGGGCCATATTCTGCCGAGATGCTACTTCTCAACAAATCTGGGGACACCAGTGCCGAGTCCACTGTCGTGTACACCTTATGGGCATGTGAGTAGAAGGAGAATTCCTTCTGCTCTGGATGGAGATTATGCCAAAGCTCCTGCAGTGAGAGCTCTCTAGCCAGTTTGTAGTGCTAGCCTTTATTTGGCAGTTGATCTTGATGACTGAATGGTCTAGGTTAGGGTCCCAACAGATATTAAAATCTCCCCACATATAAGGTATCACTATTCGAGACCATACTCACTGATAAATTATGAAACAATTCGGGGAAGTCATAGTTATTTATTATTTATTTAAAATTTGATAACCAGGAAAGGCACAATGAGCCAAGACTCATTTCCGGGTGTGACTTGGGGGAAGGGTTACATAGTGTATGACCAAACAGTGCAAACAATAAATATGAATAGTGACACTGCTGACTACTCTCTCTAGCAAATCATGGGAGGATGGGGTGGTACCTGAGGACTGCAGGAGAGCGGATATGATTCCTCTTCACTAAAGTGGGAGCAGGACAGAGGCTGGAAACTACAGACCAGTTAGTTTGACCTCAGTGGTAGAAATGATGGAATCACTTCTGAAGGAAAGAACTGTTTAGTACCTAGAGGCCAGTGGGGCTACAGGACCCAATGCAGCATGGATTCACAATGGGAAGGTCGTGTCAGATGAATCCAACAGATTTCTTTGACTGGGTGACCAAAGTAGTAGACCAGGGAGGGGCTGTGGACATGGCTTACCTAGATTTTAGCAAGGCATTTGATACAGTCCCACACAAAAGATTATTACACAAGTTAGCCAGCCTGGATAAAAAAATGGCTAGATAACAGGACGCAAAGGGTAGTAGTAAATGGAGTCCACAGTGAATAAAGGAAGGTTACTAGCAGGGTATCGCAGGGTTCAGTACTGGGACGGTCCTTTTAATGTCTTTATAAGTGACATTGCAGAGGAACTGGAAGGAAAAGTATATCTCTTTGCAGACGACACAAAGATCTGCAATAGGGTTGATACACCAGATGGAGTAGAAACAATGAGAAGGGAGTTGGCAAGGTTGGAGGAATGGTCAAATGTATGGCAGCTCAGATTCAATGCAAAGAAGTGCAAGGTAATGCACCTGAGAAACAAAAACCCAAGGGAAAAGTACACAATGGGGGTGAGATACTGACAACAGTAAAAATGGAAAGGGGCCTGGGGGTAATTATATCAGATGACCTAAAGGTGGGCAAGCAATGGGAGAAGGCAGTAAGGAAGGCTGGGGAGATACTGGGATGCACAGGGAGAGGCATCAACAGTAGAAAACAGGAAGTTGTTATCCCTCTGTACAGACAGTTGGTGAGACCCCATCTGGAGTACTGTGTGCAGTTCTGGAGACCACATCTCTGCAAAGACACAGACAGAGTGGAGGCTGTCCAGAGGAGGGCAACAAATGATGCAGGGTCTGCACCAGAAGACATACAAAGAAAGACTAAAAGAGCTTAATATGTATACCCTTGAGGAAAGGAGGGAGAGAGCGGACATGATAGAAATTTTCAATTATCTCAAGGGAATCAACAAAGTCCAAGAGGGTGGCATCTTTCAGAAAAAGAGATGTGCAAGAACAAGGGGGCACAATTTGAAGATAGAAGGGGGACAGCTCAGAGGTAATGTGAGGAAGTATTTTTTCACAGAGGGGGTTGTGGATGCATGGAACAGCCTTCCTGAGGAGGTCGTGGAGTCAAGAACAGTGGGGAATTCAAGAATGCATGGGACAGACATAAGGCAGTCCTAGTGGGAGTAGGAGGAAGTAAGCTGTTGGTTAACTAGGATCTGCAGCTTATCTGTTAGGTAGGAAAATGGGCAGACTAGGTGTGCGTAGCGGTCCTTATCTGCCGTCCAAATTCTATGTTTCTGTATGACAGAGAAAAATTAATATAAACAAGCATTTATATTATGCATGGACAGGTAACAATTGGAAAATTACACAAAACTATAATAGAGAAAAAATACATGTCAGTTGTACTTAGCCAGATTTCTAAATTGTGATTGTACATAATTGATTACTATAAGATCAGAGCACTAAGTTTATGTCTGGGGAGAAGGATTTAAGAAGGGATGGGAAGGTGAGGGCAAGGGTAGGGAGATACTTTTCAGCATGGCTTTGAATGAGGACAGAGAGGGTGAGAGATGAATGTCGGGTGAGAGCTGGTTCCAGAGAAAAGGAATGCAACAGGAAAAGGCAGACTGACCTGCTACCGAGTGGGGGTGGGGTATACAGAAGGTGCGAGAGCCCCTGTTTCGAAGGGAATAGGCAGAAGGTTTTACGAGTGAGAAGAGGTAAGAGAGGCACTGTGGCAGGCACCCAAACCAGTATTTAGCAATGAAGAAGACACTGTGGACTAATCTCCTCTGCAGAAGCTGTGCGAGGGAGAGTGAGGAATAGGCCTGGCAGTGGTGAGTGAGGGGAGGAGCTGCAGTGGCGAAGCGACAGAATGAGTTTAGCAGAGTGTCGAGCTTGGAGAGGGAAGAGACTGTGGCTGACCCATAGTTAGGGCCATAAACGGAGACAAAGGTAATTTTTCTACCTTCTGTCATTGTATCTACCCTAATATAGCGACCCTGCTTGTCCTTTGTGGTAGAAGAGCTCTGCACCCGGAGACTCGGCCGAAACCAAATCGCTACTCCCCTAGCTTTTGACGTAAATCCAGCAGACAATAACAAGCCCCACCAGGAATTAGCCATCTTTTCTGATTCTTCAGCAGTTTGGTGGGTTTCCTGTAACAAAATAACATCCCCTTTGACTTTTTTGATGTATTTAAGGACCTTCTTCCTCTTAATTACAGTTTTAAGTCCATTGACATCCCAAGACACAATCTTTAAATGCCCCCTACTAGAAAATAAGATAAAATGACATCACTGGGTCGACTGTACACAAGGGTCTTCCTGCGAACCATCTGGTCAAGTACTGCATGGAAATAACTTGTTGAATATGAAACAAAACTATTAAAGAACAAACAACGTGCAAAACAATACCCAAAACAAGAACTGTATTCCCACTTCCCACTCCAAAACCCTCTACTGAACAAGAAACACTAGTTATAATTTGCCTTCAAACCCCCTTCATAATTATCACAAGCTGAACCATGTCCGTTAAATCCCTCCCCCTACTCCCTGTACCAATCCCTGCCTCCCCATTTCTCTCCAGAGAGAGAATCGCTCCCACTGTCACTCCTAATTGTGGAGGAGCCAGGGCTTCCATCCAACTTAACCTTCCCAATATCATGTGTTAAATATCTGATCCCATCCCTAAAATTGATATGTTTGGGGGCAGAAACAAGTAGCCCCAAGTGTGCCCCAGTAATTCCCTCCTCAGAGGGCTGGAGAGGATGAGGGTCCACCCAAGCTAACAGCCCCAGGCTGCATGAATCAGAGACACCTTCCTGTCTTTAAACAGTGTTAGAGCCTACAAGTGAAAGGAGGAGGTGATACCCCATCCCGAGCACGCTGCGTCGCGCCTCCCCAGAGATCTCCCCTCTCCCCATGCCTTTTTTTTAGTTTTATCTGTTATCGCCCTTACGCCCTATATATGCATCAAGTAAAGCTCCCTCTTCTCACACAATATGTTGAATTACCCTCCTCCACACTCAGCCAGCTGACCACACTGGGCATGCCCCCAAACCAAGTCAAAACCGGCGGCTCCTCCTGCCACCCTCCTCATACATTCGCTTTCCAGTATCCCATTCTCTGGAAGCCTGTGCATGATTTAATCGCTTCTAGTGGGGGGGAGTATTTCTAAAACAAGATCCCCAATTGTCACCCTACCAACCATTTTCCCCCCTAGCTAGACCCGTAGATATGTCTACAACGCTTCCACATACAGTGACTATTTTAACAGTGAAGTGTCCTTAAAAGTAAGCCCTTCACCAGTGCAATTCACGGCGGATGAACAAAAGGAAAATATAGTAATGGTTAATAAGTTCTTAGCCCAAAATACATCCGGAATAATCCACAACATGAGGATACCAACTGCATCTGTCCAAAACCAGTCAATAAAATAAAGACAAGTTGTGGGTACCTGGTTGAGAATCTGAACTACAGTTGCTAATGTCTTATAATCTACACATCCAGGCACGATGGTGTGCCAGTGGGATAATACTGTACCAAGTGTCTCTCGGCACCTGGCCCACCGGTCCTGTCCAAAGACAGAGATAACATGGCCATCCAATCAAATAAACAAACATAGCCGGCCAATAACCCTTTTGTAAATGCATCATCTTGAGTTATACAGCCCGAGTTCAGATGGCTAGGCTGAACCATTCTGGTCGATTTCCAGCGGCCTGTATACAAAGGCCTTCAAAATATGTTCCCTGTTCATCACTACTTCAGTGTGACAGAGGAAGAAGGGGCAAACCCCCCAGTCCAGCCCTGATAGGCTGGGCAAAGCTCATTACGGAGTAGGTGAAACTGTACTCCCCCCCACCCAAAAAAACGAGACAATGGCCCAAGAAGAAACAGTACCTTTAGCTGTGAAACCCTGTTCAAGTATCTGCACGTCGAGATGAGTTGGAAACTCCTGACAGTTGTTTCTCGAGCTCGGTATTCACATGCTGGGGAACCAATTTTGGGTCAGTGAAAGCTTTTGCTGTTTTATTCGGAGCCCTGATAATTAACCTGGCCGGGTATACTAAGGAGACTGGACAGTTCAGAGCATGAAGCCATTTCTTGAGTTTTGCAAAGGCCTGGCTTTCTTGCTAGAGGAACCTAGAAAAATCAGGAAAGATGCTGACTCTGTTTCCATTGACCATTATATAGTCCACTTTCTGGGCTCCTGTCAAGACCCATTGTCAGTCTGGGTAGCGCAGGAATTTAGCTATGACATGCCTAGGTCGTTCATTGGGACCAGGACGCTTGCCTGAGGAACGGTGTGCCCTTTGGATCTCCAACACTGTGCCTACCAGTAAAGGTAAGGTCTGTATGAGCCACTTTTATAAGAAAGCTCTGCAGTCTCAGCACTCAATGCCCTCCGAGAGTCCCACCAGCGCACACTGCAGCGGCATTCTGTTTTATGATCATCAATAATGTTTTTAATTGTTCTATTTTGCAAATGGCCTGTTGCAGTAGCTGGTCGAATCTGGTGGTTCCATCTTCCTTGGTACTAACCAGCTCCATTAGATGGCTCTCATGCTTATCAAGTTCCTCGACCATGGCGTTGAAAGTTTGTTGTATGTGAGACAATAGGGCACTGAGGTTAGTAAATCCAGCTTGCATTTGTAGGCTGTATTTCAGGCCAGAAAGTAACATTTCAATCATCAGGCTTGAAGTTGTTGCTGAGCTCACAGCCTGTGGCCTAGCGTGGGTCGCATCCTCTGCTGTCATCTTTCCCGCTGTTCGAATCTAGGCCCGTTTGCATATTCACTTCTGCAGCCATTTTAAATGGTAATTGTGCCTGCTTTTTGGAATTCCTGGAGTTAGAAGCCATTCTGGACACTTCATCTGCAAAATGGAGGCTATATTAATGATTCAGAGCGGGGATGGGCAAATATTCTTGTGGATGGATGCAGAGCTCTGCTATTACACGTCCATCTTGTTCCCTGGCTTAGCCATGCCATGCCCCCAATCCAAGAAGTCTGCTTCCTCATCCTCCTCAGTGGTTTCCTGTATGGAGAGGTCTAGAGTGTCCACCATGTGCTAGACAAATGTATAGTAGGAGGAAAAATCCTCCTGACCACGTGAGGGGAAGCCAAATTCCTGATCAGGGGATACATCAGGTTCTATGTCTTCCTCCTCTCCATGATTGCTTTATTCAAAATAAAAATCTGACCTTGGTCAGGGTCTGTGGGGGGCAGGCCTGGAAAGACCACCTGGGGCACCAGTTAAATTGTCCACAGCTTGAAATGTTTGATAAAGCTGCCAAGCCTTTGCCAACTCCTCAGGAGAAGGCATATTTTGTTGTGTCACTGGTGTCTCCCTTTGCTCTTCAGCGGGAGGGGCAGTGATATGTCTTTCTTTTTGTTTCTTTTAGCAGGCACTACCAGAAACCTGCTCAGAATGTCTCTTTTGTTTGGCTTGGTCAGAGTTATTTTCTAGGGGGTCCTTAGAGGACCTATTTTAACAAGCTCTTTGAAGAGGGGTTCTCCTTTCACAACAAATCTAGAGGGGGAGGCAGACTGAGAAGCCATACTTTCCAATCTTTTTGCTCTTTTTTAAGTGTTTTAGAGCAAAGTTTAGTGCAAAGCTCATAGTTATGTGCTGGACCTAAACAACTAAACAGAGATTGTGGCCATCTGCCTTGGCCACAGTTTTAAAACATGTAATGCAATTTTTAAAACCTATAGGTACAATTCTCTTTTTAGGTCTATCTGACATAACACAAGTGTCAGAATAGAAAATATATGGTTCCCAATAGGAAAATATAAAGAATCGCAGTCAGTTCCCAAGCATGATGGAACCATGAGAAACAATGAGATGAGATGAGATACAGCATCAAGAAAAACAGAGAACAGATGCAGCAACAGGAGCACTTATGACTTGATGCCTTGCAGGCTATCAAAGCTGGAGAATCTGGTACAGGTCTAGAAGATCAACAAAACACAACCAGCTTAAAAGACATTAAACTTACGAAGCTGTGTCCCTCAGATGACAGCGAAGCATGCTTGACAACTTTTGAAAGGGTTGCTGGAGCCTGCCAATGGCCAAAACAGCAACGGGCAATCAGGCTGGTACCTTATCTGACAGGTGAAGCCCAACTTGCCTACAGCAATATGGACACTGCACAGTCAGAAAACTGACTTTGTGAAAAGAGAAATCCTTAAAAGGTATGACATCTCAGGGGAGACATACAGGCAGAGATTCCAATCCCTGAAGTACTACTCTGTAGACAATCCTCGAGAAGCCTTCACCCAACTCACAGAACTCTTCATTAAACTGTTCCAACCAGAGGGCAAAACAGTCCCACAGATCAACATATTTGCAATGGAGCAATTCATCAACATCCTTTCCACAGATGTGCTGCTTTGGGTAAATAAACACTGACCAGAAAATGGGGAAAAGTCAGTTTCTTTGGCTGAGGACTATCAGACAGCCAGACAGACACCACAGAAGTGAAGTAACAGCCAAGGGCCGGTAAGATCCTCTTTTTTCTGCATTAACTCCAAGTCAGATAAAAACTCTGTTGGGGGTAACAAATCTACTCCCCAAGACTTTATTTGCGATAACTGTAATAAGCCAGACCAGACTGCAAGAAACTGCCACAAAAATAAGGAGGGTAACACTGGAGTAAATTCAGCCTTAACAAATTGGGGCAAGTATTTAACACGTATCAAGGTGGGGGATAAGACTGCAATGGGACTTACAGATTCAAGAAACCGACAGACACTGGTGCATGTTGAAGTGCTGGGAAAAGTGTGTGTGTAAAAGGACCAGGTACTGGGGTCATCTGCATCCACAGGGACACTTGATACCATCCCACCACCCAAGTTACTCTTAACATTAATGGGTTGTCACACCAAATGAAAGTGGAGGAAATACCAAGTTTACTTGCACCTGTGATGACTGAAATTACTTTCCAGAATTTGTGAAGTTAATCACAGAGGAGTAAATCCTGCTGTGTCAGCAGCTGTGATAAAACAGGAAGAGAAAATTTCAGATGTTGTGGTCTCTTTTCCTTTTGGTGACTCTGATTCGGACTTGTTTGAGCCCAGCTCCAAGATCTCGAAGTCCAAAAAAGAAAGACGACGCCTGAAGAAACAGTGGCAACAAAAAACTGACAGACATAATGGGTTAATATGCAAAAATGCTGCAACTAAACTGATAACTGACTTTAGTTTCAGAACAAACCAACCATGTTTCTCTCCAAGGCTATTGTAAGCAGCTAGGGATGAAACAAAAACAGGGTGAACCAATGTTTAAAAAATGTAATGGGCTACTGTACAGAGTCTGGGTTATTCCTCAGATGCAGGAGCAGATAGAACAATTGATTGTACCAAAGAAGCATAGAACTGAGTTGTTACAGACAGCACGACAGTCCTATGGGTGGTCACTCGGGAAGGGACTGAACCATTGCTAGACTGCTGTACAGATTTTACTGGCCTGGGATTCATGAGGATGTTGCTGCCTATTGCAGTTCTTGTGCTAAATGACAGAAAGTAGCCCCAGTAACTAAAAAAGATAAGGTGCCCCTACCCTTGACAGATGTGCCTTTTGAGAGAATTGCAATGGATGTGGTTGACTCCTTAGACAAAAGTAAAAATGGTAATCGATTAATTTTGGTAGTACGCGACTATGCTACTCGATACACAGAGGCAATTCCAATGCGTACTGTCACAGCCCCAAAAGTGGCAACAGAGCTTTCCAAAATGTTCAGCAGGGTGGGCATATCTAAGCAGATTATTACTGATCAGAACAGTAATTTTGGTGCTGTGTTACTGAAGTAGCTGTACCGACTACTAGGTATCCAGTTCAGTTTCAGTTTTATTAATTATACTAGAATGGCATGTGAGCAAAAATTGCCTGTTTTCACAAGTGTCCAGTTTTGGACAAACGGGTCATAAGAGTTGCACTGCACAACGGAAGTACAATAAAGAAGGACAGTCACAGGATAACAACTGGTTACAAAAAAACATACCAATACAGAACAATAAAAGATTAACAACTAATCAACTGATCAGAGGCAAGTGCCTAGGTTACATATAGTGCTATACTGAGATGAAGTCCGGCTGAAGGGAACAGAGAAGGAGAGGGTGGAGGACCGTCTAGTGGTCCTGGAAGGGACTGACTTAGTGAAGAGGGATCCGATGCTCTCAAGGAGGAGTCCCAAGGAAAGTTTGTGAAAAAAGGTGACAATTTTGCTATTGAGTCTGTCCTCAAGGTGGGGCCAGTTACTGAGTTTGTAAAGGTCACAGTGGTGGGTAAATTTGGGGAGGCCCGAGACAAAATGGATAATGTTGTGGTAGGTGCTACAGAGCCTGTTAAAATTTTTGAGGGATAGGGGTGGGAAGCAGACTAGCGCTCCATAGTCAAATAAAGGGAGCAGGAAACTGAAGGCTGGGGGGGTCTTGGAATCCTTGTTTAGGAAAGGTTTCACCCTGCAAAGCATTCCAAGCCTTTGGTGGACATTTTTAATTGTCAGATTAATGTGCAAGTTAATGTTTAGGTGGCAGTCAAAGAGCAGGCCGAGGTTTTTTAATTCACTGACTCAATCAGGTTGCCGTGCAGGGACAAGTCAAAGGCTAGTGGTTTCTGGCAGCTGGAGAAGACCATGGCTTTTTTTTTTTTTTTGCATGAAGTACAAGTCATTTTGATGAGAACCAGGAGTGGAGTCTATGGAAGTCGAGCTGTAGCTTGTATAGTAAAGAAGAGGTGTCTTTGTCCTTGCAAAAGAGGGTAGCATCATCGGCATACAGAATTAGCTCAATATTCGAGCAGATTTCAGGAAGGGAGTTTACCACAAGGGAGAAAGGAAGGGGACCCAGGATGGACCCTTTGGGTACTCCATATTTTATGGGGTAGGAGTTGGAAAGGACGCCACTGATAACAGTCTGATGCGACCTGAGGTTAAGGTAGTTGCGAAACCAGTTTAAGATGTCCGATGAGAAATGAAGACCAGAAAGGGTGGAGAGTAGGACATTGTGGTTGATGAGGTTGAATGCTTTTGTGAGGTTCACAAAAATGTACCAGTGTAAAAAGGCCTTCATCATTGACTTTATTAATGTAGTTGGTGAATTTTATAAGGGCAGTCTTGGTATTATGGCCAGCCCTAAAACCGTGTTGTGCCTTAATCTGCAGGCTATGTTTCTAGAGAAAAATCAATGGTTTGCCTATGGACGATTTTTTTCAATGATTTTGGATAGGGGAGCCAGGAGGGAGATGGGTCTGTAGTTGATAACTTCATCCTTTGGTCCGGATTTATGGAGGGGTTTGATAATAGTGCATTTCCATTTTAGCAGAAAAGATCCGTGCAGAAGGAGTGGTTGAAAATGTTGGTAAATGGAACGGCTAAGGATTCACCTACCAATTTAAGGACCCTGTAGTCAATGTTGTCAAGTCTGATGTAAGGCCTGGGGTCATTAGTTTTTTGTTTTTTATCGTATTTTCTTTATACTCCTCTTTAGCGGCGTGGATCCCAGTGATCTCACTGGCACCCTCATCCCTGGGCCCAGTCTGGAACCCCCAGAGCCGACCACTGTCGCTCATGCACTCTGTGGCAGGATCGTCTCGGGAACTGGGGGGCACCAGGTGCGGCCATCAGCCACTGAAATCGTCGCTCCGCCATGTTTCTGCAGATTTTTCACCCCTTGCAACGTGGACATGCAAGGACATCTTGAGGCACAACGTGCCAACATCTGCCCACTCTGCCACCCTTGCTACCATCACTCTGATAGTGTTCCAGGTCATCACCAGGGGCCATTACAGAGCGGTGGTTCCCTGGATCCCTCCCTGGGATACGAGAGCAATCAGACGGATGCTCAATCCTATCCCTCCCCTGCCATCCCCTGGCGGCCCAGGCTCACATCTGAACCTGGGTCACCAGCATGAGGTGAGGTGTGGCGTCCAGCACCCCAACCCTCATCGCCATCGGGCTGGCCATGGGGTCATTAGTTTTAATGAGTTTAACCACTTCAGTGGGAAAGAGGTACCGAAAATAGAAATTAGGATGGAGGTTGGGGAGGGGCGTGGGAGGTCCGAGGACAGAAGGAAGATTGGGCTTGTGCCTCGTCTCAATCGCCAAAGTAGTGGTTAAAAGTGAGGATACTTTCAGAGGATCAGTGATAGCCATTCCACGGAGGTGCCCTGGAGCTTCACTGTTTCTCGTTCAGGAAGGAGATTTTAGCAGACCAGACTTCAGATTTACATCTGTTTCAAAGAGTTTTATACCGTTGAAGAAGGGTGGTGGAGATTCTGTCTCCTGTATTTAGACCACACCCAGTCTTTTTCTCTCACGAGTTCAAGGAGATCAGAGGTGTCATCCAGTCATGACTGTTGCCTTTAACCCTCATTTTTTTCAGGGAGATGAGGGAGTCACACAAGGCAAAGAATTTGTTGCTGAACATTTTGAAGGTGGAGTCAATGTTGTTAATGGATTCTGTGAAGGACCAGTCAGTGGCTAGGGCAGCATTTGAAAACTATGTTGGATTGAGTTTTTTAGTTGTCTGGTGTGGATGTATTTGTGTTCATGGTGAAGGGCTTTAGCTTACCAGCAGTAGACTGCGCATGGTTGCTAACAGAATCGGGGAGAACCCCTGAGGCGATGATGTGTGAGGAGTTAGAAACCAGAATCCAATCAAGTAGGGATTCATAACCAGTCCTACAGTCAGTCTGAGAGGGGAAGGTGACGAGCTGGTGGATGCTTAGGCCGATGGTGGACTCCTTGACTGCGTCAGACTGTGATGACTGCCAATTAAAATTAAAATTGTCAAGGATTATCCATTCCCTTCTATGTGGAAGGAAGTTCTTGAGGTAAAGAAAAACATCCAGTTCTTTTGGGGGTTGGGGGTACCGGGGGGAGATATGTAAGTCTGATGTTAATTATCTTGTTGTTGCCAAGGAGGAGATTAATTAATAAGGATTCGAGGTTGGGGTAGCTAGAGGTGTGTCAGATTCAGTGGCTGAGAGGTGATTTGCTATCCAAAGGAGGCAACCACCCCCTTTTTTTTTACCAAATCTGTCCTTCCTGAAGAAGAAGTACCCATCTAGGTTTATTTGGTTAGAAGGGATCTTACTGTAGAGCCACGTTTCAGTGAGGGCAATAATGTTGAAGGTATCGGCAGATATCCAGGATTCAAGCAGTGTTTTTTTCGCTAACAGACTCTGAATGTTAATTGTTTAATTAGTATTTCAGAAAGACCTTTGAGCATGAGCTCTTTTACAAAGGTTCCACGTCAGGGTGGACAATACGACAATATACAGTGGTTACAGAGGC
This sequence comes from Neoceratodus forsteri, assembly GCA_016271365.2. Taxonomy (NCBI): domain Eukaryota; kingdom Metazoa; phylum Chordata; order Ceratodontiformes; family Ceratodontidae; genus Neoceratodus; species Neoceratodus forsteri. Next base: position 131,194,511 of record CM057453.1, read on the forward strand.
CTGATCATTAGGCATTAAAGAGCAATTACATGACAATTAGACAAATAGGAGAAAAAACTGAGCAGTTGTAATTGAATACCAAGCTATTTCTAACTGGCTGCCCTAGGTAGCACACCTGGAAGCCTCCAAATCCGTTGATAGACTATGGCGGAAGTAACTGCATAGGGTTTACGCCTATCCCAGATGGCGAGAGGCTGGGTGACAGTGAAACAAGGGGACTGGGTTTGAAACCAACTGCAGAGAGCGAGAGGTGGGGGATAGTGAAACTAGGGGGCTGTGATGGGGAAGCAGCTCCAGAGGGCTTTGTCGAGTATGGTGTGTGTGTGGGTTTGGGAGGGGCAGTACCAAGTGCGTTTAAAGAGGACCGATAGTTTACTTAAGCCCTTTGCTAGGCTGGAATGGAGGCAGGGTTCTCAAGGTAGCCCTGTTGGGTGCTACCTTGGGGGTAGGCCTGTCTATCAAGTGTGGCCTGAGAAGCAGGTGCATTTTGAGTTAGACATTAGGTTCTGTTTGAGACCTACTTTGAATTGAGACAGGCTGTTTGTTTGTAATTTCATCGGGAGTTCATTTATCCAGAGGGGGGCCCAATAGGAGAAAGCGTGCTGCCCTAGTGAGGTTCGGCAGAATGGTATAGACAGTGCTCCATTCTTCCTCTGTCTGGTGATGTGTGTTGAGAGAGAAGCCTCAAGTAGGTTTCCTATACAGGGTGGGGTTTTTCCGAGGAGTGCCTTCTTTCCCAGGAGGCATGTTTGGTATTTGATCCTGTCTTTTAGGTTAAGCCAGTTTGTACGCTCATACAGGGTGCAAGTAGGAGTGTAGTGATCTGCACACAGGGTGAGGCGGCATGCCTTACTGAGTGCAATTTGGACCCCTAGCTCCATAGACCACCAGCCCGTAGTCTATCGTGGAGAGTATGGAGCTGGAGACTGAGATTCGGAGCGCTTCCAGGGCGAGGGATTTGTTATGCCTATAGAGGACTGTAATCTTTGTGTTTACCACTTTGACAAGGGAGTCTACATGGTGCATATAAGTGAGAGAGTCATCAACGGTGACTCCAAGGTACTTGAACAAGTGCACCTGCTCAATCTGCTCACCAGCCTTGTTGGTGATTATGAAAGAAGCATGCTTGTGTTTGTTGTAGGGGCTGGACTGTAGCATGGCCTTGGTTTTCTTGTAATTTAGTAGCAGCTTTTGCCTACTGAACCAGTCCTCAAGTTTATTGAAAGAGTTCTGTAGTTCTGTTTGTAGGGCAACCTAAGAGGTGCTGCTGCTCAGCAGCACGGCATTGTCCACATACAAAATAAGTTTGGTGTCACAGGCTGTGCGTAGGTCATTTACAAAGAGGCTGAAAAGCAGGGGCCCTAGAATTGATCCTTAAGGGACTCTTAGGAGTACATTTCTGGAGCTGGTTAATGTCTGCCCAATTTTGACTCGCTGGCTGTGTGTTAGGTAGTCATTGAACCAATTCGCGGTGTTTGGTGCCACACCCAATCTTTGGAGCTGGAGAACTAGTAGAGAGTGGTTGACGGTGTCGAAGGCTTTGTTGAGGTCAATGAAGATGGACTCCACCAATCTGCCTTCATCCAGCGCCTTATGTGCATAGTCAGTGTATTCCAGCAGTGCCATGGTGGTACTGCGTTTTTGCCTGAAGCCATGATGGTTTGGGCAGAGCAGATTGTACTTATTGACGTATTCTGTGAGTTGACTTGCCGCAATTTTTTCCAAAGCTTTAGATAGTGGGGAGAGGATAGATATTGGCCTGTAGTTTGACACCAGCGCCTTGTCACCATTCTTATGCACTGGAGTTACCAGGGCTTGCTTCCATACCTCTGGAAATTGAGCTAGGGCCAAGGATTTATTAAATAGCATTGTTATGGGCATAATAAGAATATCAAGGGTGAGAGATAGTAACTTCATGTCTAGCCCGTCACTCCCCAATCTGGTTTTGCCTAGGACTTTCCTGACCATCGTTGGGGCCTCCTTCACCGTCACCTTCTTAAAACAGAAGGCTGGGTGGTTAGTTATGAGCAGGTTAGCGCAACCTTGGTCCTTCACAGGCAGAAGGTAGTCTGGAGGCAGCACTGAGGACAGGTCTGTAAAGGCCTGGTTAAAGGCATCAGCAATGGCTAGCGGATCTGAGGAGGATGAGTTATTAATGTTGAGCATCTTAGGGTGCTGCTTTTGATCTTTAACAAGGATGTTCTTGATGCTGTCCCAAAACCTCTTTCCACCTCCCCATGCATTGTTAAGCTAGGTCTTATGGAAATTGGCTTTTTCGAGCCTGATAAGTTTGGTGCACCAATTTCTAGCCATTTGGTAGTAATGTACAAGGTGCATAATTTTGAGCTGCCTGGAATGCATAAGGGTAAATATGTTTTTTTTTTTTCCAGCTGCATGATGTGGTCCAGGGTTAGGGTGGATGGACCCGGAGATGAGTAGGAGGAGGAGAAGGAGAAGCCTCCTGTGTCTGTTATAAGCAAAGATAGATAGCTTAGGGGATCTGAGCCTTGTACAGTGACATGTTATAACTGGTATATTGTGGTAGAAGGGGGAGAATTCGTGAAGGAGGCAAAGTTTGTTTAGCAAGCTTCCCTGGATGGGGGAGTGGTGGTGTAAATTGTGCAGTGGAGGAGGGAGTCGAAAATTAAGTGAGAGGGTGCCGAGGTAAAGTGTGATGGGTGGGCAAGGAGGGCAAGGGTGGGGAGAAGTGGAGTGGGGGGGAAGCTAAAAAGGGTGGGGGGGAAGTGAAAACGATGAATGGGCATGGGGATAGTGAGGAATCCATGCAGTTATTCCTTATGTAGCCAGACTGAATAAAAAGAATCAGTATTGCGGCTGTCAGGAGTGCCAGCTTGTAGGACTTCATAGCAGTGAAAGGTGAGAGGTACCAGGGTTGTGGATTAAAGGTAGGATTCCTGTTGCTTTACATGTATTAGTGTAAGGGGTGGAGGGTTTGGGACAGGCTGAGAGAGAGAGAGGAGAAAAAGAGTGAGAGACAAGGGTGAAGGATAGGAAGAGAAAAGGTGTAAGAGAGGGTATGGAAAATGGAGCAATGGAATACAGTTAAACCTTATTAAGTGATTATAAGTGTCAGCCCTTTAAGAAGGGCAGGCTGCCTGCTGTTCCACCAGTGGATGAGTGGATCAGAAAGGGTGGAGCCTTTAGGTTAAAAAGCCCATTTAAAGAGTCTCAGGAGTGGGGGTAGGTGGGCAAACACAAGAAAAGCAAACACAAGATTTCTAAAAGCAAACACAAGATTTCTTGAGCCTGGCTCACTAACTAAAATAGCTCCTCCTGGTTTCCTTAATATAGACTCAAGTCGGAGTCAGAGCAAACAGACTGCAGTAAGCCACTGATTGAAAAGGGCACCAGAATTCAAAACTGGGAAGCCTGGGGTCTGGTCAATACCTTGCTGGCCTCAGGGCAGGCGGGGAGAAATAGCTTGAGGTCCGGGAGCCGCGCAGTGCAGCAGGAATGCCCAATCAGGGGCACCCAGGAGCCTGAGAGGAGAGGGTACAAGTTTAAGTTAGGCAGGGAACAAAAGGAGGAGGCAGGGACAGTCAGAACAATTAACTTTAGGCAAGGAACCAAGAGAGGAAGCAGGACAGACAGAGAAATAAACTGGCAGAGGGACTGAGAATAGGGGAAGGGGCGGGATCAGCAGGAGCTCTTTAGTACAAGAAACCAGGGGAGAAAATATCTACAAGCTGTATAAGCCAACTAGTACATTTTTGTTATACAAATCAGCAGATTACAAAAACACAGTTTGTAAACTATATTTTGAGCCCTGCTAGCTAAACTGAATGAAATGCAAAAAAGCAAGAAAAGCAAACACAAGATTTCTTGAGCTTGGCTTACTAACTAAAATGGTTTCTCCCGGCTTCCTTAATATAAATTCAAGTGGAAGTCAGAGCAAAAAGATTGCGGTAAGCCACTGATTGAAAAGGGCACCAGAATTCAAAACTGGGTAGCCCAGGGTCCAGTCAGTACCTTGCTGGCTTCGGGGCAGGTGGGCAGAGATAGCTTGAGGTCAGGGAGCTGTGCAGTGCATCAGGAAGGCCCGATCAGGGGCACCCAGGAGCCTTGCTGGCTTCGGGGCAGGTGGGCAGAGATAGCTTGAGGTCAGGGAGCCATGCAGTGCAGTGCATCAGGAAGGCCCGATCAGGGGCACCCAGGAGCCTTGCTGGCTTTGGGGCAGGCAGAGATAGCTTGAAGTCTGGGAGCCATGCAGTGTGGCAGGAAGGCCCGATCAGGGGCACCCAGGAGCCTTGCTGGCTTTGGGGTAGGCAGAGATAGCTTGAGGTCTGGGAGTTGTGCAGTGCATCAGGAAGGCCCAATCAGGGGCACCCAGGAGCCTTGCTGGCTTTGGGGCAGGCAGAGATAGCTTGAGGTCCAGGAGCCATGCAGTGTGGCAGGAAGGCTCGATCAGGGGCACCCAGGAGCCTTATTGGCTTTGGGAAGGACAGGCAGAGATTGCTTGAGGTCCAGGAGTTGCGCAGTGTGACACGAAGACCCGATCGAGGCGCCCAGAAGCCTTGCTGGCTTCGGAGCAGGTGGGCAGAGATAGTTTGAGGTCGGGAGCCGCATGGTGGCACGAGGCCCCGATCAGGGAAACCCAACAGCCTCAGGGGAGAGAGAAGGTACAGGTTAAGTTAGGCAGGAACAAAAGGAGAAGGCAGGGATAGACAGAGCAATTAACTTTAGACAGGGAACAAAAGAGGAGGCAGGGACAGAGAAATAAACTGGCAGAGAGGGACTGAGACGGGAGATATGGGGCGGAAGCAGGAGCTCTTAGTACAAGAAACCAAGGAGAAAATATCAACAAGCTGTATAAGCCAACTAGTACATTTCTGTTATACAAATCAGCAGATTACAAAAACACAGTTTGTAAAATATATTTTGAGCCTGCTAGCTAAACTGAATGAAATGCAAAAACAAGAAAAGCAAACACAAGATTTCTTGAGCCTGGCTCACTAACTAAAATGGCCTTTGCTGGCTTCCTTAATATAGATTCAAGCTGGAGTCAGAGCAAAAAATTGTGGTAAGCCACTGATTGAAAAGGGGCCAGAATTCAAAACTTGGCAGCCTGGGGTCCGGTCAGTATCTTGCTGGCTTGGGCGGGTGGGCAGAGACAGTTTGAGGTCCGGAAGCTGTGCAGTGTGGAAGGAAGGCCCGATCAGGGGCACCCAGGAGCCTTGCTGGCTTCAGGCCGGGCAGGCAGAGATAGCTTGAGGTCTGGGAGCTGTGTGGTGTAGCAGGAAGGCCCAATCAGGGGCACCCAGGAGCCTTACTGGCTTTGGGGCGGGCAGACAGAGATAGCTTGAGGTCTGGAAGCCACATGGTGCCATAAGGAACTCCCCCTTATCACCCTCAGACGGTCTTGTACAGCATTTTAGTCAAACCCTAAAAGGCATGTTAAAAAGGTTTGTGAAAGGCGAAGGCAAAGATTGGGAACAATATTTACCTTACCGCTTTTGCTTACAGAGAAGTGTCACAAGCATCAACAGGTTTTTACCCTCTTAAGTGTTGTATGATAGACAACCCTAGAGGGCCACTAGATGTAATAAAAGAAACATGGGAAGATAACCCTGCTCAGAAAGAATCTATTACATCTTATATGTGCATAGAGAAAGAAACTGGCAAATTATGCTGACATTTCCCACAGTAACCAGAAAGAGGCCCAAAAGCAGCAGAAGATGTATTATGACCACGGGATAAAAGAAAAAGTTTTTGAGCCATGTGAAAAGTTCTTGTTACTGTTACTACAGAAAAGAAACTGTTAATGAAGTGATAAGGGCCTTATAAAGTGGCTAGACGTACAGGTACAGTTAACTATGAGACTGAGACCCCTAATAAGAAACATTCTACCAAGATTTACCATGCTGATCTCCTGAAGAAATGGGCTGAAAAAAAAAAAAAAAAAACACCAAAGGTTGCTCTGTTAGTATTACCAGAAACTGCTAAAGATGATACTGATATAGCTTATGACAGACTGGAACAAACTGTAACTCTGGTGCTGTAAAGATGAATGTTCCTCAACCACCGAACAAACTGCAGAAATTCATAACCTGATAAAAACATTTAGAAAGTACAGTTACACAAGAACTTACCATAACAGCAGATCGTCGAAAGGAGCTCTTGCAGCAGGCAAAACCAATAGGACTGAAGCCATCAGGACCACACGGAAAACTTCTAGCTAGCAGTCTATCACGGGGCACTGCCCCCACTAACATCAGCGCACTGACATCCACCTATCCTATAAAGAGGGCAGTCCCCACACCTACCTCAGTTCTCCCGCTGTAGACCCTAAACAGGTGGTGAAAAGGAGAACCAAGGCGGTTCCTCGGAGCCGAGGAAAAGGTGTAAGCAAAAGATGTATACAGGAGAAGAAACCAACAGGGGGAAGGAGGGATGGGAAGCAGTGCCTGCTGCAAGAATTCCTCTTGAAGATCTACTGTTATGGTAAGTTCTTACATAACTGTACTATCTTACTTTGAGGGGGTTCTTCTAGCAGGCAACACCAGTAGGACTGAGTCCCAAGCAGTAGGACTGAATCCCAAGCAGTAGTGAACTTACCGAAAAGGCAGCTGGGAGGAGACAGAAGGTGTCGGCAGAAGGCTCAGGAAAGAAGGTCCTGAAGGACTGTGAGTCTGAAATTGGCCCTGTATCTAGAAGCAATGTCCAGACTGCAGTGCCAAATGAAGGTATGGACAGAACTCCAGGTGGCAGCCACACACATGTCTGCAGCAGACACATTCTTGAAACAGGCGGTAGAGGCAGCCATACTTCTGGTAGAGTGAGCTTTCATCACCCCAGGCAAGGACTTGCTGTACATGCAGTAGCAGTAAACATCATGATTAGCTAAGCATTTTGACAAACACTGTTTTGAAACAGGTACCCCTTCTCTCTTGGGGGCAAACGAAGCAAACAACTGGTCAGTTTTCCCAAAAGTCTGGGTGCAGTTTGTATAATAACAAAGCACCCAATGAATGTCCTAAGTCTAGAGCAAGACCTCCTCCCCCTAATTAGAATACTCAGGGAAATAAACTGGTAGGTGGATGGATTGGTTTAACGTAAACTCAGACACCACCTTTGGCAAAAATTTAGGATTAGTGTGCAAATACACCCTGTCAAAGGGAGGCAGAGTGAGCTTTTCCAGCATGAAAAGGAGGTCCCATGGAGGGACAGGATCCCGGATGGGAGGCTTCAAATGAAGGATACCCCCCCCAAGAATGTGTGGGACACCTCTAGCTGGGCAACAGATTTGTCCTCAATAGGGGCATGGTATGCAGAGAAGGCAGAAAGGTACACCTTAAGAGAGGAGTACCCCAGGCCTGATTCCAAAAGGGAGAGCAGGTACTCCAAAATCAAATTCATCGAGCAAGTGAAGGGATCCAGGTGGCAAGCAGAGGCCCAGAGGGAGAAGCACTTCCACTTCAAGGCATAGGTGGCTCTAGTGGAAGGTTTTCTAGCAGCCACCAGGACATCAGCAACCCTGGAAGAAACCCCAAAGTGGGCGATAGCTAAGTCTGCAGGAGCCACACATGCAGATGTAGGGACTTGAGGTCTGGATAGACCAGGATGCCCTGTTCCTGGGAGAGCAAGCCAGTGCACAGAGGCAAGGGTACTGGAGATTTCACTGCCAGCTGCTGCAGCAGGGGGACCCAAATCTGACACAGCCAACAGGGGGATATGAGGATCATCTTTGCCCCATCCGACTTAAGTTTGAGGAGAACCCTAAGCAGGAGCAGGAAAGGAGGGAAGGTGTACAGAAACCTTATTTTCCAGGAGAGGGACAACACATCGTGCCAGAAAATGCCAAGCACTGGATCGAACGAGCAGAAAGGCAGCAGTTTTACATTGAGTGTGGATGCAAAACTGTCCAACACTGGATGGACCCTCCTGTCGAAGAGGTCTTCGACCACTAAGGGCAACAATTCCCACTCATGAGCCCTCAACTTGGACTGGCTAAGACTGTTAGCCAAGACGTTTTGGGCACCTGGAACATGAACGGCCGACAGTTCCAGGCTGTGCTCAATGGCCCAGTACCAGACTATCACTGCTTCCTGACAAAGGGGGTATGAGTGAGTGCATCCCCACTTGTTGATGTAGTACACTATGGACACATTGTCTGTCTGTACCAGCAGCAGGCTGGGAAGAATGTGGGTCTGAAAGGCCTGCAGGGCATAAAGAATTGCCTGCATCTCCAGAACATTGATGTGGAGACGCTACTCTGCTTCGGTCCAGGTTCCCTAGGTCTGATGGTAGGCCATGTGAGCACCCCAGCCAAGACCTGAGGCATCTGTTGTGAGGATCCTGAGGGGACAAAGCCTGAAAGGGGACCCTCGAAGGAGATTGGCAGGGTTCTGCCACCACTCCAAGGTCCTCCTCACCGGATCAGAGCCCATTACCGGCTGATCCAGGTCATTGGTGCACTGGTCCCACTGACCCTGAAGGGTCCACTGGGGAACCCTCATATGCAGGTGGGCCAGGGGTACCATGGCTGTGGCCGCTGCCATGTGACCCAACAAGCACAGGAACACTCTGGCCAGGATCTGTCGACTGGAGGAGACGAGACGGGCCTGCTTCGTCAAGCATTCCACCCTGTCCGCTGGCAGGAAAGCTTTGCCTTGGGAAGAGTCCAGGCCCACCTCAATATACTGACGATACTGGCATGGAGAGAGACAAGACTTTGGCAGATTGACCATGATCCCCAAGGCCTGAAAGAGCCAAAGGTGCATTCAAGGTCTGCAGCAAGAGATCCCTGGAAGGGGCTGTTAAGCCAGTCATCCAGGTAGGGGAACATGTAAAACCCCTGTTTCCTGAGAGCCCTGGCCACCACCGCTAGACACTTAGCAAAAACCCGAGGTGCTGAAGAAAGGCCAAAATAGAGGGCCCGGAACTGAAAATGGTCCTCCTAGAAACAAAAATGGAGGAAGCAGTGGTGGGCTGGGAAGACCTGGATATGAAGATAGGCTTCTTGCATGTCCAGGGAGCAGAGCCAGTCCCCCTGGAGAAAAAAGGGGCCATAGTCCCTGGATGGTGACCATCCTGAAGCGCTTGTACTCTATGTACAGGTTCAGGTGGCTGAGGTCCAGGAAAGACCTCAAATCCCCATCTTCTTGAGGACAAGGAAGAAGTGGAGTGAACCCCTTCCCTTTAAGCCAGAGGGACAGGCCTGGCCTCTTATGCAGAAGAGCCTGAATCTCTTCCCAGATAAGGGACAAGTGGACCAAAGGGTAATAGAAGGGCAAGGGAAAGTTTTCCGGAGGGGGTTCAAGAAATTCTAGGGTGTGACCATACTCGATAAGCTGTAGCACCCATTGATCTGTGGTCACTGTTCATCACCCGTCAAGGTAAAGTGAGAACCGACCACCTTACCTAAGATCTCTGCTGGGGGGGGGGCGTCAGGCAAGGACTTAGGCGGTGGATGGAGCAGCTGCTGTGGCTGGAGGTGGGGTTTGAGCTTTGTGCTTGAAGGGGCCCTTCGCCTGCTGGTTCTTGGCAGAGGACCAATGAAATGACTGACACTGGACAGAGTGTGACTGAGACCGGTAGAAGGAATGAACTGATCTAAGTGCTTTGCCAGACTCCTGGAGGCAGGAGATGATGTCTTGGACATCCCCCCAAACAGGACGGAGCCTCTGAAAGAGACATCCAAGACGCTGGCTGGAACATCGGGAACAAAGCCAGACACCCTAAGCCACGAATGGCAATAAAGACGGATCCCTGTCACTACTACCGCCCAGAGGCATCAACAGTATCATATGTCACCCACAGAACATGAGTGCCCACATCTGAACCGGACTTTAAGATTTGGGCCAACTAAGTCTTAACAGGTTCCACAGGAAGAGTCTGAACCAGATCCCTCACCTGTTCACAAAGGGTACTGCACCATATGGGCAAAATGGTTCACAGTTCAAATGGCCAGGGTGGCAGAGGCATACATTTGCTTGCCCCACTGATCCAGCTATCTAGACTCCTTGTCAGGAGGGTGGGTACTAAGGTGTTTGGGTCTCTTAGTGTGGTCAAGGGCTGCATTCATGACTACAGAGTCTGCTGTGGGGTGCTCTCCTAAAAAGGGCTTACCCACTAACGCATGGTACAGGCAGATCAGCCTTCTTGGTCAAGGCTAGGGTGGAGGAAGGGTGGTTCCATGCTGCCTTGGTAACATTCTCATATGAATCAATTAAAGGAGGCACCACCAAGAGGAGGGTATCCTTTTTCTGCAGATATATGGCCAGATGATGGTGCTCCAAGTCAAGCCCTCCATTTCCCATCCCATAAGGGACTGGCTATGACGCATAACATCAAGAAAGATAGTGTCATCCGGAGGGGATTTAGGAGTCTCCCTAGACTGGTCTTGCCCCTCGGAGGAGCCCCCGAAGCCCTCACAGTACTCTGAAGAAGAAGAATCCTCCGATGGTTTACTGTCAAGGACAGGCCTTGGGGGGTGATGGTCCTCCACACACTGGCTGGAGCACACGCCAGTATGCCCTCCGCAAGACCCTGTGGTATGGGGGTCGCTAGGTCCTGCCTGGTCTGGGTCCTGAGGCAGGGAGTCCCAGGAGGATGAAAGGAAGAAAGCCTCCTGGGTGTGTTCTTATTCTGTATGAAGGACCACCAAGCAGTGAAAAGGAAATTAAAATCCACCAGCAGGGGTGGATTATGGACCAGAGGATAAGGGTACGGGGGGGGGTACAGGTACGACAGCAGGGGATCCGGCGTAAGGTACACTGGTGCAGGTCTACTCAATGTTGGCTGTGGATCCCAAGGAGGACCAGCAGGCATCGGTTGTGACACTGGCTGAGGCGACAACGGTTGTGGAGTCATCGGCTGAGGAACTGGTGGGACCGGTACCTGCCCTAAGTGGCAAAAGCTGGCAACAGTTCAGAGAAGTAGCCGACGTTGGCCCTAATGGTGAGGGTGGTTCCTGCGGGGAAGAGGGCCCCCAGGCCACTGCAGTGTCGATGCCTGCATAGAGGAAGAGATGAGCGCTTGCTCAGGGCGATGTCTGTAATAGACTAGCACCAGCCTTGGGGTTTGGAACCAACAAAGGCGACTCATTGTCTGGGGTGATGGTCAAAGACCATCGGCAGAGGTTCCAACCCTGGTCGAGCCACCTGGTTCAGAGCCACGGGTGCTAAGGGCCTGAACTTTAGGGTCTGAGAGGCAGGGGACAATGTCTGCTGCCCAGAAGAGCTAATATCCAAAATGAAGATAAGGGCTGATGGAGCAGAAAGGGCCGACCCCCCACGGAGGAAGACCCAGAGGCGGTGGCGGTCTGTCTGGCGACCGTGAGGCTGACCAAGGACTGTCCTAGTGCTTGTGCTTCCTGCTAGATTTCCTCTCCTTCTGGGAAGAAGGAGAAGACTAAGCCCCAGAAGAGTGAGCCGGGGAAGTTGAAGAACTTTGGCCTGTAGCTCCTTCTCCATCGTGGCCAACTTCTGCTTAAACAGGTAGCTTTCTAAGGTCTTCAAACAATATCTGCATGTGGCCTAGCTGAAGTCCTGGCAGTGCTGGCAGGCCTCTGTGTCCTGGTTTGGGCCTAAGCAGATCAGGCAGGAAGAGTGACCATCCTTTCCAGGAATCTGCTTGCCGCAGGCACACACTATCGGCCAGTAGGAAGACGAGGCTGGAGAAGAAGACAATTTTAGGAGAGAAAACACCAGAAACTCGATGTTCTAATCATTAAAAGAAGAAAAATAAAAGCACGGGTTAAACACGAGAAAATGGCGGTTGACTGAAGCTGGTGTCCAGGAAGGTCGGACGTGCATGGGTCAACGGTGGCAAAGAATTGAGGTAGGTGTGGGGGATCATCCCTTTATAGGAAGGTAGACAGCAGCGGGCTGACGTCAGCGCAGGGGTGGTCCCCTCTGATAGACTGCTAGCTAGAAGTTTTCCGTGTGGACCTGGCACCTGATGGCTTCAGTCCTACCAGTGTTGTCTGCTGAAAGAGCCCCCTTGAAGTAAGATGTACTTTTACCACAGTGCCAGGCTGACCAAAAGAGGTCGAGCACGTAATAGTGACAGAGAGTGCTCGCCCTATCAGGCAAAAGAGATACAGATTACCAAAGTGGCTGAAAGCAGACATGGTTAAGGAACTACAAAAAAATGAGAGAGTTGGGCATTATTGAAGAATTGGGAAGTGATCGGTCATCACCAATGGTGACTGTAAGTTAAAAAAAAAGGGGGGGGTTGTAAGAATCTGCATTGGTTTTAGGAAACAAGTGTCTGCATTTGACAGCTATCCTATGCCCAGGATAGATGATTTGGTTGACAGACTGGGAAGTGCCAAGTACATTAGTACCCTTGATCTCACCAAGGGTTACTGGCAAATTCCCCTACCTTAAGAATCCGGAGACAAAACTGCATTTTCCACTCCAGATGGATTCTATCAGTTCACCACCATGCTGTTTGGTTTGCATGACACACCCATTACATTCCAATGGTACATGGATGTAATTCTAGTTCCTCACAATGGTTATTGTACTGTTTACCTGGATGATGTTGTGGTGTACTGTCCAGACTAGAAAAGGCACCTGGAACACCTATGAGCAGTTATCCAGTCCATCTAAAATGCAGTTCTGATCATTAATCCTACCAAATGCACATTTCGCATGAAGAAAACCAGATAAATTTGAGTTATATTTTGTGAAATGGAGAAGTAAAGCCAGAGATTTCCAAGACAGAAGCTGTAGCTAACCATCTTGTCCCTAAAACAAAGAAACATGTCAGGTCATTTGTAGGTCTGGCTGGTAACTATCGGAGCTCCGTTCCCAGCTTTCCCTAGTCAGCTACTCACTTCACTGAACTGATGAAAAAATGGTACCCAAATAAAGTCACATGGTCCCCACAGTGTGATGAAGCTTTTTTTTCTTTTTTATTTAGTTGTTTAACCAGGAGTAGCACACTAAGCTGAAAGCATTTTTTACAGGAGCAATCTGGGAGCACAGGGAAGTTAAGTGACTTGCTCAGGGTCACACAGTATGCAAGTGGAAGCTGTGGGATTCAAACCCAGGTCTGGCCTGCTGGATATTACCAGATTAGCAGCTCAGAGCCTTAACTCATTCACACCACTAGAGCTCTTCCACCACTTGTGCCCTATATACTCTTAGCACTGCATCCTGGGCCTTTCTAAGCAAAATCAAGCCATAATCAGCATGCCACAAACAAATGTGAATACCTCATGAACCGTAAGTGCTACACACAAAGTACCAGTGGTAAAGTTGTTCAGCACATTACCTTTCCAATGATGCTATGTAATCAATTGTAATCAATTTAGTTTATATTTTACATTAGCTGAAATACCAAACAACTGATTTTTTTTTAAGGTGCTTAGGTGAGGCGTGAGAGACACGTCAGCAATGCACACCATACCTTAAACAAATGCAAATAACTCCTGAAGTATACGTGGTAGACACAAAGTATCAGTAGCAAAAATGTTCAAACACAAAATTATCTTTCTAATGGTGCTATGCAAGCAATTGTAATCCATTTCATTTTTATTTTACAGTAGCTGAAAAACCAAACAACTGTTTGTTTTTTCAGATTTATTCAAGGTGCTTAGGTGAGGCTTGAGAGACAAATGTCAGCCATTCACACTATACCTTAAACAAATGCGAATAACTCCTAAAGTATACATGCTAGACAGAAAATATCAGCAGCAAAATTGTTCTGCACAAAATTACCTTTCTAACGGTGCTATGCAATCAATTCTAAGCAATTCGGTTTGTTTAATATTTAGGTAAAAACTGCTGACTTCCTGAGATGTTTCTAGGCCTGAGTGAAAGTCAGCAGAGTATGTCTACAGGCATTATAGTCCTGAGTGGTTATGCTTTCAGACGCCACCTACAGGTGTATCTAGGCCTGAATTAGTTAAGCCACTGTGCTATACTGCCTCCCTTTTCAGGCCATCAAGGCTGCATTATGTTCAGCCCCTGTTTTAAGAAGTCCAGATTCTGTGAAACGACTTCTGTTACAGACAGATGCATCGGTGGTAGGCCTAGGTGCAATCCTGAATCAGAATACAGATAGGAAGTGACCCGGGTGGTCAATGACCTATTCACAAGATTAGGTCATCCAGAGTAGCACGTTTTTGCATTCCTACACAATGCAAAACTGCCACGTTTATGCTCACTCGCTCCAGGGCCTGGAGTTTTCTTGTGAGACATGGTGTCCCTCTCCTGGAAAACGAGGTTTCTGCATGCATTCCTTCCCCTTCCACGAATTCAGAGTACTGATAAAGCTGAAGATGGCATGGGCAGCTCTAATACTCATTTCTCCCCTACAGCCTTGGCAGATACAGTATCCCCTTAATGCAGCAGCTGGAAGTGGAACTCTCAGTACCACTGCCCTTGTGCAAAGGTCTACTGTCACAGGAACATGGAACCCTAATCCATCCAGATCTGAAGTCCCTACATCTGCATGCCTAGCTCCTGAAGACATAGCCATAGCTTGCTTTGGGGTTTCACAGAAAGTGACTGATGTTCTGGTGGCTGCCAAAATACCATCCACCAAACAGGCCTACTCTATGAAATGGAAGCAGTTTGCTTTGTGGGCTGCTTCACATAACCTGGACCCATGTACCTCCCCAGTCAATCAGGTTCTAGAATTCTTACTATCCATGTCAGATTTAGGCCTGCAGTATTCCACAATCAAGGTGCACTTGGCTGCTATATCAGCCTTCCACATGCCTGTGGATGGCCATAAGGTTGCCCAACTAGAGGTAGCCCATATGTTTTTGAGATGCATTTTATATACAAAGCCTCCCATTCAAAATCCAGTCCTGGATTGGGATCTGAATTTCATTTTGGAAAAACTGACTTTGGCTCTTTTTGACCCAGCCATGAGTTATGGCTTATGCTTTCTCTCTTGGAAAGCATTTGTTTTTAGTTGCAATTACTTCTGCTCTAAGGATTTCAGAGTGAATCTCGTTATTTGATTTTCCACAGACAGGGTGTCTTTACGTACTAATCCTAAGTTTTGACCAAAGGTGGTGTCTGAGTTTACTTTAAATCAAACCATCCACACACCTGTGTACTATCCAAAGCATGCCGATCCAGGAGAAGCACTACTCCATACCTCAGATGTGCACAGAATTCTCTGCAACTATACACACTACAAAAGGACTGCAGAAAGTCCTCACAGCTTTTTGTTTTGTTTGCCCCTGGTAAAGAGGGCACCCCCAGTTTCTAAACAGTGCTTGTCCAAATGGTTAGCACACTATATTACAATCTGTTACATGAAGTACGGTAAGGAACTTCCTGGTGTGGTTTGTGGTCATTCCACAAGAGGTACTGGCCACTTCTGTACCTTGTTTTAGGAATGTTTCCGCTGCAGGAATTTGTGCAGCTGCCACTTGGAGTACTGTCCACATCTTTACTAAGGATTCCAGTCTGGATATTGTCTCTCCTAGCTGGGCAGGACTTGGCCGAGCTATGTTACAAGGCCTACTCTCATAAGCCTATAGGCTCCATCTGCCCAGACTGTTAACATTTGGTACTGCCTAGGATTCATTCCAAAGGTGTGGCCTAATGAAAGATATCCTTGAAGAAGATAGAACAGTTATATAAGAACTTAGCGTAACAGCAGATTTTCAAGAGAATCTCTTGCATCAGGTCATGCCATCCCACCTTCCTTCCCCCCTTCAGGGTTAAGACAATTAACTATTGTCTTGCTGCTTCCATTGCTGTCTTTTGCAGCACTCAGTCTCACTTGGTATGCGGAGTGCAGGGATCTCTCCTGGTTCCATAGAGGGAGGTCCTTCAAGCATGATCTCCAGCAGGGAAATGAGGAGAGGAGGGGCCGCCCATGTTTATGTAGATGCTGACACATGACGTTGTTGTGGGCGGCCCCTGGCTTGCAAAGTTTCCATGTGGTCCTGGAGACAGAGTGCTGGAAAAGACAGCAATGAAAGCTCCAGGCCCTGGAATGAGTGAGCAGAAAATACAGGTTACTCACCTGTAACAGGAGTTCTAGGAATGGTATATGTTGTTCATCCACACTATCTGGACGGGTTCCTTGCCGCTTTAAATCTTGTCGGAAGGTCTTCAAGCAGGCTCCTCTCACCCACCCACCCAGGTGGTAAAACTCTCAGCTCCGCCCCAAGACGTCAGATCTAGCCCGCTGAAAGCCAGGTGGTGCGTCGAAGCCGGGGAGGTCGGGTGGGTCGTGTGGATGAACAACATATATCATTCCTGTATTTCTAGGGACATGGATATGTTGTTCATCCACACTATCTGGCAGACTCCTAGCAGTTCTCCGGGAGGAAGAAGGCAAGGCACACACCCCCTACTTAGGGAACAAAGACTGGAGAACAGAGGCCCCAAACCAGCATCCCGGCGTGACCCAAGGTCAATGTGGTAGGGGGTAAAATGGTATGTGTTGACTTCCAGGTAGGAGCCCTGCAGATATCCTGGATAGGGACATCCCTGGAAGCAGCCACCGATGCAGCAGAAGGGTGGGTAAAATGAGCACTTATCCCTCTGGGAGGCTCCATGCCTGCCCAGCTATAGCAGAGACCTATGCAGGAGGTGACCCACCCGCTCATCGTCTGCTTGGCTGCAGGTCTGCCAGGTGCGGCTTCAGCGTAGATGACAAACAGCTGGCGAACCTCTCCCGAACTTCAGCCTTATGCTCCCTGAGAAGGCGAGCGCTCAACTAGGGTCCAAAAGGAGCCTATATTCGGCCTCTAAGGTGTGACTGGGGTAGAACACCGGCAGAGTCAACACCTGGTTAAGGTGAAAACTCCGACACCACCTTCGGAAGGAACTTCGGGTGGGGCGCAGGACAACCTTGTCCCTGTGGAAGACCAGATAGGGAGACTCGAAGGAGCACCTGGAGCTCTCCCGTCCTCCTGGTTGACGTGGTAGCCACTGAGGAGGTGTTCTTCCACAACAGGTGGGAGAATTGCACCTGTGCATTGGTTCAAATGGCTTGCCCGAGAGCTAAGCCCATACCAGCAAAAGATCCCACAGAGGTGGAGATTCTCTCCAGGAAGGGGAGGCATGATCAAGGCCTTGGAAAAGCACCAGACCACCTTTCCTGCGCCACCGACTGCCTTCCGGCCCACGCCCGGAGGACAGAGGTGGCTGCCAGGAGCACCTAAAGGGTCATCGACTGAAGCCCTTACTGGAGAAGAAGAAGAAGAACGGACCACAGGTAGTCCGGAATGCTCGCCGAGGAACAGGAGAAGGGACCAGGCCCTATCCTGACACCAAATGGAGAACTCTTCCATTTGAAGGCGTAGCATTATTTGGTCGACTCCTGGCGGGACGCCTCAACAATGTCGAGGACCTTGCCGGAAGACCCAAGGCCTGGCAACTAGCTGCACTGGAACCAGGCCACCAGGTGCAGGGACTGAAGGTCCGGATGGAATACCTTCCCCTCATAACAGAGATCAGGTCCGGGTGGGCTGGAAGCCACCTCGGGAGCCTGGGGCTGAGACTGAGGAGAGCTGGATACCAGAGCTGGCGGAACCAGTCTGGGGCTACCAGAATCACCTGCGCCTAGTCCCTCCTCGCCTTGCCTGTAGGTCAAGGGAAATGGGGGAAAGGTGTAGAACAGGCCCGGGGTCCGCGGCCTCAAAGGCATCCCCTACAGCGAGCCCTGCTGAGGTGGCGGGCATGAAACAGTCTCAGCTTCGCATTCTCCCTGGAGGGAAAAAGGTCCACCCGAGGCATGACCCAGTGGGAGAAAGATCTTGTGCTACTTCTGGCAGGGGAGACCACTCGTGAGGCACAGCCCTTATCCGGCTTAGGGCATCAGCCAGGGCATTGGAGGCTCCTGCCGCCGAAAAGGCTAGGAACCGCCTCCAGGCTGCGCACAAGACCATATGCGGAGAACCTCCTTACCTAACGGTAAGGGGCATGTCCAGCCCTGATGGGTCAGGTAGCACATGGTCATGGTATTGTCCGCCTGGACCTGAACCACTTGACCCCGTACAAACGGAGCAAAAGCGGTGCAAGCTAAGCGGACCGCATGAAGCTCCAGCAGGTTGAAAAGGCATCGGGACCCCGGGGGGGGGGGGGACCAGAGGCAGTGCACTCACGCTCCCCTGATGAGCACCCAACCCATCAGAGATGCATGGTGAAAGAAGACCATCGACTCGGGCGGGGCGAGCGGGATGCCCTCCTGCAGATGTGCTGGAACAGTCCGCCATTGGAGAGTGTTCCACATCCCTGGAGTTACTGACACGTGCTGGTCAAAGGATCGCGGCGCTGTGACCACCGGCTAGCCCAGCCCCTTGAAGAGGATGCATGTACCAATAGGCCCAGCGGACCACACTGGCGGGCACTCCACGAGCCCAAGGAGGCGCAGGAGTCCCGGGCAGAGGCGCGGTGCACCCAATCGGACATGATTAGAGTAAAGGAGGAAGAACGGCCCTGTCCGCCGGGGAGCGAGCTCTGGCTACGAAGAGTCTGAGCTCTGTCCCGGACGAAAGGGTCACCCGCTGGCACGAGTTCTGACTCTGTTCCGTTGGAGAGGAGACCAGTCTGAGAGCAACCTAGAGGGCCCGAACACGGGACCGCTCCACCTCCGCTCTGGAGGGGTTGTAGTCAGCCCGCCATCTGGGTAGGAGTACCCCCGGACCCTTCGGCACCGCAGGAATGCTGCTGGGAGAGGCTGAAGGGTATGGCCTGGAACTCGTAAAGAGGTCCCCCCGCTCTGAAGCGGAGAGATCTCCAAAGAAACGGATGGATCGAAATTTGAAGAATACGTCCTGGAGGTCCAGGGAACAGAGCCACCCACCTCGTTCCAAGGATGGGTTATCTGAGTCAGAGTGGTCATCCAGAAGGACTGAGACCTTAAGAAGTTGTTCAGGTCATGTGGGTTGAGAATGGGGAGCCAGCCCTCCGTTAGTTTGGGGACCAGGAAAAACCTAGACACAAACCCCTAGTCCGGAGAAGGATCCTCACTTTCCTGATCACCTCTATTTAGAGGAGCAGGGTAATGTCGGCTCGGTGGGCCGACAGCGAAGCTGCGGACCCCGCAGCCCCCCGAGGGGCAACGGCTCAAAGGGGTGGGGCCTGCTTGAACTCCAGAAGCAGGACCTTTCCTAGCATCTCCAACACCCAGTGGTCTGCGGTGATAGCGGACCAGGCGGAGGAAGTGGTGAAGCCATCCCCCCCATGGGGGAACCCGGGTAGGGGTGACGAGGCCAGGGGCGGCGCCCTGCAGCCAGTCACTGAGCAGGCTTGGAGGAGGGACTGGCCGAGGGAGCTCCTGAGCCTTTACCTCCTTGCTTCCGTTTAGAGGAAGCCGCTGGCTTGGGGTCAGGATGCCCAGCGCAAGCCTGGTGGCCCTCACACTGGTGTTGATAGGCCCGTCGTGCTGCAGGGGCCGAAGGACAAAGGGGCTTATGCAAAGGTTGCCGGCGGCCCTTGTCCCTCTGGGCAGGGGTGACCGAGTCCAGAGTGGCATTGGACTTCTCGGACCCCTGGAGGTGTCCCTCCACTCCAGGGCCAAAGAGGTCAGTCCCCAAGAAGGGGATGTCCGCCAACTTGTGCTGGGTATCCGACGAGAAGGTGGATATCCTCAGCCATGCCCTGTGGCGCATGGCCACCGCGGCCGCTACTGACCTGGCACAGGAGTCACCTATGTCCAGAGCAGTCTGAAGCTGCTGCTTCGCCACCGCCCTACCCTGGTCCCATATCCACTGGACCGTGACCCGCAGGTCGGCCGGGAGATGAGGAAGCACCTCATCCAGGGAGCCCAAGAGGGCGTGGACGAAATGTGCCATCAGTGCGGCTGAGCTGGCCTGTCGGAGGCCTAGGAAGGAAGCGGCGTAAACCTTGCGCCCGACATAGTTCATCCTTTTGGACTCCTTGTCAGGGGGCCTATCCACATCCCTAGCGTTCACCAAATGCTAGAAGATGTTATCGATAACTAACCCCTCGGCGGAAGGTTGCTCCGAAAAACAGGGCAAAGAACCGATAGGGACAGCATACTTCCTGGCCATCCCGGCCGAGGGCGCAGGACAGGAAGTAGGCCGCTGCCAAAGCTCCAAGGCTGGGCTGACAATGGCCTCAGCCACCGGGAAGGCCTCCAAGGGTGAACCCCCTCGGTCTAGGATCTCCATCAGGAGATAAAAGGCCCGCTTGGACACGGGTTCAAGCTGCATCCCGGTGAACTCTGAGATGAGCCTAAGCAGACCCAGGAAGGACGATGGACTGTCGTCCGAAGACCAGCCCAGGGAGGACTCCGGGCCCTCCCTCCTGGGGAACAGGGAGGAGTCATCGTCGGACTCCAAAGGGTCTGCAAAAAGCTGCCTCAGGCCTGAGCCTCTCCTCACCCGCCGAGGGTGGGCGGGAGTGAGGGAGACCGACAACCTGCGGGACAGGCCGAGACCCGACCGAGGTTCTACCACAATCGGTGGGGCAGCCAGATTTGGCCAAACAACTGGCCCAGAAATGGGCATCTCAACTGTAGCGAGCGGTTGCTTCGGCCGTTCAGGGGGCAGCTGCTTGATAGACGGGGAATGAATCGGAGTCGATTGATTCCCGGACAACAGCAACTGCTGCCACATAAACTCCTCGTAACGTCGACGCCACC
The DNA here is from genome assembly GCA_016271365.2 of Neoceratodus forsteri. Taxonomy (NCBI): domain Eukaryota; kingdom Metazoa; phylum Chordata; order Ceratodontiformes; family Ceratodontidae; genus Neoceratodus; species Neoceratodus forsteri. The sequence goes on from CM057453.1 coordinate 131,215,067, forward strand.
TGCGTCAAAGCCTCTCCTCATCCAAGCAGGAAGACGAGGAGGAACAGTGTTGCCACTTAACTCGGTACCCCGACCGAGACCGCCGAAGGTGGGAGTGGCTTGACCGAGATGAGGACCGAGACCGAGACCCATATCCTCGGCAAAACCGAGGGTGGGTCTGGGAAGGAGCGGGGGACACCCGCTCTTCCCTTGGCTCGGACATATTGACCGAGGACTGCCACCCCGGAGGCGCAGGCAGAACCTCGGCCTCCACCGGGGAAACCGGCGAAGGGTTGACAGCTCCGGTAGTAGACCGCCCGGGTGACGGGTCGAGGGAACACTCGACAACATTGACAGGAGTCTTGGCCGGCTGGCCTGACGGGGACACCGTGAAGACAACGGCCTGAGCTGCAACCTCGACTGAAGTCAAATATTGGCAGACCGGGAAGAGGAACTCTCCTGCTCCACAGCGACGATGATGGGACTTACCTCATGTAATCCCTGGACCTGGGCCAGAGGCAGGTCGATGGCCCCCTCCCTTTCGTGGAGAGGGACTGGCGAAGCTCCCTGAACGAAGCCCAATGACAGGAACTCAAAGAGAGCGGGATAAATGCCGCGACCGAGGAGGAGGGAGATGCAGTCTTGGCCGCCGCCTCCTCCAGGGAGGAAAAGTGATCGAGCTGCTCAGCTGAGACAGCCAACATGGACACCGCCCAATGAGAATCTATAGATTTTACTGGTGCGGAAAAATCCTCGGGGCGCTCAAGCCTAAATCGGCTACGATCCTCCAGAGCATTGGACGAAAGGGCGTGAGCACAGTTCGGTGAAACTTCATGTGGTCATGGTCCAAGTCGAGGCAGTATACGCACATGGAGTGCGGATCAGTCCTGGAGATGTTCAGCCCGTCAGGGCGCCTCTGAGAGCCAGGGAACAAATTGTCCATCGCAGCCACGAGGGAAAGAAGACCGAAGTTTGGAAAACTTCACAACTAAATTCAAACGAACCGAAGAACTAGGAACCAGTCGAAAAACGCAGAGCGCTAAGGAGAGAACCTGAGCTTCCAAGCCGTAAGGAAGATCTGGCGTCTTGGGGTGGAGCAGAGAGTTTTACCACCCGGGTGGGTGGGAGGAGCCAGCTTGAAGACCTTCCGGCAAAATTTAAAGCAGCAAGGAACCTGCCCAGATAGTGTGGATGAACAACATATCCATGTCCCTAGAAAGAGGTATTTTTTTTGCCACTGTGTGGGGATGCAAGAAGGTCCAACTCTGGATGACTCCATCTGTCAAACAGATATTCGGCAACTGAGGTCAGCAGTTCTCACTCGTGCATCCTGGACTGTGACCTGCTTAGCTTGTCTGCCAAAATGTTCTGGATGCCTGGAACATGTACTGCTGGCAGTGCCAAACTCTCATCATTTCCCCTGCATAGTGGTGAGAGTGAGTCACCCTTTGCTTATTGATGTAGTGCACCACACTGATATTGTCCATCTGTACTAGCAAAGGACCCAGGGACAGATGAGTCTGGAAGGCCAGTAGCCCATACAGAACAGCTTGCATTTCTAGAACATTTATGTGCAAGGTGCTCTCCACTGGGGTTCATGTATCCTGTATCTAATGGGAGCCCATGTGTGTATCCCAGCCCATCCCTGAGGTGTCTGTTAGAATCTGGTGAGGTGGCCTGCAAGCCACCCTTTAACAGATTGCTGGGCTCCACCCGCCATTTGAGCATTCTGTGAACAGAAGTGACTAGAACCCTTTGTTCTACATTATCTGTGAGCTAATCCCACTGGACTCTTAGGGTCTCCTGGGGTATCCTCATGTGCAGTCTGACCAAAGGTACTGTGACAAGGGCTGCTGCCATCAGGCCCAGAAGCTGAAAGAATATCATAGAAACATAGAATTTGATGGCAGATAAGGACCGCTTGGCCCACCCAGTCTGCCCAGTTCCTTACCTGATGGATAAGCTGCAGATTCTAGTTAATCAACAGCTTACTTCCTCCTGCTCCCCACTAGAATTGCCGTATGCCTGTCCCATGCATTCTTGAATTCTCCCACTGTTCCTGACTCCACAACCTCCTCAGGAAGGCTGTTTCATGCATCCACAACTCTCTGTGAAAAAATACTTTCTAACATTACCTCTGAGCCATCCCCCCTCTATCTTCAAATTGTGCCCCCTTGTTCTTGCACATCTCTTCTTCTGAAAGATGCTACCCTCTTGTATCTTGTTAATTCCCTTGAGATACTTGAAAGTTTCTATCATGTCCCCCTTTCCTCAAGGGTATACATATTAGCTACTTTAGTCTTTCCTCATACGTCTTCTGGTGCAGACCTTGACCATTTTGGTTGCCCTCCTCTGAACAGCCTCCGATCTGTCTATGTCTTTGCGGAGATGGGGTCTCCAGAATTGCACGCAGTACTCCAGATGGGGTCTCACTAACTGTCTGTAGAGAGGGATAATAACTTCCTGTTTTCTACTGTTGATGCCTCTCCCTATGCATCCCAGTATCCCCCCAGCCCTCCTTACTGCCTTCTCGCATTGCTAGCCCACCTTTAGGTCATCTGATATAATTACTCCCAGGTCTCTTTCAATTTTTGTTATTAACTCACCCCCATTGTGTACTCTTCCCCTGGGTTTTTGTTTCCCAGATGCATTACCTTGCACTTCTTTGCATTGAATCGGAGCTGCCACATATTTGACCATTCCTCCAACCTTGCCAAGTCCTTTTTCATTCTTTCCACTCCACCTTGTGTATCAACCCTGTTGCAGATCTTTGTGTCATCTGCAAAGAGGCATACCTTTCCTTCCAGGTGCTCTCCTATATCACTTATAAAGATATTAAAGAGGACTAGTCCCAGTACCGAACCCTACGGTACCCCGCTAGTTACCCTCCTTTCTTCACCGTGGACTCGGTTTACTATTACCCTTTGCATCCTGTTGTCCAGCCAGTTTTTTATCCAGGCTACCACCTTGGGGCCCACACCAAGGCTGGCTAACTTGTATATGCATCTTTTGTGTGAGACTGTGTCAGATGCCTTGCTAAAATCTAGGTAGGCCATATCCACAGCCCCTCCCTGGTCTACTACTTTGGTCACCCAGTCAAAGAAATCTATTAGAATCATCTGACATGACTTTCCCACTGTGAATCCATGCTGCCTTGTGTCCTGTGCCCCACTGGCCTCTAGGTACTCAACAATTCTTTCTTTCATAGATGATTCCATCATTTTCCCTACCACTGAGGTCAAAATAACAGGTCTGTAGTTTCCTGCCTCTGCTTTGCTCCCACTGTTGTGAAGTGGAATCACATTTGCCCTCCTCCAGTCCTCCGGTACCACCCCATCCTCCAATGATTTGTTAAAGAGAGTAGTCAGTGATGTTACTAGTTCTACCCTTAGTTCTTTTAGTATTCTTGGGTGAATCCCATCAGGCCCATTGCTTTGTCCACCCTCAGTTTCAAGAGTTCTTTCAAAACCCTTTCTTCTGTGAATGTACTGGTATCGACCCCCCTATTCAGAGTTTCTCCCTTGTTTGGTTTAGGCACCTCCCCCTCCTCATCTGTTGTTAACAATGAGCAGAAATATTCATTCAGGATCCCTGCTTTTTCACTGTCCCCCTCTGCCCACATTCCCTCCCCTTTATTAAGTCTCTGTATCCCTCCCTTGGTCTTTCTTCGCTCCCTAATGTACCTATAAAAGGTTTTATCCCCCTTCTTAACAGAGTTGGCTATCTTTTCCTCAGTTTGTGCCTTTGCTATTCTGACTGCCTTCCCTGCCTCCTTCTGCTTTTAACTGATAAAGTTCTCTGTCCTGCTCCTTCTGTGTTTCCTTATATTTCCTGAATGCTATCCTTTTCTCCTTAACCGTCCCTGCCACCTCTTTTGAGAACCACAGTGTTTTTTTCCTTCGTTTTGTTTTAGTGATTTGCTTCACACAAAGGCTTGTTGCCTCTGCAATGGCTGTTTTGATTATTCCACATTGTTCCTCTACCCCTCCTTCTTGCCCATTTGCTAGTGCTTTTCTGAGGCACTCTCTCATTTTCCCAAAGTCAGCCTTCCTAAAGTCCAATACTCTTGTTTTTGTATGGCTTGACTCTATGGCTGTGTTTATTATGAACCACACTGTTTGGCGGTCACTTGTTCCCAGATGGCTACCCACTTCTAAATCTGAGATCCTTTCTCTTTCCCCATTTGAGAGTACCAGGTCTAAGACTGCTCCCTCCTGAGTGGGTTCCAACACTAGCTGTCTGAGGCATGCCCCCTGTAGGGCATCAAGAATGACCCTGCTCTTGGATGTGCCTGCAGCAAAGGTACTCCAGTTAACATCTGGCATATTCAGGTCCCCCATCAACAATATCTCCCCTTTTTCTGCCATTTTAAGGATGCCTTCTATCATTTCCTTGTCCATTTCCTCCCCCTGAGATGGGATCTGTACACAACCCCATGCGGATTGTGATGCCATTTCCTGTCTCCAGGGTGACCCACAGTGACTCATCAACTTCCTGTTTACTCTTTAGTTCTGTTGCTTTAATCCCTTCCCTTATATAGAGAGCTACTCCTCCTCCTCCTCTTACCCACCCTGTCCCTCCTGTAGACTGTGTATCCTGGTATGTTGACTTCCCACTCATGGTTCTCTGTGTACCATGTTTCATTGACTGCCACAATATCCAGGCAGCCCTCTTCCATCAAGGGCACTAGTTCAGGGAGCTTGTTGCACAGACTGCGAGCAATGGTACTCATCACCTTCCATTTATATTTTATGACCTTACCCCTTTTAGCCCCATCCCTATCCTTAACACCTTTTTCTGCATTTATCCCTGTCCTGCTCCCTACTGACCTCTCTATCTACTGTGCTTTGTGGGGGGAGGCTGTGATTTCCCTGCTCCTTTTCAGTGCCTCTCCCCCTTGGCTAATTTAAATGCTTGCCAATGAAGCATTTAAACCTGTCACCTAGGATTCTGGATCCCCCCTGGACAAATGCAGACCATCGCACCAGCATATGCCTGCATCCCTCCAGGTGGCTCCCCAGTCCCCAATGAAGCCAAAACCCTGAGCTCCACACCAGTTTTTCAACCATTCATTGAATCCCATGTTGCGGAATACCCTAGCATCATCCTTGCCATAGACAGGCAGCACCTCCGAGAAGGATACCGTATATGTTACTTGTCTAAGGCCCCTCCCCAACTCCTCAAACTCCTTTTGCACCGCTCTGATCCCATTTACAGCCAGGTCATTTGTCCCTAGGTGGACAATGACATCCAGCTCCCTCCCTCGTGCAGCTGCTCCTATGATCCTGAGGATACGCTTCCTGTCCCTACAAGCCATGGCGCCAGGCAGGCACCTTACCTCCCTATCCCCTTCCTCCCCCACATCTACCCCCCCAATGACTGAGTCCCCCACCAGGAGTTATTTCCTTCCCCTGTGGGGTCTCATGCCACCCTCCGGTGGGTCTCCTTTGTGGCGGTTCCCAGCATCCTCCTTGGTCTCCACTGCAGGTGCCTCCATAGAGGAACCACTCTTTGCCAGAACAGCATATGAACTGTGGAGAGCTACAACTGGAGGGATGCACCTCTGTTCCACCACCCTCTCCCTCCCTGAGCCCACCTTGGTCCACCTGCTCCTCCTTCTTGGCAACTTCTGAGGTAACGGTGGTGACCCTGGTGGTCCCTGGGTGGGGGAAGAGGTTTCACGAATCCTAGCCAGGTCAGCCTGGAGACGGGCAACCTCCTCCCTCAGACCAGAGAGGTGCCTGCAAACAGGGCAGCATCGCAGCCTCCAGAATGTCTCCCGGAACACTGCTGCTCCACAGCCATTGCACTGCAACACTCCCATCTTGACTTATTTTGTGTCCCCTCTCCTGTTGCTTTGTATGCTTATTGTCTCCTCCCTCTATGTATTTTTACACTTACTTTCCTACTGCCTATGTGCTCTTATATCCTGGCTGAAACATACTGCTATCATGTATCAGCACTGCCTGAGCAATCAGGCATTGGGCCCTGTCCAGGGGCAGAAAGGCTGAGTGCTGAGCTGTGTCCAAGACTGCTCCTATATACTGCAGGTGTTGATAAGGCGTCAACACTGATTTGGGCGTACTGACAGTAACCCCCAGAGCATCAAATATCTGCCTGCTTCAAGCCAATGTGTGCAGGAGCTGATACTTGGAGCTGGCTTTCAACAGTCAGTTGTCCATTGAGGAACCATCCTATGAGGAACTGTCCTATGAAGACAGGTTGAAGGAACTGAACATGTACTCCCTGGAGGAGAGGAGGGAGAGAGGGGATATGATAGAGACATACAAGTATCTTACAGGGAGGAACAGGGTGCAGGAATACACTATTTTTAAGCGAAAAAGATGTTCCAGGACTAGAGGGCATGGGATGAAGTTGGAGGGAGGACGATTCAGAGGAAACGTGAGGAAGAATTTCTTCACAGAACGGTGGTGGACAAGTGGAACACCCTGCCAGAGGAAGTGGTGGGGGCTAAAACAATCACGGGATTTAAGAATGCATGGGATAGACATAAAGGAATTCTGGAGGTCAGGGGTAAGGGGCAACAGACTTCTAGGAAAACATAAACTGAACTTACAATCTCAAATGGGCAGACTGGGTGGGCCACAGGCCCTTATCTGCCGACACTGTCTATGTATCTGTGTATCTACGTCCAGATAGGAAAAGATGTAGAGGCCTTCCCTGCGAAGGGCTGCTGCTACCACTGCCAAGCATTTGGTAAAGACCCGTGGCACAGTGATCAAAACAAAGGGCAACATTCTGAATTGGTAAAGCTCCCCCTGGAACAGGTACCTCAAGTATTTTCTGTGAGGCTTGCAATTTTTGATATGAAGGTAAGCATCCTTCATGTCAAGGAAACAGATCCAATCCCCTGTCTGCAGCAGTTTGAGAAGGCCTTGCAGAGTGATCATTCTGAACTTTCTGTACTCTATGAAGATGTTCAGGTCCCTGAGATCTAGAATAAGCTGCGGTCTCCTGTCCACTTCAGGACTAGGCGGTACAGAGAGTGGATCCCCGTGTTTGTTTGTTTGAAGGGCACAAGTTCTATGGCCTCGTTTCGAAGCAAAGCCTGAATTTCCTCCAGGAGCAGAGGAAGGTGTTCTGGAGGATAGTGAGTTGGCAATGGTGGATGATCTGGAGGTGTGTCTAAAAGTTCCAGAGCATGTCCTTGTGCTATGATTTCTAGAACCCAGGCATCTGTAGTCACCGCCTTCTAGAGTTAAGTGAAGGGAGATGTCAACCTCCTACAACCACCCTTGGAGGTAATGGTGGTTGGAAGGTGTACAAGGAGTTAGGTGGAGATGATTGTAACAGCTGCTCCTGTGCCACCACCTCTAGGGTCTTCTGAATTTGCACCTGGGGTGGTGCCTGGGCCGGGCAAGGCTCCTGCTCCCTTGCCCCTAATCTGCTGCCTGGTGGCTGGATGGTGCCTGGCACCAACTGGGTGAAAAGGTACCCTGTGCCTACCCCTTGGTTGGGTATAGTAGAGGGAGTGCATGGACTTTAGGGTCCTGCCTGAGGCCTGAAGGTTAGAAAGAATGTCTCAGATGTCAGAGCCAAATAGTTTATGTCTTCTAAAAGGGATATTGAGAACAGGCTGTTGCATGTCATTCTCAAACTCACCCTGAGCCATAAGCACCTCCTTAGACAGATGCCCAGCCCTGGCAGAAGCATCTGAAACATTATAAGACATGTGAAACAAATGCTTGCCCACATTGGCCCCACCAGTGAGAGCCTTAAGGAGCTCTTGTTTGGGGATGCCCTCCGGGAAGGTTTGTGCAACTGCCTTGGCCTTTCTCTAGAGAGTGTTCTGGTACTTAATCTTGTGGGCCTGCTAGTTAGCAATCGGAAGACCCAATGAAGAGGAGGCAAAGGTCCTTTTGCTTAACACAGCCAACCTCCTGGACTCTATCAGAAGGAAGGGAGCTCAGGTGCTTAGGTGCCCTTGACCTATCCAGTGCATCATTAATAACAGAGTCCGCATCAGGCTGGGTGGCAAATGAGTCATGTACATTTTATCTGCCTTCCTTGGTATGGCTGGGATAACATTTGGCCTGTACCAGATAGCAAAGGTGGCATCCTCCAGCACAGGGAGGAGAGATGGTATCACAATAGGAGGAGAATCAGGCAACTCCAGGAAGGCTACTACATTTTTCTTTGTTGTGTCCTGCACCTCTGGGTCAAAACCCATGGTAGCCTGTAACTGCTTCATCAGGGTGAGGAAAGCTGGGTCCTTTGGTGGGGACCTTGGAGTGTGTACCAGAGAGTCCTCACTACAGGTGGACACTGCAGAGTTGGTGCCCCTTTCATAGTGGCTCTCAGTATAGTACTCAGGCTCTTCCTCATCATCCTTCATTATTAAGTCAGGATTATATTCAAAATTATTGTCAAGTGAGTTGATTGGCACTAGAGAGCACACTGGCAATATCGGCAGTGCCCAAGGATGGGGCCGAGGCAAGGCTCTACTTTGTGTCATCATGGGAGGATTAGCAGGAGTCCCTGTCGACGGACCCCTTGGGATAAGGGAAGGAGGTAGTAGGTGTCTGAGCATATCTTTGAATGATGACAGAACTGCCTGAATGTTGGCACCCGTGTGGTTAATGGGTGCACTGGTAGTAGTCGACTGGGGGGGGGGGCCGGATCCCCAACATTGGTGGCGGCAATCCAACCATACTAAGCCTGGTAGTGCCTGCACCACACCCAACCCTGCAGTTGTGTCGATGGTTGGGGGGGTGAGGGGGTGAGTGGGTCGCCACTGTACTGGTGTATGTCGCAGAGGGGGTCATACCTGCTGTATGGAGAGGCGACCTGGAGTGTACCAGGGATGTTTTCTCCTTCACCTTATCCTGGTGCTTATGTTTGTAGCTCCCTAACTACTTGTTCCCGGGTTTTGAGGACTGGACTGGGAAGAGTGGGCCGGCAATGTGTTGGTGCTCTTCTGCTGGAGCTCCTTCTCCATGTGGACTACATGTTGTTTCAGAATATGTTTTTCTAGGGCCCCTTTTCGGCATTGCCTCGTGGAAGAATTGAACCCCCTGCAGATCAAGCAGGCTTTCACATTGTGGTCCGGGCCTAGGAAATGGATACAGGTGTTGTGGGAGCCACTGTGGTTGATCTTCTCACTGCAGTCACAGTACCAGAAACATTTTGATGGTTCCTTTGACGACATACAGGTTGTCGAAAATCACTTGTAAAAGTGATTACTCTTCTTTAGAGAAAAATGTAAAACGACCGCTATTGCAGCAGCATTTCTGTTAGCGGTCCAACAAGCATGGTCAGTGGCAGGAAAAGAACTTAGAAGAGGAGGGGCCACCCATGTTTATGCAGCAGCTGACATTGTCGTGGGCAGCCCCTGGTGGACTGCTTGCAAAAGTTACCAATGTGGTCCTAGTGCCTGGTGGCTTATAGTTCCATAGGTGTGGCGTGATGAATGCGATATCCTCGAAGAAGAGCTAGAGACTTTACTAAAGTACGGGGCACTACACTATGGAGATCAACAAGTTCATCTATTTCCAGACATCAGTTTCTCAACACAACAGCGAAGGAAAATGTTCAATGCAGTACGGAGATTTATCAAACTGAACATTCAATCTTTTTTTATGCTGTCTGCAAAACTTCAGATTAACTTCAGGGACAAAACATAGTACACCTACACCAACCCAGCAGAAGCAGAACAGCTGTTAGAAAAGATCTCAAAGGAACAGGAGGAGATACAAGAGTCTGATGACTGTAGACTGAGAAGTGGGGGGTAGATGGTTTCTGCCGCCACCCCTGGTTTAAATCAGGGATGTGAACTTTCAAAACTACAGAGACAGACTAGAGTTGTCGTGTAATGTGTTGCAAGTTTTGAAATCACTTTACAGGAGCTAGGAAATGATTACCTGATGTTCTTCAGTTTTTACAGGTTGAATAAATCATAAATATCAATTAATGGCCTCTGTGTGTCTTTGTTATGGAATACGTTGTTAGAAAAACATTGGTATGCTCCCTTCAATTTTTGCAATGCTGATCAGCTCGGCAGACTTTTTTGTAAAGGGAGTCAGTGCATGTCAAGCTTTGAAATGTCCATGTCACGACTCCCAAGTCATCATGCAGTTAACTGTAGCATGTGGCTGATGCGCACATTTGACTCTTTGGTGCCACACTCCTTTATGTGAATAAATACCCCACGACTGAAACAATCACCCCATGTTTGGTGACCAGCTCAGCCCCCTCTTCACTCCTCGACTGGTCACCTTACAGCCCAAATGCAAGGACTATTTATCACAAATAAACTAGTTTGTGAAATAATTGAAAAGCTGAACTATTGTGAGTTATTCCTTGGTGTCTAGCGAGTCCTGAGCCCCCCCCAACCCTATCTTCTTGCTCTGTATTTTTTTTTCAAATAAATTAGAAACTGACACGTAACACACACAAATGTTGGGAGCCTGCCTTCTTCTGCCACAGCCTTGGGGCATAAAGCCAGTATCAGCCCCCCCACCACCACAAGTTTCCTTCATTTCCTACATTCGTCTCTCTCCCAGCTCTTTCATGGACTGTCTGACACCAGGTCCAGAAAGCCGGGCAGAACAGTATCAGTTTGTGGCGCTTCAAGCAACAAGACCTGCAAGCCACCCATACTTCTTTATTTTCTCAGCGCTGATTGTTCCCATGATGTGCGGTGATAGGCCGCTCCAGTTCTTCACACTATAAGCAGCTACTGCCTCTGGTACTGCAGGATCACCTCAGAAATGTGGGTGGCAGTTGTTTTAGATATTCCCCAATAAATGTTCGGTGACTGGCACAGCCTTCCTCTCACCTCCTCAGCTAGCCGCCGACTGACAAATGTGAACTACAGAACAGAAAGCGCAGTTTACATTGGTCATTTGGTAGCCAGATGGGGAGCTGCAAGAAGGGCTATGCCAGTCACCGAACATTTATTGGGGAATACGTCTATAACAACCCACACCTCACATTTCTGAGGCAATCCTGCATTGCCGGAGCTGCTTATGTGATCCCCCAACCCCCGCTGAGGGTTTTGGGAGGGGTGTGAAGAAGTGGAGGGGCTCACTGACCACCTATAATGAGGGTGATTGGTGCTAAGAAAATGTTTACTGCTCCTTATATGTGCTCCCCGCCCTGTTGCTGACTTATTTGTGGGGACAGAGGCACACGAAGTACGGGTAGCTTGCAGGTCACTTTGCATGAAGCGTCTTGAACTGATACTCCCCCTCCCAGCTTCCCGGACCTGGTATCAGACAGTGTATGATAAGGCTGGGAGAGAGAAGAATGCAGGTGGCTCAATCAAATGATGGAACCTCAGTGGGGGCCGATGCTGGCATTATGCCCCATGGCAGTGGCACAGGAAGGTAGGCTCTCGACATGGGGGGTGGTACATGTAAGTTCCTAATTTATTTGAAAAAATACAAAGCAAGAGGGTAGAGTGGTGGGTCGGGACCCACTGGAAACCAGGGAAGAACTGAAAATAGTTGTGATTTTCAATTATTTCACAAACTTTCTTATTTGAGACAAACAGTAGTCTTTCTACTTGGGCTGTAAGGCATCTGGTCGAGGTGTAAACAGAGGGCTAGCCAGTTGCCAAAAGATGGGGTGACTGTTTCAGTTGTGGGGTATTTACTCACATAAAGGAGTGTGGCACCAAGGAGTCTAATGTGTCCAGCAGCCACACTCTACAGTTAACTGCATAAAGACTTCAGAGTCATTGACATGGGCATTTGAAAGCTTGACATGTGCCAACACCAGATACAAAAAAAGACAGGCTGGTTGGCATTTTAAAAACTGACTACCATAAAGAGAGTTTTTTTTTACAATTTATGCCATAAAAAAAAAAGACACACAGAGGCCACTGTTGGATACTTATGGATTATTTAAAGGGGAAATGTCATCAACAGGATTTCTTAATGTCCGAAAGCCCATAAGAAGCTAATTTGATTGAGCTATTGTGTTGATCAGTGAATCTTTGAAGTCTGGAGTTATTCAAATGTAAATCACCCTGTAATTAAGGGCTGGTGGCAGCCATATGTTTTGGGCTCCTGACAGGAAATGATGTCACCAAGGGTCTAGGTTCTCCTTTGACTGTATTTAATGCAACAGATTAAATAGGAAATAAACTGTTTTAGTAAGTGTGTTTTAAGGTGTTATTACAACACTTCCTACATCTATAATGATTGTTTTGTATGTGCATTGAAACTAGTGAGTTATCACCTTTACATTTCAAACAGTTAGTAAAAAATAATCCATCTTCAGAATTGCTTTAATCTCTAGGCTATACTGCCAGTGTCAGCTGATCATCAAAAATGGCATCTCAAGGCTGGCACTGTGGTGCCAACAGATAGTGGGGCCCCATATCAGGATTTCTAAATCTTGGCTGTGTTCATGTTAGTAGAGGTTTGTAGCTCAGTGCCGTTAAGCACTGTGCTATACTGCTTCCTAATAATCCAACAGAATTCTGGCATTGTTACGGTAGAAAATCCCATTCCATCCAAAGTATTTCAGTAAGAAACTGTTATAATTGTAACTTCATCAAAAGAAGTAAAATACTCTCTATTAGCGTGTGGCGGTGATACAGAGGGACTATGGTGCCAGAACCTTATCTCAGGCTATGCTGGTGACCTGGGTTCAGGAATGATCTCTCGTCACCGGGAGCCAGCTCGGGAGGGTTGAGCAGGATCGAGCTGTGGCTCTCCCTTCAAAGGGTGGATGCCCACCATCGGAGTCCCGCTTCCCATTGGTAGTGGGCAGCGCAGGTGGTTGGAGCGGTGACACAAGTCTGGGAAGAGGCAGATGGGGCCACCGGATCCTGGCATGTGCATACACGCACATGTATGCCATGACTGGGGCCGGGGGGGGAGAGATGAGGGGAGGAAAAAAAATGAAAAATACCATAAATTACAAATGAAAAAAAAAATACTCTAATTAACATACTAACAGCCAGCAGAATAGGCCAAATGGTCTGCCTTGTCTGCTCGAAAGCCAGCAACCTAATGGCTGCTCGCCTTACCATCCCCCCCCAGCCCCCAAGAGGATCTTCATTTGTTTCAGTTTCCCCTTGTACCTGCCCCACCCCTTCTTGAAGCCCTCCACTGTACCCTCTTCCACCAGCCTCCCAGGCAGCGCATTCCATGGCTCCACCACCCTCTCAGTGAAAAAATGCTTCCTACGCTCTTCCCTGTAATTTCCCCCCTCCAACTTCCACTCATGGCCCCTGGTTGTTCACCCTTTCTTTAACCTAAACAGCTCCTTAGTTCCACTCCTGGTTATTCTTCTTACATACTTGAAAACCTCTATCATGTCACCCCTATCCCTCCTCTCCTCTAGTGAGTAAAGCTTAAGCTCTTCCAGTCTCTCCTCATAAGGCCTCCCCTCCATGCCCTGAATCATCCTGGTTGCTCTCCTCTGAACCCTCTCCAGCAGTACTATATCCTTCTTCAGATGAGGTCTCCAGAACTGTACACAGTACTCAAGCTGCGGCCTGACCAAGGCATTATATAGATGGAGGATCACCCCCTTCTTCTGGACTTAATACCCCGGCAATGCAGCCCAGTATCCTGTTTGCTTTGGCTGCTGTTCTTCTACAATGTTCAGAGTTGTTCATTTTGACGTCTACCACCACCCCTAAATCCCTTTCTCCCAATGTGGCTTGCAGTGTGACCCCCCCCCAGGGTGTATACATGGCCCGGGTTTTTTACCCCCAAATGAAGTACCTTACACTTCCCGGCATTACATTTCAGTCCCCACCTCCCTGACCACCCCTCCAGGGTATCCAGCTCCCCCTGGACTGTCTCCCTCCCTTCTACACAATCCACCAGTGCTCCCAGTTTTGAATTATCCACAAAGAGACTCAACCTATTTTTGACCCCCCTTCCCTATTTCCGAGACGTAGGCATTGAACAAGAGTGGCCCCAATACTGAACCTTGAGGGACCCCACTGATTACCGGTGATAATTTTTTACATACAGATAGAGATACTTTTTTCTCCAGTTATAACCTCCCAGTCAATATCTGTGGTTACAACCAGGAGGTTGTAATCAACACCTGTCAATCAAGCATCACCACAAAAAGCTAACTGACACGTAGTTTCACTGTGGGCGGGCTGAACATCTTGCCCAACATGGTAGCTCCGTTACCAAGCACAGGTACCAGCACTCAAGCTTTGCCATACTGTATGCTGTTAAGACAAGTACGATTTTAAATATTTTTAAATATCTAACTAGTTGATCCTGCCCTGAAAACGAAAAAAATTAATCTGGTTGATCCTGCAGCTCATATCCTTAGCCTATGCAGCAATGTTGATGGACCACAACTTTCCAGAATGTTACCACCACTGTAATGTAAAGAAAAAAGAAAAGGAAAAAAAACCAAAAGGGAGAGACAGGCTGTGTGTCTGACAGAAGTGCTGCACTAACTGGACTGTGCTGAAAGGGAAAAAATATCACCTTTCATTAAACAAAATAGTGTGCGTGTGTGTGTAAAAACTAGAATTTTACACACACACTCGGTGGGCGATGCTTTTACAAACCCCTCGGGGTTTATGTTGCATCCCACACCTCGGGTTTGTGTAAAATTCTGGTTACGCACACCCACCCATATATTATTCTATATTTTAATAATGCATTTCGGGTTATGTAGGTTTTTAATAATGTTCATTTATGTATTTTTGCCATTAATAAACAAGTAATGTTGTCCTATTTATTTCTTTTCAAGTTAAATCTGGATAGAAATAGTATATTTTCAGAATCTTAACACATGCTCAAAACCCATTCTGATGGCTTAACAAAGCTTTTTCACAGCTGTACTGCCAGCTGATAATCAAAAGCTACACATTTCAAGGCTGGCCCCATGATGCCAGGCCAGTAGGTACATAGCCACATTTGCATCTTGTAGACCGGAGTTCACACCTGAAATTGTAAGAGAAAAGGCTGCAAGAGAGGGAATGGAAAAAGACCAAAGTTGGTGCTGTGGCAGTCCCAGAAATCTGTACTGACGTGAACACAGCCAGGGTTTAGAAATCCTGATATGGGGCCTCCATACCTTTTGGCACCACAGAGCCAGCCTTGAGATGTGTAGTTTTGATAATCAGCTGGCACTGGCAGCATAGCCTAGAGATTAAACCAATTCTGAAGATGGATTATTTTTACTAACAGTTTGAAGTGTAAAGGTGATAACTCAATATTTTCAATGCACATACAAAACAATGATAGATGTAGAATGTGTTGTAATAACACCTTAAAACACATTTAATAAAACAGTCAATTTCCTTTTTAACCTATTGGATTAAATACAGTCAAAGGAGGACCCAGACCTTCGGTAACATCATTTCCTGTCAGGAGCCCAAACTATATGGCTGCCACCAGTCGTTAATTACAGGGTGATTTACATATGAATAACTCTGGACTGCAAAGATTCACAGATCAACACAATGGCTCAATCAAATCAGCTTTTTATGGGCTTTCAGACATTAAGAAATCCTGCTGATGACTCTTCCCTTTTAATTGATGATAACATCAGGAAATCATCTCCTTTGAAGGAGTTTGGAGAAGTGTGGGAAAAAAAAGCGGGTCATTTGAATTAATGGGGATATATGTCTGATGGTCTCTTACAACATACTGGTGATTCTCACCATGCGACTAAGGATCCTGCAGCTGGCCCACAACACGCTCAGCACTTTGCTCTCTCCCTCTCTCTCTGCCTCCGCTCATGTTCTGACTACTGTATTTCACTCATACAGTGAAGCGCAGCTGAATAAAGATGACAAACTGGGGTATGGCTTATTTCTTGACATGGTTACAAAGTTCGGAGTTTTTTTTTTTAGTCACAAAGTTTAATATTAACTGGGGGAGATGGGTGAAGGATAAAATGTGTGGAGCACTGATTATTCTAAACTTTAAGTATTTCCTCCCAACAGTAATTTCTGGACTATCTAAGGCTGCCAGGACTCTAATGGGTCCTAAAACGTTTTGCCGGACTTGCTCCTCTGTAGTGTTGCTTTCTTTTTAACAAGTGTTATAAACTTATAGATATTATGACCAATGTGCTATCAGAGCCCTGTTCATGGCTTAGGTTCAAGCAATCTCATTTAGGTAGAAGACTTGATTTGCTGGCCAAGGCACCTAGTTTCACCTGAGCTCTTTCCTTCTAAGATTGCTTGAAAGGACAGAGCAGAAAACCTTACCAGAGCAAGGGAAAAGGATTAAGACTTCTTTTGGCTAAGCAGATTTACTGTGTGTTGTTATTTTTATTTTGTACTCACAGGGATTGCTTCTGTTTGTTGCTATCATTTCATTGCTTTATTTTTCTCTGATTCAAGTTGTTGTTGCTGGTATACCTTCTTCTGCATTATTACAAGGTGTGTCTACAGGTGTGTGCTAACAGATTACTGCTGTAATTTTCTGATTCAAATTGTCTTTTGCAAGGTACATCTTCTGTTACTGTTTTATTTTTCTCTGTAGCAAAGTGTTTTTTACAGGGTATATCTTCTCTGAAATTATTACAAGTGGTGCTTTACAGGTTTAACAGTTTTATCTAACATTAGGATAAACTTTATGGGTTACTGCATTTGTTGTTGACTGATTGTTTCTGCTCTTACCTCCTTGTTCTTTCACCCGTGGTTCTTTTTCGGCAGGGGAAGGGCCCAGCCACCCACCCCCATCCCCAACCACAGCACACTACACTCCTTTTATAGGGTACCACAGTTGTGACATTTCCTGTGGCAAAGCAGGAAGGGGCAGATCAGTGGGGCATCCACCAGGTGAGCTCATTTACAGGAGCACTAGTAATTTAACTTGTTATAACAAGTTATATGAAAACAAAACACAAAATCAAACCATTACTTGCATTTTCTTCCTTCTAATTACTCTGACCAGGTTATAAACCCAGCAACTTATCTGGAATGGATATCATTAACTGCAGGTACCGTGGAACACTTTTCAGGACAGTCTTACAGGATTTAGGACACTGTCCTACATGCTAGGCCATTGAAGATCTTAGGGCTCAGCTCCGGGCAGCATGGGCAGAGATTGTGCGCCTCACATTTCATACTCAAGAGGAAATGCATTATAAGAACCACCGCCATTTCCCCAGCATCCAACAGAAGAACCTTGACCGCAGAGGGTAATTGGTCCAGGAGGTTGACAGGTGGTTAGGAGGGGCAAATCGGGTGCCCCATCACTCTGTATTCTCCAACATATTACCTCCAAAAACCATATAAACACTACAAACAGGTACATGCCTCTATCTCCGAAATCAAACAAAGGGGCAGAGGACACTGCAGAGCAGGACACTGCAGCACAGGACCTAGCACAACAAAACTTGCCCAAATCAGGAACCAAAACAAAAAAAGCAAAAAGGAAATCCCAAAACTTCTGATCATAGGAGACTCCATGATTCGGGGAGTTGATACCCATCTCCAGCCAGGGATAATGGTCAGATGTCTCCCAGGTACATCAGCATGGAGAGACACCGACCACATTGCTAAAATTGTTCACAAAGCAGGAGAAAACACTGACGTCCTGGTACACATAGTGACTAATGATCTCGCCAGCTGGTCAGTTGTGGAGACCAAGGAACATCTGACCAGGTTGGGTGACAAACTACCATCCATTTCGTCTGACATCTCCTTCTCTGAGATCCTGCCAGTCTGGGAGAGGGGGGCAGATGGATGGAAGGTCAGAGAAGGGAAGATAGGGGAGCTAAACAAGTGGCTCAAGGGCTGGTGCCAGGAAAAAGGACACAGATTTGTTGGGAACTGGCAACAGTTCTGGGAGCAAAAGTTCTTTAAATTTGTTGGACTACATCTGACTAAGGAGGGAGTCAGTGCATTGGGGCAGAAGTTTGACATCTTTGCAGAATATTTAAACTAGCAAATGTGGAGAGGGGTGCAGCACCCCATACATCGAATGGGAAGAACACCCCTCCCCCTCAGCTAGTGGTCTAACAGGGATTCAGCATGTTTGCAGTTCATTTGCATCACCAGGTAAGAAAAAAGGTCAGTCTCCCCATACGACGCACAGGGGAAATACCCAACCTCACCCAACAACTAACACACCGAAATCTGGCCAATAGAAAATCATGTACACAAATGCTCACAGCCTGGGAAATAAGATTCCAGACCTGCAAGCAATAATGTCAGAGGCTAAACTGGACATAGTAGCAATTAGTGAGACATTGGTTTACCAGTAACCACACCTGGGAGACTTCAGTACTTGGCTATGTACTGTTCAGAAGAGACCGAAGTGCAAAAGGTGGGGGGGGGGGAGTGACCCTGTATGTCAATGAAAATATTAAAGCTACAGAAATTCAGAATACATATAAGGAGCCAGAAGAACTGTGGGTCACCCTGGAAACAGGAAATGGGACAGCCCTAAGAACTGGGGTTGTCTAAAGGCCCCCAGACCAGGGGGAGGACACAGACATATTACTGTTAGAAGAGATACAAAACATGACAGCTAAAGAGGAGGTTCTGATAATGGGAGACTTCAATATGCCGGATACAGATTGGTCAATACCAGCAGAAACATCTGCCACAACTAGACACATGGTGGATTCCCTGCAGGGGGAGGGCCTCAAACAACTAGTACAACAACCCACAAGAGACAGGGCTATCCTAGATCTAGTACTGACTAACACAGAAGGGATCACAGATCTCCAGGTAGAAGATCACCTGGGGGCACTGACCATCACATGATATGGTTCAGTTTGGCCACTACCATCTAAATCATCCCATTCCAAGGCAAAAATATGGGACTTCAGAGGAGCTGACTTTGATAAGATGGCCAACAGAGTTAAGCTAGCCCTGGCAAAAAGAAACACAGGTGAGGCGGCACAGGCAAAGTGGGCAAGCATTAAGGATGCAATACTTGAAGCAACATCCCATTGTGTTAGACAGAAAAGGAAGTGCAAAAGAAGAAGGAAGCCACTTTGGTTCTCAAATACAGTAGCAGAAAAGGTCAGCGCCAAAAGGCTGGCCTTCAGGAAATATAACGGAACACAGCGGGATGAAGATAGAAACATAGACTTTGACGGCAGATAAGGACTGCTAGGCCCATCTAGTCTGCCCATTTCCCTACCTACAGGATAGGCTGCAGATCCTATTTAACCAACAGCCTATATCTTCCTGCCCCCCACAAGAATTGCCTTATGTCTGTCCCATGCATTCTTGAATTCTCCCACAGTTTTAGACGCCACAACTTCCTCAGGAAGGCTGTTCCATGCATCCACTACCCTCTCTGTGAAATAATACTTCCTCACATTGCCCCTGAACCGCCCTCCTTCTATCTTTAAATTGTGTCACTTTGTTCTTGCAAGTCTCTTTTTCTGAAAGATGCTACCCTCTTGGATTTTGTTGATTCCACTGAGGTACTTGAAAGTTTCTATCATGTCCCCCCTCTCCCTTCTTTCCTCAAGGGTATACATATTAAGCTCCTTTAGTCTCTCCTCATATGGCTTCTCTTGCAGACCCTGCACCATTTTAGTTGCCCTCCTCTGGACTGCCTCTATCCTGTCTATGTCCTTGCAGAGATGGGGTCTCCAGAACTGGACACAGTATTCCAGATGGGGTCTCACCAACTGTCTGTACAGAGGATAACAACTTCCTGTTTTCTGCTGCTGATGCCTCTCCCTATACATCCCAGTATACCCCGGCCTCCCTACTGCCTTCTCACATTGCTTGCTAACCTTAAGGTCATCTGATATGATTACCCCAGGTCCCTTTCCTGTTTTGTTGTTGTTATTACCTCCCACCCATTGTGTATTCTTCCCCTGGGTTCTTGTTTCCCAGGTGCATTATTTTGCACTTTTTGCATTGAATCCTAGCTGCCATACGTCTGACCATTCCTCCAACCTTGCCTTAAGTCCCTTTTCATCCTTTCCACGCCTCCTTGTGTATCAACCCTGTTGCAGATCTTGTGTCATCTGCAAAAGGCATACTTTCCTTCCAGTCCCTCTGCAATGCCACTGATGAAGACATTAAAAAGGACTGGACCCAATACTGAACCCTGCGGTACCCCACTAGTAACCGCCCTTTCTTCAGAGTGGACTCCATTTACAATTACCTTCTGTGTCCTGTTGTCCAGCCAATGTTTTACCCAGGCTACCACCCTGTGACCCACTCCCAGGCTGGTTAATTTGACTAATAATCTTTTGTGTGGGACTGTGTCAAATGCCTTGCTAAAGTCTAGGTAGGCCATGTCCACAGCCCCTCCCTGGTCTACTACTTTGGTCACCCAGTCAAAGAAATCTATTAGATTCGTCTGACATGACCTTCCCGCTGTGAACCCATGCTGCCTTGGATCCTGTGCTTCACTGACCTCTAGGTACTCAACTATTCTTTCCTTCAGAAGTGACTCCATCACTTTCCCTACCACAGAGGTCAGACTGACAGGTCTGTAGTTTCCTGCCTCTGTCTTGGTCCCACTTTTGTGAAGGGAATCACATCCGCCTTCCTCCAGTCCTCTGGTACCACACCATCTTCCCATGATTTATTAAAAAGAGTAGCCAGTGGTTTCACTAGTTCCTTCCTTAATTCTTTTAGAATTCTGGGGTGAATTTCATCAGGACCCATTGCTTTGTCCACCTTCAGTTTTAGGAGTTCTTGCAGAACCCATTCTTCTGTGAAAGGACTGGGATCGACCCCCCTATCAAGAGTGCTTCTGTTAATTGGATTAGGCACTTCCCCCTCCTCTTTTGTGAATACTGTGCAGAAATATTCGTTCAGTATTCCTGCTTTTTCACTGTCCCCCTCTGCCCACCCACCGTTTATTCTATTCAGCCTCACTATCCCTCCCTTTGTCTTTCTACACTCGCTGATGTACCTATAAAAGGTTTTATCCCCCTTCTTAACTGAGTTGGTTTTCTTTTCCTCAGTTTGGGCCTTTGCTATTCTGACTTCCCTCCCTGCTTCTTTCTGCCTTAACTGGTACAGCTCTCTGTCCTGCTCCTTCTGTGTTTCCTTATACTTCTGGAATGCTATCTTTTTCTTCCTGACCTTTCACAGCCACCTCTCTTGAGAACCATAGTGGCTTTTTCTTTCGTTTTGATTTGTTTATTTGCTTCACACAAAGGCTTGTTGCCTCTGTGATGGCAGTTTTGATAATTCCCCATTGTTGCTCCACACCTCCTTCTAAGCCTGTTTGCTAGTGCTTTTCTGAGGCACTCTCCCATCTTGCCAAAGTCAGCCCTCCTAAAGTCCAGTACCCTCACTTTTGTAAGCTTGACTCTGTAGCTGAGTTTAACGTGAACCACACTGTTTGATGGTCACTTGTCCCAGATGGCAACCCACTTCTAGATCTGAGATCCTCTCACTGCCCTCGTTTGAGAGACGAGGTCTAAGATTGCTCCCTCACAGTGGGTTCGAAACTAGCTGTCTAATGCCTGCCACCTGTAGGGCATCAAGAATGGCCCTGCTCTTGGATGTGTCGCTGCAGCAAATGTGCTCCAGTTAACATCTGGCATATTCAGGTCTCCATCAACAGTATCTCCCTTTCTCTGCCATTCTAAGAATGCCTTCCATCATATCCTTGTCCATTCCTTCCCCTTACATGGGGGTCTGTACACAACCCTGTGCGGATTGTGGTGCCTTTCCAGTCTCCAAGGTGACCCACAGTGCCTCCTCTCCTCCTGTTTACTCTTTGTTCAGTTGCTTTTATCCTTCCTTTACATAGAGAGCTACTCCCTCCCCCTTCTCCCCTGCCTGTCTCTCCTGTAGGTTATGTACCCTGGTATGTTAACATCCCAGTCATGGTTCTCTGTGTACCATGTTTCTGTGACTGCTCGATATCCCTACGATAGGGAGGCATACCAAACTTCCCTAAGGGAAGCAGGGAAGGCAGTAAGGCAGGCAAAGTCCCAAACTGAGGAAACACTAGCATGAACAGTAATAGAAGGTGACAAGACTTTCTATAGATATATTAGTGAAAGGAAAAAGTCCAGAGGGGGCACTGCTAAGCTCAAAGGAGAAAAGGGGAATGTGAGGAGGAGGAGGAGGAGGATCCTGTAAAAGCATCTATCCTAAATAGATACTTTTGCTCAGTATTTAATGAAGAGAAGGTAGGGCAGGGCCCACAGCTCAGCACCATGGACAAAGGGGGGAGGGAGGTGAGCACTACTCCCTTCACAAAAGAAAGGGTCCTACAAGAGCTCGCTAAGCTCAGAGTGGACAAGGCAATGGGACCTGATGGCATACATCCCAGGGTACTTAAGGAGCTAAGGGTGGAACTAGCAGAGCCATTAGCAGAACTGTTTAGTGAGTCTCTGCGCACAGGAGAGGTCCCAGAAGACTGGAGAAGGACTCATGTGATCCCGCTCCATAAGAGTGGTAGCAGGGAGGAGGAAGGGAACTACAGACCAGTCAGTCTTACCTCAGTAGTGGGCAAGATTATGGAGGCACTCCTTAAGGAAAGGATAGTGCAACACCTGAATCCATAGGGGCACAGGATCCAAGACAGCATGGGTTTACAAAAGGAAGGTCCTGTCAAACTAATCTCATAGATTTCTTTGACTGGGTAACCAGAGTGGTGGACCAAGGGGAGCAGTTGATGTCACCTACCTTGACTTCAGCAAAGCTTTCGACACTGTTCCACATAGAAGATTGATAAATAAGCTGGGTAGGCTCGGGGTGGGTCAGAAGTTGGTCAACTGGGTGGCAAACTGGTTGACGGGCAGAAAACAGAGAGTGGTGGTGAATGGTATACAGTCAGAAGAGATGCAAGTCACAAGTGGGGTACCTCAGGGATCAGTCCTGGGGCCAGTCCTCTTCACTCTCTTCATTAGTGATATTGCAGATGGACTAGAGGGTAAGGCTTGTCTGTTTGCAGATGACACCAAGATCTGCAACAGAGTAGATGATCCAGATGAGGTGGGCAGAATGAGAAGAGATCTGGATAAACTAGCGAAATGGTCAGAAGAGTGGCAACTGGGATTTAATGCAAAGAAGTGCAAGATCATGCACATAGGGAAGAGAAACCCTGAAGCCACTTATAGGCTGGGAGGGGAGTTGCTGGCAGTCACAAAGGAAGAAAGAGACTTGGGCATCATCATCATCGATGTCCTGAAATCATCCAAGCAGACCTCTGAAGCAGTAGGTAAGGCTAGGGGGATGTTAGAGTGTATTAGTAGGGGTATCACAAGTCATAAGAGGGAGGTAATAATCCCTCTTTACAAGACACTGGTAAGGCCCCATCTGGAGTACTGCATGCAGTACTGGAGGCCACACCTTCACAAGGACATTAACCAAATTGAGGCAGTACAGAGAAGGGCAACCAAAATGGTGCACGGACGTCATCAGAAGACATATGAGGACAGATTAACAGAGCTCAATATGTAAACCCTTGAGCAAAGGAGGAAGAGAGGTGATATGATCAAAACATGCAAACACCTTTAGGGCATTAACAAGGTGAAAGAGTCTAACATATTTAAATATAAGAAAAATAGCAGGACAAGAGGACACAGCATGAGAGTAGAAGGAGGCCGATTAAGGGGTAATGTGAGAAAGTTCTTTTTCACAGAAAGAGTGGTGGATGCATGGAACAGCCTACCTCAGAAAGTGGTGGCTATGAATACAGTGCAGGGCTTCAAACAGGCATGGGATAGGCATAAGGGAGCAATACAGATGAGTATGAATAGATTGGCCTTTGCTCTGTCAGTGGCCTATGGCACATTTATAAAGTAGAAAAAGAAATGGGCAGACTGGATGGGCCTTACGGTCCTTATCTGCCATCAACTTCTATGTTTCTATATTTCTATATTACAAATAAGGTCATTTGCTTTACTGTGTTATAGCTCCTTTAGAAAAATGTAATCCTATGTAGTACAAGTCCTTATATAAGGACAATGACTCCCTTAAAGTTGTATCAGGAAGGGGCAGAATGATTTTTCCATCCCAATGTAATTATACAGAAAATAGGTGGTTTATCACATCTCAATCACTGTGGTCCCCTCTCAGGTATTTGTAAACTTGTGCTTTGTACAAATGTTTTATAAATAAAAAGTAAAAAAAAAAAAAATTACAGTTGGCATCAGTAGCACGCAAATCTCAACTGTCGGAGTAAATCTGTGTAGTTATGAAAATATGTAATTATAATGTTCTGTGGTGTCAAAAGAAAGAAAACAATAACTAATGTGAATCTGCTGACAGTAGTAGTGTTACCACTCATGACACCAACAACCCGGGTTTGGGAATGGGCCCGAGTTGTCAGAGGGCCTGCTGAGAGGAGGTGAGCAAAGTATACAAGTGGACACTCTCCACCTCAAGGAGGGAGGGAGGGTGATCGGTCACCAGTGCACTGCTGCCACTTGGATGACCACAGGTGGTGGCGCAGTTGGTGCCATGGAACCAGGAAGAAAGAACGTTGGCTTCGCTCCAGCACATGAGCACATCAATGCGTGCACATGCGCTTAAGCTGTCATCCTAGGGGTGGGGATGGGGGGACCAGAACATGGAAAAATGGCCGATCGCAGCAGAAGGACGTGCATCCTGCACCGAAGGTGTCACACCACCAACCGAGGATCTCGCTATGGATGTAACAACGGAGTTTCCATTGGAAGGAAAGGTCCACCCCAGCCGTCCCACTCTAGGGGGTAAGCCAAGGTCCAATGGAGTGGAGGTAAGGCCCAGACAAGGAGGGTGATGAGGCTGGGTGTAGAGTTTAGGACTGATGAGAGTCAGCCGGCTGTAAGGAGTATAAAGCATACTACATAAAAAAAAAAAAGAATGCATTTTGCAAAAATTGACACTACAGCAGTTTAAAACAACATAAATGCTGGTCTTCTAAACAGCTGTAGCAAGGCAACATTAAAAAAAATAACTGCTCTGAAACAAATAGTTGATTGCTACCCTGGATCGGAGCTTCAAGCTCATAATAACCATGGTGTCTGTTTTTGTACATTGTGGGACCTTCTAAATAGACAAAGAAAATGTCTGTTTATGCCATAGGAATGAGAATAAAAAATATCCACAACAATGTTTATTTTGCAGTATGACGCTCCTCGAGTGTAAATAAAAATTATTTACACTGCAGGAGCATCGTAATCATTATATTATCATCTGAGGCGCATCACAGGGAACCATGTATGTCTCCAGGTTCCAGCATTCCTTATAAAACCAACCAGGACTTAACTAGAATGCAGCCTTTCTACCTCCCCGGTCTGACCACACAGTGCTGTCAAACAGCAATGTCTTTTATGTAAATCAGCTATTTAGCAAGCATTTGTCAATGCCGAATGTTTGCTTGCTGGCATTGGCAGTGGTAGTGTAGAAGTTACAGAGCTGCGTAATAGGAATGGCAGTGAAGTATTGAACTGAAGCCAACCCCACCACCACCCTGCAGAGACTGACAGGCATTGGGGTGTGCGTTTGGGTCATCAGGCATAACGGCCACGCCATTTCACCACACCCCACCCTGCAGACACTGACAAGTGTCACGTATTCATGGGGTCTTTGGCCCTTGTCGCACCCATTTCATTAGGAAATACGGTGAGATGGGTGCGATATGGAGAATAGGGTGAACTTTGGGGCGAAGAGGTCAAGGCATACCTCGATGCCTCTCCACTGGCTGCAGGGTGTGGAATGGTATGAGCATTACAGGCAAGAATCCCAAGTCACAACCCTGATGCCTGTCATTCTCTACAGGGTTGGGCGTTATGGTTGGAAACCCTAATATCTCAGGCATTTGTTGGTATTTTCACTCCAAATTTTCAACATGTTTTTTTGTGACCCCACCTCATGAACAGGGGAATTGGGAATGTGGAATTGGGGTTTGTTAGCCAAAGCTGCTTATGCACAGCGACTATGGCATTTAGCACCACAGGTGCAAAAACATTCGAACAGGATGTAAAAATGACAGCTGTACTGTTCATGGGAGGTGTAAAAATGGCAATGTTGCAATCTACGGTAAAAATATAGATAAAATGGTGAAGTCACGGCGTACATAGAAACATGCAACTACCCGTAATATAATTAGTTGGGGATTTTTACAGCAGATTGTCAACTCAGGCATTTTGGTGCCTCCGATCATGAACAGTGTCACTGTGATTTTCTTTATCTGTGCTGAACAATGATTTCCCACAGTGACCACGCATCTCTGCACTGAAAGTGTGAAAACACACTTCAGCCATGTTGTGAAAAATGACAGCTGTACTGTTCATAAGGAAGTGTGGAAAAATGCCACTGGTGAAAATCTGGACTGAAAATATTACAAAGTCATGAACTTATGAGGGTGCGTGGAAACTGCGCAATGCTCACTCGTAACACAGTCATTTTATGGACTTTTGTCACCAAATTTTCAACATATCCATTTTAAGACCGCTGCTCATGAACAGTGTAACTGTGATTTTCTTAATCTGTCCTAAACATTGCTATGGCACACCAACAGCACCATTGTGCGCTACATGTGAGAAAACACATTTTGGGCGACATATGAAAAATGGCAGCTGTACTGTTCATAAGGAAGTGTAATAAAATGGCAATGTTGAAAATCTGGAGTGAAAATATTAAATTCGCAAACTTACGAGCATGCATAGGAACTGCACAATGCACACTTGTAAAACAGTCATTTTTAGGAATTTTTTCACCAAATTTTCAACATAGCCACTAAGATCTCTGCTCATGAACAGTGTCATTGTGATTTTCTTAATTTGTCCCATACGTTGATTTCGCACACCGACTGCGCCATTGTGCGCTACATGGGCGGAAACACGTTTTGGGTGAGATGTGAAAAATGACAGCTGTACTACTCATAAGAAGGTGTGGTAAAATGGCAATGTTGAAAATCTGGAGTGAAAATATTGAAAATTCACGAACTTACGAGCCTGCGTAGGAACTGCGCAACGCACGCTCGTAAAACAGTCATTTTTTGGAATTTTTGCACCAATTTTCAACATGGGGTTTTTGGGACCCCTTCTCATGAATGAAGTCACTGTCATGGCGTTATTCGGGCCCAAAGGGTGATTTGGCGCGTGACTGAAATCACCCTTAGGGCCCAAATAAGCATGTAACAGTGACATCATTCATGAGGAAAGTCCAAAACTCCATGAAAATTTGGTGCAAAAATTCCAAAATGCGGGATATGCAATAAGTTGAAAAACCCCTATCTAGCCCATTATACAGCTTACCGGCATTTCCTCAGTTCGCAGTCGGCTTTGAAGAGTGCAGGCGTGTTCAGTCCACGAAGATCGTCGCGCCGAGCTCCAGAGGTAAGTGTGGGGGTGGGGAGGCAGAGTACGCAGTGGGTGGGTGCGGGTTGTGGGAGGGGCTAGGAGAGCGCCGTGGGACGTTTTCATTTTCAGGTTAAAAAAAGACGGCGTGGGGCGTTTGCCCACGCTGGGTGGGCTCCCAGCGTGCACAAGGACAGCTGGGGGGCAGTGGAGCCGACGGATTGGGCACCCCGTCGGCCATATGATTAGTTGCCACGCTGGGTGGGCTCCCAGCATGGCACCCAGTACTCGGGGGTGAGGACAGTGGAGCCGATGGAGGATTGGGCACCTGTCGGCTATTCTATCAGTTGCCATGCTGGTGGGCACCCAGCATGGCAAGTGAAAACTTGGGGGCGCGGCACAAGCCGGCGGGGTTGAGGCACCCCGTCGGCTGTACACGTGTGCGGGGGGCACGCGTGTGCGGTATGTGGCGTGTGTGTGTGTGTGTGTGTGCATAGGGGAGCTGCGCATGAGCAGGCGGTATCTTATCGCTGCTCACTCAAGCATAGCTCCCCCTTTCAATTGTATGCCACTGCATTTTGGAGCTTATCATAGACAACTCCAGCATGCAATGGCTTACAGGGGCCGTGCCTGCCAACACACTGACTGAATTGGAGGAGGAGGTGACACACCTCCGAAATCTCGGATGATGGCACTATGTTTCTTGCACATGCGTGCAAGCAAACATAAGAATAGCACACTTACAGAACGATGAGTGGCACTGTGAAATCAAGGACTACAATTGCTGCAGGAAAAAATAAATAAATTAGCTATTCATCTCTATCTCTCCAGCCCCCACCCAACCAAAAAAGGCTTTAGATTTGATGTTCATTACTTTTCTTTTTTTTTTTGTTATGTAAGCCCGAAATTACAACCCTGCAGGCAACATCTTCCTGCTCCTCCAGGTACTCTGCCCTTTCAATTAACA
This sequence comes from Neoceratodus forsteri, assembly GCA_016271365.2. Lineage (NCBI taxonomy): Eukaryota > Metazoa > Chordata > Ceratodontiformes > Ceratodontidae > Neoceratodus > Neoceratodus forsteri. The sequence goes on from CM057453.1 coordinate 131,243,157, forward strand.
GATCCACCATTGCAGACAAGAAATGGTGACCCATGCTACTGAGCACAGAACTAGGAGAGGGATTTTGTATTCTATTTCTGTGTTAGTGAGACTATGACAGACAGATCACTCATGACGTATGTGATGCAGTCTGATTCACAGACATCCAATAGCAGGCCTCTGTTTGGCACTGACAGTGCCATCTGCCCCATATCACCACGCACTTGATGTACTGATATAAATAGGGATAAAATAAAGTCCAACATATGTAAACAAATATGTAAACAAATTCTCAGAATTAGTCTTTGGTAACCAGGTAAGGCCCACTAGGCACAAGTGCCTGTTTTCAGGGGCGACCTGGGAGCACTGGGTGGTTAAGTGACTTGCTCAGAGTCACACAGTATGCAAGTGGAGGTTGTGAGAATCAAACTCAGGTCTGATCTGCTGGATGTATCACATTTGTTCACACATCGTTCCTCTAACCTCTAGGCTATACTGCCAGCCCGTGAGTGAACATGGAGCAGTGAAACGGACGTTTTTAAAAAAAAGAAAAAAATCAAAATAATCTCAACTGATCCTGACACTTAGATTTTATTCTCATGCCACATGCTGCCTAGAAAGAAACAATTATTTTCCCTTTAGGGTTTGACCTCTACAGACCTAATTCAAGGCTCTGCCACTCATGAGGTTAACATGAGAAAAAAATTGTTTATTTGTAGGTAGTCCATGGTATATCACCTATTTCTTGATTTTATGTAAAAATCCCAGACTTCGTTATACAAGTCTTTTGAAAGGAGACTTTTCATGTGTTCTAATGAAACAGCATTTAAAACTGTGTGTAATTACTGACAAGAATATGTGAAAGACATACATCCACCAAGTTTACACTTACAATGTTCCACTACAAATGAAGTCTAAAAATATCATTTTAAGGAAGAATTATTGTTGCCGTGTAGAGTTATGGACATTTGGAAGAAAAAACTTCCTGTTGTGTTTTCAAATCAAAAGGCTTACAAGAAAAAACATTACTGTAATGTTTCTTCCAAAGGATCCCTCACTATGTTTAACAGCAATCATTCCCCAGGAATGAGAAGCCCCCGAGCTTTAGAATTTTATGCTAATGACAAACTCTGCTGTGTGCCTACGCTCACCCCTGATCTCCATCATCAGACTTATTTCTACAGATAGGGTGAGCTGTGACCTCAAACTACCTAAATGGCTACCAAATATTTGTACATTTTCACAAAAAAAGTTTTGAAAAATGTTTAAAACATCACAGAACAAACTTATTCAGTTTGAGAAAAGGAAAGTAATTCAAACCACTGATCAACAATTGTAAAGACAACTGTAAAGGCACTGTAACAAGTAATGCTCAAGCAACTAGAAAACAACCAATGCTTGTTAGAACTTTTTCCAGGTTCTGGAAGGGGAGGTAGGGATGGGGTTGTTAAATATAGTGAGGGACCCTTTGGGAGAAACAACATTACTACGGTAATTTTTTTTCAAACCCCAGGAATCCCTCATTTCTGTTTAACAGCAGCAGACTCCACAGCAGTACCTTGGGAGGCCGGATACAGAAACTTCTTAGGCAAAAGATTCTGCAAGACAGAAGTGCCAAAGATGGCATCCCTTCTGGACTGTATGTCCAGATAGTAGTGTTTTGTGAAGGTGAGGTGTACTGTTTTCATGGTAACTGCTTTGCAGATTTCCTGCAAGGGCATATCCCTTGATGCTGCCACAGAGGCAGGGGTGCCTCTGGTAGAGTGTGCCCTAAGACCTCTGGGGGGCAATTTACCAGCTTTGTTATAACAGAACTGTATGCAGGAGATTATCCAGCAATAAATGGTTCTCCTGGATGCTGGTTTGCCCCACTTTACCACAAGTGACGAACAGCTGAGCATTAGTGGACCTGACATATTTTGTGTTGTCGAGGTAGTAACTCAGTACCTTTCTGACATCCAGGCAGTGAAGCTTTTTCTCCCATGAGTTGGATTTTCCAGTAAAGAACACAGGAAGGGCAACTGACTGATTAAGGTGGAATTCGGATACTACTTTAGGAAGGAATTTCCTGTTTGCCCTTTTGGACTGGAGCTGGATTTTTTTTTGTTTTGCAAAGAAAACAGGAGGGGCAACTGACTGATTCAGATGGAACTCAATATACTGCTCTGGGGAGGAATTTCCTGTTTGTCCTCAAGACTACCTTGTCCCTATGGAAAACTATGTAGTTAGAATCTGTGCAGAGGGCTTGTAACTCACTCACTCTTCTAGCAGATGTCACTGCCACCAGGAAAACCGTTTTCCAGGTGACAATTCTGTTTTCAAGATTTTTTTTTTTTTTTTTACGAATTCTATTTTAGTCCACTACCTACTCCACCAAACTCTCTCTGATGACCTCTTCAGGCACCATCTCTGCCCCCCCTGCATGACCCAGCTACCCCTTCCGCTCCTTTCCGGCACCAGGCATCCCTGGGTCTGCCCTCTGGGGAAGGGTTGCCCCCGCCCAGAGTGCTCTTTCTTATAGTATTGAGCCACCAGGTCGGAGAGGGGAAGGAAGAGCGGAGGGGGCCAAGCACAACTCCAGGAGTGTGGACCATGGATGGGAGGCACCATCGCCTATCAGCGGGAGGAGGGGGGATTGTTTAGTACGTGAACCCCTGTGGAGCCCGACTATCATGGCAACATGCTGCTGCGACTCCACCCCCAGGCTTACGTCATGCCGCTACTTCTCGGCTATCCCCAGCCACCTCCAGAGGTCACTCCTTGAGCAAGCATTGTGCCCTAACCCTCCCCAGGAAAAGAGAGCAGTCCTCCGGACGCTCAATCTTTTCCCTCCCCTGCCGACCTCCCCCCCCCCCCCGATGACCCGGGCTCGTTCCCAAACCCGGGTCGTCACCATGGTGCAAGGTGTGGCATCCAGCGCCTCAACCCTCAGCGCCACCAGGCCAGCCCTCTGTTTTCAAGACTTGAAACTCCGGGAATTGCAATAGCGATTGTACGCCTAATTTTCAGATTTTCTGGGACTGTAATGCCACTCTTTTAGAATAAGTAATCAGAAAAAAAGGCTTAATAAGAGAGTGTTAAATGAAGCATATTAAAAGTAGTACAGGAAACAATTCTAAGAGAAATACAAGTTGTAGAGATTTGCTGATCTAGTATAAAATGTCACATTCCATGAAATTCTGTGTTTTTATTGCTGTGCAAGCAGTCCAAATTCAAGAGCTGTACTGGGTTTTCTAGTAAACAATGAAAAACAGTGACCCACTGGAGGGAGTGTATGTGATTCAGGCCTTTGAAAACCTTTTTGAAAATGGGCTGTGAAGCCACTGACCTGTCTTTGCCAGCTGATGTGTAAGCTTACACTGCTGCCAAATGTACCTTCAGGGTTGAGAGCCTTAGTCCCAGTGACTGGAGGCGGGCTAGGTAGTCTAGGCTTATAGACAGACCTGCCTGGATGGGATTAATCTGTCTAGAAGTACACCAGAAGTAAAATCTTTTCCATCTTGAAGCATACATTGTCCTTGTTGTTGGTTTCCTAGAAACCTTCAACACCTTCATTACCTCTTCAGAAAGATTTAGCCCAGAAAACTTTAGCTCTTCAAGAGCCATGCTTTGAGGTATAGAGTTCTCAGATCTGGGAATGTTATCTTGCCCCGTTACAGTGTCAGCAGACTGCATCTCTGAGGCACATTGATAGGACACCTGTTGGAAAGGGACAGGACAGGAGCATGGAGTACCAGGTCTGCCTGGCCTAGCTGGGAGCTGTAAGAATCATTGTTGCTAAGGCAGATCCCTTATTGGGTATTCAGGATTATACAAGGGGTCTTAAAATACTGCTTCCTTATTGGCTGGCTGGCACAATTTACTGCTATCACCCCACAGAAAGAAGTGCCAGCCAGCCACATCTGCCATCCCCACTGCGAAATCATTGCAACTCCCGAAACGCAAACAGAAAAGACGCCAGGTTCAGTCACCCATAAACAGCGTTTAAGCACGGTTTTTCCTTATTTTTTCCTCAGGAAAAAAATATGCGGGCCAGTGTATAATTGCAATATCCCACTTGAGGGTGTGGGTGATGCCATGATTTAGCCACTTCTGGTGTGGTTTCCTCACCTGGCCAGAGGCCTTGTGGCCAAACCACTCCAGGCGTAGGTAACTCCTGGCATCACCCACACCCTCGAGTGGTATATTGCTTAACTGTTTCACCCCTGAAATTTGCTTAGTAGGGGATCTCTCTTCTGTTTCATCTGGAGCAAAAATATCGCATTCAAATGATTGCTATGTCAGTTAAAAGATTGGTCTTAGCACACTGAAAAGACCAACATCATTTTGTTTACCAAGAATGGCTTAATGAATTGCTGAACAATCTCCAGATGGAGAAGCTCATTGCCAGTACACAAAAAAGCTCAATGTTTATAATAAAAATTGGGGGTCTCTTCATACACTTTACACATTGTCTTAATTCTTATAGTTTTTACGTATATCGTATTTTCTTTTCTTTGTATCTAGATTATATCAACATGGAGGTTTGTTTTTTATAGCTAAGTTAACTATTTCTATAAGTTTCACCCTAATACTATTATTTCATAATGCATTAGTTTTAATATCATTTTTCACTTATCCAGTCTCTGGTACTGCTCTCGCTATTGTATGTCGTTTGCAGGGGGGGTCATTTTATTTGCCATTGTTATGCTTACTTGTCTTTATAAATTTTGAGATATAAAATAAACTTAATTTCCCCCAAAAAAATGAATCGTTGTTTCTGACTCCCTTGTCAGTTTTATTAGAACTCTCAGTAAGAGTGGGAATAGAGGAAAGGCATACAGAAACTTCCTTCACCAACTGAGGACTAGAGCATCCTCTGGGACTGAGCCCACCAGTGGGGGTCTGCAATTAAAGACTGGGAGCTGGCTTTTCTCCTAGGATGCAAACAGATCTATTTTTGGTGTACCCCAGTCTGCCAGCACACACTTTTCCTGGCAGGTGTACTGTGGATAGCTGAACTTCCAGGGAGTAAACTAGATTCCAGATAATTCATAACTTACGTGCACCGTTTTGAAGATCTTGTTCCTCCCTGCTTGTTTATGTAATCCATTGCTGTGGTGTTGTCTGAGCTGGAAAGACTGACCATGGATCTGGGAGGAAAAATCTTGCATTGCCAGGCAGACTACCCTGAGTTCTAGGAGACTGATGTGCTCTTGAGTCTCCTGTGTGCTCCATGTGCCACTAACAGTAAGGTATTTTAGGTGGGCATTCCAGCCTAGGAGGGAGGGATCCATTGTGAGTATAGCTGTGGAGGATTGTTGGATGAAAAGAATTCTCTCTCTGATCTTGCCTTCTTCCTTCCACCACTCCACTGCCTTTAGCAGGGTTTTGTAACAGGCACCAGTTTGGACAGAAGGACCCACCTCTGGGACCAATGATTCCCTAGGTGATGCTAAATATCTCTCACTTGGAACCTGAACCCTGGTATCACTGCAGGGGACAAGGCCATACAGCCTAGTAACTGTAAAAAAACCCTAAAAGGTCTTGGTTGGCCTGTCCTGAAGGAGTCTGCAGTTGAAATCAGATCTGCTACCCTTGCTTGATGAAGCAATGCCTTCCCTTGAAGGGCATCAAGTTCTGCACCTCTAAAGTTCAGAATCTGAACTAGTTCTGCTTGTGATTTTGAATGTTTATGAGGAAGCCCAAGTCCTTTACTGTGTTCTGTGTCAGCTGTATAGAGGACTTCCTGTTGTATTCTTCCTGAGACTAGCTAGTTGTCCAGGTAGGGAAACACCACCACCCCTTGCCTTCTCAAATGTGCTGCAACCACAGCTAGGTACTTTGTTAAAACTCTTAGAGCTGAGGTGAGGCAGAAGGGAAAGGCTGTCAACTGGTACTGGCAGTTCTCTAGCCTGAACCTGAGGTACTTTCTGTGACTGTGCCTGATTGGTGTATGAAAGTAGGCATCTTTCAGATCCAGTGACCCCAGCTAGCCTCCCATTTGCAGAGATGGTATCATTTAGCCAATCTTACCATTTTGAACTTTAACTTCTTTAAGCGTTTATTCAGATATCTCAGGTCTAAAATGGGTTGCCACTCCCCATTTTTCTTGTGGGTCAGGAAGTATCTGAAGAAAAGGCCCTCTGCCCATTGTGTGACAGGCTCTTTTTCCACCGCATCTACTTATAGTAATTTCTCTACTGCCCGTCCCAACAGGATTTTTCCTGTTGGCGTGGGAAGCTGAAAAACCTATGGGTTCTGCAGTTTTGGGAATTTTCTGAACTGCAGGAACAGACCCTGGCCCACTAGTTCCAAAACCCTCTTTGTCTATGGTGATTTTTAACCATTCCTGGAAGTACTGGGCCAGTCTTCCTACCCACCTGCAATGGATGGGAAACCTGGGCAGAGTTGTCAGAGGGTTTGTTTCTGCTTTGGCTCGGGTACCGAAGTTGCATCTGTATGCCTAGTGCCCCTTCTGCCCCTGCCCCTAAAGTAATCTCTATGTGGAGGATACTCACAGGAAACATAAGCACAAGGGAAATACTCCATATCCCACCTCCCATTTCATAAGAGGCCTGTAGGAAGTGGAGGCCTTTTCTTTTTCAGCACTCCAATAGTATGTGGTTTTGTATTCGTCTACCTTTTTCACGTAAACCTCTGTCTTTTCACCAAAAAGGGAATTTCCTTTAAAAAGACAATCCACAGCTTTTGTCTGCATGTCCCACAATAGACTGTTAGTTCTAAGCCAGACAAAGCTTCTTAAGGACACTGCATGGGCCATAACCCTAGAGGCAGTGTCATTTGTGTCCACTTCCAATATGAAACTGGTACTCTGAAGCATCCAAGTCTGATCTGGCTGGGTCAGCCATATCCTGTAACAAGTCACCAGTAGCTTTTTCATTCAGTGCCAGAATGGAGTTTCATACTGCTTTTTGGTGCTGAGCTGTGTAAGCCAAGTAGGCTGCCTGCCTGAGAAGCAGAGAAGCTGAAGTGTAAGATTTTGTGACCATGCTATCCAGTTTCCTGGAATCTTTTTCAGGAGGCTGGTAGGAAACAGGCACTTTGGCCTTATCACAGGCAGCAGTCTGGACCACTCCCTTATGATCAGGGTGGGAGTACAGGTACTCAGCACCCTGTCTATCCACCTGATACTTATCCTCAATTTTCTTTTCACTGTCAGCAGCTGAGGTGGGTATTGACATAACTTTGTTGCTTTGTTGAGGGGTAAGCAGCAACCTCCTTGTGGGGGCTAATCCCATCATATCATTATATCCATGAACACCACTTCCTCTTCATCCTCCACCTCAGTTTCACGAGAGGAAATGTTAAGGGTGTTTACCATATGTCTTACAAAGGTATAATGAGAGGTGCAGTCTTCTGAAGGCCTAGGAGGACAGCCAAATTTCTGCTCAGGAGAATGACTCTCCCTCCTCCTCTTCTTCAGTGTACATTTCAGCATCCTCTTCCTCAGGCACTCAAAATGGAACCAGAGCCTGGTGAGTAGGGCCAGGCATAGTAATAAAATTTCATCTTGAAAAGCTGGAGAAGTTGCAATGTCCTCTGCTGGTGGCATTTCTTTTGAGTCAACTTGTGGCTCCTTTCCTTTGTCAGGAGGAGGGGCAAAGGAAACATTACTCACCTTAGTAATCTTGTTTTTTCCAAGGTATTCTTCAATATGCTTAACTCTTACCATCAGCCTCCAGTGTTGAACTGCCCGGAGAATGGAACTTACGCAAATAGTGAACACTCATTGGCTCGCGCCACCATTCAAACTGCTGCCCTTACTGACTACTACATTCTATAATGCTCAGATTCATGACAGCCTGTGGGAAAAGACCCTCTAACTAAGCTATCTTAATACAAAAAAATTTTTAAATAACAAAATTCCCCATAACATGTCCCTTAAACAGGCAGACAGGACCCAAAGAAGGGAAAAACAACACCCATCTTGGTTCAAAAAACTTGCAACATAACTAGGGTATAAACCCCCTTTTAATACAGAAGTCCAGCTGTTATGCAGAGGCCACTGGTTCTGGAAGGGGAAGTAGGGAGGGAGAGTTAAGCATATTGAAGAATACCTTGGAAGAAACAAGATTACCAAGGTGAGTAATTTTTTTCTTCTAACCCCAGGAATTCTTCAATATGCTTAACTCTTGCAGACTACGAAGCAGTACCTTTGGAGGCGGGTACAGAACCTACTTAGGAAATAGGCACTGCAGCACTGCTGTGACAAATCTGGCATTTCTTCTGGATTGGGTATCCAAGCAGCAGTACTTTGTAAAAGTATGTACTGTTCTCCATGTGGCTGCTTTGCAGATTTTCAACACAGGAATGTCTCTAGCTGCTGCAATCGTAGCAGCTGAACCCCTTGTGGAATGGGCCCTCAGTCCTATTGAGGGCTCCTTGCCAGCTTTACTGTAACAGAACTGGATACATAGCACTATCCAGCATGAAATAGTCCTTTTGGGTGCTGGTTTCCTTTTCCCACATCCCATAAGTCATGAACAGTTGCTGTCTGTGGGCCTTGGTAGGAGTGATATTGTAGCTTAAAGCTCTTTTGACATATAGGCTATGCAGCCTGCATTCTTCTGAACTAGAATGTTCAGAAAAAAGACTAGCAAAGTAACTTGACTGGTTCAGATGGAAGTCAGAAACTACCTTCAGTAGGAACTTTCTGTTAGTCCTAAGCACCACCTTATCTCTATGGGAAAAGATGTACTGTAGTTCAGCTCTGTACACAGGGCTTGTAGTTCACTAATCTGCCTAGCTGAAGTGACAGCTACCAGGAAGACGACTTTCCAGGTCACATATTTCACATGTGCTGTAGCCATAGGCTCAAATGGGGGTTCCATAAGCTTAGCAATGCAGACAATAAGGTCCCATGCTGGCACCAGTTTCCTGTGAAGGGAGTGTAGATGGGCCAACCTTTTGAAAAACTTCTTAAAAATAGGGCTGGATGCCATGGAGACACCTTTGCCAGCTGAAATATAAGCTGATACTGAAGCCAGGTGAACTTTGAGAGTGGTGGGCTGTAAGCCCAGAGAACGTAGATGGGTAAGGTAGTCCATTAAGGCTAGTAACCCTGCCTATGAAGGCACTACATCATTATCAGAGCACCATATGGAAAACCTCTTCCATTTGGAAGCCTACGTTTTCTTGGTCGAGGGCTTCCTGGATCCCCTTAGGACATTAAGAACACTCTCTAAAAGGTGTAAAACAGCATATTCTAGGTCTTCAAGAGCCAGGCCTTGACCCTGAGAGACTTGAGATTCAGGTACAGAATCCTCCCTTGTGAGGAGGTTAGGAGATTGTGCCTCAGAGGGAGGTGTATGGGTGGGGCTACTGACAGGGACAGCAATAGTGAATACGATGGCTGCCTGGCCCAGTCTGGCGCTATTGGGATTATTGAAGCTGGCTGGGACCTGAGCTTGATTAGGACACTGAGCAACAATGGAAAGGGGGGAAATGCATACAATTTCCTCCCTGACCAATCCAGCACTAGAGCATCCAGAGGTACTGTCCCCTTTGCTAAAGACTTGCAGTAGAATCTGGGCAACTGATGGTTGTCATGATAGGCAAAGAGATCCATCTCTGGGGTGCCCCACCTTCTGAATACCACCTCTAGGACCCATCTGTTTAGAGACCATTTGTGGTGTTTTTTGTTGATTCTGCTGAGTGCGTCTGCTAAGATGTTGTCCTTTCCTGGCAGATGAATGGCTACCAAGGAAACCTGTAGGAAATAGGCCAGACTCCACACCTTCATTGCTTCTGTGTACAGTGGTCTGAACCTTGTCCCACCCTGCTTGTTGATGTAGTACATGGTGGTGGTATTGTCTGTTCTGACCTGCACCACCTTGCCCTGTACCAGGGATGCAAAAACTTGCAGAGCTAAGAGCACTGCCCTGAGCCTCAGCAGGTTTATGTGCTGGAGTGACTCTGCAGCAGGCCAAGTGCCATGCACTGTGTATTCCTCCAGGTGTGCACCCCAACCCAGTAGGGAGAGATCTGTTGTGAGAACTATGAAGGGAGACTCTTGTTAGAATGGGACCCCTTCTCTGAGGTTGTCCCTGTCCTGCCACCACTGCAGGGCCTGCAGTAGTGTTTTTGTTCCTGGTATCGTCTTTGAGAAGAATCACTTCTCTGGGAGGTGGAATTGAATGTCTCTCATTTGAAATCTGGAACCTACGACTGTGCCTGTGGCTGCAGCCATATGCCCAAGTAGCTGTAGGAAGTGCCTTGCTGGCCTTGATGAATTGAAACTGAAAGTCCCAGTAATCTGTAGGAAGCTGTTCATCCTTTCCTGAGGGATGAAGGCTCTTTCTCTTAGGGTGTCCAACTCCACACCTATGAAATTCAACACTTTAAACAGCTGCAGGAGAGACTTTTTGGTGTTGACCAGAAACCCTAGAGATTCCGAGATCCTGGGTGGATCTTAGAGCATCCCTTACCTGCTGTAGTGATTTTTCCACAACTAGCCAGTCGTCCAGGTAGAGGAATACTGTAATGACCTACCTTCTTAGGCATGCCACCACCACTGCCAAGCACTTTGTGAATGCCGTGGGAGCTGAAGTGACATTGAATGGCAGAGCTGAAAACCGGTAATAAACCGCAAGGTAGTCTGATCCTTGGGTGCCTTCTGTGAGACTCCCTTATGGGGATGTGGAAGTATGCATCTTTTAGGTCTAGTGATGCCAGCCAGTCTCCTTTCTGAAGCATGGGCAGGATCATAGCCAGGGTTACCATCCTGAACTTTGGCCTTGACAGATGCTTGTTCAGAACTCTCAGGTCTAAAATGCGTCACCACTCTCCATTTTTCTTTAAGGTCAGGAAGTACCTTGAGTAGAACCCTTTCCCCCTTTGTAGCAAGGGAAGCTGTTCTATAGCTCTTGATTGCAGAAGGCTGGCCACTTGTGCCTCCAGAAGTTTCCTTTCTGAAATGAAGGCTGGCCTGAAAACCCTTGACCTTAACATGGGGAAGGATTTGAAACGGAGGGTCAAGCCCTGACTCACTACTTCCAGGATCCACTTGTCTGTGGTGATGTTTTTCCAGGCCTGGAAGTAATGAGCCAGCCTGCCCCCTACTGGAAGTGGAGAGATGACCCTGACAACCATGTCAGGGATTCTGCTTTTGATGGGGTTGAGCCTGGTTGGCTTGATTCCCCACATCTGGAACCCCTTCTGCCCCTGCCGCTAAAATAACTTGTCTGCTGAGGATACTGTGGGGTGGCCTGGGCCTGGAAGAAAGGTCTACCATATGCTGATCTGTCTCTACCTCCCCTTGCCTGTGGCCTATAGAAGAGTGAAGGCTTCTCTTTAGCTGAATTGCTTTTATAGGTGGTTTTGTATTCATCCACCTTTTTAAAGTAAGCCTCTGTTTTATCCCCAAATTGTGAGTTGTTCTTACAAGGAAAATCCATGGTTTTGGCCTGTGTATCCTGGGATAGATTTGTGGCTCTCATCCAAGCAAATCTCCTCAAGGCTACAGTAAGTACCATCCACCTGGCAGCAGTGTCATTGGCATCTACTGCCATGTGGAACTGATACTTAGTGGCTTCCAGCCATACCTGGCTGTTTCAGTCAGGTTAGCTGCCAATCCTGCAGGAACCTTGTCTACCATGGCCATTAGACTGCCATAAGGTTTTCTGATATTGGGCCACATAGGCCATGTAGTTGGCCTGTCTTACGGCCAAAGAAGCTTCCAGGTAGTCCTTTTTAGCAATATTATCAATCTTCCGAGAGTCCTTCTTGGGAGGGTGTGATGCCAGAGGCACTCTGGTCCTGTCACAGGCTGCAGCTTGTACCACCCCCTTATGGTCAGGATGAGAAAAGTCTTGGTCAAGGGACACCTCTGGCTCAATAGGTTCCCCTTTGTCCTCTTCATCATTACCATATTCTTCACAGAGCGGTTCCTGGATAGAAGGAACTAGTCCTAGAACCGATGTGGGTATTGGTTGCGGAACAGTAGATGGAACTGCTGGACTTACCAGTAGAACTGGAACCAGTATCAGCCATTGATTAGTCATGGTTTGCAAAGCCTGGAGGACTTGCAGAGGTAGTGCAAATCGCCTCAGCTGTAGGCATAGCTGATTTTGGTACAGAAGGTTCCTTTGCTTTTTCAGTTGGAGGTTCTGTATGTTTTAATTTATGTCTCTTTTTGTGCCGGAATCGGTTCACTAGCCATATCCTCATTTTTTTATTTTAGAGGTCTCTCCTTTATGAGAAGCAGTTGGTTTGGTTTCTTTAGGCTTATCTTTTTTAGTAACAGGTGGGGGCCGGGTTGGTCAGAACCCTGATCCCCGGAAATCATTGGAGAAGCCATCTTTTTCTTGAACTTTTCCAAACTTTTTCAACTGTTTTTGGTGGAAAAGTTTTACAGATATCACAATCAGCAGTGAAGTGGGACTCACCAAAGCAGAATAAATACAAATCATTTATCAGCCTTAGCGAATACCTCTCCACACTCTGTACAGTTCTTAAAACCAGCGCACCCCGTTTTCATCTTTGGCGCCTCTGACATACTTAAGAAACCCACAAAAAAGGTTTTAACTCAGATGCTGAACTGCAGCTATGTATAAGAATACACAAGTACTATTGGTTCCTGAAAAACCACTGAGGGTAAAACGCAGTTGGTTCCCAAAGGGAAAAAAAACACAATTTAAAATATAAGCACATAGAAAGTAACAGAACGGATCTGGTTACCACCAAATCATAAAATATAAAAATAAAAAGTTTGACAAATGAAAGATAAGAAAAAATTACTCACCTTAGTAATTGCTTTTCTTCTCATGGAGTCTTGCTATATTATGGCTATATGGCTATATTATGACTATATGCAGTCAGCCACTGCAGCTGAACTGCCCCAGAGAGGAAAGAGTTAACTCCAGAGAGTCTGGAGTTCCACAGCGCGAGGGCGCTATACCAAAGCTCTATCTGGCCAGTTTCAAATGAAACTGTCAGATCTTTACGAAGCTAACACTAAGCAACAAGTCTGTGTGGAAAGCTCTACACTAGCCAAGTGGCTACCTACTACTAGGAATAACAACAATATAAACAGCAATAATAATAACAATGAATAATAGTATTATTAGTTTCTCCCTAACAAGCACTATTAGACCCCCCTTCCCCCAAGACTCAAGTCCAGGAAGGGGCCAACAATTACTTAAAACAGAAATACTAATTCCCTCACCCTAAATAAAGGGGTGAAGGGAAGAACTAAAATACACGCGACACAGTGCTTGCACTAATTTGCCACCCACCCAAGTAGAAGTTTGAGAGAGGCAGGAGGAGGGTGGTCTAATAGCAAGACTCCATGAGAAGAAAAGCAATTACAAGGTGAGTAATTTTTCTTCAAACACCATGAAGTCTTGCTATATTATGACTATATGCAGATTACACAGCAGTACCTCCATGGAGGAGGGTCAGAACCTACCTAGGAAATAGGCTCTGAAGCACAGCTGTGCCAAACGAGCATCTCTCCTGGACTGAATATCCAGGAATAATGCTTGGTAAAGTGTGAACTGTTTTCCAAGTAGCAGCTTGACAGATTTCCAGAATGGGAATATCTCTAGCAGCCGCTAGAGATGCAGCTGTACCCTGGTGGAGTGAGCCCTCAGTCCTGAGGGGGGTTCTCTACCTAGTTTTTGATAACAAAATTGGATACAAGAGACAATCCACCTTGCAATTGTCCTCTTAGTGGCAGGTTTCCCTTTGCCAACCTCGCCATAGGTAAGGAAGAGTTGGAGGGATTCGAACCTGTGACCCTTGGTGCGTTCCAAATAGTAGCTTAAGGCTCTTTTGACGTCCAAGCTGTGCAGACTCCTCTCACCTGAGGAAGAATGCTCAGTGAAAAATACTGGAAGAGAGATGGATTGGTTCAGGTGGAAATCTGAAATCACTTTAGGCAAAACTTTCTGTTAGTCCTTGAGGACTACTCTTATCTCTGTGGAAAGAGATAAAATCTTCTTCCACTGACAGGGCCTGTAGTTCACTTATGCGCCTGGCAGAAGTGATAGCCACTAGGAAAACAGTTTTCCAAGTCAGAAACTTGAGCTCTACTGAGGACAGAGGCTCAAAGGGGTTGCATTAACTGAGCAATGCAAACATTCAGGTCCCAAGCGGAGCTGGTTCTAAAAGGAGGGTGGTGTGAAGTAACCCTTTAAAAACTTGAAAGCACAGGTGAGAAGAAAAGGAAGCAGGCTTCCCTGCTGACAGAAAAGCAGAGACAGCTGCCAGATGAACCTTTAAGGTAGCTGGCCTAAGGTCTAAGGAATTTAAATGGACCAAATAGTCCAGTAAAATGGGCAGATCAGCAGATTCTGGGATAATCTGCTTCTCAGAGCACCAGATGGAAAACCTTTTCCACTTAGAATTGTAAGTGGCCCTAGTGGAAGGCTTCCTTGAAGCCTTTAAAATATCCAAAACACCTTGAGAAAGGTGTAAGTCAGCAATTCTAACCCCTCAAGAGCCATGCCTTGAGATGGAGGGATTTGAGGTCCGATACCACACTCTCCCCTGTGCACAGGCCAGTAAGTCGTGGACTCTGGGCAAGCTCAGGGCAGGGTGGACTGTCAAGGACAGAAGCAGTGGGAACCAGGGCTGTCTGGCCCAATCTGGAGCAATCAGAATCACCTTGCAGGGCTGAGATCTGATTTTTACTAGTACCCTGAAAAGAAGGGGAAAGGGGGGAAAGGCATACAGGAACTTCCCTTTCCAATCCAACTGAAAGGCGTCCAGGGGGACTGATCCCAGCACTGGAGGCCTGCAACAAAACAGAGGAAGTTGGTGGTTGTCTGGGGCTGCGAAAAGATCTATCTGAGGGGTGCCCCATCTGGCAAAGACTGACCCCAGCACCTGAGGATTCAGAGCCCATTCGTGATGGCCCTGAGAAATCCTGCTGAGGGCATCCGCCAGGACATTGTCCTTCCCTGGAAGGTGAACTGCTATCAGGGAGGTGTTCAGGGAGTAAGCCAGAGACCACAACTTCATTGCTTCGGTGCACAAGGCTGATGACCGAGTGCCCCCTTGCTTGTTGATGTACCACATTGTTGTGGTGTTGTCTGTCCTGACTTGAACTACTTTGTTCTGGACAGAAGCTGAAAACGCCTGAAGAGCTAAAAGGACAGCTCTGAGTTCCAAAAGATTGATGTGGAGCAGAGATTCCTGGGGAGACCACACTCCCTGAGTGGACAGGTCGCCCAAGTGAGCTCCCCACCCTAACAGGGAAGCATCCGTGGCGAGGGTGAGGGAGTGGGAAACGGGAATGAAAGGAACCCTTGTTTTAGATTGCTTTGATCCTGCCACCAGTGTAAGGCCAGGATCAGGGGTTGGCACTGGAACCAATTTGGAAAGGGGTCCCTCCTTTGAGACCAATAGGCCCTCAAATGGAACTGAATGTCCCTCATCTGAATCTTGCTCCTTGCACTACAGCTGTGGAAGCAGCCATGTGCCCTAGGAGTTGCAGAAAATGCCTTGCTGGTCGAGAGACCCGCAGGGTAAAGGAGGATGCCATGGCAATGAGTCTGTCTACCCTTTCCGAAGGGAGAAATGCCCTGGCTAACTTTGTGTTCAATTCTGCACCTATGAAAGTTAGTACCTGAACTGGTTCGAGAACTGACTTTGGTAAATTCAGCAGGAATCCCAGGAAGTGAGAAGCTGCTGGGTGACTTGCAAGTGGATTTTACCTGATCTGGGGACTGACCCACTATGAGCCAGTCGTCCAGGTAGGGAAACACAGCAATCCTTGCCTTCTTAAATGAGCCACTACCACAGCTAGACATTTGTGAATACCCTTGGCGCAGAGGTAAGGCCGAAGGCATTGCCCTGAACTGGTAGTGGCCTGAGGGTAGTTCGAACCTGAGGTACTTTCAGTGAGAAGGCCTATCAGAACATGAAAATAGGGATCCTTGAGGTCCAGGGAAGCTAACCAGTCCCCTGGCCTCAGGGAAGGCAAAATCATTGTCAGAGTTAACATTTTGAACTTTGGTTTCAAAAGATGCTTGTTCAGGTACCTTAAATCTAAAATGGGCTGCCATTCTCCTGTCTTTTGGGGTAAGAAAGTATCTTGAGTACAGCCCCTTGCCCTGATGGCAAGGAGGGACCTTTCTACTGCTTTGCAGTCCAAAGAGAAGAAACCTCTGCTTCCAAAGCAAGGGCTTCTGAAGGATTTGCAGGTGGAAAATGTCTGGCTCTCATCTTCGGAAACTGTTTGAAGCTGAGAACAGACCCTGGCCTATTACCTCCAGAACCCACCTGTCCGGTTAGGGACACCCAGTTCTGGCTGAAATAAACCAACCTGCCCCCACTGGTACAGAAGACTGCCCTGGGCACCCCATCAGGGTGCCTGCTTGTGTCAGAATTAGGGCTGAGGGAGGGACGGTTTACTTGTGCCCCGCCTACCTCTGCTCTAAAGAAACCCCTCTGTGCAAATGCAGAGGAGGCCTGAAATTGGTAAAAGGCCTGTGGAAAGGCCTGCCCCACCTTGGGAGTGTGCCTCTGTGGAGTGGCATGCCTCTCCTTAGCCTGGGCACTTTTGTAGGTAGTTCTGTATTCATCCATCTTTTTCATATAGTTTTCTGTTTGTTCCCCAAACAGAGAATTACCCACAACAGGAAAATCCATAGCCTTTGACTGAGTATCTTGGGACAGATTAGTGCATCTGAGCCATGCCAACCTACGGAAAGCTACAGAAGTGGCCATGACCCTAGAGGAAACATCATTAACATCAACAGCAGCATGAAATTGAACTTTAGAGGCTTCAATGCCATCAGCAGCCACCTGTTCCAACTCACTAGCCAGCTGGCCATGGGCCTGCTTGGCTAACTGCAATACTGTGTCCCACCTAGATTTCTGATATCTAGCCACATAAGCCATATAATTTGCCTGCCTGAGTCCCAAAGAAGCTGCCATATACTGTTTTTTTCGCCATGGCATCAATCTTCCTGGAACTTTATCAGGAGGATGTGAGGCCAGAGGAATATTAGCCTTGTCACAGGCTGCAGCTTGTACCACACCCACATGACTACACTGCTCAGTGAGGAAGTCTGTATCAGAGCCTGACAAGGTATATCTTCTGTCCATTTTTTTATCTACAGGAGGGACAGAATGAGGATTTTTAAAATCTTTGTTGTTTGCTTCCTAAATGACTTATGCAAAGGAACAGACAACCTCCTAGACTCTGGTATATCCATCATTTCTACATAATCAGGCTCCTCTTGTTATCCACAGCTTCCTCTAAAGGAAGCTGGAGGTTTCTGCAACCTTTGTAAAACATAAAATGAGAAGGGACTCAGACAGAATAGGAGGAGATTCTAAAGGTCTGTCTGGAGAAATGTCCGGTTCAATGGGCACGCTCCAGACCCTCCCAGCCACACATGTAATGATCAAATTCGTCCTCCCTCTCCTGTGGTTCATAAAATTCTCAACATCATACTCCTGAACCACTGGCACTGAACGAACCAACCTTTACCAACTGTAGGTGGTTCGGCAGGACCCTGAGACAGTGACTGGACAATCTGCATGGCTTTAGCTATTTCTGCAGCAGTTGGAGAACAATTTTGGACTCCAAACCTACTGATTTCTTAGTCTTTTCACTGAGACTGGTTCCCTGAACCAGCCTTCCTTTGCCGAGGAAGTCTCGCCCTGGTCAGAGGGCACTCCCTCTGGTCCAGTGGGTACTGGACTGGTTGGCCATCCAGGTCAGCGGACTTCTTGGTTTCTCGCCCCTGAGCCGCCCAATCTCTTTCCAGGTGGCTGCAGGAAATTTTACACACCTGGCAGTCTGACAGGAGGTGGTCAGCCCCAGACAATAAACACAAGTGGTGTGTGGGTCAGCCTTGGCAAAGGCTTCCCACAGACATCACAGTGTTGAAACCCAGTGGGCCCGGTTTTTGGGTTTCTCAGACATAATGCCAGCCTAACCAAAACTTGCCCTTTTGATGGCAGTGCCAGGCAAGACACCCTTATCGGTTCCTAACGTGTCACGGGTATTTGAAAAACCTATTTTAAAAGCAGTTTTTTAGAACCGATAAGAACCGGAACCGCACTTAAAAGCCCAACCACACTTTAAAACATTAAATTAAGTAAACCGATGGTTCAAAACCGAACCGATAATTGAATTTCACACAGACTTTAAATTTTCTACTTACGGTTTACTAGATAGAACTTTTAACCGAATGCGGTAAAATAAATATTTTGCCGGTTCAATGAATCAAAATACCGCTTGAACCCAGAAATGAACCATGTGAAGGAGCTGATTCCGAGCGACTGTTCAGTGAAGCGAGTAAGAATCTGACAGTTTCATTTGAAACTGGCCAGATAGAGCTTTGTATAGCGCCTGCTGCTGTGGAACTCAGACTCTCTGGAGTTAACTCTTTCCTCTCCGGGGCAGTTCAGCTGCAGTGGCTGACTGCATATAGTCATAATATAGCAAGACTTCATGGTGTTTGAATGCCGGTTTCTCACAACCGAAGAGGAACTGCTAAACTGAGGTCAAATAAAAACTAAACTAGCGCTAAACTATACAAGAGAAGATAAAAGCAGCAGATTAAATGAAGCATTTACTTTTTTTTTTTCATGAAAAACAATGAATGGCAGTCTCTTCTGAGGACAGATCTCTGAGGTTGCTTGACTAGGCAGTGGAGAATGAAATCTGAGCATTATAGAACGCAGCAGTTGGTAAGGGCAGTAGTTTGAATGGTGGCACAAGCCAATGAGTGTTCCATCATTTGCATGAGTTCTATTCTCCAGGCAGTTCAACACTGGAGGCTTACTGCAAGAGTTAAGCATATTGAAGAATTCCGGGGGTTAGAAGAGATGCTTTTTTGTTTTTCTCTGCAGGCACCATTTCTGGGGTCTGTTCTGTGGCTCTTTTATTTTTACATGATTCAGAGTTCCCAGCAACCTGTCTGTCCACCTGATACTTTTACTCAATTTTCTTGTTAATGTCAGCTGCTGAGGTGGGTGGACTTGTAAATGGGAAGCAGCAATCTCCTTGTGAGGGTCAACCCAATCATATCCATGAACGCCACTTCCTCTTCATCCTCCTCAGTTATACGGGAGGAAATGTTGGGGGTGTCTACTATATGACTTACAAAGGTACAGTGAGAGGTGTAGTCCTCTGAAGGCCTAGGAGGAAGTCAAATTCCTGCTCAGAACCACCGTCTGGTTCTATGGGCTCTCATTCCTCGTCTTCTTCAGTGTACATTTCAGCATTCTCCTCCTCAGGTACTGGAAATGGAACCACAGCATGGGGAGGAGGCCAGGCCTAGTAATGACATTTTACATAGCCTGAAAAGCAGGAGAAATTGCCAAATCCTCTGCTGGGGGTATTTCTTTTTTGTCAGCTGGTGGCTCTTCTTTTTCAGGAGGCATGGCAAAGACATGGTTTTTCTTTGCAGGCACTGTTTCTGGTGTCTGCTCTGAGGCTCTTTTATGTTTCCTGGATTCGGGGTTCCCCATTTCAGACACACTGAGTTCTGTATCATCTTTGGCAGTTTTATGTTTCTTATTTGTCCAGTTTTACAGGGACTGCTGCTTACTTTAATGGGCTGGACCCTCATGCGAGCCTTTTGGTGATGCAGCAGCATACTGAGAAACCATGCGATATGAAAACTACATATTCACCGCAGTTCTTGATTTTCCAGAATATCATCACCACTTATTACCACTAACTGGCCTGTGCCACAGGCACTAGGACCCCATGGGACTAAAGTCTTTCTGCAGCCTACACCCTAGTAACTGCCACATAAGTATGACTTACTAAAGATTCTACATTTAAACTCCACATACACTGTAAATTATGCTGTAATAATATTTCTTCAGAAGTGAACATTTATATACTGTTGCAATCACTTGTGATCTAATGCTTTTTAAGCAACGTTGGGTGCAATGCATTCTGGGACCACTGAATAACATTATGTGTCCTAGCACTTCCTTGGTAAATTTTTATTTATTTATTTGCTTTTGTTAACCGGCTAAGCACACTAGACAGCCAAGTGCCTATCTTCAGGTGCGACCCAGGAGATTACAAGGTACATACATGAACATCAGGCAAATACAAGTGGAGGATTAAATTACATAGTATTAGCACAACAGGGGACTTTACACGCATCAGATTTCATCAGACAAATAGTAGTGAAGAGTTAATATAAAGTGACCAGAACACAGGGACATTGTAAGACAACAATACTAAAAACAGGTATTACAATACAGTATTAAACATTGCAGTCAGTAGGAAGAAGTGCAGTGTGACTTCATCGCTCCAGGCAGCAAGTTGTAAGGCTAGCAGTTAGAATAAGGAGTCACAGTTGGGATAGAGTAGGCCCATTGCGAGAGAAAGGAGTGCACAGTTATAGTGCTCACCCGGTTTTGCCGGTGGGCCTAAATGGTCCATTTTTATATATGCTGTGAGAACAGGAGGAGTATGAGCACAGTTGTGCTCTGCCCAAATCGTAATGTTTAGGTGGCATCTCAGTTAGTTGGGGCATCTCAGGCTGAGAGGGTTTGTCTGGTGCAGAGACAGGTGGCACGTTTGAGAAAACCAGAGGGAGGCTTTAAAGTTCTGGCGAGGGAGAGGAGCGAGATTAGTTGAAGAGAGTTCCAAACCTCTGGCGCACGCCACAGGCTCTGTCACCATTTGTGTGCGGTTTTAGGTACCAGAGGGCAAGGGAGCCGCTGGATCACATGTTGTAGGAGGGTGTAGCAAGAACAAGGGTCTCAGCAAGGTTTTGAGGGGTGGCAGTTCTGACAATATTGTCAATGAAGTTGTCCACGACATAAGAGCAGTGAGTTTCCGGTGGGAGCCACTCAAGCCAGGTGTAAAGCTCACAGCGGTGAATGAGACGTGGGGGTTGAAAGCGCAAAACGGCATATGTTGTTGTACACTGAGTCCCACTTTACTAGACTAGTTTTTGCAACATGGGCAAGGTGATTAGTCCATAGCAAAGCGTGGGAAGGAGGACTCTCCTGGCTAGAGCAAGATGGGCAGCTGGAGTTAGACAGCTTTTTGCTCTGTAAGCCTGACCCAGCTTGCAGTTTGAGGCCTTGCATGTATTTCGTATGTGCAGGTTCATATCCAGCTGCGGGTCAAGGGTTACCCCCAGGTACTTGACCGGCCTGCGACAGTCAGCGGTGACCCATCAGCCCCGAAGAGCTGTAGTGAATCCGGGGCAGCTTTTAACTTGGCTGCTGAGCCAAATAGCATGGCCTGCATCTTCTATAGGTTAGTAACAAGTTTATGGTCCTGCAACCAAGTTTGGATGTGGTCGAAGTCCGAGTTTAGTTTGGTGTTAATGGTGGCGATGTCCTGGGATTTGGCCATGATGACTAGGTCTTCTGCGTACAGCACTGAGGACCCTAGAGCTGGAGCCAAGGGTAGCTCATTTATGAAGAGAGAGAACAGGAGAGGCCCCAGGACAGAGCCCTGGGGGACTCCGCAGTTAACCTGGGCAGGCTCAGACAGGACCTTGTTGAATTTGGTGTACTGATGCCTGCCCGTGAGGTAATTACTGATCCATGCAAGACCTGGGGAGGAGAAGCCAAGTGACAGGAGAGAGGAGCACAGTAATGTGTGGTCAACCCAATCAAAGGCTTTTGAGAGATCAACAAAGATGGCCCCGGTCAGCAGCAGACCTGATCTCCGAGGTAACAACTGCAAGGACCTAATACAAACTATGGTAAAGATGAGCATGCACCTTCTGTAACAGAAAGCAAAATTAACAAAGACAGTGAGAGAAACAAAAGGAAATCAAAGAAAGAGATAAACAATCCTAGTTAAAACAAATATTTGAAAGGCGAGAGCAGTAAACATTATGTTGTCTATCTCCTGCTGAGCTAGATAATTTAGAGAGGAAAAAAGTTAAGTTAATTCTCTGAGAAATGGTACTTGTTCATGAACATTTTTTCAGATTGGCTCAAGTCAGTACATTTGGAAAAACAGTGCTGTGCTGCTAGCATTGTTTCACAGTCATCTACTGGTCTGCCAAGGAACTGCTGGAACAAAACATGAAGAGCTACACTAGCACGCTCCCATCATGCAGTGCAACCCATATCTTGTAATACACAGAGATGAAAATTGAAGAACCTAGCGTACAAAGTTAACTAAGTTTTTGAAAAGTTTTGCTGTTAGAAAGCTTAAAGCTTGTAATGAAAGCTATTTTTATAAAACTTGAATAGCAGCCACAATATTTCCAATAGGTGTGTTCCAATTGTTTTGTACTGTATGTGCACCACGTTTAATAGCTCAGCATAAAGCATTTCAAAACCAAATTAGTCTGCCTGTTCTCATTTACTCAGAGACTATCAGTCGTACAATCATTGCCATGTTACAAGAGGATTAAGCCACTCGAAAGGATGGGTTTACTGTGGAATTAATCCATGGTTGGGTGAAACAACCCAAATCCTTGCCTGGCATCACAGAAACCCCTTTGAAAACATTCTGATCACAAAAAAAAACAACAAAACTTGTAACTAAAAAAATAAGACTATTTCACTCACACTGGTTCTTCATAACCAGCTTTTACAGTAAGTGAGTTCACTTTCGCTAAGCGGGTCCGCCATCCACCCAACGTACAGCAGCATCTCCTGCCCACCTCCCCCTGCACACACCTCACTCTCCAGCTCCAGTGCCTTCTCTTAAGAATTTGTACAAGAACAGTACCTTTTTTCACCTTTTTATTACATTTTCAAAAATAAGTACAGAAAAAAAATAATACCTAAAATGGACATAGCCTCACATACAAATTTGATCAATATTACTTGAGTCCATCTGACAGAAAATAAATACACTTACAAAAGTATACATACAGTCAACTCATTCATATAAAATAAAAATAAAATAATGGATAGGTTAGTGTTCATTACTGGGGAGTGATACCATAGAGAGGTTCTGGAAACATAGGAACCTCCGGAGTGAAGCTCAAGAGGTTCCTATGTGTCCAGAACCTTGAGATGGTAGGACTCCCCGGTACTGCACACTAACCTATCCATTATTTTTTTTAAATATATGGATCCAATTTAAAAATGTTATCAGATCCAAAACAGGTGCCCAACTATTTCACTTAACACTCGCTACGGGTGCCCGATGGCTGCTCTGCACCTTACTGAACAAAAGAGCACTGCACTGCACGAGTCGCTCGCTCTGCATCCTACCTTTGGTGGTAGGATGAGTGAAAGAAGGATCAACCAGACAGTTAACAACACAGTAAAATAAATAAAAATTAAAAACGCAGCTCCTATCACAGACAATATTTCTTTTACTAAGAGAGACAGAAAACCGCCATGTTTCGAAACTTGTTTTGCCTGCCCACACAGGAAATGGGCCAATCAGAAGGCACACTTTGGAAAATGTCGGGAGGCAAACTAGCACTTGCAATGTTGTCTTTTGTGATAATACCATTGTTCAGGTCCCGAATTATAGTATTACAGCACCTGAACGGTAGTATTATCACTCATGAACTGTGCTATTATCAGTCTGGGAGCAATGGTATTACTGAGACTTTTTTGTATGCTTTACAATAGTATTAGTATAGGCTATCCATATATTAAAATTTAATATACATTTTTATATAACCCCCGATCTCTACACAGAAATAAAATTAATTATGCTCTTATACAAATAAAGACACAATCATATCTGTGTAGCCAATACAGTATCTTTGTGTGAAAACCAATTTGCGGTCACATGAACATGAATGGAAATTAACAGGAGATAGTTCAGGAGAGATGTGAGGAAGTACTACTTTACAGAAAGGGTGGTGGAACCTTGGAACAATCTGTTGGCTGATGAGGTGGGTGTGAAAACAGTCAGGGGATTCAAGCAGGGCTATGACATAATGAAAGGAATAGTGGTTACCGGGGGTGACATGACCAAGGAGGAGAACAAAGAGAAGATGGGATGAGTTAATGCCCTTGAGGAACAATAGCTTCCGGGGATTATAAGGAACTTGGACAGACTGGAAGGACCTCTGGTCTTTTTCTACCATCATTGTCTATGTTTTTAACTTCCATATTGTAAAATCTGAGCCACCTCACCCCTACTCAGGTTATCCTCCAACCAAAGGGGAATATGCGAAGGTCCAGCCTTTAGGACCACTCCCAGGCCAAATTTCCAGTCACTGGCTCCAGATCAGAGAAGCCCCAGGTCCCTCACATAATACTTTGTCTGAGCAGGGTTGTTTCCGCCCCAGAAATAGAATCCAGATAGTTTCCCCATCCCCGAAAGAACAACTCATCCCTACCCCGTAGCAGGTAGGTCAGTCGCTCCAGGGCCATAATCTGTAAGATCAGTCTTCCACTGGGTTACAGTAGGTTTGACATTGGACACCCAAGTGTTTTGAATACACCAACAAGCCAAAACCAATAGTACCCTAATGGTTCTGTGGTAACAGTTCCCACCCATCTTCACCTAGGTCCTCACCTCCAAACAGTAGAGAGACAGCTGTATCCACCATGTGCACATTAAAAATATTTGATGAGCCGGCCCGGTGTCACAGAGGGCTGAGGAGCTGGTGCCTTACCTCACACCACACCGGTGACCCGGGTTCTGGAACGGACTTGGGTGCCAGAGGGTCGGCAAGGGAAGGAGTAGGATTCAGCTTCCAGTGGACTGCTCTCCTCTCCTGGGGTGGGTTGAGGATCTGCGTCGCTCTGTAGCGGCCCCTGGTGGAGACCAGGGAAAGCTCAAGAGGCAGTGCAACTAGGGGAAATCGGAGGAAAACTGAAAATGGAGTCTCCCCCTACTGGATGACAGCCGCCCGGACCAGTGCCCCCTCGAGCTCCGCCACACCCGACCACAGCAGCACCCAGGACCAATGCCTGGGCCGATAGGCCACTTCTCCTCAGAAGAGGAAGACCCACCCAACGTAAGGGTTACGTAAGGTTACCCTGAGGTGGCTGCAATGTGGGGTCGGGGTCGGCGGCGGAGACGAGCGAGAGGAGAGTGTCCTTGGCAATTGGCCTGAAGGAGAGGTAGGTGAGAGTCACAGGGGAGATAAAAAAATAACACACACACAAAAAATTTATATATATTTGACACCTCTTGTGTAATTTGTGACCAAAAGGAGCGGAGATCCCTACATTCCCCAAAATAATGAATATATATGCCCAGGGCACCATTGCAATGATCATACATGGGGGACACTGCTGGTTGGAATTTGTGTGCTATAACCAGGAGGCAGTACAGTCTATGTAAGAATTTGATTTGTGATTCCTTATACTTACTACAAATCTAAAGTCCCATATGGGTTTTGATTATAGTGGCCCAATTGACATCTGAGATCTATATCCCCAGATCCTGCTCCCACAACTCTTTTCCTCTACCTGTTAAGTGGGAAACATATCTTTGTCCCGGTGCACCATTCAGACTACTAGCCCTTATAGAGAGGAGCATGCCTGAACTACTGTCCGTTCCAGAGGCGCCCAGAGCACAGGCATCTACCAGAGTTCTACCCCTGCTCTGCCCAAATGCGCAGACTTGAAAATACTTATATCTACGTGTGACAGGAATTCCAAGTTGATCTCAAAGTTTCTCAAAAGACTTAATCCCTTCCAGTGTGTACAGGTCTCCCAGACACCACACACACACACACACACACACACACCACCTTCCCATAACCGGAACCCGGGATCACCATATCCTGGCAGGAAGGATGGGTTATCGACTATAAAAAACAACAATGTGAGGTCTTCCCCTGCCCCTCTTCTTCTCGTCTGTTCCCAGGCTTCCAGAGTGAATTCCACTAAGGGATTTCTGTTTTTAAGCCTACCATATGCATGTTTCCTCCCTGGATCTAACTAAATAGGCCATTAGTTGGACTGGGGCCTCCTCCCCCTCCAAATCCACCCCCCATTAACCCAATCATG
This sequence comes from Neoceratodus forsteri, assembly GCA_016271365.2. Classification (NCBI taxonomy): domain Eukaryota; kingdom Metazoa; phylum Chordata; order Ceratodontiformes; family Ceratodontidae; genus Neoceratodus; species Neoceratodus forsteri. The sequence continues at coordinate 131,268,975 of CM057453.1, forward strand.
TAGTTATGTTGGATTGACAAGAAATACCCCTTAATATCCGGAAAATGTAATCCTCCCTTAGCTGTACTCCCCCCTTTAGCCTTTTCGAGCTCATCTGAGGGTGTTTATCCTGCCATATACATTTGCTGAATTTCTGATCCAGGTTCCTAACATCTCCTTTCGATAACCTAATTGGGAGCATTTGCATAACAGAGGCTACGTGGGAGTATATTCATTTTAAGAAGATTAATGTGGCCCATCCAAGATATGGGTTGCTCATGCCATCTTTCCATATCTGCTGATATAGTCCTTAAAAGAGGGCCATAGTTCAGCTTGCAGAGCTCAGACAAATCCTGTCCCACCTCAATACCCAGATACATGAAGCTGGTTTCCACTTCTTTAAATCCCCATATATTATTTACTGCCTCCCCATTCCAAGCAGATAACCATAACATTTCTGATTTAGAAACATTCAATTTATATCAAGAAAAAATGTCAGAGTCCCTCACCACCTTTAACAGTGCTGGGATGGTAGTCTTGGGTTCAGTGACAAACAACAGGTCGTCTGCATGTAGCGTAATCTTGTGGATGTAACCCAATCTGCTGACAACCCCCTTAATTCTGCATTCTTCATGAATCTGTGTGGCCAAAGGCTCAATAGCTAATGCAGAAAGAAGAGGGGAGAGATGGCACCCCTGCCACATCCTTCTGCCAAGGCCAAAAAGGCCCGACAGTGCACCATTCACCAAAATCTGCACACTGGGTCCTTGTTACATTAATTTAAACATGTCTATGAAAGAGTCCCCCAGCTCAAATTTCTTCAAGACCCCAAACAAGTAAGGACATTCAATGCGATCAAAGGCCTTTTAATCATCCATGGACAGCACCACCACTTGCCCAGGATGCAGAGTTCCCCAGTGGATCACATTAAGAAGCCTTCTCACACTATGGTACGATAGCCAACCCTGCATGAAACCAGTCTGATCAGGGTGGACCAACTAGATCAGAAGTGCCTCTAATCTCTCAGATAAAAACTTTGCAAATATCTTTTTTTTTGTCAATTCTGTTTCTTCACTGGGGCTTAGGGCATCTCTCCGGGGAACCCACTCGGCTACTGCTTCTACTCCCTGCCTGAAACCCTTCTCACCTGGTCTCCTCTCTGGCATCCCCATATTACTCCAGTCCCCTGGATCACCCCCACTGCCCACCCTTGGCGGCCTTTCTGAGAATTAGAGGACAGCCAAGGAATCCGTGGAGGACAGGGCAGAAGACCAGCAAGTCAGGCCCGGCATTGGGATGTGGGCAGGACACTAGGGCCCCCTTCACCTCCACTAGACCACTAGGGTTCTTCTCTTATAGATTATTCCCCTGGAGTGCAGTCATGCACCCGATGTGCAGCTGTCTGTCGCCGCTCCACCCCTGACATTACGTCAAGTCTACACTTCCCTTTGGAGTCCCTGGTCTCCACCAGCGGCTGCTACGGAGCAAGGCTAACCCCAGGAGGGGAGAGTAGTCCTCCAGATGCCAGGGGGAGGAACCAGAAGGAAAAAGGGCCCTATCCCCAGCAGGCGAAGGTGGGTCCAGGGGTGCCACATCCATGCCCAGTGCCCTTGTCCTCTGTGCCATCTCTGGTGTTCTGCTAAGCCTGGCCGCCCCACTTGATTGTAGACAGAGTGCCAGTGGGAGTCGGTGGTTCCGTCCCGAGGGACTCTGAGCCAGGGGGTCGGGCACACCAGAACGGCGGCAGAGGACTTCAAGTGGGCAAGAGAAAAGCGGCATTGAGTGTCCACACCAGAGAGAGTCCAGGTGATAGTGAGGTACATGAATAAAGTTGACAAAAAATTCTGAAATAACAAGCATGAAGCCAACACTGAAAGATATGTGGCTGTGCGGTGGGACGTGAAACAGGAAATTTCATTACACACGATAAGGATCTCCAATGTAGAAACTAGAACCAGTAGTTTGGAGGATGTAATACACATAGAACAGAGGGAGAGAGTTGCTGACAGCCGTAAACTAAATTGGAGGCTAAATTAAAAGATATGGAAAATAGGAACAGACGGAACAACATAAAGATTTTTGGACTGAAAGTAGGACTTGAGGGGTCTGACACTATCATTAGCAAACAATCTTCTCACACATATAGCTGGTCCACCTGCTGACACTAAGTTTTATGTCATAGAAAGAGCTCACAGGTCACTGAAGCCCAAGCCCAGTCCAGGAGAAAGGCCAAGATCATTTGTACTTAGGTTATTAAATTTCCAACAGAAGCTACAAGTTCAAAGGGCACTAAGAGATAAAATCAGCATAACCTTTGAGGATTGTAAAATTAAAGTGTTCAATGACCTAGCCCCTGAGACTATTCAAAAGAGGGATACCTTTTTCCATATTAAAAAATGTTTGAGAGATGCTGGATTAAAATATAGTTTGCTGTTCCCAACTCTGCTCAAGATCTTGGCACCAGAGGGTGTAAAGGAGAACGATAGATAGATAGATAGATAGATAGATAGACAGACAGACAGACAGACAGACAGGTAGATAGATATTTCATTTATATAGCACCCATTTCCAAAGGACTCAGAGCACTTTACAAACTGAAAAACACAATATAATAAACAAAAACACAGAAACCTACAATCCAGATGTAGTAACAGCTGCATAAAAAGTATCTATCCATAATTCAGTAGTTAAAACCCATTAAATGCCTGGTTAAACAAAAATGCTTTTAATCACTTTTTGAAGGATTGAACCGAGGGTGCTTCCCAAAGTTGTTGAGGAAGAGAGTTTCACAGGGTGGGTGCTGCCACTGAAAATGCTTGATCACCCGAGTGACACAGCCTTACCCTCAGAACACTAAGGAGGCAGCTCTTGGAGGGACGGAGAGATCGGGCAGTAAGGCATGAGGAGATCTTGCAGATAAACTGGTCCCCTACTGTGGAGGGCCTTATAGGTCTGTAACTGACCTTGAAGATAATCCTCCACCTGACTGGCAGCCAGTGCAGCTCGCAGAGTACAGGCATAATATGATCATACCTTCATATACCTGCAAGTAATCGAGCCGCTGCATTCTGCATAAGCTGTAGTCAGCAGAGGTTACTTCCAGAGAGCCCTAGGTACAAGACATTACAGTAATCCATCCTGGATGTGACAAAAGTGTGTACCAGTGAGGCCAGGTCCTCAGGTGGTAGCAGGTGCCAGATCTGGGCGATGTTCCTCAGATAATAGAATCCACTGTTAACAACAGCAGACACCTGAGAATCAAATGTCAAGCCACCGTCAAGGATCACGCCCAGATCCCTTTACCTGCTTGGTTGGGACCCACCCAGTAGAAGACTGGGGGGATCCCAATGAGTCCCCGCCCCACCTCAACAACTTGGATCCACCACCTATACCTCAGTCTTGTTAGGGTTGAGTCTTAACCAGTTATGAGACATCCAAGTCTGGATTTCAGTCAGGCAGCGGTTAAGCACGGCATCCGCCATTTGGCTACCCAGTGTGCATGACAGATACAGTGGGATATCATCAGCATAGCAATGAAAGCCAAGTCTGTACCACCTGATAATGTCACCCAGTGGCAGCATACAGACCATAAACAAGTGCGACAAGACCGACCCCTGCGGAACTCCACAGGTCAGAGGCTTCGGGTTAGATGAGGCTAACCTCATCACCACCCTCTGCACCCTGCCTGTCAAGTATGACCTGAACCATTGGCCGACCGTACCGGACAGGCCACACTAGAACCGCAGTCTGTCAAGTAACACCTCGTGGTCCACGGTCTCAAATTTCATCGTGAGATCCAGGAGGATCAAGATGGTCCGTTCTCTCCTGTCTCTCGCAACCAGATCATCATTTAGCACCTTCACCAGGGCAGTCTCCGTACTATGCCCGGCTCTGAACCCAGACTGGAAAACCTCATAGGTGGAGGTAGAGGTAAGATGCCTCTTGAGCTGAATGGCCACCACCTTTTCTACAACCTTCCCTAAAAATGGGAGGTTTGACACCGGGTCTGTAGTTACCGAGGGAATCCTGGCCCAGTGAGGGTTTCTTTAATAGGGGTCTAACCAGGGCCTATTTCAAAGCTAATGGAAAGACACCACTCCTCAAGGAACTCTGGACAATCTCTGCCACCACAGAAGCAATCAGGTCCAAACATCTGACCAAAAGTCAGGTTGGACCTGGATCAAGATCACAATGTGTTGGCCGCAGCTTTGAGACAACATTCATCACCTCCCTCCACCCTAACTGGGTTATACTCAGCCCATAACAGAGCAGTGCCCTGGCATGTCACAGAATGAACCCTGCAATCCTTATGAGATGCATCCAAGGAAATATCAGCTCTGATGGAGGACACTGTCAGCAAAGAACAGAGCGAACTCCTCACATTTTGTGTTAGAACCAAGTCCCCCGACCTAGACACAAGCCAGATAAAGGAGCACATCAATCATGCAGAAGAGTTGAGTCGGTCTGTTCTTTCCCGAAGCAATCTCTCTGGACAAAAAAGCTGCCTTCTTATGAGAAATTGCTTCTTGACAGTCCTTATAATGGGACCTCAGGAGCAATTTGTCCTCCATGAGGCTGGAATTCCTCCAACGCCTCTCTAACCTCCGATCCTTAATCTTCAGCTCCCTAAGTTCCCCATTGAACCAGGGGAATCTCCAATGCACAGATAAGGGTAGGACATGAATGGGTGCGATAGAGTCAAAGGCTGCAGTGACGGCCTCATTTTAGGCCACCACTGCCTCCTCTGTCCCAATCACAAAAGCAGCTCTCACCCTCGACAGATCTAGTATCGACGATAGTCCCGTTGGGGACAGTCCTCGTAAAGGGTGGTACCAGACCACATCCACAGAGGCAGGGACTACCATGGGGTAGCTACCAAGAACCTCACGATGCTGTGATCCTATTAAACTACTGGATCAACCCCTAGGTCAGAGACTTCAAGACCAGTCAAAAATACCAAGCCCCGAGTGTGGCTGCGCTAATGGGTCACTGAGGTAACATTTTGTGTCAGGCCTAGGGCCCCCATGCTCCTAAGAAGATCACAACCAAATGCTGAGAGCCCATCATTGACCCATGCATTGAAGTCCCCCAGAATTAACCATCTGGGAGACTCCATCACTAGGTCGGCGATGAGCTCTTCAATCTCCCACAAAAATTCACTCCCCGGACCTTGAGGAGGTGAAAAAGCAGGAGGACCCTGTAGCTCACGCCAGGACCCCTCCATGCAGCCACACACTCAAAATACCTGGTAGGACCCAAAAGTAGCATTGTGAGGTTCAGGCCAGCCTTAAAACAGAGAGCCACTCCCACCCCTACCTCTGCGATCCTTCCTCGGGACATGTATCACAAAGTACCCAGCTGGTACTGCTGCCTCCAAAATGGGAGCTGCAATTTCATCCAGCAAGATCTCTGTGATGCAAGCCAAATCAACCGAGGAAATCAAGTCTGCCATTATGGCAGTTTTGTTCCTCATTGACCTGATATAGCATAACACGACCCTGGAAAGATGAGGGGAGACTGCTGGATCAGTTGACTGCCCACACCAGGCACTTGGGTTAATATCCCAGTACTGACACTGCAGTGTAGCATGAGGGGGTTGCTGCACTCTAGAGGTGCCGTCTTTCGGATGAGACTTTAAACCGAGGTCCCATCTGCCTGTTCTGGTGGCAATTCAGGCGGATGTTAAAGATCCCATGGCACTTCTCGAAAAGAGCAGGGGGATTTCCCTGGTGCCCTGGCCAAATTTCTCCCATTCACTAAAATACCACCAACAGCTTAATCTGGTTCAAAGTCAGTTGGCATTCATCTGTACCTCCCTCCCCTGGGTCATACCTGAAAATAGGCAGGATTTGTCTAGTGCACTTACCCGGTCAACAAAAACTAAATAAATAAAATAAAAAAAAAAAAAAACAATTTCAATGGAGCCCTTGGGTATGGGTACCAGACAAGGAGAACCCCCTTCTCCAGCACCCATTTCACCTCAGGGTGTCTCCTATTCAATGGAATAGTTGCTGCCAAGACCGGGTTGAAATCAGATTTCCCTGCCCTGTTTAAGAACTTTGACTTTCAACATTAAAATTGTCCTTCATCAATACTGTTCTGCTAGAGACTGTTATAGTTCAGATTGTTAACTGGTTATGAGAAATACTCTGAATGCAGATAAACTCTGAATGTATCCATACACTGCACCGGGGAGGTAATGAACACATAAAAGGATGGCTCTTGTCCCCTTTTCTGTTACTCCTTTAAAGGCTGATAATGATAAAGCTGCTGTGCGCCTTCTAGCTGTGGTTTGGGGGTGGGGTGTACTGTAGCAAGCTCTCTAGTATCTATGGCTCTCTGATCACCACAGTATTATACAACCATAAACCTCTACTGTGTGGAGGAGTAGGGCTTGTGGGGCTGATGCTCATTACATAAAGGGCTAAGTGGCAACTGGGTGGCTGGTGCATGGAACGGGTGTTCCTATTTATTGAGAGATTTATTCAAATGCAAAATTTGACTCCCCGCTACTGGTTCTGCTCATGCCTGGGTAAAGTGGCTCAGGTTCGAGAAATCTGCGCACGGCAATTGCAAGATGACAGTAAATGCATCGCAGTGCCTGGTGACTGTGAATAATGCACACTTGAAAATATCTCTAAGCCTGCCAAATGTGTAGCCACCATAACCTGTACACATCAGTGCACTTCGAGCAGACGTGGTTGACAGCTAAATTTATTCACTGGGAGTACCAAGCTGCTGTCCAGTTTTTTTCTAACCTAAGCTGTTGCCACCATATGCTCAGTGTTACGGTGAGGTGAGTGCCCGCCTCTCGGTCCTCTCTTCTATATAATCTAAATCCGAAGTATTTATCCCCATGTTTTGGCATCTGTAGAGTGGTCATGGGGGGAGGGGCCCTTTGCACCCTCAGTTCTTTCACCAGAACTGATTTGCTTAACAGATTTTGCACAGCAGCCCTTTAGAGCTTAACAAAGAAAGTCGGATTCGGCCATTTTTTTTTTCAAATTACCTGATCACGCCAATGTTTCATAACGGCTACTCTGGGGTTCTACGGCAGTTCAAGACAAGAGATTCTTGTGATGGCATCCGAGTCACGCTGATGTGAGCGCAAGGCGCATTGAAACTGTCTGACCTCTGAACCCAGGTGTATGCTGGTAAAAAGCTATGTAATGCCAGATCCTACATCATGAAGGGCTCTCTTCTATCTTATTTACAGTTTTAGAATGGGTTTCTGAAACATAATGGCCTTCATAGCACATAAATCATTTACAACCTCTCTTCCTTTTTTTTTTTGACCCAGTACCTGCAGAAACAGGATGATAGAAGGTAGAAATCAGTACTGCGTGACTGGTTTACTGAGGGACATTCTGTCTATTTTCACTACTGGCCACTTCTAATGTGATCAGAGTTGAGGATTATTAAGTCCTTTTTATGCGCAGCGCAGGTACTTCAACCAGATATGCATTATGCCTTGACGAACACGGAGGTACTGTGGAGATGATGTTGGATGACAAGGTAAGAGATGCTTTCCTTTTACCCTGTTGTTTTATACACACTACTAACTCAAGCTCCAGGGACAGCAATGTCAAATACAAATATCGGCAACCAGGAAGTTCAGTGGTTATGCTACATTATTTGTAAGGGATCTGCACTAGCAATGTGTGTGATAAAATATGTGAACTTCTAAGTAGGGGATCTTTTTAAAGAAAGGGAGAACAAGTGGGACGTATAATGAAATGTGGCTGACAGAAATAAGCTATACGTATTTCTTATATGTACAGCCCCTAGGCTCCCCCCCCCCTTATTTTCCCCCCTATTTTATGGGGCATTTGCTGTATATAGGTAGACCTTCTGATATAAATATTGTTGATACTTTCGCATTGCCTGAGCAGAGCAGTGGCGTAACCATGCATACTTATTGTACGCCTGTGCATACAGAAAAAAATCCAGCAAAAATACTTATTTTTTTATTTTATTCCATGTCGGTCCCTATTCCCGAACCCTGGTGAGTGCAGCCGGGTCGGTGTTGTGCTGCCCACCAATCGGTGCCCTGAGCCGGGTCCCCATCCCAATCCATCCCCCCACCGGGCTGTCCTAGGCTGTATGCTGCTGCAGAGGTCCTGACCCTGGGGTGGCCTTTTTCTGTAGTGCTGTGGAGTTGGGTCGGACTTCTGCAGCTGTAACACGCTGATGTCCTGACGCTGCTCTGATTCTGAGCCTGTGGAACCAATCGGGTGTGCTGCTGCCAAGGCAAGCGTCGGGGCTGTTCTGTAAACATTTTGCCACCTCCGCCCATGACACAAGCACTAGGCAGCTCTCATCACCCCTCCATTTTGCCCTAGTCTGCTATAGTGACAATTTAGAGGAGCTCCATCCCGGCCCCTTCTGAGCTGGACTAGCGAGCTGAGGAGTCCGCAGCGGCAAAGGAGAGTGACCCGCCAGCTGATTCCAGCACTGGTGAGCATCTGAAGTTGTGGGGGCCCACAAATACAGCTTTTACTTCCTAGTATGCATCTGTTGTCTTTTCAGTTGTGATGTCTCCCCCCTAAAATCGTGCTGTACAGTTTAAATGAAAGCTCAAGAACTCGCTGAATTATAGGTCCTCCTTGTTTTCTATTTAAAAACTGGAATATGCTCATTTGGCTTTCCATACGGTATAGTGTATTATTCAAATTGAATATTATTTCACCTGGTAATAGATTTTAACTTGCTTGTTTGTGGCAATATTGCAGTTCTCTCGCTCTCTCACTTAGAGGACCCATGAGTTTTTCTGTTCCAAGTGCATTATCACTTGCTGGCTTGGTTATTGCATTGCAGTTTGGTACATCGGAGAAGAACAAGAACCCCTTGAAATGAAAGAGATGACTGCACAATCTCAGTTTTCAAGGGGATAAAGATATGCTTAGAGTTTACACAACATCATAGGGTCATTTAACTGATTTATTTGTTGAAAAAAGGAAAAACTATGTTACCACTAAATGGTAGGATTACTCTTGACCAGTAGCTGTGATGTTGTAAAGATGGTCAGAGGGTAATTTTTTCTAGCCTGATGCCAATGGCAGAAGGACGTGACAAAACCATATGTCATTGTGGGAGTCTGCAGGAGGGGTCAGAGGATATATGAATGTGGACAAAAAGGAGGTGGTGCTTGGTTAGATGATGTGGGTAGGTGATGAGGCTATGCCCTAACTTACCCAGTTTTGGTATATGAATCTATGGGTGCCTAATCACTACTAACAAAGAGCTCATGTATTCAGGTCTGATCCATCCAAAGGGGTAAATCTAGACATTTTCAGAGGAGGGTTGAGGGTTAGACAAAGTGAACCTGGAGACCACATGCTGTATATGGGTTCTGCCCCAGCTGTAGTGGGATTGAAGCATAAGGAACAAGATGAGGAGTGCCTTGTACCACAAAGAGGAGGGAAAAAAATAGATCATGCAGCATTTCTCTGTGCTAAAATTGACTTTTAATCACATTGGTTTTGCCATTTTTGAATTAGCAACCTCAGATGAACTTTAAAGGATGAACTGAATTTCCACTGCTGGGATATGTGCTACATCTATAGACAGTGTCTATGCTGGTTCAATAAAATATACATGGGATGGCATATACCATGGACTGCATAAAAATAAATGATTTATTTTGAGTGGCTACTCAGAAGCGGGGCTGCAAGGGTGGTTCTGGATCCTGCTGCAAGGAGGCATGTCTGTCACTGCTTTTCTCCTGCTGGTGCTGTTGCAGCTAAGCAGTTTCCATTGGCAGGTAACTTGTTTTGCCCAGTTTGTTCAGTATTTTGGAAGAGAGTCACATGCTGAACTGAGCTTACAAAAGGTGTGTGTGTGGGGGGGGGGGCTTGCTTGAACTGGCAGTTTAACGTAGAAGTTGACGGCAGAAAAGGACCACTTGGCCCACCAGTTGCGAGGGGGGGGTTTACACACATGATGTGTTTGAAGTTATTGACACTATGGCAGTTAGTAGCTTCTTTGGGATTAGGACAGAGGATATACCAAGTAGTATGTACTGTGAAAGATTTTTATATAATGGCTGGGGATCTGGGGCGCTAGGGCACAGCGGCCCCCAGACCACCAGCCTTTATATAAAAATGTTTCATAGTACATTACAATAACGCCAATGGTGTGGGTTCACAATGGCATTGATCAGGCTGTTGCTCATCCCAGTTGTACTGCAGCTGCAGATTTTAAGGCCAGCCAGAGTCTCCCAAACCCCTGACTCCAGGAGAAATGTTTTTTTTCCCCCTGGAGGTAAAGGTAGGGAAGATGTGACAAAAGTTGTTTTATTTTCAAAAAAAGCCCCAAACTCACCACAGAGCATCTAAAACCCCAGACCCCAGCTGTTTTAAACATTTTCCTGGTTATTTTCCTTGTGCCCAGAACTTGCATTCCCCAGTTTTAGAATGGCCCCAGCACTCCTGGAGCAGGCTTCAGGCAACATGCTGGACTTGGGGAGGGGGGGACTCTGTGGAGGAGGCTAAAGTGCAACTTACTGGGCATGGGAAGGGGTAACAGGATAGCAAATTATGCTTCAGATGACCCCCAAAATGCACCAGAATGCAACAAAAAAACTAAAATTTTCTGGGGGCCGACCACCGGCCTATAGTCTGCATTTTTGGTGCGTACAATTTTTTTAAGGCTGGTTACTCCACTGGAACAGAGTTACACTTTCTGTTACTGGATTGAAGTACAGAGTTAAAGGTTAAGCATATCATTTCATAATTTGAGATGTACCACATGCGGGTTTGCATCAATCAATTAATAACAGTAAGAGAGATGTTATGAAATGTGATGTCGACATTCAGATTTCTAAGCTGTTTATAGCTCAAAGAACCTGAATGCCACTTTGTTTATAATGTCTATTGAGGGGAGGCATATAACTAAATTGAGTTTTTCTATGGTTAATCCCTGAATCTTGTCATTTTAGAGCCAAAAGATACAAATCCTCACATTCACAGTATGAAACATGTGTCTGGTCATCACAGGTTTATTATTTCTTTGTAAGACTGAACATACCAAAGAGACCCTGATAGGTCAAAGAAGTTGCATACTGCGCACTCACATAAACCTTCATTAGCTTAGCCATCTGTCTTTAGATTTGGCTGCAAGCAATCAGTGGAGGGAGGGCCACCTCAACTCACTAAGCCAATTGGGAATGCACTGGATAGAGGAGATGGTGGGACTATGGCACTTCTTACATATAAGATTGTTTACTGGTCATTTACGAAACATGCTGTATACTTTATTTCTAATGTCCCAACTTGAGGGAGGAAGTGCATTTTATATTCATATTTATGGGATGAATACTAGCTTTCACATTATCTCTACTTTACTCTTTCTGAAGTCTCTCATTTTCTGTCTTTTATTCGCAACTACCTTTACTACGACAAGATGGGTCTGGGGATACCCTCACATTGCTTCTTCGTTACGAATTAAAATGTATAACATGTCTAGTATTGTATACATTTGGCATTATGGCAGCATCGGATAAAATTAAGCTAGTCAGTTGTAATATCAGGGGGCTAAACCATAAAATTAAAAACTTGGGGCATCAATCACCTTTTTGCAAGAATCTCACCTTAAAGAAGAGCACTACAAATTGATGTGGAAAAAATGAGTGGGACAAGTCTTTGGGGCAGGGGACAACTCAAAGAAAGCTGGAGTATTAATACTATTTGTAAGACACCTACAAATCAAGCCATGCACTGTCATAGGAGATCCATCTGGTCACTATATTATAGTGAATGGTAAGGTTGGGAAGGAATACTTCACATTCGTAAATATATATGGACCCACCTCTCCAGCTCATGAGATTTTTAACACAGTCTTCACTAAAACAGAGGGTCTGTTAGATGGCACTATCCTAATAGAGGGTGACACAAATAGTATATTAGACCCTGTTCTAGATAGGTCTACTTTTAGGGCATGCAGGGACAGGGGTGACAAGGATCCGGGCTACTTAATTGATCACTTACAATTGGTAAACACTTGGAGGGTTCTATATCCAGATGTAAAAGAATATACCTACTGGTCACAATTGCAACCAATCTGGGTCTAGAATAGACCAAGTATATACACCTAGACTTTATTACTAGAGCTATTAGTGTAAACATAGAAAGTCAGGTGCTCTCAGATCATTGCCCAGTGTCCTTGTTCTTTAATATGTCAGTCAATATCAATAGAATGCATATGTGGAAGCGCAACACTTTCCTAATGGAGTGCCCAGGGTTAACTGAGAAGGTGAAATTACACATAAGAGTTTATAGAACATAATAACCCCGAAGACACCTCATGGAACACTACCTGGGAATGTCTTAAATGTTGCATGAGGGGGACTATTAATTAGTGAGGCCTCTGCCTTTAAGAAGCAAAATATTGCAAAACAGCAAGAAACCCTGAAGAAGCTTAAAGATCTGGAGAATACTCTTAATATCAAATACGGAGAATAACTGGAATGCCTGGTCAAGAATGAAAGCAGAATACAATGAGACACTAAGGGGAGAGGCAATACTTGCCATGAGGAAATCAAAGATGAATCATGTAGTCTCAGGCCACAAGGCATCTAAATTACTAGCAATTCGATTACGGCAAAATAATGGGGCAACGAATATTACAGCAGTCAAGCGTAGTAGTGATGGGGTTATTATATCCAGGCATAAGCAGATAAATGAAGAATTTCAAAAATACTACCAGTCATTATATGCTAAGGATGTAGACGTCAGTAACAACTCCCTAGAAACATTCTGTAAAGACCTACATATTCCCACTGTGCCAGAGGTACTTAAAGAAGGACTGGATGGGGACATAACTGTGGAGGAGACTCTACAAGCTATTAAACATCCACAAGAAACAAGGCCCCTGGGTCCTGATGGGTATCCAGCCAATTTGTATAGCATGTTTAGTAATGAACTAGCTCCCATACTAACAGAGGTGTTTAATGAGGTATTAGATAAAGGTCACTTATCTAAAGAAATGACTAAAGACCTCATCACACTCGTTCACAAGCAAGGGAAGGATCCACTAGACTGTGGCAATTATAGACCAATTTCCCTGATTAATTTTGACATAAAACTGTCAGCAAAAGTTCCACCTAATAGGTTAGAAAAGGTCAAACACCTTCTAATTTCAACACAGCAAACAGGGTTCATGAGAGGAAGGATATCTGTGGACAACACAAAGAAACGTTTTCACATAATGCAAGCAGCTAATACAAGTCAAATACCTAGTGGTCTCTTATCCCTTGATGTGGAGAAGGCCTTTGACTGGATCTCGTGGACACATATTTTCAACATACTTAGGTCCTGTTCACACTACGCCTCTGTAACATTACAGAGTGCACAAACCATTACCGCAACGGTTTGCGTTTACACCTGTAACGTTACAGAAGGTGTGTTCATAACCGTTGTTGAAACCACATATGAGGTGGTTTCAACAACGGTTATGAAACCAGTAATGGCTTGCTAACGTTACCGGCCATAGTGTGGATGCGTGGTAACGGTCCCCTGTAGGACCCGCGTGAGTGCAAGCTGCATTTTGGAATTGGTGTCACCAGAACAGCGTCTGCCCCGTAGGCATGGACAGGCACTCACCAGTCCTGTAACAGACGCCGCCACAGTGTAGACACACTGCACCTTTTCCTGGCCGTAACGGCCTGCATCCGTTACCTGGCCTGAGCGGTGTAGTGTGGTCGGGGCCTTAGGGTGTACGGTTTCCCAGACCCCTTCATTAACTGGGTTCACATACTATACCAAAACTCAAGTTCGGCAGTGTGACAGGGTTGAATAGGACCCTGTCCAAGTTGTTATGGAGAGTTTGAATGCAGGGATCTGTTCTACATAGAAACATAGAAGTTGATGGCAGATAAGGACCGCAAGGCCCATCCAGTCTGCCCATTTCTTTTTCTACCTTTTAAATGTTCTGTCTTTCCTTTCCGATCTCTTGTCTGTCTGGTTGTGCAACCAATCTTCCTGTGGGACCTAGGATTTGATCACCCCGACAGTCTCGCAATTCTTTGCCTCTCACTGTCTCTCAGTCCTTCCTTGCCATTTCTGTCTTTTCCTCCCTTACATATCTGCAGGTATAAAAATATATGCAAATCATTATGTGGAAATGTAACTGATATTGGGAATCCCTTTGTTTAGAAATTATATAGTGTTACTGTTGAAATGTATGTAATTATAGTTTGAGATGATTGCAAAAAGCTATTGGGAACTCAAGGGGTTAACCTAAGAGCAGTTTTTAAGCCCTTTTTCAGAAAAGCTGTGGAGAAGGGGCCTCAGTTCTGGGACATTGTGTTCTTGCTGCACCTGCCTGGAACATACAAGAACATTTTAGAAAAGAAATAGGATACTTGTTAAGGAGGGGGTTGCAATGACTCATAAGAGACAGAGAGAGAGAGATGCAATGTTTCGACACAGAGATTGAAGGAAAACTCATATGGATCTTCTCTGTTTATTCTGCCTTTGTAAATGGTTATTCTGAACAATTTTTTTTATGTTACTGCTAGTACTAATAAACACTTTTTTCGAATTCTACAACTGCTCCTGGTTTTTCCTGTGCTTCCTGACCTGTGCCTCAACGACAGATGGTGTCAGCCTAAGTAGGATTTACACCGTTCATACTCTAAGCTAGGAGTTTTGCGCGTGGGTACTGGACCTAGTACCAGGGAAGCATAGAGAAAGGTATGGATTCTGCAGCAGCAAGTCCAGGAGTGGTTATTAGGAGAATGGCAGCCAAACTAGTAGAGACCAAAGTCCAAGCTGAGATTGTGCAGCCAGCACAAGTTATGAAAAAAGAACAGGCAGTAACAGCACTTGAAAGCCTGATGGACTTTTTAAATGGTGGACTATACAACAAAAGGACACGGAGAAGCAGAGAAAAGAAGAGATTCAACGCTTAGAAGCACAGAGGAGAGAAGAGATGCAGCGACAGGAGCAGCAGAGGAGAGAAGAGATGCAGCAGGAGAGAAGAGATGCAGTGATGATGGATGCTTTATAAGCTATCAAAAGCAGAGGGATCTGGCACAGATCCAGACGAGCAACAAAACAAAGAAACTTAAAAGCCATTAAACTTACAAGGTTGTGTCCCTCGGATGATATCGAGGCATACTGTACCTGCCAACTTTTGAAAGAGTTGCCACAGCCTGCCAATGGTCCAATAAGCAATGGACAATCAGACTGGTACCCTACCTGACAGGGAAAGCCCAACTTGCCTACAGCAGTATGGGCACTGCACATTCAGAAAACTATGACCTGGTGAAAAGCGAACTCTTGAAAAGGTATGACATCTCAGGAGAGACCTACAGGCAGAGATTTCGAACTCTGAAATACAACTCAGTTGACGATCCTCGAGAAGCCTTCACCCGACTCAGAGAATTCCTGATAAAATGGCTCCAAGAAAAGAACAGATCATTGACTCATTTGCAATGGAGCAATTCATCAACATCCTGCCTACAGATGTAGAGCTTTGGGTGAAAGAACATCAACCAGAGAGTGGGGGAAAAGGCTGTTTTTTGGCCGAGGACTACCAAATGGCCAGACAGACGATACAGCTGCAAGGTTACAGCCAAGCACCGGTAAGACACTCTTTTTCCCATTTAAACTCCAAGTCTGATAACTCTGGTGGGGGTAATAAATCTGTGCCCAAAGATGTTATTTGCTATAACTGTAATAAGCCAGGTCATATTTCAAGAAATTGCCGTAAGAAGAGTGACACTGGAGCAGATCTGTCTTTAGCAAATTAGTGCAAATACTTGACGGATGTGAATGTCAGGGATAAGACTGTAAAGGGACACACTGATTCGGGAAGCAGACAGACCCTAGTGCATGCTGAGGTGCTGGGAAAACAAAGTCCAAAAGGACCAGGTACTGATGTCATCTGCATCCACATGGACACTCGAAACTATCCCACCACCCAAGTGACTGACCATTAAGGGTGTGTCGCATCAAATGAAAGTGGGGGTAATACCTAAGTTACCTGTACCCGTGATTATTGTAAATGATTTTCCAGGATTTACTGAGTTAAGCAAAGAGGGAGTTAATCCTGATGTTTCAGCAGCAGTGGTAACAAGCTCAGGTAAAGAAAATCTCACATGGTGGGGACTGTTTTCCTTTTGCTGATTTTGATTCCTACTTGTTTGAGCACAGCTCCAAGATCCAGAAGTCCAGAAAAGAAAGATGATGCCTGTAGAAACAGTGGCAGCAAAAGACTGATGGACATAAGGGGTTAACATATGAAAATGCTGAAACTGAACTGATAACTGATTGTGATTTTCTTTCAGAGCAAGCTAATGATGTTTCTCTCCAAGGTTATTTTAAAAGCTGGGGGTGAAACTAAAACAGGGTGAACCTATGTTTAAAAAAACGTAACGAGTTACTGTACAGAATATGGGTTAAATCTCAGACACAGGACCAGCTAGAACAGCTGATTATACCACACAAGTATAGGTCTGAGCTGTTATAGATGGCACATGCTAGTCCTATGGCTGGTCACTCAGGGAGGGATCGCACCCTTGCCAGATTGCTGTATAGATTTTACTGGCCTGGAATTCATGCTGATGTTGCTACCTATTGTAATTTCTGTGCTGAGTGTAAGAAAGTAGCCCCCGTCACTAGAAAAGACAAGGTGCTCCTACCCTTGATAGATGTCTTTTGAGAGAATTGCAACGGATGTGGATGGTCCTTTAGACAAAAGTAAAAAGGGTAATAGATTCATCCTGGTAGTATGTGACTATGCTACTCAATACCCAGAAGCAGTTCCAACGCGTACTGTCACAGCTTCGAAAGTGGCAGCAGAGCTTGCAAAAATTTTCAGCAGAGTGGGCATACCTAAAGAAATTATTACTGATCAGGGTAGTAAGTTTGGTGTGTCATTATTTAAGGAGCTGTACAGACTACTAGGTATCACTGCCATAAGAACCTCCCCCATCACCCTCAGACAGACGGTCTTGTTAAGCATTTTAACCAAACCCTAAAACACATTAAAAAGGTTTGTAAAAAGGGAAGGGAAAGATTGGCACCAATACTTGCCTTACCTACTTTTTGCTTACAGAGAAGTGCCACGGGCATCAACAGAGTTTTCACCATTTGAAATGCTGTATGGTAGGCAGCCAAGAGGGCCACTGGATGTGATAAAAGAAATGTGGGAAGATAACCCTACTCAGAAACAATCTATAACGTCTTATATGTGTGTCCTAAGAAAGAAGCCTGCAAAATATGTTGAAATTGCCCAGAAGTAATTATGAAGAGGCCCAAAAGCAGCAGAAGGTATATTATGACCATGAGGTAAAAGAAAGTTTTTGAGCCAGGTGAAAAGGTTTTGCTACTGTTACCCACAACAGAAAAACTGTTAATGAAGTGTTAAGGGTCTTATAGAGTGCTTAGACATACCGGCACCTTTAACTACGAGACTGAGACCCCTGACAGGAAAAATCCTACTTTGATCTATAGTAACAACAGTTTACTGGTCCCCAGTGGTTCACCATTTCCTGTGGATTTGATTATTTTTCATCATTTGTCTCCTGGTGGACAAGATTATTATATCACATACTTGGGACTTACTTGCAGAGGAGCAGGGCGACTACGCAGGCCATACTGGTGGCTAGGAGTTCAGTGATCTGAGTCAGAGTGCCCAATTGGAAACCGGGGGCACCATTTTTGGGACTCGTGGCTGGGCCTTTTAAGGGACAAGCCCAGCCACTCTTGGGATACTTGGGACTTACTCGCAGAGGAGCAGGGGGACTGCGCAGGCCGCATCAGCAAGCTGCTTATTGGGGGTCCTAAGGGACGGTGCAGGCCACATCAGCGGTGAAAAAGCTGTTACAGAAGCTGTATCAGGAGCAAATCTGGAGCTAGGGATGGCCACATCGGTGGCTAGGAGGAGTTCAGTGATCTGAGTTGGAGCGCCCAATAGAAAGCCAGGGCGCCATTTTCAGGACTCGTGGCTGGGCCTTTGAAGGGACAAGCCCAGCCGCTCTTGGGATGCTAGTTTGCCACCCACCCACTCCAGGCCCAACCTCTATTAAATGCTCGGAGGAGGGGCCAGTTGGAGGTAGGTCACTTATTGGTTGGGTGGCTATACTGGGGGGTTTTCTCCAGTCATAACTCGGACTATTCTTGGAACTGTTAGGGGATGTAACTCTGTTCATGCTCTTTTATTCTGCTTAGTAGCTTGGTCCAAGAGCTGTGTTTTTAATTTCATGGGCTACATTGCCCCGTATGGCTGGCTGTAGAGGGTTGCGGGTAGGTCTACCTGGGGGTGGGGACCTGGTCAAGAGTGAACGTCCAAGAATGTTTGGAGAGGGCGTCTGGGGGTGGCCTCAGCCACCAGGGCAGGCATCTTTGGCAGGACCGTAGGGTGCACTGGCTGCGGGGCAGCAATGGTCCTAAACTGGGCCTGGAGGGAGGGAGGTTGCCCAGTCTGTAGGCAGTTACTGCAGATCAGGGGGAGCTTGACTGGGTATGGAAGAAACTGGAGTTGTTGGTGGGAGGGAATAAACATGGCTAGGAGGGCCTGTGGGGAGCAGGAGAGCAGTGATAGAGTGCGACCTAGATCCGCTTCATCAAGCAGGAGTGGAGAACCTATGGGGCGTGGGCTAGTAACAAAGGGGGTAGCTACTTGGGAGGTAACTGGTAGAGGAAACAGGCTAAATCATAGGAGGCTGGGGGGAACAGGTGGGTTGGGACTGACAGGGGGCCTACTGGAGAATTGGATAGCAGGAAATCAGGACAAAAAAAGGAGGTTGGCTTAGAGTGCTATAATAAATTTGAGCCATTGAGTAAGTTGGCTGGAGAGGACGTGGTGAGGGGGGTAGAGGAGGGTGGAGGAGAGAGGGATATGGTGAATTGGATGAGGGTGGGCATTGGTAATTCAAATAAGTATTCTAGCAGGGAAGGGGGCAAATCAAGTGTCAAAGAAGGTGAGGGGGGAACCAGCAGAGGGAAGGTGTGGAGGCTGCAAGTCAACTCAGTGAGAAAGGAGGAGCAATTGAGACGAGGGAGGGGCATCCTTTGAGAGGGAAGGGTCATACCAGAGAAGGCACAAATTTAGGGGGACCTGCAGGTGGGCATGGAAGGGGCAAGAGGAAAGGGAGGAGGTAGGAGGGGTGATGGTGATGGGAATGTCGTGTTGGGGGACTGAGAGGTGGGAGCTGGAAGGAGGAGAAGATCGGAGAAGAAGGCTCGACCTTAGTAGGAGTGGGTGGGGCTAAACTGGGGGCAGGGAACTCAGTTATAAAAGGCGCAACAAGAGGGGTAGGGCAGCAAGGGGTTCTCTTGTAGAGGGTCTGGAGAGAAGCCAAGGGGAAGTGGTCTCGAGGAGGGAGGAGGTGATGTGAGCTGGCAGGGGAGTCCTAAAAGGAGGTGCACAAAAGATCAAGGGGGACACTGAAGTTCTCCTGCTGGGGGACTCCATGAGCAGGGGTATTCATTAGGTGGGGCAGGGTGAGGAAAAATCCAGTCCAATTAAGGAAATGGGTATTTCTGGTCTGACTGTGCATAGGGCGAAGTTCATGGTGTATAAGCTGGCAAGGAACTGTGGTGGATCACCGGACTTCCTGATGCATCTGGGAAAAAATGATATTGAGGGGAATAGTGTACTGGAAATTCAGGCAAGGTTCCTAGAACTGGACAGGGTCTGTCATGACAATGGATGCACAGTCTCCTTCTCAGAAATCCTGCCAGTGCCAAGGGCCACTGTGAAGAACAAACAGAAGATCAGGGAGATTAATGACTGGCTCAGGCAGTGGGATGAAGCACAAGGGATTGGGGCGTTGGGAGACGGGGGGGGGTTTGGGAAGACAAGGGACTGTATGCCTGGGGCAGGCTTCACCTAAATCCGGTAGGGAAGGAAGTTCTCAAACGGGGGATGACAGATTTCATTCAGGCTAGATAGGGTTTAAACTTGTGAAGGGGGAAGGGGGCACTGCCGGGCTGATCTGGCTATCCTTACCGCTGGTAGGACTGGCCTGCAACCCCACAGAGGGGGGACAGAAGGTACCCTATGGGTTAAGTGTGGATGGACGTATGAAAGGTCTGGGGAGGATATGGTAAAGAGGGGTAGGGACAAAGGTTGGAGGGTGGCTTTTTTTTTTTTGTATTATTTATAAGCATTTGAAAGAAAAACTTTACAAATGTTACATTGCTTAGACGGGTTACTCACATTTGTTACTCCAATAAAAATAGTACAATACAGAAGTAGGAACCCCTCTCCATTAGATACTCCATAGAGGGAATTACCATAAATGTTTTAGCGTCCATATATAAGTCCCATAAGTGCATGCAGCAGAGGAAGGACAAAGGGAATCAAACAAACTGAGTGAAAACAGCAAAGAAAATCACTACACCCGTAGTAAATTAGATTCCCGTATGAGTCTAATACATAACCAGTTTAATATAAGATCCCTGAGCTCCAAAGCAAAATTACATTTTAACAATGACCTTGTCGTTCCGTATAGCTGAGAAGCAGCAATAATAAAATTTAATTTATACGAGGGCCAGATAAATGACCAGTCCCAAATACTAACAGAAAGGCATCAGTGTAGGACAGAAACAACTTGCCACCCCCATCAGTCCTCCTCTGATGAGTCACCATGATCTTCAGCAGCCCCCAGTTCTCGTTCAATACAACTCAGCAGTTTCTCTGCATCCTTGGGCTCATTGAAAAGATACTGCCGCCCATGCCACGATACACGTAGTTTTGCAGGCATCAACAACTGATGCTGAATCGTGAATTGGCAGAGTAGATTGCTGGTATTAGCAAAGTTTTTTCGACGGTGCCTTGTACCATAGGATAAATCAGGGAACAAAAGCACAGTGTCATTTCCATATTTGAGGGCTCGCCGTCTTCTAGCAATAGCCAGAACCCGATCATGGTCTCCGATGCCCGTAAACACCACAATCAGAGTCCTAGGGGTCCCAGCATCTGTGGTCGCATGTCTTGGGGTAATCAGATATGACTTCTCGATGGATAAAGGTGTATCCTCCTCCGAAAGTCCCGGTAATTCCGGTAGAAAGGTCCTGATAAAAGACGGGCAATCCTCCCCTTCTGCCTCCTCTGAAAGGCCGATCACTCTTAAGTTCCTCTCTCTGGCTTGGTTTTCGACCTGCTCCAGTTGTTGCCGAAACATCGCATTTTCCTTTATGAGTTGTGAGGTGGCATCACAGGCCTTGAGAGCAGATGCTCCTGCACAATGGGTTTGTTGTTTGCAGTTGTCCATCTGTGTCTCTAAAGCAGACACTCTCGGTGTTAGACTATCCAACTTTTTATCAATATCCAGCATGAAGCAAACCAGTTGGTTTAGCGTGGTTTGTATAGATATGAGCGTTGCACCTTCCATCTAATTTCTGACAGATATTGAGGCTCACACAGCTGAACCAGGCCTCTGCTCCTGTTGTGTTTGCTGCTTTCTGGGTGAAAAAAAAAAAAAAAAAATCAGTCGAGGAGGCACCACACCCTTTTTTTCCCCCATAGTGAGACTCTATGAGATCTCAAATATCCAGACAGCTACTTATAGTTATAGTTGTCGAAGTTTAAAATAACACATTTTATATTTATTTAAATAGAACCGCTGGAGCTCAGGAGAAGTGCTGCTTCCTCTATGCTGCTCAGCAGTGCCCCAGAGGGTGGCTTTAATAAATGCCAGGAGCCTGGGGAATAAAATGCCTGAGTTCCAGGACATGCTATTTAAGGGTGGAGTGGATGCAGCAGCGGTCTCTGAAACTTGGACCACTCCTGGCCATGACTGGAACCTTAATCTGAGTGGGTACCTTGTGCTAAGGAAGGACAGAAAGGTGGGCAGAGGGGGAGAAGTAGCAATGTTCATTAGGGATAACATCGAGATTATGAGAGTGGAGGAAGCAGAAGGCAACATGGAGGCCTTATGGGTCACCTTGCAAACCCCCGTGGGAGGGAAGATCAAGTTGGGGTGGTATATAGGTCCCCAGGACAAGTGGAGAACCTGGAGGATTGCCCGTTGGCTAACATTAAGGGGCAGTGTGGACTAGAAGGGGAAGGAGTGGTGTTGATGGGGGACCTTAATATCCCAGCTACTGACTGGGGTACTATGATGTCCACTGTAACCAGGGAGCAGAAGCTGCTGCATGGCTTTTTGAACGCGTTCCTCAATCAGCAGGTGATGGGCCCAATGAGGGTGGGTCATATTCTGGATGTGGTTTTAGTGGATGGAAATCTTGTATAAGATTTGGTTGTGGAAGAACCCCTTGCTGGGAGCGACCACAACACAGTCCTGTTTCGGCTTAAACTGGGGGGGAAGGGGGATCATTCAAGGACAATGACACTTGATTTTAGGGTGGCGCACTTTCAGAACATGGGGGAAGAGCTGGCCCACCGGCGCAGCGGTAGGGCTACCGCTCGTGGCGCCAGCAACCCGGATTCGGGAACGGACTCGGGTGGCTGAAGGGTTGGCCAGGGGGAGGAGGATTGAGCGCCCAGAGGCTGCTCTCCTCTGGGGTTGGTGGGTTGCTTGTTCTGCCACTCTACCACCACCTGGGTGACCACAGGTGGAGGTGCAAAGGGACAGCAAGTAGAAGGGAGATGAGACATCAGCCGGGAGCTGGAGCGTTCGCACGTCTTGACGTGCATCGTCCCATGGCTTCCCAAGTGTGCTGACATCCTGTGGGAGGACCAGAAAGCAGGAAAACCCCTGCAGTGTTCCCTGTAGATGGAGCTCCAGGCCCCAATCCCATCGCCGGTAACAGCATCCCTGACAATATACAGACATGTCGGGGCGGAGGAAGGGGGCCTCATCCTGTACCCGCCTGGGGGGTATAACCAAGGTTCCATGGGGGATGGACTGCACCAGGTGACCAGACAGACAAGCAGGGATGCACAGGGACATGGGAGTCTCCCAAAGGTAAGGAAGCACAGTGACGAGCAGGGAGCATAAAGAGAAAAAAAAAAAAAAAAAAAGAACATGGGGGAAATTCTCAAGGGGCATTTGCGGGAGATAAAACCAAGTTTGGACATGGAAGGTAGGTAGGAGATCATAAAGCGGGGGTTACAGGAGGCCACCAGGACCTGTGCAAGAGCGGTAGGTCTCATAAACCATGCTAGTGGACCGAGGAGGTCCACGAGGCGGTAAGGGAGAAGAAGGCTGCCTACAGTAGGTACAAAAAATTGAGAGGAGAGAGGCATAGAAAAAAAACTATCGCCTTGCAAGCAGGAAAGTCACCAGAGTGGTGAGGGGGGGTAAAGACCTGGAAAGAGCAGAGGCTGGTGCAGGGGATACAGGGTGTTTCATTAACCTCAGAACAAACTGCAGAAATTCGTAATGTGCTAGACACATTTAACCGTACTTTTACCACAGTACCAGGCCGAGCAAAAGGGGTTGCGCACATAATAGTACCAAGGAATGCTCGCCCTATCAGGCAAAAGACAAACAGGTTACCAGAGCAGTTAAGAGCTGATGTGATTAAGGAAATTCAAAAAATGAAAGAATTGGGTATTATAGAAGAGTCGAGTAGTGCTTGGTCATCTCCAATGGTATATGTAAACAAAAAAGAAGGGTGTGTTAGATTCTGCCTTGATTTTAGGAAACTTAATGAAGTGTCAGAATTTGACAGTTATCCTACGCCCAGGATAGATGATTTGGTGGACAGACTAGGGAGTGCCAAGTATATCAGTACCCTCAATCTCACCAAGGGTTACTGGCAAATCCCTTTAGCTAAAGAATCCAGAGATAAAACTGCATTTGCCACTCCTATCAGTTCACCACCATGCCATTTGGTTTACATGGTGCTCCCGCTACATTCCAGCGTTACATGGATGTAAATATTATCACCTAACATGGGTTATTGTGCTGCGTACCTGGATGATGTCGTGGTATACAGTCCAGACTGGAAAAGCCACCTGGAACACCTACAAGCAGTTATCCAAGCTATCAAAAGGAAGGTCTGACAATTAATCCTGCCAAGTGTGCACTGGGCATGCAGGAAACAAGATATTTGGGCTATGTTTTAGGAAATGGAGAAGTCATGCCAGAGGTTTCTAAGATAGAAGCTGCAGCTAACAGCCCTGTCCCCAAAACCAAGAAACAGGTCAGGTCATTTTTAGTGCTAGCTGGCTATTATCGGAGATTTGCTCCCAACTTTGCAGAGTTAGCTACTCCCCTCGCAGAACTCACGAAAAACCGGTACCCAAATAATGTGAAATGGACCCCAGAGTGTGGCAAAGCTTTTCGAGCCATTAAGGCTGCATTATGTCCGGCCCCTGTTTTAAGAAGCCCAGACTTTGAGAAACCACTTTTGTTACAAACAGATGCATCAGAGGTAGGCCTAGGTGTAGTCCTGAGTCAAAATATAGATGGGACAGAAATGAAAATTACATACCTACCGTAATTCTTGATCTTTCTGTGCATCTTCACCATGCAACACTGGTGGGTTCTGGCCGGAGGATCAGGACCCTGCGGGAATCTTTTTTTTTTTTTTTTTGGCAAGGGGGAAGAGTCATTGTCGGGGTGGAGCCACCCTCGAGGCCGAAGCATTGTGAGGTGCTCGCGGGTTTGCCAGTAACCAACGCCGACCCCTCCCCAGTCCCAGTTCTGCATGCTGGAGAGTGATAGAGAGGAGAGAGGGAGGGAGGGAGGGGCAAGGGATCCCGAGGGACAGGAAAAGGAAAGGATATAGAAACCAAAAGGAGGAGTAAAGCTGAGGAGAGGACAGAAAGAGAGGGAGGCCCCAACTTCTGGGCGAGTAAGGAAGGGATAGATAAGGTAGGGAAGAGAGGGGAGACACTGCACCCGAATGACAATGGCCCAGAGGACTGCTCGAGGATGGAGGAGACACCACTGCTCTAGGCCAATAAGTCTTCTCCCAAGACAGCGAAGAACCCTTAACCAAGGCTATAAGTAGGAGGCAGACAAAGCCCAGGAGGCTAGGCAGAGTGGCTATTCCGAGGAGTCTTTTACTGGGCAGGAAAACGGGTCAGTGTCTCCCCCTCTTGTCGAGGGTATCATGAAGTGGGGACAGGACTACTTCGGAGAGGTATCCTCCTGTGGAGATGCACAAACACCCTGGAGGAATTTTGAGAATTTAGAGATTTAGGGATTCTTTAGAAAAGCGTCACCTCCGAAGAAGGAGCGCTATACATTGGAGGACTGTAGTATTCCCTGAATAAGGGGAGGAGAGATACCCAATGGGAACTTCACCAAGGGGACCGCTTAAGGAGCAGTTGGAAGGGGGAAGGAGGAATTAGCTGAGAGGGATCACCAGGGTCCCCTCAGACACCGCCTCAAGAAACCAGGGGTTTGATTGAAGCAGACTGAAGGCCCAGGAAGTCTTGAAGACAGGTTCCAACCAGACAGAGAGGAGGCCCTGATGATCCCCAGCAGAGGGTTACCTCCCTGCCTGTCTTCCCATGATACCTCCAACACCCACAGGGTGGAGTGGAAACACCAGGCACTGGAGAAGGACCATATGGTCCCTAGTTGAGAAAAACAGGGAGAAGGATTGCCCAGAGACTGAGGCCTAAGAGGGGGAAGGTGGGTGGAAAGCAGTGATGAATGGTGAAGATACACAGAAAGATCAAGAATTATGGTAGGTACATAATTTTCATATCTTATCTGTGTCAGTCTTCACCATTCATCACTGGTGGGTGATTACCACTCCCGCAAAGGGGGCCCAGTACCTCCCTAAGGGACAAAGTCCCTCAGCCTTCAGTGAGGGAAGACACCGGAGAAGGGAACCCTTTCAGGCCCGGTTAGGCCTGCGACTGGTCTGGGTGAGGTGGGGTTCTCAGAGTAGGAGAAGGAAGTCACCCCTGCAGTTCCCGTCTCACCCTGCGGGAGAAAAGATGGGTTCGTCGGAATGAGGAGACAGTCACCCTATGCCGTGCCATGGGTGATAACCGGGAAAGACGAAGCCATGCCAACCTCCTAGTGCAGATTGCTGTCCCCTCCAGCCTGGAAGCCACCACAGTGGCATCATAAGATGCCCTTGCTTGGTGCCTCACAAGCTCCAGGCCCCTTGCGGAGAGGGCAATGGCTTGTCTGGCTGACTCCAAATCAGGCAGAGAGACTAGGATCTCTCCTAGCAGAGATCATAAGTGCCTGCTGTAGGCAGCATGATGGGTCTGATGAACTGAGAGAGGTAACTGGAGAAATGCTGAAAGGAAAGCCCTCCTCCCCCAAAAATCAGATTCAGCAGAATCTGAATCCAGAGGTTGGTCACGTCTTGGACTTCTATGCCCAGAGGGTGTGTCCAGGAGAGTCACGCCCGAGGGAGGGAGAGCCAAGGCTCCTGGAGACCCTAGGGGTACACAATACCTCTGATAGAGGTCCCCAAGGGCTGGTGGAAGGGTTGAGGGACTTCGCCAGGCATGGTACGATGCCTACCTGAAGGGAGGCGGTCAGGCAGGAACCAACAGGTTGGCCGCACTGAACTCACCTAGAAAGGCACGCACCATTCAGTTAGGACTGTGACTGCCTAAAGTGGAGATGTGGAACTCATCAAGCAACCCCAAAAGGAAGCGCTGATAACTAGTCAAATCAGCTGTGGGGGATAGGTGGACAGAAGACTCCTCTCCCTCAGAGAAGGAAGACGAGGGAGCTGATGAGTCTGGAGAGTTAGGCATGGGCTGCACCATGGAATGGTGGAACACCAGCTCTTCCATGGACCTGTAGTAGGTGGGGAAAAGTGCAGCCGTAGACCTGGACTTCTCCCAGGTGAGAGGTCCCACAGGACCTGCGTGGCCTGGGAGTGAGGGAGGGGTCGGCAGAGGTAAGGGGGCCAGACACCTCCTAGGAGGAGTGCAACCTCTGCCAGGGCTGGGAGACCATATGGAAGATCTCAAGGGAGGAGAAGACCCGCTGGTCTCAGCAGTCAGTGGCCGCTCAACCGAGCTGGAACGTTCAGGACTGAGCACCCCCCAAAAAAAGCAAACCCTGCAAGGCAACTGGGGCTGCAAGAGCCCAGAAGGGCAGCCCCTAGCCTCCAAAGATGAGGGCTTGCCCAGAGAGACCTTGGGAGAAAACAGGACCAGTGCTGTGACTCCTTCCTGAGCCCTTGCAGGCTCCAAGGGAAAGGTGCTCCCTTGAGCCTGTCTCCTCAACCCCTCGTACTCAGAGAGAGCCCTCTTCCTAAGGATCAGCATAGGCAGCTCCATCCCCATGGCTGACTCCTGAGAGACAGCCATTGGGTGACCACCCTACCCTGCTGGAGACGCCCAAGCCGGCCCAAAAGTGGGGCCAACCTGAGCAGCCCCAGGAGGGGTACACATCCTGAGGGAGAAGGCAAACCACCATCTCCGGTCTGTGCCCCTGTGACCCCCAGAACACCCAAGGACTGGTCGGGATCACCAACACTGAATCCAGTGGTAGCTGCTGACTTCACGGAAGGGGGCTGAACCAGAGCCAAAGCACTGGGTGTGGAAGAACCAGAGGATTCTGAGGAATCCAGGATCCAGTATGGGTCATTCTCTGAATCATCCTCAGAGGAGGAGGCCTGGACCCAAATCACTCCCCGATCAATGCCACCTGTGGCACCGCAAGGCAGACCTGCACTACCCATGGCACCGCCACCATCCCCGGCACAGCGAATAGCACTGCACCACCTGCGGTGCCACCCAGACAGTGCCACAAGTGGCACCAGGATCAGAGGCAGCACTGGCAGGTGGCACCGAGGACACTGCTGGACCTGGCCCAGAAGCTCCAGGCCACAATGCCAGGGGAGCGCTTGCCTCCGAGGATGCAACTACCAGGATGATGCCTCCCACCTGATCCCTAGAGGAGTCAGGCTGGGCCTCCTGCACCATGGAAGGGGTTTCCGCCGAGGCAAGGCTAGGAAGGGCAAAACCCCCTCCTCCTCCGTGGGCCATACAGGACCAGGAGGGGACCTAGAGGAAAGGCCAAGAACCCTGTGTTTACTTTCCCAAGTACGAGCCTGTCCCCCGAAAGTTGGCGGTGCATGTCCAACTTTGAATGCGCATGATTCCAGAACTCGACGATCCATGGAAAAACAGGCATTGCAGCAATCCATGTCATGATTAGGACCCAAGCAGGTCACGCATCAGTCATGCTGGTCCGTGACAGAATAAAGTCGGCTGCAGGGACACTGCCACATAGGAGGCCAACCCACCTTAGGACGTTTATTTTTATCCCCCGAACGAGACATGACCGATGGAAAACACAATAAACAAAACAAAGGTACTCAGCATCATCGAAAATAAAAGGAAAGGTCTTACTGGTTTTGACGGCACCGAGGATGCAGCACAGCAGAACTAGGATGAACAGAGCTGACGCACTAGAAATAAATCGCTTCACACACGAGGTCCTCATTCGACAGCAGGAGAAGCAGAACTGGGACTGGAGAGGGGTCGACGTTGGTTACTGGCCAACCCATGAGTAGCACGCAATGCGTCTGCCTCAATGGCAGCACTGCCCTGATGTCGACTCCTCCCCCTTGCTAAAAAAGCTCCCATGGGGTCCGGATCCTCCGGCAAGAACCCACCAGTGATGAATGGTGAAGATTGACACAGATAAGATCATCCTATTCTGTACATAAGTAGGATGTTGCATGACAGAGACAAAAGGTACTCCACCATTGAAAAGGAATGTTTAGCAGCAAAGTGGGCTATGGAATCCCTTAAGTCTTATTTGCTAGGAACTGACTTTGTACTTATAACAGATCACAATCCTCTCTGTTGGCTTAACCAAATGAAAGATACAAATTCCAGAATCACAAGTTGGTACCTGGCATGACAGCCATTTACATTCAAGGTGATACACAAATCTGGTAAACAGAACAGCAGTGCTGATTTTCTGTCAAGATATGGATCAGGAATTGAGGGTTCTGAAGGTTGAAAAACAAATGTACAAGTTTAAACTTTGCTGTTTGCTGTACTGTTATAGAAAAAAAGGATACTGCACATGTGCTTAATTTCTGAACGTTAGAAGCTAATGTTAGAGAATTAATAGAAAGTTTTGGAAACCTGTTTGATAAAACAGGCTCCCTCTTAAGGAGGGGGGTGTATATGACAGGGTTGAATAGGACCCTGTCCGAGTTGTTATAGAAAGTCTGAAGGCAGGGATCTGTTCTGTTCTTTCCTTTCCGGTCTCTTGTCTGTCTGGTTGCAAAATCAAATTTTCCTGTAGGACCTAAGATTTGATCACCCTGACAGTCTCGCAGTTCTTTGCCTCTCACTGTCTCTCAGTCTTCCCTTGCTGTTTCTATCTTTTCCTCCCTTGCATATCTGCAGGTATTAAAATATATGTAAATCATTATGTGGAAATGTAACTGATATCGGGATCCCTTTGTTCAGAAATTATATACTGTTACTGTTGAAATGTATATAATTATAGTTTGAGATGATTGCAAAAAGCTATTGGGAACTCAAGGGGTTATCCTCAGAGCAGTTTTTAAGCCCTTTTTCATAAAAGCTGTGAAGAAGGGGGCTCAGTTCTGGGACATTGTGTTCTTGCTGCACCTGCCTGAAAGACAGAAGAACATTTTAGAAAAAAAAACAAAAAAACAGGACGCTTGTTAAGGGGGGAGGGTTGCAAAGACTTATAAGAGACAGAGAGCTGCAATGTTTTGACACAGAGATTGAAGGAAACTCAGATGGATCTTCTCTGTTTATTCTGCCTTTGTAAATAATTATTCTAATTTATTTTTTTTATGTTACTGCTAGTACTAAGAAACACTTTTTGTGAATTCTACAACTGCTCCTGGTTTTTCCTATGCTTCTTGACCTGTGCCTCGACAACAGGCAGTAGTCACCAATGAAGTAATTTCACTGTACTTTGAGATTACAGGGGGCACCAGGCATGGTTGTCCTTTATCACCACTGCTTTTCAACCTTACCATAGACCCCCTAATAAGATGTCTATTAGCTGGAGAAGGAATAAAGGGAATTTGGGTAGGTCAAAAGGAACACTTGCTAGCAGCTTATGCAGAGGACATCCTACTTATGATTTCCAAACCAAAAGAATCCATCCCTGCAATCTTATAGATCACCAAAGCTTTCGGGAAACTATCAGGCTATAAACTTAATACTACTGTTAGGGTGCTTAGCCCTGATCAGATTCTTGGCAGTCTTGGACTAGCAAAAGAGACACGGACAAGTGGCATATTCGGTAATAAACTTGTTTATTACACAAAAGATATCAGTTGCCCTACAGCAGGTCTTACCATTAGACACTGGGAGCCAAAGTTTCCCAAATACCCCTAGGAGTGAAGATGGTCTTAGAGGTCTACGTAATACAGTAGGTTATATACTTTGATTGTAACTATAGTTACCAAAAAACTAGGTACATAAAATAAGCCATATTGACTAAAAGTCAGGTGGTTCCACAGTGTTATTTACAGATGGTTTACCAGTAATCACACTTGGGAGACTTCAGTGCCTGGTTATTTACTGTTCAGAAGAGACCAAGGTGCAAAAGGGGGGGAGTGGAGTGGCCATTTATGTCAGTGAAAATATCAAAGCTACAGAAATTCAGACTACACATAAGGAGCCAGAAGAACTGTGGGTCACCCTGGAAACAGGAAACGGCACAGCCATATGAACTGGGGTTGTGTACAGGCCTCCAGACTAGGGGGAGGACAAAGACACATTACTGTTAGAAGATATACAAAACATGACAGCTAAAGAGGAGGTTCTGATAATGGGAGACTTCAACATGCCAGATACAGATTGGTCAATACCAGCAGGAACATCTGCCAGAACTAGACACATGGTGGATTTCCTGCGGGGGGGAAGGCCTCAAACAACTGGTACAAAAACCCACAAGAGACAGGGCTATCCTAGATCTGGTACTGAATAACAGGGAAAGGATCATAGATCTCCAGGTAGAAGGTCACTTGGGGGGGCCAGTGACCATCAGATGGTATGGTTCAATTTGTAAACTAGAACTAAATCATCCCATTCCAAGGCAAAAATATGGGACTTCAGAGGAGCTGACTTTGCTAAGATGGCCAATAGAGTTAATCTAGCCCTGACAAAAAGAAATACAGGTGAGGGGGTACAGGCAAAGTGGGCAAGCATTAAAGATGCAATACTTGAAGCAACATCCCACTGTGTTAGAGAGAAAAGGAAGTGCAAAAGAAGAAGGAAACCACTTTGGTTCTCAAAAACAGTAGCGGAAAAGGTCAGAGCCAAAAGGCTGGCCTTCAGGAAATATAAGGGAACTCAGCGGGATGAAGATAGGGAGGCATACCAAACTTCCCTAAGGGAAGCAGGGAAGGCAGTAAGGCAGGCAAAGGCCCAAACAGAGGAAACACTAGCACAAACAGTAAAAGAAGGTGACAAAACTTTCTATAGATACATTAGTGAAAGGAGAAAGTCCAGAGGGGGTATTGCTAAGATCAAAGGGGATAAGGAGGTATGTGAGGAGGAGGACCATGTAAAAGCATCTATCCTAAATAGATACTTCTTCTCAGTATTTACTGAAGAGAAGGTAAGACAGGGCCCACAGCTCAGCACCATGGACACAGGGGGAGGGAGGTGTGCACTAGTCCCGTCACAAAAGAAAGTGTCCTACAAGAGCTCGATAAGCTCAGGGTGGACAAGGCAATGGGACCTGATGGCACACATACCAGGGTACAAAAGGAGCCAAGGGTGGAACTAGCAGAGCCATTATCAGAACTGTTCAGAGAGTCTCTGAGCACAGGAGAGGTACCAGAAGACTGGAGAAGGGCTCATGTGATCCCACTCCACAAAAGTGGTAGCAGGGAGATGGCAGGGAACTACAGACCAGTCAGTCTTACCTCAGCAGTGGGCAAGATTATGGAGGTACTCCTTAAGGAAAGGATAGTGCAACACCTGGAATCCATAGGAGCACAGGATCCAAGGCAGCATGGGTTTACAAAAGGAAGGTCCTGTCAGACTAATCTCATAGATTTCTCTGACTGGGTAACCAGAGTGGTGGACCAAGTGGGAGCACTTGATGTCGCCTACCTTGACTTCAGCAAAGCTTTCGATACTGTTCCACATAGGGGATTGATTAATAAGCTGGGTAGGCTCGGGGTGGGTCAGAAGTTGGTCAACTGGGTGGCAAACTGGTTGACAGGCAGAAAACAGAGAGTGGTGGTAAATGGTGTACAGTCAGAAGAGATGCAAGCCACAAGTGGGGTACCTCAGGGATCAGTCCTGGGGCCAGTCCTCTTCAATATCTTCATCAGTGACATTGCAGATGGACTGGAGGTTAAGGTTTGTCTGTTTGCAGATGACATCAAGATCTGCAACAGAGTAGATGATCCAGATGGGGTGGGCAGAATGAGAAGAGATCTGGATAAACTAGCAAAATGGTCAGAAGAGTGGTAACGGGGGTTTAACGCAAAGAAGTGGAAGATCATGCACACAGGGAGGAGAAACCCTGAAGCCACCTACAGGGTGGGAGGGGAGTTGCTGGCAGTCACAAGGGAAGAGAGAGACTTGGGCATCATCACCACCGATGACCTGAAATCATCCAAGCAGACCACTAAAGCAGTAGGTAAGGCTAGAGGGATGTTGGGGTGTATTAGTAGGGGTATCACAAGTCCGAAGAGGGCGGTAATAATACCTCTTTACAAGACACTGGTTAGGCCCCATCT
The DNA here is from genome assembly GCA_016271365.2 of Neoceratodus forsteri. NCBI lineage: Eukaryota > Metazoa > Chordata > Ceratodontiformes > Ceratodontidae > Neoceratodus > Neoceratodus forsteri. Next base: position 131,301,509 of record CM057453.1, read on the forward strand.
GGAGTATTGCGTGCAGTACTGGAGACCACACCTTCACAAGGACATTAACCAAACTGAGGCAGTCCAGAGAAGGGAAACCAAAATGGTGCAGGGACTGCATCAGAAAACATATGAGGACAGATTAATGGAGCTCAATATGTATACCCTACAGCAAAGGAGGGAGAGGTGATACGATCGAAACATTCAAACACCTTAAGGGCATTAACAAGGTGAAAGGGTCTAACATGTTTCAATATAAGAAAAATAGCAGGACAAGAGGACACAGCATGAGATTAGAGGGAGGCCGATTAAGGGGTAATGTAAGGAAGTTCTTTTTCACAGAAAGGGTGGTGGATGCATGGAATGGCCTACCTCAGGAAGTGGTGGATATCAATACAGTGCAGGGCTTCAAACAGGCATGGTATAGACATAAGGAGCAATATAGATGAGTATGAATAGATAGGCCATTGACAGAGCAAAGGTCGATGGCACATTCATAAGGTAGAAAAAAAAAATGGGCAGACTGGATGGGCCTTTCAGTCCTTATCTGCCATCAACTTCTATGTTTCTATGTAGATACACATTATCTATAAAGTCAGCTAAAATACAAAACAAAGAACACATACAAACTACAGGATATAGTGCAGTATTACATAAATCCACATAGTGGCAGTGCAGGCTGTATAATGACTTCTCAGAAGATAAACAGAGAACACAAGTGTATCTCGATACAGTACTTGCAATATGTTTCTTAGTAAAAAGCAGCATAAGAATCACAATATGTCCCTGGCTACTTACACTTATACGGTAAGAGCCAAACGCCCTACATGTTTATACACACACACATATATGTAACCCCAGGGGTCGGGTTGATGGTATTTTTTGTGTTATTAGCGCTATGCGGTGCCTCCATATGTAACCCCCTACCTGGGACCTGGGTTCGGGGAGAAAACTGTTGCTCGGTATTTTGGCTAGGTATGACTTCTAGTCAGGGGCACCCAAGTAACTCCGGACACAGGAAGCAATAACTGTAATGTCCAAACCAGGAGTGGGATTCTAGAGTGTAGCTTTTATTCACAACCAAACAGAATAACAAAGCACAGATGGACCCCCACAGGGTTACACTCCTGGTAATGCAGATTTACGGAGATCAGAACACATCTTCTACACACTGTAACCCTCAGGTTTAGAAACACACTGGGCACTCAGCCCGAACTTGTACTCTTCTCTGGATTTCCTTAGCCTGGCACATCCGGCCAGCCTTGGACTACTTCCATGCATGGCACATCCAGCCAGCAACTGGACCACTTTCCATATGGCATGGAACATTTCTTGGTGGCTCCCTAAACCACCCATGAGCACATAAGGCTACACGAAGGGAAAAATCTTCCATCTAATCCCACGTCTGGGTACATTCCCCGAACACTGGCCATGTGCCCGGAAGAAAGCAATAGGTGTCCCAAAGTGAACCCGCAGAGGTGAATCTGGTTACTCCTGATGGGGGGGGGTCTCCCACCTCTTGTTCCCATAATTCATACCCGGCCATTCCTTTGGACTCTAACACCTCTTCTCTGAAAAAAACTCTACTGTTGTAGATTATCACTGTAAATGTATTTCACATTCAATCTACAGTCTCTGAAACTCCAGTGCGCTGACTTGAGGCATACTTGTTAAGTGGCTATGTCCATCCCTGTAGACCCCCACTGATTAAAGATGTCCAAGTCCCACACTCTTTAAGCACTGTACTTGGCTGTCCTTTCCTGACCCACAGTAACAGATACTTAATACACAAAGTCTCTGGTGAAACATAGGCCCTTTTTAAGAGCAGACTCACCCCTGAGTGCAGGTGCCCCACAGGCTTCTCTCACAGGAAAACTACCACAAATCTTCGTGGTGCCTCAGCACAACATCAGGCAGCTTTCTCTCTCTCTCTAGCCAGGCAAGGGGATTGCCCCTGGAAGCTGGCTGTTGGCCCCCCCCCCGCAGGATGGGGCACTGAACCAACTGGGGAGCGGTCTCTACCACTTCAGCTGAAGTACTTTGTGTTCTTCTTACGGTGAGAACACACACCACTCTGCAACTAGCTCTATATCAGAGCTGCGGGCTCTCAGGGCCTGCCTACAGCAGAACACCTCCTTCCTCATGTGATCCCACTTCAAGACTCACTCAAGACTGAACTCAAAACCTCCCAACATTCTATGCTAACTCCCAGCTGCAGCATTCCAATGTGGCTCATGCTGCTGCGAGAATTCTAAATGATGTCATTTCTCCAGCTCAGCAGAGACTGAGCACAGAGCAAGACAGAGTGAAACCCATCTAACTGGTGTCTCACTAGCTGCCTGTCCCTCGGTCTAACTGGGATTCTTGTAACCCCGGGTAACAGGGAGATCACATATACATATATATATATATATAGATACTGTATATATATATATACACACACACACACACACACACACACACACACATATATATACATATAAATATATATATATATATATATATATATATATATATATATATATATATATATATATACACACACACACACACACACACGTACACACACACACACATATATATATATATATATATATATATATATATATAATGATAAATACACAATGTAAGGTGCACAGTGGGTATCCAATTAAGAGTGTGGGGACCTCCCATAACATTGCCAAGACCAAATTCCTGCCCCTAAATAGGTTTTGCCCAAAAGAAATAATTATTTCAAATGGACTAGCATGGGCAACACATTATACAGAATACCTGGGGCTTAATATTTATAGTACCATACAAAAAAAAAACTGTAATAAAGAATGCTGCTGCCACTAAACTCAAGATGATAGAAGAGCTCTCCAAATGGAATACGCTACCGCTTGGCATGTGGGGGAAACTAGAATCCACAAAAATGAGCTTGCTACCTAGAATGCTATATCTCTTAATGATGATACCTTGTAGTTTGACTAAGAAATGGATACAGGCAATAAGTCGAGTAGCACACTTCATTTGGGGCTATAAAGAGCACTGAATGGCCTACACAAAACTCTGTAGAGGAAAAAATAAAGGAGGCCTGGAAGCTCCAGATTTTTACTTATATTTTTTTGCTGCAAGGGCGACTCAGCTTGCAAAATGGAACAAGCCAGAATCCACTCAAGTCTATACACCGGACTGGGTGGCTATAGAGAAGGAGATTATGGAAGAGCAAGGAGTGAGCCTAAACTCCTTATTATACGCCACACCACCCAAATCAAGTAAAAATAAAATAATGGCAAGACTCACTCAGACAACTAAGGCAAATCAGCAATTTATTAAAATTAAATATGAAGCAGTCTAAATCTTAGCCGACTTGGGGCTATCCAAATTTCTTTCATGATGGCATATCCCCTTCTAGCGTAATTTGGGTGAAAATGGGATCTGCACAATCAGACACATTCTAAAAAACAACACCCTCATCACGTTTGATGCCTTGAGGATCAAATATGACCTCCCCCTGACTGAAAAAACTTCTATGACATAGTCAAAAAGGCAATTCAACAAACAATAGACTGGTCCATAGTACTTAATACTTGTACAGTAATTGATTGTCGGAGAATGCCACCCTCTATCCTCTCTCTATAGGTTACTGGTAGATCTGGTAAAGGGTTCAGCCTCGGAATCAGAGAGGTGGTGGTCGCAAGCATTAGGAACCGACACACTGGAATGGGACCGACGGAAGATATGGGAACTGGCCTTCAAAATATCCAGTTCACGGCGCAGCGGTTGGATTTCCGCTCGCGACGCCAGCGACCCGGATTGGGGAACGAGCCCAGGAAGCTGGAGGGCCGGCCAGGGGAGAGGGCTTGAGCGTCCCAGGGACTGCTCGTCCTCTCCGGGGGGGGAGGGGGGATCCAGAGCCCGGCGCTTGACTGTCCCCAGGTGGAGACCTGAGGCGCAGCAAGGCCGTTGGCAGGAAGAAGGGGGCGGCACAGACGTCGCGCCAGCGCCTGACGCCAGGGGACACGGCACGCCGTGAGGTAAGAACATCGAAAGCACCTTGCGGTCCCTCGGTAGACGGAGCACTAGGCCCCGACCCTCAAAGCCCCTGCCTGCCCAGAGACAGCATCCCGACGAAAATCCTGTAGTCTCGGGGTGTAGGGCCCCAACCCCGCACCCCGCCTGGGGGGTAAACCAAGGCTCCGTGGGGGATGGACTGCTCTGGTCTACAGGCAGGTGAGCGAGGGCTGAAAAGGCCGTAGAGTGTCTCCCAAAGAAAGGGGACTGCAGGGGAGAGGAGGGAAAAAAAATATCCAGTTCAGTGGACCTCAGACTTGTACAGTTTAAAACAATACATAATCTTTACTACACACTGCACAACAGATTTAAAATGGGATTATTCACCACCCCCATATATCAGAAGTGTAACTCTGGTCAGGGCACCTTATTACACATGTTCTAGAACTGTCCGTTAGTTCAGCCCCTACGGAAGGAAGTAGAAAACTCAATCAGAGACTTCCCATTGATCTCAGACCATTTGCAAGCCAACACATGTATCGTAGGCCATCTCGATAAAGCCAAGCACTGGACTTATGAGCAATGGCACACACTGATGCCAACAGGAGTATCAGTCAGACATATACTATTAAAGCACTGGCTGGATGACATAGTCCCATCTAAACAGGAGTGGAAAAATAATCTTCTAGAGATTCTTAGGACAGAGAAACTAACAATGACCTTAAGAAACCAATCAGCTAAATTCAATAAAAAATGTGATACCCTATACAACACATTGTTCACGCCAGTGTCAGTAAATTAAGGTAGACATCATCTGTCAGACAGGAATAAACTTTATGGCTCCCTGGCATTTTCTACTAAGCAATTATTCATATGATGGCTGTGTGTGGAATACCCCGGTCTAACCCAGTCTCTTTATTCTGTACTGATCTTCATCCTCTGTCTGTCTTTCTGATAACTAATTTATTAATAAGCTTAATCCTGAACATTCATTTCATGTTATTTTTTTAAATTGAATTGTTATATAAATAATAATAGCTCAGATATACGCTAACAGTATAATTAATACAACTGTTATGCACTGTGTGATTACCTAAGTTTAAAGAAAATGAGACTATACCTAAAAACTTACAGTAAGTAAGAAGCATGTTATGGTTGAATGATATATCCTGCTTAACACTTATATTTATAAGAGTAATACCTGATGATTCTAATGCATTCATATTTTTTCATAATGCAATTGCTGATATTCTTGCTTCTAAACAATTTGACGTATGAAGTATTTATAATACCTCCTTTTAGTTGTACTGCTTTTATTGCTGTACATTTGTTAATGCTTGGAAAAATTTTAAAACCAACCAGGCCCTCCCCAAATTCCTTATAATATTCCATGACGAATCAGTCCAGAACGCCAGTTTTACCCCTCCTCATGGAGGCAATAGCTCGCTCCCAACCCCCCGGTTACCTTAGCTCCCAGTTTTTGCCACTGATCCTCTATAAGCCTTGGAATGGTGAGACCCTCCAGCAATTCTGTGTCTCATTCATTAGAACCAATACATTCTGCCTGATATAACTTCTTATAAAAGAAGCCAACGGTCCCCCTGATCTTGTCTCCAGAGGTTTCCAGCCTTCCCACTGGCCCCTTCACTGTTGTGACAGCAGAAGACCCCTTCCTACCCCTAGTCAGTCTCGCCAGTATGGCCCCTGGTGTATTGCCCCATTCTTGCATCCTTTAGTAAGCACAAAATAAGGATGAAGTAGCCTCCCATGTTAGTAATAAATTCAGGGCCCCACAAAAGGCTAACATCTCTCTTTGAAGTTGCTCCGTTGGAGAGGCATGTACCCTCCCCTCTAGGTCTTTCAGCTGTGATTCAAGGGTTTGCTGCCTGGCTCGCTTTTGTTTTTTCTAATTAGCTACAAAACTCATGATCATGCCTCTCATATAAGCTTTACCTACCTCCCAAAATGTTGCTTTTGAGGAAGCCTAAGCATCATTCTTTGCCCTATAAATGTCCCACTGCTCCTTCAGGTACACCTGAAATTTCTCTGTAGTCAGCAGGTAAGTGGGAAATCTCCACCCAGAATTAGGGTGTCTCTCTCCCACATCAGACAGTTTAAGGACAACCATGGCATGGTCAGAAACACGAATGGGGCTATGGAATACATCTCAGACTTGGGCATATTTACTTTGTGGTACATATATGTCAGTCCAGCCTGGACCAGGTATTGTGAGGGTTAGAAACCTTTTGTTTTTTAATTTAAAATGTTCTCATCTGGCTAGATCTCCACTTACTGTATGTCCTGCATTTCCTTTCAGATCTCCTGCCACCCGAAGTGCATGCATCTTGCCTTGCTCTCTCCACCAACTTCTGCTCCTTCCCCCGAGAGCGATTCAAACTAAAACTGCAAAATGGAGGATCAACCAGATAAAAGCTGGTAGATGCTGGAACAACCAGCTATTTTAACACATACTAACTCCTAAACTAAAATAAAAAAAACAAATGGCATACTAAAACAATAGTACCTTCTCGCTAAGCGAGAAAAGGAGCCACCATGTTTTCAAAACTTTCCAGCCCTCCCACGTACTAAAGCAACCAATAAAAACAAGCGCTCTCAATGTTGGGACATCTGCTGCACAGCTACGTGCTAGCGACCATAGTAGTCAGCCCCAATCTCGAGCAGGAATACATAAAATAATCCTACTACGTTAACTAAAAATAAAACACAAAACTGCACTAAAAATAAATTAAAAAGCATCAATGAAAACGTTCCTATTAAAGCTGTACGAATACCTTTTTTGGCATATTCTGCCAAATATTCGGTATTCGGGGCCCACATGACTGAATAATCAGATGAATATTCATATTAGGCAATCAATTAAACCCCCTTCCCCCCACCCTCCGACAGCACCCAAAACCCCCAAGTTCCCCAACCACTTTTACAATTAAAAAAAAAGACAGCAGATTGCTTGTTCTCTATATAAGTGCAAGAAAGCGCGGTTTTATTCATAAGAAGGCAGCCAGCCGTGGAGGAGGGTGGGCTGCGGCGGCTGCCATTTACTACTCTTTAGGTGCAGGCAGGGTGCAGGGGGAGGTGGGGGGCTGCTGCTGGCTACCGGGGGGAGGGGAGTGGAAGATGAGGATGGACAATGGGAGGACTGTTTTAACTTTTAAATTAATAATCAAAGTATGAAACCTGGCGGGCAGCCAGCCGTGGAGGTGGGTGGGGTTGTACCGGTTGCCCCCAAAGAATCTGCTGCCTTTTTTTTTTTTCTATTTTTAATTGTAAAAGTGGTTGGGGAATTTGAGCGGGGAGGTTTTTTTTTTGGTGCTATCTGGGGGGTGGGGAAGGGTTATATTATTCCCTGAATACCGATCAATAGTGAGCTATTCGTTATTCAGATTCCGAATAACAAATAGCTCATTATTCGTGGTATTCACTAAATAATATTCGGTATTCGCACAGCCCCATTTCCTATTGCATAAAAGGAATATGCAATACCATGAAATAAATGATTTATCTGCAGTCAAACAGTCTGACCTCGGACCACGTAGCAAGGTCAAATTACTTTTCTGCAGATAAATCATTTAATCCACTAATTTCCACTGCATATCCCTTATAGCTCACGTGTGGCAAAGCCGCATGTAAGATACCTTAATATCAGTAACCTCAAATGAAGATAAATATGATATTTTAATTCATGCCATGTTCTGTTCATACAACATATCAGTGAAGACAAGATGATTGTACCTGTTTTTATTTGTGCCACTCAACAAAGGGAGCAGCTAGTTAGCTACAGTAGGTAAAATAGGCTGCATTTTTAATCTCCCCCTATGGATGTCGCCATAGCCGATTTTACGGTTTTAACGTAAACAGTATGAGTGGTCTTTTTTTGGAAATGTTTGCCTTTTGTAGCTTCTTGTTTTATTTTGCTGTTACTGTAAAAAAAAAAATAGGAACAGAGAATAGTGTGCTGTTAGGTAGACTACACATTTTTTTTGTTGTGTTTTGGAGTTCAGACTGCTTTGCACTGCTTTTAAGTTTTACATTTTTATTCCTCAAAAGACTGCTGCTATTTTGGTGAAAGTGATGGGAAGGAGGGAACAAGGAAGTAAGGTGTATGGGTGGGGGAAAACAAGGCAGGCAGGAGCAAGGCAGGCAAGTAAGGAGCATAGAAACATAGAAAAAAAAGGCAGAAGGAGACAAATAGTCCCTCTAGTCTGCCCATGTGTTCTTTAGACCTTCTCAGATCCCAAGACCTAACCCCCGCCCCTGATTGTGCTTTAGTCTTATCCCACCCCAGCTTGACTGGTGTCACAGACTTTGCTTCCACTATCTCAGCTGGCATTTCATTCCATGGCTCCATGACTCTTTCTGTAAAATAGTATTTCTTAAGCTCCCTCTTGAAGCTCCCCCCCCCAACTTCCACTCATGCCCTCCAGTGTTAAGAGTCGGAGACTCTGTTGAACAGGTACAAGGATGGCACCTTATTTATTCCTCTCAGGAACTTGTATGTTTCAATCATATCTCCTCTCTCCCTCCTTGTCTCCAGTGAGCACACATTTAATGCTTCCAGATGCTCCTCATACGAGTGCCCTTGAAGGCCCTGGTTCATTTTGGTCGCTCAACGTTGGGTGTGAGAGAAATACCCACTGCTGGCAAGTGCGTGAGAATTCAAATCCGCGCATCTACAAGAAACACCACTGCTTGTGGGTGTAAATGAAAGCTGGCGATCACGAAGGTCAAAGGTCATGTGTATAACAGGCAATCATGAAGGTTAAGAGGTAGCATCTGTCGTGCAGACAGAGCTGAAGAAGAAAACAGCAAACAGGGGTCACAGTCACAGTGGTAACTTGCTGCACAGTTATTTATATTGAATTGTAACATGGCAAAAGTAGTAGGACTCAAAGGAAGAAAGCCGACAGGACAAAGGGCATCAGGTGGTACAGGAGCAACACAGCATTATGAGACGATAATGCCGTGTTGCTTGTGAACTACATAAATGAGCCACGGGAGGAAAATGAGCACTGTGGTAAGTAGTACAGCAAAACAAATGGCAGGGAGCAAGTTTTCAAATAGCAAGCAGGTACAAAGAAGTAGTGAGACAGAGAGGAGGCAATGGACCAGAAGAGCGAGCTGCACATGCAACAACCGGAAACGCATTTAAGTTTAACAATTTCACGGTCTGTGGGACGGTGAACTTTAATTATGCATCTCAAAACACAGAAAGAGAACATAGCACACAGACCGGACAAATGTGAGAAGTCAAACGAACAGAGCCGCTGAAACACAGTGTGAGTAGCGAGAGAATAAAAACAGCATGAAGCAAACCAGTATGTCAATATGCAAATGAGATAGGCACACAGACGAAGAAGTAGGAAACGAGCAAGATCGCGGTCAGCTTAGCAACAATATCGAAGTAACAGTCGCTCCGAAATCTGTGAAATGTATCGCAATCGTTAAGAAACATAATTGTAGCACCCTCAAATAAATTAAAAAACTTCATATGTATGTAAGAGAGCTTCATCACAAAATGTAAAAGTTACAGTAAAAAGTACTGAAAAACTTAATTAGTCTCATTGTGTTTTGTCTAGTATCACCAGTAACATATGCAAGACATATACAACCTCCTCTAGACCATGTTACAAGCGCACTAATCCACTCCGAAGGTGGCATCTAATGGGGAGTTAATGCATGGTTGGGCCATTGTGAGCACTCGGCCTCGACCGGGCCTAGCGGTCCCAACCATGCGTGCTCCGATAACACCTTCATCATGGATTAATACTGACGTACTGTGTTGTAATGTGTTTCTGATTTTTATCGGAGTCAGAGAAATGCTGAGTGAGAGAGCCTCACGGCAGCTTGCAGTTCTCAGAGCCGTGCCAGTTAATACAGAAATACTTTCACTTTTGAGCCAATTGAATTGACAGTTTCAGCTGGGCAGGGAATTGTGATAGCAATGATGTATGGCAACAGCAAAAGATAACAGGATGAAGTATAGGTACTGTGCAAGGTAATATCTTGCACAGTGCCTCAAGATAATCACTCTATCTTGCTGTTTATCCTTACACATGTTGTATAAATACACACACACATACACACACACACACACACACACACACACACACAGAGCCTTTTTTGTTATTCACAAACAGCAGGATGCTGTAACCACAAATAGAAACAACACAAAAAATAAGGTATAAAAAAGCACAACAGTAGTAAAAATGTTTTTGGTTTTTTCTCGGCAAATTATTTTTATCTCCTTGGTTGGTGTTTGGCTTCCTTTTTTTAAGTACCTTTTGTAAAACTCTGGGGAGAAAAGCTGTAAATCCCCTACAAGATGTTCTGCAAAACATTCACATTACACTTAATAATCTGTAATAGGGCTTTAACTCGTGGTTCGATGGGGCAATGGTCGATGCATGCAACATCCCCCATTGAGCAGCACTTAAAACTGTGCATGCTCCAGCCATCCTTTAGATATTTACTTTTGTTGCTGCAGCCACTGGCTGCTGTCTTCCACCCACCTTCCTCCCTTTCCTGCCTGTCCTTCACAACCTTACTGTCTGCCTTGCCTCTGTTATGGCCAGTACTGCTGTCGGTGTGCTTGTGGCGTCACACTGTTTGCCTACTGCCCACTCTTGGTACAGCTCTTTTGCTCCACACTTGGCTGCCGCTGCTTCCCCCTTAACTGCTGAAATTACCAGTCCCAACACCCTTGCCATTTCCAGAGCTCCTTCCAGCCTCCCTTCGAGCTCTAGCTGCATTCAACTACCTGCGTCTGCTCTGCTGCTGGGGGCTGTCCTCTGTTCCCTTTGTGTTCTAGTCCTGCTCTGCTGGCATTCCGACCCTGCTTCCTACAGGCTAGCTGTTCTGCTCCTCCAATGAACTCTGCTATGTTCTTTTGTCCTGGCAAATCCCTGCCTCCCTGCAGGTGGCTGTTCCTCATGCTTCACCTTGGATTGTGCTTTTTGCTCCCTTCTGCTTGATGCCATTTTTCCCCTCTTGCAGCCTCTTTTTAACTTCTTCTGTTACCTAGCTATGCCCTTCTTCTTGTACTACCTTGCCATCCCCACCATCCTATGCTATTTTCTAGCTGTTTTACCCCCCCCAACCCTTACTGCATGGTATTTGTTCCCCACCTTGTTAGTTCTGCTCCTCAGCCTCGCTGCCACTGCTGGCCTTGCCAGCTTAGTGTCCTCCTGCCTCTCAACCACCACTGCTGTGGCAGTGCAGCACCTTGTGCCTTTTGTTTAGGAGGGCCTTCCATTTCTGGACTGGATTCCTCTTGTCTGCTGCTTCACCATTACTACCATATCATCCAGCTTGCCCAGGTGCTCCTCCAGGTCCTCTCCTCACGACTCAATACCTATACAGTTCTACCCATACCAGGCTTCACCTTCCTTGTTATACTACACCACCAGGACTTGGTCTTCCCTTCCATACTACCCTAACTTGTAGCTTTCTGGCATACAACCCAGTTCCTATCAATCGCTCACCCCCAGTGACCACCAGGCATTCCACAATGACTGGGCATTCACCCCACAACTACCCGACTTTAGGGCACTGTGGCACTGCCCTCAAGGGCTCAGTCTGCTTGGTCTTTTTTCACTCAAAGGCTTGGCTTCAACACAGTACTTGAGTCTTGTTTCAGAGGAGGGTAACTGAACTTTGAGGCCTGAAGCAGCTGGGTCCCAAGTCACCCTTCTCCACAGGGTTCTTTTAGCAACCCTGTCATTGCTTAAGCATTGCTCTGGCCTCCATAAACATCTCTAGAGGTGGGGCCCTTCCACGTGATGGCTCTTTCAGTTGTGCTGCAAACCCTGCAGCACCTGCAGGAGGGTGGAAGTTTTCTCAGACAGAAGGTGAAGACCAAATCTTCATTTAATTGTAAGAGTGTTGAAGCCCTTATTCTGATCATATTTAAAATAGTCATAAGTATGGAGGGATGGTGACCTAGGCCTTGGTTCCCCAGAGGCTTTTTCCACAGGGTTTGTTTTCCCCTCCTCCATGCCAAACATCGTAATAGCCTTATTTAATATTTAGATGGCTACAAATTCCACCCAGAGTTGGGTCTGGATGGTGAGTTTGCAATTCATCGACAGGTCGTCTTTTTTTAATTTTTTTTTTTATTTTCCCTTTTTCCTGGTGGTACCACCGTCTGCCCTCCGCCCTGGTCACGGCCCCCGGAGACCTCCACCACCGCCTATAGCTGCCGAGGACCCCGGTCACCCCCCGGAGGGTGGGGCCGCAGGCCACCTTCGTGACCCTGGAACTGTGACTGGTTGGGGTCCTGCAGCGGCGGTGGTGAGGTGGGCTCTCGGGAGGGCTTCATCACAGTGGCTCCGCCCGCCAATTTCAATTTTTCCTCCCAGGAGGTGGGGGCGTGCAATGATGCGGCGTCTGCCCGCCTCCCCAACTCCCGCGTCAGCGTCGGCGGCGCAGTTCTCCTGGCCTCCGCCAGGAGTCCTCAGCGCTCAGCTACCTCCACCCTCCTCCGAGTAGGAAAGCTGTCCGTTGGATGCTCGATCCTACCCCCAGCCGGCCCTCCGATGATCCGGGTCCATTCCCGAACCCGGGTCGCCGGCGTCGCAAGCGGAAATCCCACCGCTGCGCCGACGGGCCGGTCCGACAGGTCATCTTTGATATATTGCTCAACAAGGCCATGTCTCCTCTCCTTATGGGAAGCATTTGCTCTTTTGAAATTTCTTCCCTAAGGCACCTTTGGTCTACGGGGACCTCATGCCTGTAGCACCTTTAGGTGTTGAACCCTCCTCATGAGGATTCCTGAGTCTTCATGGCACCTCAAAAGTATGGTAGTCCCTATAGAAGGGACAGAGACAGCATAAGCAAAATCAATGTTACAAAAGCACTCAAACATCATACCATACAATAACTGCACTTATCCCCTCATCTACTTTAGTACCTACTTACTCAGTATCTGCCATTTTAGCCTACCACAGTAATTAACATTCTATCTTCAAGCCTCCTGCCAGTCATTTCAAGCATATCAATCATCCATAAATCCAACCAATCATACCCTTTACACTGCCTAAACATTCCTACATAGGTAGCCTAATGTTCCACTGAAAGACAGGGTTTTAGCCCATGGTTCAATGGGGCAGTAGGTGACACATGCCATGCCCCCTTCCTAATTAAGTGGTACTTAAAACTGTGCATGCTTCAGGCATCCTTCTGAACACTCCTTTATGTTGCTTCACCATCCTCTCCTCCTCTGGTGGCTCCTGTCCTTCCTTACTGGATTCATGGGCATTCTTCCCTAAGGCACCAATGGTCTATGGAGACCTCCCCCCTGCAGCACTCTAGGGTGGAACCCTCCTCAACAGGGTTCCAGCATATTCGCTCACATCTAAAAGGTGGCAGTCCCTGTAATGGTACAGAAAGAGCCTAAGACAAATTTACACTGCACAAGAATTCAGACATCCAACAATCAAATCTCCTACTGTACAACTGTACTCATCCCTTCATCTACTTCTGTACAAACATACAGAACTTAGTACCTGACATTTTAACCTACCTCAATGCTTAACCTGCAATCTACCAATCATGCTAGCCTCCTAATAATCATTTCAATCAATCCTACCTATCACCTGTAAGACAATCAGTCCCTTTACAGCGTCAAACCATTCCTACATAACAGCCCCATGGTCCACTGAACTGATATTTCATCCTCCTTGTATACAGAGCTAATTTCCACATTTGTTCTCCACTGTCACTTAGAGACCCCTCAAACATCCACACTTTCCCAACTCTCTGATACAGTCTATTCTCCATACTTTTTTGCCAACACCCTTTCCCCTAATATTAATACATATAACTCGATCCTTTCCTCTACCTCAACCAGCTTCCCCCACATACCCCTCAAGGTCACATATAACTCCACGTTAACTTGGTACAAGGATTACCTGCTGTCTCCCATGTCTGAAAACCATAAACTTGAGAAACATTAGAGTGCCTCTCAACTTGACCATACACTATGTGGCCTGGAAATCACATCAAACTCTTTATAGGGTTGCTCACTGAGATGCCAAAACTAGATACTATGCCATCACTGTTTCTAAAGTGTGAGGCAACTCCCACTCCCTCGTTTCATACCATTAACTCTCTCCTCTGTCCCCCAAACCCTTCACGATCTACCAACCTCTCTGCCTCCAAATGAGAATTTCACATTTTTAGACTCCAAAATAGCCCTGTTGATGTAAACATCTCTGCTACACCTCCAGACTACAACCTTGCCGCCCTGTTCCCTCCCTCCATGCAACACTTCCCTTCCTCACCAAACAACCTCATCTCCATCTCAGACCTCTAAAATCATTAAGTCTATGTACCCAAGTTCTTTTACCCTTTTTGTTTTACCCCTTCTCACTTAATTTTCTCCTGCCTTACTACCATACCACCCTAAATCATAGCTATCATTAACCACTCCATTTCCTTTGGTGCTACTCCCTAATGTCCATTCTTAAAAAACCCTCATGTAGTTCCATCCCTCTCAGGAACTATGTAACAGACACCTCTTCCACTGGTGTCAGATGATGATGATCAAGTACCTAGCGGTTAAACTAACGACCCACCTAGCCAATCTGCATCGCTTAAATTTTGGCCCACTAATTGTGGGTTTACCAGTGGATTTAGACTACTGGAGACAACTTAACTCTGATATTAGAATGAAGGGTCAAGACACGGAAGACGGTGGTGCTTCCTAAGTATTTATTCCAATCATTTTTGATTTGGTATCATAGAGCAGAATGAAATTATTGGCTCACATGTTATTTATGTATTAATGGTTGGGGAAATCCCCAAGAACTAAAGTCACCACCTTCCAACGTCCCACATTTTTTTGGGGGGGGAGGGGACTGGGGTTACCGAGTTTAGAACATTACCATAAGTGGCACAATGAAATACACTACTGCTATGGCAGAGGGGCCCTAGTCACACTTACTGGATCAGTGGTGAGCTATTATTATACCTGGAGGTACACCTGGTGAAAAAATTGCTATTTGACTACGGAAGATGGGGGTGATATAAAGAGACAGGGGAGCCCCTTTATATTTACAACTGGGGAGGTTTGGCACAATCTGGTACAGTAATTCAAACTACATCAGGTCTTTCAGATGCTGTTCCTCTACATACTGTCCTGTATGCATAACAACTTTCTCCCAGCATGGGTGGAGTATGGTTTCTGGACTAGGAATAGGAAAGGGCTTACTTCCCATTATCAAGCTTTTTCTCAGGAGGGTTTTCAGTCCTTTATGGACTGAAGATGCACTTATTCCCTGTCAGGAACAGATCTGTATCGCTTAAAAAAAAAAAAAAAAAAAAGAAGAAGAACCAATTCCGTCAATTTGCAATTGAGACATGGACTTCTGGAGGTGACAAACTCATCAATTCGCTTGGTGGGTGGGGTTTAGGAAGGGATATGGCTTGATCATTGTGGCTCTAGAGGGTATAAAGCCTTCCAGAAGGCCAAAGGTAATTTTCCATCAACAGCTCAAATTAAATGTGGAAAGGAGTTAGCCCTCACAATTCGCTCAAAGATCTGCATCAGTATATGTAAAAGTATCCATAAGATCATGTCATACCTAGAGTGGTGAAAATACATCTGTAAACACCTCGTGTTTAGTTCCAACCCCAGTCCCCTAGTTGAAGAAGGGTATAGCTGCTACAGTGGCCTGTTGACAGGCATGTGGGGAAAGCACAGCAAATCATACTCAAGTTATACTGGAATGCCCTGGCCTTAAACATCCCCTTTTTCCATCAAGGTTTTTCTGGTGCCTTGTTGTCAACCCATCTAATCTGCTCCTGTCTGCCAAGCACTGTCACACACCTTCCCTTGGAGTTACCACTACACCGATGATTCAGCCATGAATCTCCCACAAAGAGGGGTTGCTGAGACTGGCCACACCCCTCCAGAGTATAATCCAAATAGCTTCTGAGTGTGTGCCCACTTGATGGAGTGGAGCCTGTGGTGAACCGAAGCGTCATTCTGTTCAATCAGGGGTTTCCTTCATATTTCTCCCCAGGGCCAACTGTCATACAATGATGCACCATGCATGCAGAAGCATGCTTGCATGCGTCATTATCTGACAGTGGGCTCTCATCGAGTACATGCTCCACTGGGCTTCTGATCAGCTTTCTGTCAGGTGGCAGGCAGTGGCAGCGTGACCTGTCCCCCTCTTCCTGGGGAGTGGAAAGAACAGTTATGTACTTGCATCTTTTTCATCAGGCCGCTCCTATAGAGCTTCAGCCACCAGGTACTAGGGCCATACAGAAACATTTTGCAAGCAATCCGCTAGGGGCTGCCCACAACGGCGTCCTACGTCTTCACTTCCCAAATAAACGTGGGTGGCCCCTTTCCTTCCTCAATTCCCCACTGGAGATCATGCTCAGAGGACCTCCCTCTAGGGAACCAGAAGAGAACTTATGGCTCCGCCTAACAGGTGAGGCAGGCGACAGCAGGTAAATTGTCCTGGAGAAAGTTACAGGAGTTACAGAGGTCTAAATCCTAGGGGGACAGAGGGTGGGATGGTATGGCCTGATGAAAGATTCTCTCAAAGACAAACTGTTACAGTAATAACTGTTCAATCTTCTTCGAGGATATCTCCTTCATCGGGTCACACCTGAACGACTGGGTGGCTGAAGACTACAGGCCTAAGAAAGAAGGCCTTGAAGCACAGTTAGGCCAAGGCCTGCCCTTTTTCTGGAGGCAATATCCAGACTGCAGTGTTTAGTGAAGGTGTGGACAGTACTCCAGGGGCAGATGCACAGATCTCTGCAGCCAACACATTTTTGAAACAGGCAACAGAAGTGGCCATGCCTCTGGTGGAATGACCATTAAAAACTCCAGGAAGTTCCTCACCATACTTCTTGTAACAGAAAGTAATACAGTTGGCCAACCATTTGAACAGGCACCATTTAGAAACAGAAATGCCCTTTTTACCAGGGGAGAAGAAAACAAAAGCTGTGAGGACTTCCTGCAGTCCTTCGTGTGGTGTACAGAGTACCTGAGTGTTCTATATACAGTACATCTAAAGTATGGAGCAATGCTTCCCCTGGATTGGCATGCTCTGGAAAATAAACTGGCAGGTGGATGGTTTGATTTAAAGTAAACTCAGATACCACCTTTGGAAGAAACTTAGGATTGGTAAGTAAAGACACCCTGTCTTTCTGAAAAAATCAAATACGGAGGCTCGCGCGTTAGAGCCTGAAGCTCTGAAATTCTTTGAGTAGAAGTAACAGCAACTAAAAATAATGCTTTTCAAGAAAGGAAGCATTGGCCACAAGCCATGGCTGCTCAAAACGGTGCCAAAGTAAGCTTCTCTGAAACAATATTCAAGTTCCAAGCCGGGACTGGATTGCAGATAGGGGGCTTCGAGTGCAGAATGCCTCTCAAAAACATGGGCTACCTCCAGCTGAGCAACCGTACAAACATCAATAGGCACATGGAAAACTGAAATGACAGCCAAGTGCACTTTGATAGAAGAGTGTTGCAGGCATGCATCTGACAAGGAAGCAAATACCACAGAACCTGGTTTAATAGGAAGGTAAATTGCTCTAAGTGATGAAAAGCAGCCCACAAGGCAAACCGCTTCCACTTCATAGAATAAGTGGCACTGGTGGAGGATTTTATAGCAGCCACCAAGACATTAGGCACCTTTTGTGACACTCCAAAGTAGGCAATAGCTATGTCTTCAGGAGCCATGCAAGAAGGTGGAGTGACTTGAAGTCTGGATGGCAGAGGTACTGGTGGTTCCACTGCCAACTGCTGCAGTAAGGGGAACCAAATCTGATGAGACCATATGAGAGCAATGAGTATCAGAATTGCCCTGTCCATTTGGAGCTTGAGTAGCACCCTCTGAATTAGAGGGAAGGGAAGAAAGGTGTACAGGAACCTCCCCTTCCAAGAAAACAGAAACACATTTCACCAAAAAAGTCCAGGGCCTGGAGCGGACAAGCAGAAAAGTGGCAGTTTTGCATTTTGTGGAGATGCAAAAAGGTCCAATTTTGGGTGACCCCACCTCCTGAACAGATCTCTGGGACAGAGGTCAGCAGTTCCCACTCATGCATCCTGGACTGTGGCCTGCTTAGTATGTCTGCCAGGACGTTTTGAGCCCCTGGAACATGTACTGTTGACAGTTCTAGACAGTGTTCCAGAGCCCAATACCAGACTCTTATTGCCTCCCTGCATAGGGGGTAGAAATGAGTCCCCCCTTGTTTGCTCATGTACTGCATCACACTTATGTTATCCGTTTCTATTAACAGAGGACCCAAGAATAGATGAATCTGGAAGGCCTGTAGGTGGTACAGAACAGCTCATTTCCAGAACATTTATGTGGAGGGTGTTGTCCATTTTGGTCCATGTACCCTGAATCTGATGGGGCCCCAGATGTGCCCCCAGCCTGACCCCGAGGCATCTAGAGTGAGAATCTGGTGAGGGGAAGGAATAAGGAAGGGAACCCCCTTCAGTAAATGGCTGGGTTCCATCCATCACTGAAGTGCCTTTCGGGGCAGGGGACATTACTAGAACTTTCTGCACTAGGTTGTCTGTATGTTGGTCACACTGAACTCTTAGTGTTCATTGTGGGATTCTCATATGTAATCTGGCCAGTGGCACTGCGACACTGGTAGCTGCCATCAGACCAAGCAGTCTCAGGAATGTCCTGGCTGTGACATACTTCTTGTTGTAGACCATCTGGACCTGTGCAATCAGAAGCTCAGCCCTGTTCTGGGCAGGAAGGCTACGCCTTTGGCTGTATCCAGGACTGCCCCTATGTACTGTAGATGCTGGTAAGGGCTCAAGACTGACTTTGGCACACTGACAGTAATCCCTAGAGCATCAAACAGGTGTCTAGTGCATTCTACGGTGTGAAAAAGCTGGTCCTTGGAGTGAGCTCTGAGAAGCCAGTTGTCCAAGAAGGGGAAGACATACAGTCCTTCTCTGCAAAGGGATGCTGCCACCACCACTGCTAAACATTTGGTAAAGACCTGTGACACAGATGATAAGCCAAAGGGCAATACCCTGAACTGGTAATGTTCCCCCTGAAACAGAAACCTGAGATACTTCCTGTGAGAGGGAAAAATCTCAATACGTAGGTAGGCATTCTACATATCCGGGGAACAAATCCAGTCCCCTACTTGCAGAAGCTGAGTAGGCCTCGCAGAGTTACTATTCTGAACTTCTTATATTGGATGAAAAAGTTCAGGTCTCAGTATACTTCTCAACCTCCTGCCTCACAAATCAGGGACAAGGCTTAAAAACATCATGGACAAAGGACCAAAATCAGGGCACATCTTCAAAATTAGAGATATCCACCAGAAAGCTGGTAGATTATGGGGCTTAGTGCAGAATGCATTTTCTAAAGAAGAACAAGTCTGTAACTTTAATGCTTGATATTATTTTGTGCTTACAATTTCCACTGTTTAGCCACGGAAACACAAATTTTAGGAAGGACAGAGTAACATTTTGAGGCAAAATCAGGGACAGTTGGGAGGTATGTCTCTGAGAACTACAATGGGTCTCAGATCTCCTGCCCACTTTGGGACTACGAAGTACCGAGAACAGAACCTGCGTTCCTTTGTACCCAAAAAACAGGTTCTATGGACGTTTTCCTTGAGCAAAGTGTGGATCTCTAATAGCAGCAACAGTATGTGCTCTGGAGACTAGAGGGAAGGAACTGGTAGATGGTCTGGAGGTGATTCCAGAATCTCTAGAGCATGACCTTGTTCTATTATCTGCAGGACCCAAGAATCTGATGTTGCCTGCTGCTAGCTTTTGGAAGACAGAAATCTTGCTTTAGAGCAGAAGGCAGCTGACTAAAAAAGCTACCGTTTTTCTTACTAATTTAACACTTCTATCTCAGCAGGAGTCAGTGCCTGTTGGGATTAAGCAAACATATACTTTATTAGAAGTAGAGGGGGTCTCATTTAGGGTTTAAAAAAAAAAAGAAAGAAAGTCAGAGTGTGTTTCTGTGTTGGGGAAGGGTACTGTATCAACCTAGTTGCTAAATCAGTAGGAGGGGAGAGAGGTTAATTGGGGGTGTGGCTTAGGCAGTAGAAAAGCAGGTGACTCCAATTGCAACTTCCTGCTTCTAGCTTTTGAAAGACAGAAATCTTGCTTTAGAGAAGAAAGCAGCTGACTAAAAAAAGATGCCATTTTTCTTACTAATTGCACTCCATCCCACCCCTCCACACTAAGCCAGTTCTACTTTTATAGCCACTGGATTTGACTGACAACAGGAGCTTCCTGTTTGGCAGTAGGAAGGGAAGGATCATAGAGAAACATTAGTTTTGTCAACCCTGAAGGAAAAAGCAGCTCCCCCCCCCCAGCTGCTGGAGGTCTGACTCTGAGCAAGGAAGAAGGAGACTACTGAAGAATACAGGAAGTTGCTGTCCCAGAACAGGAAGGGTGAGAGTTGTAAGGAGAGGAGAGGAGAGGAGAGAGAGTAAGCATAAAGAGCAACAGGAGAGGGGACACAAAATAAGACATGATGGGAGTGGTGCAGTGCAATGGCTGTGGAACATCAATGTTCTGTGAGACTTTCTGGAGGCTGCGATGCTGCCCTACTTGCAGGCACCTCTCTGGTCAGAGGGAGGAGGTTGCCTGTCTCCAGGCTGACCTGGATAGGATTTTTGAAACCTCCTCCCCCACCCACGGACCACCATGGCCACCACCACTACCTCAGAGGCTGCCAAGAAAGAGGAGCGGCTGGACCAAGGTGGGCTAAGGGAGGGAGAGAGTGGTGGAACTGAGGTGCATCCCTCCAGCTGTACCTCTCCACAATTCATATGCTGTTCTGGTGGACAGTGGTTCCTCTATGGAGGCACCTGCAGTGGAGACCAAGGAGGATGCTGGAAACCTCCACAAAGGAGGCCCACAGGAAGGTGGCACGGGACCCCACAGGGGAAGGAAACAACTCCTGGTGGGGGACTCGGTCATTAGAGGGGTAGAAGTGGGGAAGGAAGGGGAGAGGGAAGTAAGATGCCTGCCTGGTACCACGGCTTGGAGGGACAGGAAGCAAATCCTAGGGATTGTGGGAGCAGCTGCACGAGGGAGGGAGCTGGATGTCATTGTACACCTAGGGACAAATGACTTGGCTAGGAATGGGATCAGTGCAGTGCAAGAGGAGTTTGTAGAGTTGGGGAGGGGCCTTAGACAAGTAGCACATACGGTAACCTTCTCGGAGGTGCTGCCTGTCTATGGCAAGGGTGATGCTACGGTACTCCACACCATGGAATTCAATGAATGGTTGAAAAACTGGTGTGTAGCTCAGGGTTTTGGCTTCACTGGGGACTGGGGAGCCACCGGGAGGGATGCAGGCCTATACTGGCGTGATGGTCTGCATCTGTCGAGTGGGGGACCAGGATCCTAGGTGATAGGTTTTAAATGCTTCATTGGCAAGCATTTAAACTGTCAAGGAGAGCACAGAAAAGAACAAGGAAATCCCAGCCTCCCACCAGAAAACACGGTACTTAGTGAGGTAAACACCAAGGTAGAAAAGTCATTAAGGAGCAGGACAGAGGTAAATGGAAAAAAAAAGGCAAAGGCAGTAAGGATAGGGATGGGGCTAAAAAGGGTAAGGCCATCAAAGAAATGGAGGGTGAGGAGTACCAATGCCCGTAGTCTGTGTAACAAGCTCCCTGAACTAGTGGCCTTGATGGAAGAGGGTTGCCTGGTTGTGGCAGCCACAGAAACATGGTACACAGAGAACCATGACTGGGATGTCAACATACCAGGATACACAATCTGCAGGAGGGACAGGAAGGGTAAAAGAGGAGGAGGAGTAGCTCTCTATGTAAAGGAAGGGATCAAAGCAACAGAACTAAAAAGTAAACAGGGAGCAGATGAGGCATTCTGGGTCACCCTGGAGACAGGAAATGGCACCACAATCCGCATGGGGTTTGTATACAGACCCCATTCTCAATGGGAGGGAATGGACAAGGAAATGATAGAAGGCATCCTTAGAATGGCAGAAAAAGGGGAGATATTGTTGATGGGGGACCTGAATATGCCAGATGTTAACTGGAGCACCTTTGCTGCAGGCACATCCAAGAGCAGGGTCATTCTTGATGCCCTACAAGGGCATGCCTCAGACAGCTAGTATTGGAACCCACTCGGGAGGGGAGCAATCTTAGACCCTGGTACTCTCAAATGGGGACGGAGAAAGAATCTCAGATTTAGAAGTGGGTAGCCATCTGGGAACAAGCAACCATCAAACAGTGTGGTTCCGATAAACACAGCCATAGAGTCAAGCCATGCAAAAGCAAGAGTATTGGACTTTAGGAGGGCTGACTTTGGGAAAATGAGAGAGTACCTCAGAAAAGCACTAGCAAACAGGCAAGAAGGAGGGGTGGAGGAACAATAGGGGGTAATCAAAACAGCCATCACAGAGGCAACAAGCCTTTGTGTGACGCAAATCACCAAAACACAACGAAGGAAAAAAAACATTGTGGTTCTCAAAAGAGGTGGCAGGGAAGGTTAAGGAGAAAAGGATAGCATTCAGGAAATAAAAGGAAACACAGAAGAAGCAGGACAGAGAACATTATCAGTTAAAGCAGAAAGAGGCAGGGAAGGCAGTCAGAATAGCAAAGGCCCAATCTGAAGAAAGGATAGCCTCTGTTAAGAAGGGGGATAAGACCTTTTATAGGTACATTAGGGAGCAAAGAAAGACCAAGGGAGGGATACTGAGGCTTAATAAAGGGGAGGGAATGTGGGCAGAGTGAGACAGTGAAAAAGCAAGGATACCGAACAAATATTTCGGCTCAGTATTCACAAAGGAAGAGGAGGGGGATGTACTTAAGCCAAACAAGAGAAACACTCTGGATACGGGGGTCAATACCAGTCCATTCACAGAAGAAAGGGTTATGAAAGAACTAGTAAAATTGAAGGTGGACAAAGCAATGGGGCCTGATGGGATTCACCCAAAAATTCTAAAAGAACTAAGGGTGGAACTAGTGACACCACTGACTACTCTCTAACAAATCATGGGAGGATGGGGTGGTACCTGAGGACTGGAGGAGGGCAGATGTGATTTCTCTTCACAAAAGTGGGAGCAGGGCAGAGGTAGGAAACTACAGACCAGTTAGTTTGACCTCAGTGGTAAGGAAAATGATGGAATCACTTTTGAAGGCAAGAACTGTTGAGTACCTAGAGGTCAGTGGGGCACAGGATCCAAGGCAGCATGGATTCACAGCAGGAAGGTTGTGTCAGACGATTCTAATAGATTTCTTTGACTGGGTGACCAAAGTAGTAGACCAGGGAGGGGCTCTGAACATGGCCTACCTAGATTTTAGCAAGGCATTTGATACAGTCCCGCACAAAAGATTAATATATAAGTTAGCCAGCCTTGGAGTGGGTCCCAAGGTGGCAGCCTGGATAAAAAATTGGCTGGACAACAGGACGCAAAGGGTAGCAGTAAATGGAGTCCACAGTGAAGAAGGAAGGGTTACTAGTGAGGTACCGCAGGGTTCAGTACTGGGACTGGTCCTTTTTAATGTCTTTATAAGTGACATTGCAGAGGAACTGGAAGGAAAAGTATGTCTCTTTGTAGACGACACAAAGATCTGCAACAGGGTTGATACACAAGATGGAGTGGAAAGGAGAAGGGACTTGACAAGGTTGGAGAATGGTCAAATGTATGGCAGCTTAGGTTCAACGCAAAGAAGTGCAAGGTAATGCACCTGGGAAACAAAAACCCAGAGCAAGAGTACACAATGGGGGGGGGGGGTGAGATACTGACAACAACAAAAATGGAAACGAACCTGGGGTAATTATATCAGATGACCTAAAGGTGGGCAAGCAATGTGAGAAGGCAGTAAGGAAGGCTGGTGGGATACTGGGATACATACTGTAGGGAGAGGCATCAACAGTAGAAAACAGGAAGTTGTTATCCCTCTGTACAGACAGTTGGTGAGACCCCATCTGAATACTGTATGCAGTTCTGGAGACCCCATCTCCGCAAAGACAGACAGAGTGGAGGCTGTCCAGGGAGGGCAACCAAAATGGTGCAGGGTCTGCACCAGAAAACATATGAAGAGAGACTAAAAGGGCTTAATATGCATACCCTTGAGGAAAGAAGGGTGAGGGGACATGATAGAAACTTTCAAGTACCTCAGGGAATCAACAATGTCCAAGAGGTAGTATCTTTCAGAAAAAGAGATGTGCAAGAACAAGGGTACAATTTAAAGATGGGGGACAGCTCAGAGGTAATGTGAGGAAGTATTTTTCACAGAAAGGGTTGTGGATCGTGGAATAGCCTTTCTGAGGAGGTTGTGAAGTCAAGAACAGTGGAGAATTCAAGAATGCATGGGACAGACATAAGGCAGTCCTAGTGGGGGGGGGAGGAGGAAGTAGGCTGTTGGTTAACTAGGATCTGCAGCTTATCCATCAGGTAGGGAAATGGGCAGACTAGGTGGGCCAAGCGGTCCTTATCTGCCATCAAATTCTGTGTTTCTATGTTATGTTTTTACGTTACAATCCCTCTGCTGGTCCAGGTGGAAGGAGAGGAGACCCCGGACAACCACCCCTGGAGGTATTGATGGCTGGGGGTTGAAGGAGGAGTCATGCAGAGCCAGATTATCTGGCTGCAGCTGCACCCTCACCTCTGTGGACTTCTGCGTGGGCAACTGGGGTGACTCCTGAGACAGGCAAAGCTGATGCTTCTCTACTCTTAACCATGCTGTCTGGCAGTCCAACGATGTCTGTTGCTGGCTGGATAAAAAGGCACCCTCTGTCTTCTCCCTGGTTGACTGTGATAGAGGGAATGCATAGACATCAGAGTTCTGTCCGAGTCCTGCAGGTTAGAGAGGATATCTTGTACGTCTGCACCAAACAGTTTGTATCCTCTAAAGGGGGCATTGAGAATGGACTGTTGAACAGCATTCACAAAGATAGCCACCCTTAACCAGCAATGTCTCCTGAGACATACTCCAGAAGCTGCTACCCTGGCAGAAGCATCAGAAATATCATAGGTAAAACACAGAAGATGTTTATCTACATCTGCTCCTGCTTGTACAGTTTTCAAGAGCTCCTTCTTAGGAGTACCCACTGGGACAGCTTGGGCCACTGCCTTGGCCTTCCTCCAGAGGGTATTTTGGTATTTAACTATATGGGCCTGATAATTTGCAATTCTTATGCCCAAAGTGGCAGAAGCAAAAGTTCTCTTTCCCCAAAAATCTAGCCACCTGGACTCCTTGTCAGGAAGGAGGGAACCAAGATGTTCTGGTGCCTTAGATCTGTCATTGGCAGCATTTATGAACACTGAATCAGCCTCAGGTTGACCTGCAAAAAAAGCTTGCCTGAGGGGGCCTGATCCATCTTATCTGCCTTCCTGGGTATGGGAGGTATCATGTTGGGCCTATGCCAGGCAGCAAGGCTGGCATCCTCCAAGGCAGGCAGGAGAGGAGAAATAATGATGGGTGGGAAATCGGGCAATTCCAGGAACTCCACCAAATTTCTCTTGGTGATGTCCTGTTTCTTTGATTTAAACTCCATGGTAGTCTGGAGTTGCTGCTTCATGGAGATGAATGATAGATCTTCAAGAGGGGACCTTGGTGTATTCACTACTGATTCCTCGCTCCCTGTAGATATAGTGTAACTGGACCTCTCATAGGAGCTTTCCATATACTCTTCCTCCTCCTCTTCCTCTTGCATAATGAGGTCAGGACTGTACTCCTGATCCTCGTTGATGTGTTCAGTAGGCCACAAGGAGGGAGCAGTTGAAGCCATCGATGCCCAAGATGGGAGCTGGCACATTGGTCTGGCAGGCATCGGTGCTTGGATTTGTCTAAGTTGCCCCATCATCGTGTCTCCTGTTACAGGAGGAGGAAGCAGCAGGTGTTTTAGCATGTCCCCCGAGGACAAAAGTACCACCTGGACGTTGGTGCCCACATGGTTGGCAGGAACTCTGGGTGATGTCAACAGGGGAGGCACCATCCCTGATGTCGACGGCAACATACCAGCCATGTTAGGCCTAATGGTGCTTGCAGTCTGTCCTGACCTGGGAAGGTTGATGGACTGTGTGGCTGGCTGTGTCCCCACCGGGCTGGTCGATGGTGCAGAAGAGGTCGTGTTAGAGAGAAGGGGCAACCGTGAGCAAACCAGGGAGTTTTTTTCCCTATTGCGTTCCCTCTTCTGGTGCTAATGTTTGTGACATCTCAAACATTTCTCCCAAGACTTCAAGGAGTGGGAGCCCACGGAGCGGGCTGGCAATGTGGTGGAGCTCTTTTTCTGGAGCACTTTCTCAATTCTGGTTACCTACTGTTTAAGTAGGTGGGTCTCCAAGGCATTCTTTTAGCACTGCCGGATAGCGGTATTGAATTTACAGCAAATCTGGCAGGCCTTCACGTTATGGGCAGCGCCAAGGCAGCAGTTGCAGACGTTGTGTGAGTTGCCTGAATATATCTTGTCAAAACATTTGCAGAATCTGAGCTTCACTGACTATTTAGTCGACATACATAATGTCGGGAATCATGTTTCAAAAGTGATGACGTGACGAACTAGGGGGAGAAATGTCTACGAAAGCAGTTGACTATAATGGTGGCAGTTCCATACAGGGTCCAGTGAGTATGGTCAATGGCAGGAAAAGAACTGAGGAGGGAAGTGGCCGCCCATGTTTATATGGGAAGTGCTGACGTAGGACGTCATCATGGGAAGCCCTAATGGACTGTTTGCAAAAAGTTTCCATGTGGTCCTAGTGCCTCGCATCTGAAGTTCCATAGGTGAGGCTTGATGAAAGAGATATTCTCGAAGAAGATGACTCGATTGTTCCTCCCTTGGTCGACCCCATGTTTATTTACTTATCTGAAAAAGTTGCACCAGGAAAGATATACAGAGCTGCGATAGCTTGTTTCCAGATGCATCCTGGGGGAATGGGGAACATGGGATACATTCAGAATACGAAGTATGATAAAACAAAAAGCTAAAATAAACATGAAAAATTGTATATAAGACAAAAATTAAACATGAAGGGCAATAAACAAAATCAAATTGCAGCTAATAAACAATTATTATGACATACACTGAAAGTCAATAATGCTAAGGACAAAATATATTCACTGCATGAAAAAGGACGGAAACTGTGATACTCAGAGGCAGAACCACAGAGTAAACAACATGAAGCCCACTTATCCAGTACATGGTGAAGAGTCTGTCTAAGGAGGTGGAGGAACTGGAGGGGAGAGTGATATAGAATAAAAAGAGGGGGAAGAAAAAACATCGGGAAGAGGGTAAGGGGTCAGGGGGAGGAGAAGGTGAAGAATTAAGAGAAATGAGTAATAGGGGAAAGGCATGTGTTCAAGAGCAGGAAGGGGAAATGCAGTTATGGAGAAGTCAGGACAACGAGTTGGAGGACGGGGCAAATCTGAATTAATTTGGAGATGCTTTAATTCAGTTTTAAAGTGGTAATCAAAAAAATGATTATACACCATTCACTGTGTACAGTGCTTATATTCTTGTGGTTTATGTTGTTTTGTCTTTTAATTTCATCTGTAAATAGAGATTAAGAGGTTTTAGTTCTTATAACCTCTTGTAAAAGTATACATGACCACCAAGTTTACACTTTATTTGCATAAATGTTAAAAATAGTAACATTAATGCGACTAAAATGTAAACTCAATGCACATGTACACATTACCGCTTTAAAATCAAATTAAAGGAACAATAAAATAAATAAAATACATTCTATTAATCTGAATTTACTATTCTTCCTACTAGATCACTTTTTCTCTGAAGAAGGAACTTGGTTCCGAAATGTCAGTGTCTAAAAATAAAATGTTAGAGTGATACTACAGGATTTTTGAAGGACTTCCAAATTTGAATGATCAGAATTATTTTTATAAAAAAAAGGAAGGAGTAAAGAATAAAATTATTTTGGGTTGAGGTCCTCATTATTTTGTTAGGTTTTTTTTCTGAGTTCATATCAGTATCTGAAGGGACTGACTCTGTGAATGTGTATAAAAGAGAAAAGGAATAAGGGACATAAATTAATTCTGACTGTCCTTAAAGGACTGCCATATCTCAGAATCCTCTGCTCTTAAGTTTCACCAACCTGAGCATCCTGGCCTATCTCTGTCCCCTGTGATGTCCCCAGCTCCTGTATGGACATACTGGGGTTGGTGGAAGGTTGCAGATTTGCCCATGTGTAGCCAAATTCATGTGGGGGTTTTGTTGGGTACACACAATTCACACATATCTAGCCCATATTTGAGGATTAGGCCCTTAACCAAGTTTCTGAAGGGTCCGACTTCCATGGCAAGGACTTCTACATCAGAGAAAAAAAGATCTGGGATACTTCAATAATTCGAAAATGCTATTATACAGAGAGAAGAAAATATTACTCACCATAATAATGTTGTTTCTTCTAATGGAGTCTTGCTGTATTCTGACAATATGCAGTTAGCTCCAGCACTTGAACTGTGCCAGAGAGGAAAGGGTTAACTTTATGCAGCAGCATACAACATTGAGCTCGAGCTCGGTTTTCAAACCTCTGTCTCAGGTACATCTTAGTGTAACCGTCAGATTCTTACGAGCAAACTAACTAACTATAGGTATGGAAATTGTTTAACTTTGGGGTTCAAAAGACCCAAGAAAAAAAGGTAGTGAAAGAATGTATAAATATAAAAGCAACAGTAATAAAACAACTACCCCACCCTGAAGAGGGAGGGTACAAGGTACACCCCTGAGGTGCAACACTGTACCTGCCAGCTCACGTCCCAAAAACTAGGTTCTGAGAGGGGAAGCAGGGAGGGAGGTCAGAATACAGCAAGACTCCATTAGAAAAAACAACATTACTATGGTGAGTAATTTTTTCTTCAAACAACATGAAGTTTGCTGTATTCTGATAATATGCAGATTACCAAGCAATTCCCCCCAGGAGGAGGGGGCACAGAACGTTACTTTGGGAACAGGCACTGCAGTACTGCTGTACCAAACCTAGCATCACTCCTAGCCTGGATGTCCAGAGAGTAATGCTTGGTGAATGTATGGACTGTTTTTCACGTGGCTGCTTTACAGATTTCTAACAAGGGTACATCTCTGGCAGCAACCAGAGAAGTAGCTGTACCCCTAATCGAGTGTGCCCTCAGGCCTGAAGGGGGTTCTTTGCCCGACTTGGCACTGCAGAATTGTATACAAGAGAATCCACCTTGCAATAGTTCTTTTAGTAGCAGGCTTACCTTTTCCCACTTCCCCATAAGTGAGAAATAATTGAAGACAGTCATTTCTGTGTGCCTTAATATGCTCTATGTGGTAGCTAAGTGCCCTTTTAACATCCAAACTGTGTAATTTTCTTTCTCCTGAAGAAGAATGATCAGTGATAAACACAGGTAGAGACATAGATTGGTTCAGATGAAAATCTGATACCACTTTAGGTAAGAACTTCCTATTTGTTCTAAGGACCACCTTATCTCTATGGAAGGAGATAAAGACAGGTTCAACTGACAGGGCCTGTAATTCACTAATCCGCCTGGCAGAAGTGATAGCTACCAGGAACACAGTTTTCCAGGTCAAGTACTAAAGCTCAGCCGAAGCCAGAGGTTCAAAGGGTGGCTGCATAAGCTGAGCAATGCAGACATTTAGATCCCAAGCCAGAGTAGGCTCTCTAAAAGGAGGGTTGATATGAACCAGACCTTTGAAGAACTTACTGAAAACAGGATGAGATGCCAGGGAAGAGCCCTTCCCCGCTGAAAGGAAAGCAGAGACAGCTGCTAGGTGAACCTTCAGAGTTGCAGACCTAAGGCCTAAGCCATTAAGGTGAACCAGATAATCTAAGGCTGTAGCAATGTCTGCAATATCCGGCTGAATGCCCCTCTGAGAACACCAAATGCTGAATCTTCTCCATTTGGAATTATAAGTTTTTCTGGTAGAAGGTTTCCTAGAGACCTTCAAAATATCCAGTACTCCCTGAGAAAGAGATGCAGGCATGCATATTCTAACTCTTCAACAGCCAGGCTTTGAGATTGAGAGACTGGAGATTGAGGTACCAAATTCTCCCCTGAGAGGACGTTAGGAGATTGTGTCTCTTGGGAAGAGACAAGGGGGAGAGACACTGCCAGGGACAACAGCAGAGGGTACCAAGGTTGTCTGGCCCAGTCTGGAGCCACTAGTATCAATGTACAGGGTTGAGACCTGATCTTGACTAGAACTCTGAACAACAGGGGAAGGCATAGAGGAACCTGCCCCTCCAATCCAATATGACAGCATCAAGAGGAACACTCCATAGGACTGGAGGTCTGCAGCAGAACAGGAGAAGTTGGTGATTGTCTGGGGCTGCAAAGAGATCTATCTCTGGAGTGCCCCATCTGGTGAAGATTACTTTCTGGATGAGAGGGTCCAGGGACCATTTGTGATGGCCCGGAGAGATTCTGCTCAAAGCATCTGCTAGCACATTGTCCTTCCATGAAAGATGAACTGCTGTCAGGGAAGCCTGAAGGGAGGAAGCTAGAGACCACAGTGTCATGGCCTCTGTGCACAAGGCCGTGGACCGAGTGCTCCCTTGCTTGTTGATGTACTACATTGTGGTGGTGTTGTCTGTCCTGACCTGCACCACTCTGCCTCTGACTGAGTCTAAGAAAGTCTGAAGGGCTAGGAATACTGCCCTGAGTTCCAGGAAATTGATATGAAGGAGAGACTCTTGTGGAGACCAAACTCCCTGGGCCGTGAGGGCTCCCAAATGGGCTCCCCAGCCTAGGAGAGAAGCATCTGTGGTTAGGACCACTGAGGGAGCTTGACTGAGGAATGGGACACCTTGTCTGAGATTGTCCTGATCCAGCCACCACTGGAGAGCTTGGACCAGAGTCTGAGTCACTGGAACCAGTTTGGTGAGAGAGTCCTTTTTCTGAGACCAAAAAGACCTTAGGTGGAACGGACTGTCCCTCATCTGAAACCTGGCTCCTTGTACCACTGCAGTAGAAGCTGCCATGTGGCCTAGGAGTTGAAGAAAGTGTCTTGCTGGACAAGAGACCAGAGGGCGAAATGAGGAAGAAAGATATGTAAGGGCCTTTACTCTTGCTAGTGGAAGGAAGGCCTTTGCCTGGACAGTATCTAATTCTACTCCTATAAAAGTAAGGAGTTGTACTGGCTCGAGAACTGACTTGGGAAGACTGAGGAGGAACCCTAGAGAGCTGAGCAGGTTCTGAGTGATTTCCAGAGCTGACTTAACCTGGTCGGAGGACTGACCTACAATGGGCCAGTCATTCATCTAGGGGAAGACAGATATACCCTGCCTTCTGAGGAAGGCAACTACTACTGCAAGGCACTTCGTAAACACACTTGGAGCTGATGTTAGGCAGAAGGGCATGACCCTGAACTGATAATGGCCTGAAGGCAACTCAAACCTGAGGTACTTTCTGTGGGAGCACCTGATAAGAATGTAGAAATAGGCATCCTTGAGGTCCAGGGATGCTAGCCAATCCCCTGGCCTTAGAGAGGGAAGAATTGGTCCCAGAGTCACCATTTTGAATTTTGTTTTTGTGATATGTTTGTTCAAATACCTTAAGTCTAGGATGGGTCGCCACTCCCCTGTCTTTTTTTGGGCAAGGAAGTATCTGGAATACAGACCTTTGCCCCCTGTGTTGAGCAGGAACTTTCTCTACAGCTCTGACAGCCAGTAGAGAAGAAACCTCTGCTTCTAGAGCAATGGTTTCTGAAATGGTTGCAGGTGGAAAGGACTGACCCTCATTTTTGGGAATCTTTTGAAACTGAGAGCCAGTCCCTGGCTTACTACCTCCAGGACCCACTTGTCTGAGGTAACAGCCTTCCAGGCCTGGAAGTAGTAAGCCAGCCTGCCTCCTACTGGAATGGGGGAGTTGACCCGGGCTGACACATCAGGGTGTCTGTTTGGCAGGAGCCTTGGGTTGGGAAGAGGATGCAGCCCTGCTCTTCCCCCTCCCATCCCTCCCTTGAAAGAACCCCCTCTGTGGGAAAGAAGAGGAAGCCTGGGCTTAGTGAAAAGGCCTGCCTCTGCCCCTAGACTTCTGCTTTTGAGGAGTGGCTTGCCTTTCTCTGGCCTGTGCACTCCTGTAGGTGGTCCTATACTAATCCATTTTCTTCATGTAAGCCTCTGTCTGCTCCCCAAACAGAGAGTTACCCACCACAGGGAAATCCATGGCCTTAGCCTGGGTGTCCTGGGAAAGGCTAGTACACCTGAGCCAAGCAAATCTCTTGAGACACACAGATGTAACCATGACTCTAGATGCCACATCATTAGAGTCTACAGCAGCATGGAACTGTACCTTGGGTGCCTCAATTCCATCAGCAGCCACCTCCTCCAGCTCTTTGGCCAGCTGGGGGGAAGCCTGTTTAGCCAGTTCCAGAACCGTATCCCACCTGGACTTCTGGTACCAGGCTATGAAGGCCATATAATTAGCCTGCCTGAGCCCCAAAGAGGATGCCAAGTATTGTTTCTTGGCCATGGCATCCACCTTCCTGAAGTCTTTATCTGGGGGGTGTGAAGCCAAAGGAATATTAGCCCTGTCACAGGCTGCAGCCTGCACTACCCCAACATGGCTACAATGATTGTTTAAAAACGTCGTACCTGAGCCTGATAACATGTACCTCCTGTCCATTCTCTTATCCACAGGAGGTAAGGAGTTAGGTGCTTGCAAAATCTTTTTTGTCAGTTTCCCCAAAGATTTATGAAGAGGGATAGACAATCTCTTGGACTCTGGGATGTCCATCATTTCAACAAAATCAGACTCTTCTTCCTCCTCAGCAGCTTCCACCATTGGGAGCTGGAGAGTTTCAGCCACTTTTCTGTAGAACAAAAAGTGGGAAAGGGACTCAGAAAGCCTGGGAGGAGAGACATTGGAAGGCCTGTCCGGGGAGATGTCCAGTTCAACAGGCACATCTAGGCTTCCAAAGTCATTGTCATCATCGTTGTCGGGATGCTCTTCGTCTCCCTCCCATTCCACATCATAATATGCATCCGGATCGTAATCCGATGGAGTCGGATCCAACCGAACCAACCGCCTAACCGCCGGCGATGCTTCGGACGGAACCGGGCGAAGCGACTGAATACTGATCGCTTTGGCTATTTCATCGGCGGCTGGAGTATGCGGTACTGGATCCGAACCGGCAGACTTCTTTTTTCTTTTAGCTGGAACCAATCCCTCAGAGTCGGATCTCCTTTTGCCCGAGGCGGTATCACCCAGGTCAGTGAGCACCTCCTCAGGTCTGGCCAGAACCAAACCAGGCTGGCCATCCAGATCAGCGGACTTCTCAGCCTCCTTTTCCTTTAGCCTACTCAATCTTTTATCCAGAATGGTTTTAGGAACATTCTTATGTATCTGGCAGTCTGTTTTGAGGTGGGAAAACCCCAGACAATAAACACAGATGAGATGGGGGTCAGTCTTGGCAAAGGCCTCCCCACACTCAGTACAGTGTAGAAACCCAGTGGGACGGTTTTTTTTCTTGGGTTTCTCAGACATGGCCACACTTCACAATTTACCCTTTACAGCTTTCAAGCCAGGTAAAACTCCCCTATCGGTTACCAACCATGTCACGGGCTGTGTAAAAAAACAGATAAAGTCTGTTTTTTTGAAACCGATAGGAACCGGACACCACTACTAAATCCCAGAAGAAATTCAAACACAAACAAAGGTTCGGTTTCCAATCGGACCGACCAATCAGAAACCGAAGAAAAAAACAATTTCCACAATAACAATATCACTACCTATCTACAACACTACCTGTACCGTATACAGAGAATTGATACAGAAAAATAATAAATTGTTTTAAACAGCCGAACACGTTTTGTACTTTTACTGAACCGAAGCAAAGGAGAGCTCTCCGGAGCGACTTCACAGTTAGGCAGAGTAAAGAATCTGACGGTTACACTGAGATGTACCAGAGACAAAGGTCTGAAAACTGAGCTCGAGCTCAACGTTCTATGCTACTGCATAGAGTTAATCCTTTCCTTTCCGGGGCAGTTCAAGTGCTGGGGCTAACTGCATATTGTCAGAATACAGCAAGACTTCATGTTGTTTGAATAATCAATCCATGGAATCTCCTACCATTAAAAATAAGTAAAACCAAAGCCACATTTAAAACATGTCTAGACAAATGCATCATAAATGGACAGCAAATAAAGTACAGTTAAATAAGAACTTACCGTAGCAACAGATCTTCGAGAAGAGCTCTTGCAGCACACAACACCGGTAGGACTGAAGCCGCCAGGCACCAGGACCACACGGAAAACGTCTAGCTAGCAGTCTATCATGGGAGACTGTCCCTGCCAATGTCAGCACACTGACGTCTGCCTATCCTATAAAGGGGGCGGTCCCCCAGACCTACCTCAGTTCTCCCAACAGAGACCCCGGAGCAGACAGCACAAAACAGAGAACCGAGGCAGTTCCTCAGAGCAGAGGAAAAGTATAGTAAATGCGAAGGAGAAGCAGTTATCAGAGGGAAGGAGGGAGGGAAAGCAGTGCCTGCTGTAAGAGCTCCTCTTGAAGAGCTACTGTTATGGTAAGTTCTTATGTAACTGTACTATCTTACTTCGAGGGGACTCGCAGCAGGCAACACTGGTAGGACCGAGTCCCAAGCAGTACCAGAACTGACCATAAGTCAGCAGGGAGGAGGCAGAAAACAAGAGCAGATTGCTCAGGAAAGAAGGCTCTGAAGGACAGCAAGTCTGAAATTGGCCCTGTGTCTGGATGTAATATCCAGACTGTAATGGTGGACAAAGGCATGAACCGAACTCCAAGTGGCAGCAGGCACATTCCTGAAACAGGCAGTAGAGGCAACCGTACCCCTGGTGGAGCGACCCTTGACTGCCCCAGGCAAGGGCTTGTTGTACTTACAGTAATAGAACACAATGCAATTTGCCAACCATTTTGACAAACGCTGTTTTGAATCAGGTGCCCCTTCTCTTTTGGGAGCGAACAAACAACTGATCAGTCTTACGAACTGGCTGGGTGCAATTTGTATAATAATGGAGCACCCTATGAACATCCAAAATGTGCAGTAAGGCCTCCCCAATTAGAATATTCAGGGAAATAAACAGGCAGATGGATGGATTGGTTTAGCGTGAACTCAAGACACCATTATTGGCAGAAACTTAGGATTAGTATGCAAAGACACCCTGTCTTTTTGAAAAACTAAGTAAGGCTCTTTACACATCAGAGCCTGAAGCTCGGAAATCTATCGAGTGGAAGTAACAGCAACTAAAACTAACGCTTTCCACCACAGAAAGCGCAGCTCGCAACTTGTACCTGGCTCAAAGGGAGGCAGAGTGAGCTTTTCTAACATAAAAAGAAAAGTCCCATGGAGGGACAAGGTCCCAACTTGGAGGTTTCAAATATAGGATGCTCCACAAGAATGTGCAGGATATCTCCAGCTGGGCAACAGCTTTGCCCTCAATAGGTGCATGGTACGCAGAGATGAAGGAAAGGTGCACCTTAAGCGAAGAGTACCCCAGACCAGAGTCCAAGAGGGAGAGGAGGTAACTCTAGAATCAGATTCACTGGGCAGGTGAAGGGATCCAGGTGACAAGCGATGGCCCACATGGAGAACCACTTTCACTTCATGGCATAGGTGGCTTTCATGGAAGGTTTCCTGGCAGCCACCAAGACATCAGCAACCCTGGAAGAAACTCCAAAGTGGGTGACAGTGAAGTCTGCAGGAGCCACGCATGGAAATAGAGAGACTTGAGGTCTGGATAGACCAGGATGCCCTATTCCTGGGAGAGCAAGCCGGTGCACAGGGGCAAGGGTACTGGAGGTTCCACTGCCAGTTGCTGCAGCAGGGAGAACCAAATCTGATGCAGCCAGTAGAGAGCTATGAGAATCATCTCCACCCCCTCTGACTGAAGCTTGAGGAGAACCCTCTGCAGGACCGGGAAGGCATACAGAATCCTCCTTTTTCAAGAGAGGAACGATACGTCGCGCCAGATAACTCCAGGCCCTGGAACGGCAGTTTGCGTTGAGTGGGGATGCAAAAAGGTCTAACTCTGGATGACCCCGCCTGTCGCAGTGATCTTCGGCCACCAAGGACAGGAGGTTCCCACTCATACATCTTCAACCTGGACCAGCTTAGTCTGTCAGCCAGGGCGTTTTGGACACCAGGAACATGGATGGCTGAGAGTTCCAGGTTGTGCTCAATGGCTGAGTACCAGACTCTCATGGCTTCATGACAAAGGAAGTAGGAGTGAGTGCCCCACTGTTTGTTGAGGTAGTATACCACAGACATGTTGTCTGACTGTACCAGTAGCGGGTTGGAAAGAATGTGGGTCTGTAAGGTCTGCAGAGCATACAGAACTACCCACATCTCCAGCACATTGATATGGAGATGCTGCTCTGACTCAGACCAAATCCCCTGGGTCTGACGGTCGGTTAAGTGAGCTCCCCAACCAAGGCCTGACCACTCCAAGGTTCTACTTAATGGGTCGGAAACCATCACCGTCTGATCAAGGTCGTCTGTGCGTTGGTCCCATTGGAACCGAACAGTCCACTGGGAAACCCTCATATGCAGGTTGGCTAGCAGAACTGTGGCTATAGCTGCTGCCACGTGCCCCAACAAAAGAAGGAATGCTCTGGCTGGTGCCTAATGACTGGAGGATACCAACCAGGCCTGCACTATCAAGCGCTCTGTTCCGTCTACCGGCAGAAAGGCTCTGCCCTGGGGCGAGTTCAGGACCACTCCTATATACTGGAGGCACTGGCTCGGAAAAAGACAAGACATCGGTAGGTTGATCGTGATCCCTAGAGCCCAGAAGAATTGAAAGGTGCCTTCCAGGGTCCGCAGCAAGAGATCCCTGGAGGGGGCTGTCGGCAGCCAATTGTCCAGGTAGGGGAACACTTAATGCCCTGTCTCCACAGAGCCGCAGCTACCACTGCTAGGCATGTGGTAAAAAACAGAAGTGCCAAGGAAAGGCCAAAAGGGAGGACCCGGAACTGAAAGTGTTCCCCCTGGAACCAGAAACAGAGGAAGTGGCAGTGGGCTGGGGAAAACCTGGATATGGAGATAGGGATCCTGCACATCCAGGGAACAGAGCCAGTCCCCCCTGGTGAAGGAGGGGCAACAGCCCCTGAAGGGTTACCACCCTGAATCGTTTGTACTCTATGTAGAGGTTCAGTTGGCTGAGGTCCAGGATCGGCCTCAGGTCTCCTGTTTTCTTGGGGAACGAGGAAGATGTGGGAGTAGAACCCCTTTCCTCTTTGAGCCAGGGGGATGAGCTCTATGGCCTGTTTGTGCAGGAGATCCTGAATCTTTTCCTAGATGGGCTTGAGAGTAATGGGAGAGTGAGGGAAGGCTTTTTTCAGAGGGAGCTCCAGAAATTCAAGGGTGTGAGCCAGTTTGATAATCTGCAGCACCCTCTGATCTGAGGTTACTGTGCATCACCCATCTAGGTATAGGGAGAAGCGACCCCCAACTGCCTCCCCAAGGCCTCTCCTGGAAGGGGGGGGGTCGGGAAAGGAGTCAGGCAGTGGAGCCACTGAGGGCACTCTGGGGGCCCTAGGGGCAGATCCACCAGCTGGTGAGGTGTTAGCCTTGCGCTTAAAGGGCCCTTTTGACTGTTGGACCTTGGAGGACTGTTGAGAGGACCAGTGAAAAGACGGACATGGGGAAGAGCATGGTTGGGACAGGTACATGGAATGTACCGACTTCAGGGTCTTGCCCGATTCCTGAAGGCAGGAGATGATATTCTGAGCATCTCCCCCAAACAAAACAGAACCCTAGAAAGGGGCATCCATGATTCTGACCTGAACATCAGGTGCAAAAACAGACACCCTGAGCCACGAATGGTGGCGAATGCAGATCTCTGCTGCCGCTCCACACCCGGTAGCACCGACAGCATCGTATGCTGCCCTCAGCACATGGTTGCCCACATCCGATCCGGATTTTAAGAGCTGGGACAACTGCATTTTTGTGGAATCTTCAGGGAGGGTTTCAACCAAATCCCTCGCCTGATCCAAGAGGGCATTCTGATACTGTACCATATGAGCCAGATAGAG
Source organism: Neoceratodus forsteri (assembly GCA_016271365.2). Taxonomy (NCBI): domain Eukaryota; kingdom Metazoa; phylum Chordata; order Ceratodontiformes; family Ceratodontidae; genus Neoceratodus; species Neoceratodus forsteri. The sequence continues at coordinate 131,339,450 of CM057453.1, forward strand.
AAGGACCTGAATGGGCAGTGTGGCAAAGGAATACACCTGTTTACCCAACTGGTCCAGTTGGTGAGATTCCTTGTCTGGAGAGTGGGTGCTAAGGTGTTTGGGCTTCTTAGTGTGATCATGGGCTGTGTTCATGGCCACCGAGTCCACGGTGGGGTGTTCACCAAAGAAAGGTTTACCCACCGGCACATGGTAAAGGAGATCCGCCTTCTTGGCTAAGGCCACGATGGATGAAGGGTGGTTCCATGTCACCTTCGTAACATCATCATACAAATCGATTAGAGGAGGCACCACCACAGGGAGGGTTTCCTTCTTCCACAGAGATAAATAGCCAGACAGCGCTCTTGGTTAAGCTCCTTCGTCTCCCAATCCATAAGGGACTGGGTATGGGGCATCACATTAAGAAAGGAGGGATCATCAGGAGGAGACTTGGGAGGCTCCTGACCATCAGAGGGGCCCCTCGAATCCTCCGATGAGGCCGAGGAGGAAGAGGAAGAATTGTCCAACTGATAGCTGTCCAGGACTGGAACCAGTTGGCGACAGTCACCATATGCTGCTCAGAGTTCACCTTGTGATCCCAGAAGCCCCTATGGAATGGTGGTTGCTAGGTCCTGCCTGGTCTGGGTACCAAAGTGGAGGGGAAGGCCACCTGGGTGTGTCCTTGTTTTGCATAAAGGTCCACCAGGCTGTAAATAAGGCTTTATAAGATCCACTGGTGGAGGAGGATTGTAGGGTGGATAAGGATATAGAGAAGGAGGGTACAGGTATGTTGATGGCAGAGCCAGTGTAGGGTACCCTGGCGTTGGTCCAGCAGGCACCAGCTGGGGGTCCCTGGGAGGGCCAGTGGGCGTCGACTGTGGTGCAGGCTGGGGCTGAGGCGACGACGGTTGAAGAGTCATCAGTGGAGGCGTCAGTGTAGCTGGTGCCGGCCTGACAGGCAAAGGCTGGCATCGGTCCAGCGAAGTAGACCGACGTTGGCTCCAGAGGTGAGGCTGGTGCCTATGGGTGGGAATTCCCCCCGGCAGGGGCAGAGACATTGCCTGTGTGGAGGAAGAGGCAAGCGCTTTCTCCGGGTGAAGCCGGGAAGGGCTAGCGCCAGCCCCGGAGTCGGGAACCAATGAAGGCAACGCCTGGATCGGTTGGGGGGGGGCGCAACGGGCGAAGACCTGCCACCAGAGGCTCCAACCCCAGTTGAGACACCTGGCTGAGGACCAATGGGAGCTAAGGGCCTGAGTGTCAGGGGCTGAGAGGCAGGGGACTAAGTCCACTGCCCCGAGGAGCCACCATCCATAATGGAAATGAGGGTGGGCGGCTGTACCATCGGCAACCCAGAGGGAGGGAGTGAGGGCTGCTGGGGAAGGAAGGGTCAACCCCCTATGGGAAGAAGACCCAAAGGTGGAATCTGGTCTATGTGGCAACTGTGAGCGAGGCGCTCTCCAAGGACAGTCCCGGTGCTTGTCCCAGTGCTTATGCTTCCTGCTAGACTTCTTTTACTTCTGGGAAGGGGAAGGAGAAAAGAAGAAGATGCCCCAGAAGACTGAGTTGGGGAAATGGAAGAGCTTTTAGCCTGAAGCTCCTTCTCCATTGCGGCAAATTTTTGTTGAAGCAGGTAGCTTCGAAGGGTCTTCAAGCGACATCTCCTTGTGGCCAGGTTGAAGTCCTGGCAGTGCTGTCAGGCCTCCGTGTCATGGTTGGGGCCTAAGCAGAGCAGGTAGGAAAAGTGACCATCTTTGACGGGTATCTGCTTGCCACAGGCATACTTCGTACGCCAGTCAGAAGATGAGGCTGGAGAAGAAGACAAACAAGATGGAGAAACACTGAAAATCGATGTTAATACTATAAGAGAAAAATAAAATAAACTGTGGGTAAACACGAACAAAACGGCGGTCGCCTGAAGCAGGTATTCGTGGAGGTCCGATGTGCATGGGTCAACGGGTCATCGAAAAGAACTGAGGTAGGTCCGGGGGACTGTCCTCTTTATAGGACAGGTGGATGTCAGCGTGCGAATGTTGGCGGGGAGGTCCCCCGTGATAGACTGCTAGCTCGAAGTTTTCCATGTGGTCCTGGCACCTGGTGGCTTCAGTCCTACCAATGCTGCAAGTGCCTCCTCAAAGCAAGATATTATTTTGCAGTGTGTTAGGAGTTATTTATTGGCCTGACACCTTCTCAGCTCTGCAAATCCTTACTATGATCTGCCGTTAGAAGGCCAAGGGGCATCAGTCAAGAACAGTGTTAAAGTTATTCTTCAAGAAATAACCAATGTGCTATGAAGCATACCACAAGCGTAGACTAGACATTAGTGTGACATCATGCATCACATTCCAGGTATTAGACTACACAAATCTGACTCACATTTCATTTCGAATTGAACTGAGTTATGGATGCCCCCCAGCAGCATAAATCTAACTGTGTTGTTACATTCTTTGGTATGAAGCAACAAGGAATTCAGGAAGGCACACTGGAAGAAGCCCAGTAATTGAAAAATCACTTTAGCCCTACACCAGAGTAGGGAGGAGGCTACGGTACACTGCAGTACAAGAAAGGTGTGGTATTTATATTATGCAACATTTTTCAAACTGCAACTTGACTCAAGGAATACTGTGCTTTATAAAGCAGACTTATGGGCTCGCTGTGAATGAAGTTTAATGCCAAGACAGAGGCAATGAAAAACTGCTATCATATTCTGTTAAAAATAAAGTACCTTTTTTTTGGTTATAAACAAAGCCATCCACAACATACCAGTTTGGTTGGCACACAGGCAGACATTTTCAAATGTTGCTGCTGTCTTCTACAAGGTTGTGAACAGCAAAAGAGGTAATCCCATGAGAATGTGATGCATTAATGCCCCTTAGGCTGCTGTCCTCAATGTATGGAAAATTATCTTCATAGAATCATCATAGAATTGTACGAGTCAGTAGCCATAGGCCAAATGGACTCTATTAAATTCTACCCTACAAAGTCATATTTTTTTTATTTTCCATATAGTCATCTAATGATGCCTTAAAACTATCCATTCTATAACTATCCACGACATTTCTCAGTAATCTGTTCCATGAAGGGACCACTCTTTGACTAAACCACTGGCCCCTTAAGTCTGTCCTGTAAAATTCTCCTTGCAGTTAATGCTCATGGAATCTTCTACCTCTTATGATATTTTTGACAAGGCCAATTGATTTCACAAAGGTCACTATTTTTTAGGGCTTGATATATATCAAACATATGTAGCCTCAATCTCCTGTATTCATTACTGTACAAACCTAGGCATCTCATCCTGTCCCTATATTCAACATCTCTAAGTTGGTTGATATTTTTGGTTGCTCTTCACTGCACTATCTCAATTAATCTTTTGTCGCCAACTTTATATGGTCCCCAAAATTTAACACAATACTCTCAGTGCAGTCACATAAGAGATGAGTACAAGGGGAGTATAACTCCGTCATCTCTAGTTTCTATGTTTCTGTATATACAACCCATCATCCTATTTGCCTTACTGGCTGCTGTCTTACATTGTTCTGAGGGTGATAAGAGTTTTTGTAACCAAAACTCCCAGGTCCGTTCTAGTTCTGAGACAGGGATCATTCTACCATAGAGATAGTATGAAGCCCTTGGCTTGTCACTACCCATGTGCATAATCTTGCATCTGTCTAAGTTTAGTGTCAGTTGGTTCTGAGCTACCCATTCGCCCATTTTGTTTATTTCCAACTGTAGTAATTGAATGGACTGATTATCATTGACAATACTGCCTATTTTCACATCGTCAGCAAATTTGGCAATCCAACAACAACAACAATAACAACATCTTGAATTATATAGAGAATAATGTATGGGCAACCATACACAACAAGGCTGTGTTTCCATTGAGGGGTTGAGGTGACAGCATATGAACCTCGAAAGTGAAGCTTGAGAGGTCCATGCTGTCATCTCAACCCCGAAATGTAAACGCATGCAGAGTTGTGTGGTTGCCCATATTTTATTGCCTTTAAATCAATCAATCAATCAATCAATGTCTTTATTTTACCAGGTGGAACACCACTGAGACACACTGATTTACAAAGTGGACCTGGGAACAGTACAATAGCCGGACAGGCCATAAGCTAAGCATATAGAGAGCATATATAATGACAGCATAATCATACAAGGCACATACAAGGCAAGGGAGTACATGGAATATGCGGCAGGCTAAGAGTCGCTAACAAGCTATATACATAAACGCTTATGAGGGACTATAGTTGATGTATTTAAACAGATTTTACACACAATTAAGTAAAGATTACATGGATTCAGTTTAGAGATGTACTCATTTTGAGCAACTGTAGAGTGACAGGGTCTATAAGACCTAAGCGCAGCATGCTGGAGATACGGCCTGCTCATGATTGAGTTAGGAGGACCGAGTGACCAGGCACGTTAGAGTGCTGAAGGAAAAGGATAGGGTATAGAGCCAGGTGGAAGCAGTCCAGATGTAGTAGTGACAAGACATAGTAGAAGAGGAAGAAAGAGAAGGGGAAGGGGGCAGGTAAGGACAGTACAGAGGTAGGAAGGGGAGGGATGTAAAGATGTAGCAGAAAGGCGATGATGGTTGACAGAAGGCGGTGTGCTAGTCAGAAACAGTGACCTCTTTGTGATCTCTCGTCTTGACTACTCTAACTCCCTCCACCTAGGACTACCGGGGGTGGACATCCACCACTTGCAGCTAGTGCAGAATGTGGCTGCTAGGCTGCTGACTGGCCTTCCACGCTCTTGCCATGTCATGCCTGTGCTCCGTGGACTCCACTGGCTGCCAGTTCAGTGGCGGATCACCTTCAAGGTTGGTTTGCCGACCTATAAAGCCCTACATGGACAGGGTCCATGTTACTTGCAAGAGCTTCTGCACCCCTAACGTCCCCTCCACCCTGCCAATGAGGGATTGCTAGAGGTTTCCAGGGTCCATTTGAAGACCTCGGGTGCCAGGGCTTCTATGTTCATGGCCTCAACCCTGTGGAATTCTCTACCTCGTCGGATAAGAGAGTGTCTGACTGTGGAGAGCTTTAAGTTAGCACTAAAAACATATCTATCTGATCTGGATTTTTCGGAGTATGAATGAATTTTGATGTTAATATTGACGTTTTTAGATATTTCTTATAAATTATGTATGTTTTAATTATTTTATTTTCTTAAATGTGCAAGTGCTTGGATACTTGGAGACTTGCACTTTTTATAAATAAAGTTTGAGCTGATTTGAGTTATTTTATATAGTATATGTTTGTTTGTTTTTTTTACACCGGAGTGACAGACCCCCGCTGAAGAGAAAAACAACAAATCTTGCCATTTCTTTGTTCTGTTCAATTATCAAAATCAAATGTACAGATTTTTGAAAGTTAAAAGGTACAGCTTTGGCCACTGGATGGTTAGTAAGAAGCTAGGTCTGGAATAAATGAGAAATTTAAAATTGTATGACACTTGAACTGTGCAGAACAACCATTTGGAATGCACACACCGGTATTAGAATGTGCACAACAAGGATTTTGAGCAGGCTGATTTTCATAGAGAACAAAGGCTAACCATATACTATATATTATCTTATCGGCTATCTTTGCCAAGCTTAAGCTCAGCATCCATGTTTATACTTCTTATAAGTGTGGAAGTTGGGCTTAAACTTGGCAAAGATAGTAGATGAAAAGATGGCAATCAAGAGTAAATTCTCCATACACAAAGGGCTACAGCCTGAGGGGCATAGATGCATCACACATTCATGTGGGTACTGCTCTTATTGTGCGTGATCTTGTAGCAGTCAGCAGCACTTGAAATATCTATCTGCTTGTGTGCTGGCCAAACTGGAATATTGTGGAGGCAATGTTCTGAAAGAAAATGTATTATGAACAGCACATGGCAGCAGCGTTCCATTGCCCCAACTCTTGGTGCTGAGTTTTACTTACAGCAAGCCAACAGTTCTCTTGGTCCTGATTCATCCACAAATTGGGGTCGTTGAGGGACCATCCCACAGGCCCCAACTGAACTAACCATCATGTTCATCCTTGAAGTGCCATATCTGTTAAGAATCCCAAAGAAAAACTACCATAATACCATGACATTATAACCACAGGATTATTCGTCACAATTACCATACTGTTGATGTCATCATATGTCACCTTTGGTCAGAGAGGGTGGAGGCTTCTTGTGAAATAGCAGCCCAATAAAGTTTCAGGAAATCATCTTTGTTCACAACTTCTCAAAGTAGAATGAAGCCTTATGCTGAAAATGTTATCTGTTGAAGGTCACAGATGTTATTTTGTACACTTCATTTACTCAGACAGCACAGCTGAAACACTCCATCTCAGTTAGTGTGGGATTCTGCTCCTATCCAGTTTTACAGCTAAAATGGCTGAATCACAGGAAGCTCAACTGACTTGGTCACACAGTTAGTTAGCTGCTTTAGTGGCATCTGAACTTGGATCTCCTGGTTGGCAGTGCTATCAAGTTCCAACTACACCACCAAACTGCCTACACAATGACAGATGACATCATCTGCTGGCATTATGGGGCCTTGGCACAAGTCACAGTGTCTGGACAAACCATCAGCTAACAAGCCACACTCCAAAAAAAATCAGGATAAATCTGGGATCCAACAGCTGGCAGAGACATTTTCTTTTTGGTTTTCCATATTCTGTTTATCCTCCTGGGGCCATGACAGGCTGGGCTCTTCTCAGCTCTGCCCTGTCAATCCCCACTCTCCTACACCTCCCCAGTGGGATGGAATATCCCCAAGGATCACCACCATGGTGGGGTCAGGAGGGGAAGGGCCATCCCCCCCCCACCACCATAAGAAGCACAAATCCAGTCTTTGGTCTCCAGGTCCTGTCAATGCGATAGGTGAGGAATCAGCAGGCAGGCTTCATATATGCCTGTCCTGCCACCCTTCTTTCTCCGTCCCCATGTTGGGGCATGCGCATCAGTTTGTGCATGTGGAGGCATGTGCACACTGCAGAGTATCGCAGTACTTCCTTTCTTCTGCTGCTCCTGTTCTGCACTACCACCAGATCTCCACCCGGTGGCAGTCATTCAGCAGAGCATGCAGTCCTCCCTCCCTGGGAGAGGAGAGCAGTCCTCTGGGCTCTCAATCCTCTCCATCCCTGGCCAATGCCCAGCACCCCATGCTTGTTCCCAAACATGGGTCGCTGCTGTAGATACAGGTGTGGTGTCCAGCACCTCAACCCTCAGTGCTACTGGGCTGGCTTGGCAGAGACACTTTTTTATTTTAATTTTTTCAATCTTCTTTTAAGTTAGGACAAATGCCTACGCTACAACCTGTCAGCTACAGTGCACATATTTTGTTTTACTATATGAAATGTGATGCTCCTTACTTTTATAGTTTCAGACTGGTTACTGATGCACGTTTTTTTTTGGTACTGTATTTCAGGGGTGCTGTAATCAGTTATTTATATTTAATATGCAATGCATTGATTGGGCTTGCCCAGAAGAGTGCAAAAAAAAAAAAAATAAAAAGTGAGGATGCTATCATCCAAAGAACATTTAGGGCTCCCAACGACAGCCTTATAGAGAGGTTACACTGTGTTACACTGACACAAACAGAAGAACCATTAGGTCATTCATAAAGACAATATAGAGAATTCTCAAAAATAAATACTTTGCCTTGGCTTTATTTTGTTTGAGTGAATGGGTAATCAAATAATAGCTGCTAATGACAGCACTTGAAATACTACAACCTTTAGCTTCAAGCAAGTTTCTGGGGAGCAGAGCTGCAAGATGGCGCAACACTGCTCCACTCCATGGCATCTCTTGTTTTTGGGGGGCTTTTGCCTCTGTATTCTGGGGGGACTGTAACATCTTTTTAGTAAATTTGCATAGTTTATATTGAGGCACCAACAGCTTTCCTTAGTGTTCGGTTGTAAGGTGGAAGCATCCTTGAGGTGCTAAAAGTTAATTTTGTACCTGCCAGTCTGAGTCTCTGATATGGTATGGGCTTGTTACACATTTGCATTCCTGCATGTCGGCCCAAGGGAGTTTCAAGGACACATGGAGAATCAGCTAAGGAGCGAGAGTTACTGTTGCACCGTGTGTGGTATTATGCCCTTAAGCTACTGGAAAAGGTATGCCAGCACTGCCTGGGGACTAGTGGGATCTTGGTAACCAGCCAGATATTACAGATTTACTACTCTCAGTGGAGCGTTTCTTTCTCTTTTTCACACACAGGTGTATGCTTTGTGCGAGCCTGTTGATGAGCTACAGAGTTATGGAAGGAGCCAGCCAAGGAATTGAGAAAAGGAACAGAACTTAAACAAATTTAAATAAAAATCCAGGAAAGAACTAAAGTGTGGGCATTCGCATAGAATCCTCCAGGAACTTCTTTGGAAGGGGAGTGAAATTGATGAATATAATTTACCGATACCGAAGTTTTTTGGTTTAGCCACGGGCTAGACCTGGGGATGATTTGCAGAGGTGTACTGTGGGTTACATAATCGGGTAAAATGACCCTTGCTGAGGAAACAGCCTAAGATTCAGTGGTCCCATCTCACATGCCCATGGGTAGCTGGCAAGAGTGGTTGGACTGGAGTCTAACCAACAGGTCAGAGAGCAGTATGTGCTGCAGGGTGACCCAAGTGGTTTCCCAGCTCAGCAAATCTGAACTAGCTTGTGTGTAGGCATGGGAAGGAACTAGTATATTTAGGCAGGGTTAACTCCACAGGTCAAACTAGCCCGATGTTAGACCCAGGGTCGTCCCCTCTCCCCCCCCCCCCGGGTATGATGTCTGTACACCCACACTGATCTCCAACAGAGGGCTTGCTACTGATTTGCGGCATGGGTTTGCAGTTGCCATTTTGGCTCTGTTACGTTTGTGGGAAATCCCAGTTGGCCTCCCTTGCTGCTAACATGAGTCAACATAATAAGGGCTTTATCTAAGGGTGTACAAATATTTTTAAGATGGAAGTGAACAGATATTAAAATATTAACAAAAGCTCCATAGGAAATAGTTTGAATACTATTGGCAAAAGTATTTAAGATATGGAAATGTCAAACTGTAGGAATACCATAGGTATATTATGAAAAGGGAGGTACTATATTAATAATTGCATGATATTTTACTGCCTGTACTAGGGTGTGGCTGCATTAATCTTCTAGTAATAGCCAAGTTTTTAAGGTGATTTGAGACCGGACCAATACTATGAGACAGGGCTCGAAATAATCGGCTGTCCGCCTGTCTCGGACAGACCATTTTTAAATGGGACAGCCGTTTCTTTCACTGTGCCTGTACCTGGGACAGGCAGATGATTTCATGCATTAATCAAACTCTGATGGGCACTAGGACTCAGGAAGCAGGTTGTGAATCAGGTCGGGCCCGGGGTAGAGAATGAGGGGAACATCATGCACAACATGCACATTGCGACGTCGTAGTGGTAAATGTGGTCGCCGGAGTTCAACTCTGGCCCGATCTTGTGATGCACTGGATGGCAGAGTCACAGTATGTTGGCTGGTGCTGGCGGGCTTAATGGTCAGTCTTCCTATCTGCCAAGGTAGGGAAACGCAAATGAAAGGGGTTGGCAGTGGTAAATGTGCATGCGCAGCTAACTGTTCTCTCTAGCCCACGCTGCCGCATTCCTCGTTTCATTTTGAGGTATCTGAGGAGCAGCAGTGTGAGATAAGCATCGCTGTTCAGTTAAAAAAAAAAAACCTAAACAGCTATTTTAAGTCAGAAAGAAAGAAAAAGCAGGCAGACAGTGTTCCAGCAAGTGGGGAGAGGGACTGAAGAGAGCCTGTGCCAGGTTGTACAGGAGGAGAGCATTTACTTGCTGTTGCAGCAAATTGTAGGGCTGTGGGAGAGGGTCAGACATTTAAAAATTAAGTAGAATAAGAAAAAGGAAGGCAGGACAACAGTGTCCCAGCAAGAGGGGCAGGAGAGACTACAGCCAGACAGTGCTGCTGCAAAGAGCCCTTTTCAGGGCTCTGGGAGAGGGTCAAAAGTAAAATAAATCAAGTAGTAAAAGAAGAAAAGGAGGGCAGAGCAGCAGTGTCCCATCAAGGGAGGGGACAGGGCAGCAGTGTCCCATCAAGGGAGGGGACAGGGCAGCAGTGTCCCATCAAGGGAGGGGACAGCAGTGTCCCATCAAGAGAGGGGATACAGCAGCAGTGTCCCATCAACAGAGGGGATAGGGCAGCAGTGCCCCATCTAGGGAGAGGATAGGAGAGAGACTACAGCCTGAGAGTGCTGCTGAAAACATCCCTTTTCAGGGCTCTGGGAGAGGGTTCACCTCTGGTGTCGGGTAAGGGGGAGGGAGTCTCTCTCTCTCTCTCTCTCTCTCAGAATCCCCTGCTCTTAAGTATCACCAACCTGAGCATCCTAGCCTATCTCTGTACCCTGCTATGTCCCCAGCCCCTGTATGGACATACTGGGGTTGGTGGAAGGTTGCAGATATGCCCATGTGTGGCCAAATTCGTGTGCAGATTTTTGGGGGATACACACAATTCACACATATCTAGCCCGTATTTGTGGATTAGGCCCTTAACCAAGTTTCTGAAGGGTCTGAATTCCACGACAAGGACTTCATCAGAGAAAAAAGATCTTGGATGCTTCAATAATTCGAAAATGCTATTATACAGAGATAATCAATCCATGGAATATCCTACCATTAAAAATAAGAAGTAAAACCAAAGCCACATTTAAAACATGTCTAGACAAATACTTCATGAATGGATGACAAATAAAGTAGAGTTAAGTAAGAACGTACCGTAACAGTAGATCTTCAAAAGGAGCTCTTGCAACAGGCAACACCGGTAGGACTGAAGCTGCCAGGCACCAGGACCACACGGAAAATGTCTAGCTAGCAGTCTATCATGGGAGACCGTCCCTGCCAATGTCAACATACTGATGTCCGCCAATCCTATAAAGGGGTGGTTCCCCCAGACCTACCTCAGTTCTCCCAACAGAGACCCTAGTGCAGTTAGCAAAAACGGAGAACCGAGGCAGTTCCTCAGAGCAGAGGAAAAGTATAGTAAATGCAAAGGAGAAGCAGCTATCAGGGGGAAGAAGGGAGGGAAAGCAGCGCCTGCTGTAAGAGCTCCTCTCGAAGATCTACTGTTATTGTAAGTTCTTACATAACTGTATTATCTTACTTTGAGGGGACTCTTGCAGCAAGCAACACTGGTAGGACCGAGTCCCAAGCCAGGTCAGCCAGGAAGAGGCAGAAAACAAGATCAGACTGCTCAGGAAAGAAGGCCCTGAAGTACAGCAAGTCCGAAATTGGCCCTGTGTCTGGATGCAATACCTAGACTGTAATGGTGGACAAAGGCATGAACCGAACTCCAAGAGGCAGCAGGCATATTCCTGAAACAGGCAGTAGAGGCAACCATACCCCTGGTGGAGTGACCCTCGACTGCCCCAGGCAAGGGCTTGTTGTACTTACAGTAACAGAACACAATGCAATTTGCCAACCATTTTGACAAACACTGTTTCGAAACAGGTGCCCTTTCTCTTTTGGGAGCGAACAAAACAAACAACTGATCAGTCTTACGAACTGGCTGGGTGCAATTTGTACAATAACGGAGCACCCTATGAAATTATTTTGTGCCCTGCTATGAGACAAAGTACATAGAGCTTGCCCTCAGACAGGAGATTACTTTTAATTGTAATCAGATTTATCAGATTTTAACTGTTATGAGATCATTTTTTAATATTTTATATTTATGATGTATTTAGGCATTATGTGCTGTTAGACAGAAACATAGAATTTGACGGCAGATAAGGACTGCTTGGCCAGCCCAGTCTGCCCATTTCCCCTACCTAATGGATAAGCTGCAGATCCTAGCTAACCAACAGCCTACTTCTTCCAACCTCCAACCCCTAGAATTATCTTATGTCTGTCCCATGCATTCTTGAATTCCACCACTGTTTTTGACTCCACAACCTCCTCAGAAAGGCTGTTCCATGTATCTACAACCCTCTCCATGAAAAAAATACTTCCTCACATTACCTTTGAGCCGTCCCCCTCCCTCTAGCTTTAAACTGTGCCCCCTTGTTCTTGCACTCCTCTTTTTCTGAAAGATGCTACCCTCTTGGACTTTGCTGACTCCCTTGAGGTATTTGAAAGTTTCTATCATGTCCCCCCTTCCCTCTTCTCCTCTAGGCTATACATATTAAGATCCTTAAGTCTCTCTTGATATGTCTTCTGGTGCAGTCCCTGCACCATTTTAGTTGCCCTCCTCTGGACTGCCTCCGTCCTGTCTATGTCTTTGCGGAGATTGGGTCTCCAAAACTGCATGCAGTACTCCAGATGGGGTCTCACCAGCTGTCTGTACAGAGGGATAACAACTTCCTGTTTTCTACTGGTGATGCCTCTCCCTATGCATCCCAGTATCCCATCAGCCCTACTTACTGCCCTCTCACATTGCTTGCTCACCTTTAGGTCATCTGATATGACTACCCCCAGGTCCCTTTCTATTTTTGTTGTTGTCAGTATCTCACTCCCCATTGTGTACTCTTCCACTGGGTTTCTGTTTCCCAGGTGCATTACTTTGCACTTCTTAGCACTGAATCTAAGCTGCCATACATTTGACCATTCCTCCAACCTTGCCAAGTCCCTTCTCATCCTTTCCACCCCGCCTTGTGTATCAACTCTGTTGCAGATCTTTGTGTCGTCTGCAAAGAGACATATTTTTCCTTCTAGTCCCTCTGCAATGTCGCTTATAAAGACATTAAAGAGGACTGTTTAATGGACAAATCTTCTTTTTACTGATTTTTGGGTGTATTTGAATTTGTAATGGTTTGAACAACCGAACAGATAAACTAAACTAACCTTTAGCTTCTTCATTTATCACAGAATAACAGTAACTGTATCATCCGCAGCCTTGCTGCTAAACAAGAAGTTAACTGTTGAGATCTGTCAGCCACTCACCATTATTTCTCTTTGTTCTTCAAGGCTTCTTAAAAAGACAGCAAATTCCTGCAATGATTCATCTGTTGAAGGACAAAATGTAATAAGGTACAGTGTTATTTACTGTATGTCAGTAAAGGGCTTTCTTCTCTTGCAATAATTGCGTTTTGTCTCTTATAAGGAAAACAGCATCTTTATTCACCATATTCTGCCAACAGCTGATGAAAAGAATTCAACAGAATTCTAGTAGTGGGATGTCAGAAGATTCCCACTAGTAAGTGTCTTACTGTAAAAACCAAAACATCCCTGAAAATATAAAAAGTGTTAACATAGAAACATAGAAACATATAATTTGACGGCAGATAAGGACCGCTTGGCCCACCCAGTCTGCCCATTTCCCTACCTACTGGATAAGCTGCAGATCCTAGTTAACCAGCAGCCTACTTCTTCTTACCCCCACACCCTAGAATTGCCTTATGACTGTCCCATGCATGCAATCGGCTGTTACTTATCATATCTTCTTTTATTTCTTAAATTATGCTTCTTATTGTTTTCATAAGTAGAAAAGAATGTGTTTATTCACCACTAATATTTTCAGACCATTTACAGAAATAATCTTTTATGGTATTTTTTTAATACTTGAAAGTCTATTTAGAAAGCTGTAACATTTAAACTGTTAGGTGTAGAAACTTAAGTTTATTTCAAAAGAAAGCCTGGAGTCTGATCAACATGAACAGGTCCTAACAATGCAGTTCTCATGCGTCATTAAATCTAAACATGTTGATACAACAGTTTAAAAAAAAAAAAAAAGGCCGCCCCCTCGGCACAGCGGTTGTATTTCCGCTGGTGACCCGGGTTCAGGAACAGACTCGGGTTGCTGGAGGGCTAGCCGGGAGGAGAAGGCTCGAGCGTCTGACGACTGTTCGCCATCTCCCAGGGGGGAGGGAAGGGATGTAGCTTGCTCTGTGCCGCCTCCTGGAGGAGGCTGGTAACACGACAGTTCGGCAAGCCCCTCGGAACACAAGGAGTGTGGTGGACATCGGCATGTGCCTTGATGTCTGTGGCACACCACGCCCCCAGGGAGCAAACCAGGTAAAACTGCTTCTCGGTCGGCCGGAAGATGGCTACCGGCTCTGGCCACCATGAGTGTCCTGAGTGCCCGAAGCCACCTCAGCAGCTCCCAGGGACCGAACAGTTAGTGCACTGGTCATCCCCCCTTGTGTCTTCCCCCTCAGAGGAGAAGGACCCATCCAGTGAAGGGATACATTGGGCTATCCCTGGGACAGCTGCAATATGAGGTAGGTAGAAGAGGATGGGGCGAGGGTGTCAGTGGGGTCCATGGCTGGCTGGAAAGAGAGGTGGGCCGGAAGTCTAAGGAAGGAGCAAAAACAAAATAACAGGACTTTAAAACTTTAATGAACCAATTTATTCTTTTATATATCGACATATGATAGTTGTAGCACTACCTTATATCACTGACTCCAAACTTTTATTATTTTTTATGAACTTATCTTTTTGAAAGATCCATCTTTAGCACCATTGGGGATAGAAACTTAATTTTTATTAAATGAAAGCCTGGAGTCCAGCCGTTAGGATTTGCTCTGTCAACACTGTTTTATGTGTCAAAAATACTGTGAATGTTGCCAGTACAATTTTTTCAATTGGGACACCGCTTAAAATTGAAAAATACAGCATATCACCATGTGTTTTTTTGTAATGCCAACAGAGTATGTCAACTCTATTTATTTTGCACTGACACTGTTAATTGCATGACGATTAAAAAAAAATGTTAATAAAATATATTTTATAACTTTTTTGAATATTAATACTACATAGTATTTTATTAGTAACTTTGTAGTTTACAACTTAATTTTCATTCATCTTATGACCTAAATCGTACTGCGAACATTTCAGTTTCCCCTCCAAAAGTACCTACTCTTCCTTGCTGTTGCAAACTTTGCCTGAGAAAGTGCCCTTAGATCATTAAAAATCAGAAATTCTGAGAGCACAGACTACATATACATAACACATACACACCCCAGAGGAAGTCTGTTTGTCGAAGCACCAGGGCTTGTCAGGTTGGGACACCCAAGACTATATGAAACTTGCATGTATGCACATTATTTCTTTGACTGGCATTGGAAAATAGCACAAAAAATGAACTTTATATTGAATGAATAAATGACATGGTCATGAAAATGCAGCAGATGGAGTCCATTATCTTTTTGTAAGTTACACATACACACAACAAACTCTTGTTAAAATAGTACTCAAAGTCATTCCTCGTACCTTTGTTACAACCTTAGGGGGTGAAACACAGAAACATAGAAGTTGGTGGCAGTTAAGGACCTCTTAGCCCATCTAGTCTGCAATATATTGTCTACCTACTGTGCCACTGCAGACCCTACTTGATCTCCGGTCCTCTTCCCCCCTTACCTTACTTCTAGGGTTCCCTTGTGTCTATCCCATGCATGCTTGAATCCTGTTACTGTTTTAGCACCCACCACCCTCTCCGTGAAGAAGTATTTCCTCACATCTCCTCAGAGCCTCCCTCCTTAAAACTTCATAGCCTGACCACTTATTCTTAAGCATCTTTTCCTATGTAAAATGCTACCTTCCTATACCTTATTAATGCCTGTGAGATATTTGAATGTTTCTATCATATCGCCTCTTTCCCTCTGGAGAGTACATATTTAGTTCCTTGAGTCTTTCCTCGTAGGGTTTTTGATGCAGGCTCTGCACCATTTTCATAGCCCTCCTTTGTACTGCCTCCACCCAAGGCAGCATAACCACCCCAACCAACCACCCACCCTGAAGGCTATAGGACACGCCCCCACCGTTGCAGTCAGGAGCACACCACACCCCAGCATAACCACCCTGACCACCCACCCTGAAGGCTACAGGAGATGCCGCCACTGTTGCAGTCAGGAGCACACCACACCCCAGCATAACCACCCTGAACACCCACCCCGAAGGCTACAGGAGACGCCACCGCCACTGCAGTCAAGAATGCACCACACCTCAGCATAACCTCCCTGACCACCCACCCAGAAGGCTACGGAAGACACCACCACTGTTGCAATCAAGAGCATGCCACATCCCAGCATAACCACCCCGATCACCCACCCTGAAGGCTACAGGACACGCCGCCACTGTTGCAGTCAGGAGCACACCACACCCCAGCATAACCACCCTGACCACCCACCCTGAAGCCTACAGGAGACACCACCGCCGCTGCAGTCAAGAGCGCACCACACCCCAGCATAACCACCCCGACCACCCACCCCGAAGACTATGGGAGACACCTCTGCCATTGCAGTCAGAAGTGCACCACACCCCAGCATAACCTTCCTGACCACCAACCCCGAAGGCTACAGAAGACGCCACCACTGTTGCAATCAGGAGTGTGCCACATCCCAGCATAACCACCCTGATCACCCACCCTGAAGGCAATGGGAGACGCCACCACCGTTGCATTCAGGAGCGTACCACACCCCAGCATAACCCCCACCCCACCCAGAGGCTATGGGAGATGCCACTGCCGTTGCAGTCAGGCGCACTACACTAGCATAACCTACCCGACCACCCACACCGAAGGCTACAAGAGACACTGCCGCCGTTACAGTCAGGAGCACACCACGACCCAGGTATCCCAGTCGGACGTCTTTGCTGAACTCCTTTTAAATTTAGGCCCCTTTTTAGGACACTGCTGGGCCCAGTTTACAGTTACAGTACTTCTCTGCAGTTTGAGCTATGGGACTTCTCTGCAGCTAGAATTTTTGCTCCCTCCCTGGCTCCGTGTGATTAATTAATTAATTTCTGCTCCAAGTTGTTAAAAAAAAAAAAGCCTGTAATTAACTATTGTATTTCATTTCTAAGCCCTGCTTTAGTCCGCAGCTTGAATCTTCCTGACTGGCTCCATAGTTATTTAGAACAGCCTGTAAAGTTTTTGCTTTAGCCCAGTGTTACAGGTCAAATTTTGTAACATTAATTTTGTGCCAAATTCTGCTTTCTGGTTCTGTGTGATTAATGAACTGTAAAGCCAGACTGAGCAGAGTTATTCAGATCAGCTTGTAATGCACAACTTTACAAGATTTAGCAGCCCAGATACTGAGTCCAGAGAAACAAATTAGTAAGAAAGCCGCATTTACTGTGTAACCTGAACATTCTGACCCCCCTCCTCAGACTTTTAATTGATATTTAACCCTGACAGATCGCCTTCCTTTTTCTGCAGCATAACCAGCCCGACCACCCACCCCGAAGGTTACAGGAGATGCCGCCACTGCAGTCAGGAGCACACCACACCCCACGCACCTCAGTCGGACAGCTTTGCTTAACTCCTTTTAAATTCTGGCACCTTTTTAGGATACTGCTGGCCCCAGTTTACAGCTACAGAACTTCTCTGCAGTTTGAGCTATGGGACTTCTCTGCAGCTAGAATTACTTTTTTGCTCCCTGTCCCTGTGTGATTAATTAATTTCTGCTCCAAAAAAGCCCATGATTAACTTCTTTACTTCATTTCTAAGCCCTGCTTTAGTCCACAACTTGAATCTTACTGACTGGCTCCATAGTTATTTACAGCAGCCTGTAAAGTCTTTGCTTTAGCCTAGTGTTACAGCTCTAATTTTGTCCCACCAGCCCACCCCCAACACTCTATTAAATGGGCTTTCTACCCAAAAGGCTCTGCCCCACCTGATCCAGACAACCAATTGAAGAAAATAACTGACAGTCTGCCCCACTTAAAGGACCAGACCCCATTCATCTCTCATGAAAGATAAAACTGCAATTTACAGTTGTACTAAGGGGAATGCTGCTGTGTGTTTAAGTCAGGTAAGGCCAGAATTGGAAAGCTAAGTGGGCGAACCTTGCAGGGTCCCTCAATTATCTCTACAATCAGGTGTGACTGGGTGACCCATAGAGGAAAACCACCAGGGCAATAGACTTCTGAAGCGTCATTACACACCAGGGGAATAATATATCCTTACACACCTCGGGCGGAAGCAGCAGTGACCCTACTTAAATTGGTCCGGAGGGATAATCTTTGCTACCTTATACACCCTGATTGTCCTAGGTTCAGATCTCATCATGCTCCATGAATACCATGGAGCCAGTCAACCAGCGAGCCCACTTCAATGCAATTGCCCTAACCCCAACACTCTATATGAGCCCTCCACCTCAACTATCAACCAACAGCAGGGTCTTAGATAAGGAGGGAACCTGTAGAAAATAATGTGCTTTATAACAGATCATAGACAAAGGATTCCCTTCCCTATGTCAGGGTTCATGATAAAATTCCCTGACAAAACTAAAGCTTCTCCTTGGAGGTGACATAGAGACAAATCCTGCCCCCCCCCGCATCAATGCTTGCATTACTTTCCCCACAAAAATTGAATGCATCAATGCAAGAGGGTTAAAGATAAACCACATGAATATAAACAGTCTAAGGTCAAAGCTACATGAACTAGAAGCCTGGGCGAGTGTTTACTCCCCGGATGTCAGGGATGTAACCAGGAATTTCAGATCTGCACACCAAGTGGACTCTCTGCTAACCCCCCCTCCCCCCATTGTTCGGTGCAGCTACCCTTTCCCCCCACTTTCCATGCCATGTTCATGCCCACTCACCCGACCCAAGAGTCATTTTTTCTGGTGCATACCAGCACATCGCTAGCCACGCTATCACCAACAGTTGTAAGATTAACAGACATTCACACACCACTAGCCGCACCACCAACCTGTCGTTTAGAATATTGCATTGTGACAAGCCTCTGTACCATATCATGGTAGACAGTCCCTCAGAGGTCCATTCTCACACACACACACACACACACACACCACTAGCCACACCAACTTGGCTTTTAGTTAGAATATTGCATTGTGACAAGCCTCTGTACCATATCATGGTAGACAGTCCCACAGAGGTCCATTCACACACACACACACACACACACACACACACACACACACACACACACTACTAGCCACACCACCAACTTGGCTTTTAGTTAAAATATTGCATTGCGACAAGCCTCTGTACCACATCACGGTAGCCAGTCCCATAGAGGTCCATTCACACCCACCACTAGCCATGCCACCACACCACCAACCAAGACAAGTTGAAATGGTGGTGCTTAAAAATTAAACACTAAAAAAGTCAGAACAAATCAAGTACCCACCCACCAAGCCTGCTAGCAGCTGTTAAAATACTAAGTGCATACGTGTTAGGGCTGAGATGTATGCACCCTTGATATTTTTGCTTAAACTGGTGATAATTTTGTGCAGGTCCCCAGTCTATCTACAACTCCTGTGCCATGTCACCTACTTTTTTTTTTTTTAAAAGAAAGAAATCAAAAACCTGGCTGACATTCTATTGTGTTATGGTCACCCACATTAACAGCAACATCAGTCATAATTATGCCCAGTGAAGTACAAATAAATCCATTATGGTACCAGAATTGTTATCACCATTACTCCGTCCTTGTAGGAGAACTAATGTGCAGTTTCAAACCCAGGCCCCAAAAATATTCCTTGAGCACTTGGCCCTTTTATGCCCCAGGCTGCAGTTAAATCTCCCACCAGAACAACATCTTTGTATTTACATAGTAACTAATATCTGGGGACAATGTTTCAAAATATTTACTTTTATTTTTGAATAGGGAGTAAATTACTCATGCTATTGGATCATACTTTAAGATACAGTATTCAAACAATCTATACCCATTACACATTTTGCCATAACTATGTTATACAACCCAAACGATGTTGCATATGTACAGTAACATGACGGCACCCCTTAACTTTGTCTTGCCTGTCATGCTGCAGCTGTTACCCTTCCACACAGAACTCCTACCCTGTCACCAAAGAGGACAGCCAAGTCTGTTAGTACAAAACCGACAGTTACCCTCTTTCGTCCAAAACCTTAACTTGGTATCCAATTTACTATATACTCTAGCACTGCTGTGTCCTTAAACTGCTATGCTTTGTTACATACAAAACAGAAGCACTTTGAACCTATTATTCTCACACAATCTGGCAGAAAAAAAATCGCCAGTGCAAAACACTGTCCACTCTGAAAAATATATGCAGCAGCATAGCACAGAGTTACATACACCTGAAACCAGCTTTGCTCTCCCCAGCTGGTTCCAACAAACTATTAACAATAAATCCAGTGTGGCCCAAGCTATTGGGGGCATATGGAAAAGGAAAGGCTGAAGAGGTGACCTAGGGTTGAAAACTTAAAATTAATGCCAAAATTGATAAGCAGTAATAAAAGAGCTGGAATAAAATAAACAGTCCCTTGATGTGTGTATTTTTAAAAGAACCCTGTAAAAACCTAGAAAACATTACTACCGAGGGTGGTTAAGGGGGGGAATAGCCTAGCCGGTGTGACTGTTGGATTCTAATGCTTCGAGGCTTTCAAAATCATGAGTAGATAGATTCCTGAATGAGTACAGTACTGAGGCTGAAACATTTCATATAGTGACTGATGGGCACAGTTATCACGATGGTTTGCATGATGCCCCACTTTGATGTCCCACATCATGCCCTCTTCTAGCCATTTCACCACCTTCTGTATCTGCAGTCTCGCAGATCTATACCAAGCTCTGCCAGTGAATATTAAATGCTCACTAATAAAGCTGCTACTCTGATGTGCCAACAGCACGTAGCCTGCATCCAACACATTTCAAATGGCACCTTACCCTGCCCATATCCAGCAGCATCTATTAAATACAACATGAGTGAGAGTAGCATTCTGGCAAAAAAAAATAAAAAAATTAGCATGAGGACTGTGGTAAACCCTGGTTTAGTCTCTGCTGTACAGAAGGAGGGGTGGTCAACAAGATCTGACTGTTTTACGAACATTTCCTCAACCACATCTCACCCTGTCACTTCCCCATTTATGCAAACAATACTTTTTACATAAATACTGATGCATTTTCAAAAGGGATAACAGTTAATACTGTACATCCCCCCACACACACACACACACAATCCTTCAAGAAAACCTTGGCAGAGTCAGTCAGTGCTGATGCAACTGGGGGACTGGATAACAGTACCATACATTTGGGACCACCCCAAGAAAAAAAAGAAAAACATGGCAGGGCAAATCAATATATGCACCACCATTGGGAAAGTGAGACAGCACTTCTGCTGGATGAGTCGAGTGAATTTTCGACTTGCTGCACATTAGGAAGTTTAACACATATAATAAGAAAAGATCAATGTATGGTTGCAGGAATGGTTTCCACTAACCAGAATGCACAATGATTCTCTAAAACCTGGGTATAGTTAGCATTAACAGATAATAAGTAACTCTTGCAAAGGTGAGGGACATGTATTATATCACCTTATAGCAATGTAGAACATAATTCTGTCTTCAGTTCTGGTTGATGCCAACTTTTCCTGCAACCTTACATGAGTCATTATGTATGTTAATACGGCACTGCAGCAGGATCAAAAGCATGCGGCAAGCAAGTTACCACTGAGTCTGAGTGGGCTCAGCTGCAGAAAGACATCTTTCCTAATCCTTCATGTTTAGTATTGCCATAATAAAATAATCTTACCTTTCAGAAAAATGTACCACTTCATCATATAATGTTTTCCCCACCCACTGATTAATGACATGCCAGGACACTACTAGCTACCTAGAGCAGTGTAAATACAATACATGCTGCAGCTGCAGGTGCTGTGCTGTTATTAGCTGGCCATGGACTGGACTTAGGATGGAAGGAGTATGGACTCGGAGTAGTAGTACTACCGACCACCACTGGCACGGACTACAGGCAACAGTAACAGGACTGGAAGGAGCGAGTTGTGCCAGAGCTGAGACTGAGAGGTCCTTTCCTGTATGTACAAATTTCTGCTAAGTAACTGTGAACTAAGACCCATCTCTTGAGACTCAGGGTCAACGGGGACGGTCTTCAGGCAGACCACCGTACCACCGGTAGTTGCAGCAGCACGACTCCTCTACTCTGGCTCTCTCTTTTTGACTATGGATTGGTCAGGCGGGCTGGGCACTAGAAGAAATCTTGCTAAAGTCATGGCTTTTATGTGAGGTCCCTCACACTGTTAGCATTGGTGGTCAGCCATCAGCTGCTGGGCATGAAGGCAGGGCACTGACACACAGTGTTGTAAGTGGTGAATAAGAAATACAGGAACTCAAACACTGGCACAAGTGAAAAGCAGAATTAAGATCCTCGCTCTGAAGGATAACTTTTGGGACTCGAAGGGCCGTTGGACTTTTTTCTGCTGTCAACATCTATGTTTCTGTATGTCTTTCAATTCCAGACACATCAGTATAGATACTGGTCAGAGATACAAAAGTATTTCTAAAACAAATTAAATTGTTCTGCAAGTCAAATTGTATGATGGAATCCACTGATCTCATGTCATAGGCCAAGAAATTGTCATTATGTTACTTTTGTAAGAATTTTAATTCAAATATCAGTAGGAAGTAGTACAGAAACTCTGCTCCTGCTGCAAAAAAGGTACAGGAACTGAGTTCCTGTGCATTCCTGCTCACTTTCATCACTGCTGGTACAACAAGCAAAAGCTCTCTTCGGGTCTTTTACTCCCACGGCTCTGCTCCCAGTCATTCTTCTTGCTTTGGCGCCAGATCCGTCCTGGCTGCTTGAAGTGCTTTGTAGACCTGGTGGCTTGGTTGCCGTCTGTGCTCCCTCTCTGGTTCCAGCATACTAGCCCAATACTCCTCTCTGATTCACCCACAATGCCAACAGCAGTTAATACTACTCATGTGGCAGGCAGAACAGGAACAAAGTGGAACTGGCAGTTTGTTTTCTGGGACTTTTAAACATGCCGCCACTTACAGCCATGCCTCCTGACATACCCTAGCAGACCTGAAGACTGATACATGTCTCAATCAGGTCCGCTTGCATTTACGTCCGAGAAACATCAGCAATTTTTGAGCTGCCCCCCCCCTCCAAAAAAAGCTCAAAGGGGATTTTCCAAGGTCAGAAGCGCGTGAAAAAAAATAAAGGATTATGCAGACACATCAGACGCCCTTTTTGCTACCCCTCTGCTATTCGGTAAGCACACCATGGCGTGTTTGGAGTATGCCTGCCTACGCCCTTGCCGGATGTTATAGCCATTTCCGAAACCTGGCTCAAACCACACATACTGGACCATGACACAGAGTTAAACAGCTTTAAAGCCTTCAGACAAGACAGGATGGAAAAAGGGGGGGGAGGAGTCCTAATCTATGTCAGATCCTCCATAACGCCTCCCAGGCCAACTGACAATGCATGCCTTAGCGAATACCAGCTGTGAAGCTGTATTCGTAACCCTAATCTTAGGCGGAACAAAACCCCTAACAATAGAATGCAAGTACAACCCTCACAAGGCAGCAACTGATGACCTAAAATCCCTCCTGCCCATCCTACCCGACCTCCCCGGGGGAGAAAGTAACACTGGAAGACTTCAATTTGCACTGGGGGCCCCAAACAAATAAAGAACAAAAATTTCCTCCTAGAGTCGAACCTAACACAATTGATTCGGGAACACACCAGGCTAAACATGAAAACAGGACTTTGGACTGGATCCTGGCCTCCAAACTGGACAACTTCAAACTGGTAGGAACCCTTGTAGACTCCCTAAGCAACCATTCACCAACATTCAGAATATGGAAAAATAGCTTCTGCACCCCACCAAGAATTTTCTGGTTTCGGAATTACTCAAACTTTAATGAGGAATCCTTTCTCCAAACACTGGCCAAGGCAAATTGGTCACAAATCAAACATGCCCCAAATTTGGACACAGCTCTAGACATCTTCATTAAAACTTTTCTATCAGCAGCAAATAAACATGCCTCAGTGAAAAAACTTGGAGTAAAAGGACAAGAAGCTAGATGGCTATCCCGAGCACAAAAAAATGCATGAGGGAAAGAGAGCATGGGGGACTTTATAAAAAAAAAAAAAAAACTCACCCAACGACTGGTAGACCTTCTGGAAACTGCACAATAAATGTAAAAATTAGGTAACAGCAGCAAAAAAAAAATACATATATACATACATATACACACACCTCAGAACCTCAAAGAGAAACATTTCTCAGATCCCAAAAAATTCTGGTTGCAAGTCAACGCTTTCATCAAAGGTCATCCAGCCCATGGCAAATGTGATATAATAGCAAATGACACTCGCTTAAATAACCCAAATGAAGCAAGCCGCCAATGCATTTAACCTTTTCTTCACCAACCTGGACAAATTTAAGACCCTCACCAGGGACCACCCCTGCCCATGCAAACGAAGCCTAATACAGTCCTCCTCCCCCAAATTCCACTTCAAGCTCACGTCAAGACAAGAGGTCCTTAAATTACTTAGAAAAATCAAAAACTCCTGGATCTGCAGGGCACGATCAGCTAGAACCTAGATCGCTCAAAGTAGCTGCCCCTGCTACAGTGGCCCCAGTTGCTTCGTTGTTTAATAGGTCTATCCAAGAAGGAAAAGTCCCAAAACTCTGGAAAGTAGCCTTGGCTACACCAATACACAAAGGTGGTCCTCGCGAAAAAGTTGAGAATTATCGGCCCATCTCACTCCTCTCCATCCTGAGTAAGGTACTGGAGAGAATTGTCTATAACCAATTAATAGACTACACTGAGAGTCACAATATATTCGTGGCTAGGCAACACGGGTTCAGGAAAAACCAAGGAACAGACACAGCCTCAGTCAGCTTCACCTCTGACATACTCTCAGCTCTCGACAAAGGCCAGGAAACCAGGGCGGTCTTCATCGACCTCACCAAGGCCTTTGACCTGGTAGATCATGTACTATTCATTGAGAATCTTAAACTAATATGCCTTGACAGTCTGACATTACAATGGTTCACAGACTACCTCCAGAGCAGGCCCCAACTTGTAAGATGGCAGGGCACACAATCTAGCACACGACCGATACTCAGCGGGTTCCCCCAGGGGTCCATCCTGGGGCCCCTACTATTCTCCTTATTTATCAACAGTCTGCCAATTAACTGTGGTGAGGCAAACATAACCCTATATGTGGATGATGCAGTACTATATATGTCCTCCAAAGACATAGTGTTACTAAACCGTGAGCTGACAACCAACCTAACTCCTTGAGGGCTGGCTGGAACGAAACAACCTCGTGCTGAATAGCAAAAAAAAAAAACAATAGCAATGCTGTTTGGTCCAGCTAGCTTATGGCACAATAGGTCTTCGATCCTGACACCTACTCATCAATGGATCAAAGGTTGAGGTGGTCAAAACCATCAAATACTTAGGCATAAACTTAGATCAAAATTGTACCTTCAAAGCACACATCGACCTGCTGACCAAGACCATAAACCAGAAACTTGGACTGCTTTACTGCCTCAGCCCCCTTCTTACATAATAATTTAAGGTAAAGGTGGTAATAGGCACCTTGCCACCCACTCTGTTCTATGGCACACCAGTTCTATTAACAGTCAAAAGGTTCAAAATGCAAAAGCTCAGAACCTTATACCATTGTGTAAGTCAATTCACATCATTCAGGAACCCCGTCCCATGAGCATCACTGTTAGGTGCTGCAAGCCCACTCATGACCACCACACAAAAGGAGACTACAATACCCTTCACTATGCCTGGCCTTCGAACTGAGGCAAGAAAATGCCATCCCAAGTTTGGCCAGTACACTATCAGACAAATCGAACGGAAGGCCCCTCAGATCCTCATCCCACAAACTACTAAATGTGCCCAAGGACAGAGCATCCCAAGGACAAAGGTCTTTTCTGGCTAGCATCCCACCCCTCTGGAACACGCTCCTGGAGAATTTACAAGAATGCATCTCCCCTGGAGGCTTTAAAAAGGGATCAATGCATACCTCTTAGAGCTCAACCAATGCAGCTGCAACCACTGACACCCCATGCTCAATCAACACTTAGCACCTGATGTACTCAAGGTGTCTATATGTAACCACAACTGTCTTACATGAATTAACATGTCTAGTAAATATGCTTGTAGTCACTGGTTTGTGAGCAAAAACTGTAAAAGAATGCTGTAAAGCGAGAAAGAAACTCACTAAACGTATCTCTGTTTACCATATTTTCTGTAATTGCACCTCTACTGTATGTAAAATAACTATGGGTCGCCCCTGAAAAATGGATTGTCATGGTCTCAGCAGGCCTACCCAGTTACCAAAATTAAATAAATAAATAAATGTCCTTCTGGAGGTGGGGCCTCCAGAACTGGACCCACTACTCAAGGTGGGATCGTACCAGTTATCTATGCAGGGGTAATAGTACCTCCCTCTTTCTGCTGGTGATGCCCCTCCCTATGCAACTGAGCATCCTGCTAGCCTTTCCCCACTGCCTCATCACACTGCTTCAGGT
Organism: Neoceratodus forsteri; assembly: GCA_016271365.2. Taxonomy (NCBI): domain Eukaryota; kingdom Metazoa; phylum Chordata; order Ceratodontiformes; family Ceratodontidae; genus Neoceratodus; species Neoceratodus forsteri. Next base: position 131,365,644 of record CM057453.1, read on the forward strand.
TATCAGAAATGATTACCCTCAGGTCCCTTTCCAGTTTTGTGAATGCCAATACTTCCACGCCCGGTTGGTATGTTGTTCCCGGGTTTCTGTGCCCCAAGTGCATGATTTTGCACTTTTTTGCACTGAAATCCAGCTGCCATTCCCTTGACCATTCTTCCAGGTTTTTCAGATTGTCCCTCATTCTTGCCACCCCCCCCCCACGGTGTGTCAACTCTGTTGCAGATTCTTGTGTCATCCGCAAACAGGCATTCCCTTCCAGCCCATCTACAATGTCACTAATAAAGACATTGAAAAGGACCAGGCCTAGTACTGACCGATGTGGCATCCCACTGGTCACCTTGCCTTCTCCAGAGTGGACCCCATTTACCACCACCCTCTAACTCCTATTGTTTAGCCAACTTCTTACCCATTTTAGTACTTTTGGACCCACTCCTACATTGCCCAGCTTGTTCACCAGTCTTTTATGTGGAACGATGTCGAAGGCCTTACTAAAATCCAGATAGGCCACATCTACTGCTCCTCCCCGATCCACTTCCCTGGTCACTCAGTCACAGAACTCGATCTGATTTGCCTGGCAAGACCCCCGTGAAACCATGTTGCCTCAGATCCTGTAATCCACTGGTTACAAGGTATTCCCCAATCCTTTCCTTCAGTTGCAATTCCATTACTTTACCCACTACTGAAGTCAAGCTGACAGGTCTGCAATTTCCTGCCTCCTCCCTGTTTTCACTTTTGCCTAGTGGGACCACATCTGCCCCCATCCAGTCCCCTGGAACCACCCATGCTTCTAGTGATAGGTTGAACAGAGCTGTCAGAGGTGCAGCCAGCACCTCCTTGAGCTCCCCCAGTATCCTGAGGTGCACACCGTCAGGTCCCATTGCCTTGTCTACTCTTAACTGCGCTAATTCCTTGAGGGCTCTCCTTTGTAAAAGGACTAGTGTCTGTGACAAGTGGACAGCCAGTTCTGAGTACACTATGATATTTTTGTAACATAAAAATGTGTTATGGACCGTCTCTCATGAGAGATGCTGAGACAGCATTTGAGATCACACACACACACAGGTTTTAGACACAAGGTGTTACCTGGAAGGCCAGAAGCTAATTACAGACTAGAACAGGCCTTAATCAAGAATCTCCTGTTTGTCTAACTTAAAATTAGCTTTAACTGCTAAGAGGGAAATCAGTATCCATTTTATGACGTTTCAAGGAGGAAACCAGGTTTGGCACACTGGTGCAAAATCATAAATGCTTTGATGCCTGTGTGAGAGGGCATACTGCTCATAGATGAAAGGAAATTTACAGACTTGATTGGGGAAGTCACATGGGGAAAGGAGTTTCTGCTGATGTAACCTTAATTAACTTTCCTTCTAAAATGATAAAACACACTGGGTGTATGATTTTCAATAAACAGAGGAGGAGCTAGGTGACCTCACACAAAGGGGTTGGCGAAAACAGATTTTTTTTTAAACAGTATTCTGTTTTTCTTCAGAGACACCTTTATCTACACTCTGACAAAGAAACATCTCTGGGAACTTTAAGCAAGTATACAGGTAGAGAGAGACAAAATCTAAGTACTGTAGGAGGAACTGCACTGTTAAAACCTTGTTCTTTTGAAAGATTGCATGGTTCTTGTGATATATGGTTCTGTATTTTATGTTTTACATACTTTTATCTATTTTAGTAAAACTCTATTTTTACAGCCTACTTGGTCTGTCTTTGAATTCCTTTTCTTTAACGAGTGAAGTATATATGGTTAAAGCAGACACTGTGCATAAGCTTGAATAGTGATACCAAATTGGAAAAAGGTAAGCGTAATCTGAGGTCTTTTATTAGAGTTTTTAAGGGTTCATTTCTGTACACCTGGTTAGGTGCCCATAGGCAAAGATATCTGACCCCCCCCAAGACAGAGTTATCTGAGCCTGTGCATTGGGTACGCTAGCAAGAGGTTCTCAGTTTGAATCCTTCAGAACTGAGACCAAAGGTTGATTCGAACTCACAAAACAGACAGGAGGGTTACCCTGTTTCTGTTAACTGTTCACAAGACTGCATTCGGAGGCTGTCATTTTGGGAGCAGAGGGCTGGCTGGCCTGCTGAGTGGGTTTGTGACAGATTGGTTGGCAGCGGTGTGAAAAAATGTTGGTATTACAAGCTTTTATTGTTCAGTGTATCAGCTTGAGACCGTCAGCTCACTTGCAAAGAAAGAAAAAGGCAGTGATTTATTTTTTAAAAAAGGAGGCAAAACTATATCACTTGATGCACAGTCAAGTTCCTACCTGTATTATTTTTTTTTCCTAAAGTGCAAGTCAGAGTAGCAGTAGTTAGGGAAGATGGCTTCCAACTACAGCAGGCACACTGTAGATTAATTAAAGCAGTTGTGCGGGGACAGAGGAGTCCCGTTCGAAGTGAAAGCCAGCAAACAGAACCTAGTGGATGCCCCGATGGTAGCAGATTCCCAGAGTACCGAGTCACAGACCGTGACTGAAAAGGACCAAACCTCGAGTGTGGCAGGGCTAGCGGCCAATGCAGTGTCCAGATCCGATAAGGAGGGCAACAGGGCCACTGTCAGCGAAGCGCCATAGCAGCAGGGGAAGGTCACCAGTATTCTGGATCCAGAAGTACTCAGGCTGAAAACTGAGTTGCGCAGGATGGAGCTGGAGTTTCAGAGGGAGCGAGAGGCGGACCGTGAACAATGAGAGGCAGACCGTGAGGAGTGTGAGCGCCAGCGAGCTGCAGAGGAGAAAAAAGAGCGAGAATACTGAGATGCAGACCGTGAGGAGTAGGAGCGCCAGAGGCAACACGAACTGGAGAAGTTACAAGTCCAACCAGTGGCACCAGAGCAGGTAAGTGGCTTCGGTTTAACTGGGACTGCAGGACTGAGTTACAAATTGAACTCCAAATTGATAGCCGAATTTAAAGAGGGGGAGGATATGGATGCCTTTTTAAATTCTTTTGAAAAAGTTTGTATTCAGGTTAAAATTCCTAGAGAGTCCTGGAGCTTCCAGCTATCCCTGCTACTTACCGGGAAAGCTCGGGATGCAATGGGTCAAATGGACAATGAGGACAGTGATAATTACAGCAAACTTAAAGCTGCACTGTTAAAGAAATTTGAATTAACTGCTGAATCATACAGAGCTAAATTCTGTAAGCTCAGGAGAAACCCTGACATGAGCTACGACGAGCTAGCCACAAAACAACGTCAGTTTTTAAAACGTATGTGGGAAGGAATTGAGGCAAACTCTGATGATAAAATTAAAAACGTGATTTTGTTAGAACAGTTTTGTTTATTGGGCATGTCCAGCAGAGCTAAAAACCTGGCTGAAGGACCGCGATCCCAAAACAGTGCAAGAGGATGCTGAACTCTTGGACCACTATGCCAAGAGCAGACCTGCTCTGAGAGTGAATGGGGCGGCGTGGCAGCACAGAAAGGGAAAAGCACGTCTTCACGGCAGTTAAAATCTTCACTGCCTCCACCGAAACCAGTTAGCCTCAGGTTTCAGAGAAAAGATTTCTCTAAAAAGAGGAGTGAATGTTGGTTATGTAAAGAAACTGGGCATACTGCCAGACAGTGTCCGAAAAGAATGAGCAATAATACGCAGAATGGTACTAGAAAAGAAGTGGGTTGTTTGTGCGTTTCTGGAAGCATGCCTGTGAACATGAGGGAACACATGCACCCAGTCATGGTGAATGGCGTACAGACGCAAGGGTTAAGGGACACTGGGGCATCTTTGACCTTGGTAAAGGGGGATCTAGTAGAGCCTGGTCAGCTTATACCCAATAAATACATCACTGTACAGGACTTTACTGGTGAGGCGAAAACATTGCCACTGGCTAGTGTTCTCCTAGACTGGGGTGAAACAGGGGGAACTGTGCAACAGGTGGCTGTAGCCAAAATGTTAGCAGTGGATGTGATCCAGGGCAACAATCTCAAACAGGGGATGGTATGTGCCGTTACCTGTAGCAAAGCAGCAAGGGAAAATTGTAGTTTCCTGAACCCAACAGAAGCCACTGTGGAAACCACTGAAAGGCTGGTTCCCCAGCCTGTGTCTCCAGATGGGAAGACTAATGAAAAGGGGGATGAAATTTCCCCAGTAGCAAGTAACCATACAGCTACAGAGCGTTACTCCGAAGAGGAAGGGGTGACTCACTGTTAGAGGGTTGGGACTGACAGTGATCCTGAGTGCCCTGACGCTAGTGCTAGGGACCCTAGTTTAGTGACTAAAGGGGACCTGTCCCAGGCCTTGGGGAATGTGTGAGGGGTTTGCAGCTGCTCGGAGAAGTGACCCTAGTTTAGAGAAACTGAGGGCTTGGGCAGACTCGGACGGCGCACAAGGACGTGACAGCAGACATAAGGTTTATTGGGAAAATGGACTTATGTATACTCAGGCAGTACAGACAGAGGGAGGGGTGCTAGGCAGGCAGCTTGTCATTCCCCAGGGGTATCGTGAGTAGTTGCTCAAGACTGTACATGATATTCCCTTGTCTGGTCATCTGGGAATCATACGCACGACGCAGAGGTTGGCCCAGAATTTCTACTACTGGCCTAACTTCACCCAGCAAGTGAAGCAGTATTGCAGGTCTTGTCACTGGTGCCAAGAAATAGGGAAGGCGGGCAAGAAAACCCAAGCCACCCTGATTCCCTTGTCCATAGTGAATGAGCCATTCCAGAGGGTGGGAAAGGATATTGTAGGGCCTTTAAATACCCCCAGCTCCTCAGGGAAGAGATCCATCCTGACTGTGGTGGATTATGCCACCCAGTACCCAGAGGCAGTTGCCCTATCCTCACGGCAGACAGACAAAGTGGCAGATGCCTTACTTGGGATTTTCTCCCGTGTTGGAATTCTGCAGGATGTCATCACTGATCGAGGGGGTTCCTTCATGTTGGACCTGATATAATGTTTATGGGAGAAGTTTGGGGTGGTGCAGAGGTGCACGACACCGTATCACCCACAAGCCAGTGGGCTTGTGGAAAGATTTAACGGTACCCTAAAGTCAATGCTCCGGGCGTTTGCTGAACAGCATGGGAGGGACTGGGAGAAATATCTTCCCCACCTGTTTGCATACAGAGAGGTGCCCCAACAGTTGACAGGATTTTTCCCCCTTCTAACTCTTATATGGACACCGGGTAGGTGGACCCCTAGACTTGATCCGGGAGGACAGGGAAGGCAAGGACGCCACTCAGGAAACTCCCACTGTGGATTACGTCCTTAGGTTTAGAGAAAGGCTGAAGAAGCTTATGGGAACAGGCCAGAGCAACCTGGCAGCTGCCCAACAGAAACAAAAAGTGTGGTATGACCACAGAGCCAGAGCTCGCTCGTACATGCCAGGTCAGGAAGTCATGGTCCTTATTCCAGTCCGGAAAGACAAGCTGCAGGCTGAGTGGGTAGGACCGTACAAAGTGGTTAGGAAGGTAAATGGAAGTGAACTATATTGTAGAGTTACCTGACTGAAGACAGACAGAAAGGATGTACCATGTCAACATGATGAAGCCATATGCAAACAGGGCTGACATGGCATTGGCAGTGTGTAGTCCTGGGAAGGGGACGGATGAAGAAGACCCCCTTCTGGATTTGCTGGAAGAAAGTAAGCGGGAGTCCTCTGTGGAGACAGTAAAATTGTCTCCCCAGCCGGCCCCGGACCAGATCCAGAAAGTAAGGGAGGTTTTAGCAGACTTTGTCCCATTGTTTAGCACCAAGCCTGGACTAACCACCTTAGCGACTCACAATGTGGAGATAGGGACACAGATGCCCATACGGTGAACAGCATATCAGATGTCAGAGGCTGTCCAAAAGGACATTAGGTGGGAAGTGGAGGAGATGCTGGATTTAGGGGTAATCCAGAGATCCCACAACCCCTGGGCCTCACCTGTAGTCCTTGTGCCTAAGCCAGATGGCTCTACTCGTTTCTGTGTGGACTATCGTGCACTGAATGCAGTCATGAAGTCAGAAGCCCACCCGATGCCCTGGACGGACGAACTTCTGGACAGGTTGGGAGGGGTGATTTACCTTACGACAACTGACCTGACCAAGGGGTACTGGCAGGTAGAGTTGACGGACAGAGCTAGGGAGAGATCGGCCTTCATGACTCCGATAGGCTTATCTGAATTTAAAGTAATGCCTTTCGGAATGAAGAATGCCCCAGCCACTTTCCAAAGGCTGGTGAACCAGGTGTTATATAGTGCTAAGGAGTAGGCCGTGGTGTACCTGGATGACACTGCCATCTTTAGTTCCAGCTGGGAGGAACACCTATCCCACCGTAGGGAAGTGCTGGGCAGGATACAGAGAGCCAGGCTCACTGTCAAAGCCGGGAAGTGCCAGGTGGCCATGGGAGAAATGGCATACCTCGAGCATGTGGTAGGCCAAAGACAGCTCCGTCCTAACCAAATAAAGATAAAGGTAATCCAGGCATGGCCCAGACCAGAAGCACAGAAGCAGGTCAGGAGTTTTCTAGGGACAGCAGGGTACTACAGGAAATTTGTACCCAATTACAGTGCCCTGGCTGCTCCCCTATCTGACCTGACAAAGAAAAGGATACCCAAGAAAATTACCTGGGGCCCAGCCTGTGAGGAAGCCTTTTCCAAACTAAAAGAGGCACTGTGCAGTGCTCCTGTTTTGACAAGTCCTGACTATAGCAAACCCTTTATAGTTCAGACTGACGCCTCAAACATGGATATTGGGGCAGTACTGAGTCAGACATCCAGCCAAGGGACATATCACCCAGTAGTGTACCTGAGTAGGAAGTTACTTCCCAGGGAGCAGGCATACTCCACTGTGGAAAAAGTGCGTCTTGCCATAGTGTGGGCCCTAAAGAAATTACAGCCGTACTTAGATGGGCAGCATTTTGTGGTGCAGACTGACCACAACCTCCTGGTTTGGCTGACACAGATGGGAAAGAACAATTATAGATTGCTAAGATGGAGTCTTGCTTTGCAAGGGAATGATATGGCTATCGTACATAGAGCTGGAGCCAGAAACCAGAACTCAGATGGTCTGCCTCACGTGTATGAGGAGTGAACTGATTTGGGAAGCTTATCCCATGCCGGGGATAGAGCCCCCAAATTCAGTCTAAGTGGGGAGGATTGTGACATGTGAACAGCCAGTTCTGAGTACACTATGATTTTTTTGTAATATAAAAATGTGTTATGGACTGCCTCTCATGAGAGATGCTGAAACAGCATGTGAGATCACACAAACAGACAGGTTTTAGACACAGGATGTTACCTGGAAGGCCAGAAGTTAATTACAGACTTGAACACACCTTAATTAAGAATCTCCTGTTTGTCTAAGTTAAATATAGCTTTAACTGCTAAAAGGGAAATCGGTATCCATTTTATGACGTTTCGAGGAGGAAACCAGGTTTGGCACACTGGTGCAAAATCATAAATGCTTTAATGTCTGTGTGAGAGGAGATACTGCTCGTAGATGAAAGGAAATTTACATACTTGATTGGGGAAGTCACATGGGGAAAGGAGTTTCTGCTGATGTAACCTTAATTAACATTCCTTCTAAAATGATAAAAGACCCTGGGTGCAGGAGTGTAGCCAGAAATTTCCATTTTGTACACAGTCTCCAACAGTTACACACCCCCAATTAAAAAATGTATACATCCTTTCCAAATGGCACTCCCTTCCAAACAAGTCAGATTGTTGTCAGAAGACTCCTCTACTCTCTAAAGAGGTTATACATGTATTGGACACTCCTCAGTGGCCTATACTAACCCAAATACTACAGATTAGAATGATAATATTAACAGACTGGCTTATGGTTTGTGACAGGCACTCAACAAAACTGTACACAAATGTGTACAGTGAGTATGCCTGTCGACACCCTTGCCTGGGTGTATAATTTTTAATAAACAGAGGAGGAGCTAGGCGACCTCAAGCAAAGGGGCTGGCGAAGACAGTTTTTTTTAAACAGTATTCTGTTTTCCTTCAGAGACACTTTTATCTATACTCTGACAAAGAAACATCTTTGGGCACTTTAAGCAAGTATACAGGTAGAGAGAGACAAAATCTAAGTACTGTAGTAGGAACTGCACTGTTAAAACCTTGTTCTTTTAAAATATTGTATGGTTCTTGTGATCTATGGTTCTGTATTTTGTGTTTTACATACTTCTATCTACAGTATTTTAGTAAAACTATTTTTAGAGCCTGCTTGGTCTGTCTTTGAATTTCTTTTCTTCAACAAGTGAAGTATATATGGTTAAATCAGACACTGTGCATAAGCTTGAATGGTGATACCAAACTGAAAAAGGTAAGAGTAATCTGAGGTCTTTTATTAGAGTTTTTAAGGGTTCATTTCTGTACACCTGGTTAGGTGCCCATAGGCAAAGATATCTGGCCCCTCGAATACAGAATTATCTGAGCCTGTGTATTGGGTAAGCTAGCAAGAAGTTCTCAGTTTGAATCCCTTCAGAACTGAGACCAAAGGTTGATTCAAACTCACAAAACAGACAGGAGGGTTACCCTGTTTCTGTGAACTGTTCACAAGACTGCGCTCGGAGGTTGGCACTTTGGGAGCAGAGGGCTGACCTGCTGAGTGGATTTGTGACAGTGTCCACCTCTCTTCCTCTAATGCCCTTGGCCCTTATCTTTGGCCTGTCACTTATCCCTTCCTCCGTAAATACTGAACAAAAGTAATTGTTCAATATGTCTGCTTTTTTTTTGTCCTCTTCCTCACAAACCCCTCTTTTCCGTTTTAACCTTACTATCCCTCCTTTGCTCTTTCTCTTCTTGCTTATGTATCTAAAGGATGTTTTATCCCCTTTTTACTGACTGGGCAATACCCTCCTCTGTTTACGCCTTTGTGCTCCTAACTGCTCTCCCTGCCTCTCTGTTTCTCCTGGTAACTCTCCCTATCCTCCTCCATCTGTGTTCTCTTGTACTTTCTAAATGCTAGTTTTTTTGTCCTTACTTTCTCTGTTACTTCTCTAGAGAACCACAGCGGTATCTTTTTTTCTCTTGCCCTTGTTAACCTGCCTGACAGAGATTTTTCGCTTTTTCATTGCCCCCCTTTATTTTTAACCATTGTTCTTTGACTCCCCCCAGTTTCCCTATCCCTGCTATGGTGTCCGTGAGGTGTTCTCCCATTTTCCTAAAATTTGCCATCCTGAAGTCCAGGACCCTCATCTTAGTGCGGCTTGATTCTGGTCCAGTTCTTATATTGAGCCACACCATACGGTGATCACTGGTCCCCAGGTGGTCTCCCACTGTGATGTCAGCAACACTGTCCCCATTTGTTAGTACCAGGTCCAGTACTGCCCACCCCCGAGTGGGTTACTTAACTAGTTGACTGAGGAACACCCCTTGCAGTGAGTCCAGGATGTCCCTACTTCTGAATGTTGCTGCAGCTGGTAGGCTCCAATCCACATCCAGTAGCTTGAAGTCCCCTAGCAGCAACACCTCCCCTTTGCTAGCCATCCTTTGGATTACTTCCATCATATCTTTATCCACCCCCCATGCTGGAGGTCTGTAGATCACTCCTGTGCGAACAGGACCCCCCCTTACAGTATGTCTCCAGGGGGACCCACAGTACCTCAGCTCCTCCCCACTCTCCCTGTAGTTCCATTGCTTTTATACTGTCATTGACACAAAGAGCCACTCCTCCTCTTTTTTATCTACCCTGTCTTTTTCTAAACAGAGTATACCCTGATATGGCTACATCCCAGTCCTGGGGTTCATTGCACTAGGACTTGGAAATTGCTACTATGTCCAGGTCCGCATCTGCCATGGTGGTCTCTAGATCTGCAATCATACTGCCCAGACTTCGAGCATTTGCACATATGGCTCTCCAGACTGTCAAGCCCAACCCCCACCCCCATTTGCCCTTCCTTATTTATCCACTATTATTTATTTATTTTTTTAACTCTTGCTTTCCTTTTACCACTTGGATTACTTTGTTATTTGGTTCCTTTTGGGATTTCACTCCCCTCAGGATTCCCATTACTGACCTCATGAGCCTGTGGGGGGGGGAGCAGTTTGTGTCTCCCTGCCTCATTCCACCTCCCCCCTTGGCTAGTTTAAATGCTCGCCAATGTAGCATTTAAATCATTCACTGAGGACCACGGTTCCCCTCCTGGATGGATGCAGGCCATTGCACCTGTACAGGCCCTAATCCCTCCAGGTGGGGCCCCAGTCCCCATTGAATTCAAAATCCTCATCTCTGCACTATTCCTTCAATTATACACTGAAGTTCCTGGTGCGGAGAATCCTGTCCTCCCCCCGTTATAGACAGGCAGCACCTCCAAGAAGGTCACAGATCGTGCCACTTGCCTAAGACTCCTCCCCAATTCCCTAAACTCCTCCAGTACTGTTGCTAGCGCATCCCTAGCCAGGTAATTTTTCCCCAGATGGACAACGATGTCCAGCTTTCCATCCTTTCCTGCTGCCCCAGCTATCCTTTGGATCCTCTCACCATCCCTTCGAACCATGGCACCAGGAAGGCACCTAACCTCCCTCCATCTCCTCATCCCTACCTGCCCCCAGCTGTATCCCCTTCAGTACAGGGTCCCCCACCAGGATTTGCTTCCTCCTCCTCTGGGGTCCTCTGCCACCCCCCCCAGGGTTCTTCACTATGGAGGACCCCCACATCCACCCCAGTCACTACTTCGGGTGCCTCTGTGTGACATTCTCAAGCATAGGAGTTTTGTAGTGTTATTGGATGGGGGATGTGCCTGTGCTCCACCACCCTTGCCCTCCCCAAGCCCACCATTGTCCAGTCACTTCTCCTTTCTGGAATCCCTGGAGATAGCAGTGGCAAACTAGGTGGTCCCTGGGTGGGAGAGTAGGTCCTCCAAACCCAAGCTAACTCGACCTTGAGTCTGGCAACCTCCTCCCTCAGCCCAGAAAGGTGTACACAGATAGGGCAGCAACGTAGCCTCCAGAAGGTCTTCCTGAAGACTGCCACCTCACAGCTACTACATTGCACCACTCCCATCAGCCTATACTTCCTACTCTCTCTGTAATTTTAGCCCTTTGAATTCCTTTTATTCCTCTACCCTAAATAGGGAGTTTCACCTATCCTAGGGTTCTGGGTCCCCTTAGTCCAACCCACACCAAACAGTTGCCAGCAGGCCACCCATCTGTTACCTAAAAGAATACATAGCAAACCCCCATTCTCCCCCTTCATCAACAACTGTTTAAAGCAAGCCCCCTTGCCCTGCTCACTGCTACCCTAAGATAATTTCTAGCTCGTCTCCTCACCTACAGTTACACAACTACAAGTTTCCAGCACATACCCACTCCCACTCCTTCCTAGACACCAGCCAGTCTGCACCCACACATAACGTGACCTGTGGCTTGCAGTCATCCCTGCGGACTGCCTACCAGTGCCCCCAGATGTCACTTAGTCAGACGCCACACTACTGCTTAGTGGCACTCATGCTTCAGGATAGCTCATGCATGGTTAAAGGGAAACTCCTTTACCGCCCATAAGTGCAGCTGCTGCTGCAGAAATGCCCGATTACGGCTTTTAGCATAAAATGAATTATTTTATTTACCTGCTGCCTGGCAATTTTACTAAGAAAGACCCGCTCTGTCTATAATGGCTGCAGAGCCCCAGGCGGACATCTCACGCACCCCGGGCAGCTTCCACCGCGAAGGTTATGCTAAGGAGGGCTACCAACTTTGCCATTTGTTGGTAGCCCTCCTTAGCATAACCTTTGTGGCAGCAGCTACCCGGGGTGCGTGAGATGCCCACCCAGGGCTCTGCAACCATTATACACAGAGCAGGTCTTTCTAATTGAAATCACCAGGCACCACGTAAATAAAAAAAAACTGTTTTATGCTAACAGCCCTAATTGGGTTTCTGCAGCAGTTACTGCACCTACAGGTGGCATAGGGGTTTCCCTTTAAAGAAATACATCTAAAATGAAAATTTATCAAATGAGCTGTACAGCTATATGCCACGGTTCATAATAAAAACAATCAATATGAAATAACTGAAATACAAGCCACTATATGTAGTCGATATGGATATTCATTCTGCAGACAACTCCCACTGTGGCATTTAACCAGAATAAAATTGATATACAAGTATCGTCATAAGATATTATACCACATGCACACAGCATACATACAGTGATACAAAGTGAAAGTACTTGATGTTTTAACTCCCAGTGAGCCAAAAATGTATTTTATTTAAAAGCTGGTAACCGGGAAAGGCACACTGAGTCGATGCTCATTTCCAGGTGCAACTTGGGGAATGGTTTGTAGGGAGTAACAACTTACAATACAAATAAAGATGCAGCATTATATTACAGAATGACAAATACATACAGTACATAGGCATCAGTAAATGTGCTAGAGTAGTGTAACAGCAGCTTTTATACAGCAGTGAACAGTGACTAATCATGTACAGCAATAATGTGTAAGGTATGCAAAGGTCCAGCAGTATGGTCCAGGGTAGGATAAAAGATTAGTCTGTTTTAGGCTGCTACAAAATACTGATACTTGTACGAGCCACAAAAAGTTCTTGTGGGAAACCAGTCATCAAAACCTTTTGTTCAGGAATAATTCTTATCTATTTCAGCCATATTTAGACTACTATGTGGCATCATATTAATTATACTTTATGTTATGTTATTCACTGTTATGTCTGTCTAGCAAACAGTTCAACACTATCCTTAATCCTCACATTTGGAGGTACTGTCCTACATGGCATCCATCCATTTCTTCTCAATCTTCACTGTGAATTTCCTTGCATCTGTAGGGCTTGTGAAAATAAATACCCTTCCGGATAGAGAATACCGAATTGTACCTCCAAGTCTCTTAATTTACATTTTGCCATGTCATAGCTCCTTCACTGCTGCTTGACAAAGATGAGGTCAGGTTCTCCTCGATAAAGAACTGTTACGTATTTATTTACTTAGCTTTTGTTGACCAGGTAAGTGCACTAGACAAATCCTGCCTATTTTCAGGCACGGAGGAGGATACAGATGAATGCCAACTGACCTTGAACCAGATTAAGCTGTTGGTGGTATTTTTAGTGAATGAGGGAAATTTGGCCAGGACATCAGGGAACTTACCGTAACAGTAGATATTCGAGGGGATCTCAGTTATCAGATACTACCATAGGAACTTCACCATCGGTGAAGCAAGATCCACATAGAAGATTTTCAGCAGTACAACTGGTGCCACCCATGCTGTCAACATCATTAACCCTATAAAGGCATGAGCGGCCCTGCTCCCTCTCAGTTCTTTACCCCGGAGACAAAGGGAGCATAACTCTAGCTATGGGGGACCGAGGAGAGAAAGAGGTGCCCAGGCCTATATGAAAGGCTGGATACACCAGACAGCCAGTTCCAGTACAAGAATCCCAAGAAGGAGGATGGTGGGAGGGAAAGCAGACCAGATGACTGAGATCCCCTCGAAGATCTACTGTTCTTATGTAACTGTTCTATCTTCTTTGGGGGTATCTCAGTCATCAGGTCACACCATAGGAACGAGTCCCAAGCAGTTACAGGTACAGACAGACAGTCAGGGAGGAGGACTCACCATAAACTTAAGACAGGAGGCCCTGCAGCACAGCCCTGCCAAAACCTGCACCATCTCTAGAGGCAATGTCCAGATTATAGTGCTTGGTGAAAATATGGGCGGTACTCCAGGTGGCAGTCGCATAGATGTCAGCAGCTAAGACCCCTCCGAAACAAGCCACAGAGGCAGCCATGCCTCTTGTAGATTGAACTTTAACAGCTCCAGGTAATTCTTCGCTGTACTTATTGTAGCAGAACACAGTGCAATTTGCCAACCATTTGGATACACACTGCTTAGAAACTGAAGCACCCTCTCTACCTGGGGCAAAGGAAACAACAACTGTTTCAACTTTCTACATTCCTTGGTGCAAAGAGGGTAATACTTCAAAGTTCTGTGCACATCTAACGTATGAAGCAGTACTTCCCCTGGATTGGCCTGCTCAGGAAAATAAAAAGGAAAGTGTATAGATTGGTTGAGTGTGAACTCAGAGACCACCTTAGGGAGAAACTTAGGATTTGTGTGCAAAGACACCCTATCTTTGTGAAAAATCAAATAAGGATCCTCGTACCAGAGGGCCTGAAGCTCTGAAATTCTTCAAGCAGAAGGAATGGCAACTAAAAATAATGCTTTCCCCCTGCAGCAAGACCCAGGTGGCGGGCTCAGATGAGTCCAGAAGCCGGATAAGGATGAGACAGCAACTCAGATCTTAAGCTCCCCCCCATCCCCCGACAGTACAGGGATTGTAGCATAAGTGTGCAGCGTGGTCTCAACTCCCACAGGTTGACTCCAGTTGAATCACCAAACACAGTTCAAAAAAATCTTACGTTGCTTTGGTTAAGGATTTTTTGTAAAGAAAAAGTAAAAAAGGTTATTACCTGAGAATTACGGGCCTGACCCGAATACAGGGGGCAATAGAAGAAGTCCAGCAAAAACTGTTATTATGCAGGCCAAAGTTTTATATCACTGGTTAGAACAGATAGGAGCACTTGGCACTGTTAGTCAACATAGAAAACTTAGATAGGAAACGTAAATTTATATGCATTGTCTCTTTGTTTGAAGGTATCGAGTGCACCCATACATTGCCTGTACTGAAGTGTCTAAACCTGAAATTATCTGTAAAGTGACTTTTATGTTTTGGTCATTCAATAAAAATGAGTTTTTAAAAAAAATAAATAAATAACACTTTCCAAGAGAGAAAGCATAGCTCGCAAGTTGGGGCTGGCTCTAAAGAAGACAGGGTCAACTTCTCCAAAACAAAATTTAAATCCCAAGCCGGGACAGGAGAATGGATTGGGGGTTTCAGATGCAGAATACCCCTTAAAAAGGTACAGAACACAACCAGCTGAGCTATCGTGTGATCACTCATGGGTTCGTGAAAGGCTGAAATAGCCGAAAGGTGCACCTTGAGGGAGGAGTACTGAAACCTGAGTCAGACAGAGAAATCATATAGTCCATGATCTGGCTCACCGGACAGGTGAAAGGGTCCACATTATGTCTGGCAGCCCAGATGGCAAACCGTTTCCACTTCACTGCATACGTAGCTCAAATGGAAGGCTTCCGGGTGGCCACCAGGATGTCCGCCACACTGTTGGAGACCCAAAACCTGGTGATGGCTATGTCCTCAGGAGCCAAGCATGCAGATGGAGGGACCCGAAGTTGGGATGGACCAGGGTCCCCCTGAGACTGGGTCAGCAGGTTCATGCAAAGGGAGAGAGGAACTTGAGGTTCCTCCGCCAACTGATACAGCAGGGGGATCCATAACTGGTGGAGCTATCAGAATCATGCTGGCCCCCTCCATCTGTAATTTGATGAGGATCCCCTGAATTAGAGGGAATGGAGGAAATGCATAAAGAAACTTCCTGCTCCAAGAGACGGACACTGCATCTCACCAGAAAACTCCAGGCCCTGGATCAAGTGAGCAAATATAGGGCCGTTTTGCATTGAGTGGGGACACAAAAAGGTCCAACTCTGGATGACACCATCTGTCAAACAACTGTTCTGCGATGGATGACAGGAACTACCACTCCTGCATGCTGGACTGAGTCCGGCTAAGGCTGTCCGCCAGAGTGTTTAGGACGCTTGAGACATGGACCACCGAGAGTGTCAAGACCATGGTCTAATGCCCAATATGACACTCTCATGGTCTCCCTAGATAAGGGGTATGAATGAGTTCCCCCTGCTTATTGATGTGGTACATTGCACTGAGATTGTCTAATTGCACCAGCAGCTGACCTGGAGCAAAGTGGTTCTGAAAGGTCTGCAAGGCATACAGCACCCCCCACATCTCCAGGACACCGATATGGAGGGAGGCCTTGACCTGAGACCAGGAGCTCTGGGTTTGAGAGGGACTCAGGTGAGCTCCCCAGCCTGACCAGCAAAGCATCCGTGGTGAGGATCTGCTGTGGAAAAGATATCTGGAATCGGACTCCTTGCAGCAAGTTCAAGGGGTCCGTCCACCACTTTAGCACTTTATGGACTGGGGAGGAGACCAGCACCAACTGATCTAACACGTCCCTGCGTTGGTCACATTACACTCGGAGTCCACTGGAGGATACGCATATGGAGTCTGGCCAGTGGAACAGTGGGAATGGCAGTCGCCATTAGACCCAACAGTCTCAGGTACACACTGGCAGGACTAAAATGGCTCTGGGCCACCTCCTGAGCCTGGGCTATAAGGCACTCCACCCTGTTCTAAGGTAGACCTGCCCCTATGTATTGCAGTCTTTGGAATGGCACCAGAACAGACTTGGCAGATTGACTGTAATGCCCAAGGAGAGGAATAACTGGAGAGTTCTCTCCAGAGTCTGCAGGAGCTGCTCCTTGGAAGGGGCCTTTAGGAGACAATCATTCAGGTGGGGAAGATATACAGTCCTTCCCTTCCGAGGGCTGCAGCTACTGCTGCTAAGCACTTGGTAAAGACCCTCAGCGCAGAGGATAAGCCAAAGGGATGCATCTTGAATTGGTAACGTTCACCCTGAAACAGAAATACGGAGGAACCAACTATGAGGAAGGAAGATCAAAATGTGCATGTAGGTGTCCTGCATGTCCAAGGAGCAGAGTCAGTCGCCCATCTTGAGAAGAGGCACCAGGCCTGCCAAAGTTACCATCCTGAGCTTTCTGTACTGGATGTATAGATTGAGGTCCTTTAGGTCTAAAATGGGCCTCAGATCTCTGGTCCTTTTGAGGACCAGGAAAAACTTGGAATAGAACCCCCTGTTTCTCTGGCACCTGGGTACTGGCTCAATAGCTTGCTTGCACAGAAGAGACTACCTTCTCCAGGAGAACAGAAAAGTGAGCCGGGGGTAAGTGTAGGGCAGGGAGGGGTTTTTGGGGGCTGCTCGATCAGCTCCAGCATGTGACCCCTTTCTATGATTTTCAGAATCCAGGAATCTGAAATTATGGTTCTCCATTGATTCAGATGGAGGGAGAACCAACCTCCGACCACTATCTCTTGGTCAGGGACCAGAAGAGGCGGTCTGGCAAGGAGGCAACCAGAGGCAGATCCAACTGCAGGGGCTGATCCGTCACTTCATGGATGCTTGGCCACGGCTCCTGCATTGAAGGGGCGGGCAAGGTGGCGGAGGCTTTCTGTTTTCCCTGAGGTTGCTCCAGGCCAGTTGGATGTCTTGTGAAAAGGAGGGCGCTTGTCTGGTCTTAGGCTGGGTATGGTACAGGGAGCGGACAGACTTTATAGCCCTGCTGGATGCCTGCAAATCATTAATGATGTCCTGGACATCAGGCCCAAAGAGCTTTGTGCCATTGAGGGGGGCATTAAGCACCTTCTGCTGAACATCAGCAGCAAAGCCAGATACCCTCAGCCAGGAGTGTCTACGTAGGCAGATGCTGATGGCAGTAGCCCTGGCAATAGTGTCACAGATATCATAGAGGGCCCTTAGGAGATACTTGCTAATGTCCTTGGCAATTTGCAAGCACTTGAGAAGCTCCTGCTTCTGTGTGCCATCTGGGAGGGCCTGAGCAGCAGCTTTGCCCTTCTTCCAGTTACTGGTCTGGTATTTTACCATGTGAGACAGGTAATTGGCAATCCTCAGCCCAAGGGTGGAGGAAGCATAAATCCTCTTGTCCCAAAGGTTTATCCTATGAGACTCTTTGTCTGGGGGAAGAGAACTAAAGTGCTTAGGCGCCTTAGACCTGTCATGAGCTGCCTTGATGACCACTGAATCGGTCTCTGGCTGGGCAGCATAGTAAGTAAACCCCTGGGGGGCATAATAAAGTTTATCTGCCCTGCAGGTCATAGCTGGCACGTCTGACTTGTGTCAGGCTGCAGTGGCAGCATTCCTCAGTGCAGAAATACTCGGAGGAATGATCTTTGGGGGAGACTCTGAGATCTCCAGAAAGTCCACCAAATCTTTTCTGGTGATGTCCTCCTCAGTATGAAAACCCATGGCTGAGGACCATGGTTTCATCACATTAAAAAATGTGGGGTCCTCAGGGGAAGACCCAAGGGTATGCTGGAAAGTCCTCACTAACAGAAGAGGCTGTGGACCTGTCTGAAGTAAAGACCTCCTCTTCCTCATCAGGAAGAATGAGGTCAGTTGGGGTGGAACTCCTCTTCGACGCTGACCTCTTCCAAATCCAGGTGCAATGGAGGCACAGATGATGGCTTGCAGGGGACTTCCCGCAGTCGATGAGGAGATGTTGATGCCGAGGCTGCCGTCGATGATGCTGGCGAAGCAGGCCTGTATGCTCCCAATTGGTGAATGATCACCAAGTAAATTTGGTGAGAATTTAGTTCAGGTTGTCGACCGTAGAAGGCTGGTCGACAGGGGAGTGGGTCGATTGTACAGGGATCGACGACCCATCTGAGGGGCCCGCGAACCTAAACAGCCTACCATTGACAATAAGCCCATCATCAATAAAGGAGGGGCCGATGACCCGGAGGTCGATGGATGGCCGCCCTGAGCATCAGGCGGATGCGCTGTCAGTATGGGTCTGAAGGGCACAGAGACCTGGAGAGCAACTTTGTGCATCAATACAGCCGCAGCTGACATTGAACCCCCCAGACAAAGGAGAAGAGGCCATCAGAGAATGAGATCGCCACCAGGGGGAACGCTCCCAATCTCAACCTTTCTTATGACTCCCGAGGACTTGTCTCGGACCTTAAAGGCCTGGGAGCTCAATGACCCTGCTAGCAATTGTGAGGCTGGGACCCCGAAGGACCCCTACCCGGAACTAGCTGCTTGATGTTCCATTAAGACATTTTTTTAAGCCTTTTTGTGTCACCTGAGGGTTGTTTAATTAAACTTCTGGCAGAGCTCACAGTCGGCAACTTCATGGTCAAGCCCAAGACAGTACACACAGTGAGAATGTTCATCTGTGCAGGCAATCTTCTTTCCACAGTGGCAGAGATGGAAAAGAAAGGTTGAAGGATTAACTCTCAACATAAACAAAATAAAAGAATCTCTTATGAAACAGAGATTCTAAAAGTAATAGGTAAGAAACAAGCTGTTGGCAAAATGGCACAAAACTGCATCGGTGCTTCTGCGGAGACCCATGTGAACGAGTCGATGGCGGTAAAGAACTGAGGAGGAAGTGGGACCACGGACATCGACGACATAGGAGGTCCCAGTTGTACTGCTGAAAATCATCTGTGTGGATCCTGCTTCACCGACAGTGAAGTTCCTGTGGTGTGACCTGATGACAGATACCCCCGAAGAAGATCTTTCGCTATCTCAAACAGCTCTTGTTGATGTTTTTCTGCTATCTCACCTCCTTTAAATCTCCTCATGATGCCTCAAGCTTCTGTACACTAGCAGGACGATGATGGTGATACTGGGAATCAGCTCTGCTGGTGATGATCCTGCAGGCTCTCATATCTGCTTAACTCCAGGGATGTCTGTAATATATGCACTGCCAATGCCCAGGTGTCATTGAATGTCTCCTTGCAAGCCCTCAGGCAGCCTCACTACTTTGATGTTCTCCACTATTTCCCATATGTTCCAGTCGGGAAAGTGCTGGGGGGGCACTCCAAATCAAATGATTTACAGAGGTCTCATCTCCTGGTGGGCTTGGTAAGGAGACCACTGTTTAATGTTTCTAGAACTGTGAATCAATTTAACAGCCAAAGTTTAACAAAATACAGGTCAGCTGCAGGCCTGGAAGGAAAATGGTTAGTGCAAGCTTCAGATCAGACTCGGAATGGCTCTTAGGTCACTGGATCTCCACTATCTCAAAGTGTCAACTGATACAGGCTAGTTCCCTCTTCAGAGTCTCTGTCTCTGTCCCACTGCAGTCCTGGAGTAGCAGTTTTGGACTCAGTTGTTCCTCTCTATGTGGCCTCTCCAGCATCATCTATTGTACAGGCTAGCATACAGATAACACCCTCCTCACCAGAATTAGCAACTCTCTTGAAAGTTCTTCCTCTACAATGTAGACCTGGGCTGGCACAGCTTCCACCTTCTCCCAGGACAACAGGTCTCAACAGCATGAGATCTTCCTATTCAATGAGGATGGCAGCGTTAATGGCAGCACCAGCATACATAGGCCCTGACAGTAAAGGAGCTGTTGGGGCTGGGGCCAGCCACAGTGCCATCACAATCACGCACTGAAACCACTGCTCCATAAATGCAGCCCAACAACCAAGCTGCTCACTCAAGGGCTCCCCAGTGGAGAGGGGAATCAATGGGACGGAGACATTACCTCAGAAAATCCAGTGTTATCAAAAAGAATGACAGAGGAAATTCTGGACCCACAGGTGTCATATGACTAGGTGCAGAGTGGCGTGAGTTCAGCCTCTACTGGTGCCTTGCCTTCTCTTTATGTTTTCTGTGAGAAGAGGTTGAGGCCCAACAGCCCCTTGAAGCAGATACCGAGCATGACTGGGTTGGGACCGTTTCTTTTGCCACTCTGGGAGGACTGCCTTTACTCCCACTATGAGACTGCCTGAAGTCTGAACACTTACCCAGAGAAGAATGGTGGTCAGATATAGCCTTGGCTGGTGAAGTAACTAGACCCTTGGGGTTCGTTACCTGCCATGTCATCAACCACTGTCAAACAGTAAGGCTGTGAAGAGAACGTGCTTCTTTCTAGCTTTTTTTTTTTTTTTTTAAAATACTGAGGGAAGTGGATGCCAGCTCTGGGAGTTGGGGACTGGGCTGATAAGCTGCCTTCTGCATGCAGGTGGGGAAAATGTATATGAAATGACAGAGAAAAAAATAAAGTGACAAAAAAACTGTGTATTTAATGATATAAACATGACAAACAAAACAGAACAATAAACTTCAGAAGTTCTGGCCCTGATGAGGAGAGCAAAGAAAATGCTGAACTTTTAACAGTGAGGAACAAAGGAACTATAGTAAGTGTGGTTGGGGGCAGGTGCCATGATATACCAGTGAGTACATGCAGTGATATGCGCATGGTGGGCAGGGCATACTCATGCTGCCAGCTCCTAAAATGTTCAGGCTCCTGCTGGGTCATATCACCTTCCAGCTATGACCTATAGGTGGGACTCTGTGGGGAAGAATGATTCTAGGAATACCTATTGATATATGCAGGAACCAGCAGTTACTGTAACAGCAGATCTTCGAGAGACTCTTCTCCACTGAGCCACACCACTGAAAATGTAAGCTGTTGGTGTCAGGACCATCCAGAAACTTTTGCTAGCCGGTGCTGTCCTTGTTGACTTACGTTATCACTGCCTATATAACATGGGCAGCCACATCGCACTTCACTTTCCTGTCAGAGGATTACCAGACCAGCAGGGACTGAGCGAACCAGGACCAGAACCAGAACCAGAACCAGGCACGTGGCAGAGGACATGGAACCGGAGATACTGTAAATCATTCCCTAATTGGGCACAGGAAGAATAACCACCATGTGAAGCCAGGTAGGATGACTTCCAGAAAAAAAAAAGATGAGAATAAAACAGGGGAAGGTGAGAGGGTGAGTTGTGTCTCAGTGGAGAAGATTCTCCTAAACATCTACTGTTATGGAAAGTAACTGCTCTATCTTCCTTCAGGGCATCTCTCTCTCTCTCTATCTCTCTCTCTCTCTCTCTCCACACTGAGCCACACCACTGGAACAATTCCCAAGCAGTACCAATGCAACACGGGAGGCAGGAAGGACCTAATGACTCTGATAGGAGGCCTTGAAGAACAGTATAGTTACAGTAGGGGTGTCACTATACTAAAAATTCCATGATACAATAACCGTGATAAAATTATTGTGATAATTATGTTATCACGATACTTTTTGCCACTTGTGTGAAAAATATTCTAAATAGTTCTAAAGTAAATTTTTTTGTATATATAACTCTTTTTAAGCAATTTTAGGCATTTGTTTATATTATATTGCAGTCCCATAAGTTAAAGAACTGCACTATGCCTACAAGTCATTTTATTTCCCCTATAGAAACACATTTCATGTATTATTTAGAGCCCATGTTATTATTGTTTGGTCTTTGCTGGCCTTTAACAGAATTCAATGGGTGTTTCCAACATACAAATATAGAACAGTGTATGGGTAACCATACACAACAAGGCTGTGTTTCCATCAAAACCTATGATGTCATCAGAAACTGAAATGGAAACACTACCTTGATGCGTATGGTTACCCATATACTGTTTTGTATACACATTTCTTTGTCTCTTCACAGAGTATAGGGATTACAGGTGACAAAACATTGTAGGGGTATAAGTACCCGGACCTTACAAATGTCCTGTTTAAACTCATAAAGAGCTCTAGGTTGGCTCCTGAATGAGTTAGCTTAAAACGTTTGCACAAACGGACCATTTTACACTACTATTACTGGTATGACATATGTGAATGTCCAGCACTCAATGATCACTGTCTAGTAATGTAATTTAAAAAATCTAGTAACTGTAATGCTTTACATTTGGAGAACTGATAAATCTCTGTAAAAGTTATTGCACTATGAAAAATCTTTATATCAACTTTGATATTGTATTATGAAAATTATTTATCTGCATGTAGATACACCCTGCCGTAACCATTATGTTGACAACAGAATTAGAACGTATAAAAATTCTGGACTGATATATCAGTCCGTGGCCCTGCAGGGGCTAATGATGAATGTCTATGATGAATAATATATTTGCTTATTTCTTTTTTTATTGTAATTTTTGCTTTTTTTTTTTCATTCTTGTAATGACCAAATGGTTGATCAACAAAGCCTACTGAATTGAATACTTTCTTTATAAAGTATACAGTTATAAAAAAGAATTAAAAAAAAAAGTGTCATGTGCTTCACACACACACACACACACACACACACACACACACACAACCATGTGTGGATGTTGTGGCAGTCACAGAAACATGGTACACAGAGAACCATGACTGGGATGTCAACATATCAGGGTACACAATCTACAGAAGGGACAGGGAGGGTAAAAGAGGAGGTGGTGTAGCTCTCTACATAAGGGAAGGGATCACATCTGCAGAACTAAAAAGTAAAGGGGGAGGACAAGAGGTACTCTGGGTCACCTTGGAGATAGGGAATGGCATCACAATCTGCACAGGGGTTGTATATAGACCCCCGTCTCAAAGGGAGGAAATGGGCAAGAAAATGATAGAGGGCATTCTCAAAAGGGCTGAAAAAGGGGAGATAATGTTGATGGGGGACCTGAATATGCCAGATGTTAACTTGACGACATGGACTGCAGCCACGTCCAAGAGCAGGGTCATACTCGATGCCCTACAGAGGGCATGCCTTAGACAGCTAGTGGTGGAACCCACTCCGGTTGGAGCAATATTAGACCTGGTACTCTCAAATGGAGAGAGGATCACAAATTTAGAAGTCAGTAGACATCTGGGAACAAGCGACCACTGCACAGTGTGCTTCACAATAAACACAACCATGAAGACAAGCCATACAAAGACAAGGATACTGGACTTTAGAAGGGCTGACTTTGGCATAATCGTGAATACCTGAGGAATGCATTAGCAAATGGCCAGAAAGGAGGGGTGGAAGAACAATGGAGAAAATCAAAACTGCCATCATGGAGGCAACAAGCCTTGTGTGTGAAACAAATAAAGAAAGCAAAGCGGAATAAAAAACCACTATGGTTCTCAAAGAGGTGTCAGGAAGGTTAAGGAGAAAAGGCTGCATTCAAAAGTATAAGGAATCACAGAAGGAGCCACGACAGGGGAACTGTATCAATTAAAGCAGAAAGAAGTGGGAAGGCAGTCAGAAAAGCAAAGGCCCAAACTGAGAAAAGATAGCAACTCAGTTAAGAAGGGGATAAAACCTTTATAGGTACATTAGAGCATAGAAAGGTTAAGGGAGGGATAGTGAAGATTAATAAAGGAGAGGGGAGGTGGGCAGAGGGAGACAGTGAAAAGGCAGAGATACTGAATGAATACTTTTGCTCAGTATTCACAAAAGAAGAAGAGGAAGAGTTATCTAAACCAAACAATAGAAGCACTCTGGGTAGTGGGGTTGACGCCAGTCCATTTACAGGAGAAAGAGTCCTGAAAGAACTCCTAAAACTCAAGGTGGACAAAGCAATGGGGCCTGATGGGATTCACCCCAGAATCCTAAAAGAACTAAGGGAGGACCTAGTGACACCACTGACCACACTACCTGAGTACCTGAGGACTGGAGGAGGGCAGATGTGATTCCCCTTCACAAAAGTGGGAGCAAGACATAAGCAGGAAACTACAGACCTGTTAGTTTGACCTCAGTGGTGGGGAAAATGATGGAATCACTTCTGAAAGAAAGAATTGTTCAGTACCTAGAGGCCAGTGGGGCACAGGACCCAAAGTAGCATGGATTCACAGCAGGAAGGTCATGTCAGACAAATCTAACAGATTTCTTTGACTGGGTGACCAAAGTAATAGACCAGGGAGGGGCTGTGGATATGGCCTATCTAGACTTTAGCAAGGCATTTGACACAGTCCCGCACAAAAGATTAATAATCAAGTTAGCCAGCCTGGGAGTAGGTCCCAGGGTGGTAGCCTGGGTAGCAAACTGGCTGCATAACAGGACACAGAAGGTAATAGTGAATGGAACACATTCTGTAGAAAGAGGGGTTACTAGTGTAGTACCTCAGGGCTCAGTACTGGGTCCAGTCCTCTTTAACGTCTTTATAGGTGACATTGCAGAGGGTCTGGAAGGAAAGGTATGCCTCTTTGCAGATGACACAAAGATCTGTAACAGAGTTGATACACAAGGGGGGGCTTAGAAAGGATGAGAAGAGACTTGGCAAGGTTGGAGGAATGATCAGACATATGGCAACTTAGATTCAATGCAAAGAAGTGAAAGTAATGCACCTGGGAAATAAAGATCCAGGAGAAGAGTACACAATAGGAGGGGAGGTACTAACAACAATAATAATGTAAAGGGATCTGGGTGTAGTCATATAAGATGACCTAAAGGTGGGTAAGCAATGTGAGAAGTCAGTAAGGAGAGCCAGGGGGAAACTGGGATGCATAGGGAGGGGCATCACAAGTAAAAAAAAAAGGGGGAAGTGGTTATCCCTCTGTACAGACAGTTGGCGAGACCCCATCTGGAGTACTGCATGTAGTTTTGGAGACCTCATCTACGCAAGGACATAAACAGGATGGAAGCAGTCCAGAGGAGGGCAACTAAAATGGTGCAGGGTCTACATCAAAAACCATATGAAGAGACTGAGAGAGCTTATATGTATACTCTGATGAAAG
Source organism: Neoceratodus forsteri (assembly GCA_016271365.2). NCBI lineage: Eukaryota > Metazoa > Chordata > Ceratodontiformes > Ceratodontidae > Neoceratodus > Neoceratodus forsteri. The sequence continues at coordinate 131,390,752 of CM057453.1, forward strand.
GAGGGACAGAGGAGACATGATAGAAACTTTTAAGTACCTCAAGGGAATCAACAACGTCCAGGAGGGTAGCATCTTTCAGAAAAAGAGATGTGTAAGAACAAGGGGGCACAATTTAAAGTTAGAGGGGGGACGGCTCAGGGGTAATGTAAGGAAATTCTTTTTCACAGAGAGAGTGGTGGATGCATAGAACTGCCTTCCTGGAGAGGTTGTGGGGTCTAAAACAGTGGGGGAATTCAAACATGCATGGGACAGACATAAGGCAATTATAGTGGGGGGTTGCAGGAAGTAGGCTGTTGCTTAACAAGAATCTGCAGCTTATCCAGTAGGTAGGGAAATGGGCAGACTGGGTGGGCCAAGTGGTCCTTATCTGCCATCAAAGTCTATGTTTCTATGTTTCTACGACATGTAGCTATGTTAGGTTAGGTATCATTTTTTATTCTTTTAGCTTACTTACTCAATATTCCATTATTTTTTTTCTGTCTGCCGCAGCACTGAGACATGTATTTTCAGGCATGAGCAGAGGAGGGAGGTGCTTTTATTGCTGCCTTCTGAATCCAAAAATGATCCTTCTGGTAGGCTGCTCCTACTGACACAAGCACTTGGGTTTTGAAAGTGGCAGTAAGTAATGCGGACAGATCAAAGGTCATGAAATGCTGTTGTAGTATCATTCCAACGTCAGAACGATGCTGCAACAACTTTCCGTGATCTCTGAACTGCTCTGCAACAGCTTTTTAGAAAGTCACTGAATTCAATAAACAGTAAGCCCTAACCATATACTATATAAGGAATAATTTATGAGCACCCATACACAACAAGCCTGTGTTTCCATCGAGGGGCTGAGATACCAGCATATAGACCTCAAGAGCAAAGCTCGAGAGGTCCATGCTGGTATCTGAACCCTGAGATGAAAAAACACAAGACGAGTTGTGAATGGGCAACCATATTTTATTCCTTATACTGTATGGTTTAAACCGTGGTGAAATTCAGTCCTCACCAGCAACTTGACATATCTCATACAACGATCTGAAAGCTGTCATTTGCCCAATCTTCCTCTGGAGCACTGCCATTTCTCTGCTGGTCTTTCCCCCCAGTCTCCAGTCCTCGCTCCCCATCTCCCTCTACAATGCCAGGCTGCCATGATTTAAAAATGTAAACTTCGCGCAAGAGGGGCAAAATTCGTAATGGGAACATTGGCTCAGCAACCCACTCGCTCATACTGCAGCACAACAACAACTGCGTTAGTACAATCACACACAACAGTTAGTTGCAGAGACATGCTTGTTTCTAGCATGCTTGTTGTAGTATGCTGCTCATATTAAAAAAAAAAACAGCAAATAAAAATAATAAAATGTATGTTTGTGTGGGGGAGGGAGAGAGAACACCACAATCTGAAGTCCCTCACTTTCTCACTCCCTCTCTCACCAGGGAGTCGGTGCCAGCTGCTGGGGGGGGGGTTGATTTGCATATGGAATGTGCACAATAAGGAGTCATTTACATATAGAACATGCACAATAAGGGGTACTTACATATGGAATGTGCACAGTAAAGGGGGGATCTGCATATGGAACATGCACAATAAAAGCCAGGGGAAGGAACACAATAAGGTTATTGACTTGGCTGAATTCAGTGCACAACAATTCCAAACCATAAACTATATTAATGGTAAGTACCATTTTAGAACTGTATGATGTAGTTTATGTTCTGGTGGACCACAGAAGTCTTTAACAGAATATGGAAACATTGTTAAAACAATTACACATTCTTTACAAGGACATAAATTATTTATTTTTTGATGATCTGGTAAGGTGCATTAGATACAAGAGTGACTATTTTCAAGTACGGCCCGGGAGATCGACAACACACAGAGATACAGGCACATGGAAATACAGTGTCAAGAAATATACATCACATATCAGAGTGAACAAGATTAAAACAATAATGGTACAAAGGCACAGAAGGTGTACTATACAAATAGAACATAGGTGCCCATGAGTAAACAGTTATAGTGATATCACATTTAAAGTGCAAAAAATACCACAGGGTATCAATACAGAGTAATGGTATCATACAATCAGCTGAAATGGGAAAAAGGAAAAAATTACTCACCTTAGTAATGTTGTTTCTTCTAATGGAGTCTTGCTGTATTCTGACAATAGCAGTGAGTCCCAACCTTCGAACTGCCCCGGAGATGAAAGAGTTAACTTTCCATGCCAGGCATGGAACGCTGAGCTCGAGCTCGGTTGAGACTCTGTCTGTTGCTGTTTAAACTCAAACCGTCAGATCTTTATGACCTAAACTCACTAAGGTCCTGTGTGGAAGCTGTAAACCTACACTAGCCAACTGGCTAATGAACATAAAACCAGCTTTTTAGGTCCCAAAACAAAGACTCAAGTCAGGAGACCAAAAAATGAAAAAACACAACACCCACTCACCCAAAGAAAAAAAGGGGGTAAAAACAACAAGGTGGGGCACCTCCTGAGTGCCATCACTGCCACTGCCCACCCACATCCCAAAAACAGAGGTTCTGAGAGGGGAAGGCGGGGGAGAGGTCAGAATACAGCAAGATTCCATTAGAAGAAACAACATTACTACGGTGAGTATTTTTTCTTCAAACATCAAGTCTTGCTGTATTCAGACAATAACGAACTAGCAGTACCTCCATGGAGGAGGGACAGAACCTGCTTGGGAAATAGGCTCTGAGCACAGCTGTGCCAAACGAGCATCACTCCTAGCCTGGATATCCAGGAGTAATGCTTGGTAAAAGTGTGAACTGTTTTCCAGGTAGCTGCTTGACATATCTCTAGAATGGAATATCCTGGCAGCAGCCAGGGAAGCAGCTAACCACCTCTGGTAGAGTGAGCCCTCAGGCCTGAGGGTGGAACCTTACCCAGTTTTTCATAACAAAATTGAATACAAGAGACAATCCACCTGACAATGGATCTTTTAGTGGCAGGTTTCCCTTTACCAACCTCACCATAAGTGAGGAACAGTTGGAGGGAGTCAAACCTGTGACCCTTGGTACGTTCTATGTAATAGCTAAGGGCTCTTTTCACATCTAAACTGTGCAGCCTCCTCTCACCAAAGGAGGAATGGTCAGTGAAGTACACAGGAAGAGACATAGATTGGTTAAGGTGGAAATCTGAAACCACCTTAGGCAAAAACTTCCTGTTAGTCCTGAGGACCACCTTATCTCTACGGAAGGAGATCAAATCAGGCTCCACTGACAGGGCTTGTAACTCACTTATGCGTCTGGCAGAAGTGATGGCTACCAGGAACATAGTTTTCCAAGTCAAGTACTTAAGCTCTGCTGAAAACAAAGGCTCAAAAGGGGGTTGCATAAGCTGAGCAATGCAAACGTTAAGGTCCCAAGCAGGGGCAGGGTCCCTGAATGGAGGGTTGGTATGAAGCAATCCCTTGAAAAACTTAGAGAATACAGGGTGAGCTGAAAGAGAAGAGGGCTTACCTGCTGAAATGAAAGCAGAAACAGCTGCCAGATGCACCTTTAGTGTAGCTGGTCTAAGCCTCAAGCTATTCAAATGGACCATATAATCAAGGACTGCGGGCAGATCAGCAGACTCTGGGGAAGTATGCCTTCCAGGGCACCATAAGGAAAATCTTTTCCACTTGGAGTTATAAGTAGTCCTGGTGGAAGGTTTCCTAGAAGCCTTCAGAATGTCCATTACACCTTGGGAGAGGTGTAAATCAGCAAACTCTAACTCTTCAAGAGCCAGGCCTTGAGATTGAGAGATTTGAGATTGGGGCACCAAACTCTCCCCTGAGCACAGGTTAACAGGTTGTAATTCCTAAGAAGAGACAGGGGAAGATGGACTGCTAAGGACAACAGGAGAGGATACCAGGGCTGTCTGGCCCAGTATGGAGCAATCAGGATCACCTTGCAGGGTTGAGACCTGATTTTGACTAGCACTTTGAACAGGAGAGGGAAGGGGAAAAGCATACAGGAACTTCCCTTCCCAACTGAGAACTAAGGCATCCAGGGGGACTGAGCCCAACACTGGGGGCCTGCAGCAAAAAAGGGGAAGTTGGTGATTGTCTGGGGCTGCAAAAAGATCTATCTGTGGGGTGCCCCATCTGGAGAATATCACCTCCAAGACCAGGGGATCCAGTGACCATTCGTGATGGCCCTGAGATATCCTGCAGAGAGCATCTGCCAGGACATTGTCCTTGCCTGGGAGGTGTACTGCTGTGAGGGAGGTGTTCAGGGAATAAGCCAGAGACCACAACTTCATTGCTTCTGTGCACAAGGCTGTAGACCGAGTGCCTCCTTGCTTGTTGATGTACCACATTGTGGTGGTATTGTCTGTTCTGACCTGAATAACTTTGTTCTGAACAGATTTGGAAAAAGCTTGAAGTGCTAGAAATACTGCTCTGAGTTCCAACAGATTGATGTGAAGCAGAGATTCCTGAGGGGACCACAACCCTTGGGTAGTCAGGTCACCCAAGTGAGCCCCCACCCAAGAGGAGGCATCTGTAGTAAGGATTAAAGTGGGACTGAGTGACAAGGGAACTCCTGTCTTGGGTGTTCTGATCCTGCCACCACTGTAATGCCTGGATCAGGGTTCGAGTCACTGGGTTCAATTTGGTCAGAGGGTCCTTCTTTTGAGACCAAAACGCTCTCAAATGGAACTGAATGTCTCTCATCTGAAATCTTGCTCCCTGCACAACTGCTGTGGAAGCAGCCATACGCCCCAGGAGCTGCAGAAAATGCCTTGCTGGTCGAGACACCTGCAGGGTAAATGAGGAGGTCAGTGTGATAAGAGTCCTTGCCCTGTCCAGGGGAAGGAAAGCTCTGGCCTTTTCTGTATCTAGCTCTGCGCCTATGAAGGTGAGGAGCTGAACAGGCTCTAGAACTGACTTTGAAAGAATCAGAAGGAAACCCAAAGAGGTGAGCAGTTGCTGAGTGATCTGTAGGTGTAACTTGACTTGGTCTGGGGACTGGCCTACTATGAGCCAGTCGTCCAGGTATGGGAAGATGGCAATCCTTTGCCTTCTTAGAGAAGCAACTACTACTGCCAGGCATTTTGTGAACACCCTTGGAGCAGAGGTTAGACCGAAGGGCATTGCTCTGAACTGGTAATGGCCTGAGGACAGCTCGAACCTGAGGTACTTTTGATGGGAGCTTCTGATAAGAATATGGAAGTAGGCATCCTTGGGGTCCAGGGACACTAGCCAGTCCCTGGCCTTAGAGAGGTAGAATAATTCCCAGAGTCACCATTTTGAATTTTGGTTTTAAAAGGTGCTTGTTTAAGTATCTGAGATCCAGGATGGGCCGCCATTTTCCTGTCTTTTTGGGGGTAAGGAAGTACCTGGAGTACAATTCTTTGCCCTGGTGTAGGGGTGGAACCCTTTCCACAGCTCTGAGAGCCAGGAGGGAAGAGACCTCTGCCTCTAGGGCAAGTGCCTCTGAGGGATTTGCAGGTGGAAAGGATCTGGCTCTCAGCTTTGGAAATTTTTTGAAGCTGAGAACCAGTTCCTGGCTTACTACTTCCAGGACCCACTTGTCTGATGTTAGAGACTCCCAGCCCTGGACAAAATAAGCCAGCCTGCCCCTACAGGTAGTGAGGAATCGGCCCTGGCAAACCCATCAGGGTGCCTGTTTGGCAGGGGGTTTTGGCTGAGGGGTGGAAGCAGGTCTGCTTGTGCCCCTTCTGCCTCTCCCTCTAAAGAACCCCCTCTGAGCATAGGCAGAAGAGGAGGCCTGGGCTTGGTAGAAAGGCCTATGAAAAGGCCTGCCCCTGCCCCTGGGGTGCTGCCTCTGAGGAGTGGCCTGCCTTTCCTTGGCACTCCTATAGGTAGTCCTATATTCGTCCATTTTCTTCATGTAATTCTCTGTTTGCTCCCCAAACAGAGAATTACCCACAACAGGAAAATCCATGGCCTTAGTCTGGGTAGCCTGTGACAGGCTAGTACATCTGAGCCAAGTCATTCTACGAAGTGCCACAGATGTAGCATGACTCTAGATGACACATCATTGGAGTCCACTGCAGCATGGAATTGCACCTTGGATGCCTCAATACCATCAGTAGCCACCTGCTCCAGCTCCTTGGCAAGCTGGCCAGGGACCTGTTTTGCTAAAGCCATGACAGTGTCCCATCTGGATTTTTGATACCTAACAGTATAGGCCATATAGTTGTCCTGTCTGAGTCCCAAGGATGCTGCCATGTACTGTTTCTTTGCCATGGCATCAATCCTCCTGGAGTCCTCATCTGGGGGGTGTGAAGCCAAGAGAATATTTGCCTTATCACAGGCTGCAGCCTGCACTACTCCAACATGGCTGCATTGTTGTGTAAGGAACTCCGTATCAGAGCCTGACAATGTATACCTCTTGTCCATTCTTTTATCCACAGGAAGTATAGTATTAGGAGTCTTTAAAATCTTAAATGTCTGTTTCCCAAAAGATTTGTGTAAGGGAATAGACAGCCTCCTAGACTCTGGGATATCCATCATTTCCACATAGTAAGACTCCTCCTGGTCATCCACAGCTTCTTCCAAAGGAAGCTGGAGAGTTTCAGCCACTTTTTTATAAAACATGAAATGGGAGGGGGACTCAGAAAGCCTAGGAGGAGACACTCCTGAAGGTCTGTCTGGGGAGATGTCCGGGTCAATGGGCACATCCAGACTTTCAAAACCACATTCACTTTCCTCATACTCCTCTTCCTCCTCCTCCGGTTCATAATATTCCTCTAAATCATAATCTTGAACTGGTGGAACCGGCCGAACCGAGCGCCTCTCTGATGGTGTCGGTTTGGTCCGGAACCGGGGAAAGCGACTGCACAATTTTTATCGCTTTGGCCATTTCTTCAGCAGTTGGAGAAGAAAGTTTTGGATCCACACCAGCTGATTTTTCCTTTCTTGTTCTCTTAGCCGGAACCGACTCCTCAGAATCGGCTCTCCTTTTGCCCGAAGAAGCCTCGCCCTGGTCAGAGGGCACTCCTTCTGGTTCGATTTGAACTGAACCGGGCTGGCCATCCGGTTCAGCTGACTTTTTGGCCTCCCTTTCCCCTGAGCCTACCAACTCTCTTTTCTCGGGTAGCTGCAGGAAAATTTTTACAAATCTGGCAGTCTGCATTGAGGTGGTCAAACCCCAGACAATAAACACAGGTGGTGTGGGGGTCAGCCTTAGCAAAGACTTCCCCACACACACTGCAGTGTTGAAACCCAGTGGGCCTGGTTTTTCTTTTGGGTTTCTCAGACATTGTGCCAGTCCTACCCAAACTTACCCTTTTAATGGCAATCTGCCAGGCAAGACCCTCTTATTGGTTCCTGACCGTGTTACGGGTCGTGGAAAAAACCGTAATAAAATCCGTTTTTTTTTTTAGAACCGATAAGAACCAGTAACCACACACTAAAAGTACAAATTTATTTATTTAAGAGATTTACCAGATAAGCATTCTGAGCAGGGACCGCTGGTTTCCAGATGCGACCTGGGGTTACATAGGTCAAGATACAGTTAAATCACAGTACAGCAGTGTTACATAGGTCTAGAGCAGCTAACAGTAGTCGCAGTACAACAGTGTGGGTAGACAGCAGACAGCAGGTGCAAGGCTTTATTATATATGTCAGCTAAATCTGTGGGTGGCAGTTACATACATCAGAGTAGTGGGACCTCAGGCGCGGTTTGAGAGCCCAGTGGGAAGCTGAGAGCCTGATGTCTGCCGGTAGGTCATTCCATAGTTTGGGCAATCGATGCATGAAGGCCATTTGGCCCTTAGAGTTGCGCATGAAAGGTACATGGAGCTGTTTTGCATCTGAAGCTCTGATGGGGTAGGCTGGGGGTGGTTGGGTTGCTAGATGGGTTGCAAATAAAGATATTTTAACAACTTGATCGGTTCAAACCGAACCGATGAACCGTTTTCAAGTTCCACACAGAATAGAAAATAATATAACCTATCTAGTACTCACAAATACCACAGACAGAGACTGAACCGACAGGTTACGGTTTAAATTCGGTCGAAAACCGAGAAAAGCGGTACTTTAACTGACAAATTGAACCGAGCAGAAGGAGAAATCTCCGGAGCGACTGTTCAGTGAGGCGAGTAAAGAATCTGACGGTTTGAGTTTAAACAGCAACAGACAAGAGTCTCAACCGAGCTCGAGCTCAGCGTTCCATGCCTGGCATGGAAAGTTAACTCTTTCATCTCCGGGGCAGTTCGAAGGTTGGGACTCACTGCTATTGTCAGAATACAGCAAGACTTTATGTTGTTTGAAAAAACAGTTTTGGGAGGAGGTAGGGAGAAAGGTAATGCAGAGATATAACCTAGCGAGAGCAAGGAAGAGAGAGAGAAAGGGATGGGAGGAAGGGGGTAGGATAGAAAAAAATAAATAAATAATTCCACAGAAAAAAATGAGGGAAACTGCAGGGCTGCAAAAACAGAAAGAGCCAAGCTCTACGGAGGGTTGAAACAGGTGCACTGGGCATGTGCGGAAAAGAGGGAGCAGTGCCTCTTCTTAAATGTAGCATGACTAGGTGCCATGCATACATCTAGGGGCAGTGAATTCCAGTAATTGGGAGCTACGTGTGAGAATCCTGATTTCCCTTTGGTAGTTCTACATCTGGGGATGCTAAGCAAGGAGAGGTCAGAAGATCGGAGACCGCAGGAGATGGGCTGAGGGATCAGCATGGAGGCGAGGTAAGTAGGCATACTGGACCACAGTATATTGTCCAGAAGGTTCCCAAGAGAGAGGAGCCGGTGTTCAATGGGGGAGGGCCACTGTAGATCTGAATACAATAGGCAGTGATGTCAACCTAGGGGATGCAGAGGCGTATCGGATATATTATTTTAAGTTGTGTCCCACCCCTGAAGAGTAGTCTTTGGCGCGTTAGTGTAGATTACGGATCCATATGAGAGTGCCGGGAGTAGGATTCCTCTAGCAATGGCCAACCTTGCAGAAGGGGTTAGAATATGACTTGTTTTGTAGGCTAATCCCAGTTTGGCATTGACAGCCTTACATGTAGAGGTTATATGGGTGTCATAGGTGAGGGATTCATCAAGCAAGATACCTAGATATTTAAAAGAAGTTACCATCCCCAGTGGGGAACCATCAGCCCAGGAGACCCGGAAAAATTCCCGGCTCTGTTTTAGTTTAATAAAAGACCCAAAGAGCATAGCCCGAGTCTTGCCAACATTGAGAACGCGCTTATTCCTGGTGATCCAGGACTTAATATTTAGTAGATCCATAGAGGGCTTATGGTTGATAGACTGAACATTATCTGAGCTAGTGTAAAGAACAAGATCATCGGCGTATAGCAACGATGAGCAAGAGACTATGTTTTGTGCTATATTATTAATGAAGATTGAGAAGAGAAGGGGTCCTAGGATAGATCCCTGCGGTACACCAACATTAATGACTGCTTTTACGGAGGTGGCCGAGTTGAATTTTACAGCTTGAGTCCAATTCGATAGGTAGCTACGGAACCAAGTTACAACTCCAGTTGAGAAACCCAGGGTTTGGAGATTAGCAATCAGAAGAGGGTGGTTAACAAGATCGAAAGCTTTCGTCAGATCGATAAATACTGTGCCGGTTAGATGACCCTGATCCATGACATGAAGAACATTATTTGTTAGCTGTAATAAAGCAGTTTGAGTACTGTGGCCTTTTCTGAAACCATGTTGATTTGTGTGGAGGAGGTTGTAATTAGAGAGGTGGTCTGAGATTTGTGCTGAGATGAGCTTCTCAAGGACTTTATTTAATACTGAGAGTATAGCTATTGGCCTATAATTAGCAATATCTTTTTTGTCACCTTTTTTAAAAACTGGCGTGACTCTGGCCATTTTCCATATATCAGGCACCACGCCTTCACTCAGGGACAAATTGAGTATTCTGGACAGTGGTCCTGCAATGAACGTTGCTGCCAGCTTTAAGAGTTTAGGTTCAAGGCAGTCCGACCCAACAGCAGTATGGTGTGATATAGAATTGAGATGCCTGAGGACATCCTTCTTCAAGACAGCTTTAAAATAGAAGGGAGGCGTCATTTTTGTATTCTTCGAGGTGGGGGATCCAGAGATTAAGTTATCGGTAGAGAAAGTAGTGGTATAACTGGAGAGGCCACAGAAGTGAGAATTAAATGCATTGGCAATAGTGCCTGGGTCATTACAGTGAACATCTTTCAGTATCATGTCACTGTTCAGGAGAGTTTGCTTTGATCAAAGAAAGTTTTGATACGAGACCAAAATTTCTTAGAGTCACCAGCAGCATCCATCAGAAGACCCTTATAGTATTGGCTTTTTGCATGTCATACTTGTGTTTGGCAGTTTAAGCGCTGTTCTCTGTAGATGTTAATGTCTGCTGCGAGACTAGAGATTTTAAACTTTCTCAAGCATTTGTCCCCGTTTTTGAGGGATGCTAGCAAGTCTTTATGCAGCCATCTGGTTAGTTTACCACGGACATGCTGAGTGATGATTGGAGTATGCTTATCTTGAAGTAACACAAATCTAATCAGAAAAGCATGGAGGGCGGAATCCATATTCGGTGATTGGTAGACAGGGGACCAGTCAGTGTGAGACATGTCATACAGAAAATGGACCTGGTTTAAGCTGGCGTAGTTCCTAAAGCATACACAGTGTTGGGGGGACATGGAGGTAGTAGATGGATTCCATATACAGAAAACAGGGCAATGATCACTGACAGTGTCCAGCAGCGTTCCTGTTCCTAAAATTCTGTCCATGCGATTCGTTAGTATTCAGTCAATAAGGGTGCTGGAAGCAGTGGTAGCAGACACTCTTGTGGGTTCAGTGATGGTTTGGTGTCAATTGTAACTACATCACACAGTTCCAAAATGAAACTGACCACCAGAATGCAATTTAGAAACGCCCACTGAATTTAGTAAAGGCCAGTAAAGATGGAACGACAATGATGTAAACCAGTACTTCAAATACAACTTCTACAGAAAACACTGGCTTGTAAGTTTAAGGTAGTTTTCCTGTAAACAAAATATCAGCAGTCAATAAATAAAAAATATATTACAATTTTATAATTCTTTTCAATTAATAGTACTGCAATTTGTGCCGACACAGTGGTGTGGTGGGCCGAAACACTAGTCACCTTACCGCCTGCCACACCGGTAAGCTGGGTTCGGGAATGGACCAGATTCACTCGGGGCCAGCCAGCTGAGGGAGGATTGAGCATTCCAGGGACAGCTCTCCTCACTAGGGCAATGGGGGAGTGGGGTCCTGTGTCCCGCTGCTTGACAGAGGCCAGGTGGCAGCAACATCAGGAACAGTGGGACGTGAGGGAATGTTAGTGGATGTGGCACGTATGTGCACCACCGCATCACTGGGGGGGAAAAAAAGCTATCTGACAACATCACTGAGGTAGTCGGTCAGCTGCTCCCCAGAAGAGGAGCATAAAGACAAAGAAGACAGTGAGCAGATTGAGGATACCGAGGAAGATCCGGAAGACAGTGAGCAGATCCAGCAGACTAATGAGGAGCTACAAGTGACACCACAAGATGTCCAAAAGGCATTGCTCACTCTGTATTGGGCCATGGAGCAGAGGGGAGATCTTTCACCAGAGTGAGACAAGTTAGAAGTGCTGCACACAACCGACCTGGGCAGGGTGCTGGTATGGGGCTACCGCCATTGCAAACTCAAACAACAGAAAGCACCAGCACTCCAAATGCCTCACTTGGTACACGGACAGTGTTTTGACTTCACTCTGCTTGTAACTCTGTGTTGAAACTGGGAACTTTCCCAATAAAATTCTACAAATTCTTCAAGAAACTTGTGTGTAGGTCTTCAATGAAGTTATATATTAACTCCTGGCTCTGGAGTGCTGGTACTTTCTGTTGTTTGAGATCTTCCTCCAGACTGGAAGCTTATCAAGGCAATGGAGTGACATTGGGTATCCTGGACTAGAACAAAGCTGAACCAGGTCTCCATTCAAGATTACTTCAAACTGACTGATACAGCGTGAACTGATGAAAAAAAAAAAAAACTATCTGACAACATCACTGAGGTAGTCAGTCAGCTGCACCCCCCAGAAGAGGAGCATGAAGACAAAGAAGACAGTGAGCAGATTGAGGATACCGAGGAAAATCTGGAAGACAGTGAGCAGATCCAGCAGACCTTTGTCCAGCATCCACATGATGAGGCAGCAGGCAAGGCAGCAGTAGGCACAGATAAGTGAAAACAGTTCACAGAAGTTCATTTTAATAAAAAAGTTTAGCAGTGCAGAATTTTGTTAAATAAAAGATGAGAAACCCTGCAACACTCGATTTATTTAAGCATTGTTCATAACCATCATACCGCCAGACACTTTGACCCACTTTGAAACTGAGCTCATCAGCACCTCAGTATATAGCAGACACCACCTATACTGGACAAATACAGCTTACATGGACGTGTCTGGTATAAGCAGCTTCCATGGTATCACCTTAACATGTACAGTTGCCTACAAAATAAAAATATATGAAAAACATCCCTGCCTCGAATCCTATTATGTACCCTACCCAATATCCAATAGTAACATTGCAGCCCTTCCATTCTTTGCATCATAACATGGATTTAAGGGGCAGGTTTGCAGCGTGCAGTAAGAAAAAAATTACCATAATAATACTGTTTCTTCCAGGGGATCTCTCAGTATGCTTGACTAGTGTAGTTATGCCAGGTGGGTTCAGCTGCCCCGGAGGTGGAGTTATGCTAATGATGCCAGGGAAAATCAGACTGTAGTAAGAGAGTGCTGCCTGTAGGTGCTGCTGTACTCCAGTCAGATTCATTTCGAAGCCTGAGGGACAAAAGGCCCCAACCCCTAAACCTATCCTAGTATTACAGAAGAGAGAAAAGAACAAGGCAAAATACCAGAAAAAGAGAACTCGCCCCTAGGCGAACTATGTACATCAAGCCTTCCTGGGGAAAGTTACACATTTTATTGTTCTGCAGAAAAAAAATTGGCCTAAGGCATGGACTGAACTTTCTCAGCCAGGTTATGTGAGGGGAGGCTGGAATGGAAGAAAAAATTACTTACCTTAGTAATTATATTTCTTCTAATGGAGTCTTGCTATATTCTGACAATTGCAGTGATTCCCAACCTTTGAACTGCCCCAGAGAACTAAGGGTTAACTTTTCATGCAGGGCATGGAACACTGAGCTCGAGCTCGGTTGAAGTCTCTGCCTGGAGTGTTTTGAACATAAACCGTCAGATTCTTATGAGCTCAACTAAACTAAAAATTCTATGTGGAAATTGTAAAAATTCTACTAGCCAACGGCTGAAAAGTTTTGGATTCCCAAGGAAGACTCAAGTCAGGAAACCCAAAAACTAAACCCAATATACTTAAAAAAAATAATAATAAATAAGCACCCAAACAAAAGGGAGGAGGGTGCCAGCAATACACCCCTGGGGTACAACACTGCACCTGCCCACCCACTTCCCAAAAACAGGTTCTGAGAGGGGAGGCAGGGAGGGAGGTCAGAATACAGCAAGACTCCATTAGAAGAAATCTAATTACTAAGGTGAGTAATTTTTTTCTTCAAACAACATGAAGTCTTGCTGTATTCTGACAATTGCAGACTACCAAGCAGTACCTCCAAGGAGGAGGAACAGAACCTACTTTAGGAATAGGCTATGAAGTACTGCTGTGCCAAACCGAGCATCACTCCTAGCCTGGTTATCCAAAGAGTAATGCTTGGTAAAGGTATGGACTGTTTTCCAGGTGGCTGCTTGACAAATTTCTAGGAGAGGAATATCCCAGGCCGCAGCCAGGGAAGCAGCTGTACCTCTAGTGGAATGAGCCCTCAGGCCTGAGGGTGGAGTTTTTCCCAGTTTTTCATAGCAGAATTGTATACAAGACATAATCCACCTGGCAACAGATCTTTTGGTGGCAGGTTTGCCCTTCCCCACTTCTCCATAAGTGAGGAACAACTGGAGGGAGTCAAACCTGTGACCCTTGGTACGCTCTATGTAGTAACTAAGGGCTCTTTTGACATCTAAACTGGGTAGCCTCCTCTCTCCTGAGGAAGAATGCTCAGTGAAGAAAACAGGGAGAGACATAGACTGGTTTAAATGGAAGTCAAACCACTTTGGGCAAGAACCTTCTATTTGTTCTAAGGACCACTTTATCCCTATGAAAGGAGATAAAATCAGGTTCCACTGACAGGGCCTGCAATTCACTGATACACCTGGCAGAGGTAATGGCTACCAAGAACGCAGTTTTCCAAGTCAAATACTTAACCTCTGCTGAAGACATAGGCTCAAAGGGGGGTTGCATAAGCTGAGCAATGCACACATTCAAATCCCAGGCAGGGGCAGGGTCTCTAAAGGGGGGATTGGTGTGAAACAATCCTTTAACAAATGTACAGAACACAGGATTGGAAGATAGTGAGGAAGGCTTCCCCACAGACAAAAATGCAGAAACAGCTGACAAATGTACCTTGAGAGTAGCTGGTCTGAGGCCTAGGCCCTTAAGATGGACCACATAATCCAGAATCATAGGCAATCCAGCAGTGTCTGGAGAAATATACTTCTTGGAACACCAAATGCTGAATCTCTTCCATTTGGAGTTATAAGTCTTTCTGGTGGAGGGCTTTCGAGAAGCCTTGAGGATATCCAGAACCCCTTGGGAAAGATGCTGATCTACAAACTCCAACTCTTCAAGAGCCATGCCTTGAGATTGAGAGACTGAAGATTGGGGTACCAAATCCTTCCCTGAGAGGATGTTAACAGGTTGTAATTCAGGGGAAGATGGACTGCTAGGGACAGCAACGGGGGTACCAGGGCTGTCTGGCCCAATCTGGAGCAATCAGAATCACCTTGCAAGGTTGAGACCTTATTTTGACTAAAACTTTGAACAGGAGTGGGAAGGGGGGGAAAGGCGTACAGAAACTTCCTTTCCCAATTCAGAATCAGGACTCCCAGAGGGACCGAGTCCAAGACTGGAGGTCTGCAACAAAAGAGGGGGAGTTGGTGATTGTCTGGGGCTGCAAAGAGATCTATCTCTAGAGTGCCCCACCTGGAAAAAATCACTTTCAACATCTGAGGGTCTGGGGACCATTTGTGATGGCCTTCAGAGATCCTGCTTAGTGCATCTGCTAGCTCATTGTCCTTGCCTGGAAGGTGAACTGCTACAAGAGAGGTTTGCAGGGAATAAGCCAGGGACCACAACTTCATGGCTTTTGTGCACAAGGCCGTGGACCGAGTGCCTCCCTGCTTGTTGATGTACCACATTGTGGTGGTGGTGTTGTCCGTTCTGACTTGAACCACCTTGTTCTGTACTGACTGAGAGAAAGCTTTTAGGGCCAGAAAAACTGCCCTGAGCTCTAGGAGATTGATATGGAAAAGGGATTCTTGGGGGGACCATAGGCCCTGGGCAGTGAAGGACCCCAGATGGGCTCCCCAGCCCAGAAGACAAGCATCCATGGTAAGGACCACTGAACAAGGCTGAGTAACAAAAGGAACACCTTGTCTTAAATTGTCCTGATCCTGCCACCATTGGAGGGCTTGGATCAAGGTCAGAGTCACTGGGATCAGTTTGGTAAGGGAATCCTTCCTCTGAGACCAAACAGCTCTCAGGTGGAACTGAATATCCCTCATCTGGAATCTTGCCCCTTGGACCACTGCTGTTGTAGCTGCCATGTGGCCCAAGAGCTGGAGGAAATGCCTTGCTGGTCGAGACACCTGAAGGAGGAAGCCAGTTCTATAAGAATTCTTGCCCTTTCCAGGGGAAGAAAGGCTCTTGCTTTGACAGTATCTGGCTCTGCCTCTATAAAGGTAAGAAGCTGGACTGGTTCGAGAACTGACTTGGGAAGGCTGAGAAGAAATCCCAGAGAAGTGGGCACTTGCTGGGTCACTTGCAGGTGAGACTTGACTTGGTCTGGAGACTGACCCACTATTAGCCAATCGTCCAGATATGGAAAAATGAAAATCTTTTGCCTTCTTAGAAAGGCAACTACTACTGCCAGGCACTTTGTGAAAACCCTTGGAGCTGAGGTTAGGCCAAAGGGCATTGCTGTGAACTGAGAGTGGCCTGAGGGCAACTCGAACCTGAGGTACTTTCTGTGGGAACACCTAATGGGAATGTGAAAGTAGGCATCTCTGAGGTCCAGGGAGGCTAGCCAGTCCCCTGGCCTTAGGGAGGGAGGATTATTCCCAGAGTTACCATCTTGAACTTTGGTTTTAAGAGATGTTTGTTTAGATATCCGAGGTCTAGGATGGGTCACCACTCCCATGTCTTTTGGGGGTCAGGAAGAACCTGGAGTATAGTCCTTTTCCCCAGTGTAGGGTAGGTACTCTCTCTCTATGGCTCTTAAAGCTAGCAGAGAAGAAACCTCTGCCTCTAGGGCAAGGGTTTCTGAGAGACTTGCAGGTGGAAAAGATCTGGCTCTCATCTTTGGAAATTTTCTGAAGCTGAGAACCAGTCCCTGGCTTACTACTTCCAGGACCCACTTGTCTGATGTAATAGACATCCAGTCCTGGACAAAGTAAGCCAGCCTACCCCCTACTGGAATAGGAGAGTAGACCCGGGCAGGCCCATCAGGGTGTCTGCTTGGCAGGGGCTTTAGGCTGAGGAGTGGATGCAGCCCTGCTCATCCCCCTTCTGCTCTTCCTCTGAAGAACCCCCTCTGAGAAAAGGAAGAAGAGGCCTGTGCTTGGTAAAAAGGCCTTTGAAAGGGCCTGCCCCTGCCCCTAGACTGCTGCCTTTGAGGAGTTGCCTGCCTCTCCTTGGCCTGAGCACACCTGTAAGCGGTCCTGTACTCACCCATTTTCTTCATGTAATTCTCTGTCTGCTCCCCAAACAGAGAATTACCCACTGCAGGAAAATCCATGGCCTTAGCCTGGGTATCCTGTGAGAGGCTAGCACATTTGAGCCAAGCCATCCTCCAAAGAGCCACAGATGTAGCCATGACTCTTGATGACACATCACTGGAGTCCACAGCAGCATGAAACTGAACCTTAAATGCCTCAATCCCATCTGAAGCCACCGCCTCCAGCTCCTTGGCTTGCTGGAGGGAGGCCTGTTTAGCCAGTGCCAGTACAGTGTCCCACCTAGACTTCTGGTACCTGGCTGTATAGGCCATGTAATTCGCCTGCCTGAGTGCCAAAGAAGATGCCATGTACTGCTTCTTTGCCATGGCATCAAACTTCCTGGAGTCCTTGTCTGGGAGGTGTGAAGCCAAGGGAATATTTGCCTTCTCACAGGCAGCAGCCTGCACTACCCCAACATGGCTTCATTGCTGATATAAGAACTCCATGTCTGAGCCTGAAAGTGTATACCTCTTGTCTATTCTTCTATCCAGAGGAGGTAGGAGACTTTAGGATTTTTGTGTCTGTTTCCCAAAAGATTTGTGGAGGGGAATAGACACAGTCTCCTGGACTCTAGGATGTCCATCATCTCTACATAATCAGGCTCCTCTTGATCTTCCACAGCCTCCTCCATAGGAAGCTGGAGGGTTTCAGCCACCTTTCTGTAGCACATAAAGTGAGAACGGGACTCAGAAAGCCTAGGAGGGGAAACACCTGAAGGTCTGCCTGGGGAGATGTCCCGTTCCACAGGCACATCCAGACCCTCACTTCCATCATCATCCTCAAATTCCCCTTCTTCTTCAAATTCTGGTTCATAAAAATATTCAAGGGTATAATCTTGAACCAGGGGAACCAACCGAACCAAACCCCTGCCAGAAGGAGCCAGATCGGAAGGAACCAGACAGAGCGATTCCACAATCTGAATCGCTCTGGCTATCTCTTCGGCGGTCGGAACATGAATCTCTGGATCCGAACCGGTCAATTTGTCTTTGCATTTTCTTTTTGTTGGAACCGATCCCTCGGAATCGGCTCTCCTTTTGCCTGAAGAAGTATCACCCTGGTTAGAGGTCACTCCTTCTGGTTCGATCGAAACCAAACCGGGCTGACCATCCAGGTCAGCAGAATTCTTAGCCTCCTTTTCCCTCAGTCTACCTAATCTCTTCTCAAGGGTAGATTTGGGAAAGTTTTTACATATCTGTCAGTCTGAATCGAGGTGGTCAAACCCCAGACAATAAACACAGGTGGTGTGGGGGATCGGCCTTAGCAAAGACCTCCCCACACTCACTGCAGTGTTGAAACCCAGTGGGCCCGTTTTTTTTCTTGGGTTTCTCAGACATGGCCAACCTAATCAACTTACACTTTTTATGGCAACCGCCAGGCAAGACTCCCTTATCGGTTCCTAACTGTGTCATGGGTATTGGAAAAAAACGTACTAAAACACGTTTTTTTTTTAGAACCGATAAGAACCGGTAACCACACTAAGTAAAACACACAAAACACAATATTTCACTATCAAATGGCCAGTTCAGCCGAACCGAGCCACACTTTTACAAGTTCCACACAGGAAAAACAGAACAATTCCTATCTAGTACTCACGGCACCACATACGGAGACTGATCTGACTATGCGGATAACTTTTTCAGTTTAAAAAACCGATGAAAACTGAAACTTTAACCGACTTTCGAACCGACCTGAAGGAGAAATCTCCGGAGCGACCGTTCAGTTGAGGCAGAGTAAAGAATCTGACGGTTTAAGTTCAAAACACTCTAGACAGAGACTTCAACAGAGCTCGAGCTCAGCATTCTATGCCCTGCATAGAAAGTTAACTCTTTGTTCTCCGGGGCAGTTCAAAGGTTGGGAATCACTGCAATTGTCAGAATACAGCAAGACTTCATATTGTCCGCAAGGAGGAAAAAGGGAGCTGGTGGGTTCCATGATGGCCCTGTGTCCCTGAGCCACCCCTGTATTCTGGACTGTGCTCTGGAGGGGGAGAGATGGCCGGCACTCTCCTCCCTGGCCCTGCCACGGGGAAGCTGCGGGGGAACTTCCAGGGGTCGGTATGAGCAGGGACATGCAGAGACAGAGGATGAGTCCCTCTGAGGGTGGGCACAGCTGCCCGCCAGGCTCTGGGGAGTGCAAAAAAAAAAAAAAAAAATAGATGAGGCTCTAAGGTCTGATACTTGTAAGTGAACTAAAAAGTCCAGTATGGAGGACAGGCTAGCATGCAGTGGGTCAATCTGCCTGTCTTGACAACAGAAAGGAAATCTCTTCTATTTGGAAGCATAAGTCATTTTGGTACTTGGTTTCTTGGCCAGTCAAAGGATTCTCAGGACTTGTCCTGAAATCTGAGAGTCTGGGAATGCTAGCTCTTCATGTAGCAAGTTTTGAGGCTGGGGTACAGTAGCCCCATCTGAGGCAAGGTCAGGAGACTGTGACTGGGGGGCAGGCAAATGGGCCATTTGACCGAGAAGGTGAGAAGCAAGGTATACCAAGGCTGCCTCGCCCAGTCCAGAGCCACCAGGATCATGGTTGCTGGTTGGCTTCTGAGTTTTAGCAGGACCTTGAGAATCAGGGGGGATGGAGAAAGTGTACAGGAACCTCCCTGTCCAATCCAGGGACAGAGCATCCACTGGCACCAAGCCCAGAGCTGAAGGCCTGCAGCAGTACTGGGGAATCTGGTAGTTGTGTTTGGCAGCAAAGAGCTCTATCTGTGGCCAGCACCAGTTTGTTTAGGGTCCACTTGTGGTGGCCCTGACTGAGGCGGCTTAGGAAGCCTGCCAGCACATTGTCTTTGCCTGGCAGGTGAATAGCAGTCAGGTGCATGTCCAAGGAGCAGGCCTGAGACCAGATTTTCATGGCTTTTGTGTACAGCTTTGTGCATCTTGTTCCCCTCTGCGTGTTGATGTAGAACATGGCAGTGGTGTTGTCTGTCCTGACTTGGACAGATTGACCTTTGAGCTGGGGAGCAAAGACCTTGATAGCCAGGTACACAGCTCTGAGTTCGAGGAGATTTATGTGATACCTGGAATCTCTGGGAGACCACACCCTGCTTATGAATTGGTCTGACAGGTGTGCACCCCAGCCCAGGAGGGAAGCATCTGTAGTGAGCACTCTTGAGGGACCCCTTTGCTGGAAAGGAATTCCTTCCCTGAGGTTGACCCTGTCCTTCCAGTCTAGAGCCTGTAGGAGTCCTCATCACTGGAACCAGTTTTGATAAGGAGTCCCTCTTTTAAGACCAATGGACTCCGAGATGGTATTGGATATCCCTCATCTGGGAGCTGGCCCCTGGCACTACGGCTGTAGTAGATGCCATATGGCCTAGAAGTCTGAGGAAGTGAATGGCTGGTCTTGGTTGGCCCAAGACAAATGACTGCCAGGATCTGGAGATTCTCCACCCTGTCTAGCGGGAGCAGGGCTTTGCCTTGCTGTGTGTCCAGCTCTGCTCTGATAAACTCGAGGAGTTGAACTGGCTCAAAATCGGACTTCTCTGTATTGATCAGGAAACCCAGAAACTCCAGAGTGCACTGTGTGAGGCTGAGAGAGTCTCTGACTTTCTGGAGAGAGGTGTGTACTATCAGCCAGTCGTCCTCTGTCTTCCAAGATAGGCTGCCACCACTGCCAAGCACTTTGTGAAAACTCTAGAAGCTGAAGAAAGACCGAAGGGCCGAGCTGCAAACTGGTAATGGCCAGAGGGCAGCCCGAATCTGAAATACTTTCTGTGAGAGAGCCTGATTGGAATGTGCAAATAGGTGTCTCTTAGGTCTAGGGAGGCTAGCAAGTCTCCCTGTTGTAATGAGGGTATCACCACTGACAGGGTGACCATTATGAATTTGGGATTGGATAGGTGCTTGTTTAGGTACCTGAGATCTAGAATGGATTGCCAGTCCCTGTTTTTCTTTTGGGTTAGGAAGTACCTGGAGTAGAGGACTATTGGGAGAGAGGGACCCTTTCCACTGCATTTACTGCCAGAAGAAACTACCTCTAACTCTAGCAGAATTTTCTCTGTGGGAGTTAGAGGTTTTACACTCCTTTGGCCCTGCTGAGTGGGACATTTTTTGAACTGCAGGGTAAGTCCTTGATCCACCACCTCTAGGACCCACTTCTCTGTGGTGATGTGGTGTCAGTGGTGGAGGTAGTGGATCAGCCTTCCTCCTACTGGCAGAGGGGGAGGCGACCTGGGCCTTTCAGTCAGAAGTTTTGTTTTGGTTGAATTTTTAGTGAGGGTGTGGGGTCAGTATGTTTACAACCTTTGAGTCAGGGACTCATTTACAAAGGCACCTCGTCGCAGGGAGGGCAAGACAAAGTACATTGTGCAGTTACAACATAGGGCAACATTACAGGTGCAGACATTGAACATAGAATACACTTAGTTACATGCTGGTGTATAATACATGTTTGCAATTAAAGATGTACATTTATCTGGTAATGCAGTGGAATATATCCTTATAAAACCTGAGGGGGTAGGTGAAAAGGGGTAGGGGGAAAAAGGATTTGCCGTACAGGGGACATTGTCTAGATTATGGTGGGCTAGGCAGGAAAAAAATCTTGCAGTAGGATTAGGAGGTGAGGGTTAGTTGCACCTACAGCAGCGGACATTAAAGAAATGGTTCCGGAGAGCGGTTTTGAAGGGGCCAAGTTTGGCAGTGTTGGTGATGCAGGTAGTGAGGGAGGGAGCTGAACCAGGTGGGGGCTCTAAATCAGAAGAACCTCTCGGTGAGGAGGTCTTGGTTCTGGGTACTTTGAATGTGGCTTTAACAGAGCTGTGGGTGGAAGCGGATGAGGACGATCAAGGTAGGCGGTAGAGACTCCGGGAGTCCAGCAGGGATTTCTTAGCAAGAAGCAGGTCTGATACTGTAGACGCTCCTCGAGTTGGAGTAGGTTGGTGGAAGAATACAGCAGGCAGGTGTGGGTGTGGCTGGAGGCTCCGGTCAGGAGCCTACACGCCTTATTGATGGACAGTTGGATTTTTGAGAGGGCGGTGTTATCCGCCACGGCATAGATGGGCAAGCCGTAGTCCACTAGGGACAGGATGGAGGAGGTGATGGCCAGCCGAAGGGCAGTGTGGGGTAGGCAATTTCTGTGGCGGTAAAGTAGGCCAATCTGAGAGTTTATGGCAGAGGAGAGAGCGTTGATGTGGGTATGGAAGGTGAGGGCAGTATCGAAAGTGATGCCAAGGTATTTGTATGTGGGCAAATGCTCTAAAGGGAGCTGAGAGTTGGGGGTAATCAGGAGGGGGGTGCTTCTAGCTTTATTTTGCTGGTGAGAGAAAAGCATTAATTTGGTTTTCTTTAGGTTTATGACTAGTCTGTGATTAAGAAACCACCTTTCAGTTTGGTTGTAGGCGAGCTGGAGGGATGTTTGGAGAGTTGAGGGATCTGGGTGTGAGGCAAAGAGAACCACATTGTCTGTGTAGAGAAGCATCTTGCCGCTGCAGGAGCAGGGGAGAGTGTTAAGGTAGAGACTGAAGAGAATGGGACCCAAGATGGAGCCCTGTGGGACCCCGGAGCAAATGGGTTGAGTGTTAGAGAGGGAGCCGTTGATCTTTACCAGCTGGGATTTAGCAGAGAGGTAGCTGGAAAACGAGGGAAGGGAACCAGTGGAGAAACCGAGTTGGTGGAGGGAGTCGAGTAAGAGGGGGTGACAGACAGTGTCAAAGGCCTTGGAGAGGTCAATAAACACTGCACCGGCCAGGTTGCCAAAGTCAAGAGCAGAGTGCAGGTATTGGAAGAACTCCAGTAGAGCAGTGGTTATGCTGTGTCCTGGGCGGAAGCCATGCTGTTCTGAGCACATATTGTCATACTTAGCCAAGTACTCAGATAGTTGGATGGACACCACTTTTTTGAGGGCTTTGGAGAGTGGGGGAGGATGGAGATAGGCCGATAGTTGTTGGGGGTGAATCGGTCGCCACTCTTGTGCATTGGTGTGATTGGAGTGATTTCAGCAGTTTTCCACGCACTGGGGAACTTCCAAGGCATAGGGACCGGTTGAGTAGGTCCATCAGGGGGACAAGGACAATGTCCAGGACTGGGAGGAGGATCCTGGAGTTGAGGGGGGCACTGCTGAGGCTATTACTACTAAGAGTTTTAGCAGATGAGGCCTGGCTTAGTGGGGGGATAGGGTGCACAGGTAGAATGGGAGGCGATGCAGGGCAGGGGGGAGTGAGGGGGGATTTGATCAAAAAAGCTGTTGGGAAGGACAGAGCTTAGATCAGAGAAAGTGGTGTTTAGGCAGTCAGCTATTAGTAGTGGATCACTGGTGGTACAGCCATCGATGGTAAGCTGGGATGGTGGAGGGGAGTGAGTCTTCCCATTTAATTCTTTAATGCTATCCCAGAAGGTCCAGGCTGAGCCCCAGGTGGAGATGAGGGTGGCCTGATAGTGCTCCGCCTTGGCCCGTCTGATGGCCCAGGGGCACTTGTTGCACTCCGCGTTATAGGCTTGTCTATCAGATGGTTTGCCTGAGTCTACAGCAATTCACCAGAGTTTGTCCTTGTTCTTAAGTTTCTGGATGAAGGGAGGGGTGATCCAGGGGGTGTTGCATTTCTTTGTACAGATCCTGGTGGGGGGGGGGGGGAAGAGGTCACAGGCCTTGCAGAAGGCACTCGTGAAGAGGTCTAGAGCTGAGTCGATATCTGGGGCATGTCGGATAGGGGACCAGTCTAGCTGGGCTAGGTGTTGTTTCAGCTTTTTAGGGCACCAGGGCATAGCTGCCGGTGCAGCGAAGCCTGGGACACTTGTTTTGGAGAGGAAGATGACCAGATACAGATGACTGGGGAGTGATTGCTTAGAGTCTCGGGGAGGACAGTGATGTCCCAGATTTTGAAGGGGCGGTTCGTTATGATCACGTCTAGGAGGGTGTTGGATCCATTAGATCGGTTGAACCTGGTGGGCTGGGAGACCAGTTGGGACATATCAAGGGCAGTGAAGGAATACCTGGTTTGGGAGGCAGCAGAAGTAAGCAAGTTTACATTAAGATCACCAAGGATGACTTGCTCTACTTTGTGCGGGAGGGATGTGAGGTAGCTGACGCGGAACTGGACTGCTGGGTTTTGATTCCTTCGAGGTATGCAGGAGACAGTGAGGAGAAGGGGCTTCTGGCGGGGTCAGGGATAATTTTTAGTGTGAGGGCTTGGGCACCATAGTCAAGTTTGGGAGCGAGGAGTGCATGATCTATTAGTGTGTCCTGCATGAATACAGCGCACCCTCCCCCGCGTTTGCCTATACGATCTTCCCTGAAAAGGGTGTATCCAGGGAGGAGATAGCGGAGTCAGGGGTGGACTTAGAGAGTCAAGTCTCTACCAGGTCAAGAATATCCAGTTGATGCTGAGTGACCCAGCACTGGAGAGCAGCAGTTTTCTTTTGGAGGCTGCATCTATTAAGGGATGCAAGGCGGTGACCAGTAGGGGTGGAGGATTTGGGCAGGCTGACAGATAACAGTCCGGGATTGGGGTGTATGTTCCCAGACAATAACAGCAGCAATGTGATAATTCTGTTTAGTGGGCGGTGGCAGCAGGGACCCATGGCTCGGCGCCCAGGCGAGGACCTGGTGGTAGGGGTGCAGGGGATAGGTAGAGCATGAAGGGTGGGTATGCCAGGGAACAGGTGGGTCCAGGGTGGGCCCGGAGAGCAGAGGGAGTGGCAGTGAAGGCAGGGGGTGGGTGCTGGGGGGTATGGGGTGCGTTCAATGGGGGGGGCTGGGTCACAGTGGGGTAACTTGGGGGTGAGTTGCCAGATGTAGTGGGTGGGAGCTCAGGTCAGGGGAGGTTTGTACCAGGAAGGTAAGGGTGAGAAGACATAGCAGGGGAGTGTGAGTGTCCATGGTTCTGCGCTTATGGCAAAAGATAAGGGCAATAGCTGAGCTACTGCGAGGGTGACTGCTACTGTGGAGTAGTGGTAGTGCTTCCGACTTTGGTGCAAGAGGTCCCAGGTTCGAGTACACCGGGGGAGGGTATCTTACAGCCTTGTGGATGGGATGTCAGAGGTGACCCAGGAGCTGGATGGGGCTGGGTTTGGGGAAGAAAAGGGGGGGAGAAACAGTGACTCCTAGGGCCACAATGGGAGCAGGCGTAGATATGCAGAGATGGGAGAAGGGGGTTAAGACAGAGGCCCAGGAGGTGGGTGAGGTAGCGGAGGGGTGGGAGGTTTTCTAGGCAGGGGGCTAGGCAAGTAAGCTGCAGCATAGGCTAGAGTGTCTGAGAGTAGAAGAGAGAGTTGAGGTATGGAGCATCTTGATACACTTAGGCAGGGGCTCCCTCTAGTGGGCAAAGAATATAAGCTGCAAATGGAGAAGTGGGGACTTTGTTACAGAACTAACAGGAAATCACTTAACAGAAAGGACAATAAATTAAGGGACGAGCGCGTGGTGGGTGGGTGGGGCGTCGGCACACAGCGCTAATGGGCTAACACACCTGTAAAAAGCTGTGGGGAGAGGTCACCATTACCTCTTGGCACCTCAGGAGATGACCATACGGCCCAGGAGAATGCTGCTTCAGGCAGCAACGATCTGTTTCTGAGCACTTCTTCCTCTTCCCCTGAAGAATCCTCTCATCTGAGAGTAATCCAAGGGCATGGGCATTGGCATAGGATAGAAGGCCCTGGGATAGTAACCCCTACACCTCAGCCCCCTCTTTGGGGTCTGTAGGAGGTAGAGGGATTCTCTTTAGCTGCATCACTCCAAAAGGTGGCTTTGTATTCCTCCACCTTCTTCATGTACTACATGTCCCTATTTTGTCCCCAAAAAGATAATTATTCTTCACAGGGGAAGTCCTTAGCTTTAGTTTGTGTCCTGGGAGAGATTGGTAGTCCTCAACCAAGCAAACCATCTGAGGGAGATGGATTGGGCCATAGCTCTAGAAGTCGTGTCATTGGCATCTACAGCCATACGAAACTGATATTATGTGACTTCTAAGGCAGCCTTAACCGTTTCTGCCTACTCCTGAGCCACTCTATCTAGGACTTGCTGGCTGATAGCCAGAACAGAGTTCCAGAGAGCCATCTGGTATTGAGCTGTGTACGCCATGTAAGTATCGAGGCCGAGCAGTAGTGATGCTGTGATGTAAGATTTCTTAACCATAGTATCCAGTCTTTTAGGTTCTTTTTCTGGAGGCTGGGAAGAAAGTGGCACCTTTGCTTTGTCACAAGCTGCAGCTTATACTACTTCTTTATGGTCAGGATGTGTATAAAGGTATTTAGCATTAGTTTTACCTAGCTGGTACGTTTTCTCTATTTTCTTATCCACCCCTGAGATTCTGGAGAAGTCTGAAAGTAGCCCTACGAAGGGAGTTGTGAACTGGGAGGAGTAGCCTTTTAGCAGGAGGAATACCCATCATATCCAGAAAGTTTGCCTCATCCTCCTGGGTAGACTCTTGAATAAAAAGGTCAGGAGTGTCCACCATGTGCTAAGCAAAGGTAAAAGGAGAGAAAAAATCCTCCTGCCCATAGGGGGGTGAGGAGAGAGAGAGAGAGAGAGAGAGAGAACTAAATTCTTGGTCAGGAGTTTCATCAGCACTCTCCTCTTCATCATCACCCCCACCAAAGTAATGCCCTGACAGAGACCGGAGTCAGGCCAAACAGGAGTAGCAAGACCAGGTGGGGCACCCAGAAGGGAGCCCACAGTCTGAAAAGTTTGATATAGTTGTCAAGCCTTAGCCATTTCCTCTGCAGAGGGTATATCTTGTTGTAACACTGGCGTGGAGTGGGAGGGGCAGTGATTTGTTTTTAGCAGCCCTGAATCAATAACCTGCTGTGAATATCTTTTTTGTTTGGCTTAGTCATTATTTTAATCAGACTTATTTTCTATGTGGTCCTTGGAGAACATGTCTTTAGACTTTTGATGAGAGGAGGACCCCTCTTCTGAATTTTTAATAGAGTGGGAGGCAGACTGAGAAGCCATAATTTCTAGCCTAAAGGCTAATTTCTTGATGAACAAAGCAATAAAAAGTAAGCTCTCTGACAGAAAAAAGTGACTGTCCCCACATTATAAAATGATAATTGTGGCAGTCTGCCTAGTCCACAATTTAAAATACTTTTACTGATTTGGAATAAAAAAAGGTCAGTCTTGTATGTGGGTCTATCTTACCTTCCAATTCGTCAATGGACCCAGAAAAGTTTGTTCCCAACAGAAAAAAACAGAGGCTCCCAGTGCAGTGGAAACACTGAAAAACGGCTCCCAGTTGAGGTAAAATAAAGGAAAGTGGTTCAAAATCACAGAACCAGCTTAAAAATAAGTATCCGCAGAAAAAATAGAGTTAAAATATAAAATTCATGGAATCTTTACCTCAGGTGTGATATTTTTAGTCAGAAAAAAAAGCAGCAAATTTTCTGCAGATTCCGGGAACTAAGAATCTGTGGAAAACGTACAAAAAGCACTAAAAACTTACTAAAACCACTCTAAAAGTAACACAAAGTAAAAGAATGACTGAAAATATGAAAATAAACTACTTCAAGCAAAGGACTTAAGAGAGAGCTCCGAGGCAAACTTGTCCAGTCAGCAGAAAAATGAATCTGACTAGAGAAATGAATCTGACTGGAGTAAAGCAGCACCTACAGGCAGTACTCTTTTACTACAATCTGATTGGCCAATTCCCTGGCATCATTAGCATAACTCCACCTCCGGGGCAGCTGAACTCACCTGGCATAACTGCACTAGTAAAGCATACTGAGGGATTCCTGGGGTGAGAAGTGGCTCTGTTGAATTAAGAAGTGTCACTGATGACTCCCAAGTTAGCAAGTTAAATAACTTACTAATACATTTGATAAAAAAAAAACAATGGATCTGTTTGGGTCCTCGGGCAGGCAGCTTCTTGTCATGAGCTGTCTGCCCAGAGGACATCAGTTACTCTTCAATGCTTATAAGAGAAAAAAATTGAAATAAATACTAATCAGCACTGACCCTTTCTCTCATCCTGCTGTGCACATGTGTACCTGTGTCAGTTTGTGTGGTATGCAGCGCTGTCCAGGTTAAGATTCAGGAATCTTACATGTGTTGCTGTCCCAGCTAACTAGCAGCCCCCTTAACTGGGCTGAGTGTGACTGGCCATTTTGCCAAGTCACCATGTTCAACCCCCCCCCCCCCAATCATCAACTCCATGCTATTATGGCATAGACTTTGGCACAGACATATTTCTAATTGTCTTACATGCTAAGTGGAGGACATCAACTGGTGGTGATGACCTGCTGGTGCTAGATTTAAGCACCATGGGGCAAGGTTCAGAGGGCAGATCCGAATCCAATCTATGTGGACTGAAGTCTGGAACTCAGCTTAGGCCAACAAGGTTGAAAGTGCAGGCTGAGGCACATGGGGTAGGGTCAGGGTGTCGAGCCGAGGGCATGGTCAGGGCTACTTGGCTGACTCTATCACCAGAGTCACTCACCAAGTGCTTCCCCCTCCCCACAGATTTACACAGTCTGGCCTCACTGACAGTGCTAGAATCTGGGAATGTTGTTTAGTTTTATTTCTTTTTAAATTTTTATTTTTTTATCCTTACAGACTGAGAAATTCAGACTGCTGGATCATCCAAGACCAGAACTAAATGGCCCATCAGTCAATCCTGTTTTTATCATTTTGGATTGGCCATTCAGGACTTCTCACAATTCCATTCCCCAACAGGATAAAAAAATAAAATTCATAGAAACAAAAACAGACTGCCACTGTTCCACTGAGCATGACACTGCTGGCAGCAGCAGCAGCTGCATAACTTCCAGTATAGTGGAGGGACACTGTTTTGTGGCACCACAGCAGAACTGCTTGCCAGACAACTGAAAACATTTGTCATTACAGAGTATAGTCCCAGACCCCATGAGTCAGGACCCAGGCTGCACCAAAATGGGGAAAAAAAAAGATTACAACTTGTTCAGACAGACCAGCCGGTCTGTGTTTTTTTTTGTGTCATACAGTTTTGGTCCAGTCTAGTTGTCCCATACCTATCTAACCTTTCCCTACCAAACTACCATGACACAGTTAGCTGAGACACCACTGTGATACTGAAGCTGTCACACTCACACAGACAACGTAATACATCTCAAGTGAATCACCAACCCACCCAAACTATCCAACTACATTACAACGCAACCGTCGAGCCAGTGACCACTCTGATGGACACTGATCCAGCAGTACAGAAGAAATAATATATTAAACAAATAGTTTAACTTAGTCGTAGGCTCCAGCAGAAATCATTTTTTTGGCAAGATCACTGAAAACTTACTGGAGCTGAGGACTTTGTTTTTTGGAGATGGAACTGAAGGTGAGAATGAAAAGAAGCATCCCATCACTCACACTCCCCCATCATTAAACTTAAATTTAATTATGTTTTGGGCAGTTTGGGCCAGTCACAGCCAGTCGGCCAGCCCAGGAAGAGAGGGACCTTCAGAACGGAAAGCACAGCACACGAATAAAATTATTTAGCTGCCTTTCGGTGCTTCAGTGTTGACCACTGAGGAGTGGCATAATTTTTATTTTTTATTTAAAGCTGTTGACCGGGAGAGGTACACTGAGCCGAGGCTCATTTCTAGGTGTGACCTGGGGGAAGGGGAGTTATCTATATGGCATGACAAGGGAAAGGCAAATAGCTGCCTCCTGTTCAGTGTCCTTCTCACTCTCTGTGATCACCATGATGCTGCACCACCCTCTTCCAGTACTGTATACAAAAATAATTTCAATGGACTTTTAAATCACTATCATTTACTCCCCTTTCTTCCTACTGTGTCTACTAGCAGCATCAATGCCCCAGATTAGCTCTCAATGGCTGCCAGAGACAGTCGGGCCCACAATAAGGATCAGTGGCGCAACGAGGAAGGGCTAAGAGGGCTATAGCCCCCCCCCAAAGCTCCCTCCCCACTTGCAGTAACCAAGCACACTGCGCATGTGTGAGTGCGTTTATTTTTTCCTAAATGATGTGGCTGCAGCGGTCTGCCAGAGGCACTATGGAGCGCAAGAGTGATTGCCACTGGCAGCTGTGCATTGATGCTGTAAATCGGGGGGGGGGGGACTTGGGGACACTGATGTGCAGGTCAGGTAATCCCCTCATGCTAGCCGACGGGCGTGAGTTATCTGGTGGTCTGACCCAGCCTCCTGACTTGAGTGATAACTGGTCAGACCAATCAAAGGCGTTTCTAGCTATGGCCAGCCAATAGTGGCTCCTGCTATATAAATCCCTCCCCTCGACTCTATGTCTCTTTCAGTCATTGCTCGTCATCAAGCCACACTTGTTCAGTTGGAGAGAGACACCCGTAGAGAGGAGAGCAGAAAGAGCTTGATTTCTTCGTCGAAGACGTGATCGGTCTCTGTCTCAATCCATTTTCGACACGAGTGTGAGGGATTTAGAAGACCGTCTATTTTTTTAATTTTTTTTAAACTTGTCTAACTCTGCCCCAGGACCCCGGTCAGCCCTCATCTGCAGCCACCCGTTCTGCCCCACACCCCGAGATCAGGTAGCAGCCCTTCTTCCCCCATGGCTTACCCCCCACGATGGAGTGGCGAGGAGCCTCCCCTAAGCTCACTCACCTTGAATTGGATCCAGTTCAGGGAACACCATTCAGGGTCAGGGCCTGCAGCGGGTGGCCGCTTCACTCTGCGTGACCGGCAGGACCATT
The DNA here is from genome assembly GCA_016271365.2 of Neoceratodus forsteri. NCBI lineage: Eukaryota > Metazoa > Chordata > Ceratodontiformes > Ceratodontidae > Neoceratodus > Neoceratodus forsteri. The sequence continues at coordinate 131,421,093 of CM057453.1, forward strand.
TTTCCACTTTTGCTCCCTTACGTGAGGGGGGGGCATGCAATAGCACCAGCGGAAGGAGTGCACATGTATCCACACACGCTCCTCCCGGCACCTGCCCCATCTCAGCCCACCTCTACACAGCATTGGTGCACTATCCTCCAGCCTTCATTAGGGACCAGAAGCGTGCCAACCACTGGAGTCCTCCCTCCCTCCCCGGAGAGGGAGAGCAGTCCCTCGGACGCTCGATCCCTCTCCTCCCCTGCCGACCAGCAGCAACCCATGCTCGTTCCTGAACACAGGTCGCCGACATAGTGCGAGGTAAGGCATCCAGCACCTCAGCACCACTGGGCCGGCTCAGAAGACAGTCTAAGTTGGAGAGAGAGACAGAGCGAGTCAGAGAACGACCGAAGCAGGCAGACAGTCTGTGCAGTCATAGTTTGAACAGGCAGGCCAGGGCCATGCACTGTGCAGTGGGTGGGTGACTGCCTGTCCCTGAGTTAAAGAATAAAGGAAAAGGAGGGGAGACGCAATCAAAAAAGATCTTTTAAGAGCGAATACTGAGACTGAGCTATACAGTGAGCTGATGATGACTGAGCCACAGGGATTGGGAAGGTTAGGTTGAGGGATAATAATGCGTGCTCACTGCTCATCACTCAGTCTGCAGTGCAGACTCCAGAGAGAGTAGGCGAAAGAAAGATAGTTTAAAAAAAATCAACAAGATTGTGTAAAGAAGCTCTTTTAAGAGCTACCTACAAACAGTGCACAGAAACAGAAGTGAAGGAGAGAGGCAGTTTAAAAACATTGTGTGAAAAAGCTGAGCTCTTTTAACAGCCAGCTAAACTACTTGTGTTCAAAAACTCTTAAGAACTACACAGCAGCTTGCTGCCTGTGCACAGAAACAGAAGTGAACGGCAGAGAGAGAGAGAGACTAGGAGAGAGCTGAGACGTTTATGCACTTTGACTAGTAGTGTGAACTGTGCAGATCAGAACTGCACTTGCACAGAGAGAGACTAGTTAAAAAAGGAGATTGTGAAAAAAAAAAAGCTCTCAAGAGCTATACAGCTGAGCTACAACCAGGGTACAAAAGGATTGCAGAGAGAGAGAGAGAGAGAGACTACTTGGAGGAGAGAGGCAGTTCAAAAAAAAGATTGTGTGAAAAAGCTGAGCTATTTTAAGAACTATACAGCAAGCTGAGCTACTTGTGTTCAAAAGATCTTTTAAGAACTATACAGCAGCTTGCTGCCTGTGACTGAGTTGACAGTGCACTCTGACTAGCAGTACCCTACCTACCTGCAAATATAATAAATGTATTAAGATCCTTTTATTTCCTATACTGTCATAAGTTCGCAAGCACAACACTGTTATCAATCCCATCTCACGGCACTCGTCTTGCCATTTGAACTAAAATACGAAACCAGAAGAGACGCAGACTGGTAGAGACCTGCTGGGCTTGCAGCCAGAGAACAGTGACCTGACCCAACCCCAAAAAATACTTAGATCTTGTACTTCCTATTGTCATAACTGTCATCTACCCCTTACCCCACGTCACAGCACTTCTATCTTGGCATGTCAATCTTCCGAACTAACTAGTAAGTAACCAAACATCCCCAAACAAAGAGTGTCTTACAGACTTTGACTACTATAATGGCTGGCAAAGATGACACTGCCAAAAGTAAGAAATGGCAGCAAAAGTTATCTGATTATTTTGAAAAAGTCAGGCCGGCAACCTCAACTGCTTCTTCGTTAACCTGCTGCCAGCAGCAGAGATCTCTCTCTGGAGCATTGCCTTCATCATCTTCTTCTTCAGTCATGTTGGCAGACTGTCAAAATAGACCTCAAAGCTTTGAGTATGATGTTGCGTTGACAGCATCAACACAAACTGAATCGCCATTGCAAAAGTCAGACAACATGATATTGGCAGATTTATGAGTTTGCCATCAAAAGGTTCGTCAGGTACTGTATTTCTGAAGAGCTTCACTATAAACTTGATTATTGTTGGATTCCACAAGAATCATATAATTTTCCTTCTGTACAAGGGGAAACAATTACATTGTTTTCAGTTCTCCTGGTTGAAAACATACCTGGGTCTAGTGTACAGTTCTGAAGTCGAGGGTGTCCTTTGTAAATTTTGTGTACTTTATGCAAACACTGAAGTTAGACAGGGAAAGCATCAAAATGCAGGACAACTTGTTACCGAACCTCTCGTTAAATGGAAAGACGCACTTGACAAGTTTCGAGCACATGCATTGTCTAAGTACCATCAAGACAGTATTACTGCAGCAGCTGATTTCTCTGCATATTATGAGGGCAAAAAGGCAGATGTCACAGATATGATGGATTCTTATGTGGAAAACATACAAAAAAAGAGAAAGAGATTGGTGCCAATAATAGAAACAGTACTTTACTATGCTAGGCAAGGATTAGCACTACGGGGTCACCGTGACACCACTCAGTCTCGAAGAACCAGAAGAAAACGATGGTAATTTCTGTGCAGCACTGAGATTATGTTTGCAAGCTGGTGATGACGTTTTGGCACACCATTTGAAAACGTGGTGGCAATGCAACTTATATAAGCTGGAAAATCGAGAATGAAATAATTACAGCAAGCAGCAGACTGATGCGGAAAGCACTTGTAAAGCGTGTAAATAATGCAGTGTTTTATTCAATTCTTGCAGACGGTACTACTGACAGTACCACAGTGGAACAGTTGTCAGTAAGTGTCTGGCTGGTTGAGAACAGCAATATTCAGGAACAGTTTCTAGGTTTCGAACAACTTACTGATGGAACTGGAGAAGGAATTGGACAGAAAATTATACAAAGCATACAGCAGTACAGTCTCAGTCTTGATAAGCTGCGTGGCCAAGGATATGATGGCTGTGCGGCAATGAGAAGTACTGCAAAAGGTGCGCAGTCAGTAATTGTGAGGTGAACACCAGAAGCACTGTATGTGCACTGTTCCAGCCATTCACTGAATCTCGTCACAGCACGTGCGTGTCAGTTACGTGAAATCAGTAACCGTTTTGAGACAATAAAGGAGGTGTCACACTTTGTCTGAGGATCAGCGAAGAGAATAATGATTCTGAAAGAGAAATCAGTGCGTTACCAGACATAAAAAAGAAGAAGCTCACTAGACTGTGTGCAACACTTGGGTTGAAATGAATGAAACAATTGTCCATTTTGTTGATATGTATCTTGCTGTGACAGAGGTACTGTCAGACATAAGTGACTGGCCAGATCGCATTGCTTCTGCAAAGGCCGAACAATTTCTCACTTGCATTCATGCACATGGCTTCCTTGTCTCGTTACACACACTAGCAAGGTTCTCAGGTCTGCTTATTACCGTGTCTGTCTCTCTTCAAAAACAAGGTGCTGACATTTTGCATTGCTTGCATCAGATTGAAGATGTTCGCGATGCTCTACAGAGAATAAGACAGAACTCCAAGGAGGAGTTTGACAACATATTTCATAAAGCAGAAAACCTTGCAGGCATTCCTCTTCAAATATCTAATCTGGCAAGTAGGCAAACAAAACGGGCAAACTATCCAGCACTGGATCCAAAACAGTGTTACAAACTTTCCGTTTTTCTTCCGTTTCTCGATAGCATCTTACAGGAAACTACAGGATCGATTCAGTGAACATATCAGAACAGTTTGTATGATTCAGCATCTGATTCCAAAATATGTGGCTCAGGGTGGGTTCAAGAACTTAAGAAGCACCATACAGATGTATGAGGATGGCATTCCTGATACCCGGAAGGACTTGAACGAGTACGACAGGTGGCTAGCAAAATGGAGCGAAGTGTCCATGGATGACAGACCGAAGAATGTCATGAAAGCTCTTGCAGCACCTGACATAATGTTCTACCCAAACATTCACTGTCTATTGAAAATCTTCACTACTATACCCGTCACAACAGCATCAGCTGAAAGATCTTTCAGCTGCCTATGCAGGCTCAAGACATATTTGCGCACAGCAATGGCACAAGATCGGCTTTCAGGGCTTTGCAATGATGAACCTTTCCAGAAATGAGTGTCCAGGAGTACAAGACATTATAGATGAGCTGGCAAAGGAAAATCATCGTTTAGATTTATTATGAGTCACGTCACTGATGATTACATGTTTGTTTCTGGGTTTTTTTCAGTACAATAAAGATGCTATAGTTCTGATGTCGTACGAGTCATGTCAAGCTGTAAAACAAACAGGTACTTTTTCACAAAATGTCTCACAAAGCATGTAACATCCCATGTCTTCAGAAAAATAATGTCCCCCCCCACACACACACATCTGTTATACAAACAAACAGGCACAGCAGCAACTATCCAGCTAAAGAGAGGCTGAGAGCTGATGGTGACTGTCCTTATCAGACAGGCACAGTACACATTATCAGCATCTGCTAGCCTCTGGTTCAGAATACAGTATGTGTTGTCACAGTCACCATATGTTGTATGCACTCAGCCTGCAGCCAGCAAGATAACAATACTTTTCCTTACAGAAGGGCATTTTATAGCTTATTTTAAAGCTAAACAACTCATCTGTGAGCTATTCTCCATGGAGAAACACAACTCAGAAGACATGACTTACTTAGCTTTAGCTAAATAATGCACAGCAGAGTGCATCCAGCACCCTAGGGCCTCAGTCAGGGTGCATAACGGCATCCACACCCAACAAGAAGACCTCTGGCAAGCTGGCCCAGCGGCGAAGAAGGCTGAGGTGCTTGTGCCTTACCTCACACCATGCTGGCGACCCGGGTTTGGGAAGAGGACTCAGGTCACTGGGGGTCAGTAGTGGAGGAGCGGATTGAGCGTCCACAGGACTGTTCTCCTCTCCTCTCCTGGGGTGGATAGCAGGGCTGCATCGTTCTGCAGTGGCCCCCGGTGGAGACCGGGAGCACTGCATGAGGGTTGCAATAGGAAAGCACCAGAAAAGGGGAAACCGCTCTGGGATTGTCCAGATGACGGCTACCAGTCCGCCAACACCTCTGAAACTCCCAATGGAGCCATGTCTGCCTCAGCAGCGCCCTGGGGCCAAATAGTGTATGTGCTGGATGCCCGCCTCCAGTGCCTTCCCCCTTGGAGAGGGACCCACCCAGCGAAGGGTTACACTGAGTTACCCAAGGGAAGGCTGCAGTATGAGGTAAGGAGGCTCATGGGAGTAGTAGGGGTTGTCGGAGACCATGGCAGCCCAAAGGAGTGGCGGGTCCCGGAGCACGTACGGAGATAAAGAAATAAATGCAAAAAAAAAAAAAAGAAGACCCTAGGCTCTGGTCAAGAATCAAACAGGCACAGTACTAAGCATCCAACTAAAGACAACTGATGTTTGTAGATTACTTTGAAGCTAAATAACTCATCTTTGACTTCTTCTCCCCATGGTGGAGGAGAGCTTAGAGATTAGCTGTTTAGCTTCAAAATAGGCCCTAAAATGCACCAGAGAGCATCTAGCACCTCATAGCTTCTGGGGGCCTGGCTGCCCCCCACACCCCTAGCATTTATGAAGAAGACTCCACCTTGCACCATGTCTAGCCCCTCATAAAACTCCATGCTGGCTGCACTACTGGTAAGGATTAACCTATGACAGAACGTGGGTCTACTTGGGAATTAATCCACGGCTTGTGGGGGGGGGGGGGTTGGACCACCAGGCCACAGGCTGAGTAGTTCCAACCTCCCAGACATGGATTAATTCCCAAGTAGACCAAAGCTCTGTCATGGGTTAATTCATTTGTAACATGGGGAAGAGAAAGGGTTCAGCTCCCTTTCTCTTTCTTTCTCTTCCCCATGTTACAGGTTTGTACGTTAATCTGTAATGTGTGCAAAATTCATTTTTTCAAGTGTTCCGGTCCAACATTTCAGTTCCTAGCTGTGTTCTGATGGGACATTTCATTTGCAAGCTGTGGTCTGATGGAAAAGCGGAGGACAAGCAATCGATCATCGAACAGTATCACAATCCCATCTGTGGGCTTCCCAAGCTGCTCCTGTGGCCTTGGCTCTCTCCGAGCAGGCCACAGCTAACAGACCACCCGACTGACCTCTGGACAGATTCACACAGCCCATCTGTGGGCTTCCCAAGCTGCTCCTGTGGCCTTGGCTCTCTCCGAGCAGGCCACAGCTAACAGACCACCCGACTGACCCCCGGACAGATTCAGACAGCCCATCTGTGGGCTTCCCAAGCTGCTCCTGTGGCCTTGGCTCTCTCCGAGCAGGCCACAGCTAACAGACCACCCGACTGACCCCTGGACAGATTCACACAGCCCATCTGTGGGCTTCCCAAGCTGCTCCTGTGGCCTTGGCTCTCTCTGAGCAGGCCACAGCTAACAGACCATCCAACTGACCCCCGGACAGATTCAGACAGTCTATCTGTAGGCTTCCCAAGCTGTTCCTGTGGCCTTGGCTCTCTCCAAGCAGGCCACAGCTAACAGACCATCCGACTGACCCCTGGACAGATTCAGACAGCCCATCTGTGGGCTTCCCAAGCTGCTCCTGTGGCCTTGTCTCTCTCCGAGCAGGCCATAGCTAACAGACCACCCGACTGACCCCCGGACAGATTCAGATCGGACGCCTGGACCGACCAGCCGTGTGCCCCGTTGGCACGGCTCAGGGCCCCCGACACCACCACCAGCCACCGCAAACCCCTTGCAGAAGCCGAGTAAGGATTTCCACTAGGCTGGGGAAGTAGGGATCGGCTGCTATTGGATAAAGCGCTTGAAGATGCTCGCCCATTGGCTACCGGTTTCCAGCTACTGTCCTCCCATTGGTACTGCTGAGAGCGTGCTGTGCTGGGCTCGGCGCCCATTCACTTGCATTGCTCTCGGTCGAATTTTTCGCTCGGACACCTTTCTCCTTCCTGCTGCCTTAAATGCTACATGCTAAAATCTGTAATGCTGTTTAAGAATCTAGCCTAATCTGCTGCAGGAAACAAATTGTTACACAGTGCGATGATTGTTATGCTGTCTTTAATGCCTCTAGTTTGCACAAGCCCTCCATTACTGCACTATATAAGGAAAACCGTTTCATTTTAGATTGCATTTCTATATTCATGGCATGTTTTTCTGCTTTTAAAATGACAAATTAACAGGTCCTAATAACCTAAAAAATTGTAATTTAAAAGTGCTTCTATATTATTTAGTCAGAGCCTGCTTTACTCTTGCTTTCTATCGCTCTACCTTTCTTACCCGGTTGCTCTAGCTCCTTCTAGCCCAATTTTTCTGACTCCTCACCTACGACCTCTCTCTTCTAGGTACGCCTATCCCTTCCTGACTCTCTGTCCCATAGATTATTCTCCCCAACCCCCCATAGGAGAGTGTTTTCCAGGTAATTTTCTTCTTCCTAAACAAACCTTTGTCTCAGGCGCCCTCTCTCAGCCGCTCTTCCCAGACCTTTACCCCATTTTGCTCTGACCTGCTCCCTGTTTCTAGCAAGTTTGTCTTAGCGTTTTGTACTTGGTAAAGCCCAGACCATTTGTTTCGTAAATACCTTTAGCCCAGTGCCTGTGATCGCGGCCTGATCGGCTGCCTCCTTCAATTGCTGCACTCCCCTCTCCTCTCATAAGGCTTGTTTTTAGTGAGCCCTTGGTCCCTCTCCTACCCCCCCCCCCAGCCTGCCTACCTTGGCCCAAACAAGTCCCTTCTCCCTAACACCCCACTCTCTCTCGCTCTGCTCTTTTCTTCCTCACTCCTTAGCCACACCACGTTTCCCCAGTGCTGTCTAGTCGACCTGCTCAGTTAGCGCCTGCTCCCATTTTCAGCCATTAAATCTGATCGTTTTCCCTAGCTAACCACCTCCACCCCCCGCCACCTTCTGAAGACCACATTCTTTTACTATTTTAATTTTCCTTTTTCTCTACTGCCTGCCTCGCTAACCCCGCCTGATTACTCTGCACCTTTGCCTCACTTTCTTGCCCCCCCCAAAACGAATCACAGATACGAGTGTCACCACTCCATTGTCTGCTTTGCTTGGGTGTACAGTTAAAAGCTGCTTACTTAACTGCGTCTCTCTCCTTTCCACCTCCAGATCAGACACCTGGACCGACCAGCCGTGTGCCCCGTTGGCAGGGCTCACCGATGCCACCACCAGCCACCGCAAACCCCTCGCAGAAGCCGGGTAAGGATTTCCACTAGGCTGGGGAAGTAGGGACCGGCTGTTATTGGATAAAGCACTTGAAGACGCCAGCCCATTGGCCACCAGTTTCCAGCTACTGTCCTCCCATTGGTACTGTTGAGAGTGTGCTGTGCTGGGCTCGGCGCCCATTCACTTGCGGCTCTCGGCTAATTTTACGCCCACCCCCTCCCTCAACCTTTATTAAATAGGCTCATTCGCTCCGCCCAGGTGCAAAGACCCACCCCTAACTGTGCCTCCCACTTGTCCCACAGTTTTACTCTCCCCCTCCTCCCTAACACTGCGTGACCCTCTCCCTCTGAAACTCCTAAGCTTCCATCCCCTTATATTTTTCCTTTTTCTTTAATTTTTTCTCTCTCTTTTTCCTTCCACTTCGTTTCGTCGTATTCTCCCACCCCCTGTTGCTTGACCCCTACCTTAGTTCTTCAGTACTCCCCTCACTACTGCTCTAACTATACCCTTCCTAAACCCTATAAATCTTTGCTTTACTTCCTCCCACCCCCTCTGATTGTTTTCTCTCCCACCACTTGCCTGTCACCCCCTTACAACTCAGTGGTGAGCTGCCCCCTTTTAAATAATGCCTTCCTTTAGTTTCTACCATCTGTCTCTGCTGGCCCTCTCCCTCCTTTTCCCACTATGTCAACTTCCTTTCTCTTCCTACCCTGCTCTACCTCCCACCTTAACCATCAAATCCTGCTACCCACAATATGGAACCATGGCAAGTCCTCCAGAATCTTCAAAGAAGCACCCACCTATTAAGGACTGTGTACAAAATGCAACATATTCTATTGGAAAGCTGTCAAATCAAAATCTGTCGCTAGCCATCACCCTCTACTGGGACCCTAGAAGACAACGCTGACCTCAAACAAACAAAAAAAATCAGACACACACGCTAACCTACTATGAGCTTCGGGTGGTATCATTGAAACTCCTACTCCTACTACCTCCAATGTCAGGTGGGGTGCACCCAACCCCCGGCCCTGTCTCAGACAAGTTAACAAAACTAGAGAAAGCAGAAAGAGGTCTCTCCATTGTCACCCTAAACATCTGCAGCCTCCTTCCTAAGCTGGCATCTCTCCAAGTCTTCGTTGGGCAAAAAAATCCTGACATACTAGCCATTGTTGAGACTTGGCTGTCTCAGAGTACCCCGGATCATGTTGTCTCGCTTCAAGGCTACAATCTCTTCAGACTTAACCGGGCAAACAAGAAGGGTGGGGGTTGTGCTATCTACATAAAGGACGACCTCTCCAGTCACCTTGGCAGTTTCACCTCCACAAACACCCAAGTGCAACTTCTCCCTATCAAATTGCTCCTTGGTGCCCAAAATAAAGTGCTCATAGTGGCTGCAGTCTATATCCCCCCAAAAGACCCTCGCTCCGGTCTCAAGTCAGTGCTTGAATTTGTAAGCTTGTAATCTCCTGAAACTGAGCTCATCCTCCTTGGTGACTTCAATATAAACTGGCTCGCCTCTGATACTGGATCCAGCAAAGATGCCATCCTAGCAGCCAACCTGACACAGATGGTAAATTCCCCAACTAGAAAAAACTACAAGACTGGAACAAGTACTCTCATTGACTGGGTTCTCACTAGTCACCCGGACTGGATAAAAAAACATTACAGTTCTCCCTGACTCTCTCAGTGACCACTCCCCGGTGTCATGTACCTGGTCAAATAAATTTCTCAAGCCACCCCCCAAAGTTATCTCAGGTAGGGTGCTGCCATATGGGAATCTCTCTAAACTAAAGACTTGTCTCCTGCAACAGGACTAGGCACCAATTTTCAAAATGGTTGATGTTGATGCTGCTCTAGAATACTTTATCACAACCTTCAATACTGCATGTGACATTTACGCACCATTAAGAAAGCGTAAAATCAAAGCTCTCTCAAATCCTTGGCTCACTGCCAAACTACTGGCCCAGCACAAAGCTCGTGACCATCTCTGGACCATAGCCAGGGACACGGGCTCCTTGCATGATATACAGAAGTACAAACAGGCACGAAACATATGCACCTCACAAATCAGGCAAATGAAGAGCGCCTATTTCAAAAATGCCCTTGAATCCACCTGGGGTGACGGGAGAGCTTTCGGGGACAACATCCGAAATATAATGGGTAAACAATCTATATCCTCTCCCACCATTATGAATGTTGATGGCTCCACCACAATTGACCCAAAGGCTATGGCTGATGCTCTAAATAAGACTTTCACAGACCTCAGCGGGGTCTTCCCCCAGATTTCTTCTTGGACTTGCCTGTGTCTCATCTAGTATCGTAAAGCACCTCAAGTGACCAACCACTATTTTATTTCAAGACAATCAAAATGGCCGAAGCCTACAAATACATAAAAAAGGCATACTCTAAATCCAAAACAAGCAGTGACACTATAGATCTAAAAATCTTGTCTCTCACCCTGGACGAGGTGATCCACCCTCTTACCAAAATTCTCAGTCTTTCCCTTTGCCAAAGTCAATTTCCCAACAAATGGAAGTCTGCTATAGTTACATCAGTCCTCAAAGGGGGTGACAAATCCACAACAGGGAACTATAGACCTATATCAATACTCCCACCCCTCTATAAAGCACTTGAACGCATTGTGGCAGACCAACTCTCAGACTACCTGGATAAGTACAATCTACTCCGTAAGCAACAGCAAGGTTTTAGAAAAGGACATTGTACGACAATGGCCTTACTAGATTTCTCTGGAGAAGTCCACTCAGCTCTGGACAAAGGCTACCAAACCGGAGCGGTCTTCATTGACCTCACAAAAGCTTGCGATACTGTCCACCATGGCCTACTAATCTCATTATTGCCCAGGCTTGGGCTGGCCGAAGGACCTAGTGCTTGGGTAAAAAGTTACCTGATAAAACGCTCACAGGCTGTAAAAATCTCTGATGTACTCTCTGACTCTAAACCTGTCCTCTCGGGTGTACCGCAGGGATCAATCTTAGGCCCGCTCCTCTTTAGCCTGTTCCTAAACTCTCTCCCTGAATCCTGCCCTGAAAAATTAATCTTATATGCTGATGACGCTGTAATTCTCTCTTCTCACAAGGAGCCAAACCCCCACGCCAGAGTTTACAACTTGCTTTCTCCAGTGTCGAAAAGTGGCTCCGTGACAGTAAGCTTGTCCTAAACCACAAAAAAACAAAAGCCATGCTTTTTTCCAATCACCAAAACAGAAATGGTAATATTCCACTCACTATTAAAACCTCTGCTGGAAATACACTTGAACAAGTAAATACCTTCAAATACCTTGGTATCACTTTTGATCAAGGTCTTACCTTTGCGACCCACATAGACAACACGGCGAAAACAGTGAACCAACGTCTAGGAATACTATTTCGAAACCGCCAATTCCTAAACCAAGCTGGACTGAGGCTTGCTATACAAAGTTCCATAATCTCAATTATAGACGATGGCCTAATTATCTATGACTCAGCTACTACCACGGCACTAAGATGCATCTCAACTGCTCTAAATAAGGCATGCCGGCTCCTCACGTGGGCACAGAGACTGACCCACACATGTGAGCTCTACTATGAAACGCGTCCCACCAGAAGATCTGTACACCAACCTTTTCTGGTCCCCAGATGCCGGACTGCTCAGGGACAAAGAACGACTGCATACAGGGCCCCAACCTGGTACAATGCTCTAAGCCTACCTACCCTATCCTCCACATCTCTTGGAGCTTTCAAATCTATGCTCTATGCCCACCTCTTTGCCACTAGCACCTGTGACTGCTTTGATTAAAGACTTATTCCTCCACTGACCATCCCTAAATCTTGGCCTATCATCTCTACCTATAGAACCCGCTAATACCACTAACTACTCCTGTCTGCCTCAACAATCTCTCTTCTACTTTCCCTACTCTACTCTTCCCTTAATGCCTCCAATTATCTCTCTCTTCTTGAAAAGTAGTTTGTTTTGAATTATTACTGCCTTGGAAACTGGTAAACAAATGTATTAAGTAACTTTTTCCTTTCTGTTAATACATGTAATGTTTTTGTTTGTTTGATGTTCTATGTGACATGGAACCTTTGTAAAAGAGCCCTGGCTCAAAGGTATTAATTCCTAGACCAATAAACTAAACTAAACAATGGAAAAAAACGGCAACAAAACATTTTTCTTACTTTTACAATGTTACCTCATTGCTGTTCTGTTTCTGCTAAGCATTTATGTTGATATGTGGTACATTTCCGAATGCACAGGGGAACACATTGCGTGGTGCATGTCGCACAATACTGCAGTCTCTACTACTTTTGTGTGCAGCAGGACTGTGTGACATGCTAGAATGCCATAATTCCACCTGGGTGGGTGCCAGGGACAGACTATGTTGGAACACAGTGCAGCCGGAGACAGAGGAAAGCATTAGAATGGGATTTTCAGTCTAAGTGGGCACAGTGCGACTGATAAAACTACAAATGCAACACGAGGTGAGAGAAGCTAGGTTGCCACCGCTATACAGAGTAAGTAGTTGGGAAGGAAGAGCCTGTGACACTGCAATGGTCATTGGTCGCTCACAGTAAGCACGCCAACCATTACAGCAATGATGGCAATCAGACACTGAAACACGGGTAGTACCGCAAATATGACACTGAGATGGGAATCGTGAAAAAAAAAAATCTGCGAGGGAAAATGTGAGTAAGGGGCAAATACATCAATAGAAAATGATTTCCTAACATGGGGCTCATATGTCGGACTGCTAACATGGGATAGAGAAACGGAGGGTGGAAAGCCAGTGCCTCTTACAGTTTGGTTGATAAAGAAATGCTATAGTCTCGGGTACCTTGCAGAGACAACATACTTCTGTACTGGCAGCTAACTGTAGTGCTACATGTTTAAAAGCAACTGTGCCCACTGTTGGTAATGCAGCCATTTAATACCGCAGGGATAGGAAACTGATATGGGGAAGAGAATGTGTGCGCAATGTACCATTGATTAATTCTCAAGCAACCATGGGTTACCTGAGAATTAATCAATGGTCACCTGATGCTGTTGGACCAATCCAACGAAACCCCTTCTCTTCCCCATGTTAATGCTACATAGCCCACAGCTTTTTCCATCCAATGGCAGAAATTCTCAGATGGTGTCTGGTGCTCTGCTGCATCTTAGAGCAGTTAGAATGGCCTTTAAGCTTAGAAAAGTATAAATTATTTTCAATTTATCCTACTTGGTCCCATTGCCACTGACAACTGCAGCTGATGAGGTCATTCCAAAGAGCCAGACTCCACACAAGTGAACCATCTCTGTGTAAGACCTGTACAACTGATGCCACAAATCCGCACTGCTCGCCCACTCCAACTAAACCAATTGCCCCATACCCATTCCCTGATGAGTGAGTTCTACTCATCGTGTCCAGCTGTGTACACTCTACTCATACTACTGACCTAGTAACTCTCCCCACCTCTCTGTGCACATACCAGCCAGGCCCTACTGAGCCCTCACATTGTGCCTACAGCTCAGCAGTAGCTTACGAAGCTCAGCTGCGCACAGCAACAAAGGAACACTGACCTCTCAGTCTGACTGGTGACAGGTAAAGCAAGGGCCCAGATGCACCTACATTAATTAAAAAAAAAAAAAAACACTGAGCACAGATGCATCTGCATTAAAGTAACAAAAAAAAAAAATACATAAAAAATTGCCCCCAAGACATTTACCTTACCAGTTGTGCTGACTCACTCCTACTCGGAATCATCACTGTTGTCTGCAGCTTTAGACCTATGGCATGCTCTTCTGCTCCCCTCTACCTTCAACATTCTCTTTCAGGCTGTAATTAGGCTGTCCGTTGAAATTAAAATCTTGGCAGTCACAGACCCGGTTACCGCATAAGGAGATCTATACAATCATCCCAACAGTGTGGTGTGGGAGGTGGAGTGCCTTTGCATGTAGCGGGTGGCCTATTAAACAGCATGCCTTGTGGTCACTGACCAGTGGTGTAGGCCCTTGGCATATGTCACAAGCTGACTTTCTCATCTGGTGTGCTCTTGCAGGCAGTCAAGTGAGAAAGGGAGTTTTAGTGAGGTCTCCCCCTATTTAACAACTCACTCAAGAGGAGGCATCTGGTGAAAGGACTGGCTAACCTTTTTGACTAGTAGCTAGTTCAGTTGCTAAGGCTTCCCTCCCCCCACCCTAGGACTCAAAAATGACATGAAAAAAGAAACGGGATAAGAGTGCAAAAACCTTTATTTACCAAAGTCTCACAGACCTGTGAAAAAGAGCAGCACAATTGACAATGGTTATCGCAGTATGGAACAAGCAATGTGATACTGATATTGTCAGCTGTTCATACCGCAGTAATCTTTTACACTGGTAAACCGTGGCATCCCTAGGCCAAAGCGGACACATCTACGAGAGAAGAAATCCAGACTATAATGTTTAGTGAATGCATAAAGAGTACTCCATTTGGCAGCAGAGATGTCAGCAGAGGACACACTGTGAAAACAAGCCACAGAAGCAGCCACGCCACAAGTGGAATGGGCATGAACAGGACCAGGAAACCATTTACCTCACTTTTGGTAACAAAGTTGTGCAAGATGCTACCACTTGGACAGGCATTCTTTAGAAACAGGGGGGCCCACCATCCTGGAGCAAAAGATACAAATAGTTGAGAGGATTTAATCCTTAGTATGATTAAGGTACTAGCACAGTGTCCTACAGACTTCAAAGGTATGGAGCCAACTTTCCCACTATTCATGGGAGACAAAAAACAAACAAACTGGATGGTCGATAGCCTTATTTAATATGCTGTCAGAAACAACCTTTGGCAGAAAACACAGACTGATCCTTAAGTTGACCTGATCCTTGTGGGGAAAAAGGTATGGTGCTCAGCAACCACAACTTACAATTTGGAAATTCTTCTTGTAGAAGTAATGGCCACAAGAAAACAACAGTTACGTACTTACCGTAATAGCAGATCTTTGAGAGACCATCTTCCCTTAAGTCACACCTTCAGAACAACAACTGTCAGGCACAAGGACCACACAAACACTTTTGCCAAGCTGGGGCTGCCCACATCAACAACACACATCAGTGCGTATATAACTGTGGGCAGCCCTACTTTTCCTGAGTTCCCTGCTGGAGATTAGACTCGACGGGCCATCCTTATTGGGGAACCAGGGGAGAAAACCAACACCAAGCACACTAGGTGAGGCACGTGCCAGCGGGAGCTCCATGGAGGAAATATCAGTGTGAATTTATTGTGTCACCCTAGGGGGATGGAGGGAGGGTCGGCATGGCTTAAGGGAAGAGATTCCTTTACGGTAAGTACATAATTGTACTATCTTACTTCAAGGATCTCTTTTCCCTTAAGCCACACCTTTGGAACAAGTCCCAAGCAGTACGAAAAAACAAATGGAAGGATGACAGTCTGTATCAGGAGAGGAGGCCTTGTAGGACTGCAAAGCCAAAACCAGCACGTTTGGATGATAGTGTCCAGATTGTAGTGCTTCAGCAAAGTGTGCTATACTGCAAGTGACTGCAGCACGAATGTTAGCAGCAGAAACATTTTTGAAAAAGGTGGTAGAAGTGAGCATACCCCTTGTGGAATGAGCACAACGCCACCAGGAAATTCCTAACCGTACTTCTTAAAAAAAAAAAAAAAAAAGTAATACAATGTGCTAGCCATTTGGATAGACACTGTTTCAACACAGGAGCGTCCTCTTTCCCAGGGGCAAATGAAACAAAAAAGCTGATGGGCGGCCGGTAGTGCTGAGGTTGAGGCGCTGGACGCCACACCGCACCACGCCGCGCACTCCGGTTCGAACGGACTCGGGCCGTCGGGGTCGGCAGGGAGATGGAGGATTGAGCATCCCAGCGGATGCTCTCCTCCAATGGAGGACCAGGGGTGTTGAACACACCCGGCCTTCAGAGAGCCGGTGGAAGCACCGACTCTGGGGCAATGGCGCGGCGATCCTGGGCAAGGGGCGGGAGGAAGACGCCAGCCATCGGCCAGCGCAGTGCGTAAGCATCGCCGCCCGAGCCGGCGCGCCCGGGGTGAGAGGAGGACAGAAAACGAAAACAACCTCGGCACTGGATGACGGCAGCTCTGGCCACCCAGACGGCACATCACGGGCAGACCCCGCTGTGTAAGGTGCTAAGGAGGCAGGTAGGAGCACCTGAGAAAGAGACACTCTAAGGGCAGACTCCGTGGGGGAGACTGGAGGGCATTGAGCCAGCCCGAAGGAGGGGAGTGCAGGGGGCGTTCAGGAGGGGATAAAAAGAATTAAAAAAAAAAAAAAAAAAGCTGAGTGGACCTTTTGCAGTCCTTGGTGCAAGTAATATAGTATCGATTCTATGTACATTTAAAGTATGGAGCAATGCTTCACCTTGATTGGTATGCTCAGGATAATGCACTGGCTGGTGGATGGAGTGATTTAAAGTCAGACACTACCTTTGGTAGGAACATAGGATTTATATGTAAAGAAACTCTGTCTTTGTGGAAGACTAAATAAGGAGGCTCACACATCAGAGCCTGTAGCTTGGAAATTCTTCAAGTGGAAGTAATAGCAACTAAAAATACCACTTTCTGGGCCAGCCCAGTGGCGCAGATGGCTGAGGCACCAAGCCTCACCTGCCTCCACGCCAGCAACCCAGGGTCGGGCGCGATCTCTAGGCATCGGGGATCAGCCGGGGAGAGGAGGATCGAGCATCCAGAGGACAGCTCTCCTTCTCTGCGGAGGGGGGGGGGGACACCAGCCCCGGCATTCACCTTACCACTAGCAGTAAGCTGGGGGTACAGGCATCTGGGACCACAACTGGGGGGACGGAGGACTGGTAGTTGCTGACATCCAAGGCATGGGAGCATGCGTAGGCATGTCTGGACAGCACTGCACGTCCACTCCTCCAGTGGAAGAAAAAATGTAAAATTGCTGGCACTGGGGCAGGATGATACGGACTCCTCACAGGCTCCACACCCAGGCTACAGGACCATCTCCCGGAAACCGGATCTGTTCCACTGGCAGGCAGGAACCGCCGACCCCCACCCTGGAAGGACAAGCTGTGCGGGAAGACAGGGATGGAGGTAAGTCCCTGGGATGCCAGGTGATGGGGAGGAGCAGTGGAAGAACAGCCCGCCCCAGCAGGAAGGAAGAGTGAAAGAAAAGTAAATAAATAACGCTTTCCATGAGAGAAAGCATAAGCCACAATTCGCGTCTGGCTCAAACGTTTTTCCAAAATGAAATTCAAGTCCCAAGAAGTGACTGGATTGTGGATAGGTAGTTCAAGATGTAGTATATCTTTGAGGAACATACAGGAGATCTCCAGGTGTGCAACTGCACGCCCATCAATGGGTGCATGGAAAGCTGATATAGTAACCAAATGCACTTTAAGGGATGAATATTGTAGACACGAATCTGACAATGATAATAAATCATTCAAGACGTCTTGTGCCAGACAGGTGGAAAGGGGTCTACTGTCCTGCAGTGGCCCATAAAGAAAAATGCTTCCATTTTAATGCAAAAGTATGTCTGGTGGAAGGCTTTAGGGCTGCTATGAGCATGTTAGCTACTTTAGGTGGAAATGGCTGTTTTCAGCAGCCATGCATGAAGATGCAGTGACTTCAGGTCTGGATGTAGCAGGGAGCCCTTGTTCTGTGACAGAAGGGTTCAGCACAGCAGCAAGGGTAGTGGAAGTTCTACTGCTAGCTGATGCAGAAAGGGAAACCAGATTTGGTGAGCCATTAGAGGGGCTATGAGGATAAGGGTGGCACCCTCCATTTGCAGTTTGAGAAGTATTTTCTGTATGAGAGGAACTGGATGTAATGCATTCAGGAACCTCCCTTTCCAGGAGACGGACAACGCAACTCTCCAAAAAATTCCAGGTCCTAGAGCAACCAATCAGAAACACGGCAGTTTTGCACTGTATGGGGAAATCCAAAAAGTCCATCTCTGGATGACCCTATTTTGCGAATATGTCTTCAGCTACTGCAGTCAGAAGTTTCCATTCGTGCATCTGGGACGGGGACTTGCTTAGCTTGTCTGCCAAGATGTTTTCGGCACCTGGGAGATGCACAGCTGAGAGCTCCAGGCCATGTTCCAGTGCCCAGTACCAGACTCTCACTGCCGCTCAGCATAAGGGATAAGAATGAGTCCCTCTCTGTTTGTTGATGTAGTGGACTACACTGACATTGTCCATCTGGATCAACAAAGGGCTTTGTTTAAGTTGCTGCTGGAATGTGCAGAGACTGTACAGTATAGCATGCATTTCCAGGATATCAATATATAGACTAGTTTCCTGTTGGCACCATAAGCTGTGTTTGACTGGGCTCCAGAGGAGCCGCACAACTGGAGCCGATGCATCTGTGGTGAGGATCTGTGCTGGTACTGAAGCCACAAATGGGACACCCTTTAAAGAGAAATGCCCATACCACTACGCCTCTCACACCTCAGTGTGGGGCACCCCCCAATTAGCATTTTTGCCTCGTACTACAAAAAATCTGGTATCTGCTTCTGCAGTTATTCTTTTTTTATCTGACTGATCCTGCCATCCCTCCCGCTGGCATTTTAAATGCAGCGCCTCTTGCAGCACATCCCACAATTGCCTGTGGCCGACATCAGAGCCGGGGAGCAGCCGCAGGAGCATGTAAAATGTCAGCCTATGGATGGAGCTATTAACAGCTCTGGTTTGCCACTTAGAAGTCTATGGGGTGAAAATGCTAATCGGGGGGGGGGGTTGCCACACACTGAGGTGTGAGGCTTCGTGACATGGATGTTTCCCTTTAACAGGTCCATCCAACACAGCTGAGATTTTCTCAGTGCAGATGTGGCAAGGATCAGCTGATCCAGGTCATCTGTTAACTGGGTCCACTGAACTCTTAAGAGTCCATTCTGAAATGCACATATGCAGCATGTCAGAGGTACTGTAACAGTGACAGCTGCCATAAGACCCAGAAGAAAAAAAAAAGATCTGACTGGGAACCTGTGACTGTTGCAGAGAAGCTGGGCTTGAGCAATAATGCATTCTGCTCTGTCTAATGGCAGGAAGGCTTTGCCCTGAGCAGTGTCTAGGACTGCACATATGTATTGCAGTTGTTGACAGGGCATTAGGATTGACTCCAGGATACTGACTGTGACCCCCAAGTCCTTGAAGAGCTGTCTTGTTCAAGACACAGTTTACAGAAGACTGTCCGTGGAGCTGGCTTTTAGAAGCCAGTTGTCCAGGCATGGCAAAACATATAGGCCTTCCCTGCAAAGGGCTGCTGCCACCACAGCTAAGCATTTGGTAAAGACCCATAGTGCAGAGAATAAGCCAAAGGCCAACACTTTAATTTGGTAGTTCCAACCTCCCCCCAGCATAAAGTGTAGATATTACCTTTGATTCTTTCTGATCTTGATATGAAGATGCAGTAAGCATCCTTCATGTCCAAGGAACAAAGCCAGCCCTGGGTTGTAAAAGGGGAATGAGAGCCTGAAGGGACATTATACAAAACATCTTGTATTCTATGTAGAGGTTGAGTCCCCAGAGATCTAGTACAGACCTCAGATCTCCTATCCATTTTGGAACTAGGAAAAACCTGGAATAGAACCCTTTGTTCTACTGAGTCGGAGGAACCGGTTCTATGGCATGTTTTTATATCCTGTTTGTATATCCTCCTTCAGCAACAATATACTGTATGTTCTGAAGGACAGCTGGAAAGAGGCGGAGGATGCACTGGAGGAGTCTGTAAATGCTGTAGGGCATGCCCCTTTGCAACTGTCTCCAGTACCCATTTGTCTATGGTGATCTGCCTCAGTTTTGGTAAATGAAGAGAGCTATGACCCCCAACGGCCACCCCGAAGGTAAAAGTGGCTGGGGTGTATGAGGAATGGAGTCCGACTGAACCGGTGGTGGCAGGGCCACCAATTCCACTGGTCTTTGCTGCTCTGGAGGGTGCACTTTGGGGGGGGGGGGCTTGTAAGGCGCCACCACCCCTGGTTCTGAAGGGCTGCAAGAAAGTGGCACGATTCTCCCTGGCAGCAGTATTGCGAAAAGACCCTCTGTCTCTACCTATGGGACTTAACTGACCTCAGAGTCATTTTAGATAACTCACTGAAGACTTCTTAAAGTTTCTTCAGCATCATAACCAAACAGTTTAATGCCCTTGTGTAACCCCCCTACAAATGTCGGTTCCCAAAAAGTCTTCCTTGGGCTTGCCTAAATGCTCACTGCCAGGCCGGTGTCCTGCATTTTAGCAGTTTAAACGTATTGCCAGAGAGTGCCTGTATAGCCTCTATGTACTGTCTCTTTAAGGGCTGCCTGGATTGCAGTCATAATTAATCTGTGAGGGAGATGAGTGTTTCTATGCTCGAGTCCTGCCCAGGCTGCCAAATAATTGCTTTATTTTGCCATTGCTATTAGTGCAGAGGGAGCTCTGTTAGAAGATGTACTTGTTTGCTGATCATTTATTAGAATAGTAATAATATTGCAGTTTGTCTAACCTGCCTTCTTTGCAGCATGGACATTTCCGTTTATATCCACCATCTTGGTCCTGGAATACTGAAATGGGCCAAATCAATACCTTTGGGGACTCTAAAATAGAGCCTGTCCCCAGGGGCTTTGTGGGAGCAAAATTCTGTAGTTTTGGGATTTCGGCGCCTAAATGAACCTGGAGGGGGAGCCCTTGTTGTGACTGGCAGAGGAATCAGCCAACCAAACCTTTTGGATCCTGGGGAAAGTCCCAGACTGTTTGCAGTTTCTGTTCAGATCTGAGTTGGGAAGTGAAGGAGTAACAGCTCGAGATAGTGCAGCAGCAATTCCTGCGTGGATTCGCATGGGAGAACTGTGAAAGGGCTGAGTTTTGGCCTGCCTGTCTGCCTGCTGTCACTGAGAGGGAAAATATAGTTGATTCGGACTGAATTCGAGTTGTGGGAATGATTTAAGCCACTGGACTGTGACCAGGCTTTAACCTGAAGAAGACCAAAGATTTGCTTAATGTGATTGGCCTGTCAGGATTTCCAGCCACCTCTGAACTTCCGGTTTGTGCAGAGACTCCAATTGCGACCGGATAGCAATCTGCCTGGTACAGTAGAATTTATAACATGTAAATGTGCTGTCTGCTGTTAGTGGGTTGTAATTTGGTTCCCCACTGTGTGCTGAACTGTGTTCTTCGTGCTGGAGGCTTCATCCAGCTCCCACAGACTGAATCCGTATTCATCTCCATTGGGTCTGGGCCTTGCCACACTGGCTCAGCCAGACCACCCGCTGCACAGAGAAAGCCATCGATGAGAGACCTGCCTGAGGATCAGCCCTCTGCTCATGCTCTGAACAGGAACAATGCCTCGGTGATTCATGTGAGCCCTGCTTCTCCTGGCACTCCAGTTCAACCACCTGCTGTCTCGATTTCGTCCTGCCAGTGTCCTGTATTGGGCACTGTGAGTAAACATCAGGGTAGCTCCCTGCAACACGAACGAAGCAGCACCAAAAATATTCATATAAAAAATACTTTTTACTATTCGTATAAAGATCACAAAAACACAGCGGTAGAACAAACATCAACTAGACGCCCAGCGCTTCGACTCTTAACAAGTCTTCATCAGGGGGTAATGCTAGTCAAAGAAAACATCCCTTAAATACAGCATTTAATTAACACTTTTATCAATTAATCTCTAAAGCACATGGAGAACAAACATTACTTAAAGACATGCTTCCCCTTCAATAATATCTAACCAAATAAATAAAATACCTAATTAACAATCAAATGTTCATATAGTCATGTCAAATAAACTAATGTTTCTTAATCAAAATAGAACATTAAATTTAGAATTATAAATAAAGCAGAAATATCAAAAAACAATCATATTCATAATTATATTTCTAAGGCTGCTTGTATTTAACAGCGCCACATACAAAAAGAAAATACTGCTTTAAAATATCAACTCAAGACAAAACTATACCACAACAAAGTACAAAGAATTTGTTGCAGTCGGCTTACGAAAACAACCTGTTTCTATTAAATTCAACTCAACCAATCCAAAAGAGGTAAAATCAAATCATTGTCTTTGTTATTAGCTACTAGTGCCTACCCTCCTAGTTTAAAAAACTCTATTCCATATGGTCAATTTCTACGTTTAATGGGAAACTGCAGCTCAGATTCTATCTTTTTTTGAACAAGCAAATGATTTAACTAAAAGGTTTTTGGAAAGGGGCTATGATCCATGTTTGTTAGAACAAACAAAAGAAAAAGTAAGTAAAATCTCGAGGAACAGTCTTTTGGAAGGCAAAAATGGAAAAAATAATGTAAAATGCCAGCCTTGTACTTTTATTACTCAGTATAACCATTTGGCAGGACAAATTGGAAATATTTGATATAAAAATTGGCCTATTTTGTTGAGTGATAGTGCAGTCAGTGATGCAGTTGGTTGAAAACCAAGAGTTATATTTTCAAAAGCTGAAAGTTTGAAGGACAAATTGGTACAAAGCCGCATGAAAAGGGACAAAAATGTGGGATGTACATGGATACCTGTGAGATCAAAAGGCTTTTATAAATGCTGTAGGTGTAATATATGTAAATATGCCAGTAGTTGTCATGAGACATTCTTGCACCCAAAAAATCATAATGTTAAAATTCAGGTTAGGGAGTTGATTACTTGCGATACACCATATGTATGTGCTTTGGTGCACTTGTGATTTAATATATGTTGGCAAAACCATCAGGCCACTTAAACAACGTGTACAAGTACATGTTCGTTCCATTTTGAATAATAACAGAAACACTCCTTTAGGTTCTCATTTTTTGGAATTTCACCAATCTGATCCAAGCTTTTTGAAATTTATGGGTATAGAGCACATTTATCCATTGTTTACAGGAGGTGATAGATCAAATTTATTGCTTCAAAAAGAAAGCAAATGGATTTTTAAGTTAAATTCTGTTAGACCGAATGGATTTAATAATCAGTGGGACCTTGAACCTTTTCTTAAGGGTAGTAAACAAGCATGAACGTTTTTTTCTGAACCAATGTTTTTTGTTGTTATTTTATGGATTATTACATTAGTAATGATGCAATTTGGCTTTTTTCTTTCTAGATTTTCATCCTGAACCCGGAATCTACCCATTTGGACCCCAATTTTTGATTTTTTTGTTTTACTTACTTAGTTACTAGGGGGTCCTAGAATACTGTTGTGAGAAGAAATAAGTTTTTAAGGGTAGATGTACTTTGTTATGGTATAGTTTTGCCTTGAGTTGATATTTTAAAGCAGTATTTTCTTTTTGTATTTGGCGCTGTTAAACACAGCAGCCTTAGAAATATAATTATGAATATGATTGTTTTTTGATATTTCTGCTTTATTTATAATTCTAAATTTAATGTTCTATTTTGATTAAGAAACGTTAGTTTATTTGACATGACTATATGAACATTTGATTGATTGTTAATTAGGTATTTTATTTATTTAGTTAGATATTATTGAAGGGTAAGCGTGTCTTTAAGTAATGTTTGTTCTCCATGTGCTTTAAAGATTAATTGATAAAAGTGTTAATTAAATGCTGTATTTAAGGGATGTTTTCTTTGACTAGCATTACCCCCTGATGAAGACTTGTTAAGAGTCGAAGCGCTGGGCGTCTAGTTGATGTTTGTTCTACCGCTGTATTTTTGTGATCTTTATACAAATAGTAAAAAGTATTTTTTATACGAATATTTTTGGTGCTGCTTCAGTTGTGTTTTATGATATATGTATAGCTGGCTGCCCGTTTGAAGCACAGCAATAAACCCGTTTGAGCTATGTCGCTTGAGTCTGTTTTTCTAAGTAGCTCCCTGCAACAACAGCTAAATCTAAAGTGTTGTCATCTGATTGCTTTGTTGTCTTTTCTGTCACGAACTGAACCCTCCAGCTCCAGATTACAAACAGTGTGTGTTGTGCATGTTGCTTTCTTCTATCACAGGGCCCCAACCAGCTGCTACTCCAGCCTACCCCAGGCAACGTTCCTCGCTAGCCCACCATCTTCCTACCTGGGTACCCCGTGTGTGTGACTGCATTGGGACTCTGAAGTGCATGCATAACTGTCTGATTAACACAGCCTTTAAGCAAATCAACCTGATTACTCCCTTCCCCTCCCTTGTTCAAGCCCCCTGAATAAATCAGATACGACTCTTTTTGCATTTAACCTGACTGTGGTTCCAGTTTGTGCCAAAAGTCCTGTACTGTTGCTATTCGCTGTACATAACCTTATTTTACAGGGGTCTCAAGGGTCGAGCCAGAGGAACCAGCCCTGGTGGAAAGTGCAAACAGTGTGGGTAATTGCCTGGTGAATAAGGGTCATTGTGAAAGTGATTACTGTGTATTGGTCAGGCCACTAGAAGGGAAAGGGGGGGTTACAGTGTCCCAGAGGGCTGTGCCCAGGTTAGCTTTACCACTAACAACCCTGACTTCCGGGTGGAGGCACCCGTTTCAGTATCCAGGCCCCTTAACCTACAACTAGCCACGCAGGCAGGGGTAGTAGCCTTTGGGATAGTGCCACCTAGGGGTTACACTTGAATGGCTCATTTAACACTGCCTGCTGGACATCAGTGGCAAAACTCTATCCATTGCGGTATGTCAGGCAATTTCTGTATCAGGTTTCAAAGCAAAAATGAAGCAATATTTACTAGTGAAATCCTTATGTAACTGTTCTTTGTAATAATTGTTTATTATGTAATGTCTGTTTGTATGTGTTGTCTCCAGGTCGGGCCTGAAAAAGGGCCTATGGTCCACAGTCTTTACCCGGTTGACAAATGAATAAATAAAAAAATAAAACCAGCCACTCTTATCCATGAACATCGTCTCATACTGATGCAAGAAGCAGCAGCCCTAGCCGAGGCATCCGAGATATCACAGGCTGAGCGTAATAGGTGCTTACCCACCTCAGCCCCAGAATTTAACTGTTTCAATAATTCAGTTTTTGCAGAGCCATCTGGTAAGGCCTGTACAGGTGACTTGGCATTCTTCCCGGATAGCATTTTGATATTTAATCATATTGGCTTGATAGTTAGCTATTGTAGGGCACAAGGAAAGTTCTTTTGCCCATGACATCAAGCCGCCTAAATTCCTCATCAGGTAGCAAGGAACTAAGCTGCTTGGGTGCTTTAGATCTGTCATGTGCAGCCATAACCACCACAGAATCGGTTTCTAGTCCTGTGGCATAATATTGGGGGAAAAAATGGAAGTAAAAACCAATTATACCCTTATACCTTAAATAATACTGTGATACGAGTAGTGGATAAAGAAAGATATCTGGGAATAATTATAAATAACACACAGTGCCATCTGACCAGTGCAGAAAAATAACCCATACTGCTAATAGATTACTAAAGTCAGTCCAAAAAATATTTCATACCAAGGAATGAACAGTGCATTTTGCCTATTTATCGGACATGCATAAGACCTCACCTGGATTATGGGTCCCCTTTCTGGAGCCCATACTTGAAGCAGGATATCAATTTGGTGGCAAAGGTTCAGAGAAGGGTTACCAGATGGATACCTAGGCCAAGGTATAAAATATATAGGGAAAGGCTTGCAGAAACTGGGCTGGTTTCCTTGGAGGAGAGTGTGACAGGGCTAAATAAGGCCCTGCCCCATTTGTTAAGGAGAAAGAGTTTAAACATAAGGGTCTGTTCTATCATCACCTTTTCCGTCTCTTCTCTGTCTGGTTGTACAACCAAATTTTCTTGTCAAGAGACCTAGGAACTGATCACTCCAAAGGTTTTTGCAGTTCTCTACCTCTTGGTATCTCTCTGCCTTCACTTGCTGTTCAGTCTTTTCTTCCCCCTTGCATATCTGCAGGTATAACCAAAATCAAGTCCTGTTCTGTACCGCTTGCAATACTGGGTCCTGATGGCTCCTTCCATGAGGTAGTTGATCACTTTAAGTATCTGGCAGTCACCCTTGATCCTTCACTTGATTTCAGCCTTCACATAACCAACACTTGCAGAGCAATCAACATTAAACTGGGGATAGCGTATACAGTCAGGTCATCAATAATGACTGCTGCTAGTTTCGCCATTGCTCAGGGGGGTCCTCAGGCTGAATCTTACCTATGGTGTTATGGCATTCATGGATTCTAATAAAAATGCTCTACAGAAATGGGATGCCTGCTACAATAATGTCTGTCGAAGTGAAGTGCCCTGGCTATCCCTAAACTTACCTATCACTGTATGCTCTACTCCAACCTAGGGTGACTGTCCCCGCCCCCCCTTCCACTAGTATATACACAGCTGGCTGCCTTATAGATAACATTATCCGAGGTGGAGCACCAGAGTCCCTTGCTAACATGTTATGCCTAAACTATCAGCCATACCCACTGAGATCTGCTGCGAGGCTGCTTCTACATACTCCAATACTCCACGAAGTACAAGAATGAGGGAAAATGCTTTTGCTTCAGCTGCACCAAGGCTCTGTAACTCCCTTCCAGATCATATCAGATTCCCTTAGTCACACCAGACCTTTAAGAAAAATCTTCACTCTTTTCTCCTAGCCAACAAGAAAAAATTACTCACCTTAGTAATGTTGTTTCTTCTAATGGAGTCTTGCTATATTGTGACATATGCAGTTTGACCCAGCCTTCGAACTGCTCCGCCGGTGAAAGAGTCAACTTTCCATGCCAGGCATGGAATCTTGAGTGCGAGCTCGGTTGAGAACTCTGTCTGTTGTTCTTCAAACTCAAACTGTCAGATCTTTACGAGGCAAAACTCACTAAGATTCTTGTGGAAGCTGTAAACCTACACTAGCCAACCGGCTACAAAATATTAACACATTTTTGGTCCCAAAACAAAGACTCAAGTCAGGGATCCAAAAAAAAAAACATAACACCTAAGCACCCTAAGAAAGGGTGAAAATAAAGTGGGCATCTATGAGGTGCCAATCTGCACTGCCCACCCACATCCCAAAATAGAGGTTCTGAGAGGGGCAGGCAGGGGAGGTCATAATATAGCAAGACTCCATTAGAAGAAACAACATTACTAAGGTGAGTAATTTTTTCTTCAAACAACATGAAGTCTTGCTATATTATAACATATGCAGACTACACAGCAGTACCTCCATGGAGGAGGGACAGAACCTACTTAGGAAATAGGCTCTGAAGCACAGCTGTGCCAAACCGAGCATCACTCCTAGCCTGGATGTCCATGGAGTAATGCTTGGTGAAAGTGTGAACTGTTTTCCAGGTAGCTGCTTGACATATCTCTATGATAGGGATGTCCCTGGCTGCAGCCAGGGATGCAGCTGTACCTCTAGTAGAGTTAGCCCTCAGGCCTGAAGGGGGGAACCTTACCCAGTTTTTGATAACAAAATTGGATACAAGAGACAATCCACCTGGCAATGGATCTCTTAGTGGCAGGTTTCCCTTTACCAACCTCACCATAAGTGAGGAACAGTTGGAGGGAGTCAAGCCTGTGACCCTTGGTACGCTCTATATAGTAATTAAGGGCTCTCTTCACATCTAAGCTGTGCAGCCTCCTCTCACCAGAGGAGGAATGGTCAGTGAAGTACACTGGAAGAGATATAGATTGATTAAGGTGGAAATCAGAAACCACCTTAGGCAAGAACTTCCTGTTAGTCCTGAGGACCACCTTATCTCTGTGAAAAAGAGATAAAATCAGACTCCACTGACAAAGCTTGTAATTCACTTATGCGTCTGGCAGAAGTGATGGCTACCAGAAACACAGTTTTCCAAGTCAGGTACTTAAGCTCTGCTGAAGACAAGGGCTCAAAGAGGGGTTGCATAAGCTGAGCCATACCTCTCAACTGTACCACATTACGAGGAACGTTCCTCATTTTACTTCACAAAAGCTGCCTGTTCCACATTGTGAGGACTTGTTCCACATTCAAAGTCAACATTTAAAAGCAAAACTCCATAGTAAATGTTGCAAAGAATATATTATTCAATTAATAACATACTTTCTAATCATAAATGCAACATGTTAACAGTGTTTTGAGCTTCTTAGGTGAAGATTTGTTTAAGTGTTCCACATTTTGCCCATTTGTTCCACATTTTGACAGGCAATGTTCCACATTTGGGGAACAAAAGGTTGAGAGGTATGAGCTGAGCAATGCAAACATAAAGATCCCAGGCGGGAGCAGGGTCCCTGAATGGAGGGTTGGTGTGAAGCAATCCCTTGAAAAACTTGGAGAATACAGGGTGAGCAGAAAGAGAAGAGGGCTTTTCTGCTGATATAAAAGCAGAGACAGCTGCCAAGTGCACTTTCAGGGTAGCTGGCCTCAGCCCCAAAGTATTTAAGTGGACCATATAATCCAGGACTGTGGGCAAATCAGCAGATTCTGGGGAAATATGCTTTTCAGAGCACCATATGGAAAACCTTTTCCATTTAGAATTATAAGTAGCCCTGGTGGAAGGCTTCCTAGAAGCTTTCAAGATATCGAGTACACCTTGAGAAAGGTGTAGGTCAGCAAACTAACTCTTCAAGAGCCAGGCCTTGAGATTGAGGGATTTCAGATTCGGGTACCAAACTCTCCCCTGGGCACAGGTTAACAGATTGTGATTCCTGGGAAGACACAGGGGAAGGTGGACTGCTAAGGACAGAAGGAGAGGATACCAGGGCTGTCTGGCCCAATCTGGAGCAATCAGAATCATCTTGCAAGGTTGAGATCTGATTTTGACTAGCCCTTGAACAAGAGAGGGAAGGGGGAAGGCATAGAGAAACTTCCCTTCCCAGTTGAGAAGGAAGGCATCCAGAGGACTGAGCCCAACACTGGGGCCTGCAGCAAAATAGAGGAAGTTGGTGATTGTCTGGGGCTGCAAAAGATCTATCTGAGGGGTGCCCCACCTGGCAAATATTACCTCCAGTACTAGGGGTCCAGAGACCATTCGTGATGGCCCTGGGAAATCCTGCTGAGAGCATCTGCCAGGACATTGTCCTTGCCTGGGAGGTGAACTGCCATGAGGGAGGTGTTCAGGAATAAGCCAGAGACCACAACTCATTGCCTCGTGCACAAGGTCGAAGACCGAGTGCCCCTTGCTTGTTGATGTACCACATTGTAGTGGTGCTGTCTGTTCTGACCTGTACCACTTTGTTCTGAACAGATGCAAAAAAACCTGAAGTGCTAGAAAAACTGCTCTAAGTTCCAACAGATTGATGTGGAGCAGAGATTCCTGAGGGAACCACAATCCCTGGGTGGTGAGGTTGCCCATGTGAGCTCCCCACCCCAAGAGGGACGCATCTGTAGTAAAGATCAAGGAGTGAGATTGAGGGATGAAAGGAACCCCTTGTCTCAGATTGCTCTGATCCTGCCACCACTGTAGGGCCTGGATCAGGGTTCGAGTTACTGGGATCAATTTGGTTAGAGGATCTCTCCTTTGAGACCAGAAGGCTCTCAAATGGAACTGAATGTCCCTCATCTGAAATCTTGCTCCCTGCACTACTGCTGTGGAGGCAGCCATGTGCCCTAGAGCTGCAGAAAATGCCTTGCTGGTCGAGACCTGCAGAGTGAAGGAGGAGGCCAGAGCCACCAGGGTCTTTGCTCTTTCTAGAGGAGAAAGCTGTGGCCTGCTTTGTGTCCAGTTCTGTGCCTATGAAGGTGAGTAGCTGAACAGGCTCTAGAACTGACTTTGGGAGATTGAGAAGGAAACCTAGAGATGTAAGCAGCTGCTGGGTAACCTGAAGGTGTAATTTGACTTGGTCTGGAGACTGGCCCACTATGAGCCAGTCGTCCAGGTAAGGAAAGATGGCAATCTTTTGCCTTCTTAAATGAGCAACTGCTACTGCCAGGCATTTTGTGAATACCCTTGGATGCAGAGGTGAGGCCGAAGGGCATTGCTCTGAACTGGTAATGGCCTGAGGGCAGTTCGAATCTGAGGTACTTTCAGTGGGAGCTTCTGATGAGAACATGGAAGTAGGCATCCTTGAGGTCCAGGGACGCTAAGCAGTCCCCTGGCCTTAGAAAGGTAAAATAATTCCCAGAGTCACCATTTTGAATTTTGGTTTTAAAAGGTGCTTGTTTAGGTATCTGAGATCCAGGATGGGCGCCATTCTCCTGTCTTTTTGGGGTAAGAGTACCTGAGTACAGTCCTTTGCCCTGGTGTAGGGAGGTACCCTTTCTACAGCTCTAAGAGCCAGAGGTTGAGACTTCTGTTTCCAGAGCGAGAGCCTCTGATGGATTGCAGGTGGAAAGGATCTGGTTCTCATCTTTGGAAATTTTTTGAAGCTGAGAACCAGTCCCTGGCTTACTACTTCCAGGACCCACTTGTCTGATGTTAAAGATTTCCAGTCCTGGATGAAGTAAGCCAGCCTGCCCCCTACAGGTAATGGAGAATCGGCCCTGGCCCTCCCATCAGGGTGCCTGTTTGGCAGAGGCTTTAGGCTGAGGGGTGGGAGCAGGCCTGCTCGTACCCCGTCTGCCTCTCCCTCTGAAGAACCCCCTCTGGGCATAGGCTGAAGAGGAGGCCTGGGCTTGGTAAAAAGGTCTGTGAAAAGGCCTGCCCCTGCCCCTGGAAAGCTGCCTCTGAGGAGTGGCCTGCCTTTCCTTGGCCTGTGCACTCCTATAAGTGGTCCTATACTCATCCATTTTCTTCATGTAATTCTCTGTATGCTCCCCAAACAGAGTGTTACCCACAACAGGAAAATCCATGGCCTTAGCCTGGGTATCCTGTGACAGGCTAGTACACCTGAGCCAAGCCATTCTGCGAAAAGCCACGATGTAGCCATGACTCTTGAAGATACATCATTAGAGTCCACTGCAGCATGGAATTGCACCTTGGATGCCTCAATACCATCAGCAGCCACCTGCTCCAGCTCCTTGGCAAGCTGGCCAGGGACCTGTTTCGCTAGAGCCATAACAGTATCCCATCTGGATTTCTGGTATCTTGCAACATAGGCCATATAATTTGCCTGTCTGTGTCCCAAGGATGCTGCCATGTACTGTTTCTTTGCCATGGCATCAATCCTCCTGGAGTCCTTGTCAGGGGGGTGTGAAGCCAAGGGAATATTTGCCTTATCACAGGCTGCAGCCTGCACTACTCCAACATGGCTGCTTTGTTGTGAAAGGAACTCCGTATCAGGGCCTGACAATGTGTACCTCTTGTCCATTTTTTTATCCACAGGAGGTATAGTGTGAGGAACTTTTAAAATTTTTATTTTTCTGTTTCCTAAAAGATTTATGTAAAGGAATAGACAATCTCCTAGACTCTGGGATATCCATCATTTCTACATAGTCAGGCTCCTCCTGTTCATCCACAGCTTCTTCCAAAGGGAGCTGGAGGGTTTCAGCCACTTTGTTATAAAACACAAAATGAGAAGGGGACTCAGAAAGCCTAGGGGGAGACACTCCTGAAGGTCTGTCTGGGGAGATGTCCGGTTCAATGGGCACATCCAGACTTTCAAAATCACATTCACTCTCCTCATAATCTTCCTCCCTCCTCCGTTCATAAAATTCTCTATATCATATTCTTGAACCGTGGCACCGGACCAACCGACTGGCCATTTGATGGTGCCGTTCGGTCGGAACCGGGAAAGCGACTGGACAATTTTGATCGCTGGCTATCTCTGCAGCGGTTGGGGAAGGAAATTTTGGCTCCACACCTGCTGATTTTCTAGTCCTTTTGCTGGGACTGGCTCCTCCGAGTCAGCCCTCCGTTGCTCAAGGAAGTCTAGCCCTGGTCAGAGCTCCCTCCCGGTTCGTTGGCACCGAACCGGGCTGGCCATCCGGTCAATGGACTATTTGTTCTCGCTCCTTGAGCCTACCACTCTCTTATCCAGGGTAGCTGCAGGGAAATTCTTGCAAATCTGGCAGTCTGCATTGAGGTGGTCAAACCCCAGACAATAAACACATATGGTGTGTGGGTCAGCCTTGGCAAAGGCTTCCCCACAGACACTACAGTGCTGAAACCCAGTGGCCCGGTTTTTCTTTTGGGTTTCTCAGACATAGTGCCAGCCTAACCAAAAACGTGCCCGTTTACGGCAATCCGCCAAGCAAGACACCCTTATCGGTTCCCAACCGTGTCACGGGTCGTGGAAAAAACCGTAATGAAATCCGTTTTTTTTAGAACCGATAAGAACCGGGAACCGCACTCTAAATATAATTTAATAAAGTTTAACAACAACCTGATCGGTTCAAACTGAACTGATAATATCGTTAGCAAGTTCCACACAGAAATAATGTAAAACCTATCTATTACTTACGATACCACAGACAGAGCTTGAACCGTCCGGTTGCGGTTAAAATATAGACAAAATGCGGTTTAAAACCAGAAATTACACTTTTAACCGACAAAATGAACCGAGCAGCAGGAGAAATCTCCGGGCGACTGTTCAGTGAGGCGGAGTAAAGAATCTGACAGTTTGAGTTTGAAGAACAACAGACAGAGTTCTCAACCGAGCTCGCGCTCAAGATTCCATGCCTGGCATGGAAAGTTAACCCTTTCACCTCCGGAGCAGTTCGAAGGCTGGGTCAAACTGCATATGTCATAATATAGCAAGACTTCATGTTGTTTGAACAAATGCTCCTGCACTAGCTTCCTCCTAACTACTATAACCTTTAGGTAACCCTGCACTTAAAATTCTAAGTACTTAGGAATTTGCAGTTTTCTGTCAGGCTCTCTTACCAGGTGCATCTCGGCTGTAACACCTGTACCTCATATATGTTTGCAACTCTATGTCATATGAGTTTTATGTTATGCTCCCATTTATCATTTTTCCAGTGTTGCATCATCTCTTGTAACTTGCTTTCTTACTGCTTTTGTAACTCTCCCAGGTCGTGCCTGAAAATAGGCAGTCTCTGTCTAGTGCACCTACCCGGTAAACAAAAACTAAATAAATAAAATTAAAATATATGTGAATCTTTATGTGGAAATGTCACTGATACTGGGACCCCTTTGTTTAATACTGTATATAGTTATACTGTTGAAATGATTGCAAAAAGCTATTTGGAACTCAAGGGGTTAACCTGAGATGCATTTTTTTCCCTATATGTACTTTTTGCTCCTCCTTGGGGTGGGCAGGCGGCTCCGGCCCCTCCCTCAGAAGAGGGGACTCATCTCTCTGCCCAAGCATCTCCTGCACCCATCCCAACCAGCCATTCCCCACTGGTTAACCCCCCGTGACAGGGCCAATGGCGAGGGGCGCCGGCCTCCCCACCCCCTGAAGCCAACATCTAGATCGCTGGGGGTCGGCGCAGGTGCAGCCGGTCATCATGGAGCCTGACAGCTCCATCTTCTCCTCTGGTTTTTCTCCCTGAACCCACGAATGTGCAATGGGCAGGGTGACTGTCTCCACCTCTGCAGAGGCAGTCTTATGCCCTGTGTGTGGGTCCACCCCTCTTCTAAGCATTGCGCCTGTGGTGACCCCCAGCTTCCGCTGGGTGTCAGTCTACAGCGTGATGCTGTGTCCCCCCCCACCCCTGAGGAAGGAGAGCTGTCGGCTGACGCTTGATCCTTCCTCACCCCGGCCGACCCCCGAGCAACCAGAATCCATTCCTGAACCCGTGTCACTGGTGTGGTGTGAGGTATGGCGCCCAGTGCCTCAAACCTCAGCACCACCAGGCTTGAGCTGAGATGCAGTTTTTAAGCCCTTTGCAGAGCTGTCAACAAGAGGTAAGTTATGGGACACCATGTACTGTTCTGCTGCACCTGCAAGGAACGAAACTGACAAGAACATTCTGTGAGCAGCAGGCTCTCTTAATGAGTTCCCAGACAGAGACTTATAAAAAGAGCAGCAATGTATTGCTAGAGAGACAAGGCGATTGAGAGACTGAAACTTGGAATTAAGAGAGAGCCTCGGAAGGAGGACTTAGTTTTCTCTGTTTGTACTGCCTTGTAAATAGTTATACTGAATATTTTATTATTTTGCTGTTATTGAGAAAAAAATAAAATACTATTTCCGAATTTGAAACTGCTCCTGGTTTTCTTATGCTTCCTGACCTGTGCCTTGACAACAGAGAGAAGAATAAGGGGAGCTCTATTAATGTTTTATAAAATACTTCACAACCCTGATTTAATGCGCCAGTGTGATTTATCTTATTGTACCAGGGGTATCAACCTAAGATCACATAATAAGCAGCTTATGGTACACATGGCACATTCAAAAAAAAAAAAAAAGAGTTATTTTACATCAAGGGAAGCCACAGCCTGGAATAAACTGCCTCAAGATTTAGCTGACCTTCCTTCTAGAAACCTGTTTCAAAGAAGGGTCAGACTGTTACTTAGGGTTAAAAAATCCTGGGAAATAATGTACCCACTTGGCGTGGAAGACAATCACGATGGGCATATTGACTTCTATTGTCTTGTACTACCAAGTAACCAAGTAAATATGGTTTAGCAATAGGAGCAGGATACAGTTTGTCAGCTTTGCGTGCCACTGCAGGAATACTATTTGGCCTGTGCCAGGCAGCAATGGTAGCATCCTCCAAAACTGGATATATAGGAGGTATGAGAATAGAAGGAGTGCATGGCACTTCTAAAAGTTCTGCTAAATTCCTTTTAGTGGAATCTTCTTCCTCCACAGCAAAATCCAGCTCAGTCAGAATATGCTGCATTAAAGACTAAAAAGAGGGATCCTCAGGAAGAGACCTTGGAGTATAGACTACAGAGTCTTCACTGCACAAGGACAAAAGAGAACTAGACTGGGGATTATATGGCTGTTCTTCATATTCTTCCTCCTCACCATAATCTCCCTCCATCATGAGGTCTGAATTATACTTCACATTGTCGTCGTCAGGTCTATTGACAAGAGGGATGGATGACTGGGCTGGCAACACCAGCAGCAGGTGTGAGGAAGGAATAGGCAGTGGACTAGAAAGAGCAGCTGATGGGGCTTGACTAGTCAGTGGCCCCATCGACTGTAACACAGGTTGCGATAGCAGATCCGGCAAAAGATGTCAAATCATCTCTGAGAAAGACGCCAGGATTGCCTGCGAGTCGATGGCAACCTGGCTAAGAACCGTGTTCTACACAGTCATTGAGTGTCAGAGACCAGATGACGATGGTATTGTGCTGGTCGTAGGAGATCTGACAGCGCCAAAGCCAGACCCTGACCTTGTGTCTGATTGACGGCCGAGGGGGACCATAAGCACTGTCACTGAAGCTGATGGAGACAAAAAAAGCATACCTGAAGGCCGCAACAGCGACTGGGACCTTGCAGGGGAGGACACCGTTTCCTTATTTCTGTGTTTATGTTTACGAGTTGACAGAGACTTCTGTTTTTCGCTGTCTTTCTGCTTCATTGACTGTGAGCTTATAGAAGGAGCAGGTGACGCCTGTTTTTCATCCTGGTTAAGTTTCTTCATAGGGACCGCCAACGCTTTCTTAAGTAAAAACTTTTCTAGGTCTTTCCAACAGCATCGCTGAGTGACTTGATTGAAGCCCTGCCAAATCTCACAGGCCCAGATGTCTTGAGAGAGGCAGCAGACATACATGTCGTGGCTGTCATTCCTAAACATCTTCTCCCCGCACTGACAGAATCGGAAGAGTGTCGATGGCTTGGAAGTTATGCAGAGGTGACGAGAATAAACTTGTCTGTATAGACATTGTTATGTTGATGGCATTTCCCCAACAGGTCCAAAGAGTCTAATCAACGGCATGAAAAGAACTGAGGAGTGTTAGAGCCACCCACGGTTATATATGCACTGATGGGGGACGTCAACATGGGCAGTCCCAGCTTGGCAAAAGTTTCCATATGGTCCTAGTGCCTGATGCTTGTTGTTCCAAAGGTGTAGCTTAAGGGAAGAGATATCCTCGAAGTAAGATCAGCATCTTTCATGGGAGGAAGCACGTCACAAGTAGTGGCCAGTTCCAAGGGAGGCCCTGTAAGTATCCAGAAAAATGTTAAAGTCCCACACTGGGACTGCATCACAGACGAGGGGAGAAGCAACATGATCCCTCTAAAGAATCTGTGGGGCATCTCAAATTGGGCAATTGATTTACCATCAGCAAGTACATGAAAAGCTGAAACCACAGTCAAATGCACCTTTACTGAGGAGTACCGAAGGCCTAAGTCCAAAAGGGACAAGAGGTAATTCAGAACATGACTGACTGGACACTTAAAAGGGTCCAGATGACGGGGGAAGTACTCCAGACCATGAAATGTTTTCAATTTCTGAGAGTAGGTGTACCGAGTCGATGGCTTATGAGCCACCAGTAGAACTACAGCAACAGCAGGGAAAACCTCAAAGCAGGAAAGTGCTATGTCCTCAGGAGCCAGGCACAGAGGTGTAATGATCAGAGATTTGGATGCACAGGAGAGTCATGCTCCTGTAAGAAGAGCCTTGCTCACAGAAGGAGCAGGACAAGAGGCTCCACTGTCAATTGCTGTAGCAGAGGGAATGAAATCTGTCTGGACCAGAACAGGGTCACCAGAATCAAGGTGACTGGTTCTGCCCTCAACTTGCCCAGAACCCTATGGATAGGAAGGAATGGAATAATGGTGTGCAGGAGTCTGTGCACCCTCTGCCTAGTCCTTGGCTGGGTATGGTACATAGAATGCACCAACTTCAGGGTTCTGCCTGAAGCCTGTAAGTTGGAGAGAATGTCCTGAGCATCTGCTCCAAACAGGTTATGTCCCCTGAATGGGGCACTTAGGATGGATTGCTGGACATCATTGGCAAATGCAGCCAGTCTTAGCCAAGAGTGTCTTCTGAGACATATGGCAGAGGCTGTAGAGTTGGCAGAGGCATCAGGGATGTCATAGGTGGAACGCAGTAGGTGTTTACCTATGTTGGCACCAGTCATAAGAGCATGCAATAGCTCCTGCTTGGGAGTACCCCAGGAGTGTCTGGCAGCCACCTTGGCCTTTTTCCAAAGAGTATTTTGGCATTTCATCATGTGGGTCTGGTGGTTTGCAATCCTCAGGCCCAAAGAGGCAGAACCAAAAGTCCTTTTGCCCAGGATACCAACCCTCCTAGACACCTTATCAGGAGGGAAACATATAAAATTTCGGCAGATAAGGAACCCCAGGCCCATCCATTCGGCCCGAAAGCCCTACACTAGTTTGTTTCCACTGACCCTACCTAGTCAATGGCTTTCTTCCCTCCTTCCCACCACCAATGTACCCTTATGCCTGTCGCATACATGTTTAAAACTCTCAACTGTATTCACCCCCACCACCTCCTGTGGTAGTTTATTCCATGCGTCCACCACCCTCTCTGTGAAGAAAAACGTTCTCACATTTCCCCTCAACCTGCCACCCTCCAATTTCATGTCATGCCCCCTTGTTCTTGTACATTTCTTATCTTGTAAGATGTCTTCCCCCTGCACCTTGTTTATGCCCTTAAGGTACTTGAATGTTTCTATCATGTCCTCCCAATCCTTCCTCTCCTCCAGTGAGTACATACTGAGGTCCTTTAGTGTCTCCTCATATGTTTTCTGGTGCAATCCTTATACCATCTTAGTTGCCCTTCTCTGGACCACCTCCACCTTGTTAATGTCCTTACGAAGGTGCAGCCTCCAGAACTGCATACAGTACTCTAGGTGGGGCCTCACTAGCATTTTGTACAATGGCATAACCCCCCCTTCTCCTTGGGATGCCTCTACCTATGCATCCCAGTATGCCACTGGCCCTCCTGCAGCCTTTGTACTCTGCTTAGACACCTTTAGGTCATCAGAAAGGATAACCCCAGGTCTCTTTCTTCCTTTGTAATAGTCAGCAAGTCTTCCCCCATCCTGTAGTACTCCTCAGGGTTCCCTCTTCCCAAATGCATTATTTTGCACTTCTTGGAATTGAATCTTAGTTGCCACACTTCAGACCTTTTTTCAAGCTTCTCCA
The DNA here is from genome assembly GCA_016271365.2 of Neoceratodus forsteri. NCBI lineage: Eukaryota > Metazoa > Chordata > Ceratodontiformes > Ceratodontidae > Neoceratodus > Neoceratodus forsteri. Next base: position 131,458,831 of record CM057453.1, read on the forward strand.
GGTCCCTCCTCATTCTCTCTACTCCATCCAGATTATCCACCCTGGTGCAGATATTGGTGTCATCTGCAAACAGGAAGACCTTTCCCTCCAGTCCTACCGTAATGTCACTAATGAAGACATTAAACAGGACTGGCCAAAGGACTGATCCCTGAACTAAGATGTTTTGGTGCCTTAGATCTGTCATAAGCTGCATTTATGACCACAGCGTCAGCCTCCGGTCGTGCTGCTAAGAAAGGTTTACCTGAGGTGGCCTGGTACAACTTATCTTACCGACTATGCCAGGCAGCCATTGTGGCATCCTCCAGTGCTGGCAGGAGGGAAGGAAAACAACTGGGAGTCAGACAGTTCTAAGAAGTCCACTGGGTTCTTCTTAGTGATATCCTATATCACTGATAGCCATTGATTATGGCCTCGTCATCTATGGGGCTGGCTCTGACATTGCTCTAAAAAGGGTCAAAACCCTCCTCAAAAAGGCATGCCGTCAGATCCCAGGGTCCGACCATCTGACCCATACTTGTGCTCTTTACAATGAGACCGAATGGCTCCCCCTCCACCTCAGGGCTCTGTACCAGACTTGCCTGCTGGCAAAAAAAATCAATGCTGGGTCTTACACTGGACTCAACTTCCTGTCTATTTAAAAATTCACAACCTACCATTAACACCAGAAGAGCAACTAAAAAGGGGCTTCTGGTACCCTTCAAGTGCACATCGCTGGCTCAGAGATCCCTTTCCTTCCCGGGACCCAAATGGTTCAATGGCTTACTTACCACCCTAATCAAATGTAGCAAGCTCAGCCAATTCAAATCAGGGCTCCGTTCACACCTTACCCACGAAAATATCTGTGGCTGCTACACGAAACACCAACTAGTCTATAATCACCCCCTGTCAGCTCTTCACTACTGCCTCTGCCTCCCCGCCTCTCTCCACCCTTATGCTAGCTCCTTCCAAGACTTCATTATCCCCACCCCCACTCCACCTTCTCCCCTGGCCATATTCCCTCCCCTCTCCCCACCCTCATGATAGCTCCTTCTAAGTTTCCACTATCCCTCCCCTGACCCCCCTCCTGGCCAGACTCCCTCCCCCCTCCCCACTGCCTCACCCCTGACAAAGCCAACTCCGGCCGCTTAACCCTACTCTATAGTACTCTGGGATCTTCTGACCCTTTTTTTTTTTTCCCTCCCTCTGTACTCTGCACTTATCTAAGTGTCGTACCACATTCTAGTAGTGTTGTTATTGTTGGTACCTCTGAATTGCAAATATATCATCTAATATATCCTGTACATGCTATATCTACTGTATATGCTGTGTAAATGGAAATTACATACCTACCGTAATTCTTGATCTCCTTGGACGAAGTCTCCACCACTCATTCGCACTAATGGAAGTACACCGGAGGTGCTAGGAACCAGCAGGAGCCAAACTTTTTCAGGAGGGCCGGTGCCAAGATGGAGCCACGAGGGAGTGGCACTGCAAGCCAGGCTCACGCGGTATAGACTATCTCGGCGTCGACCCTCCAACCGTCTCAGTATCTCCCCCAAGGAGGTATAGAGTAACTAACCTAGAGAGGACTAACCTAAAGATCAGACATAAGATAGTCCAAATTACCCATGTAAGAAGGGTCAAATAACCAAGTCTGCACAGCCCAAAGACTGAAGGAGCGAAGACCATAAACAGAAAAGTGAGCTCGGAGGATGGCAGGCGGGCATGTGAATGAGTGGTTGAGACTTCGTCCAAGAAGATCAAGAATTACAGGAAGTATGTAATTTCCATATCTTCCTGGAAATAAAGTCTCAACCACTCATTCACACTAATGGGAGAGTACTGAGATAAAATAATCCCCCCGAGACAGGCGGCAGGAGAGAGAGAGAGGAGCTCACTTTTTAGGACAGAAGTCCATTAAGAATTGTCCTGCCAAAGGACTGATGCTGTCTGACATGGACGTCCAAGGAACAGTGCTTAACAAAAGTGTGCATGGAGGTCCAGGTAGCCACATTGCAAATGTCTGCAATGGATACATTACGAATTTCTGCCAGAGATGTCATGACTGCTCTGGTAGAGTAAGCGTACACTCTGCCTTCCAGCTTGACCTGTGCCATGGAGTAACAGTGGCGAAGGCATGTCACCAACCATGCTGAAATGCACCTGATAGCAACAGGCTGACCCAGCCAGGTTGTGCTGAAGGAGATAAACAGTTGCTGAGCCTTGAGAATTTCTTTAATTCTGTCCAGATAGAACTATAAAGGTCTTTTTACATCCAGAGAATGAAGGGTACGCTCTCCCTCATTCTGGAAGTTAGCAAAGTAGGTAGGAAGGACTAAAGGTTGATTCAGACGAAATTCTGAGACAACTTTAGGAAGGAACTTAGGATGAGTCCCAAGAACTATTTTGTCCTTGTGAAATACAGTATACATGGGGGGGGGATCTGTGACCAAGGCGTGTATTTCTGATACCCTACGAGCAGAAGTAATGGCTCCAGGAAGGCCGTTTTCCAAGTGAGGAATTTCAACTCGCAAGTAGCTAGAGGCTCGAAAGGTTTAAAAGTGAGCATGTCTAGCACAAGGTTAATGTCCCGGCTGCAACTGGACATCTAATAGGAGGTCTGGTATGCAGAATGCCCTTAAGAAACCTCTTAACTACAAGTAGCTGAGCCAGAGACATAGAAAGTACTGGCTCATGATATGTCGAAATTGCACAAAGATGAACTTTGACTGTTCAGTATTGCAGACCTGTGTGAGAGGTCTAAGAGATACTCCAAGACTTTATACAGTGGGCAGGAAAAAGGATTCCAATAGGATTTTGCACACCAGATAGAGAAACACTTCCATTTAGCTGTGTAGGTTTTTCTGGTAGCCGGCTTGCATGCAGCTAAAAGAATATCTTAAACTCTATGAGAAACATTAAACCTGCTCACCCCTATCTCCTCAGGAGCCAGGCATGGAGGTGAAGAGACCTCAGGTTGGGATGAACGACTGGGCCCTGGGTCTGAAGTTTCATCTGAAGGGGAAGCAGCTTCAGAGAGGTTTCCAATAGCCTGTTGATCAGAGGAACCAAATCTGACGAGGCCAGTACAGAGCAATGAGAATCATTCTACCCCCTGTGCCTCCAGTTTGGGTAGTACTCTCCGAACTAGGGGAAGAGGACTAAATGCATACAGGAAGTGTTTTGTCCAGTGCAGCCTGAATGCATCCAGACAAAAAACGCCAGGTCCTGGATTTCTGTAGCAGAAGAGAGGCCGTTTTGCGTTGTGTGGGGATGCAAAAAGGTACAGGTCTGGAGTTCCCCATTCTTCGAAGAGTGTCTGAACGATGGTTAAATCGAGAGACCACTCGTGAGGATCTGCCTCCGTTCTGCTGAGATGGTCCACCAGTTCGTTATGTACTCCTGGCAGACAGACCACCTGAATCAGAGCCTTGTGCTCCAGGCACCATTCCCACACTCTCACAGCTTCCCTGCATTATGGGTAAAAGTGTGACCTGCCCTGTTTGTTGATGTAATACATCACTGCCTTGTTGTCCATTTGAAGGAGAATGTCCTTGTGACAGAGTATGTCCTTCAAAGCCTGGACTGCATAGAGGATGGCCCTCATTTCCAGAACGTTTATGTGGAGTTGAGACTCGGTCCTGAGTCCACATGCCCTGGGTGTGAAGATCCTGTCAGTGAGCTCCCCAACCCATGAGGGGTGAAACCATGGTAATGGAGATCTGATGATCCAGAGGGGTGAAGGGATATCCTTCCAGAAGGTTGTCCTCCTGAGGCCACCAGGTGAGTGACCTCTTCAGAGGTTCTGTCACCTTGATGAGAAAGGATGGAGGGCGAGTAGTTGGGGACCACTGAGTACTGAGCATCCACTGAGTGGTTCTCATGTGGAGATGAGCCAAAGGTACAGTGAACACCGAAGAGGCCAGGAGACCCAGCATCCGCTGCATCAAGAGAGCTCAAACTGAGCTGTGTTCTCTGATGAAGTGGGCCATTTGTAAGATATTGCTCCTTCTGTACTCCGGAAAAAAAACTTTCACACAGAAAGTGTCCAGAAAGGTTCCTATGAAGAGGAACTTCTGGGAGGGCTGTAACTGTGACTTTCTGACGTTCAGCAGGACTCCCATGGATGTGAGGAAGTCTGAGGCCATGGCCATGGACTCCAGAGTCTCTTGCCTGGAGGGGCTCGCTAGAAGCCAGTCATCCAGATATGGGAATACTTGGATTCTGATTTTCCTTAGATGCACCGCGAGAACTGCATAGCACTTTGTAAAAAACTTGAGGCACCAATGATAGCCAAAAGGGCAGGACTCTGAATTAATAGTGTTGACCCAACACCACAGACCTTAGGTATCTGTGGTGCTTTGGGCGTAGGAGAATGTGTTAGGCATCCTGCATGTCCAGGGAGGCTAGCCAATCGTGTTGAAGAATCAAAAGGTAGCACAGTACCAAATGATATCATCTTGAACTTTTCCTTGTGGAGAAATTTATTTAACTTTCTGAGATCAAGAATAGGGCGCATGCCGCCAGTTTTCTTTGGAACCAGAAAGTAATGGGAGTAGGAACCTGTGTTGATTTAGCAGAACTACTTCTACTGCCCTGTTCAGAAGGCCTTGCACCTTGGAAGCAAGAAGGTCTGACTGTGCCGCAGACAGCCGGGACTGCTGCTTGGGAGGATGATCTGGAGGGGTTTCCGACAGATTGAGAGAGAGTACCTCTCGCAGATTATCGTGAGGACCCATTTGTCTGATGTTATAGATTTCCACTGGTCGTAGAACTGAGTCAGATGTCCTCCTACTGCTGAGGAAGAGTCCCCCTTGGACAGTTGAGGTGGGACCGGGGCCAGAAATTCAGAAGGTGACACTGAGTGCTTTTGGGCCCTGTGCTTTCTTTTGTGGCTGAGGAGTTTGGTTTCTATTAAAACCTCCTCTGCCTTTGCCACGAAAGGACTGACTGTTGTGAAACTGACGCTTGTTCCCACCTCCTCGAGAGGGAGTGGGAGGGGGTCTAGCTGTCTTAATGGCAGACCTAGACTTCTGAGTGGCCTCTAGTGCTTGCTCCACCTGAGGCCCAAACAGATGCATACCATCGAAGGGTAAAGCCATGACTTTTTGTTGGGCGCCATTCGTAAAGTCTGAAGAACGCAGCCAGGAATGGCGACGGGTACAACTACCAGCCACTGCTGCCCTGGAAGCAGTATCAAAAGTGTCCAATGCAGCTTTAATTTGTTGATTATTGCACTCGATACCTCTAGTTATGGTCTGTAGTAACTCTGAGTTAGCCTGCAGCTCAGGCAGAGCTTCTACTGTTGTTTTGAGCTAATGCCAAAGAACATACTCATATTGAGAAAAATATCTCTGGTAGCTAGCAGTACGCATGCCCAGGGTTGAGGCAGCAAAGACTCTCAAACCCAAGGTGTCTATCTTGTGAGATTCTTTGTTTATAGGACAGGTTGTGGATTCCGGAGGAAGGACAGCCTTATCATTATCTCTGCCAGGACCACTATGGTATCTGCAAAGGCTTGTGAAGCCAAGGTGGGGCGATCCTTGGGAGGGGCATATTTCCTATCTATGGACTTGGCCACAGAGGGAATAACAGCTGGATTCTTCCACACCATCTGGGAAAGAGTCCAAAAAGAGGGCTGTACCAGAGGGGTTAAATCCATAGGGATTTCCGGAACATGTACTATAGATACCGGAGGCGCAGAAGCTTCCCAGGATCGATTTCTATGGTATGGAGAGAAATGGTAGAATTTAAATTCTTGAGCAGAGACTTAAAGGAAAGGTCTTTGACCACAGGCTCTGCAGGAGGATTGATCCCTGCACTCAGGCCAGAGCTGGCATCGAAATCATCTCTCAGTCAAAGATCAGGATCAGGCTCAATATCTCCTGACGGTCCAGGGGGGACTGTATAGACAGGAAAGGGGTGAAAACCAGGAGGAAGAAAAGGAGGAGACAGAATCGGTGTCGAGAACCTCTGGAAACCATGCAGCACCACCGAAGAGAGCAGCGCCGAGTACAGAAACGGCGCTGACACCAAAAGAGGTGCTGCGTGTAACACCGGCAGGGTGCACGGCACTGCGCATGGTGCGGACATCACCCCATCACCACAGGCAGCTCCGAAAGGGGATGCAGCACTGCGCACAACGCCGACACCACACACGGCACCACAAAAGACCCCAGCGCCAGAGAAGTTAGCACTGCCACAGAAGTCTGCAAACTATGATTTGAAGGAAAAGAATAGAAAAATGGCAGGAGATAGAGGCATTGGTGTGGACCCCTGTGCTGCAGTCATGTGATGGGAATAGACACCGGAGCGCAGAGTTGACGGCACAGAAGGAGGTGACGTGCAACTAGGAAGTCCTAACCGCCCTGCCTGCTGATACGAAGCTGACAGGCCCAAAGGCCCCTGCAATGGACTGGCTAGTTCAGGCAGTTGGGACAACCTACAAGCCCACTGCTCCAAAAGAGCGGCCCAATGGTGAAACTGCTCACCGAAAACCCCTCCAATCGGCGGAGAGGGGCTATGGTGTTGAAGAAACTGGCTGCCAGAGACAGACAGAGGCGACTCCGGAAGAGGCAGAGACCAGCCTCTGACCCAAACAACCGACCATCTATGCACAGACATACCAGAGGGCAACCTCAAGTGATGCCATTTCTTCTTCGACTGGTGGGTCGAAGAAGAACTCGAAGACGAATGGTGCCATGAATCAAAAGTGTCCTAGAGAATAGTGGGACAGAGGGGGGAGGTGGAAGAGCAGTGGGAGAACCTAAAAGGAGCCGTAGTGGAAGTAACAAACAAATGCATCAGATTGGTATCAAAAGGCAAGAGAAGGAAAAGGCCACTATGGTTCTCAAAAGAGGTAGCAGAAAAGGTAAGGGCTAAAAGGGCAGGATTCCTGAAATATAAGGAGACCCAAAGGAAGGAGGACAGAGAGGTGTACCGAGAGTTTCTAAAGGAAGCAGGGAGGGCAGTGAGGAGAGCAAAGGCACAGACTGAGGAAAGTTTAGTGCAGACAGTAAAGAAATGGGACAAGACATTCTACAGGTACATCAATGAAAGGAGGAAAACTGGGGGAAATTATAAGACTTAAAGGGAGGAAGGGGATTGTAAGGAGGGAGACATGGATAAGGCAGAAATACTGAATAAATACTTCTGTTCAGTATTTACAGAAGGGGGGGGGGGACAGGGACCACAGCCGAGCATCGGATGCCAAAGGGGGGGACGAGGTGGAAAACAGTCCATTTACAGGGGAGAGAGTCTTGCAGGAACTCACTAAATTGAAGGTGGACAAAGCAATGGGACCAGATGGCATACACCCAAGGATACTACGGGAGCTGCGAAGAGAGCGAGCAGAACCTCTGGCAGACTGATGTTTCTGGGCGACTAACGCCTGGGTCGATGACGAACTCTCACAATTTGGACAGCACTTCCTCCAGCTGATGACATTTCTGGGCCTTACACAGATTGTTACCTCTACCACCCATAAACACGGTCACTCTCTGGATTTGGTTTTTCTCCTGGGGATTGAGGCCTCTGATTTGGGGGTGGAACCTGTCGGTTGGTCTGATCATTACACCGTGAGGTTCAACTTTTGTGCCCCCTCCGTAGGCCTGCCCCTGTGGAGATGGTCAGTTACCGCCCTTTATGAAAGGCAAGTCCTGAAGGCCTGATGGCGGTGATTGACCTCTAGGAGTTTCCTGTGGACAGCACAAGTTATACATTGGTTTTGGACTATAATAAGGCAGTCTCCATGGCCCTGGACTTTGACTGCTCCTGTCCATGTTCATCCTCTCCCTCTTCGCCCTCTGGCCCCTTGGATTGATGGGTCCTTGACAGAGTGGTGGCGACTAGGACGTAGGTTACAGCAATGCTGGCAGAAATCCGCCGTAGATACCAAACACCTTAGATTGGTAGAGCATTATCAGGCCTACCAATCAGTGATCTCCTGTAAGAAGGCAGAATTTCTGTCCGGGAAGATTGCTGCCGCTCAGAATCGACCAGCTCAACTCTTCCAAACTGTGGACAGGTTGTGCAACCCATCCTGTCTACAGCTCCAAAGACCTTTTTCACAAGTGGAGTGCGATGAGCTTGCTCGATTCTTTGCGAATAAGGTGGCCAACATCAGGCCGGAGATCCTCTTGATGTGCTCTGTGGGGGATGCTGGTGATCGATGCTCGGACACCCCACCTCATGCTTCCTGGAGTTCGTTTGACCTACTGGAGTTTGCGGATGTCATGAGGATTGTCCAGAGTATGCGCCCCATGTGCTGTAGTTTGGATTTGGGTCCAACCTCCCTGATTATGAGATGTTGTGATATTATTGGCCTGGTCCTGGGACAGATAGTCTTGATTCGGGTGAGTTCCCAAGCTCCCTGAAGGAGGCGGTGGTAACACCCCTCTTGAAGAAAGCTTCATTGGACCCAGATTCTCTGGCCAACTACAGACCAATCTCTAACCTTCCCTTTATAGGGAAGGTTATTGAGAAAGTAGTGGCGGTACAGCTGGAGAACCACTTGACCATCCATAACATCTACGAACCTCTCTAGTCCAGTTTTCGAAAGAGGCATAGTACCGAGACCACGCTGGTTCGGGTGCTCAATGATCTCCTGATGGTGAGAGATCAGAAATGCCGTTCCATCTTGGTGCTCCTTGATCTCTCTTCAGCCTTGGGGTGTTGCTTGAGCATTTGAGGGCCATCTGCGGCCTGCCATGTAAGGTCCTCAGGTGGTTTACTTCTTTCCTCACAGGCAGAACTCAGAGAGTGATGTCTGGGATTTTTTCCTCAGACTCATTCTCTCTGTCATGTGGGGTCACTCAGGGCTCGGTGCTGTCCCCCATGTTGTTTGCAGTGTATATGCTGCCCTTTGGAGACATTCTAAGATGGTATGGGCTGAGGTTTCACTGCTATGCTGATGATACCCAGCTCTACCTGTCTTTTGCACCTGACCAGGATAGTGCGCTCTTGGTATTCAACAACTGCCTTGCTGAAATCCAGGACTGGATGAATTTGAGTTGGTTAAAGTTGAACGTGGGAAAGACCGAGGTGATGGTTGTGGAACCAGGTCGGATAGAGGGGTTGAGGACTGGTCAGCCCTCTGGAATTTACCTGGAGGGTGTCCAAATCCCCACCTCTGAAAGGGTGCAGGACCTAGGGGCGGTGCTTGATGATAGGATGACTTTACGATCGCAGGTGTCAGCAGTCATCAAGTCATCCTTCTACCATCTTAGGAACATCGCCAGGATCAAGCACCTTGTTCCATCCGGAGACCTACCTACACTGGTCCATGCCTTTGTGACCTCGCGCCTTGACTACTGCAACTCCCTGTACTTAGGGCTTCCTGGGTTTGATATTCATTGCTTGCAGCTAGTGCAGAATGTGCCAGCACAATCGTTGATGGGGACTCTTCGAAGATCTCACATTACTCCTGTGCTGTGCACTCAGCACTGGCTGCCTATTCAGTGGTGGATCACCTTTAAAGTTGGTTTTGACATATAAAGCCCTACATGGACTTGGCCCTTACTACTTGAAAGCACTTCTTGTTCCCTATCGCTCCGAGCGACAGCTCCGTTCGGCCGACGAGGGGTTGCTGGAGATTCAGAGGGTGTCTTTGAAGTCTTCTGGGGCCCGTGCTTTTATGTATGTGGCCCCAACCCTCTGGAATTCTCTACCCTGTCAGCTGGGGGAGTGCACGACTGTGGGAGGTTTTAAGCAGGCATTGAAAACCTTCTTATGGTGCAAGGCCTTTAATGGAGTTGATTGAATAACCTCGTTCAGATCTTTGTTATCTTTTATTGTACTTACTGATTTTATTATTCTGGTTTTATCTTTTGTAAAGTGCCTTGGTTATGGAAAGGCACTTACGTGAAATAAAGGATATTATTATTATTATTCACCAAGTCATTTAACACAGGAGTGGTGCCAGAGGATTGGAGGAGGGCACATGTCATCCCTCTACACAAATCAGGCAGTAGGGAGGAGGCAGGCAACTATAGGCCAGTCAGCCTCACCTCGATAGTGGGGAAGATCATGGGACCACTACTTAAGGAAGGGATAGTGGGACATCTAGAAGCCATTGGTGCCCAGACCCTAGGCAAAATGGGTTCACAGCAGGTAAGTCGTGTCAGACAAATCTCACAGACTTCTTCGACTAGGTGATGATGGAAGTAAATCAGGGGGGCGTGGTGGATGTAGCCTACCTCAATTTCAGCAAAGCCTTTGACACCGTCCCACATAGGAGGCTGGTTAACAAGATGGGTTGTCTTGGCATGGGAGACAAGGTGGTAAACTGGGTTAGGAACTGGCTAACGGACAGGAGACAGAAGGTGGCGGTAAATGGAGTACAATCTGAGGAGAGGAGAGTGACCAGCGAAATACCTTAGGGATCAGTCTTTAGACCAGTTCTGTTCAATGTCTTCATCAGTGACCTTGCAGAAGGGCTGGGAAGAAAGATCTGCCTGTTTGTGGATGACACAAAGATCTGTAACAGGGTGGGTATTCCTGAAGTGGTGGAGAAAATGAGGAGGGACCTGGGAAAGCTTGAGAAATGGTCTGTAGAGTAGCAACTAAGGTTTAATTCAAAAAGTGCAAAATTATGCATCTGGGACAAAGTAACCTTGGGGAGAGCTACAGGATTTGGGGGGAGTTGCTGACAGTCACCAAAGAGGAAAGAGACCTGGGGTTACTATTTTAGATGACCTGAAAATGTCAAAGCAGAGCACAAAGGCAGCAGGAAGGGCCAGTGGCAAGCTGGGGTGCATAGCAAGGGGTATCACCAGCAGAAGGCGTGAGATAGTGATGCTGTTATACAAAACCCTGGTCAGACCTCACATGGAGCACTGTATGCAGTTCTGGAGGCTGCATCTTTGAAAGGACATTAAAAGGCTGGAGACGGTCCAGAGAAGGGCAACTAAGATGGTACAGGGCTTGCACCACAAGACGTACAAGGAGAGGTTAAGGGACCTCAATATATACTCGCTGGAGGAGAGGTGGGAGAGAGGGGACATGATAGAAACATTCAAGTACTTCAGGGGTATAAACAGGGTATGGGGGGGAATCTTCCAATACAGGAGGAGTACAAGAACTAGGTGGCATAACACGAAATTGGAAGGTGGCAGGTTAAGAGGGAATGTGAGGAAGTTTTTCTTCACGGAGAGGGTGGTGGATGCATGGAATGGTCTGCCACAGGAGGTGGTGGGAGCAAGCATTGTGGTTGGATTTAAACATGCATGGGACAGTCATAGGGGAACCATAGAAGTTAAGCGGGGAAGGGTCAAAAGCTGTAATCAAGTACAGGACTTATGAGCAGACTGGATGGGCCTAGCAGTCCTTATCTGCTGACAATTTCTGTGTTAAGCAGTGCATTTGGGAGGCAGGTATAGTACCTATTAAGGGGAGAGGCTCTGCAGGCCTGCCCTGCCAAATCTGGCATCAGATCTAGACTGTACATCCAGGCAATAGTGCTTTGTGAATGTGTGTACAGTCTTCCATATAGCTGCTTTGCAGATGTCAAGTAAGAGAATGCCCCTTGCAGCTACCCACTGTGGCAGCAGTGCCCCTGGTAGAGTGAGCCCTGAGGCCTCAGGGGGCTGTGTATCAGCCTTGTCATAGCAGAACTGAATACAAGAGTCTATCCAATGAGAGACAGTTCTCTTGGTGGCTGGTCTTTCTCAACTTACCTCCCCATAGGTAAGGAAAAGTTGGGTAGCCGAGACCATGAACTGCTTAAGTAGCAGGATAGGGCTCTTTTCACATCCAGACTATGGAGACTCTGTTCTCCAGGGGTGGATTTTTCAGTGAAGAAAACAGGAAGAGTGATAGATTGGTTAAGGTGGAATTCAGAGACCACCTTGGGCAAGAATTTCCTGTTTGTTCCGAGCTCGACCTTGTTCCTGTGAGGGATAATGTAGTTGAGATCTGTGCAGAGTGCTTGCAACTCTGAAATTCTTCTAGCAGAGGTAATTGCCACTAGGAAGACTGTCTTCCAAGTGACATATTCCAGATGGGCTGTAGCCATGGGTTTGAAAGGTGGCTCCATGAGCTTGGCAATGCACAGGTTAAGGTCCCAAGGAGGAACAGATTCCCTGATTGGGGGCTGAAGGTGGAGAAAGCCTTTGAAGAACTTTTTGAAAACAGGCAATGAAATGATCGTCTGCTTCTTGCCTATGGACAGATAAGCAGAAATTGTAGCTAGGTGTAACTTTAAGGATGAGGCCTTGAGGCCTGAGGCCTGTAAATGAGTCAAATAGTCAAAATATAGAGGACTGATGCTTTGAGAGGACTGAAATGCTTCCCTTGCATCAGAAAGAAAATCTCTTCCACTTAGCTGCATAAGTTTTCTTGGTACTAGGTTTCTTAGCCAGTCTCAGGATTTTAAGGATCTGTTCTGAATACTGGGATTCTGGGTACTCTAACTCCTCAAGAGCCAGGCTATGAGGTGAAGAGACTATAGATTGGGATAAGTCACCCCTGTCTGAGGAAGAGTCAGAAGGGAGTGAGAGAGAGGAAGCCTGATTGGCTTGCTGGAACCAGGGCTAGCAGGAGGGAATACCACCATTGCCTTGGCCAATCTGGTACTATCAGGATCATAGGTGCAGGCTGGGATTTCAGCTTCAGTCGCACCCTGTGAATCAGAAGGAAGGGACAGAAAGTGTAGAGGAACCTACCTGACCAGTCCAGGGCTAGGGCGTCTGTAGGAAGAGTCCCCAGAGCTGGAGGCCTGCCGCAGTACAGAGGAAGCTGACGGTTGATGTGAGAGGCAAACAGATCTATCTCTGGTGTGCCCCACCCTCTCAAGATTGGGGGAAGGACCTGTTTGTTCAAAGTCCATTCGACTGAGGGCATCTGCCAAAGTATTGTCCTTGCTCAGGAGATGTATGGCTGAAAGGCTGATGTCGAGGGAGTAGGCCAGAGACTAGATTTTCATCATCTCTGTACAGAGCGCTGTGGACCTTGTGCCACCCTGCTTGTTTATGTAAAACATTGCAGTGGTGTTGTCTGTTCTGATTTGCACTGAATGGCCTTTTAGCTGTGGGGCAAATGATTTCAGAGCCAGGTAGATGGCCCTGAGCTCCAGTAGACTGATGTGGCTTGCTGACTCCTTGGGGGTCCAAATGCCACTGATGAAAAGGTTGTCCAGATGAGCTCCCCAACCCAGGAGGGAGGCATCTGTGCTGATGACTTTTGTAGGAGAAGGCAGTTGGAAGGGGACTCCCACTGACCGGTTGGATGGATCCTTCCACCAGTCCAGAGCCTGGTGCAGAGTTTTGTGGCTGGAACCAGCTTGGACAGGGACTGTCTTTTTTTTTTGGAACCAGTAAACCCGAAGGTGATACTGTATATTCTTCATTTGGAATCAGATTCCTGGAACAACAGCTGTCATAAAACACCATGTGTCCTAGGAACTTTAGAAAATGTCTGGCTGGCCTGGGCTGATCCGGGACAAAGGAATTTGCCAGAGCCAGGAAGTTTTGTATCCTTTCTGTAGGCAGGAAGGCTCTGCTTTGTTGAGTAACCAACTCTGCCCCAATAAAAGTGAGGCTCTGCATTGGAGACATGTGGGACTTCTCTGAATTTATGAGGAATCCCAGAGACTGCAGAGTTCTCTTTGTAATAGCGAGGGCCTCTTGCACCTGCAGAGGAGTCTTGCCCACCAGGAGCCAGTCGTCGAGGTGTGGGTAGACTGAAATGCCTTGCTTTCTGAGATAAGCTGCCACCACAGCCTGGCATTTGGTGAAGACCCTTGGGGCTGAAGAAAAGCCAAATGGCATAGCTGCAAATTGGTAGTGTCCTGATGGTAGCCTGAACCTCAGGAATCTTCTGTGGGACTGCCTTATTGAAACATGAAAGTAGGCAACCTTTAGAGCCAGGGAAACTAGCCAGACCCTCTTTGGAGAGAGTGGATCACTGTTGTGGTAGTGACCATTTTGAATTTTGGTTTGAGTAAGTGCATGTTCAGATGCCTGAGGTTGAGGATAGATCGCCACTTCCCATTTTTCTTCCTTGCCAGGAAGTATCGAATAGAGACCTCTACTCCTCTGTGAAAGAGAAACTTTCTCTGTTGCTTTTGCTGTAAGCAGCTTTTTGACTTCCAGCTCCAAAAGAAGTTGCTCTGTAGGATACTGGGGTTTTGACAGGAAGGGACCCCTGAGAGATGGACATTTTTTGAACTGAAGGAAGAGGCCTTTTTCCACTACCTCCAGGACCCACTTGTCTGAGGTTATTAGGGTCCAAAACTGGAGGCAGTGGGATAGCCTGCCCCTTACTGGTAGATGGGAAGCGACCTGGACACTGGAATCAAGGCTTAGTTTATGTGGCAGAAGCAGGGGTGGAGGTACCTCTCCTTTGTCCTGTCTTGTCCAAATGACATGTATTACCTGTATAAAAATAACATTTTACCTACCTACCTTGCCTCTCCCTCTGAAAAAGCCCCTCATTTGAGAGTAGTCTACCAGCATGGAATATGGGAAGAAGGGTCTAGGGAAGTAACCCCTACTCCCAGCCCCCGGTGTCTTGTGACAGACTGGTTGTCCTAAGCCAGGTGAAGCGCCTGAGGGAGATGGCCTGAGCCATAACCCTTGAGGCTGCATCATTATTGTCTGCTGCCATGTGGAACTGGAACTTGGTAGCTTCCAAGGCAGTTTTTACTGTCTATAATGCTGTATAGGCCATGTAAAAAGAAAGGTGCAGCAGGAGGGAGGCTGAAGTATAGGACTTCTTAGCCATGAAGTCCAGACATCTAGACCCCTTCTCAGGGGGCTGAGAAGAGATAGAGACATTAATCTTGTCACAAGCTGCCTGCTGTACTACACCTTCATGACTGGGATGTACATACAGAAAATCAGTATATCAGACCTGGAAAGTTGATATTTTTATCTATCTTCTTGTCTACTCCAGACAAAGTGGTAGGAGTCTGCGGAGTTCCATGGTATTTTTCTTGAAAGCCCTATACATAGGGAGAACAACCTTTTTTGGAGGAGGGAGGCCCATCATGTCCCTGTAATCCTTGTCCTCCTCTTCATCCTGAGTGGACTCCTGTGAGGGGAGATCCAGAGTGTCCACCATATGCTGTAAGAATGTTAACATAGAGGAAGCACCCTCCTGATTACTGGGGGAAGCTCCACAATTAGGATCAGGGGAAACATCAGGTTCTAAAGGGCTTTCTCCTGCCTCACTGTCTATTCCAAAATAATCCTCATCCTCCCCTGGAAAGTCACCTGCATCAGAGGGAACTGCACTGGGGGGTGCACTGGCAGGGTCTTGAAACATGGACCCCATGCTCTTCAGAGTTTGGTACAAATGACAGGCTTTAGCCATTTCTTCAACTGAGGGCAAATCCCCGGGTAAATCTGAGAGATTTTGACCCTGAGGCTCAATATTTTTAGTTTTCTCCTTGTGCATTTTGTCTACTGATGACTCGCCATGCAGAGGTGTAGGAGTGGCAGTGGCATGCTTTTCTTTATGAAGCTTCTTGGCAGGCACTTCATCAGTAGCCTGATCAGGTTTTTTTCTTAGTAGTGGGCACTTCATCAGTGCGCTTGGAAGCCTTAGGTTTGCTAGGTGCTTTATCAGCACCCTTGCTGCCACTTTTTTCTTCAGGTGGTACCTCATCAGTACCTTCATTATTGTTTTGTTTAGGTCTTGAAGGCACTTCATCAGCACCTTTACTAGTAGTGCTTTTTGGTTTTGAGGGTACTTCATCAGCACCCTTAGAAACATAACAGGCCCCTTATCTGATGCCTTGGAAGCCCTCATTCTTAATCTCTTAGATCTGTTCCTAAATGTTTTTGAACAGATGAGCAGAACTTTGAACAAAGTGTACAAAAATGATCTGGACCTAAGCACTGTGAACACAGGTCGTGGGTGCCAGCTTTAGCCACTATCCTGGGGCACTCCACACAATTTTTAAAACCTGTGGGTCCAGTTCTCTTTTTTGGCTGTTCTGACGTGCCAATAGGTCAGAACGCTGAAAATAATGTTTCCCAATAGGGAAGATTTAAATTTAGCAGCCAGTTCCCTCACGGTAAGAACCGCGATTAAAATTAACAACAGGCAATAAGAAAACCCAAGAAAACAGTGGTTCCTGATGAAAAAAGAGAACTGCTATTGGTTTTAAATAAAGAGCTGGGTTGGTGGAGTGAACGCTCAGGTGGGCAGCGGGTGCCATTGAGGGAGTCGGGGACCAGGAAAGAGATGCATCTGTGGCCTGAGAGTGCAGTAGGAGCCACTCGAGTCAGGGCAGCACAGCTTGGAAGCCGGAGAGAGTCGGGGGCAGCGTGTCTTAAAGCTACTGAAAAAACAGAAGAAGAGGAGGATTTTCCAGGAGGTTTCCCAGCACGAGCCAAGCCAATCGAGCAATGCTACGAAAACAGATCAGGATGCGTGCATGGGAGCCAATCGGGGCAGAGCAGCGCCTGATTTGAATGAGCGACTGGGCTATAAAGAGCTAGGCCCAGACGCTATCCAGTGGGTTGGTGGAGTGAGCGCTCAGGCGGGCGGCGGGTGCCATTGAGGGAGTCGGGGATCAGGAAAGAGCTGCATCTGCTGTCTAAGAGAGTGCGGTAGGAGCCGCTCGAGTCAGGGGCAGCACGGCTTGGAAGCTGGAGAAAGTTGGGGGCAGCATGGATTAAAGCTGCTGAAGAACCAAGAGAAAAGGAGGATTTTTGTTCCCCCTCCCCACTGACCATAGCCCAGACCTCTATTAAATGGCTGAGGTTGGAGAAGCCCGAGTCATGGAACAGCAAGGAGCCAAGGGCTAAAGAGCAGCAGAAGGCGCCGCCTTCTAGGGAACGGAGCGGAATGCTACCTGGACTTTGGGTACTCTGACTGAATGCAGATGGTGAGTCAGTCTGGCACTATTTTTTTCTACAGGGGTGAGGGAGAGGAGAGAGAGAGTGGCATCTTAAGCTGTATTTTATCGAGCAGCTGTCTGCTCAGTATGCCTTTCCTGGTAAAACTTTTAAATAAATAAATATTTAGTGTATGTCACCTTAGTGGGAAGGTATCTTAGGCAGGGACTAGAAGGGGAAAAAAAGTAGTACTGCATTCTTTTCTTAGTCCTGTAAGTTTATTTTTGAGGGGCAGGACTAGCTCTTTGCTACTGTCCTGTAAGTTTATTTTTGAGGAGCAGGACTAGTTAAAAACGCACAAACAGTACTGGTTCATTCTGTTGGTAGTACTGTATTCATTCGCATTGTCCTTTCCTGTGAGTTGTCTGCTTAAACATGGGTAGAATAGTGGACTGTAATGGACATGGGGTGGCGGTTTGAATGAACATTTTGTGGAAGCTTGGAGGGTGTCCAGTCTGTTACAGGCTTTGAAGGCTCAAGGAGGAGAAGGAGGTGATGTGGCTTGGTAGGGGGTTACGAACATACGAAATTTGCCAGCAGATAAAGGCCTAGAGGTCTACCAAGTTTGCTCGAATGTGCAGCTAGCACCCCTTATTCTGCAGCTGCCCCTCCCTTACACACTTCCCACAAGGGAGGAGCATCAGGTTGAGAGGGGATGGGGAGGGGATGCGGGAGCAAACTGAATAGGAGATCAGGCACTGTAGTGAGGGCCGTAGTTGGGAGGGAAGAGCTGACGCACAGCAAGGCAGTGGGGGCAGATAATAGGTATGCGATCCTAGCGACACTGGTGGAGGAGGAGGGGGGAGGATTGCCGGGAAGGGGAAGGAACAAGGGATGGAAGTAGGTTGGAGGAGGGAGCCAAGGGTAAAGGGGGAGGGGCACAGCTGGAAGGATGGTCAAAGGGAGCAAAGAGGAAGGAGAGAGGAACAGGGTTGGGAAAGGAGGATGGGATAGGCGGGGGGATCCAGGGAGGTTGGGAGGAAGTGGAGGATAGGGATGGAGTAGAGAGGAGAGGAGGAACAGAGCGGGGTGGGGGCACTGGGGGAAGGGCAGAGAAATAAAGGTGGTGGACTCCAGAGATAGGTACCGTGGTAGTAAGGTGGGGGCAGGAATGAGGAATGACAAGGGAGAGGGATACTAGTGCTGGGAGATTCCATACTAAAAGGGATAAGATGGGGCAGTAAAGGGGAAAGGCACAGACGTATGTGGGTGGAGTCCATACCTGGGTTAAGGGCGGGGCAGTCAGTTCTGAAGTGCACAAGGAGGGGTAGGCAGAAACCACATCTCGTGGTGCACATGAGTATGAATGACCTAGTGGGGGAGATGGTGGAAGTTGTGAGGGAGAGGTTCGAGGAACTGGGTAGGGTGTGTGAGGAACTGGGGAAAAATCGGTGGCCTTCTCAGAGGTGCTCCCAGTGCCGTGCACGAGTATGGTGAGAAAAGGGAGGATCAGAGAGTTCAACACATAGCTGGGGGAATGGTGTTGATACAAGGGGTAAGGGTTAGTGGGGGACTGGGGACAAACCTTGGACAACAATGATCTATATGCAGGAGACAGGCTATACTTGAGCATTGAGGGGAATATTGAAACAAGGGATAGAGAGGTACATAGCAGCAAAGGTGAGTTTAAACTAGGTGGGGGGGTGGCGAGTGGACAGCTGGTAGGCAGGGAACCCAGAGAAGGGAGCCCGATGAGCTTATCCCCCAAGATAACGGGAGGAGTCAGGGTAGAGGCAAGGGGGGGCCCCAGATATAAAACAAGGAAGGATACAAGGTGGAGGGTGTGATGCAGACAGCCAGCTCTGAGTGCTGCATTCATTTTTGTTATTACATATAAAATATGTGAAGGGAAGGTCAGTTCAAGGAAAAGGCTGTCTTACTGGAACTGACACATCAAGACCCCCCAGGAATAAGTTCAAAGGACAGGAGGTATTTTAAACTGCAGAGATCTGGGGTGCAATTATCTTGTCAATTTGCTTTCATCCCAGGAAATAAGATTAGCCATTCATAATGCCCTCAGGGAGATCCTTTGACTTGCATGGTTACCAGGAAGGACTTGTGGGGAGGGGTGTTGGAGAGAGGACAGAATGGACATTGAAGAGGTTTGATGTCTGAGTCAGGGAGGACCCAGCCAGATTTGGAAGGTCCAAAATATATTTCCCGGGGAACCCTTGAATTACATCAGAAAGACCTGAGGCACAGATTCCAAGGTCCAGATGGGATTGAAGAGGCCAATACACTTTTGCTTTGAATACAGTGACTTAGATCAAATGAACTTTTGAGATGTATGTGTACCAGAGCAAAAACCAGTTCTGAGCAGTTAACCTGTGGAGAGGAATGTCAGTGAGGTCATCTCATATGTTTTTTTAAATATTTTATTTGGAGACCCTGTATTGTAAAATATAAAGTTTGATACACCAAGGCAGGGTTAGTGACCTCATGAGAAGGTTGGCTCAGAAGTGTGCTAAATTGCTGAAAGAACCTGACAGACACACAAGAAAATATTTCTGACTGAGAGAAGAGAGAGACCCTCAAAGCACTGAAAGAAAGTAAGCATTAGATTATGAATTGCAGGAACTGTACTTTTTTACCTGTTTGTTTTAAGGCTGTATGTGTTGGGATATATATTTGTTCTGTAACTATTGTTCTGTTTTGATATTTTTAAAGTAAAGATATTTTTTTACAAATGAAACTGCTGGAGTACCTTAACATTTCTTTTTATTTTAAGTGGAACTTTTAAAGGTTATAAGTACGCTGTGTATGGGCTCATTGTATACCAAACTGGGAAATGGATAGAGTTCTCAAAGTCTTGCATAAAGTTCTAAGGGTTCATTTGAAAGACCTGTTTGGGTGCCCATAGGCAAAGATATCTGGCCCCCCGAAGACAGAATTATCTGAGCCTGATAATTGGGTACGCTAACAAGAGGTTATTCAGTTTGAATCCCTTCAGAGCTTAAGACTAAGGTGACTTGAACCCACAAAACAGACAAGAGGGTTACACCTTGTCTGTTCATTGTACACAAATCATACGCTCAGAGGTTGGCACTTTGGGAGTAGAGGGCTGACCGGCTGAGCGAGTTGGTGACAGAGGGTGGTCACATTGAATGTGAGGAGCCTAGCTAATAAGTTAGCTGAGTCGCAGGCTCTCTTGGCAGTGAGGAGGGTGGACATTGCGGCCATCACAGAAACGTAGGCTACCTAGTACAAGGACTGGGATATGATGGTCCCAGGGTACAAAATATTCAGGAAGGATACAGCTAAAGGGAAGGGGGGGCATGGCAATCTATGTTTGAGAAGGGATAGCATGTATAAGGGAGGATGGGGAGGAAAGTAGAACAGAGGCCCTATGGATGCAGTTTCAGGACTCTAGAGTTAGGACACTGAGGATGGGGACAGCAAACAGACCTCAGGCGCAAGGGGAGGACCTGGACTGAGAGCTAGCTGAGCAAATCACAAGGGTCTGTAGGAAAGGGAACACTGGTGGGGGACTTCAACCTACCTGGCGTGGAGTGGAGCACTCTAGCCACAAGAGCGAGGGAGCAGGTCATACTAGAGGTATTTCAGGACAGCTTCCTGGAGCAGTTGGTACATGAGCCTACTAGATTCGACAGGACTCTGGACCTGGTACTTTCAAATGGGGAGGTTGTCAGAGATCTGAGGGTGGAGGACCCTCTGGCTGGGAGTGACCACCACTCAGTGTGGTTCACGCTCAATATGAGTAGTAAAACAGGGGGTATGGAAACCAGGGTGATTAATTTTAAAGGGGCAGACTTTAGTAGGATGGAGGAAGTTTTGAGTAAGTATCTGGCAGGCATTCATCAAGACATGGATGCTAGTCAAAAGTGGGATATTATTAAAAGAGGTCTGACAGAGGCCACTGGGATGAGCAGAAAGACATGGAGTAAGACGGGAAGGGCAAAAAAGTTCAGTTGGTTAACTCGGGAGGTTATGGAGGGGGTAAGAGCCAAGAGAAAGGTATTTCGGAAACTCAAAAAAAAAAAAAAAAGGTGTTGGGGGGAATGATAAGGAAGAGTATACGAGGAAGTCCAGGGAGGTTACCAGGCTAGCCAGAGTGGCCAAGGCCTCAAGAGAACAGAGACTGGCACACGGTATTACAGAAGCAGAAAAGGACTTCTTCAGATACATTAGAGAAAGAAGGCAGAACAAAGACCAGATTGTGAGTATTAGGAAGGACGGAGGGTGGGTGGAGAAAGGGGGGGAGACAGGCAGAGGCATTAAATGAATACTTCTATTCTGTGTTCACGAAGGAGAAAGGGGGGCAGATACCCCAAGAGGGGGCTAGTGGAGGGAAGGGGGTGACTGATGTAGGGATTGCGGAAGACAGGGTTCTGGAAAGATTGAGGGCATTAAGGGTGGACAAGACACTGGGTCCAGATGGCATTCACCCTAGGGTACGTAGAGACCTAGCAGAGATCCTGGCAGGGCCGCTGTCTGACCTGTTCAATACCTCCCTGGACACAGGATGCATACCACAAGACTGGAGGATGGCCCATGTGGTGACCATTCACAAAAGTGGCCCAAGGAATGAGCCAGGCAACTACAGGCCAGTGAGCCTCACATCGATTGTGGGGAAGCTCATGGAGACAATCCTAAAGGAGAGGCTGGTGATCTTGGAGAACAATGGTCTCCAGGATGGTCATCAACATGGGTTTGTCTCTGGCAGATCCTGCCTGACAAATCTAATTGAGTATTATGACTGGGTAACCAGGGAACTTGACTGGAGCCACACGGTGGATGTCCTGTATTTGGACTTCAGCAAGGCCTTTGATTCCGTGCTGCAAGGGTGGCTTGGGGGGGGTCTGAATATATAAGGGTGGGATCAAAGATGGTCAATTCGATTGTCAACTGGCTGAATGGAGGGCAGCAAAGGGTGGTGGTGGTGGTGGTGGGGGAACTCTCATCACCAAGGGAAGTGATGAGCAGGGTGCCACAGGGATCGGTACTGGGATCAGTGCTGTTTGGGATACTCATAGCTGATATCTCACACAGGGTCTGGAGTAGGATCAGTCTGTTCATGGACGATACGAAGATGGGAGCTGTGGTAGATGACATCGAAGGCTGGAAGGGGCTGCAGGAGGACCTGCACAAACTACAGGAGTGGTCAGCAACATGGCAGCTGGGGTTCAACGCCAAGAAGTGCAAGGTACTGCACTTTGGAGCTAGAAACCAGGGGAGAAGCTATCAGCTGGGAGGGGTACAGCTGCAAAGTAACAAGGAGGAAAAGGATCTGGGGGTGGTTATAATGGGCAGCATGAACAACTTGACTCAGTGCAGGAAGGTGGCAGCAAAGGCCAAGAGGATACTAGGATGTATAGCAAGGGGAATCTCCTCCAGGAATAAGGAAGTGACCCTTCCCCTGTACAGGTCTCTGGTCAGGCCTCACCTGGAGTACTGTGTGCAGTACTGGCGCCCGTTCCTGAAGGAGGACATCAAGTTGTTGGAGGGGGGTGCAACATAGGACAACAAAGATGATCCAGGGATTAGAGGGAAAGTCTTATGAGGAGAGATTAGCCAAGCTGAACATGTACTCCCTGGAGGAGAGGAGGGATAGAGGGGATATGATTGAAACCTTTAAATACTTCAAAGGGATAAATAAGGTTAATACAGAAGGGATTTTCCAGCTTAGAAGACAGAGGAATACGAGAAGGCACCAGTTGAGGTTGACGGGGGGGGGGGGATTCAGGAGGGAAATCAGGAGACATTTTTTCACAGAAGGGGTGGTGGACAGGTGGAATGCTCTGCCCAAGGAGGTGGTGTCCTGTAGAACGGTGGGTGGCTTTAAGAAGGGTTGGGAAAGGGTGAGGGGGGTTATGATGAAGAGAGGTGGGGAGAGTGGGGCAGCTGCAAGCTGAGGGGCTAGCTGCACCATCGAGCAGACTCAATAGACCATAAGGCCTGCTTCTGCTGGCATTTTCATATGTTCGTAAGAATCGTCGAAAAACAGTAAATGCAGTAACAATTTACTTCAGACTACTGGAAAGGGGAACTGCAGGGAACCATGGAAAAAGAGGAAAAACTTGGTTCCCAGGAACCACTAAAAACTCTAAAGAAGTAAAAAAAAAAAAAAAGAAAGAAACAAAATACAGACAGTACAAAAGTAAAACTTTAAAGGTCAAAAAGTGTTTTTCTTTTGAAGAAAGAGAGCACCTCAGAATCAGTGTTTCTAAGTGAACGGAGAAAAAATTCTGATGCCCTCTGGGCAGACTCAAGACAGCATACCCTCCTGCTCTTCTTCTATTGGCCAATTAAATTTATGAAAATTCATGGCTCCACCTCCGGGGCGGTGCTACAGGGTCAGCTTACTGCAATCAGTTACTGATGTTAATGGACTCCTGGGATGAGAACATCCTATTTTAACATATATACATAAGTAGGAAATTGCAAGACAGAGAGAAAAGGTACTCCATCATTGAAAAGGAATACCTTGCAGCAAAGTCGGCCATGGATTCCCTTAGGTGTTACTTACTAGATGCGGACTTTGTACTTGTAACAGATCACAATCCTCTCTGTTGGCTTAACAAAATGAAGGATAACAATTCCAGAATCACATGGTGGTACCTGGCACTACAACCATTTAAATTTAAAGTGATGCACAAATCAGGGAAAGACAATGTCAATACTGATTTTCTGTCAAGATATGGAGCAGGAAGAAACAAACTGTTTGCCATAGTAATCTTTGTTTCTTTCAAGGTATTTTCCAATATTCATAACTCTTGCTGTCAGCCTTTAAGATAGAACTGGCCGGAGACAGAATGTATGCTAATGATGGAATCATCATTGGCTCATGCCACTTTTGAAATGCTGCCTTTATCAACTGTCAGTGTTCTAACACTTCAGATTTCATAAAAAATAACCTAAGAAACCCCATCTGGAGGAAGAAAACACCCTCTTTTATGTCAGAATCACCTGAAGAAGGGGAAACCAGTGCCCCACAGGGCTCAAAAATAGAAATGCCAGTGTGTAGCACTCTTCACATGTGGTTACTCAGCTTGGCATGCAGAGGCCACTGGTGCTAGAAGGGGAAGCAGGGTGGGTGAGTTATGCATATTGGAGAATACCGTGGAAGAAACAAGATTACTATGGTAAGTAATTTTTTCTTCTCACCCCAGGAATTCTCCAATATTCATAACTCATGTAGACTACAAAGCAGTAGTTTTGGAGGTAGGCACAGAACCTACTTTGGAAACAGACTCTGCAGGACTGCTGTGCCAAACCTGGCATCACTTCTGGACTGTGTGTCCAGGCTGTAATGCTTTGTAAAGGTGTGTACTGTTCTCCAGGTAGCTGCTTTACAGATCTCCACTAATGGGACATCCCTGGCAGCTGCTATGGTAGCAGCTGTGCCTCTTGTGGAATGGGCCCTCAGCCCTGCTGATGGCTCATTTCCAGCCAGCTTTGGAATAGCAAAACTGAATGCACTTAACTATCCAGCAAAAATGGATCTCTTACATGCTGGATTTCCTTTTTCCACATCTCCATAAGTCAGGAACAGCTGTTTTCTGTCCTGTCTGTGGTTCTTACTAGCTGTTATGCAGTAGCTAAAGGTTTGTTTGACATCCAGACTGTGAAGTCTGCACTCACCTGAACTAGAATGTTCAGTGACGAAGACTGGTAGAGTAATGGACTGGTTTAAATGGAAATCAGAAACCACCTTGGGAAGAAATTTCCTGTTTGTTCATAGGATTACCTTGTCTTTATGAAATGAAATGTAGTCCTCATCAATGCACAAGGCCTAAAGTTCACTAATTCTTCTGGCAGAGGTTATTGCCACTAGGAAAACTGTTTTCCATGTGACATATTTTAAATGAGCCAAGACCATAGTCTCAAATGGGGGACCCATGAGCTTGGCTATACAGACATTCAAGTCCCAAGCTGGCACTGGTTCCCTATTGGGGGGGGGTGCAGGTGGGCCAGACCTTGGAAAAATCTCTTGAAGATAGGATTAGATGCCAAAGAGGCACCTTTCCCAGCTGAAATGTAGGCACACACACCTCCCCAGTGCTCCCAGGTTGTCTCTGAAAAAAGGCACTTGTGCCTAGTGGACTTTACCTGGTTACTAAAGACACTGAAGCTAGGAGGACCTTCAAAGTTGTGGGCTGCAAACCCAAGGAATGTAAATGGGTAAGATAGTCCAGCAAGGCTGGAATCCCTGCCTTTGCTGGTACCACATCATTGGTGGAACACCAAATAGAAAACCTTTTCCACTTTGAAACATAGGTTTTCTTAGTAGATGGCTTTCTGTAACCCCTTAGGACATTCAGAACCCTGTCTGAGAGATGCAAGCCTGCATACTCTGAATACTGCCCAAGGACGCACTTGGAATCGAGCACTATTGCTCAGTGTGTCTTCCTGGTAAAACTTTTAAATAAATAAATAATACACTAGAGCCATGCCTTGAGTCTGAGGGATCTGGGGCTCGGGTACAGGATCCTCCCTTGATTGCAGGTTAAGAAGTTGTGCCTCCGAGGAAGGTGTATTGGTTTGGCTACAGACATGGAGAGCAGCAGAGAGTACCATGGCTGCTTGGGCCAGTCTGGTGCTATCAAGATCATAGATGCTGGTTGGGATCTGAGTTTGATCAAGGCCCTGAACACCAAAGAGAAAGGAGGGAATGTTGTCGAGGCACAGGTCTGGAAGCATACAGAAAACCAGGAGCAGCTGTAGAATTCAACAAAACTGGTTATTTGTAGCAGTAACATAAAATAAAATAAACCTGTTCAGAATAACTAAGTATAGAAGCAAAAATAAAATCTTTCTTGTAAAAAAACAAAATCTCTCTTGCAGCTCAGCTTAGCTGTTTTTATAAGTCTTTCAACCCCATCTTTTGCAAGCATCCTGTTCTAGCAAAACATTCTGTTCTCGTCAATTTCGGGCCAGATCTGCTAGAACAGTGAGCTTCCTGAAATCCCACAGTAGCTACAAAGGCTGAGACATTTGTACTCAAGTAACCTCTAGTTTTCTACAGTCATCTCAAATCATATATATATATATATATATATATATATATATATATATATATATATATATATATATATATATATATATATACAAGGGTCAGGATAAAACTGTAGAATAAAACCATTTATCTTAGCTACTATGGTAATAAATTTATTTATCCACATAGTAACTACATCATCACCGTTTATTCACACAGTAACTACATCACTAGCTCATTTATCTACACAGTTCTCTTCAGAATTCATTTAGAATGTTCGCCTCAGAAGCAGTACTAACCATATTTAAATGTCAATAACTTAAAAACGAAAAAAGATAACGTGGTACTGTGAGCATGAAAATTGTTCAGCACAAAATTATCTACAAAATGAATACTGTTTCATTTATATAAACCCTGTATATTTTATATGATTAGCAAGAAAACAGAAGAAAATGTAATTTTTTGTTCACTTTTTTGACAAACAAATATAAATAACTTTAAAACAAAAAATGATAGCATGGTACTGTGAGCACGAAAAATGTTCAGCTCAAAAATATCTACAAAATGAGTGGTGTTTCATTTCTAGATACCATATTCTTTTTTTATAATTAGCAAAAAACAGCATAAAATTCAATTTTCTTTTCCCTTTTTTGACAAATTATTTATACCTACCAAAATCAAAATGTTCACACAACATCTAAACCTGTTGCATAAATGGAATATGCAGCGGTTCAGTATGTGATAATGCATTTATTTTGTACAGTTTCCAGTGACCTCTCGTAACTCTCACTCGTGCCTTCAGCACTCGTGAGGTTTACTTGAGGTCACTGGAAACTGTACAAGATAAATGCACTATCACACACTGAACCACTGCATATCCCTTATATATTTCAACAGTAACACCAGATATTTTCTATACAAATGTGATTCCATTATCAGTTTCATTTCCATATATTGATTTGCACATAATTTTATATTAGCTGACATATATATGCAAGAAAGAAAAACAGACAGCAAGCGAAAACAGAGAGACAGTGAGAGGCAAAGAACTGCGAGACTGTTTGGGTTGATCAAGTCCAAAGTCTCACAGGAAAATTTGGTTGTGCAACCAGACAGAAGAGACAGAAAAGGAAAGAATACAGATCCTTGCATTTAAATACTTTCTCCAAAACAAATGAGACAGAGTCCTATTCTACCCTGTCATGGGGAAGGCATACAGGTGCACGCTTGACAAATTCAAGGCCACAGCATCTAGGGGAATTGTCCCCTGGGCTGGTGGCCTGCAACAGTACTTTGGCAGGTGGTAGTTCTCATGGGATGCAGAGAGATCTATCTTTGGAGTACCTTACCTTCTGAAAACTGCTTCTAGCACCTGTCTGAGGGCCCATTCATGATGGGGTTGGTTGATTCGATTGAGTGCATCTGCCAGAGTGTTGTCCTTCCCTGGCCGATGGATGGCCTGAAGGAAAACTCCCAAGGAGTAAGTCAGGCTCCATATTTTCATGGCCTCTGTGCACAGAAGGCCTGACCTTGTTCCTCCTTGCTTGTTTATGTAGTACATTGTGGTGGTATTGCCTTGTTCTGAGCTGTACCACCCTTCCCTAGTGGGGCAAAGTCCTGGAGGGCCAGCAACACTGCCCTAAGCTCCAGTAGCTTGATATGCTGGAGTAACTTTGCACTTGACCATGTACTGTGGGTAGTGTGATTCCCCAGGTGGGCACCCCACCCTAGTAGTGAAGCATCTGTTGTGAGAACCACTGATGGGAACTCTTGTTGAAAAGGAACCCCTTCCCTTAGGTTGGCTTCCTCTTTCCACCACTGAAGGGCCTGTGTAACATTTTTGTTACTGGAATCAACTTTGAGAGGGGGTTCGTTCTTTGGCACCAACATGCCTTGAGATGTACCTGCACCTCCCTCATCTGGAACCTGGACCCCAAGACTGTGCCCATGGCTGCAGTCATATGGCCCAGTAACTGCCTTGTGGTTTTTGGTCTGTTCAAGCTGAAGGAGCCCACAATGTATACCATGTTTCTTACCCTGTCCAGAGGCAGGTAGGCCCTACCCTCCAGGGTATTCAACTCTGCTCCTATGAACTGCAGTACTTGTGCAGGCAGGAGGACAGACTTTTTGTGATTTATCAGAAACCTTAAGGACTCTAAGAGGTCCTGAGTAAGCTGCAAATGTTCCCTTACCTGTTGTGATGAGTTTCCTACCACCAACCAGTCATCTAAATAAGGGAATACTGTGATACCCAACCTTCACAGGTGTGCCACCACTACTGCCAAGCACTTTGTGAACACTCTTGGGCTGAAGTGAGGCTGAATGGCAGTGTTGAGAACTAAGTGACCTGAAGGGAGTCTGAACCTAGATATTTTCTGTGAGACTCCTTTACGGGGATGTGGAAATAGGCATCTTTTAGGTCCAGGGATGCCAACCAAGCCCTTTTTGGAGTGTTGGCAGAATCATTGCCAAGGTTACCATTTTGAACTTTGGCTTTGTCAAATGCCTGTTTAACAGTCTGAGGTCTAAAACAGACTGCTACTCCCCATTTTTCATTGTTGTGAAGAAGTGCCTTGAATAAAAAACCTTTCCCTTTTGCTGTGGAGGAACAGATTCCACTGCTTTTGACAGCAGCAAGTTTTGAACCTCCTTTTCCAGTAGCATCCTTTCTATTATGGAAACTGGTTTGAATACTCCGGATCTTAAGTTTGGGAAGGATTTGAAGCTTAGGGACAAACCCTGACTCACTACTTCCAGGACCCACTTATCTGTGGTGATGTTCTTCCAAGCCTAAAAGTAATGAGCCTGTATGCCCCCTACTGGCAGTGGGGAGGTGGCCTTGACAATGGAGTCAGGGAGTCTGTTTTGCCTGAGGCTGAGCCTGGCCAGCCTGGGAACCTCGCCTGGATCCCCTTCTGCCCCTGCCCCTGAACTACCCTGTTTGTTGACGGTACTGCTGGTATTGTGGAACAGCCTGGGCCTGGTAAAAATGCCTGCTGTAGGAAGATCTACCCCTGCCTCCAGTTCCATCAGGCCAGGTGGAAGGAAACAGCCTTTCTTTAGCAGAGTTGCTCTTATAGGTGGTTTTGTATTCATCCACCTTTTTCATACAAGCCCCTGTCTTGTCCCCAAAGAGAGAATTATTTTCTAGGGGGAAAGCCATAGCTTTAGTTTGGGTGTCCTGAGTGAGGTTTGTGGCCTTAAGCCATGCAAACCTCCTCAAACATACAGAATTTGCCATCCATCTGGCAGCTGTGTCATTTGAATCCACTGCCATTTGGAACCGATACTTAGCAGCCTCCAACCCACACCTGGTAGTCTCAGCCAAATCCTCTGAGAGGCCAGGCTGGGCTTTCTTGGACATGTCCAGAACAGACTGCCACAGTGTCTTCTGATACTGTACAGCATATGCCTGATAGCTAGCCTGTCTGATAGCCAATGAGGCAGACAGGTATCCTTTTCTGGCTATGACAGTTATCTTTCTGGAGTCCTTTTCATGAGGATGGGAGGCAAAAGGAACTTTTGCCCTGTCACAGGATGCAGTTTGTACCACTCCCTGATGGTCAGGATGGGTGAATAAAAATCCAGCACCCTCCCTGTTCAGTTGGTATTTCTTCTCCAACCTTTTGTCCACAAGAGAGATAGAATTAGGAGTTTGCAAGATTTTAGAAACATCCTTTTTGAAAAAATGTGTATATAGGGAGCAGCAGCATTTTGGTAGGTGTGAGTCCCATCATTTCCAGGTACTCTGCCTCCTCTTAATCTTCCACAGCCTCACTGGTAGTGATAACCAGTGCATCCACCATTTTTCTGATGAAAGAAAAATGAGATGAGAAATCTTCAGGTTTTTTAGGAGGAGAACCAAACTCTTGTTCTGGGGAGACTTCTGGTTCAATACCTTCTTCCTCATAGTCCTCAACCTCTAAACATTCATGGGTTGAGGACTGTGTAGAAGGGGTAGCTTGTCTGGTAAGGGTTTGTCCCAGAGAAGGGGGGGACAGGGACCTGTGCTAACCTCTGTAAAGCTTGTATGACCTTAAAAGCCTGAGCAATCTCCTCAGGTGAAGGCATTATTGCAGACACAGTAGAAGTATCCCTGGGCCAACTGGCAGGGGGTTCAATGTGTTTAGTCTTTTTAGTTTTCTTCAAAGGAACAGGGGAGTCAGCCAGTTCTGTGGGTCTTTTGCCCTGGGCACCTTTATCAGGAGTGGTCCTTACAAGTTCTGTGGTTTCGCACTCTTGTTTAGAGGGTGTCGGCTGGTCAGAGCCCGAGGAACCCTTTTGCAATGTTTTCTGTAACTTTCCCAAATGTTTTTCCACTGTCTTAGTAGGGAAGGTTTTATAGATGTCACAATTAGTAGAAAAATGGTCTTGGCCAAGGCAGATAACACATAAGGAATGTTTGTCTGCTTTGGCAAAGATTTCCCCACACTGGGTACAATTCTTGAAACCAGGTTCACAGGTTTTCTTCTTTGGTTTGTCTGACATAATGAAAACCATTACAAAAATAGAAACCGCAAAAATATTTTTAAATTTAAAGTGTTTCTGGTGGTTTGTGGTTGGTTCAGGAACCGACAAAAGCTCCAACAGGAACTGGTAATCTGGAAACTGAGATTATCGGTTACCTTAACAAATTTTGCAGTTAAATTTACAATGAAATAACTAAAACTAAATAAAAAACTAACCAGAGTTTTACATTCAAAAAACTCTGGAACTGACTCAAAAGATCAGTTCCTCCCCGGTTATCCTGAACCTGGAGAAACCGAGAAAATAACATAAAAAAAAAACCTAAACTAGCTAACAGTTAACAAACTAAAGATAAAGGAAGCAAATGAAAAAATCTAAGAAAATACTTACTTTTTGGGAAATCAGCATGACAGGAACGACTGTTGAGGAGAAGACTCCGAGGCGTCTGTACTTGTCAGGCGGAGAATGAAATCTAAATCATTAGACCACTAGCAGTTGATAAGGGCAGTATTTGAAAAGTGGCATGAGCCAATGATGATTCCATCATTAGCATACATTCTATCTCCAGGTAGTTCTATCTTAAAGGCTGACTACAAGAGTTAGGAATATTGGAGAATTCCTGGGGTGTGAACTGAGAATTCCGAAGGTTGAAAAAATGTGAGTGAAACTTGTCAGTTTGCTATGCTGCATGTGCCTTGAACTGTAAAGGTTATAAGCTAATGTTAGACAGGAATTTAATAGAACATTTTGGAAACCTGTGTAACCCCTAGATGGCGCTATCCCAGGGGCTACTACCCCTGCCTGATTTGCCACTAACAGGTTGAGGGGCCTGGATCCAATGGCGGGTGCCTCCACCCAGAGGTCAGGGTTTGCAATAGTTAAACTAACTTGGTCACAGCCCTCTGGGACACTGCAACCCCCCTTTCTTCCCACTAGTGGCCCACACAATATATCAGAATTACCTTCACAGTATACACTTACCCCAGGTCTGGTTCGGCACTGGGACCTCCTGTGAAATGAGATACAGTGCAACAATCACAGTACAGTACTTTAACATAGACAAATACCTCAGGCAGTATAACTTTGCTGAAACGAGCAGCTCTGATTTATTTGAGGGGATATAACAAGGACAGGGGAAATCAGGTTAATTAGCTTATCACTCTAATAATCTACCTATGGCTCTGTGCACAGGCCTATCCCTATCAGTTACTGTCCTAGGTACCCAAGCCCTGATGGCTAGTCAAACCGTGGCAGCTGGTAGGGGCCCTTTCACACAGAGAAAGGAGAATTAAACAGTCAGCAGTACAGTAATTCCATTTGGATTTAATGTGGCAATTCAACAGGAGCGACCCTGAATTAGTACTCACGACCTCCAAATAAGATAGGGTCCTTCAATGTCAGCAGGGCTCACTTGAGGTGCACAAACCTCTTCACACATCCATATAAAGAAAGCACTATACCAGGCAGGCTGCATCTGTATCCCGATCGCAATTACTGCACAATACCGGGAGAACACACAGCAGATTCAGTTCCTGACAGACCAGTGTAATTTTCAGCAATTCCTCCAGTCTTCTACAGGGTGAGCCTGGTTTCTACTCTTCAGAGATCCTTTGATTCTTTTCACAGGACGGATTCAGTCCTAACAAGCTGCAGACCGGAACTCTGGGCCTTACACACGTTTTTTGACTAAAACTGCACACTGAAAAAGCACAGGGCTCCTTCCTTCTTCACTGCCAAAGCTCAACTGACACTCCAACTGAAAAAAACGGGCACTTCCTTTGAGTTCCTCCCAGTTCTTGACTGGATTGGCTGTCACTCACAATAGACTGCTGCTGTTGGTCCAAAAAGGCACTGAAGTCTAAACTACATCTCCCAGAGTCACTGCCCATACAATCCTCTTGTGGCTGGCTCAGATTATGAGTCCAAGTTCTGATTCGTCAAGGCACCATTTTAGAGCTAGCTTACCCCACACTGATTGGTCCAGTTCAGCAGTTCAAAACTAGAATGGGGAACTAGCAGACACAGTTCTGACTGCAAAGAAAGCAGGTTAGACAAACTGTAATTTCATTATTACTCTAAATAATTTCTGGCAAACAGTTACATCTTTCAGATAGGTTCCCTTTGCACTCCTAGTGACTGCAAAAATGAAGTAAATTGGCAGCAGTTCGAGTGATACTCAAACAGAGAAGCACACAGTCCCCCCATACAAACTAATTATGTCTGCAAGCAGACAGCTCTTAAAGAGACAGTACCAGAGGCTCTAAAAACACTCACTGATAAATGGCTTAAACGCCAAACACCATTCAGGCTTGGAGCATTCAAGCAAGCTCCTGGAAGTCTTTTGGGAACCCCCATTTGCAGGGGGGTTACACCCTTCCTGGCCTGGGAAAGCTTGACGTCCGCGTCAAGCAAGTACCCTCATAAGTTTCAACTGCAACCATATACATTTGCATTAGGCTCGCACATGTAATCATCAGTCAATATATCATTTTACCAAGAACACATTTCTGAAACATTGCAGTACGTCCTCTTTACACAGTATTACATACACATTGTACCATAACTCAAGTTATTACCTCTTGTACATGAAACCTGAGAGAGGGGCCCTTCCTATCAGTTACCTTGGGGCTGGATGGGGCAAGGGCACCATACTGAAGGAGCAACACAAGTAACTTGGAGTTAGCACTGATGCTCAGTTTGGGCAATGAGCGGGGACACATACACTCCTTTATGGACAACATTGAGAGGCAAGTCCACAGGCCTCCCAAGTGAATCATAACTGAGGTGCACCACAGGCTTTACAGCTCGGCCAGTCTTTCTAGGGGAACTGTTATAGTCTCTGCACTCTGAGCCTCATTTTCAGCATTGTCCTCACTTGTCAGAGTCTCCATGGGGGTAGAGAGGCTAGAACTTGGGGCACTTTCAGCTCCAGGAGTTACAGTTTCTGAGTCCACAACATTTGGCTCGCATGGAGAGCTTTCGGACACTGGCAGTGGACTGTCAGGGCACTCAAAATACTCTTCTTGTTCGTTGTATCACTAGTCTGCCCCAATCTATCATTTTCCTCCCTGAAAGCTCAAACAGTTCAACCATGCACAATGATTCCATTTCATCTGATCTGATGCTTTGCACTTCACTTTCTAGGAGCATTGGCTCCCGGGGACAACTAGAAGCTTGGACAGTCCAGAAGGCCCAGCTTCATCGCATATTGACTAGGGGATTGCCCGAAATAATTGACTCAGTTAGTAAGAGGATAGTATTCAAAGTCACTCTCACTTTCTTCTGATATGGACTGACAGTCATGCTCAACTGGGACTTGTGCAGGGGAACACTTTAACTCTGCTTCTGTAGGTGCAGACTTCCTTGGTCTTTTCTTAGCAGCAGCTCTAGTCACTGGTCCAGAGGGGCATCTTCTGGGGCTCAGACTCAATCAGGATTTGTCCAATGGGCAGTAAATGATTTCTATGCATTGTTTTACATCTTTTGAATTATTCTCAGGCCTTACTTTGTACTGGCAGATCATCTAGTTTGCCCACTACAATGTGAGGAGATGGTGCCATCTGTCAGCAATCTTGTGCTTGCCATGCAGTCCCAGATTTCTTAGCAATACCGATCTCCCTCCTGGAGTTCCTGTGCTTTCACCTTTTTATCATACCTTTCTTTGTTGGCCAGATTTCTTTTGGCAGCCATGGTTTGAGCCAGTTAGTACGCATGAGTTAGCTGGGCCTTTAACTTTGCACATACTGTAAATAGTTGTCAGCTTGAACCCCATCAGGAGAGACCCCAAAACACACATCTACTGGTAGTCGACTTCTCTTCCAAACATCAGGCGGTAGGGGAGAATCCAGTGGCATCACTTTTGGTGCAGTTATAAGCATGTACCAGGGTGCTAATTTGTTGGCTCCATCTAGGCTTGTCCTTTGGGTGCAGGGTGCCTAGCATATCTAGCAAAGTACGGTTGAAACGTTCAGGCTGTGGGTCCCCTGGGGGTGGTAAGGAGTGGTTCTGGACTTTCGTCACTCCCACAGAGAAAGCATCTCTTTGATCAGGCGACTCTCAAAGTCTCTCCTTGATCAGAATGGATTCTTTGTGGAGCCCCATAGTGAACAAAAGTTTTCTACAAGTACTTTGGCCACAGTGGATGCTTTCTGGTCTTTGGTGGGAAAGCTTGGGCATATCTCGTGAAATGGTCAGTGACCACCAGCACATTACTGATATTTCTTTGATCTGACTCCAAACTTAGAAAATCAATACAGACCAACTCCATGGGTGCACTGGTGGTGATGTTAACAAGGGGGCAGCCCTCTGGAGCAAAGCTTTCCTCTGTAAGCAGCGACTACAAGTTCGAATGTGTTGCTCCACATCAGCCCCATCTTAGGCCAATAGAATCTGGATCTCACCAAGTCAAGTGTTCTGTCTATACCAAGGTGCCCCATGTGGTTGTGCAAGGACCTCAGTACTGAGTCTCGAGGCAGTGGGCAGCACTAGTTGTTGTTTGTCTACTTGTCCCCTCTGTCTACTGTTTCTCTGTATAACAGTTTATTGATCAGTTTCAACTTAGGACCTTCTTTGTATAACAGTGCAGTTCTCAAATCAGTGGGCGTAATTTGGACACATCTTTCCTGCATAGAGGGCTTCTAAAGCTGCTTTGATCATGGGATCGCGGAGTTGAGCCCGCCCGAATACTGTCATTGTCCAGCTGAGGCAGTGCACCAATGTCTATTGCAGAAAAGTGGCAATAAGCAGCAGGTATGCAATTCTCAGAGGCTCCCAAGCAATCCACCATGCAGTCCACGCGTCCGTGGACATTTGTTCCTCCCTGTCAAACTTCCGGCAGAGTGCCGAATGTCAGTTCTGCCAATCGGACCCAATCATTCTGGGGAACAGGCCTCCGGGAGAGCATCAGCATCTATGTGGTTCAGACCTGCTCGGATTCATAGAGCATAGTCATATGTAGATAATGCAGAAAGCCACCTATGGCCAGTGGCATCCAACTTAGCTGAGGTCTGCACATAGGTCAAAGGATTATTGTCAGTTTTACTAGTATTTTAGCCCCATACAAGTACTCATGGAATTGGTCAACAATAGCCCACTTCAAAGCTAGAACTCTAACTTATGTACAGGATAGTTCTTTTCGGATGGGGTCAGGCTTCTACTGGCAAAGGCCACTGGTCTCAGGCCATTCTCGTGCTCTTGGTACAACACAGCCCCAACCCTTGCAAGCTAGCATCAGTGTGCAGGACGTAAGGTTTTCTTGGATCGGCATAGGCCAGCACTGGAGCATGGGTAAGTTGATATATGATCTCATGAAAAGCAGTCTCACAATCAGGAGTCCAGCGGGCCCCAAATACTTCACTGGATGAAAATACACTCTTTCAGTCTTGAGGGCCTGACTTTTGGTATTTTTGTGGGTTGGGGATACCCTTGAGTAAGGTTAAGTAAAGGCGGATCACTCTTGAATAGTCCTTGATGAGCGCCGATAATAACCACAGAATCCCAGGAATCTCTGCAGTTCTTTTAGATTTTTGGGCTGTGGCCAGGTAGTCAAGGCCTCAACTTTACTTAGGTCGGTCTCTATTCCCTCGGTGGATACTATGTGTCCCACATACTTTACTGATGTTTGAAAGAATTGACACTTATCAATGGACAGTTTAAGGCCAAAGTCCTCCAGTCGGTCCAATACCTTAAATAATCTGCTCTCATGTTCCTCCAGTGAGCTGCCAAACACAATAACATCATCTAGGTATACCAGGCACTCTAGTAAGTTCATGTCCCCCACTGCACGCTCCATCAATCGTTGAAAAGTGGCTGGGGCACCTGAAATCCCTTGAGGCATCCTCATGAATTCATAGAAACCAAGCGGACAGATAAAGGCCGTCTTCTCACGGTCCTCTGGGGCCATCGGGATCTGGTAGTACCCACTGCGGAGATCCAGCACAGAGAACCACTTGCTCCCGTTTAGGCAGTCCAAAGCATCCTGAATGCGGGGCATTGTGTACTGATCAGGGATAGTCCGCCGGTTTAAGGTGCGATAATCCACACACATCCTTACTGTTCCATTCTTTTCCTCACTACCACAATGGGGAAGCATAAGAGCTTCTGGATTCTTGTATTACACAGCAGCTAACATCTCTTGCAGATGCCGTCTCCACATCATCTATGTCAGCAGGTGCCAGGCGTCGAGACCTCTCACGAAATGGTCTTTCGTCATGCAGCGGATATTGTGCTCAGCTCCTTGCCGCATCCTACATCCCATTCCTTTAAAGAAAACACCTGGTCTCTCTGGGCAAGCTTCTCACTGATCCTCACTTTCCATTCAGCTGGCAGCGAGTCACCGAAATCAAACAAGTCAGGCGTTACTCTGTCATTCTTCCTTGAACTCTTGCTGCTGGGTAGCACTGCAGTGTCTGCACAATGCACATTAGCCAGGATGCAACCTCTGTTTACTCGAATGTCTCTTTCAGACACATTATGAACTTGGACCATTACCCTTCTGGCATAAGCATGGGCTCTAGCGGGCAAAATACTAAGCTTGACCAGCAGTCCCTCTGGCAATTTTCCATCGCCTGGTGCATCCAACATTAATATTTTATTCTTAACATCCTTTCTGATACGGACCTCTCCTGTAAGGTACACTGGGCATTTGGCGCCAGGATCAGAGACTCAGGATCCTTCTTCCATACAATTCGACCGGTTCCTCTGGTTCTGTTTTTTCCAGCATCTCTCTGTGCCTCATAGGCCTTCTTAATTAAAGCCGGAACTCTTAAAGCTCTACTAGTCTTTGACCCCTGTTTTCATAACACAACTGTGCCAGCCTTCCGAACATATGAGCATTTGTTCCAATCAACAAGGGACACCATCATACAGTCCAGTGGGGGACACACTAAGGCTAGGGTCTCTACTTGTTCGACCACTCCAGCCACGGAGGTGGGAAAGACAGCCAAATTCGGATATACCGGAATAGGGGTAGGCCTTCTCACTTAACCCCCATACATGCAGTCCTTCTAATGGTTGTAAGGGTACGTCTGACAAATGCTTCTGATACCAATCCTGGAACATAATTGTCACTTAGGAGCCACTGTCTAATACAGCTCTTGTAGACACTCCATTCACCTTTACAGTGGTCTCCATGGAGAGGACCCACTATTCTGGACCAGTCTGGAGAGGCGGTAGTGGGGCCTGGGCAACTGACCTTGCCACAAAAGGAGGTGAATTAGCATTTTTGGTGCCCTCACTGGGATCATGTCGTGCACCTCTTAACCACTGATTTCTTCTCCGAAGCTCTCCTTGTAGCCTATATGCAACTTTGTCAGTGTCTTTTGGGGACTGGCATTCCCTTTTCATGTGCCCATCTTTCCCACAATTATAGCAAAACATACTTTCTGGAGTTTGAGCTGGCCAAGGCGCCACACTGGGAGCAGGGCGGGGAATTACTAACTGAAACCTTGGTGCCATCTCTGTCTTGGCGTGATAAGCATTTGGAGACATCTCGTCAGTTTCTCCACTTCCATGGTCAAAGAATTGAGTTTGGAGCTGTTATCAGCAGGAGATACATGGGTGGGTACCCCACCCCATAGCAGATACAGTCGGATATAGGTCAGGGCCCGTGCTTGCAGGCGTGGCTTTCATAAAGGGACTGTTTTGAATTCCGGATCTCTCTCAACAGTTAGCCCCATTGTGGCATATCTTTTCCTTGTCAGAGCACTCATTGACTGTCAACCTCTGCCTGAACTTCACTTGATGGGTCACCCTCAGTCACTCGGGTCGTAGCCACAGCTGTTGGTGCAGGTACCTCCGAGGTCGCCTTTTCTCAACTCCTCGAATTTCTCTCATTAACTCATCATAGGAGGGTGGGATTCCAGTCGATTTGCCAGGCGTAACTGAAGCAACAGCAGTTCTGAGAAGGGGCAGACTTAAGGATTCTGTCCAGTCTGGTTCGGTCCAGTTCAATCGCTGGCAAACTACCCTTTCTGAGGCATTCTTGCAACAATTTTTCCAGCCGAGAGACATACGGACAACAACTCCTTGGTACTGTTGTGCATTTCTTACTCTCCACCATAGGTCCTCATCAGAATCTGGGCTCCCATACACATTCTCCAAGGCCTCAAGATAGGCCTGTGCAGTCGCTTCAGGGTTACTGGCCGTTTAGCACGGATGGTAGCCAGGGCAGGACCTCGGAGGCTCTCACTAACCCTCTTCGCTGCCTCTCCGAGCATTGCCATTCTAGCACTTGGGGGCAACATAGTCTATCCAGGTCTCCCAGTCATCCTCCTTGGGGGTGGGGAGGTGCCAGAGAAGATCCTCAACCTTGTGGAGAGTCGTGACTAATGGCAGGTGCAGAAATAGGAGTCTGCATTGGTTCAGCCACCATTACGGGCACTGGAGCAGGAGAGGGTGTTGGGAGGAACACCCCAGGTGGCAAGAATAGTTTCTTCAAGTCCTCCACAGTTTTCCCCTCTCCCAGCAACCATTCAGCAAATTTCTCCTCAAAAGTTTCAGATAGTGGTGGGGGCTGATTCCCCCACGGGTCTTTACTGTCCTTAGTTATCACTCTCCAAGCAGTGAGGGCTCCCTCTGGGGTAATGGTCTGTGGCACTTTGGAGCTATCTATGGGATCCTTAAACTCTACTAGGGCCAGGAAAGTGTGGGTGAGCAGATTAGCATGCCGACCCACCACCACAGGGTTTTGTAAACCTTCCACCTTGGAAAGTACTCCCTGCACAGTGTCCGTATTGATACCCAGGGGATGTCCAGGATAAGCATAGCATTTTGGGGTCGATCTCCTCCCAGTACACCACTCCACCAGCGGTGCACAGCCACTTCTGTCAGGGTACCCATTTTTTCTTAACAGTGGTTACGTAAATATGGCCACTAGAGGACACACAATCCCAGCGGTGAGCCTCAAGATGTAACCCCTAGATGGCGCTATCCCAGGGCTACTACCCTGCCTGATTTGCCACTAACAGGTTGAGGGGCCTGGATCAATGGCGGGTGCCTCCACCCAGAGGTCAGGGTTTGCAATAGTTAAACTAACTTGGTCACAGCCCTCTGGGACACTGCAACCCCTTTCTTCCCACTAGTGGCCCACACAATATATCAAATTACCTTCACAGTATACACTTACCCCCAGGTCTGGTTCCGGCACTGGGACCTCCTGTGAAATGAGATACAGTGCAACAATCACAGTACAGTACTTTAACATAGACAAATACCTCAGGCAGTATAACTTTGCTGAAGCGAGCAGCTCTGATTTATTTAGGGGATATAACAAGGACAGGGAAATCAGGTTAATTAGCTTATCACTCTAATAATCTACCTATGGCTCTGTGCACAGGCCTATCCCTATCAGTTACTGTCCCTGGGTACCCAAGCCCTAGTGGCTAGTCCAAACCGTGGCAGCTGGTAGGGGCCCTTTCACCTGAGAAAAGGAGAATTAAACAGTCAGCAGTACAGTAATTCCATTTGGATTTAATGTGGCAATTCAACAGGGGCGACCCTGAATTAGTACTCACGACCTCCAAATAAGATAGGGTCCTTCAATGTCAGCAGGGCTCACTTGAGGTGCACAAACCTCTTCACACATCCATATAAAAGAAAGCACTATACCAGGCAGGCTGCATCTGTATCGATGCTAATTACTGCACAATACCGGGAGAACACACAGCAGATTCAGTTCCTGACAGACCGAGTGTAATTTTCAGCAATTCCTCCAGTCTTCTACAGGGTGAGCCTGGTTTCTACTCTTCAGAGATCCTTTGATTCTTTTCACAGGCAGATTCAGTCCTAACAAGCTGCAGACCGAACTCTGGGCCTTACACGTTTTTGACTAAAACTGCACACTGAAAAAGCACAGGGCTCCTTCCTTCTTCACTGCAAAGCTCAACTGACACTCCAACTGAAAAACCGGGCACTTCCTTTGAGTTCCTCCCAGTTCTTGACTGGATTGGCTGTCCTCACAATAGACTGCTGCTGTTGGTCCAAAAGGCACTGAAGTCTAAACTACATCTCCCAAGTCACTGCCCATACAATCCTCTTGTGGCTGGCTCAGATTATGAGTCCAAGTTCTGATTCGTCAAGGCACCATTTTAGAGCTAGCTTACCCCACACTGATTGGTCCAGTTCAGCAGTTCAAAACTAGAATGGGAACTAGCAGACACAGTTCTGACTGCAAAGAAAGCAGGTTAGACAAACTGTAATTTCATTATTACTCTAAATAATTTCTGGCAAACAGTTACATCTTTCAGATAGGTTCCTTTGCACTCCTAGTGACTGCAAAAATGAAATAAATTGGCAGCAGTTCAGTGATACTCAAACAGAGAAGCACACAGTCCCCCCATACAAACTAATTATGTCTGCAAGCAGACAGCTCTTAAAGAGACAGTACCAGAGGCTCTAAAAACACTCACTGATAAATGGCTTAAACGCCAAACACCATTCAGGCTTGGAGCATTCAAGCAAGCTCCTGGAAGTCTTTTGGGAACCCCCATTTGCAGGGGGGTTACACCTGTTTTTGTAAAACAGGTTCTCTCTTAGAGAGGGGGATATGTGACAAGGTTGAATAAGGCCCTGTCCCATTTGTCATGCAGAAAGAGTTTGAACGCAAGGGTCTGTTCTATCTACTCCTTTTCTGTCTCTTCTCTGTTTGGCTGCGCAACCAAATTTTCTTGTGAGACCTAGGAAATGATCACTCTGACGGTTTTGCAATTCTCCGCCTTTCGCTATCTCTCTCTGCCTTCCCTTG
The DNA here is from genome assembly GCA_016271365.2 of Neoceratodus forsteri. Classification (NCBI taxonomy): domain Eukaryota; kingdom Metazoa; phylum Chordata; order Ceratodontiformes; family Ceratodontidae; genus Neoceratodus; species Neoceratodus forsteri. The sequence goes on from CM057453.1 coordinate 131,499,818, forward strand.
TTATTTCTGTCTTTTCTTCCCCCTTGCATATCTGCAGGTACAAAAATATATGTGAATCTGTGTGTAAAACTGTATGTGATACTGGGATCCCTTTGTTTAAAACTGTATATAGTTATACTGTTGAAATGACTGCAAAAAGCTATTTGGAACTCAAGAGGATGCAGTTTTTAAGCCTTTTGCAGAGTTGTCAACAAGAGGTCAGTTCTGGAACATCATGTACTGTTGTGCTGCACCTGCAAGGAACACAACTGACAAGAACATTCTGTAAGCTCACAAGAACATTCTGTGAGAAGTAGACTCTCTCAGTGAGTTCCCAGACAAAGACTTGTAAAAAGAGCAGCAAGGCTTTTGCTACAGAGACAAGGAGAGTGAGAGACTGAAACTTGGAATAAAGAGATCTCCTCAGATGAATGACTTTGTTTTCTGTGTTGTACTGCCTTTATAAATAGTTATACTGAAAAAAAAATATTTTTTATTTTACTGTCACTAGAAAAAATAAAACACTATTTGCAAATTTTGAAACTGCTCCTGGTTTTCCTATGCTTCCTAACCTGTGCCTCGTGCCCCAACAACACTTCCAGGAATCAGTTTTCACCACTGATGCACACTACTTGGTCAGAATAACAAGCTCAGACAAAGTCACTCACTTAGGACAGAAGTCTACTCAGTATAGTCCTGCCAAAGAAGGCATGTTGTCTGGTATGGACATCCAGGCATAATGCTAAAACAAAAGTGTGCACTGTGCTCTAGGTTGCAGATTTGCAATTACCACTGATAGGTACAGAGCAAATCTCTGCCAGTGATGTGGCAACTGCTCTGGTTGAGTGGGCACATACCTGACCTTCCAGCTTGACCTGCCCTACAGCATAGCAGTGATGTAGACTGCTCACAGTCCAGGCAGAAATGCACTTGATTGTAACAGGCTATCCTTTCGACTGGGATCGAAGGAGACAAAGAGCTATTTGGACCATCTGAAGTCCTTAGTCCTATCCATGTAAAACTTAAGTACTCTCCTAACATCCAGAGACTGTAGAATGGGTTCTCCTTCATTCTGGAAGCTGGCAAAATAGGAAGGCAGCAGGGGCTGATTCAGATAGAACTCCAACACCGCTTTCAGTAGGAACTTAGGGTGCATTCAGAGAACTACCTTGTCTTTATGGAAAACAGTGTATGGATGATCTGTGACCAAAACATGAATTTCAGAGATTCTTCGAGCCAAAGTGATGGCCACTAGAAAAACTGCTTTCCAAGAACTTTAGTTCATGTATCACAAGAGGCTCAGAGGGCTTGAGGATGAGCATGTCCAACACAAGGTTGATATCCCAGGTAGCTATCGGCTTCTGGATAGGGGGCCCTGTGTGTACAATACCCTTAAGGAACCTCTTAAAAAGTGGCAGTTGAGCCAGGTGGAGTATACAGATGGGCTCATGGTATGCAGATACAGCACATACGTGGATTGTGATGGTGGAATACTGCAAGCCAGCATCAAAAAGGCTCAGCAAGTGCTCCAGAATCTTGTCAGGTGGGCACCAAAAGGGGTCCATGTGGGTTTTGGAGCACCAGATGGAAATTCTTTTCCACTTGGCTGTGGAAGGTTTATGGGTAGCCAAATGTATTTCAGAGACCATCTGAGTTACCTTGTGCCTCTTCACTTCTATTTCTTCAGGAGCCAGGCTTGATGGTGAAGAGAGTGCAGGTTGGGATGGACCAGGTAACCCTGAGTCAGTAAGTCCATCCTGAGTGGGAGGATCCTAGGTGACTGACTGATAGTCTGTTCAATAGAGGAAACAATATCCAAAGGAAGAAGTCACACACCAACTCCGGTTGGGTAAGGCTAAAACTTCAAGTAGCACAAACAAAAGAAGCCTTGCAACTCATCCCAAAGACACTAGTTTAGAAGAGGCACAAGAAACAGTGTGTAAACAGAACAAATATACTTTTATTAAATATACCTACGCACCCAAAAAATAGAATTGTGTTGAATAGGTGCCACGTCAGTAATCCATTAGCTAGAAGCCCAAAAGCGTTTCGCTCCAACCCCTGGAGCTTTAACAAGGGCACAATAGAGGAACCCATATCTGTCAAGATTAACAGGGGCAATCAGAATACTTTTGCCTCCAGTTTGAGGCAGAACCTTCTGCACCAGAGCGACTGGAGGAAATACATACAGTAACCAATTTTGCCATTGCAGTCAACGCATCCTGACAGAAAACACCACGTCTTGGATTTCCGGAGCAGAACCAAGGCAGTCTGGCATTGAATAGGGATGCAAAAAGGTCCATATCTGGTGTTCACCACTCAAACAGTGATCTCACAATGTCTAGAGCTAGTGATCACTTGTGAGGATTGGCCTCCATTCAACTGAGCTCCTCTGCTGAAGCATTTTGTACTCCTGGTAGGTAAACTGCTTAAAGCAGGAACTCCTGATCCAGGCACCATTCCCACACTCTCACTGCTTCCCTACAGAGAGGGTAAGAGTGTGCTCCTCCTAGCTTGTTTAAGTAAAAGATGACTGATTTGTCTGTCTGTAGGAGGACTGTTTTGTGGCTGATGAGGCCCACTAAGGCTCAGAGGCCGTACAATACAGCTCTCATTCCCAGCACGCAGATGTGGAGATGGGTCTTTAAGAGATTCCAAACACCTTGTGTTTGGAGACCCTGACTGTGGGTGCCCCATCCCATCAGGGAGCCATCTGTGATGATAGTCAACTGAGGCTTTGGCTGGGAAAAGGGAAAGCCCTGGAGGGGGTTGTCCTCCTCGGCCCACCATGCAAGTGACCGAACCAGGGGCTTAGTCACCAGAATGGGATAAGTCTGAGGATGCGATGCTTGTGGCCACTGTGCACTGAGCATCCACAGAGTCATCCTCATGTGTAACTGGGCATTTTGAGCACTGAGGAGGCTATCGGACCCAGCATGCACTGCATGCAGTACGCTAGAACAGATTTGCACTGCATTATGTAGCATGCTTTCTGTAAGACTGCCTGTCCCCTGCTCCCTGGAACAAAGACCCAGGCTTTGGTAGTATCTAGAGGATCTCCTATGAACAGGAGTTGCTTAGAAGGCTGAAGCTGTGACATCTCTAGGTTCAGCCGAACTGCCATGAAGGTACGGTTCCACGTCATAACCAGGACTGCGGAACAGCGACCCTTGAAGAGGGTGCAAATTCCACAGCTCGACAAAATGGAGTAAAGTCTTTTCTTGAAGGGGGGGGGGGCTTTGCCCACAGCACCTCCCTTTATGGGAGGCTTTGCTCCCCACTCACCCCTATATTTCGGATTCTACTCTGGGGGGCATTCCTCAGGGACAGGGAGAACCGCCAGTTGCCCAAAAGTGTCGGAGCTGTGGTTCAGTCGCCCTCTTTAAGGGTCGCCATTACACAGTCGCTGTATTTTTTTGTTGTCAATTCTTTTTCACTCCTGTCATGGTCCCAGGAGACTCTCAGGCATCTGACCTGCATCCTGCCCTGCCAGAAGCCCCCTCTCGACCGCGCTTTTCTCACCTCCGCCCCCCAGCTGGCACCCCGAGCTTAACCCCTCTGGGGTGGGTCCGCCCCTCCTACCTTGAGCGCACTTCAAACTTTGTAGACTCCAGCTGCAGACGTGGGGCATGGGTGGGCGATCTACGAAGGTCAGCGAGGTCGGGCCCGGCAGTGGGCATAGGGGTTGGTTCCGTCGCCTACCCCTGGGACTGGGTTTTTCTGTATTCTGTCCCTTCCCCCATGTGTGGGCACACCTTGATGCTATCTGGCACATAGCCACCCTGCCAGCGTCGGCCATGTCAGTGCATGTCTGCACGGCCCGCTGTAGTTCTCCTGGTCTCCACCGGAGGTCACTGGCTCGCCGGGCCATCCCATCCCCCTGATCCAGGAAGGACAGCACCACGTGGGTGCCCAGTCCTCAACCATTCCCACGTCGACCCCTGGCACCTGAGTCCGCCTCCGAACCCGGGTTGCCAGCATGGTGCAAGGTGTGGCATCCAGCGCCTCAACCGTCAGCGCCACCTGGCTGGCCCCACAGTCGCTGTATTGACAGGCTACCTGGAGGTAAGGAAGTGAGAGACTATGGCCACCACTAGTTCCATCTCTTGCCTGGATGAACTGGCTAACAGCCAATTGTCCAGATAAGGGTAAACTTGGAGTCCTGGTTTTCTCAGGTGCGCTGTGAGTACGGTAAAGTACTTTGTAAAGACCTGAGGAGCTGAGGATAGTCCAAAGAGCAGGACTCTAAAATAACAATGTTGTCCCAGAACAATGAATCAGAGGTATCTGTGGGCTGGGGTACACTGGAATATGCTGATAAGCATCCTGCATATCAAGGGGAGGGGGCTAACAAATCCTGAGGCTTCATGAAGGGAAGCAGAGATCCCAGGGAAACCATCTTGAATTTCTCTCTCTCTCTCTCAATGAATTTGTTCAAATTTCTTTCTGAGTTTGAGAATGGGAAGCATGCCCCCGGATTTCTTTGGTACGCAGCAATAGTGGGAGTAGAAGCCTTTGTTGTACTCTGACTCTGGCACAACCTCCACTGCCCTGTTGCTTAGAAGACTCACAGTCTCCTACACCAGAAGCTCTGACATGTGAACTGATAAGAGGAGTTGTCTTCTGGGTGGATAGTCTGGAAGAATTTCTGTAAAGTTCAGGGAGTACCCTTTTCTAATGATCCTGAGGACCCACTTATCTGTCATAATGGACTTCCATTGATGGTAAAACTGTGTCAGGTGCCCTCCTACTGGAAAGGAGTGGTCTGCTTCAAGCAGCTGAGGCAGAACCTGGGCAGAAGCCTCAGAGGGTAGCACTAAGTGCTTTTGCCAACTATTCCTTCAATTGCAGGTCTTGATGGACCAAGGTGCCCTGCTCCTGGGAGAGCAAGTCAGTGCACAAGGGCAAGGGTACTGAAGGTTTTGCTGCCAGCTGCTGCAGCAGGGGGAACCAAAATCTGACACAGCCAGTAGGGAGCTATGAGAATCATCTCCTTCCCCTCTGACTGAAGCTTGAGGAGAACCCTCTGCAAGAGCGGGAAGGGAGGGAAGGGGAGGGAAGGCATACCGGAACCTCCCTTTCCAAGAGAGGGACAATATGTCACAGCAGAAAACTCCAGGCCCTAGATCGAGTGAGCAGAAAAGCAGCAGTTTTGCGTTGAATGGTGATGCAAAAAGGTCCAACTCTGGATGACCCCACCTGTCGAAGAGGTCTTCGACTACTGAGGACAGGGGTTCCTACTCATGCATCCTCAACCTAGACCGGCTTAGACTGTTGGCCAGGGCATTTTGGACACCTAGAACATGGACGGCTGAGAGTTCCAGGTCATGCTTAATGGTCCAAGTACCAGTTTCTCATTGCTTCCTGACAAAGGGAGTAGGAGTGAGTGCCCCCGTTTGTTGAGGTAGTATGCCACAGACATGTTTGTCTGTCTGTACCAGTAGCAGGCCAGGATGAATGTGGGTCTGGAAGGCCTGCAGAGCATACAGAACTGCCTGCATCTCCAGCACATTGATGTGGAGATGCTGCTCTGACTTGGACCCAATGCCCTGGGTCTGACGGTTGGCTAAATGAGCACGCCAGCTCAGGCCTGAGGTGTCTGTAGTGAGAATCTACTGTGGGGACATAGCATGGAGTGGAACCCTTTTCAGGAGACTGGCGGAGTTCTGCCACCACTCCAGGGTTCTTCTCACCAGGTCAGAAACCATCACCAGCCGATCCAGATCGTGAGTGCGTTGGTCCCATTGGACCCGAGGAGTCCATTGGGGAAATCCTCTTATGCAGGCAGGCTAGGGGAACCGTGGTTAGAACCACCGCATGTGTCCCAAAACAAATGAAGGAATGCTCTGGCTGGCACCTGATGACTGGAGGATACTAACTGCGCGTGCACTATCAAGCGCTCTGCTCTGTCCACTGGCAGGAAGGCTCTGCCCTGGGACAAGTCCAGGGCCACGCCTACATACTGGAGGCATTGACTCAGAGAGAGAGAGAGACAAGACTTCGGTAGATTGATCGTGATCTCTAGGGCCTGGAAGAGCCAAAATGCGCCTTCCAAGGTCTACAGCAAGAGACCACTGGAGGGAGCAGTCAGCAGCCAATCGTCCAGGTAAGGCAACACATAAAAGCCCTGTCTCCACAGAGCCACAGCTACCACTGCTAGGCATTCAGTAAAGATGCAAGGTGCTGAGGAAAAGCCAAAAAGGGGGTCCAGAACTGAAAATGGTCCCCTGGAAGCAGAAGCAGAGGAAATGGTGGTGGGCTGGAAAACCCTGGATACGGAGATAGGCATCCTGCATATCCAGGGAACAGAGCCAGTCCCCCTGGTGAAGGAGGGGGCAACAGCCCCTGAAGGGTAACCATCCTGAATCATTTGTATTCTATGTAGAGGTTCAGGCGGCTGAGGTCCAGGATAGGCCTCAGGTCCCCTATTTTCATGGGGACGAGGAAGAAGTGGGAGCAGAACCCCTTTCCTCTTTGAGCCAGGTAGATGGGCTCTATGGCCTGTTTCTCTTCTGGGATGAGGGAGATGTGGGCCTGAGGGTGATGGGAGACCGAGTGGGGGCTTTCCGGAGGAAGCTCCAGAAATTCAAGGCTGTGACCCCATTCAATAATCTACAGCACCCACTGATCTGAGGTTACTGTGTGCCACCCATCTCGGTATAGGGAGAAGCACCCCCTGACTGCCTCCCCCAAGGCCTCTGCTGGAAGGTGGGGGTCGGGTAAGGAGTCAGGCTGAGGAGCCAGGGATGGGGAGAGCAGCTGTGGGATTGGGAGGCCTGGCAAGAGGACTGGCAAAAGGACTAACGTTGGGAAGACCACAGTTGGGACTGGTACATGGAATGTAGCGACCTTAAGGTCTTGCCCAATTCCTGAAGGCGGGAGATGATATCCTGAGCATCTCCCTCAAACAAAACAGAACCCCAGAAAGGGGCACCAGTTATTTTGGCCTGAACATCAGATGCAAAGCCAGACATTCTGAGCCATGAATGGCAGCGAATGCAGATCCCTGCTGCCACCCCACACCTGGAAGCGACAGTATCATATGCGGCCCTCAGCACATGGTTGCCAAAATCCAATCCAGATTTTAAGAGTTGCACCAATTGCATTTTAGTGGGATCTTCAGGGAGGGTTTGAACCAGATCCCTCGCCTGATCCCAGAGGGCATTCTGGTACTGTACCATATGGGCCAGATAGTTAAGGTCCCAAATGGCCAGTGTGGCAGAGGAATACACCCACTGCCCAATTGGTCCAGTTGGAGAGATTCCTCGTCTGGAGGGTAGGTGTTTGGTCTGACACCCCACAGCGCACTTAGCGGTCATGAATGCACACCATGACTACACTAAGAAGCCCAAAGAAAGGTTTACTCACCAGTGCATGATAAAGGCGATCCGCCTTCTTGGCTAAGGCCAGGGTGGATGAGGGGTGGTTCCATACCGCCTTAGTAACATCACACAAATCGATTAGAGGAGGCACCACCAAAGGGTGGGTCTCCTCTTCCAGATGTAAATAGCCAGATGACTGTGCTCCAGGTTAGGCTCCTCTGTCTCCCAACCCATAATGGAGTGGATATGGCGCATCACTTCAAGGAAGGAGGGATCACCAGGGAGAAGACATGGGGGTTTCCTCAGGAGGCTCCTGACCATCAGAGAAGCCCCTCAAACCCTCCAGTGACTACGAGGAGAAAAAGGAGAATTTGTCCCCTGACTGATCACTGTCCGGGACCAGATTCTGTGGACGATGGTCATCCATATGCTGATCAGAGGTCCTCTTGTGACCCCCAGAAGCCTCTGTGCAGTGGAGATGCTAGGTCCTGCCTGGTCTGGGTCCCAAGGAGGGAGGTCTCAGGGAGGTGGGGGGGAGGAGTCCACCCGGGTGTGTTCTTGTTTTGCATAAAGGTCCACCAGGCCGTAACTAAGACATTAAAATCCACTGGTGGAGGAGGATTGTAGGATGGCTATGGATATTGAGGAGGGGGGTATGACCGTAGCGGAGCCAGAATAGGGTACCCTGGGACTGGTCCAGCAGGTGCCGGCTGGGGGCCCCTGGAAGGGCCAGTGGGTGTCAGTTGTGGTACAGGCTAGGGCTGAGGCGATGAGTGTTGAGGAGTCGTTGGTGGCAGTGTCGGCATAGCCGGTGCCGGCCTGACAGGTTAAGGCTGACGTCAGTCCAGCGAAGCAGCCAACATTGGCCCCAGAGTCGAGACTAGCACCTGCAGGGGGGAATTCTTCCGAAGCAGGGACAGAGGCACCACCGGTGTGGAGGTAGAGGCAAGCACTTGCTCCGGGTGATGCCTGTCAGGGCGAGCACTGGCCCCGGAGTTGGGGACTGACAAAGGCAATGCCTGAACCGGGGGGGGGGGGACAACTAACAAAGACCCACCACCATGGCTCCAACCCTGGTTGAGCCACCTACCTGGCTAAGGACCCATGGGACCCAAGAGCCTGAATGTCAGGGGCTGAGAGGCAGGGGACGAAGTCCACTGCTCCGAGGAGCCAATGCCTGTAATGGAAACTACGGCAGGCACCTGCACCACTGGCAACCTGGAGGGAGTGAGGGCTAGTGAAGAAGGAGGGGACGACCTCTCGCGGAAGGAAGACTCAGAGGCAGAAGTTGGTCTATGCAGCAACCGTGAGCAAGAGTCTGAGTATAGTCCTGGTGCTTGTCCCAGTGCTTATGTTTCCTGCTAGACTTCTCCTTCCGAGAAGAAGAAGAAGATGCCACAGAAGACTGAGCTGGGGAAGTGGAAGAGCTTTTAGCCTGAAGCTCTTTCTCTATCATGGCCAATTTCTGATGAAGCAGGTTGCTTTGAAGGGTCTTCAAGCAGCATCTCCGTGTGGCCTGGTTGAAGTCCTGGCAGCGATGACAGGCCTCGGTGTCGTGGTTGGGGCCTAAGCAGAGCAGGCAGGAAGACTGATCATCTTTGGCGGGTATCTGCTTGCCACAGGCACACTTCGTAAGCCAGCTGGAAGACGAAGCTGGAGAAGAAGACAAACGAGATGGAGGAAACACCAAAAATTGATGTTAATAGTGTAAGAGAAAAAGGAAATAAATCACAGGTAAACGCAAACATAATGGCAGTCAACAGAAGCAGGCAACTGTGGAGGTCCAACATGGTTGGTCAATGGCAGGAAAAGAACTGATCTAAGTATGGGGACTGCCCCCTTTATAGGAGAGGTGGACATCAGCCTGCTGACATCGGCAGGGGCGGTCCCCCAGGATAGACTGCTAGCTAGATGTTTTCCATGTGGTCCTGGTGCCTGGTGAATTCAGTCCTACCGGTGTTGCCTGCTGCAAGCACCCCCTCAAAGTAAGATCTAAACTGACCGGCATGGTAGAAACGTTTAACCACTGCAGACAGTCAATAGCTCAAGATTCAAAAAAGTGCAGAATGCACATTTTTTAAACAGAGCCTGGAAAGTCAAATCCTCCTAAGTAAAGAGGCAGGAGGAAGACCTGGATCCAAAGAGTCCTGGCTATAGAAAGAGTAACAGTCACTAACCTCAGAAATAATGGGCTCAGGGGTCAGACTCATCCCCTACACCCCCACCCCTACAAGGAGGATCTGGCAAGGGAGTGGACTGCAAGTTCCCCAATCCAGAACAAGGCCTAGGCAACAGCGGACCCAATTTACAAGGAGCAAGCATCAGAAGACCACACCACAGCCAGAACTGAATCCGGCACTGAGAAGTCTCCCGGCACCAAGGGTGGTGCCAAAGCCAGTGCTGGGAAAGGCCCTGAGAGGCCTAAACCTGGCACTGATCCTGGTGCCAATGATCCAACTGGTACCAAGGTGACTGACAAAGGCACCAAGGCTGGTCCCATCGCAGTGACACAGAATGGGGGTGGGGACAGTGGGACAGGAACTGGCAGCACAGTCACCAACAAGGACCCTGGGGCTGTTGTCGCAGCTAAATGCTCTACCTGGCCTGAAGGCCCCACCTGTGGTTCCAGTGCCACCAGTCCTGAATAGCCAGGGACTGGTTCCGCAGGCAGAGGAAAACAAGTCAGAAGCTGCATTCACTGCTCCATAAGAGCTGCCCAGCAGTGTAACTGCCCACTGGAGTTCCAACTAATAGACAAGGAGGGACTCTGGGCCTGAGACCTTGACTTCCCGTGAACAGAAGCCCCCGGTGATGCCAACTGTGCCAGAAAGGTCCTTCTCCTACGAGACACAGAGGTCCTCGCATGAGACCTCGCAGAGGGTGACTTCAATCTGTACCATTTCTTCACCTTCCTACAGGAAGAACTCGCGGCAGAGTGGTACCATGACCCCAACCAGTATCGGGAATGGGCCTGCTTCTTTTGTGCTTCCGGGAGGACTATCCTTCCTCTCAAGCACAGGACTGCCCATCGTCAGAACCCTCCCCCGAAGGGGAAAGAGTGGACAGACAAAGGCCCAGCTGCTGAAGCAGCTTGCCTGAGTAGGTTCCCTACCATCATCGTCACCCATGGCCATCAATCACTGACTCGGCAGGACTATGAGAAATATTTTTGTAAATTCACTAAATTGACACAAAAATAAATCAGGTCCACCTCGAAAATGAGCATTGCTCAACAGTGTTCACCAGGTTAAATAAAGATTTTTGATTGAAACCCTAACTTTAAACACTAAAATCTGTTGTCCTACAGACATGAAGTTCTTACTCCCCGTACACGAGTGACATAGTTACTGAAGCACACTCGGTGACAGGGAAAAAAGGAACTGAGGCAGTTGAGGACTGGTGCCATGGTAGGCCTGTGCTGCTAGCTCCCCCTCATGGCATAACGTGCAGCTTATCTTGGAGTCAGCCCTCCTGACAAGTTCTGGCTCCCACAGGGTCATAGCACCTCAGCTCAGCACCCATTGTGCGAGTCACTACGAAGATGGATTCCTGGAAGATCTGACCCTGCCAGTGCTCTTAAGGGGTCCAATTCCTTCATCCTGGATTTAGCTGGCTCTCTTGCTAAACAGTCTCTAATTTGTAGGAAGCAATAAAAGTCCCTTTGGGGTAGCTGGAATTCCTGGTTCACGTGAGGCAGTATAGCGCAGTGGTTTAAGGCTCTGAGTTGGAGACCTGGGTTTGAATCCCACAACCCCTACTTGCATACTGTGTGACCCTGAGCAAGTCACTTATCTTCCCTGTGTTACCAGATCGCACCTGTAAACAAGCTACAGCTTAGTGTCTCTCTCCTGGTTAAAAAAAAAAAAAGAAAATATTTAAATCCTCCCCCCTCATAAAGCTGGCATAACCTGCAACACAAGTCTACACTCTCCCATCTTTTAAAGGTGGGGTCTATTCTCCCATGATGAAATCCTAGGGCTTTTTTAATAGGGGTGTATTTATAAGTTCCTGCAGAGTGCTCCCCCACCTTCAGGGCAGTTTTCCAGTTGACTAGAATGACCTTTGCACGTGGGTTCTAAATGTTTTTAAGGTCTGTTGTATCCAGGGAGGCTAGAGCTTGCATAGCAAACTCTCCATCTTCATCCAGTTCTATCCAACTAGTGTGCCCATCAGAATAAAAGAAATTTAAATAAGATTATTTGGTGAGTGGGTCACACTGCTTTTACAAGACATGTATTTGCTATCACTCCAATTAATCTGGTATGGACTCCTCCCAGTGTGTCTTCTTTTCCCAACAGGAAACAAGGGCCAGGCTGACAATCTGGAGTTTTAAATAAATCATCTCACCAGAAGTTTCCATGTTCTTCCAATTTCATTTCTGAGATGAGGTGCAGTTTTTTTTTTTATATACTTTTACTTCAGCTGTTTCTGAAGTTTTTTTTTGTTTTTTTTTTGGCCAGGCCTTCTGTGAGATAATGCTGGGCTGCAGATCATCAGAAACATGCCTATATCACCATGAACTCTCCACATTATGGACAGTGTGCATAACTGATGGTGGCTTTAAGAAAAGGCTTGTTAAAACTTGTTGGGGCCTGCCTTTTTTATTGCAATGAAGCAATTACAGTACAAAAAAGTACAGTTATGTAAAAACTTATCATAACAGTATATCTTTGAGAGAAGCTCTTGCAGCAGGCCACACTGGTAGGACTAAATCGCCAGGCGCTAGGACCATACAGAAAACTTCTAGCTAGTAGTTTACCATGGGGGACAGCCCCCTGCCAACATCAGTCATCCGACATCAGCATAGTCTATAAGAGGGCAGTCCCCATACTACCTCAGTTCTCCCGTCGGAGACCCTGTATGGGCAGGTGAAGGAGAACTGAGGAGTTTTCCTGAGAGCCAAAAGACAGGCAGAAGAAGGAACAGCAGAGGGAGGGAGGGAAAGCAGGGCCTGCTGCAAGAGCTTCTCTTGAAGATCTGCTGTTACAGTAAGTTCTTACATAACTGTACTATCTTACTTCGAGGAAGACTCTTGCAATAGGTCACACCGGTAGGACTGAGTCCTAAGCAGTACTGGTTATTACCAGGATAATATCACTGGGAGGAGGACAAGTCAGCAGTCAAGAGCTCATGACAGAAGGCCATGAAGATGAGTCAGGTCACAACTGGCCCTACGCCTAGAGGATATGTCCAGACTGTAATGCTTGGTGAAGGTGTGGACAGAACTCCAGGTGGCAGCTGCACAGATGTCCACAGCAGATACATTTCTGAAGCAAGCTGTGCAGGCAGCCATACCCCTAGTGGAATGGCCTTTGACCACCCCTAGAAGGGGGTTTGTTGTACTTGTCGTAGCAATAAACAATGCAATTTGCCAACCACTTAGACAAACACTGTTTGGAAACAGGGGCACCCTCTCTCGGGGGTGAACAAAACAGACTACTGGTCAGTTTTCCTCAAAGACTTGGTGTGGTTCGTGTAATACCGCAACATTCTGTGAACAACCAAGGTGTGGAGCAACGTCTCCCCCTGATTGGAATACTCCGGAAACTAACCTGGAAGGTGGATAGATTGATTTAAAGTAAACTCAGACTCCACATTAGGTAAAAACTTAGGATTACTATGCAATGACACCTTGTCTTTGTGAAAACCGAATAAGGCTCCTTACACATCAGAGCCTGTAACTCAAAATCCTTTTTGCAGAAGTAACAGCAACTAAAAATAGCGCTTTCTACAACAGAAAGTGCAGCTCACAACCCACAGCTCATTAAAAGGCAGGTAAAGCGAGTTTCTACAACATAAAGTTAAGGTCCCATGGAGAGACCGGGTCCCAAATGGGAGGTTTCAGATGCAAAATGCCCCACAGGAATATGCGGGACACTTCAAGTTGGGCAACTGCTTTGCCCTCGATAGGTGATTGGTATGCAGAGATGGTGGAAAGGTGCACCTTAAGGCAGGAGTACCCCAGACCTGAATCCGAAATGGAAAGGAGGTGCTCCCCAACACTTGATTCACTGGGTAAGTGAATGGATCCAAATGGCGAGCAGGGGCCCAAATGGAGAAGCACTTCCATTTCACAGCATAAGTGGCCCTGGTGGAGGGCTTCCTGGTGGCCACCAGGACACCAGTGACACTAGAGGATACCCCAGAGTGGACAACAACTAGGTCCACAGGAGCCACACATGGAGATGCAGGAACTTGAGGTCCGCATGGACTAGGGTGCTCTGGTCCTTGAAGAGCAAGCCTGTGCACAAGGCAAGGGAGGTTCCACGGCTAGCTGTTGAAGCAGGGAGAACCAAATCTGGCATGGCCAGAAGGGAGCTATGAGAATTATCTCCACTCCTTCCAACTGGGGCTTGAGCAGAAGAACCCTCTGCAAGAGCAGGAAGGGAGGGAAGGTGTACAGAAACTTCCCCTTCCAAGACAGGAACAATGCGTCTTGCCAGAAGACTCTGGGATCGAGCAAGCTAAAAAGTGGCAGTTTTGCGTTGAGTGGGGATGCAAAGAAGTCCAACTCTGGATGGCCCCACCTGTCGAAGAGCTCTTCGACCACTGAGGTTAGAAGCTCCCACTCGTGAGCCCTTGACCTGGAGCAGCTGAGACTGTCGGCCAAGACGTTTTGGACGCCTGGAACGTGCACGGCCGAAAGCTCGATTGTGCTCGATGGCCCAGAACCAGACTCTCGTCACCTTCTGAAACAGGGGATAAGAATGGGTCCCCCCTGCTTGTTGATGTAGTACACCCCACACATGTTGTCCATCCACACCAGCAGCAGACTGGGAAGGAGATGAGTCTGAAAGGCTTGTAGGGTGTAGAGGACTGCCTCCATCTCCAGGACGTTGATGCAGAGACCCTGTTCCACTTGTGACCAGGTACTCTGAGTCTGATGCTTGGCCAGATGAGTGCCCTAGTCCAGGCCGGATGCATCTGTCATGAGAACCTGTTGGGGGGGGGTGGAAGCTCAAAGGAGACTCCCCAAAGGAAGCTGGCTGGGTCCGGCCACCACAACAGAGTCCTCTGGACCAGGTTGGAGACCAGGATCAATTGGTCCAGGTCATCAGTATGCTGATCCCCACTGGACCCTCAAGGTCCACTGAGGAACCCACATATGTAACCAGGCCAAGGGAACCTTGGCGACTGCCACCATGTGGTCCAGAACCCACATGAAGACCCTGGCTAGGACCTGCCAACTGCAGGAAACCAGATGGGCCTGCGCTATCAGTCACACCACTCTGTCTTCAGGCAGAAAGGCCTTGCCCTGACTGGTGTCCAGGACCGCCCCTATGTACTGGAGGTGCTGGCAAGGAGAGGCGCAGGACTTCGGTAGATTTATAGTGATCCCTAGGGCCTGGAAAAGGTTGAAGGTTGATTCCATTCTGAACCAAACGTTGCCTGGAGGGGGCTGCAAGCAGCCAGTCAACCAGGTAAGGGAAGACGTAGAAGCCCTGCCTCCTTAGTGCGGCAGCCACCACTGCCAAGCATTAGATAAATACCCATGGGGGCTGAGGAAAGGCCAAAACGAAGGGCCCAAAACTGAAAATGGGCACTGTGAAAGTGGAAGCAGAGGAAGCAAAGATGGGCAGAAAAGACTTGGATGTGCAGGTAGGCATCCTGCATATCCAGAGAACAGAGCCAGTCCCCCTGGTGTAACACTACCGGAAGGGTGACCATCCCAAAGCGCTCATACAAAATGTACAGATTCGGGTGACTCAGGTCCAGGATGGGCCAAAGATCCCCGGTCTTTTTGGGGATGAGGAAGAAGTGGGAGTAAAAACCCCTTCCCCAGTGAGCCTGAGGGTCGAACTCTATGGCTCTTTTTTGAAGAACAGCCCGAATTTCTTCCTAGACCAGAAAAAGGTGTGTTGGTAGGTAAGACGAGTGGACAAGAGGATTTTTGGGTGGCCACTCTAGGATTTCCAAAGTGTGACCGTAAGTTATGATCTGGAGCACCCAGTTGTCTTGTCACTTCCCTCCACCCATCCAGGTGTAGGGAGAACCGACTCCCGACTGCCTCCCTTGGATCTTCAGTCAAGGGCTGGGGGTAGGGTTGAGTAAGGAGTCAGTAGGTGGGGCAGTCTCGGGCAGAGGGAATGTGGGAGCTCTGGCCATTTAGACAGCAGTGGCAAGGAATGCTGTGGCCTTGTGCTTCTGCTGACCCTTGGCCAGCTGGCCCAGAGTTTGCTGCGGAAGGGCCAATGAAAGGACCGACATGGACACGCTCTAGGTTGGGTGTGATAGAGCAAATGGACTGACCTTAGGGACCACACATGCTCCTGCAAGGTACAGTAGAAATGATGTCCTGAGTATCACTCCCGAAAAGGAACTGCCCTGCAGAAGAGGGCATCCAAAATACTAGCCTGTACATCAGGGGCAAAACCGGACACCCAGAGCCAAGAACTGCACTGGAGACAGACCCCAGCAGCCGCCTCACACCCAGAGGCATCAACAGCATCAAGAGCTGCCTGGATAACAGATTGCCGATGTCTGAGCCCGACTTCAGAAGCTGTGCAAGCTGCATCTGAGTGCCATCTTCAGGCAATGCCTGGCCTAAGTCCCTGGCTTGGTCCAGAGGACATTCTGATATTCGACCATGTGGGACAAATAGTTGATAGCCCTAATAGCCAACGTAGTAGAGGCAAAAACACACCTGCCAAGGTGATCCAGCTGCCTGGACTCCTGGTCTGGGGGGGAAGAGTACTCAGGTGCTTGAGTTTCTTAGCATGATCCTGTGCACATAAATCACCACAGAATCTGCCTTAGGGTGGCTGCCCAGAAACCAGAAAGGGCTTGCTTGCAGGGGCACTGTAGAGGCAATCCACCTTCTTAGGCAGAGGTAATAAGAGAGGTAGTCCCAGGCAGCCTTGGTGTTATCCTCGTAGAAGTCAATCATAGGAGGCACCACCATAGGGAGGGCATCCAAGCAGCGTCTCTCCAAATCCTGTTCCTCGGTCTCCCAGCCCATGATAAAGATGTGATGCATAACATCCATGAAGGATGGGTCATGGGGGGGGGGCATGAGTACCTCCTTAGCCTGGTCCTCCCCCTTCGAAGACTTACCTAGAGAAGAGGAAGACCCCAAGATTCAGAGTCATGCTCAGTAGTATCGCTGTCTGGGACTGGCATCAGAGGCCAGTAATCAGCCCTTCTGCAGCCTGAATCAACATCAGGTCGTGCCCCAGAAGACTGACATACAGGATTCACTGGGACCAACCCAGTCCAAATTCCGGGGCTGAGGGTCCTGCGGAGGGGGATGCCGGACGTAGGCTCCGAGGAGTGGGGATCTGCTTTTGCATGAAGCATAGAAATATAGCACTTGTCCAACCCGGTCTGACCATTTCCCTACTTATTGGATAAGCTGCAAATCCTAGTTTTACCAACAGCCTACTTCCTCCTACCTTCCACTAGAATTACTTTATGTCTCTCCCGTGCATTCTTACATTCCCCCACTGTTTCTGACCCAACAACCTCCTCAGGAAAGATTACCACACTGAACAAAGGGCGTTGTAATCCACATTGGGTGCTATGTTATACACCGGCAAGAAGGGTAGAGAAGGCAGGTTAGGAAATATCGACTGAGGAGCCAGCAAAGGATACCCGGGCATTGGTCCAAATGGCACCAGGTAGCGATCTGGTGATGGGCCAACAGGCATCGGCTGCAGTGTAGGCTGCGGCAGTGGTGACAATGGCACCAGACCCAAAGGCTGGGGTTGTGGCAGTATTGACGGTGACCCAGTGGGCATCGTCATAGCACGGCTGGTTGAAGTGTCTGTCAGTGTTGGCCCTATAGGGGAAGCCAGCGCCTACGGGGAAGGGACCCCCAGGAAAGAGGCAGAGTCGACGCCGGTGATGAGGAGACGGCTGTGGCCTGTTGCAGGTGTTGCCTAGCTGGACTGGTGGCAGCTTCCGAGATGGGAGCTGATGAAGGCAGCACCGGGATCAGTGGGGCGACGGTGGTAGAGCTGCTACCCAAAGTACCAAGGCCGGCCGAGCCACCTGGTTGAGAACCCACTGAGGATAATGGCCTGAGCATCAGGGGCTGGTGGGGTGCGGGAGATGAAGTCTTTTGCTCTGAAGAGCCGCCAGCCGAAACTGAGATAAGGTCATGCAGCAGAGTCACTGGGAGCCTGGAGGAAGAGAGGGCTAGCAGGATTGGAGAAGACGACCCCTTGTGTGAGCACGTCCATGTCGCGGTCAAAAATTTGTGGGGTGACCGCATCCGAGAAGCTGACCAGTCCCATTCCCGGTGTTTGTCCAGGTGCTTGTGCTTCCTAGATATCTCCTTTATGAGAAGAAGAAGAGGCCCCAGAGGACTAGGCCAGAGAGGCCGAAGAGCTCCTGGCCTGTAGCTCCTTTTCCACTGTGACCAACTTCTGCTTTAAAAGGTGGCACTCGAGAGTTTTTAAACGACGTCTCTGAGTGGCTTGGTTGAATTTCTGGCAGAACTGTCAGGCTTTGGTATCGTGGCTGGGGCCTAGGCAGATCAGACATGCAGAGTGGCCATCCTTTTCAGGAATCTGTTTGCCACAGGCACACTTCATGGAGCAGTCGGAAGACGAGCCTGGTAGAGAAGACAAACTCGTCGAAAAAACACTGAAAATCCTATGTTTTACACTCAAATGAAAATAAAAAAGCGCGGGGCCGTGGACTGTAGCTGCGGCATCTGCTAAGGTTCGCCATGCGCAGGTCGATGGCGAGAAAAGAACTGAGGTGGTGTGGGGGACTGCCCTCCTATATAGGCTATGCTGACGTCAGTTGACCGACGTCGGCAGGGGCTTCCGCCATTGTTGACTGCTAGCTCAAAGTTTTCCATGTGGTCCTAGCACCTGGCGGATTAGTCCTACTAGTGTGACTCGCTGCAAGAGCCTTCCTCAAAGTAAGATTTAATAATATGCTAGAAAAAAACAACTATGTTGCAGGTGTTGTTTTTTCCACATGTTGGACTGAATGAACAGGACTACCACATATTTTTGTCAAACTAACACTAACAATAGTTTTAAAATAAGTTGAGGAACTTAAAAACACCAGCATAAAGATCTGAAGAAAATCAGGGAGTACACCACTGTCAGAAAAGATATGGTGCACCTTCACACAAACCAGGACTGCTTTTATAATGTACTACAGTGGGAAATGGTCACTATTTCAGCATTTTTATGTTGGTTGCATGCATGCGCAAACCAATGTGTTGTTGCAATACAGGATTTGGGGGTGCTGCCGAGCCCAATGCAGTACACAAAACCAGGGTCTTGCAATGGGCTCGGCAGTCAGCACAAATGACCTCTCGGTGTGGTCCTGACACGATCCTCTGCTTGATGGGCTGAATGGTCATGCACTTCAAAGGACTGAAGCCATTCCAATCAGAAAGGGCTTTGGTCCTTTGATCTGCATGAAGCCCAAGTCAGCAGAGAGTGGTGCGTGTGTGGCAGTTGGGGGTGAGCTGGAGGTGGTGGTGGCAACGGGAGCATGCCTCCATAGCGACGTCCTCGCTCCTCTGCTCCACACCCAAAGGCTTCAAAAGTAACCGTGGTGCGGCTTTCTCTTCCAGTCCTCCCTTCTCTGCCCCCCCCACCCCAGAGGCTTCAACATTAGCCGCAGTGAGGCTTTCTCTTAAAGCCAACATCGGGGTGCTCAAATGCCTTTGTCAGCAATATAAACCCCGACGCCACCGCTAAGGGACACTGGGGAGTCCACTCCCAGTGTCCCAGTTATTTCCACCCGCCCACTTGCCATCTGGGACACTGGGGAGCCCGCTCCCGGTGTCACCATATCTGTACCCTTCCAATAGTCTGGGACACTGGGGAGCCAACTCCTAGTGTCCCCATATCTGTACCCCCCCAATAGTCTGGGACACTGGGGAGCCCACTCCCAGTGTCCCTATATCTATACCCCCCAATAGTCTGGGACACTAGGGAGCACACTACCAGTGTCCCTATTATCTATATCCCCCCTCCAAATAGTCTGGGATACTGGGAAGCCCACTCCCAGTGTCCCCAAAAATCATTTACAAATGTACCCGTAATAAAAAAAAAGAAAACAGTCCCCTGACGTCTTTTGGTTTTTACCTGAAAAAAGAAAATGGACCCTCGTTTCCTCCTAGTCACCCTCCCAAACCCAACCCTCCTCTCGCACCCACCTCCCGCACCCCCCACCACAAACTTACCTCCAGAGGTCAGCATCTGGCATCATCTGTGAGTGGGACATATCTGCACTCTTCAAAGCCGAACTGCAACTGAAGAATCAAGGTAAGCACTACATAAAGGCTGTCAATGGTGTTTTGAACATGTGTTGATATCTCAGCCATTTTTTTTGAATTTTTACACCCAATTTTCAATGTAGCCTTTTTGCGACCTCACCTCATGAACATGAACAGAGAGAGGGGATGGAGGAGGTTAGCTTGTGCGAAATCACCTTTCAGGACTAATTAAGGAAATGACACTGCCAGTGTTTAGGAGAATTTGGTGGAAAAATTCCTAAAAATGGCCATGTTATGCAGGTTCATTTGACATTTTCCTACACATGTCCATAACTTTGTTCTGTACTGCCCCGTACCCTCTGTTCCCCATCCTGGCACCCAAATTAACCCTCCCACTCCCTCCCTCCCTCTGTGTGCTGTTCACCCCCCATCCTCTGTCCCAGCATCCAGTTAAACCCTCCCACTCGCTCCCTCTGCGTGCTGTCCTCCCTGCACCCTCTGTTCCCCGTCACAACATCCAATTACACTCTCCCGCTCCCTCACTTTGCGTGTTGTCCGCCCTGCACCCTCAGTCACCCGTCACCCTCTAACACAATACACCTCACTAAATATACCATGCAAGGAACATTCAGCACTGACAAATGCTTGTTTGATGAAGTGAGTTGGATGTGAAGAGTTTTGATCTAACCGAAAGTGAGGAACTGTCTTCTATTTTCAAATGTTTTGAATTTATAGTGTTTGCATTCAAGGTGGTAAACATAACATTGGTGTGGGTCAGTGTTTTTAGACTTGCTCATAACATTTAAATGCGGACTTCAAAATATGACTGGTTTCCGGGAGTCGTCCTGCTGCTGTTTCACTTGTGCAAGAGAAAGGGTGTATTATCTAAACCCGCTTTAGGCAGAATCTCAATATTTGTATATGGAAATGCTGGTTAAAACAAACTTCTGGAGTTCATCTTTGGAAATAGTCACAGTAACCCAGAAGTGCAGAGCTGAGCTCCATGAAGTGCATATTGATTGGCAGGTTGAAGGGGTTTGAAGACAGTTAAAGGTGTGTGATGTTATTTGTTTACAGTGCATGTACATTTAGTCACAATCTATATTCGGTGACTTTCTGAAAAAAAAAAAAAAGTCTACTGGTTTTTAACAAGCAACCAATGTTTGGCACTGACAAATGCTTGTTCCAACTGGAATCTAGATTTATTAGTTGCCGTATTGGTCCTTGCAAGAATAGATCCAGAAGCAAATGATTTGATACCTTTTAATGGACCAACATAGATGTAACAACAAGAACAAAGTGCTCTAGCTTTCGGACCAACCAGTCCTTCTTTAGAAGGTCATGGCAGTTGTTTAGGAAACACAGTACTTATAACAGCTAGATAATGCAGAGAGAAACAGAAAAAAATCCCCATTGGTTTAAAATACTAATTTAAAAAATAAAACACAACATGATGTCAGAGAAGTAACCAATGGTTTTTTTTTCTGCATTATCTAGCTGTTATAAGTACTGTATTTTCTAAACAACTGCCATGAGCTTCTGAAGGACTGGTTGGTCGGAAAGCTAGAGCACTTTGTTATTGTTGTTACATCTATGTTGGTCCATTAAAAGGTATCAAATCATTTGCTTCTGGATCTGTTCCAACTGGAGTCACTACAAATTATTAAATATTTTATTGGACCAACAAAGACATCGGGGCCACACAGTTACATTCATCAGGTGTGAAACATCTTTCATTGTCAGGTTGCAATAATTCATACGTTTATACAGTTCATATGCATCTCGATGATTTTGCCATTAATCAATCAATCTTTATTTTACCATTGAGTAGAACTCATTTACAAGGCGGACCTGGACAAAGTACACATATTCAGTACCAGCAAGGTTGTAAAGCAGGGTTAACGTGAGATTACAAGGAGGAGAAGAAGTCACCGATGATTATGTTAAAAAAAAAAAAGTACAGGAGATGTATATACACTATGTACACACATAATAAATATAAAGAATGTATACAAGGTATATAAGGATGTTCTCACAGCAACCACAGTGGCACAGCGTATGCAAAATACTTGGTGTACAGAGTATGTGCAATAGGACATAATTTAAAAAAGGATGCAGGTAGCAAGAGTTAAGAGCAATACACAATATCCAACATATACGACTAGCCAGTCAGTTGGATAAACGTTGGGTGTTAACAAGGGTGGACAAGGACCGCCTTACAGTTTATTAAGGAGCAATGCTACTTTAGGGGTAGGCAGGGAAAGGGGCTCTAGGAGGGCTGGTAGGGTACAGGTTGAGGGGAGTGGTAGAGAGAGGGGAGACAAAGGCGGGATTGAGCCTGTGTAGAATTGTGTGACATGTGCTTGCCATTATGGAGCCACAGTCAGGTAGGCTAGCAGGATAGCCATGAGGGGTAGGTTATGAGAAGCAGGAGCAAGTATCCTTGAGGGCATGACTCAGAAGAGTCTTAAATGTGGATAATCCTATTAGTTTTGTGAGTTTTAGGGTGGCTTGGATGTTGTTCCAATGGGTAGGAAGGAAACAGCTTATAGAGGATTTGCCATGGCGAATTCTGATTCTAGGGACCTCAAGCAAAAGATAGGGCTGCCTTCAGAGAGAGTACAGGCCCTCAGAAAAGGTAAGAAGGTCAGCCACATATTTAGAAAGCTTGCCTGTGAGGGCTCTGGATGTCCAGAGGACAGCATTTTTTAGCCTCCTGATGTTCAAGGACTGCCACCCAATGAGGGCATGGGGGAACAATGATGTGTGTTATACAGGGCATTAGTTATGAAACGGATAGCCCTGTGATATAGTGTGTTCAGCTCTGCTAAGGAAGCCAATGGAAAGTGGCTATATATAAAGTCTGCATAATCTATCAAAGGAAGGAAGGTAGTTTGTACCAGTCTTATTCTGGCATCACGGTTTAACAGATGTTTGATATGAAAGATGATCCCCAGCCTTTGTTTCAGCTTCTTGGAAAGTTCTTCTAGGTGTACAGCAAAGGACAGTTTTATGGTCCAACCAAAAGCCTAGATATTTAAACTTGTCCACTAGTTCTAGTGGTTCCCACAACAGGGTAAGGAGCTGAGGTTTAGGGAGTACGGGGGGACAGTCACTGAACGAGTATGAGGAGAGAGGAACATGGCTTAGATTTTTTAGCCTGAAGGAGCAGCTTCTGATGGAAGAGGTTAAGTTGAAGGGTACTGAAATCATGCTGTAGGTCTGAGCACGCTTGTTCCAAGGAGTGTCCAGCGACGTAAAGCACGACAAAAAGATGAACACTCATTTGGTAAGGCCGGCATTGATATAAATGGTGAATAAAAGGGAGCCCAAAATCAAGCCTTGCGGTACACCTCTTTGTAAGGTTTATGGCTGGGAGATGGTGTCCTGAGACTTCACGCACTGTTGTCTGCCACCAAGTAACTGTTAAACCATTTAATGGATGTGCTTTCAAGACCAATGTTTGGTAGCATGGCTAAAGAGTAAGTCATGATCCACAGTATCGAATGCCTTACTCAGATCCAGAAATAAGGCACAGACATGTTTTTTGGCATCCAGTGCAAGTTGCCAAACATTCGTCACTTTGGCCAGTGCAGAGGTGGTACTATGATTTGGCCTGAAACCAGACTGCAGAGGATTTAGGATATTGTTGGATTAGAGGAACTCCCTTAGCTGTGAACAGACAATTTTCTTGAGAAGTTTTGATAAGGTTGGCAACAGGGAGATGGGACAGTAATTATTTAGGTTGCATGGGTCCCCAGATTTGAAAAGTGGAATGACGTGTGCTATCTTCCATTGTTGAGGGAGGATGACTTTGGAGAGGGACAGGTGAGTGACGGCAGCTGCCAGTATATGATGGTCCAACTTTAAGAAAAAAGGCTTAGTTTGTGAGTGTGAGGATGAATCATTTAGCAATAGAATATACTGGTTTCACAATGATACCGTGATAAGTCAGGGCCGTGGTGGTAGTGTGTGTGTGTGTGTGTTTGGGGGGGGATAAGTGAGACTTATCTTGAGAACTGAGAAATGGAGCTGAGAGCTCTGTATTGAGACTTGAGAGATGGAGCAGGGATGTAAATGTGGAAGATTGCTCATTTATGTTTGGTTCTGGAGATCTTATTTTGGTGTTAAAGGTCGTGCTGGAGGAGACAGAGGGAGACTTGGAAAGGATGAGGACACTGCCACATATGAAAAGGACTGAGGGACTAGGATCTGTACAAAAATGGCGGAGCGCCCAGAAGATGGTGGAGAGAGATGCGGAGGAAATGGACAGAGACAGGGGTCGAGGACATGGCAAGAAGAGAAACTGGACCAAGTGGTGGAGATATCCGGATGCGAGGAGAATGGCAAAGGCCAGTGATGAGAGGAACTGTCTCGAGCAACGTCTGGGTGGAGGTAGGAGGGCGGGTGGGGAGAGGGGCATAGCGCGTTGCTTTTTAGGTGTGGCCTGCTTTCCCTGCTAGCTCTTGCTGATACCCTCAACCATTTGGTGCATATGTGCGTGGTGCAAATTAAAGGGGGGAGGGAAATAAAGCAGGGAAATGGGGAAATCAAAAATGAATCTGAAGGGGAACAGGATGGGGCAGCAATGGATTGGGGAAGAAGAAGAGAAACGCGGGAGGCGGGTAGCGATGGACATCAAGGGGCACAAAAGTAAAAATAGCCGTGGGGAGAGCATGGAAACGCCTGATTCAGTACCAGGGACGAAGCAGACACTTGAGTCAGGGAGACTATTACTGTCTAAGGATCGAGGAGTGCAGGGGAGGCAAGGATTGAATTGGGTGGACGATGCTATTTCAAGGTGGAAAGGAAGGGGACAGCGTGGGGGAAGAAGGAGGCAAGGAACAAAGAGAGCAGCGGAAAGTGGAAGGGGGAGGAGCCCAAATGGAAGATGGAGGGAAAGAAATTAACAGAGGAAAAATGAAGGGGGGATATAGTGGGGGGAGTAATGGGTCAGGAAAGAAAGAAAGGTAGAGGAATATATGTATATAGTTATATGTTTAAGATGTTACTGAAATTGTATGTGTTGTTATTAAGGTTTTTTGTCTATTATGAACAAAGTGCAACCAACGAAGTTAGATATATAAATTATCATGCTATTGGTGGAAAGATGATGATGAAAAGGAAAGGAGGAGTATATGTGAATGGTGATTAGCAAAAATTTTAAATTACCTGGAATGTCCCGGGTATTACAAATCCAGTAAAGAGGTCTATGCTGCTGACAGCTCTTAAAAGAGGGGAAGCCAATATAGCTTTGCTACAAGAAACGCACCTAACAGAAGTAGAGCATGCTAAATTGACTCGGGGATGGGTGGGGAGATGCTATGCAACTTCGACCTCAGTGCGCAAAGAGTTGTAATATTAATACATAAAGGGCTGAACCTAGAGGTACAGAGAATAATCAGGGATATGAAGGAAGGGAGATATATTTTTATTACGGGAACCCTGGATGGGGAGCAGATCACTTTGGGATCAGTATATGCCCTAGCGGTATATGAATACCAATTTTATGCCTCTTTGCTGGATTTACTGGTACGGGAGCAATTCCCAGGACTAATAATGGGGGTGGATCTGAACTGGGCTATGGACCTGAAAATGGACCATTCCAAGGGGAAAGGCAGAAGTTCAGGAGCAAGGCAACAATGGCAAAAGGGAATGACGGAGCTGGTAATGGTGGATGTTTGGTGAACAGCAACCCCGGGAGCGAAAGAGTATACTTTTTTTTCGAACACCCATAAAATATGGATGCGGATAGATTATATATATGCCACAAGGGAATGGTATGCGCGGGTGGGGGAGGTACAGCATAGCCCAATACATATCTCGGATCATGCTATGGTGATAATGAAAATACAAGGCACAGAAAGACAGGGGACACCTCCCGCATGGAAATTCCCCACTTACTTGGCCCAGAATGAGGAATTTAGAAAACACTTGGAGGATAGTTGGGATCTCTTTATGGCAACAAATGATAAGGAGGGAACCTCGAATAATATATTATGGGAAGCAGGCAAGGTGTTTATGAGGGGAGCAATTATTGAATACATATTCCGTATAAAGAAAAAACGATGTACACAGAGAAAGGAGCTAGAAAGTAAATTAAAGGAATTAGAGAAGAGAGTGGCCGAGGGGAAAAGGGGGAGGCCGTTCGGACACTGGGGGTGATTCGGGAGGCTCTAAATGCGCATCTAAGGTCAGAAGCAGGGAGAGCTAATCTGTTTAACAGAAGGTATATATTTGAGTGGGGAAATAAACCAGGACCAATGGTGGTCAATCTTATGAAGGGACACAGAAGGATGAATAGAATTATGGGATTGAGAAATGAAAAGGGTACCCTGCAGAGTAAAGAAAAGGAGGTAAGGAATGCCTTTAGGACTTTTTTTTTTTCAAAAACTATACCAGGCAGAGGATAAGGGAACAAAAGAAAGGATGTTAGAATTTCTAGAGAAAACAAGAGTCCCGAAAGCCACACAGATGCAGGGGAAAGGTTAGGAAAACCAGTAATGGAGGGGGAGGTGATGAGAGCTATCCAAAAGTTGTAGAGAGGGAAAGCTAGCGGTCCGGATGGGTATCCGGTGGAATATTATAAGTTGATGGGGGCCCGAATCGCAAAGGTATTGTGCAGAGTGTTCCAACAGAGAGAGGGGATGGAGGAGGTTAGCTTGCCGGATACATGTTACAATGCTAGTATATGCCTCATACCAAAGGAGGGAAAGGATCCGTTCCTGTGCACCTCGTATCGGCCAATATTACTGTTGAATTGTGATTTGAAGATAATGGCTAAAGTTTTGGCCAGTACATTAGAGGAAATCCTACCAGAGATGGTTCACCCGGACCAAATGGGGTTTATTAAAGGATGACAGTCGTATCATAATACGAAGCGGCTACTTAATGTACTTTGGAGAGCAGGAAGGGGAAAGGAAGATATAGGGATCCTCTCGATGGACGCAGAAAAAGCGTTTGATAGGGTGGAATGGAACTATTTGTTTGAAATATTGGGGAGGTTTGGTCTGGGTGAACCATTCCTGGGGTGGATAAAGGTGATGTATAGAAAGCCCAGGGCACAGATAGTTGTAAACGGGGGCAGGTCGGAGAGCTTTAACTTGGAGAGAGGTACGAGGCAGGGCTGCCCGCTCTCCCCACTATTGTTTGCGCTTGCAATAGAGCCTCTGGTGGTGGCAATTAGAGAAAGCAGGGACATACGTGGAGTGGGAGAGGAGGGTAGCTCACAACAGAAATTGTCACTATAAGCGGACAACATGCTGGTGTTTATGAAGAATCCTTGGTGTTCGGTTCCTCCACTTTTGGCCTTGATCGAGGAGTTTGGGAAATTTTCTGGGTATAAAAGTAATCTGGGAAAATCAGAAGTTATGTGGTTTAAGGGGATGGGTGAGGAGATTAAACAATGGGGACTCAAAGTGGTGGGGGAGAGTATGACATATTTAGGGGTTCAGGTGGGTAGATCCTTGGGGTCACTATACAATTTAAACTATACTAAATTGATAAACACTATAGAAGCGGACCTGAGAAGATGGGAGCACTTGCCCGTGTCATGGCTGGGCAGAATTAATATAATAAAAATGAATGTGCTGCCTAGGATCCTGTATCCACCACAAATGATACACCTGGGCCTGTCCAAGGAGGATGTGAATAGGTTGGAGAAGGCCTTTACCGCTTTTATTTGGAAAGGGAAATGTCCGAGGTTGAGTCTAGGGAAGTTAAAGGCAGATAAGGAAAAAGGGGGTTTAAACTTTCCAGACTTGGAAAATTACTTTTTGGCTATACAACAAAGATATGTGGCGGATTGGGTACATAAACCTGAAGTGGCCAGATGGGTGGAATGGGAACAGGGAAAGGCACAGGATAAATTAACAGCATACCTCCACAGTAGAGGGTTAAGGGTGTACAGGATGGGAAAAGAAGTGAATCCCATGGTAGTGCAAGTATTGTTGGTCTGGAAAATGCTAAAGAGGAAAGGATGGATACAAGGAAAAGAGACACTCTTGATGCCGGTGGCGGGGAATCCTTATTTTCTGCCAGGAATGGAGGATATAGGCTATGGGAATTGGGAGCGAAAGGGAATAGGAAGTTTGGGACACCTATTGGTGAAAGGACAGTTCTGCTCATTACAGGAGTTACAAGAAGTGGTAGGAATGGATAAGAGGGATAGGTTCTGGTACTTTCAGACCAGGACATATATGGGAAGCCTAGGAAAAGAAAACAAAGGGCTGTATGAAGTGGATCCGGTAGAGGGGATGATATATGCAGCTCAAAAGCAGGAAAAGGGGTTTATAGGCCGGGCTGCTTAGAGAGGAAAGGCTATACTACCAGACAGAACGGTAAGAACCAGGAAATTGTGGGAGAGGGACCTTGCTGCGAGAGAGATATCTGACCAGAACTGGACACTGCTGCTTCAGATGCACTCTGGAATAATGATATTCAACAAATATAAGGAGGCATACTTTAAATTAATTCACAGAGTACATCTGCCACCAGTAATTGCACATAAGGCGCACCCTGAAGTGTTACCCTTATGCGGAAGGTATGGCTCGGAAAGGGGAACATATGTGCACTGTTTTGGGAATGCCCGATACTGCAGAAATATTGGAGGGAGGTGGTGGATAAAGTGGGAAGGATTGCTGGGAGGGAGTTTCCAATGGATCCTTTGGGATGTTTATTTGGAGTGAAGAATGGAGAAGAGGAGGAATGGGTATTACTTCCCAGGTGGATTAGGATGCTATTTGTCCTGGCTTGACATGGGATTCAGAATACATGGGTCTTGCAGACCGCACCAACAGTGCAAGGGTGGTGGAGGACGGTGTTGCAGACACTGGGGCTTGAGAGGTTAACGTATGTGCTGGGAGGACGAGAAGAGAGATTTGAAAGACACTGAGGCCCTTTCCTGGCCTCCCTGACGGAGGAAGAAAGTTGGATGCTATGGGAGGGTACAGGAGAATAAGAAAGGGAAGGATGAAGTGAAGAAAGGTATGTAGAAAGTAGTAAAGATGAAGTGGCGAAGGAGAGGGTAATGAACATGGGAAGGAAGGAAAAAAGAGAGAGGATAAAAGTGAATGATAGAAGAATCTGGAAAAGATAGAAAGGAGTAGAAGACTGGATGTATTATGCATGAGTACATTGGTTGCACTTTGCTTTGCTTTGATTTGATTTTATCTAATTTTATTTTATGGTATGTTATTTTATATAAATGTAATCTAGTTTAATTTAATGTAATGCAATTCCGTAGAACCTGAACGAAACATTGTGTGGAATGAAGTGAAGAGACTGATCTCTGCAGAATATATTGGTGACAGTTGGGCGAATAAGATGTATTTGATTGTATGTAGTAGCTTACTGAAAAAAGCAAATAAAAATATTACACAAAAAAAAAGTCCTTCTGTGGTGGCCATTTTGTATCATGGTTCAGCAATGGATTGCCTAGACGTCAAAAAGTTCTACTGGATAATTTCAACACCTGGCCATTGGCTAAAACAGCTAATGAAATGGGTAGGAAAAATCTCGAAGCCTGATTGGTTGAGGAGCTCGGAACCCAATGGTGCTATCCCAGCACAACAGCACTGGAAAAAGGTCCATGACCACTTTACCTAGTACAGACCCGCCCAATTATTTGTCACTGCCAAATATCCACAACCAACATGAATGCCCTAGCATCACTTGCCAGTCAGGTCAAAACAGTATAAACAGACACAATCACAACTGACACTCTCCCTACCTATCATTTAATGCCCAACAATCTCCAACTCCACAGTCAGATACAGTATTTTAACATGGCAAATGCATCTCTCTTGCTTTTTTTTTTTTTTTATCTATAACAGATGCGGAACCCATATGCCACAAGTACACCACTACTGACCGTCCCGGTGGTGCTGAGGTTTGAGCTGCTGGATGCCACACCTCGCTCCATGCCAGCGACCCAGGTTCAGGAGTGGACTTGGGTAACTGGGGGTCAGCTGAGGAGAAGAGAATTGAGTGTCCGGAGGACTGTTCACTTCTCCTGGGGAGCAAGGGTAATGCATCCTGCAGCTTTGGCAGTTCCTGGTGGAGACCGTGGGCACTGCAGCTAGTGGGGGCAGGTACAAGGGGGTGTTAGTGGACATGCTGCGCACGGGTGCAGCAGTGCGCCCATCGTGTACTAGACTTCATTGTACGTCCGTACCCCTGGGCGAAACAGGAAGGAAAAATCCAGACTCCAGGGAGGTGATGGCGATTCTCCGGTGGCCGAGTCCACACTCCCAAGGCCAGCCCTGACCCAGACTTGACTCTCTGAGGTCCCCTCCTCCTCCCGTAAGGCCCCAGTGGGAGAAGGGGGACCCAGCACCCAATTCTTTGGTCAGGGAAGGGGTACAGGTGGGCGGTGGAGGTGAGGTCATGTGAGCCAACTGAGAGATGCCCCAGTAGTCAGTGACTAGGAGGAGGAAAACATAGTTGAAAAAAAAAAAAAAAAAAAAGTACACCACTACAGACAGCCTGAACATACATGCCTTCATTTAGACATTTGTTTTTTGTTACCAAAAAAAAAAAAATGACCTTGTCTGTTAAATTGTCACTCTCTTTTCCTTCAAGAACAGTCCCCTTTCAGTGCCCATGCCATATTTGGAGATACATAGTCAACCTGATGCACTTCACTCTGCAAACGGTGCCTCGGGCCACCATCACACTTGCTCACTGCCATTCTCCATCAAGAGTGAAAGAAACCCACCATAACTACGCTCATTCACCCATACACATGGACGTTTGAACAATCACAGCATTTACTCATTTTTTTAATTTTTATTCCCCCATCTACTCTGTGCCACTCCTGTATCTATAGTGTTAAAATGAGCAAATATTATATGAAATGACTTAGCTAGTTGTATTTTCTGCCTTATGTATTACATGTCTATTGCTTTTGTACAATGTATGCTAAACTTTTTCTATATGCCAGTTATAGTGTATGGTGGAACACTGTTCTGCATGGAATTCCATTACTAGAACAGCCTTGTTGTGCTGCAGTAGCCATGTCACAATGTTGTTGTGTTGCACTGGTGACATCACTAGTGCAGCAAAAAAAACAGAACGTCTTTGCGCATGCACATTAGTAAATCCTCCGCAGTTCAGGAAGTGGCCACATTAGCAAGAGCTGGCCGAGGAAGTGAGCGCTGATGGAAAGAAACACCACAGTCAGAACACAGCCTTCTCTTAATGGTTGCCCATACACTATAAAAGATTGTGTATGAGCAACCACACACAAACAAGGCTGGTTTCATCACTCTTGAGGTTTCCATGGTAACAACATCTCTTTAGCTGCACTCTCGAGGTCTCTTGTTACCACAGAAACCTCTCAAGTGAAAAACAGCCTTGCTGTGTACGATTGCTCATATACAATCCTCTATGTTGTTAACATTTTTTATTTCATATGTTGTACCTTACATTGTATTCTTATCAAATTTCATTCCTCCCTTTTTGTATGGTTTTTTGTTGATATTGTTCCTGTGTTCTACTCATGCCTGAAAATAGGCAACTGTTACTGCCTAGTGCACTCATCTGGTAATAAAAACTAAATAAATAAATAAAATGTTAGTTTTGTGCTGTTTGTGACAGCTACCTCCAAAGGAAACAGCCATCCAAAAATACACACCAAACACTCAAACTCAGACGGAGCAGTAGTCTTAAGATCCAATGACATGCCGTCATTTGAAGCTACTGCCTGCCTGCCTGCACTGCTACTATTATCATCATTGGTTTAAAAGGTTTTTTGTATTCAAACAAAGCTACGCTTAGTAACTCAACACCATGCTTTCATTTAAAGCCCCCACCTGCCTTCACTGCTACCATTATCATCATCGGTTCAAAACATTTAATATGCTCCAATACCACCACCTACTGGCCAGGTGACAACACTTCACTGTCCAAAGCGGACTGATTTTGTTATTTATTTATATTTGTGTTAATTTATTTTCATTTCCAATTTTATATGATAAAATATTTGTTTTGAAACATCATATTTAACAATGGGAATGGGCCATTTCATAACCACAATAAGGCAGTCCAGGGTATGCATTGTGGTGAATACACCACCTCCAAAGGAGCTAGTGCTTTTGCCGGTCACGCCCCAAAAAATACTGGAACTCCTCCCACTATCTATTTGCCAGGCCTATTCCCACACCTCTTTCAAGAAAGAACTACGATACAGTCTCATCTGATCCTGTACTTGCTCCTGTTTCAAACCACCCTAGCCCCTAAATACTGCACCACTTACCACTTCTCAGTTTTGTCCTTATATACGCCTCAGCACTTCTTCACAGCTGGCTGGCATAACTCCACTCCCTGCTGTCTCACACTTCCTACCGTTACCCCATCCCTTCACTACTTCCACTACCCTGAAGCGTTTCTTGCTACCTTACTGTGATTTCCTTCCTCTAAATTTTTCTTTTCATAATTATCCTATTTTTGATAGTAATACTGCCAATCAGTTCATTGTTGTAAATGTTCCTCCTCATATCAAAATATGCCCTAATTTCTGCAATATATTTCTTATTTTATTACTTTGTTGCATGAGTCGTTTACTGGCTTGTATGTACAAATTGCTTTTGACAAATTTTTAATGTAATGTTATTGTTTCTGATGTTTGTTTCTGTACCCTCCCAGGTCGTGCCTGACAATAGTAATTTTTATGGCTAGTGCACCTACCCGGTAAACAAAAACTAAATAAATAAATAATGACACTTCTTGGGTGGTAGAAGCACTTGGCATTCGGCCTCATGCTTCAACCCACCTAAGGCATGCTATTATCTCACCACAATGCACCCCCTGGAGTGCCTTGTTGTTTAAAGGGACACTGTCAACCCTGAGTTACATAACATTTATTCAGTATGGATTTCTTGTATATTTTAGTGCCCGTTTGCAGTGTCGCTATGTTTTTTTTTTTTTTTTTTTAAATGAGACTGTGACGCCTGGACAGTTGGTTCTGATTAATCTATGCTTTTTGTAATATAAAAATGTGTTACTGAGTTTCTCTCATGAGACATGCTGAGATAGCCTGTGGGTTATCATCCACCACCTCAGGTTTCAACTAAAAGATAAAAGCCAAGAGATAATTAAAGGCTAGAAGAGACCTAAATTAAGAATCTCCTGTTTATCTAGCTTAATTGTAGCTGCCAGCTGCTAGGCTGGAAATCATAAACTTTTATGATGTTTAGAGGAAGAATACAGGTATGTCACTTAGGTGCTACGTCATAAATGCTCTTTAATGTCTGTAAAGAGCAGGATGCTGCTCATGGATGAAAGAGAACTTGGAAAATTACAAACTTCATTGGGAAGTCATGTGGGGACATGAGTTTTTGCTGATGACACCTATTAATTTACCTCCTGCTTGATAAGACATCCTGGCTGTATAATTTTTAATAAACAGAGGAGGGGCTGGGTGACGTCAAGGAGAAGGCAGGGTCAAGACAGTTTTTTAATTATGCTGTAACTGACCTTTAGACGGACATGCATGTTTGGACTCTGAAGAAGAAACTTCTACTCTAGCACTATTAGAAGAGATACATTAGGTAGGTCTAATTGTCTGGTGGTAGGAATTTGCACTTTTTAAACCAGATTCTTTTAAGTGATTGTATGTTTTTGTAATATATTGTTCTGTGTTCATATTTTACATTTTTATCTATTTTAAATAAACCTCTATTTTAAGAGACTACTTGGTGTGCCTTTGAAATTCTTTATTTGACAAGTGAAGCATATCTGGTTAAAGTTGACACTGTGCAAAAGCTTACTGGTTTACCAAACTAGGAAAAGGTAAGAGTTTATTCTGAGGTCTTTCATAGAGTTTTTAAGGGTTCATTTTGTACATCTGGTTAGGTGCCCGTAGGCGAAAGATATCTGGCCCCACCAAAGAGCAGAATTATCTGAGCCTGTATACTGGGTATGCTAGCAAGAGGTTCACAGTTTGAATCCCTCCAGTACTTGCGACCAAAGTTTAATTCAAATCAACAAAACAGACCGGAGGGTTATCCTGTTCACAATACTGCGCCCGGAGGTCAGCACTGTGGGAGCAGAGGGCCTGACCTGCTGAGTGGGGATGTGACAGATTGGTTGGCAGCGGTGTGCATAAGTTTGGTATTACACGCTTTTATTGTTCAATGTGTCAGTTTGATACTATCAGCTCACTTGCCAGCGAAGGGCCACAGCAGCAGGGGAAGATCACCAGCATTCCGGAGCCAGAAGTACTCAGGCTGCAGACTGAGTTGCGCAAAATGGAGCTGGAGTTCCAGAGGGAGGCAAAGCGAGGACGCTGAGAGGCAGAGCAAGAACGCTGAGAGACGTTGACCGTGAGAAGTGTGAGCACCAGAGGCAACACGAACTGGAGAAGCTACGACTCTGACCAGCGGCACCAGAGCAGGTAAGTTGCTAGGGTTTAACTGGGACAACAGGACTGGGTTACAAATTTAATTCCAAATTGATAGCTGAATTTAAAGAGTGGGAGGATATGGATGCCTTTTTAAATTCTTTTGAAAAAGTTTGTATTCAGGCTAAAATTCCTAGGGAGTCCTGGAGCTTCCAGCTATCCCCGCTACCTACCGGGAAAGCTCGGGATGCATTGGGTCAAATGGACAGTGATGATTACAGCAAACTTAAAGCTGCACTGTTAAAGAAATTTGAATTAACTGCTGAATCATACAGAGATAAATTACGTAGGCTCAGGAAAAACCCTGACATGAGCTACGAGGAGCTAGCCACAAGACGACATCAGTTTTTAAAATGTTGGTGGGAAGGAACTGAAGCAAACTCTTGTTGATAAAATTGAAAATGTGATTTTGTTAGAACAGTTTTTCTGGGCATGCCCAGCAGAGCTGAAAACCTGGCTGGAGGGCCAAGATCCCAAAACAGTGCAAGAGGCTGCTCAACTCTCGGACCACTATGCCAAGAGCAGTGCCCTGAGATTGAATGGGGCGGGTATGGCAACGCAGGAAAGGAAAAGCGTGCCTTCAGGGCAGCTAAAAGCCTCACTGCCTCCACCGAAACCAGCTAGCCCCAAGTTTCAGAGAAAAGATTTCTCTGAGAAAAGAAATGAATGTTGGTTGTGTAAAGAAACTGGGCATATTGCCAGACAGTGTCCCTAAAAGGTGAGCAATACACAACGGGGGGCTAGGAAAGAAGTGGGTTGTTTGTGTATCCCTGGAAGCATGCCTGTGAACAAGAGGGAGCACATGCACCCAGTCATGGTGAATGGTGTACAGACGCAAGGGTTAAGGGACACAGGGGCCTCCCTGACCTTGGTAAAGGGGGATCTAGTAGAACCTGGTCAGGTTATACCCAATAAATACGTCACTGTACAGGACTTTACTGGTGAGGAGAAAACATTGCCCCTCGCTGGTGTTCTCCTAGACTGGGGTGAAACAGGGGGAACCGTGCAACAAGTGGCTGTAGCCAAAACCTTAGCAGTGGATGTGATCCTGGGCAACAATCTCAAACAAGGGATGGTGTGTGCAGTTACCCATAGCCAAGCGGCAAGGGAACACTGTAGTTCCCTGGACCCTACAGAAGCCATTGTGGAAACCATTCAGAGGCTGGTTCTCCAGCCTGTGTCTCCTGATATTGAGACTAATGAAAAGGGGGTAGAAATTTCCCCAGTAGCAGTTGACCACACAACTACAGAGGGTTGCTCCAAGGAGGAAGGGGTGACCCATTGTCAGAGGGATGGGATTGACAGTGATACTGAGTGCCCTGATGCTAGTGCTAGGGATCCTAGTTTAGCAAATGAAGGGGACCTGTTCCATGCCTTGGGAATGTGTGAGGAGTTTGCAGCTGCTCAGAGAAGTGACCCTTGTCTAGAGAAGCTGAGGGCTTGGGCAGACTCTGACGGAGCACAGGGAAGTGAAGGCAAACATAAGGTTTATTGGGAAAATGGACTGATGTGTACTCAGGCTGTTCAGACAGAGGGAGGGGTGCTAGGCAGGCAGCTCGTCATTCCCCAGGGGTATCGTGAGTTGCTCAAGATTGCACATGATATTCCCTTGTCTGGTCATCTGGGAATCATGCGCACTATGCAGTGGTTGGCCCAGAATTTCTATTAGCCTAACTTCATCCAGCAGATGAAGGAGTATTGCGGGTCTTGTCACCGGTGCCAAGAAATAAGGAAGGGAGGCAAGAAAACCCAAGCCACCCTGATTCCACTGCCCATGGTGGAGGAGCCATTCCAGAGAGTGGGGAATGGATATTGTGGGGCCTTTAAATACCCCCCC
The DNA here is from genome assembly GCA_016271365.2 of Neoceratodus forsteri. Lineage (NCBI taxonomy): Eukaryota > Metazoa > Chordata > Ceratodontiformes > Ceratodontidae > Neoceratodus > Neoceratodus forsteri. The sequence goes on from CM057453.1 coordinate 131,535,544, forward strand.
AGCTCCTCAAGGAAGAGATTCATCCAGACTGTGGTGGACTATGCCATCCGGTACCAAGAGGCAGTCGCCCTATCCTCACTGAGGACAAACAAAGTGGCAGATGCCTTACTTGGGATTTTCTCCTGTGTTGGGTTATGCAGGAGGTTATCACCGATTGACGGGGTTCCTTTATGTCGGACCTGATGAAATGTTTATGGGATAAGTGTGGGGTGATGCAGAGATGCACGACACCATATCATCCACAAGCCAATGGGCTTGTGGAAATATTCAATGGTACCCTGAAGTCAATGCTCCGGGCATTTGCTGAACAGCATGGGAGGGACTGGGAGAAATACCTTCCCCACCTGTTTGCATACAGGGAGGTGCCCCAAGAGTTGACAGGATTTTCCCCCTTCAAACTCTTATATGGACGCCGGGTACATGGGCCCCCTAGACTTAATCCAGGAGGACTGGGAAGGCAAGCACGCCACCCAGGTAACTCCCATAGTGGATTATGTTCTTAGGTTTAGAGAAAGGCTTAAGGAGCTTATGGGGACAGTCCAGAGCAACCTGGCAGCTGCCCAACAGAAACAAAAAGTGTGGTATGACCGCAGAGCCAGAGTTCGATCTTACATGGTGGGTCAGGAAGTCATGATCCCTATTCCGGTCTGGAAAGACAAGCTGCAGGCGGAGTGGGCAGGACCGTACAAAGTAGTTAGGAAGGTAAATGACGTGAGCTATATTTTAGAGTTACCTGACAGAAAACAGAAAGAAAGGATGTACCATGTCAACATGATGAAGCCATATGCAAATAGGGCTGACATGGTGTTTGCAGTGTGTAGTCCTGGGGAGGGGATAGACAAAGGAGACACCCTTCTGGATTTGCTGAAAAAAAGTAAGCAGGAGTCCTCTGTGGAGGCAGTTAAACTGTTTCCCCAGCTGACCCCGGACAAGATCCAGGAAGTAAAGGAGGTTTCATCAGACTTTGCCCGATTGTTTAGCGCCAAGCCTGGACTAACCCTCTTAGCGACTCACAATGTGGAGACAGGGACACAGACACCCATATGGCAGACAGCATATCGAGTGTCGGGAGGCTGTCCAAAAGGACATTAGGAGGGAAGTGGAGGAGATGCTGGATTTAGGGGTAATCCAGAGATCCCACAGCCCCTGGGCCTCACCCATAGTCCTTGTGCCCAAGCCAGATGGCTCTACTCGTTTCTGTGTGGACTATCGTGGACTGAATGCGGTCACGAAGTCAGACACCCACCCGATGCCCCGGATGGACGAACTCCTGGACAAGCTGGGGGGGTGGTGGGCGACCTACCTTACGACCACTGACCTGACCAAGGGGTATTGGCAGGTAGAGTTGACGGACAGAGCTAGGGAGAGGTCAACCTTCTTCACTCCAATAGGCCTATTTGAATTTAAAGTAATGCCTTCCGGAATGAAGAACGCTCCAGCCACTTTCCACAGGTTGGTGAACCAGGTGTTAAATGGTGCTAAGGAGTGCGCCGTGGCATACCTGGATGACAATGCCACCTTTAGTGCCATCTGGGAGAAAAACCTGTCCCACCTTAGGGAAGTGCTGGGCAGGATACAGAGGGCCGGGCTCACTGTCAAAGCAGAGAAGTGCCAGGTGGCCATGGGAGAAGTGGCATACCTTGGGCATGTGGTAGGCCAAGGACAGCTCTGTCCTAACCAAATAAAAATAGAGGTAATCCAAGCATGGCCTAGACCAGAAACACAGAACCATGTCAGGAGTTTCCTCGGGACAGCAGGGTACTATAGAACATTTTTACCCAATTACAGTGCCCTGGCTGCTTCCCTATCTGACCTCGTAAAGAAAAGGATGCCAAAGAAAATTACCTGGGGGCCAGCCTGTGAAGAAGCCTTTACCAGATTGAAGGAGGTACTGTGCAGTGCTCCTGTTTTGACAAGTCCTGACTATAGCAGACCCTTTATAGTTCAGACTGACGCCTCAGACGTGGGTATTGGGGCAGTACTGAGTCAGACATCCAGCCAAGGGAAAGATCACCCTGTAGTGTATCTGAGTAAAAAGTTACTTCCCAGAGAGCAGGCATACTCCACTGTGGAAAATGAGTGTCTTGCCATAGTGTGGACCCTAAAGAAGTTAGAGCCATGCTTATATGGGCAGCATTTTGTGGTACAGCCTGACCACAACCCCCTGATTTGGCTGACACAGATGGGAAAAAACAATGGTAGATTGCTAAGATGGAGTCTTGCTTTGCAAGGGTATGACATGACAATTCTACATAGGGCTGGAGGCAAAAATCAGAACTCAAATGGGTTGTCTCGCGTCTATGAGGAGTGAACGGATTTGGGAAGCTTATCCCATGCAAGGGATAGAGCCCTCAAATTCAGTATAGATAGGGAGGATTGTGACGCTTGGACAGCTGGTTCTGATTAATCTATGCTTTTTGTAATATAAAAATGTGTTATTGAGTCTCTCTCATGAGACATGCTGAGACAGCCTGTGGGTTTTCATCCCCACCCTACCAGGTTTCAGCTAAAAGATAAAAGCCAGGAAATAATTAAAGGCCAGAAGAGACCTAAATTAAGGATCTCCTGTTTATCTAGCTTAATTGTAGCTGCCAGCTGCTAGGCTGGAAATCATAAACTTTTATGATGTTTAGAGGTAGATTACAGGTATGTCACTTAGGTGCTACGTCATAAATGCTCTTTGATGTCTGTAAAGAGCAGGATGCTGCTCATGGATGAAAGAAAGAACTTGGACAATTACAGACTTAATTGTGAAGTCACGTGGGGACATGAGTTTTTGCTGATGTCACCCATTAATTTACCTCCTGCTTGATAAGACATCCTGATTGTATAATTTTTAATAAACAGAAGAGGAGCTGGGTGACATGGAGAAGGCAGGGTCAAGACAGTTTTTTAATTTTGCTGTAACTGACCTTTAGATAGACATACATGTTTGGACTCCGAAGAAGAAACTTCTACTCTAGCACTATTAGAAGAGATACATTAGATATATAGGTCTAATTGTCTGGTGGTAGGAATTTGCACTTTTTAAACCCGATTCTTTTAACTGATTGTATGTTTTTGTGATATATTGTTCTGTGTTCATATTTTACATTTTTATCTATTTTAAGTAAACCTCTATTTTAAGAGACTACTTGGTGTGCCTTTGAAATTCTTTATTTGACAAGTGAAGCATATCTGGTTAAAGTCGACAATGTGCAAAAGCTTACGGGTTTACCAAACTGGGAAAAGGTAAGAGTTTATTCTGAGGTCTTTCATAGAGTTTTTAAGGGTTAATTTTGTACACCTGGTTAGGTGCCCCTAGGCGAAAGATATCTGGCCCCCCCAAAGAGCAGAATTATCTGAGCCTATACATTGGGTATGCTAGCAAGAGGTTCACAGTTTGAATCCCTCAAGAACTTGAGACCAAAGTTTGATTTGAACCCACAAAACAGACAGGAGGGTTACCCTGTTCTGTTCCTGTTCACAATACTGTGCTCAGAGGTTGGCACTGTGGGAGCAGAGGGCCTGACCTGCTGAGTGGGGTTGTTACAGAGACTTCCTAGTTTTTTCATTAGCAAAAATTCAGCTTACCAACATTTCAGTGTTACCACACCAGCAGCAGACCTTTATTTACATTTTCAACTGCTTGCTCTGTCCCCATGAGGAAACGGTCTATCTGCATATGCGGTCCTGATGTCTGCATCTCCTCACTGGTATGACGCTCACTAACAAGCATTCAGGAACTATTACTTGGTCCGGGCACCCAGTGTTGACTCATAGATGTGTGGAGTTAAGTACCTGAGATAAACTGAGGATCTGTAATGCAGAATCAGATCGCAAAACATGCTTTTATACATTACTGAATTTTAGTGTAAAAAAACTCACACCTCACTTTTCGGCTAGATGGAAAATGAGTGAACACTGCATGCTAACTTGGTGCCTGCTGCTGCTGCATTATGAGGGCACTCATGCACATAAAAAAGCACATTCACAAAAGACACTGCTCTTCTCCGGTACATGGGCAGACAAAGACAACCGTCGTAGCACTAAGTAAATACTGGAGCGGAGCCTGCATTTCGGCACACAAGGGAGGTTTGAGAGTGTAAAAAATATTAATAGCCTAAGTTGACAGGAACACTAGAAAATGACAGCACACTTGCTTAGAGTTTCTTATTTTAATCTATACAAACTAGTCAAACTGAGTAATACCGCATTTTAAATATCTGGTTGTCAGCCTCTAATCTCCCTTGTGTGCCGAAATGCAGGCTCTGCTCCAGTATTTACTTAGTCAGTGCTGCGACGGTTGTCTTTATCTGCTCATGCACTGGAGAAGAGCAGTGTCTACTGTGAATGCACTTTTTTATGTGCATGAGCACCCTCATAATCCTTCAGCAGGCACTAAGTTGTCACGCAGTGTGCTCTCGTTTTCCATCTATCCGAAAAGTGAGGTGTAAGGTTTTTTTACATTAAAATTCAGTAATATATAAAAGCATGTTTTGCGATCTGATTATGCATTACAGATCATCAGTTTATTTCAGGTACTCCACACATCTATTAGTCAACACTAGGTGCCTGGACCAAGTAACAGTTCCCGAATGCTTGTTAGAGTCGTACCAGTGAGGAGATGCAGACATTAGGACTGCGCACGTAGACAGAGCGTTTCTGTGTGTGGCCAGAGCAAACAGTTGATAATGTAAACAAAGGTTCGCTGTTGGTGTGGTAACACTGAAATGTCAGTAAGCTGAATTTTTGCTAATTAAAAAATTATGACGTCTCATTTCAAAAATAATTACAGTGACACTCTTCAAAGGGGCATTAGCTAAAATACACAGAAAATGCATACTGCTTAAATGTTATATAACCCAGGGTTGACAGTGTCTCTAACTGATAGTGTCGGAGATGAACCATAAGCCTAAATCATGGAGCTAGTATACTAGCTCTTTAAGTAGTCAACTTCCACACAGAGACATGTCAACTGCATTGTAACCCATTTTTATAGAAGGAGGAATGTTAGCCAGGGCACCAGAAGAAAAGCCATTTTCTTCCACAATATGCCATGATCTATAATTCTCACCTGGACAACCAAGGGGACCTCAGTCCAATGCCTCATCCAATGTATGGCACATGAACAAAACATCACCCCCCCCCCCAAAAAAAAAAAATACCGCAGAGCAGTGTCAGTGTTAATCAAAAGATGAAGTCCACAGTGTGAGATTTGAATCCATGACCTCCTGGCACAGAGATAACAGTGCTAATTACCAACTAGGGACATAGGAATTGCTAAATGAAAAAAGACCATGTGTCCATCTTGTTTTTCAACTGCTCTCCAGGCAGCCACTACAGCTGTAACCCCTCCTCAGGCATGTCTAAGGTCTAGGCATATGCACTGTAACCCTGTATGCCATTCACCAAGAAGAACTAAGGTACGTAGATACCAATATATGACATATGTGTTAGTTTTCACTTTTCCCACCAAAATGTTAAGTTACTTACCATAAGTGTAGATCTTCGAGAGAATCTCCTCCATTGAGTCATACCTGTAGAACTCAGATGCCGTAGGCATTAAGTCCACACAGAAACTTTTGCCCAGCTGAAGTCATCCATGAGAACGCACATCGTCTGTGCCTACATATCATGGGTGGCCTCATGCTCCTGAGTTCTTTCTGCCCACCACAGGTGCAGACAACATACAGCAAAACTGAGGAGAAGAATGGTAACCCCACCCCATGATGATCAATAAAAATGATAATGGGGTGAAAAGAGTACAATAGGGTGAGTAAAGGGCTGGGGGAAAAAAACTACCCCACAAAGGAAAAATCAGTAAAAACATAAATGTTCCCCACCCAAACAATGCCACCTGCAAGTAAGGGGAAGGCAGAAGGGTGAGCTGTGACTCTGTGCAGGAGATTTTCTCAAATATCTATGGTTACAGTAACCAACTGCACTGACTTCTTCGAGGATATTTCCCTCCATTGAACCACACCTGTAGAATGATTCCCAAGTAGTACCACTACAATATGCAGGGGAGAGGCAGATACCACCTCCAATAGGCCACAGTAACAGTCTAGAGGCCATCAGTAAGCAGTGGTGGCACTGACCTGAAAGAAAAATTACTTACCATAGTAATCTTGTTTCTTCCAGGGGATCCCTCAGTATGCTTAAACTAATGCAGTCAGCCTCCTGTGTTGAACTGCCCTGGAGAGAATGGGATGTATGTAAATGATGGAACTCTCATTGGCTTGTGCAATTTCAAACTGATGCCCCAGTAACTGTTGCATTCTGATAATGCTCAGATTCACTGTGAAGCATAATAGGGTGAAGACCCTCTGATTAACTATACTATTTAACATTACCCTCCACCTTAAAAAAAAAAAAAATCACCCAAACCATTGTCCCTATAAGAAAGCACAAAGAAGACTGCACCAACTGGTTTTAAAAAACAACAATTAACTCGAACAACTATAAACAAATTGTGACCAACAGGGATGCAGAATACAAGATCCCTTTTTCCTGGTTCTGTAATGGGAGGAAGGGCGGGAGCTTTAAGTATACTGAGGGATCCCTTGGAAGAAACAAGATTACTATGGTAAACATTTTTTCTTCAAACCCTAGGAATTCCCCAGTATGCTTAAACTAATGCACACTACCAAGCAGTACCTTTGGTGGTTGAGCACAGAACCTATTTTGGAAAAAGTTTCTGCAGAACTGCTGTGCCAAATTTGACATCACTGCTGAACTTTATGTCCAAGCAGTAGTGCTTGGTTAAAGGGCGAACAGTTTTCCATGTAGCTGCTTTGCAAATTTCCAGTAAAGGGATATCCCTTGCTGCAGCTACTGATGCAGCCGTACCCCTGGTAGAATGTGCCCTGAGGCCCTGGGGGGTTGCTTACCAACTTTACTGTAACAGAACTATATGCATGCCATTATCCAGTGTGCAGTGGTTCTCCTGGAAGCTGATTTTCCCCTACCCACTTCCCCTTAAGTAAGGAACAACTGGGTATACTCTGGCCTGGAGGCTTTGGTCCTGTCAAGCTAGTGACTGAGTGCCCTTTTATTATTTTTTTTATTTAGTTGTTTAACCAGGTATAGCACACTAAGCTGAAAGCTTTTTTACAGGAGCGACCTGGGAGCACAAGGAGGTTAAGTGACTTGCTCAGGGTCACACAGTATGCAAGTGGAAGCTGTGGGATTCAAACCCAGGTCAGGTCTGCTGGATGTCACCAAATTTGCAGCTCAGAGCCTTAGACCACTGCGCTATACTGCCTCCTTTTGACATCCAGGCTATGCAATTTCTGCTCACCTGAGCTGGAATTGGCAGTGAAAAAAGACTGGCAATGTGATGGACTGATTCAGACGAAAATCTGAAGCCTGCCGGCATGGTGGCGCAGAGGGCTGAGGCGCTGGATGCCACACCTTGAATCACGCCAGCGACCTGGGGTCGGGGACGAGCCAGGTTGCCAGGGGTCAGCCAGGGAGGAGAGGATTGAGCATCCGGAGGACAGCTCTCCTCTCCTGAGAAGGGTGGGGCTTTAGAGCCGCTGCAACACTTGCTCCTGGTGGCAACCACGTGGTGGTGCATGGCAGCTCTGAGTGCATGGGTATGACGAGGGCAGATGTTGGATGATTAGCATGGGTGCACATGCACTGCGACATCCCAGACATCACTGCACACCCTCGTCAAAGGAAAAAGAGGAATCCTCCGGCACGATGAGGCCGCAGTCTACTGGTGCCACACTGGACGCACCAAAGATTCTCCCTCCCGCCTGGCTCACCAGAAACTGCCCAGTGTGTGAGGTATGTACCAGCTGGGTTGAGACCTGGGTTGTGTGCAGGGGGAAGAGGTCGAGAACGGCAGCTGCGGCCGGTGAGGTGCCGGAGGTTGTGGACTGAAGGGGAACCAAAGGCAATATCCCCAGACAAGGAGGTAGAAGCATAAAGTATAAATATTAAAATAAATAGATAAAATCTGGAACCACTTTAGGAAGAAATTTCTTCTTTGTCCTGAGCACAACCTTATCCCTGTGGATGGAAATGTTGTTCAGATTTGTGCACTGGGCCTGTAGCTCATTTATTCGCCTAGTTGAAGTAATGGCTACCAGGAAAACAGTCTTCCAGGTAATATACTTCAAGTCTGCAGTTGCCATAGGCTCAAAGGGAGGTTCCATGAGCCTGGCAATGCAAATGTTAAGGTCCCAAGCAGGAAATGGCTCCCTAAGGGGAGAGTGAAGGTGAAGCAGACCATTAAAAACACTTCCTGAAAACAGGATGCGATGCTATAGACCTGTCCTTACCAGCTGAAAAGTATGCTGAGATTGAAGCTAGGTGTGCCTTCAGGGCAGAAGGTCTAAGACCCAGAGAATGCATATGGGCCAGGGAGCCCAAGAGGACAGATGATCCGGCCCCAGAGCGATTGATAGTAGGGTTACCAAGGCACCCATCACTTTGATTGAATTGCAGTACAAAACTAAAAAAAGATTTCCCTAATGAAAGTGGTGCTTTTTAAGGGTAGTTAGTAGTAGAAATAGGTAACATAATTGTTTTTGCAATTACATCCCTAACATATATTTTTTTTCAATTTAAGTTAATTTACTGCTGATTTTCTTGCCTCAAAATGTGACATCTAAACCAACGTGTTTGTTGTTTGCTACTGTGAACTCATTTTACTTCACAGTATTCAAACTACAGTACTGTGTTGCTCAAAACATCTAGTTTTTAGATATCCACACTGTCTTGGCCCTTTACTTTATTCCCTTTGGTTGCAGAGATGCTCAATAGTTTCCGTGATGGGTGTAACATGTAGTGTCCTCCTTTGTTACACCCATCACAGTGAACCCCACACTGACTTCCAGTCAGTTATTTAAAATTCTTGCATTTTTTCTTGCTCACTGGATCTCTCAGCTTCTGAGAAACATTGATTTGTCCGTGACCCCTAGCACCAAGACACTATCACCCATCATGTTCTCTCATGAGTGTCTTTAGTGAGGTCAGAAATGGAGCCAGTTAGTATACATTCTAAAAGGACTAGGTCCCTGTATTGTCAATTATGTAAGCTCTGTGGTTTGGTCCCAGCCCATTTCCCTGCATTTTTGTTTGTACGTGTTCCCTTTTGAGAGAGATTAGTAGTGGAAATCTCTGGACAGTTTTAACTCGGAGGCATAGATTGCATGGCAGCAAAAATATTAAATGCCTGTTCAAGCATCCTGGTGTTTTGTTCTGGATGTTAGAGCTCTAGTGCAATAAATTTCATTGTGATGCTAACTGTGTGAGCTCCAATGCAGCAACACTGCACAGCCTAGAAGGTAGAAGCTGCGAAAAAAGCTTGGTACATCCAACAGACAGACATGGGTTTGATTCCTTCAACCTCCACTTGTATACTGTATGACTGAGCAATTCCCTAAATCCCTAAACCTCCCCTGTGCTCCCAGGTCATCCCTGAAAACAGGCACCTGTGCCCAGTGGGCCTTAGCTGGTTACCATAGAATAAAATAATTTTTAAATGTGCTATTAATTTAGTTGATGTTCTGTTTCACCAGGAGATGTTTTTGTTTTTTGCTGCCAAATATTTTGATGCACCTTCTGTGTCCTGTTGTATTATTTTTATTTCGGTATTTTTTACAAAATCCTTCCCAGGACCTCCTTATAACTGAGCTGTGTAGGTGGTGCAGTCATGTTACTCATGGTCTGGTGCAAGGGTTCATCAGACGAAGGACTAGGTCTCATTGTTTTGTCATTACAAGTAAAAGTGAGAGGGGCAGTGACTGAAATAAAATTTTGGGCATTCTTTGTAATCGCTGTCCATGCATTTTGCGCGGGGGTGGGGTTGGGGGTTTAATGTACTGTGAATGCTTTGTTTTTTTTATTTTTAATGTTGGAATAAATGTTATATAGTAATAATGTATACAGAAAAGTGAAAACGTGTTATGATTCGGCCTGTGTGAGCATTCATATTTGGCCTTCATGAACACCATGTGGCTTCCCTGCTGGTAGGTGGTGGTTGGGGGGGTACTCTTGGTGCCTTTGATGCTGGTCTCACTATGGCCAAATATGAATGCTCACAAAACTTTGATGCTTCCGATGGTCAAAATCGTTCTGTCTCGGTAAAATAAAAAAAGTGGTGTAGTTATGCTGTGGTTATTATGCTGGCCTGGGAACATGTCCCAGCAAGTCTTTTGACTCGGCCTGTGTGAGCATTCATATTCAGCCTTCATGAGCACCATGCAACTTCCCTGCTGGTGGGTGGTGGCTGGGGGGTACTCTTGGTGCCTTTGACGCTGGTGGGGTACTTAATAGACTGTTACTCTAACTCTTGAGAGTGCCTTATTGCAATTATAAAAAATTATGCTATGGTGATCAAGCTGTACATGACAGTGTAACAGGGATTATTGTAAGGCTTTGGACTCCTAACAGCCAATCAGATTGCAACATTTCTGAAAACCTTTTTATAATATCCCATCTTTTGCTCTGCCAAATTGTCCTGAGTATTCCATGCCTCTCCCTTGATTGAAGGATCATGTGGAGTGTGCATGCTGACTCTTTTGTACTGTCAAATGGCCTTGAGTGCTCTGTTCCTCTCCCGAATGGTCTTGAGTGTTCCGTGCCATGTAGAATAGTTTAAAGTAGTGTAATTATAATAAACATGTTGTTGTTTAATGCAATGTGTTTAAAAAGCCTTCAGTCTACATAAGTAAACCTTTTTTCTCATTAACAGTTGTGTGGTGTCCTTTATTACACTCACAGTGATGTGTGGTGTGTCTTGTTACACTCACCATGGTGTATGGTGTGTATTGTTACACTCATTACGGTGTATCTTGTTACAGTCATCACACTAGACCCCATTTTTCTTGGGAACCTTAACATTTATCTTAAAACATTGTGATTTTTTCACATGTGGGTCATAGTATCTTAACCTGTATTACACAATTCATCTATGGTAGATTTGAAAATTTCACTCTCATGTCACACTTTGGTAACCCCTTTTCATGAACAGACCCAGTACTGTTTCCACACGAGACAGAAAACATCTTCCATTTAGAAGCATAAGTTTTCCTGGCTGAGGGTTTCAGAGAACCCCTAAGGACATTCAGAACCTCCTCAGAGAGGTGCAGACTGGCAAATTCAAAGTCTCAAGAGCCAAGTCTTCAGGCGGAGCAACTTGAGACTGGGGTACAGAATCCTGCCCTGTTAGGATGTCAGGAGATTGTACCTCTGAGGAAGATGAATTGGCTGTGACACTGCTAGGGCAAGCAGGAGGGAATACCAAGCCTGTTGCCCAATCTGGTGCCACTAGAATCATTGCTGCAGACTGTGACCCGAGTTTTATCAGAACTCTGAGCAATAGGGGAAAAGGAAGAAAGGCATAAAGGAATCTGCCTAACCAGTCCAGTGTTAAGGCATCCACTGGAACAGTTCCTCTGACTGGAGGTCTGCAACAGAACTGTGGCAGCTGGTGGTTATCTGTGGAGGCAAAGAGGTCTATCTCTGGTGTGCCCCACCTTCTGAACACAGATTGAAGCACATGTACATTCAGGGACTACTCAAGGTGGTTCTAGCTGATTCTGCTGAGAGAGTCTGCTAGAATGTTGTACTTTCCTGGTAGATGGATGGCAGACAGAAACGCCTGCAGGGAGCAGGCCAGGTTCCATATTTTCACGGCCTCTGTGCACAGTAAGGCTGACCTGGTGCCTCGTTTGTTAATGTAATACATGGTGGTAGTGTTGTCTGTTCTGACCTGTACTACCTTTCCCCTAAGCTGAGGTGCAAATGACTAAACAGCCAGGTAAACTGTTCTAGCTGCAACAGGATGATGTGCAGAAGTGATTCCTGAGGGGGACCATGTACCGCTGGCAGTGAGGTTGAGCATGTGCACCCCTCCATCCTAAGAGAGAGAGAGAAACATCTGTGGTAAGCAACATTGATGGATTTTTCTTCCACAAGGGAGTTCCCTCTCTGAAGTTCTCTCCACCTAACCACCACTGCAGTGCCTGTAATAGGGTTTTTGTGACAGGCACCAACTTGTCCAGAAGATCCCTCCTTTCAGACTACTGAGTTCTTAAGTGGACTTGAATGTCTCATTTGGAACCTTGAGCCTGGCACCACGGCCATGGCTGCTGCCATGTGGCCCAATAGCTGCAGGAAATGCCTTGCTGGCCTGGGTCTGTTTAGCTTGAAGGATCCTGCCAGCTTCAGGATACTGTTTACCCTGTCCTGGGGAAGGAACGCCCTGCCTTGCAGCATGTCCAGCTCTGCCCCTATGAAATCCAGGACCTGTACAGGCTCTACTTGAAACTTCTGGGCATTTATCAAGAATCCCAGAGATTCCAAAGTGCTCTGGGCTAGAGCAAGGGCGTCTCTGGTGTGCTTTGGGCTGTCGAATGACTAGCCAGTTGTCTAGGTAAGGAAATATTGTGACCCCTTGCCTTCTCAAGTGGGCTACCACTATGGCTAGGCACGTTGTCTGCAATCTGGTGATGGCCTGAGGGAAGTCTGAACCTTAGGTACTTTTTGTGGCTGGGTCAGATTGGGATGTGAAAATAGGCATCCTTGAGATCCAAGGATGCCAGCCAGTCCCCCTGCTGTAGAGTCGGTATTATCATAACCAAAGTGACCATTCTGAACTTTGCTTTTGACACATGCTTGTTCAGGAGTCTGAGATCCAGGATGGGTCGTCAGTCCCCATTTTTCTCCTGGGTGAGGAAATACCTGGAATAGAAGCCTTTGCCCCTCTGAGATAGAGGGACAGGCTCTACTGCTCTGATGAGCAGAAGGTTGGCCACTTCTGACTCCAGTAAAGCCCTTACTGCTGGGGTTGCTGGAGTGAAAGTTCTGCTTCTCAGCTTGGGTAGTGTTTTGAAACTTAGGGACAGGCCCTGGCTCACTACCTCCAATACCCAGTTATCTGTGGTGATGGTATGCCATGCTTGGAGGAAGTAAGCCAGCCTGCCACCTACCAGTAAGGAGGAGGTGAGCTGTGCAAACACATAAGGGGTTCTGCTTCAGCTGAGCCTTGGCCTGAGGTGCTGGTTCGAACCTTCTCACAGTCCTTCTGCCTCTACCTCTGAAGTACCCTCTGGTCTGCTACTAATATGGCACTGCTTGGGCCTGGAGTAGGACCCCCTACCCCTGCCTCCCCTGAGTTGGGATCTGTAAGAAGTGGAAGGTCTACCCCTGGCAGAATTACTTACGTAAGTGGTTTTGTACTCTTCCACTTTTTTTTTTTTTTATGTAGGCCTCTGTCTTGTCCCCAAAAAGTGAGTTGTTCTCACAGGGGAAATTCAAGCCTTAGTTTGGGTATCCTGGGATAGGTCTAAAGCTCTAAGCCAAGAAAACCTCCTAATAAACACTGTGAGAGCCATAAGCCTGGCAGCAGTGTCATTGTCATCCATAGCCACATGAAACTGATATTTTGTGGCATTCAGGGCTGTTCTGGTTGTCTCAGCCAGGTCCTCTGCCACCTCCCCAGAGATCTTATCTGTCATAGCAAGTACAGCAGACCTAAGGGTTTTCTGGAACTGGGCTGCATAGGCCATATTATTGGCCTGCCTGACATGAAGGGAGGCTGCCAGGTACCCCCTCCTTACCCATAGCATCAATCTTCTTGGAATCCTTGTCAGGAGTATAGGAAGCCAAAGGCACCCTAGCCTTGTCACATGTGACAGCCTGTACCACCCCCTCGTGGTCTGGGTTGTAAAAAAGAAATCAGCATTTGATCTATCTAGCTGATACTTTTTATCCACTTTTCTGTCTACCCTGGCACAGAAGTGGGGTTCTACAGGATTTTTTTTTTTTTGCATCATCTTTTTACCTCCTCTGCTGTGGCCATCCCTGTCAACCTCTCCTTTGGGCATCCAGTCTCCTCAACGCTGTCCTGATCCTCCATTCTTGCTGTCCACTGCCCCCTCGTTGTGCTGCTCTGCTTGTCCCACTATATCCCTTCGACAGGGGTTCCCCCTACCCGTGGGGGCAACTAGGAAGGGAGACTTCTGTGCCCGAAGGCACCTTTCACCATCTGGGCCAGAGCAGCTTAGGGGCGCAACATCAGGGGCTAACCCAGCTACCGCGGCGACATGAGGACAGGGGCCACTGCCAGCTGGAGTAGCTTAGGGGTGCAGCATCGGGGGCTATCCCGGCTACTATGGTGATGTGAGGATAGTGACCACTGCCATCTGGCGATGAAGCAGCAATTTTTCAGCCCTGTCCCCTATTGGGCACGTGCCATGGTGTCCTGGTTGTCCACGCATGAACCATGTGGTCACCCACAGTGCACTGTGTTGTGCCGAAATCAGCCACCAGGAGCCACTCAAGAGTGGCACGTCCCTGTACCCCCCCAAGAGGAGAGCATCCAAGGGACACTGAGCCCTTCCTGATGGCCTCTGCTCCTGCTGCCCCGGGTTCGGAATGCAAACCTGGGTCCCCAGCGTGCCAGGTGAACCCATATCGCCTGGCGCCATGGAGCCGGCCCTCTGCGGGATTTTTAATACAACTTTTCTCAAGGAATTATGGATAGGTAATAAGAGCCTCAGTGTGAGCGAGACCCATCTTGTCTAAGAAATCCATTTCCTCCTCATCCTCCATTTCCTGGATGGAGAGATTAAGGGTCTTAACTATTTGTCTCACAAAAGAATTGTGAAATGAATAATCCTCCGGTCCGCAGGGAGGGGAACCGAAGTCCTGCTCTGGGGAAACTTCAGGCTCAGTGGGTTCCCCCCTTCTTCCTCCACCTTCTCCTCCTCCTCTGGTTTCTCATATAGGTATGCCAGTTCCTGAGTAGGGGGAGCTGAATCAGGACCTGATGGAACCGATGAGAGAACCAAGGTACAGACAGCCTGTAGAGCCTGTAATATTTGCAAGGCCTTGGCAATGTCCTCAGCCGAGGGCGTTGTCGGTCTGTCTACTGACAGTTCCTCTGCTTTTTCAGCAGGAGGTGCAGTGACATTCTTTTCTTTGTGTTTCCATTTTGCAGGAACCAGTTCAGCAGCCAGTTCTACTGGTCTCTTGGCTTTAGAAGAGTCAGGTTTACCAGTGGGTTTAGGGTCCACTGGCTCTTTAGTTTTTTCTTTTCAACAGGAGGAAGCCTCTTCAGAGGACTTAGAGGGAGAGGAAGGAGTGGCCATTTCTTCCAGCTGTTTAGCTCTCTTTTTTTAAATCTTTAGGGCAAAAGTTTTACAAATGTCATAGTTGGCAAATATGTGACTGCTTCCTAAACACACAATGCACAAATCGTGCCTGTCAACTTTAGCCACAATTTATCCACAGCTAATAACATTTTTAAACCCAGTAGGTCCTGTCTTCTTTTTCTGTTTAGGTGTCTCTAACATGAGAGTCATGCACAACATAAAAATATTCCACAGAAAAAAAACGGTCAGTTCCGAAAACAACCCAATGCAGCAAACACCAAAAAGCGATCGGTTACCCAGGACAAGTTAAAATGCAGGGAACCAAAGAAAGTGCTCGGTTTCGGACAAGAAAGGAACCACTAACAAAACCAAAAATGTAAAGTAAAAATAGTGCTCTATATCCTAGCAAGGAACCAGAATGCTGACCAGAAATAAAGTACATTTGTGGTTAAAAAAAAAAAAAAAACAACAAAAAAAAAACACCGGGAACGACAGCTTCTCTCAGTTCCCCAGAACTGCTAAAGAACCACAAAATATACCAAAAAACCACTTAAACTAAGCTAACTAACCTGAATAGGGGCAGCAAATAACAAATAAAGTAATAAAAAATGTTACTTAGGGGGTGCCAGAGAGCCAACTTCTGGATTGGATGCTTTCCTTGAGGGCTCCGCACAGCAGCACAACATATTTCAATTTTATATTGTGTTTTAGCTAAACTACCTTTTTTATTGCAGTTTCTGGTTTCCTAATACTATCAGCATTCAAAAGAGACCAAAATTGAGTATGGGGTGTGAAAAGAAATCAGTTTTGGGGCCCTCGAAGCAGACTTGAGCCACAACCTAATCAGGTCAGAGGCACGAGCGGCCAAGCGGGAAGCAGTCTAGCAGTTATATTCAGCGACTCCATGGCAAACAATTTTAGACTCTATTAAAGCAATGGACTCAAAAATAGAGAAGACTCTATTAAAACTGGAGTCCCGTGATGCGACTATAAAAGATTTGCTTACCATAGTCACTGAGGCTGATAAGAGGAGCACCGCCACTCAAGCAACCATTGCCACATTAACAAAGGAAAACACATTTTTTCAAGGGTAGCTGAAAATATTGGAAAATGAAATAAGAGTTGGCAATTTGCAGCTGGTGGGGATCACGGAGGGAGCAGAAGGCACCGTTTTCTAAAAGACTGGCTTGCTGAACATCTCACTATGCCAGAGGACTTTGATTGGTCCCCTATGGTGGGGCCTACTGGGTAAACCCATGAGTCTGGCCTAATTCCCCTAACCAGCTGCGGACCGTCTTACTACGTACAATGGGCTCGGAGATTAAAGACGTTCTTTTGTCTGCCACAAGGGCTTCTTACCTGCCCCATATTAAAGAACAAGAATTCAATTTTTTTCCAGACCTCTCATTTCAGATGAGAGCTAGAAGAAAACAGTCTGATGTGGTTTGGCAGCGTCTCCATGCAGAGGGTAGTTCATTCCTTCCTACTGCCCACTAGGCTTCAGATTACCTATGGATAAAAGTTGTGGCAGTTTTCTGATACAAAAGATACAGGCCGGTGGTTAGAACATACTGAAACTGAATTTACAGCATTGTCTGCTGTGGACCCCTGCAGAAGGACAGTCAGAACCGGAGGACGGTTGATGGGACTGTTTGCTAAACTCAAGCTTTTCTCCATAGGTTTAGATATGCATCTTTGAGAAATAATCATTATGGTTTTTGTAATACTATTATGTGTAATATCTCCTTAGCTGGTTACATTGGGGGGTTCAATAGTGATGTGGTGGATGGGCTACTGGCATCAACCAGGGCCTTTAGTATCAGGCTAGGGGTCAGTTGTTACTTGCAGCTGTAGTTTATTGTTTGGCACTGATGCTTGAACAACTCTGGCTCCCCAATGGACTGATTATTCCCAGTAATTTCTTGACTCTTTTTCAAATGTTGGTGGTACAATACTTCCCGTTTCCTGTGTAGCTCACTACTGTAATTACTGTTTGCTACTATTGTTGGGCTATGCATGACAGAACCTCATGGAAGCTTACTTTTTTCCTGTTTAAGTCATTTTGTTATAGGGTTATTGCACTCTAGTGAGTGCATTAAGTCTACTTTTACAAGCTACCTAATGGACATTACCCTGCTCACTAAAGCAGCTGGCATTGTCTGAGACTTTTTGTTTGGACTCTTATTAATTTTGTTTTAGATTCCCCCACTCCTACTGTACCAGACTGCAGGATTTTTTTTTTTTTAGTATTCTTTCTCCCTTCCTCCTATGCTGGCATTGTGCTGCCAATTGGTATTTTGGTATCCTGCATGAGACTGTATTCTGTATTGTTATTTCTTCCGAATAGCAATAAACAAAGTCAAAAAAACAAAACAAAAAACAAAAAAAAAAACCATTACTTCAAGAAAAACAATAATAATTAGAAGAAAGTTGAGGAGAGGTCTCTGAGGCATCCAAACTAGCAGGCGGAGAAATTAATCTGAGAGTTATCAGAACGCAACACAGTTATTAGGGGTAGCGGTTTGAAACTGGCATGAGCCAATGAGAGTTCCGTCATTTACATACATTCCATTCTCTTGGGGGCAGTTCAAAACAGAAAGCTGACTGCATTAATTTAAGCATACTGAGGGATTTCTGGAGTTTGAAAGCAGGCAATGTCCATGCTAGGGCAAGGCAGTCAAAAGCTCATAAACGGAAGACACACAGCAACCAGCAATGACAGAAACAGTGACAGTAAAGCAAAACTGAAAATGCCAGAAACAATACAACAACTCAGAGAACCAACGCTGGTGGAAAACCACACAAGCGATGATGGCAAAAATGAGAAGGGGACCTTGAGGCAGGAGAGGACAAAAGACACTGCGACAAAATTAATGACAGGAATGACAATAGGAAAGCCACAGGAAGCTGCCACATAAGGCACCTTACAGCACCCACCACTGTACCTTTCAATCGATAGGATGGCTATCCCCCCAGGTTCGTAGAGACTTACTGTTTGGGTCATTCATCTTTAAAACTCCATAACTGAGCTAAATCCCCACTACTGGGCATGCTAACTGCCAAACAGGGTTCTTGCCAATTGAGGTCCTCCTCTAATCAACTTCTTGAATGCTCCAGGTTATCCACGGTTATGGGTCAAAGGGCTTTCTCTTGCACAGCCCCTAAGTTTTGGAATACACTCCCTGATGAACTTCACTCCCTTGAATCCCCCCTAACTTTCAAAATGCACTTCAAGAAGGCAATGACATCTAATGCATCCTGCAATTGCTAACTAGGACTACAGTCAGTACTGTGTACGTATACTTGACATGGGTCAAGTGATACATGTTCACATTGTTTCTTTAATTGTTATTCCACTGTGCTGGTCTAAATGTTTAAACTCTGTACTTGTAACATTCCTTATGTCAATAATCTGATTGTAAACTGTTATTGCAATGCCATGCTGATCATGTTTATTTTGTATTGTGTGCCATCTTCTAGATGGCCTGGGCCATACCTGAAAACGGTCCTTCGGACCCGTGTACTTACCCAGTTATCAAATACATACATAAATAAAGGCAACAACTAACCATAGCCAAACTCTGATGGATAACAGAGGCATGGAAAGCAGCTGGAACATCAACGAGGCAAAACCAGGCGACAACCAAGTCAGACATCAGTGGTACACATCATGACAAAGATGCAACAGACACACCTTAAAAACAGAAGGTAGCACAGAAAAAAAAAAAAAACAGGAGCATTGATGGGATAATGCAACACAACAACCAACACAGATGAAGCCAGAAACTATGACCATAAACTGAAAGAGGCTCTGTATAGGAAAAAGAGACCTAATCAGACAGTACATACATCAACAAGGCAACACCAAGAGACTGACGTAAATGGCGACAAGAAACTCGGTGACAGAAAAGTGAAACAGGCACCATACGAAACAGAGGGCTGCACACACTGAAACAAAGAAACATTGTAATTGTCGGCAGATAAGGGCCTTTGGCCCATCTAGGCTGCCCTATACAAAGCAGAAATGTTGATGAGGCAAAGTCACAGGATGAACCACAAAAGCAGAGATGCCCAAAACAAATATGTTCAGTATGGAAACAGCCAGCCAGCCAAAAAGCACAGATACCAATGAGGCACACCCAAGTGATGAATAAAGCAACTGACAATGGGAGTCCTCATGAAGGAGACAGAAAGCAGAAACTGCACAAAGCCAAGGACCACACACAGCGCAGAAATGTTAACGAGTTAGTGTCAGGCAACTTAACAGTAGAAATGGTGATTCCATAAATGGTGACACCAACCCAAACAGCAATAACACAATGAAGCAAAGCAAATGCTGGAGCAGAAAGAAGCCATGGGCCTGGCAGTAACGGGGCCAGGCTGAAATGCCAGGAACCAATACTAGTGTCCTAGAGTATCCTAGAGGACAGTTGCAATGGCAACAGAGGCCTATACAACGGATCTTTACATTGATGACAATAAAACCCAGAGAAAGGGAACCAGAAGATCAGCAATGGAGGCTATACGGGCGAGAGAGCCAACACTGGAGGCCCCAAGGGCAGGACACCAACAGCAACCAGGGGAGGGGGCAAACAATGGCCACGGATGGGGACAGACAACACCAAGAAGCAGGAAGCCGATAGCCATGGACAAGAGAACAACAGTCACAAGAGCACCAGTGCAGGCAGGAAGGGAGACAGCGATGTCCTAGCAACAGCATCCAGAGAAGAAAGCTTGTGGCCCCTGTTCATAGCGGGGAACCAAAAACACAGACTCCAACTATATCAAAGTTAAAAGATTAAATAAACACCAACAAAGTTGCAAGTTCCAGGATCCTTTGGTCGGCATCCAGTTGATAGTAGAAGAACTAAGGAGTATGATGTTGCCCATGACATATAGCCACTGATGATGTGAATCATTGTGGGCGGTCTCAGCTAGGCAAAAGTTTTTTAGTTGTCCTGATGCTGATGGTGTTTATGTTCTACCAGTGTGGATTAATGGAGGGAGATATCCTTAAAGAACATCTAGAACATTCTGTCAGGATCAGTGTTGTTTCATCATCTACAACATCCACGAAGACACTTTCAGATCCTTCTGTAAGCTTTAATATTTCTCTTTACCCACCAATGCATCGAAACAGTATATAACAAACCCTGTTTGCATAATTCCAGTTACTAACATCCACCCACTCCCACACAAAGACCAATACAATAAAGCCAAATTAAATTAGATGTACAACACAAAATCTTCTTAAAATGCCATCCCAGTGGCGCTGGAGGTTGAAGTAGTGGGTGCTACACCTAACGCTACATTGGCGACCCGGTTCAGTAACGAGCCCAGACCGCCAGGGGTCAGTAGGACCAAGGGAGGATCAAGCATCCAGTGGACTGCTCTCCTCTCTCAGAGGGAGGGAGGCTTGTAATCCCACTTGTTGACTGCCCTCTGGCGGCAGCCGGAGGGCAGTACAGGTCGGGAGGCACGTACTGGCATCACTACATTGGTGGGGAGAGGGACCCGGAGAAAAAAAGGAGTTGGCAGGCTCATGATGCCCCAGTTTCTGGATTGTGTGCTCGGGGGCTCAATGCCCTCCTCTGGCCCTGTCACGGGGAAACACCAGGGAAGGGTCGGCATGAGCGGGGAAGCATGGTGCCAGATGATAAGTCCCTCCAGGGGGGTGCCATAACCACCTGCCAGGCTCTGAGGAGAATAAATAGAATAAGTAAAAGGAAAAAAAAAAAAAAAAAAAATTCTTGAAATTGCTAAAAAGGTTATATAAGCATTCATACCTATACATCTTTCATCATCGGTCTCTGCATCACCAATAAACTCAAATTTAAAATCTCCAAGTGTCTGGGCAAACTTTCGCTGGGCTACTGAGAGATCTGCAATAAAAAAAAAGAGTGTACTTACTAGCTGGTAATGCATCTCAAAAAAAATAACAGCAAGTTCATAAAGTGTGGAGCAGCTGAAACCAACAATTTGTACATTAAAAAATCTGCCTGTGTACTACAAGTTCAAAGAGCAAAATTTCAGTTTGACTTTTTTTTAAATTTGCCCCAGTGGCCTTGTGATAGTACATTGTAATGGTTCTGGAAGACCCTGGTCTGAGAGACAAACTTGGATATCTTGCTTGCTGGACCAACAGAGGACATGCAGATCAAGAAGGTGATGTAAATACTCTCTGGGAAGGGGACCCGGAGCTCCAGAAAGCTGCACACTGGCTCTTTTATTCATGCTTTTTTTTAGTTGGTTAAGCTAAAGGTTTTTTGTCCCCCCAGAAGTAGCAACTAAGGGTTCTGCATGAAAAACCTTGCATAAGCATGTGTTGCAAGCCCACAGTCTGAGTCATGATGCCAAAGGGTCTGCATGCAGCATTTACACAACCCAGCCATTCTCATACACTCCTGTAGATCACCTCAAAGGAGGCGAGAGTGGTCAGAGGGTGGAGTTGTGCGGGGCACCAGGCTTCCAAACAGGATGCCTAATCCAGCCATACAGTGGCTCACCTCCCACTGCACCAGCATGGGATCATGGAATATGACAATAACAGGGCTGTCATATCCCAAACAAATCAGGATAACTATGACAAAAAACTGGAATTGTCCTAATTGGCAGGCTGGTGTCCCACAGCCCATTATGCCTAGAAGGAAGGCAGGATGTGTGGCTGTTGAGGAAAACACGGTCCCAGAAAATGTCACAGCAGGGATACGCAGGCATTCATGAGTTCTTTCCATCCTGTCAAGCCCTCCCCCCACCAACATAGACTATTACCATATGGATAGCTCATATCCTTTTCCGATTCATCACTTCCACCCTATCAGGGTGACACCTGCATCCTCCTATCTTGTTTTAGCTCCTCCCTTTCTGGGTATAGTCAGTAACACCACCACTCCACCCCATCCTCAGTGGTAGCTTGACTTTCCTCCTGGGTGCAGTCCAATACACTTAGCTTTTATGGTGTAGTTTTATTATAGCTTGTAGTTGCAGTTTCTCTTCGCCTGTTACCAATGAATTCCAGGCAACTGCTTCTTGCTTTCTTTGATGCTGTTTGTTACCATCTCCCCTCCTCCCCCCACCAAGCTAGCCTCTCTACCTCCCCCCTCTATCTATCCTTCCCCTGTCTCTTCCATTTCATTTCCCCCCTTTCTCCTGCCTTCCCTCACTCTCCCACTTCCCCTGGCTTCCCGTAAGCAGCCCACTCCCTTCCACTTGAATCCACCTTAAAGAGGATAGCAAATAATTGACAACTGGCAACCGTTTATAATGTTCCCATGTACCGAAATTATATTTGTATCCCTAAATGATCTCTAGGTAACTGTGGCCGAATAAAAAGTGATGCGAAAAAACTGTATTTTGCACTGTTTTGTTTTTATAGGCAGCATGACATAGTAATGGGACATAGTAAAAATTCCAAATTACTGGTTCCGTAAAAGGAACTGTGAAGAATGTTGTCCATGAAAGTAAACAACTGAAAATTCAGTTTTTCACATAACTGTTTATTAAGGTACAATTAACTATGAGTCATTTGGAGGTGTGAACTAGGAACATTACAAACTGATGCCAATTAGCACAAAATTTCCTGTCCCCTTTAATGCACTCAGAGGTCTCTGCCTTCCCTCCCCATCCTCCCACAACCCTCTTCCATCCCTCTGCATCACAGAAGCATCTCAGACTCCCTTGTCTCCTTGGTGCTCAAAGTAGCTGGTGCCATTGTGCTCAATTCTGGCCCTACCTTCCCATCCCCCTCTCAGCTCCCCAAAGGTCTGAGGGTGGCTCAAGTCAACCTCCGCAATCTCCTCTCCAAAACCAAACTTCTACAACCGCTTATAGTTAACATTAACCTGATGTGTTAGTAATGTCAGAGTCTTGGCTATCCCTCAAGACCCCGGATGCTGTTGCCATCCCAAAAAGTAGCAGAGGTGCTATTTACATTTCCTCTCGCAGCCAGTTTTAATCTGTGCTGTCAGTCGCATCCCCTTCTGCCTACAAGATGCTCCCCCTCCAACTTCCCCTCATCTCCGACATCCTAGCCCGCTCCTTGTCCTACCATTCACACCTCCCCCCCTTAACTTCCCCTTGCCCGACACCCAGCCGCCCTCTCTCTATCCCATAAGTCTTGTTGTGACTGGGCAGGTATTGTTTATATTGTAAATACTGATTTGTATTATTCTGTAAATATTTTTTGTTCTTGCTCTATCAATGTTGTATTTCAGTTTTTGAGCTCTACTGTACTGTTAGCCACATTGAATGCACTGTTATTTATGCCTAGCTCATATTTGCTCTACATGGACTATTGTCTCATTGTATTATAGCAACATTTAGCTTATGTGTTTTTGTTACGACCTACCCAGGTCCACCTTGCAAATGAGTGTCTCAAAGGTGTTTCGCCTGGCAAAATAAAGATGATTGATTGATTGATAACTTTCCTTCCCCTTCATGGTCCCCATTTTCACTGCTGTAGTATACTGCTGCCTTGGCATATCTCCATCCTCAGTCACTAACTCCTCACCACCACAGCAATTCACACCTCTCCTGGCAATGTACTCATCCTTGGTAATTGGTGACTTCTACCTCAATTGGCTCTCCCCACCCCCATCATAAACTCTGCCAAAATATAAAGTCCCTGCAGCTCTCCAAACTCATCTCTGACCTCACCTGGCTCAATCACATGTCCTTCAACCAGTCCCTCCTGGACTGGGTCCTCTCCCCCCACCATACTGTGGTTGCTGGCACCCTTCATCATGCCCTCAGTGACCACCATATGGTCTATTGCTTGCACAAGAAATGTAGTCCATCATCTCCCCTTAAATACACCCAGTTCCAGTCTTTCTAATCTCTGGACCTGCCCTCTTTTCATTTTTACCTGATAGCTACTGACTGGTCTGCATTTCAGCTGCTATCAAATACATAAATAAACTGGAGTTTCCATTGCTGTGCCCCTGAAACACTTCCCTGACCCAGACACCTGTATAGCTCCACATAGCTTCTGACAGGAGGGCACAAATGGACAGTGGGGTATGTGGTGACTGTACATGTCATGGGAGACTCCCTGCTTTTTAATTTTTTTGTGTTTCTTTGTGTTCATTTTAAAATGCATTGACATTCACAAGGAATACAGAGGCACCACAGCTTATAGTGTACATGGAGCCATAAAATCGTATATTAGGATACAACTCTGTATGCCCTTGTTACTAATTTAGAACACTCAATCCAATATAAAGTGTGCTGAAAACATTGCCCCAATAAACTTCTATCAAAATATAAACCAACAAGGTTAATACAGCAAGACCCTAGGTTAAATACATGTCATCCTATACATGTCCACACTCCTTGCAATAAAGGCCATTAACAGTTAATAACCCAGCTGTAGAAATCTTATACTGAGCGACCCATCCCAATCCAGCCGCTACACTAACAGATCTATGGCAAGCATCTGCCAATGTCAAATCAATCAGTCAATTTTATTTATATACTGTACTGGAAAGTATGTGAACAAAAATGTTCGTTTTCACAAACGTCTAGTGTAGTAAATACAACAGGTGAACAAAAACAAAGGCCAATGGAATACATAGGACATACAATGAACTATCTACGACATACAGTGAAGTAAATACATTATATATACAGGTGTACAGAAGTACATTATATATACAGGTGTATAGAAGTACAAGGAACTAACAGGTGCAAGCTAAAACTAGCCTATTAAATGGGTAAAACTGTACAAGAATCGACCAGAAGGCAGACCGATATACAGAAATGTTTTCAGGTATTGTATAGGGCAGAAGTTTTAGTGCACTTGGTGGGGAGAAGAAAAGTGCGGGTGATGCGGGGGAGAGAGAGCTGCCAGGATTTACCGAGATGGCCATGGAGGAGGCCTATCAGGGCAGCCTGCAGTGTAAACAAGGCTTTAAAGAGCCCTTGATGTGCCAGCCCAGTAGTGCAGATGGCTGAGGTTCAGGGAGCTTTACCTCGCACCATGCCAATGACCCGGGTTCAGGAACGAGCCCGGGCCAGAGGCCGGGTACGGAGCTGGTTAGAGCGGCCCAGGCAGCTCTCCCCTCCGGGGAGGATTGGGTGCATCCCTCGGCGTACATCTGCCTCCTGGTGGAGGCCAGGGTGCAGAACAGCCAGAGGAGGCACAGGCGTTAGGCCGTAGGGTGGGCGGTAGGAGCTGTCACCGGGGTTGTAGTGTGCATGTGCAACTCCACGCACATGCGTCTCTACTCCTGGAGCCCCGGGTAACTGGGAAGAGAACTGAGGAGAAAAATTTTCAGTGGCAGGATGAAGCCCAACACCCCCCGCAGTACCGCTCCTGGGGCCAGGCATAAGGTAAGCACCGTAATTCTGAGTGTAGGAGCTGGAGGGGCTCCCAGGAAGGAGAGATAGTAAAAAAAAAAAAAAAGCCTTTGATGTTGTTGGGACAACTCTGACAAACATAATATCCAGAGACAATTTAGCTTAGATTTCACACTTTTTTTTGTAACTGTCACCCTTACTTGTTTTTTTATCAATAATATTTTATTGAAGATATTTCAAAATACAACCAAACAATAACAGCATAACAGTTATTACATACTCTACAGTAACTAAAACTCTATAAAAAACGTACTACTTCTATACACTGTGTAAGAAAAATGAACACAGTACTATTCCCTAAGTCAACAATAACAAGAGGGAAACTGAACCATATGTCTGATGAGGTGCGTATCTTAAACTGTGAACAGAATAATATTATCTTAATACAGAATAGATGATTCCCCTATAAATCCAATTCCCACATATTTTGCACTTGACAATATATCATTTATAAAGTAGACCCTCTAAGCCAACCAAAAAAGAGATGAAATGAGTTAACAAAGAAGGATAGAAAAGGTAAAAATATATATACAGAGACAGCAGAAGAGACCCAGAGAGACCCAACTATGAAAAAAAAAAAAGAATCAGCGGTGATTAGTTAATACACTTCACAACATTAATAAACAGCATAATGCTTGTTAGCAAACTGACAAGAACACAAATTATCCACTTCTCAACAGAAATTTTCTTTAGCACACCAGTTTAGACAGACAGGAATACTGTATGCATACGAAAAACTTGTAAAATGACACATCTAACCCAGTTCATGAACCAGTCCTGAATACGTTATAGTCTTTTTTTTTTTTTTTTTTTAGCTAAAAACAAGCTCGCTTCGATCTACCATGCAATGCACTAATTTTTCCAATCTGAGAATTTCTGAACATTCAATCCTGCATTCACTGAAACGGGGTGTTCTATCCTCTATCCACATTTTCAAAATAATATTTTAACCACTACTCCTAGTAGGATCAATGTGCGTTTTTGTTCCTTTGTCCAACTAATGTTTGGGTCAATATGACATATACCGTAATACAAGTTTCAATATTTATGTGTTTTCTTATCCATTCAATCTTAGCAAACATATCTTTAATTCCATCTCACAACACTAAAATGACTTTGCAATTCCAAAAAATGTGGATCAAATGTGTATTGGTTTCTCCACATCTACTGTAGCATGAAGTATTCCTTAGGCCCATTTTCTGCAGGTGTACTGGCATATGGTACAGATTATGTAAGTACTTAAATTGAATCAATTTTAAGTTAAACGTCTTAAGGGAATTCAACCAAATTTTATTCCAATCCCAGACATCTGCATTTTTTTATTAAGAACTGAAGACCACTATCTTATGTTTTCTAATGCAGAACCTCTCGATGCTTCAGTTAGCAAACTATAAAAATCAGCAAGTATAGGGGATGTCCTCACAATCACTAAAATGCTATTCGTATTATCTTTTGACGACAGTAGACTAATATTATTATTACAAAGCAGTAAAAGGTTTGTCTTAAGTATATTTAACAAACCAGCTTCATCATCCAGAACATTTTTATCCTCTTTCAGCTTATTATAAGCAAACACATGACTATTCTGTCTCTAATTTCTCGACTATCCTTTTCAGTCCATTCCTTCTTATAAATCACCTATTGCTTATATGTAATATTAGGATTGCCACACAGTGGTTGGAGACAAGATTTTCCCAGATTCATATGAAGTAATGTTGACCACTGCAAGATTATCCTCATATTGTCAGAGAGAATCTTATTTCTGAGAGGTTTCAGAAGTTTAGAGAACAAGAGGGTCCGAAGTTCTACATAATGACATTCCGTTAAACTTAACTGTGTTTCTAACCAATCAGGGTTCCCCCTGTCACAAACGTACTCCGTAGGTCAGGCCCACTGCTCTCACAGTGCCAAACCTCGAAGTGCAATATGTGACAAACAGGGTAACCCTCCTGTCTGTTTTGGGTCCGAAACACCTACCAGTCTCGAGTCCTGAGGTCAAATATGAACCCTTTTCGCTAGCACGCCCAGTTAACAGGATCAAATATCACACCATCTTCAGGGAAATGTAGTGCAATGCTTAACCCAGCAAGCACCCAGCCTGGTTCACAATTCTCCCCTTTTTGACTCAATTGAAACCTAGGTATTTTTCTTACCTTAAGAGTAAAATGGTAACACGCTTTAAACCCTTAACAGTTATGTCAGAATTATCACACTGTCCCAGCATTCACACTCAAAAATGAGAAAATGTCTCAAGCAGGATTAAGGAAACCAAAAGGTTTAATAATATTAAAAATAGTAAATACATACAAAACTTATATACATAAATGTTTACAGTCCAAAAGAAATGGAAATTACAGAAGCCAAATGCCTTGTACTTGAATTTCTAGTTCTAACTCAGTTTTCATTTGGGTGTTACCGATCCTTGACAGAAGTACCTTTAAGTCCAGAACACAGTGTGTCTTCTCTTAGGAGTCCAGAAATAGAAGACCAAACTCCTTTCAGCCAGAGTGATACTAAGGAAACATTAAGCCACGACAAAGGAGGCAGCTAATGGGGAATTAATGCATGGTTGGGGAGGTTGTGGCATGAGGTCGAAGGCAGAGTGCCTACAACCACCCAACCATGCATTAAGTCCCCATTAGATGCCTCCTTCAAAGTGGCTTAATGCTCTTGTAACATGGCAAGTGCGCAAAGTACGTTATGTTACAAGTGACTGCCATGTGGTATGTAAATTAACAGCAACTTACAATATTCTTTACCACAATATTAACTGCTGTTCTACTGTGTACTTCTGAATTCATGTCGATATTCAACGGGCGCATGCACACTCACAATTCAGTATTTATTTATATTGTGCCAGCTGTTTCATGTACGTTTGCTACTGATGTTTAAAAACACCTTTAGGAGACATGTGATGGAAAAAAGTCACTTTTTTTGCTATCTAGATGGCTGTTTTCACTCGTTTCCTTCTTTTTTCTTTGTGCTTAACTACTGCATGCTGGGGACATACCGAATATTTGCATATCTAGCATTTTACTTCACTGTGGATGCCAAGGTATGCAAATCTTCGTAATATCCCCACAATGCACTGTTTAGTAGGAAGTCATAACTGCTAGCAGTGATCGACATTAACGGAGACAAATAACACTCACGGCATGCTTCTTCAGCTCCCTCTACACCCAGGAGTCTATCGGGTGAGTGACATGCCTCACAATTCCTTGCACACCACAAAATGCTCCTCATTACCCCAAGACCTCCCTCCCTCTCCACTGCAGTGCCCATGGGTTAGTTTGGGTCAGCCACCGAGTGCACTCTAAATTTGTGTGGCACATACACAGCGTGAACTGTGCTCCAGTTGTTCCTGTTGTTCGTTCCCATTGTGGCTGCTAACACTGCTACATTCTGAAGCAGGCATTACTAGTGAATTAATCCCTTCAGAATGTACTATGTGTTGTGTTTGTGCCAGTGTAGTTGCTGGATTCGTCTATAACATTTTTTGCCATGTTGCAAGCCAAAATGTCCCTCCTATCCTGTGAGGTAACAGTTCATGAGGTCACTGTTAGTCCTGTAATTAATTTGTAACCTGATCAAGAATATCCAAAAGGGTGTAATTTTACTGCTTGCTAGAAATTTGCAGATAGTAATATTAATTTATGCAGTCTCGTTCCTCCTCAGAGCATTCCCTTTGATGTTCAGAAACACATCCTGACAAACATTTCTCTCACAAGTGTGAATTGTCACTGGCATTCAACAAACCTGGCTTCCCTCCTAATGTTGTAAAATTCATCCTGGTTCCTGGACCTCAAGAGTAAATGAATGGTTTATAATGTGTGATAACCTGGTGTCTTTATAGTCCCAGGATGTCTTGCAACTATGTGTCAACACAGAAAAGGAAACTAGCTTTTTAGCTATAGTAAGCAACTGCTTTGGGGTCAAAAGGTCAGGCCTCTTTAAAAGCTAGTCTTCCAGATGAGCCTGCTGAGTGCCATTTCTGCTAAGCAGACATTCAAATAAACATATATTTATATCACAAATATGATACAATCTAATAACAAGCAGATGCTATCTGTCACCCTCCATCCTCCTTTATTTCCCCAAACCATTTAACGAATTGTGAAGCTCTGCAAACTAAATAACAACAGTAGAAATCAGAAAGTTTAACCCCCCCACCCCAAAATTACAATTGGACCTTGTAAGTTTGCTATATGCCATACAGCATTTCTTGTTTACCCAAATGAAGTTTGATATTAATGACTGAATATTCAAGAACAATTGTTTGGGTATTAAGAAGGGAAGCATCATGAAAAAATAAATCACTCTAGGTACAATATTATAACATCAGTTCCACCCCATACGCCCAGAGGAAGGGAATCCCATTTTCTTAAACTATCTTGTATTTTGGTCTTTAGAATAATAAGATTTTTAACTGATTGTTTCTGAGACAGTCTTATAAATATTCACCCCAAAATATGCAACAGATTCTCCCAAGAGATACCCATCTCAATAATTTCTTCCCTATGGCATTCATTATTTAAAAGCATGTATTCTGTGCAGTAAGTGGTGCTATTGCTTGTTAGCTACTTTTTCTTTGCTGTCCCTGCCCACTCTTTGTATAGAATCATGTTTTCTTTTGTGTTGTAGTCTGCCCCCGAGGTCTAGTTTTTTTTTTTTTCGTAAGAAACCGTGTTGTGAAGGAAGCATGAGTTGTGGAGATTTTCAGATTTCTGTGAATGGTAAGTGGTGTTTACTGTTGGAGTAGCTGTTGGGATGGGTGAGGTTTTGGGTCAGGTGTTGCGAGAAGGCACTACGAGGAACACGACCGAAATTGATTCAGTTTTCCGCTTTCAGAACCAGCCACTGTGTGCTGTTTCCTGACAGAACAGCTGACCTCGCATTTTGTTGTGACGCTGTGCCTCCGCGATCAGAAGTGAAGTGGATGCTATGGAGCGGTATGACAAGTTTAAAAAAAAGGAAAATGACGTTTTGTTTAGGGAATGGTCAGTGCTGGGGGAGTGTTATGAGGGGGTATCCTTTAGTTGTGAAGGAGTCGGGACTCGGGAGCTAGTAACGCAGGTTGCGAGCGGGTGAAGCGAGGAGCAGGCGAGTACCAGAGGAGAGATCTGTTGTGTAGGCTCCGTGGAGTAATTTTCATGCTGGTTGATGTGGTCGTTTGTTTGCTGGGACTAGAGCCGTGATGTTGTGCTGGGATAACATCACGGGTCCAGTCCCAGAGTAACCAATGGGAGCTCAGGATTTTTCTTTGCCATTGTATAATATGTATTTTCTGCCATTATGTGAATGCTCCCAAGTGCCGAAGTACTGATCTGCCCTTATTTTTGCCTGCTGTCTCAGTTTTCCTCTTAAACCATGTTGTTTTGAAACCCTGTCTGTTTACAAACACTGATCTTGACATTTGTGTGGACACTGGAAAGCCATCGTGCAGCACCCTGGGTAGTGCGATGCCAGCACACATCTCTCCTCTTCCTACGGCCACTGCGCATTCACGAGAG
The DNA here is from genome assembly GCA_016271365.2 of Neoceratodus forsteri. Classification (NCBI taxonomy): domain Eukaryota; kingdom Metazoa; phylum Chordata; order Ceratodontiformes; family Ceratodontidae; genus Neoceratodus; species Neoceratodus forsteri. The sequence goes on from CM057453.1 coordinate 131,566,505, forward strand.
TCATATGCGGTATCAGTGTGTATCTTGTAGTAAACTACCATCATAACAACCTCTAGCAGCAGCGAGATTGATCTTTCCCAGTTAGTGGAAATGCAAACTACATTCCCGTGGACAGAAATCTACCCTGATCCCACACACCTGCCAAGCAGGGATTCAGTTTGGAGTTGAAGTGGTCTTCTGCTGGTGTGCAAGAATTTTCAGTTAAAATACAGTGGATCATTCAAAGGAGGCACACGAATTAGGTTAATGAGTATTAGTCCATATATACGCAATAAAGGAGGCTGCGGCTCTTCACTTCACATAGACAAGGAAAATGAGTGCTTGGCTGCAAAAACCAAAAAAAAAACACCGACTTCTAATGACTCCCACGTGTTGAAAGGCACCAAATTTAAACTAACACATTAGAAAAAACCAACAGACAGCATGTAAGTATAAAGTTATTACTAGAAACAACACAGTTTGATCTGACAGTATGTGATCGGTGACATGCTACACCTACCCCGCAGCAAAAGCGGTCAGGCAATAAGACACAGGAATCTGCAGCCTACTCCACTATCTCGTCATCACTCTCCTCAGCTGGCTGACTGACACAGAATCAGCACAACTGTTCAGGACACATATGCTGCAGTTAAAGAAATGCTGATTTTAAACAAACTACTTGACAGAAAGTTATGAATTGTTTTGGAATAACACACAATGACACCAGGACCTGGAACACAGTGTTTATTGGTGTTAAGTGTTGCACATGACCTGAAGTATAGATTTGAAACAGTGTAACATGGCTTGGGTTTTTCATTTTGATTTAGTGCAGCTGGCAAGCCATAAAATCACTAATGAACCTGTTGACAAAGTTTGACTGGCTCAATTGTTTAAAAAACCACTAGCTACATACCAAAAATTATGCCAGCTCGTTATCGCCCTCAGCAACACATCCACTTCAACAAGTCTACAAAATATTACATTCGATCCTCGCTGCCACAGACCTCTCAAGCAACACTATAAACACAGAAGCATAGAAACATAGACTTTGTCGGCAGATAAGGACCGCTTGGCCCATCTAGTCTGCCCATTTCCCTAGCTACAGGATAGGCCGCAGATCCTAGTTAACCAACAGCCTATAAAGGGTAGAGATGTCTGCATCTGCACTACAGGGTATTTCTTTGCTGTGATGGCGAGTGTTAAAAATAATTTAACAACAAAAATTATACATTAGGAATAACAATTTCAAGCGAGCGCCATTGCACTTTAACAAATGGGCACAATTTAAACAATCTGGAAGTATAAGAGAGGGGAAAAAAACTAACTATAAACTAAAAGCTAAAGAATGTACCAACAAAAAAACGGAGTGATCAAAAGCAACGGTTTTGCTTCGTGGTAATTTTCAGTATAAGTCACAGTGCTAAACAAAGACAGCATGAACGCAAGGCACAGTGTCAAAAGAAAGTAAACAAAACACATGCCGGAGCATGGGGGAGGAGTGTAGCTGTAATTCAGGTACCAGCCATATTTGCTGAAGAGCCACAGAAATTGAATAGGTTTCATAGGTAGTTCAGAGATGACATATAGTCCACAGTGCTCGCCACTTGTCAGTATATCCTTATGTTTATGCTGTTTAAGTGTTTATCCAGCTTATGCTTAAATTCATCACTGGTTTCACTGGTATCCACCTCTATAGGAAGACTATTCCATATTTTTTGTATTCTTACAGAGAACCAGTATTTCCTTCTATTGTTATGATACCTTTGCCTGTAATTTGTAGGTGGGGTGCCCTTGTGTTATAGCTTTGATCCCTAGTGTCCAGATCTAGCATGTCCCACTGGTCGGGGTTTGAGAAGACTTTATACACCAGACACATATCCCCTCTGAGCCTACGATACTCCAGACTGTACATTCCCAATTTCACAAGTCTATCCTCATATTCCAGATCTTGTACCCCTCTGATCAATTTAGTTGCCCTTCTCTGTACCCTCTCCAGTGCCCTTATTTCAGTTTTACCTCCTGGTGCCCACAGCTGTGCACAGTACTCCATGTGTGGTCTGATCAGAGAAGAGTAGAGGAGTATAAGGACCTCTTTATCCCTCCTCTTTATATGTCGTCTAATACAGTTTAGCATACTACTTACCTTTTTAACCACTTGGTTGCAATGTGTCTTACTACCAAGGTCGCTGGATATTGTAACTCCCAGGTCTCTTTCATCCGTGACTTCCCTTAATATAATTCCATTTAATCTAATCTATACTTATGTTTAAGATTTTTGGAACCCAGGTGCATCACAGTACACTTGTCGGCATTAAAAGTAAGTTTATGCGTTCTTGCCCACTCCTCCGATCACCCAAGGCTTTTTGTAGCGTCTCTGTATCATTATTGTTGTTTACTGGTAGGCCTAGCCTGGTGTTGTCAGCAAACTTAGACATCCAGATCTCCTCCTTAGGTTGTATAGAGGATATGTAAACATTAAACAAGGCTAGCCCCAGAACAGAACCCTGGAGCACCCGCTGGTGACCCTAGACCAGTCTGAATAAGTGCCCCTAATGCAGACTCTTTGCTTCCCATCATTTAACCAGGAAGTAATCCATTTAGTAATATTGCCTGGAATATCATGCTCTATTAGACAGTCAATTAGTTGCTCGTGTGGTACTTTATCAGATGCTTTTGAGAGGTCCAAAAATATGACATCCACTGACCCTCCCTCATCCAGTACCCATAAAACTCTAGAAGGTTTATCTGACAAGAGTGTCCTTTGATAAAGCCGTGCTGAGTGTAACCAATGTCCCCCCATCCTGCATATATTGAACCATGAAGTCCTTAATGATTCCCTCCATAACCTTCCCTAAAACAACTGTCAGGCTTATAGGCTGATAGTTACTCATTTCATGTTTGGACCCCTTTTTGTGCATGGGGACTACATCTGCCCGTCTCCATACATCTAGCACCTCGCCCAGTGCCAAAGAAGTCTAAAATATGGCTGTAATAGGGCCAGTCAGCTCATTTACCATCTCTCTAATGAATCTGGTGTGCAGCCCATAAGCCCTGGGCTTTTTTAGAATCCAGTTTGAGCAGTCTCTCCCTGACGTTGCCGTGGTCAATAACTGTTAAATAAATAACATGTTAGATATCTAAAAAAACAAAACAATGCTAGAAAAAAATAATTACAGATATGACAACTATAATTATGGCTGCATGCTTCCAGCCAGCAACTGGAATTCTGAAAATCACTTCCTGAGTATCCAGTACTGCTGCTTTAACGAATCAAAGAAATGTGGCCATGGTATTTGATCAAATGCCTTTTCGGCATCCAGAGCAAATAACCCCTTTCACTTACCTAATCTAGTAGATGTTTCCATGAGGTGAAATCATTTTCTCATACTATGAGCTGCAATTAGATTTCTAATAAAAACCATTTGCTTCGCATCACTAAGGTGGGGGGAGGATTACTTTTTCCATTCCACTTTCTAAACTTTTTGCAAGAATTTTTGGGTCAGTATTTAGTAATGATATGGGCCTATCATTTTTACTTTTCCCGATTTGTGCATGAGTATGATAAGACCTCGAGCCATATTTGCTGGCAGTGAACCCTTAAGTGCTTCATTATATACTCCTTCTAGAATAACACCAATTTCCTCAGTTAATTTAATAAAAAATCTGCTTAATAGCCATCAGGACCGGGTGCCTTGTTTCTTCTAAGTGATCTAATGGCTGCCATTACTACTTCTTTTTCTATCCGCTTGTTTAAAAGTTCTCTAATTCAGCAGGTATCTTAGGTATAGGAATGTCTAAACAGAAATCTTGTAGATTTATTGAAGAAAGACCTGCCTCCATATTATATGTCGTCATAGAAATAAAAATCTTTATTAATGTCTCTGTGGTCTACTAATAAGCGTCCATCAGTCTTTCTTTTAATTGAATAAATCCTAGTGGACTATTTTGTTTTAGACGTATAGCCAAAATCTTTATCGCTTTCGGTACCAAGTTGATATGATTTAGCTTATATTTCCTGATCGCAAACTCTGCTTCTCCCTATATTAAATCATAATATTCCATTTTTAGCTTTGACCTGGTAGCCCAAGCACTCAAAGTCACCCTTATTTGTTTATTACTAAGCACATTTGCATGGAAACAGGATCTCTGTCCTATTTGCTCTGTCTGCTTGGCTATTTCTGCAGTAACAGTTCTGTTTATGACATCCCAATCCTGTTGCTGTGACGATAATTATAATGTCATAAAAAGGGCATTATGTTGTCAAGTGTAGACAAGCAGCCAAAACTTCTTTTTTTGTATTATGTGTACTTTATTAAAACACATCAGATAAAGACAGGACATACAGTTTTCTCAGTCATCATGAAATATAGATACATAGTCCATGGCATATTTTATAACTGTAAGTATGAAACTCCTAACCCTACCCCCTGCCCCCATCTTCTCTCCCCTATTACCACCAGAGTCGTCTGTATGAGTCAGTGAGAACGGAGAAAAGAAGAAAGAAAAAGGAAGAGAAGAGTATATGTTCTTTTCAAGGCTTTTTACAGCCACCCAGTATGAATATTTTGACTCATAATGTAAGAGATGGGTCTCTTACAATTGTGGGGGGAGTACTTGTGGATTATATTGATCTCTCAATAAATTACTGAATCATTAAGAGGGTGTATAAGGGTTCCCAGACCCGATTGTACTTCAGTAGGTTGCTAGATATACTAGCTATTGTCCTCTCAGTCTGTAAAGCAAACATTATTTCTTTAAACCACTCCACGTAACTTGGAGCAATCTGATCTTTCCAGAGCCGAAGTATTATCTTTTTGGCACAGGCTGATATCAGAGCCATATGTGGGTATTGATTGCCTATCAGGTTGTCTGTGTTAATCTCCAATTATATAGACTCCAGGGTAAAAATTTTGTGAAAAGCTGAGCAAGGGGTCTAATCTGTTTTGAATAGTAGCCCAAAAAGGGGAAATATTCTCACATGACCATAGCATATGTAGTAATGTGCCGGGTTCTTTCCCACATTTGGTACAGAGGTTCGATGATAAACAACCCATTTGATGTAATCTGAAGGGGGTGTAACACAAATCATGATTGATATAAAACTGCATAGCAGCCAAAACTTATTAAGTCTAAGGGCAAGTAATCTTGTTTTTATGTCACTTCCCTTAGTAATGAAATAGGGAAAGAACTGCAAAAACATAGCTCTGGTTAAATGGTACAGACGGTAAAAGCACAGCACTGTAAAATAGTGGATTGCAGATTCAGTCCCCCTCAGGGCCACAAGAAAAAAATTACTTACCATAGTAATACTGTTTCTTCCAGGGGATCCCTCATTATGCTTGACTAAGGCAGTGATATCAGCTGGGTTCAGCTGCCCGGAGGTGGAGTTTATGCTAATGGTGCCAGGAGAATTAGCCTATCAGGTTGTAGTAAAAGAGTGCTGCCTGTAGCTGGAGCTATGAGTCAGTCAGATTCATTTCGAAGCTTGGGGGAGAAAAGCCCCTGAATCCCAGAACTATCCTAGCAAAAAAAAAAAAACACCTAGAAAACTCTCCTATTCATAAAACTATTTACATCGGACTTCCGGTGATGTCACCACCCTGATCGCTGCCTCTCCCTGAAGCTCCTACAATCCCATGAACCAATTCACCCCAGATCAGCTTATAAATTCAACAGAAATACTGCTAAAGGCTTGAGAAATGTCCGGGGGATCCAGATCTGGTAGTTTCCGTGCTAAAAATATGAAGAACAAGCTTGATGGCGGCGTATTGTCTGACCAAGATCACCTTAGCCGGAGCTACTCGTCAGCTAGCACTGCGGCCTGCGACATAGACCAGGAAATGGAGCGACTATCCAGATCATGCTTCGAAACTTTACTAACTGAAATTAAAGCTTTCAGGGCTGAAAACAAACTAGAATTTCAAATATTACATGGTAAAATCCGAGAAATGGAGGAAAGAATGGAGACCTCTGAGAAGCCGGTATCCAAGGTTGAAGAGGAAACCTATCAAATGCACACAGAGGTCAATTTTCTGGTGGATCACCAGGAGACCTTACAAGAAAAACTTCTTGACCTGGAGGCCTGCTCAAAAAGAGAAAACATTCGTATTTATGGTCTCCCAGAAGGGTCGGAGACCGGGCGGATGGAAGAATTCCTAGAAGATTTGCTATGAGATGTCTTAGAGCTATCCCTTACCTACCAATTTAAAACTGAGCGAGCACATATGTTGCTAACAGCGAAGCCTGTGGATCCGACTGCCAGACCTCGCTCAGTGGTCCAAAAATTGTCTAGCTTTCGAGACAAAGAATTTATTCTTAAAACCGCATGGACAAATAAAATAGTCAAATACAAAGCAGCTCATTTATTCTTTGACCATAATTAGCCCATAAAAATAGCCAAAAGAAGAGCCACTTACTTGCCGATCCTCCGGATCCTCAGAGAGCATAGCTGAGATTCCAGACCCCATATCCAGCAAAATTGCAAGTCTTTTGGGATTCAGGAGCCATTTTGTATGACTCCCCAGAAAAAGCCCTGCAGGAACTCTCTGAAAGAGGTTGGAGCGCAGAGCCGGACGATCTAAAGAGCAACGCCCCTTTGCCCCACTCTCGCAGTGGAAGCAGAATGTGTGGCACCAAAACAGAAGTCAAGCCAAGCAATTGGCACTAAAAACACTGCAAGATGTAAAATTGCTAATTGGGAGAAGTAGCTCTATAAACACCACGCAGCTCAACACTCAGCCCAGGAGACACCTGAACAAACTGCGATTGACTGGTGGGTTTCACTACTTTTCGCAAATCCTTACACTGATGATTGTGGATGGGAGAGTCACCCTCCCTGAGGTCTACTCTGACCTGGCGGGGGTCGAAGATGGGGACTCCCTGCTTTGTTATGCTTCACCCCTCAGATCAGGGTACTCTTCTGGGGGGAGGGAGGAGGAAGAACACCATGGGCTCTCTTCAGGACTCTTGAAGGCCTCAGCCTTAGCCAGGATCGAACTCTCTACGTAGCTCTGCAGATATATTATCAGCAGAGAAATTATAACTGCCTCGATACAAAAGATCTCTTATACATTAGAACTGGCTACGGTAGTGAACTCATGTTAAAATGGGCACAATTATTGATATGCCCACCCTCGTTCAAGATGGACTTTAACAATTGTGTATATTGAATGATGTATTTTAGATGCATATACTTAACCTCATGCCCAATACCGAGGGCTGGGGGTTGAGTTTGAATTATAAATACTATAAGATAGCAGAGAGGGCTCCCTAGCCATCAAACAAGTGTCCCCTGGACGGGGTCAGAGTGATATGGCGATGGGGGGGGGGGGGCTGATCTACAAGATCAATAATTTTCTCAACAAGGCTCTGGCTAACTAAATTTACAGGTACCTCCAGATTAAAATCTGGCCATATTAGGGAAAACCATAGCCCTATAAATTAATTGAGTGGGAGAGGGGCCACGAAATGTTAACTGATGCTCGGTTTTCAGGGAAGGCCTGACCCACTTCCGTTCCTCAGGGTGGTGACTTGTTTATTGTTCTCCACCCTTATAGGCTCGAACTCTTATAGGGCCCAGGGAGGCCTGGAAGGAATTTCTGCCGCCATACCGCCCACTGGGGGGGATCCGTTTTGGGATCTCTGTCCCAATGTTGTAGAGGGCGACTGTGTAAGCCCTCCTGCCTTGGAAGCATCTATGTATTTATGTTATGTGTTGTGTTAATATGTGTTATATATACTGGTTCTTGTTTTGTACTTGTTAGGCTTGACAATATCAGAGCTATCAGGGGATTTATTTATTTCATACAGGATGCGGTCTACCCAGACATATTAAGCTGGGAATTAGGGAACGCTAATGTGCATAGTGTTATGCGGAGAGCTGGAGTGGTAGAACACGAGGATAGGAGTGCTCTACTAAGAGGTAAGACCAAGGGACATTTTGATGACCATTTCAGGCTTAACAAGGGGAAAATAATTAGAAGATGAGTCATATGCCACAACTGATTCTTAGTTCACATAATGTGAACAGTCTAAATAACCCGGTCAAACGATATAAAGTGATTACCTCGGCCAAATGACAGAAGCCAAATTTCATTTTACTTCAGGAAACTCATTTAAATAAAGAAGAGCGTTTAAAGCTTGTAAAATTTGTTTTTTCCACAGTTGACGCATCCTCAAATCGGAAGGGGAAGCACAGGGGTACAGTAGTTGTGGTGCCTTGGACTACCCCATTCCAGCTCTCTGCATCATATTCGGACACAGAGGAATGTCTGGCAATAGCCAATGGATCCTTAGAGGGGGCAGATAAACATCTTAGCCTCCCTTTATGTCCCACCTGGCTGGCAATGCAAATACAATTAGAGCCCTCTGTCAAAAGATTACGGAATTTCACCAAGGGATCCTAGTTCTGGGAGGGGACCACAATCAAATTTATGGTTATTAGGACACATCCAACCCCCAAGTCCCTAAGAGATCGGCAACACAGAAGACAGTCCAGACATATTTTAGGGAAATGCACTGGGTATATGTATGGCGTTCCTTGCATCCAAACAGAAGAGGGTACTCACGTTACTGTGCACCACATGGCGTGTACACTTGAATTGATTATTTTCATGTTACGAAAGAGCACCAATATAGAGTGAGAGAGTGCCTAATGGCGCATTCCCCACTCTCAGACCATTTCCAACTGACCCTAAAACTGGACTGGCCAGCTGAAAAATGCGAGACGCTATGGAGATTCAATACTTTTCTCTTAAATCATAAGGAGTTTAAAACATTGGTGGAGGAACGGATTCCTCAAGGAATATGAGAAAACTCATCCCCAGATACGAAAAAAAAAATTCTATGGGATACAATTAAGGTGGTCTTGCAGGGGGATATAATAAAATATGCTTCTTATTATAAGAAGCAACAAGCAGCACAGTTGGACCAGCTTCACCGCCAGCTTAAAGAGCTACAAGAATGCCACTCGGCTCGGGATTCTGGGGCTCTCCCCCTATTGCAGGCCACTAGAGAACAGCTACAAAAGCTGATTGATACCTGTACAGAGCAGGCCTTGCAGTATTTAAAACAAAATTATAAGGGGGGGCCCTAGGGCCACTAGATTGCTTGCATATAGGCTCAGGCAGAAGGCTACCCAATCTGCCATAACCCAAATCAGAGACCCAGAAACAGGACAGATGGTGGTGGCACCCTCCCAGATAAGGCAAGACTTCCAGAAATGTTACCAAAATTATAACCCCAGCATGAGACAGACCGAAGGAGGGCTCAGGCCTTTCTGGATAAGCTGCATTTACCAACACTCTCCCAAGAGCAGCAACAAATTCCACAGCAACCAGTAACCGCAGTTGAACTAGCAAAAGCCATCACCAATATTAAAGCTAGTAAGAGTCCTGGACCCGATGGTTATACAGGGGAGTTTTTTTAAACTTTTAAAGAACAATTATCCCCTATCTTGCTTGAAACCTGTCAGGAGAGACAGGAAGGTGAGAAAATACTGGACTTCTGGCGCTATGCCTCTATCACCAATATTCTTATACTGGGGAGAGATAGCACCAACTGTTCTTCGTACCGACCTATTTCAGCACTTACCCTGGATTACAAGGTGTTTACCTCAATATTAGCCAAGAGGATGGAGCAGCTGCTCCTCTCTCTAATTAACATGGACCAAACTGGGTTTATACCGGGAAGACAAACCCAGGCTAATATTAAATGGACACTTCATTTGTTGCACCATGCTGACGAGTCTAGACGCTGAGAAGGCCTTCGACCGGGTGACATGACCATTCCTTAAAGCGGCCTTGGGGGGGATGGGTTTCCCGGAGGGTTTTGCTAAGATTGTTGCAGGGATTTATTTAACTCTAAAAATTGATTAGCATTTTGCTTATAAAAGTGCTAAATCTTTGTGAAAATGCATAGCTCTTGCCTCATTGTGTTTAACAAACACAGCACTTCTATAAAATCTATATAAATACTTTCTGTACAGTTAGTATAGTACCAAGAAAAAAACTGCTAATCAATTATTTAAAACCCTGTTGTTGCCACATTATACTCTCATTCCTTAGCCTACATAAAGGTAAATGGTTCTCTATCCACCCCGATCCACCTTTTACGTGGCACCAGGCAGGGATGCCCACTGTCACCTCTATTGTTTGCTCTGTACTTAGAGCCTTTGGCTCAGGCCATCAGACAGGATGATAGTGTACAGGGACTGTGGGCAGGGGGAGACCACCACAAACTGGGACTATATGCTGACAACCTCCTGATCTACCAGACTGACCCAGAGAGGACTTTGGGCCGCTCTGGCAGATACTCAGTGATTTTGGGGATACAGCGGGTTACAAAATGAATTCCTCCAAAACGGAGGTATTAAAAATGAATTATACTCCCCCAGACCACATTAAATCACAATTCCCATTCAGATGGAATTTACAGCATATTAAATATCTAGGAATACAGATGGGGCCAGATCATGACCAGCTGTTCATCCTTAATTATTCCCCTATTTTAAGTAAACTAGCTTCTGCTATTTATTTATTTATTTAAGAGATTTACCAGGAAGGTATGCTGAGCAGAGTACTGCTCGATTCCAGATGCGCCTTGGGGGTAGGGGGATTACAGCAGACAAAACAAGAACATACATTGACAGATTACAGGCAACAGGTGAGACAGTTCTAGTACAGTTACATAGATACTTAAATCACTTCAACTAGAATGTATTCCCAGACATGCGTAGGGAGCAGAACTACAAGTTGGAATCAGAACAAGTTGCTGCACAACTGGGAGGATTATGGAGTCGAGGGGGAGGACTAAGTAGGGGGGTTACAGTTGCAGTTGGTAGCGAAGTGCAGTTTGAGAAGAGCATTCAGTTGAGGAGTACTTGTGGAATGTCTAATATCGGCTGTCAGGGAGTTCCACAGTTTGGGCAACCTGAAGCTGAAAGCAGCCTGGCCTGAGCGGGTGGATCTGTGGGGATATGTAGGAGCCTGAAGGCCAATATTTCAAGAGCATAAGTAGGAGGAGAGGGTGGCTAAGGAGGAAGACAGGTAGGAGGGAGGGTATGTGACCAGAACTTGACGGAGGTTTTAGTGCAGTGGAGCAGTCTTCTGTTATGAAGAGACGGGAGGTCCAGGGATTGGTAGAGGACACAGTGGTGGGTATTGGGAGGGAGGTTTAACGAGAAGTGGCAAAAAGAGAGTTAAAAAGGGGATCCAGCCTAGCTAGGGAAGTTTGGGGGGCAGCACAGTAGACGACATCCCCATAATCAATAATAGGTAGGATCATTTTTTGCACTATTGCTTGTCTAGTTCGTAGAGGGATGCAATTTGTATTCCGGTAAAGGGCTCCCAACATAGGGTGCAGTTTATTGTGTAGTGCATCAATATGCACTGAAAAGTCAAGATGCTGGTCTAGCCAGACCCCAAGATAACGATAAGCGGTACAGGCCTCTAGTGGGGAGATATTCAAAGTGTAGAACGTAGGAGGTGCGGGAAGCCGTGCTATTTCAGACCGGGAGCTGAAGGTGAGGGAGACTGTTTTTTTAGGGTTTAGGTATAGCTGGTTTAAGGTGAACCAACGTTGGATGGAGTTGAAATCCTGCTGTAGGCAGGCTGTCACGGCACTAGAGGATGGGCCAGAGGCGAACAGCACCATGTCGTCAGCATACATGTGGATAGATGCTTGTAGGCAGGCTGCAGGCAGGTCATTGAGAAAGATAGAGAACAGCAGCGGACCAAGTACAGACCCTTGAGGGACACCACTGGTGACAGGGAGTGAGGTGGATCTGGCCAAGCCGATGCGGACTGATCGGGACCTGTCGGCCAGGTAAGAGTGGAACCAGTCAACTGCGTTATTTGACAGTCATGCTTGGGTAAGTTTAGCCAGCAGCAAGGGATGGGAGACTGTGTCGAAAGCTTTCGCCAGGTCAATGAAAATGGCAGCTGTTAATTCCCCTTTGTCCATTCCCGTGAGGATGGCATTAGTAAGGCGAAGAAGGGAGGAGGTGGTGGTGGAGTGATTTTTCCTGAAACCGGCCTGGAAGGGGGTGAAAAAGGATATAGTATCAAGATAGTGATAGAGCTGAGAGAGAACGAGTTGCTCTTGAATCTTTGCTAGGACAGGGAGCAGGGATATAGGACGGTAGTTGGATGGAGAGGAGAGGTACCCTCCTTTAGGTAATGGAATGACAGTGGCTTGTTTCCATAAGTTGGGGACAGCCCCGAGTTTATAAGACAAGTTAAAGAGCAGGGCTAGCGGGTGTGCTATGGCAGGTGCAGAGAGCAGAAGCATCTTGGAATCGAGGCCCGATGGACATTTTCCCTTTGATGGGTTTAGTGCCTGCAGTATTTTTAGCACCTGGCTAGATGAGACTGGACGGAGAGAGAAGGTGGCCGGGGTAGGTACAGAAGGGGGGGGGAGTGGACAAGGGATAGGGATGAGAGGAGCGGAAGGAAGAAGACAAGGAGGAAAAGTAGGAGTTAAACTGGAGGCTACCAAGCTAGGATCAGTAATGGAATTACCATAATGTTTAGAGTGGGAGTAGGGGTTGGGCAGGTGGGGAGAGGAGGTTTACAGACTTCCAGAAAAGAGTGGGGTGGAGAAGTTGTTGTTGAATCGCGGTTTTAAAGTAGTTTGATTTAGCCTGTCGATGAGTCTTGTACAGGCGTTTCTTAATGACTGATAGTGTAGCTGAGCCATTTGATCACCTGTAGCCTTAAAAGATTTCCAGGCACGGTCTCTGGTACGAAGGAGTTCCATGAGGTTAGTTGTTACCCATGGTAAGTGGGAACCTCTTACCCGGGATCTCCTTAGGGACGCATGTCGGTCCCAGATGGCGAGGAAATTTACAGAGAAAAAGTTCAGGGCATCATCCGTAGAGGTGGCCCTAGGGATGAAAGACCAATCAATACTGGAGAGGTCATTTAGGAGAGCAGTCAGGTTAAGAGACTTATAAGCTCTGTTTTGAAGCACACAGGGTGGGGGGGGGCGCCATGGGGCGGAAGATTTTTCTCACAAGGGAGTCAGGTAGTAGGCCAGCTTTACAGATCCGATGGGGGTGGGTAGTTAAAGCCCAATCCAGGAGTGTGTGCTTGTTTGATTTAAGGTTTAGGCGAGTGGGTTCCACTATTTGCTGGGACAAGTTTAGGGCATTTATTTGTTGACGCGATTTGGAGGCTGCACTGCCTAGCCAGTTCTGGTTGAAATCACCAAGGATATGAAGTTCCTCGCCCTCCGTGTGTGACCTCAGGTTGCCAAGATGGTCAATAATGCAACCCAGAGGAGTACCAGGCGGACAGTATGACCCTGCGATATAAATTGGAATGGAGTGAGGCAGGGGGATTTTGATTAGAAGGGAGTCAACAGAAAGAATAGGGGCAGGCAGGAGGATTCTAAAGAACTGGAGATTGGAGGAGATATACATGGCTGTGCCACCACCCTTCTTTCTGCCCTGTCTGTCCTGGCGTATTAGGGAGAAACCAGGAATGGAGAATTCTGCATCCTGGTTGTGCGGCTTTAACCACAATTCAGTGATAATAACTATATCAGGGCGAAGGGCAAGGACAGTAGTTTGCAGGGTTGCTATTTTGTTTAGGATACTGTATATATTTAGGTGGACAATTTTGAGTCCTTTAGGGAGGTGCGTAGCTGATACTGGGGGTTGGGAGGCTATGGATGCAGGTGGACCTGGGTTAAGTTCAATGTCCCCGGCTATAATAAGAAGGAGGGCCAGAATGTGCCTCAATAGCCGCATGGACTTCAGGTAATTCACATGACGTGTGGAGAGGTTGGGTGAACGGAAGTCCGTCCTAGGGCCCGAGTAGAGGGGGATAAAAAGAGCAGGTTTCGCAGCATGGCACGCAGGAGGAAGGATAGAGGCCCCCAGTGGCCAACTGTGCCAGTGGGGCTGGTGTTGGTCTACTTGTGCCAAGGAGGAGGAGTGGAGGGGTGGCTTGGTCACTGTAGAGAGAAATTGAGATGGCTCAGGTGGCTTGGTATAGGAAGAAGGTGGGAGGGAGGATACAGTGAGGCAGAGCATGATGACTGAAAATGTAAGGAACTGCATTTTCTCTTCTTTTAATTTTTTTTTGTTTCTAATGTGTAGACAAAAGATGAGAATTAATGTGTCCACATGGTGGCTCCAGACAGGGCAAGGCAGCCTTGGTACATACTGCTGCTTACCCTCTTGGTAAAATGGCCCATTTGCCTGCCCTCCAGCCGCAGTCTCCTGAGTCTGCCTCAGACGAGGGTACCATACTCCAACGTAGAGTGCCTTTGCCTCAAAGTTTGGTACTTGAGCTAGAGTTCCCAGACTGTCAGTATTCAGAACAGGTCCTGAGAATCCTTCATCTGGCCAAAAAGCCTAGTACCAAAAAGACTTAACTTCCAAATGGAAGAGGTTTTCTTTCTGGTACAAGGACAGGCTCATTGGTCCTTGCAAGCTAGTCTGTCTTCTATTTTAGACTACCTGGCGCATTTACAAGCATCAGGCCTTAGAGTATTATCCCTAAAAGTCCATCTGGCAGCCATCTAGGCCTACCTCTCTGCTGGCAAGGAGAAATCTGTAATTTCTCATTCCATCTTCAAGAAATTATTTAAAGAGACTCCCCAAGCTAAACAGATGTAGCTGTGCACCACGTAGTTCAGTGCCTCACCTCCTGGAAATTCTTTTTATCTATAGGGGTGGCGCGGGGGTGGATCTTAGAACCGGGACGTGCCTGTGCCCCGGTGTGGAGGATTTTACCAGTGATTTTACTAAAATACCATTGCATATTTTGGGGGCAACTATAGATAAAAAGCATTTCATGGGGTTAGGCAACTTTTGTGCGATTACCACTGCATTGTCTCTTGCATTCAGTTCTGTTACACTAAGGCTAGCAAGCAACCACCTCAAGGCCTCAGGGACCACTCTACCAGGGGCACTGCAGCCTCTGTGGCAGCAGCAAGGGGCATTTCCTTGCTCGACATCTGCAAAGCAGCTACCTGCAGCACTGTACACACCTATACATAGCACTACTGCTTGGATATATAGTCCAGATCTAATGCCAGATTTGGCACTGCAGTCCTGCAGAACCTGTTTCCTAAATAGGTTCTTTTCCCTCCTCCCAACTACACTGCTTTGTAGTCTGCATTAGTCAAGCATACTGAGGGATTCCTGGGATGAGAGTAAACATTACTTACCATAGTAATACTGTTTCTTCAAGGGGATCCCTCAGTATGTTTAACTTCCCACCATCCCGACCTCACATAATCTGGCTTAGAATAGTTATGCAGTCTGTGCCTTTGACCAAATTTGTCTTCTCTAAGAGTTATTTCTTTGTGAATGTTCACAGTTTCCATGATGTAAATGGATTTTCTTTTGAAACTTTATTTATAGATAGATTTTTTGTTTTAAAAAGACAACCATTTATAACAAAACAAGAACAACAATAATCAAGCTTAACAATCTATAACATTTCATGCAATCCTTGAGTCAGGGTATAAAATCAATATTTCAGCATGGTCAGTAAGCTATGCTCAATTCAGAGTATTACGTAGGGATACAAATTAATAAAAGGATAACAATAAACTTCAGGGAACAACATCCTGTCTAATAGGGGCAAGGCAGAGTACCCACTTTCTCCACATCAGTTCAAACTGCACTTGTGTTTTGTTTAACGTGCCTGTCAGCCTCTCCATTTTATATATTCTGTTCATTGTATCATGCCAGAGTGATAAGGAGGGAGGGTCTTGGGAGAACCATCTCTTGGTAATAGCTTTTTTAGTTAGTTGCCAACAAAGAAACTGCTAGCAGTTTTGCTATGTGGGGAGTCTCTGAATCCAACCGGGTATTCAGAAAAGAAATACAGTAAGGGGGTAAGTTGTAATGATGGAGTAAATATTGTCGATAAGGCCTTCTGTATATCCCTAATAAAAGGGAGGAGCTTGGGGCATCCCCAGAATACATGAACATGTGTAGCCAGAGAGTGTCCACAACCCCTCCAGCAGTGCGCCCCTTTATCCTGTATAAACTTGGCTTGTATCGCAGGTGTCCTAAAAAACCTAACAGCGGTCTTCCACGAGAACTCCCTCCAGCATATAGAGGCATTTTCTCAATGAAGCTTGCCTAAGTGGTTCTCCCATATGTCCACTGAAATCTGCATGTTTAAGTCTGAGGGCCAAGCCTGTCTTATCGAGTCCGTGGAATCCCTTTCCAGTGCATGCAATGCTTCATATATATATATATATATATATATATATATATATATATATATATGAAATCATGTGAGCCAAGGGGCCATTCCTTCTAAAGCTGTCTGAAGGGTGTCCAAAATCTGGGGTGTGGGAGTATTTCTCCACAGGTCTCAGGACAATGTAATTATAAAATCCCTCATTTGAAAATATCTAAATGTATCATGGTAGGGGATCCTGTATTGTATCTCCAGGTCTGTTAGGCTGAGAAAGACCACCTCTTTCACAAATTGGTATACTAGGTGTAGACCTTGCCTCTCCCTACAATATCCTAAGTCCATCTTGGCCGGCTGGAAATCCTCTAGATAAGGGAGGGAATAAAGTAGTGGCCTCCATTGGGTAAATTTCTTAGAGGCTAACATAGTCTGCCAACATTTTAAGCTGGTAACTGTGTATGGATTTCTCATCTCCTCTAGAACTATTCTAGATGGGTATAACTATTTTGTGTAATAGAACGAGGTCCTCTTCCTGCTTTTCCAAGGATTTCCACTTAGCCTCATAGTTAGGGTGAAGCCAGTATAGGATAGTCCTAATCTGGGCTGCCAAATGATAGTGCTGCAGATTCAGGAAAGACCGTCCTCATCTACGCTTTGGGAGCTGCAAAATGGTAAACCAAACCCGTGGACTCTGGGACCCCCAGATGTACCGTGAATTTTTTTTATTTAGGGTTTTGTAATAGTCTCCTGGGACTAGAATCGGGATAGTTTGGGCTAAATATAGAAAACGAGGAAGCAGGACCATGTGGCTAGATTCAATCCGCTGTGTTAGAGGAAGGGGCAGTGCTCTCCCAGAGTGTGGTCGCGAGGGCTGGCAGTTGAAGCCCTCCCCACAGCCTCCTGAAACCCCCCGAGACGGAGCCGATCTCCTGCACACACAGTGCGGTCGCGAGGGCTGGCAGTTAAAGCCCTCCCACAGCCTCCTGAACCCCAGCAGATGGGCCGATCCCTGCACACACAGTGCGGTCACGAGAGCTGGCAGTTGAAGCCCTCCCCACAGCCTCCTGAACCCCTCCCCCCGCGGACGGAGCCGATCCCCTGCGCACACAGGTAGTGTTCCCAGCTCACAGCTGCCTCCCGGAGCTGCGGTGAATGAAATTTGAATTTAGCGCCTTTTTCTCTACATCGGGTCTGAAATCATAGGAGCCAGAACTTTTACTCCCGTGCACCTCGTTTTTTGCATGAAAAACATAGTACTGCAATAGATTTTTATTTTCCCTGCCATTTCAGCATAATTTCACCCTGAGAACTGAGCAGCACAACAATTATGCTTCCTTTTACTGTTTGCTGAATTGTGTAAATGAATCTCAGATTAGACTGTTTTAGAAACCTGTTTAAACAAGTGCAAGTTCCAGCCTGAATTTTATTTCTATTTTCCATCTAATTCTGCCAAGTACAATCGTATGCATAATAGAAATTGTAAGCTCCTCCTCCCCACCCACCTACCTTGAGTATTAATTGCTGCTTTTTGTCCTCCTCCTGCAGTGCAGTTGCGAGGGCTGGCAGTTGAAGCCCTCCCACAGCCTCCTGAACCCCCACCGTGGACGGGCCGTCTCCTGCACACAGGTGGTGTTCCCAGCTCACAGCTGCCTCCCAGAGCTCTAGCCCGCCTGCTCTATGCGCGGGCTCTCCACCACCCCCACCACCACCCTTGGTCGGCTCTCACTTATATAGTGAGAACTCACGTGGTCCTAAACCATCAGCCCACTTTCCCATTAGCTCCTTATATCTTCCTACCACCAGTGGCCACCCTTGAGCTGACTCTCAAATCTCATCCTCTGTGGACACCGTCACAGGCCCACTTGTAATATCTGTAGTTCTCCAGGGTCCAGGGCACCCAGGATAGGCTCTCAGATGCTCACAAATCTTTCAGCCTTGCCCCGAACCAAGTATGATAGCCTCTCCAGGGACAGTGCCCCAAGCACCAGTGTGAACAATATTTGGAGTGTAGGCCTTTCTCCCGAAACCCAGGTGTTTAATATACACTGCCGGGCAATTAGTAGTAGGAACTTCACCCAACTCTTTAAAGGAGACCACTTGCCTCCACCCAAATCTTCTACTCCAAATAATAATACCACAGGTGAGATCGGAAGCTGTGCTCCTATGTGTCCCTCAATCTCCCCGGCCACTTCCTCCCAGAAAGTCTGCATTATAACGTATGTCCAAGAACAAGGAAAAAATGCCCCCACCTCTGTGCCACATCTCCCACAAGTTGCAGAGACGGCTGGTTGGAATCGATGGACCACCTCCAGAGGGCAATATAACCAGTGTACAAACACATACGCGGCCTCTTTGTATTTGTTGCATATCAAGAGACCCTGGTGTAATTCCAAGATTAGTTTCCAGTTTTTGTCTTTACATTTTTGATGAGAGGAAGACCTCTCTTCTGAATTTTTACTAGAGGGGGAGGCAGATTGAGAAACCATCATTTCTAGCCTTTTGGCTTTTTTTCTAACTGTTTTTGAACAAAATTTAGTCCAAAGTTCACAGTTAGTAAAAATATGGGCTAGACCCAAACAACTTAAACAAAGGTCGTGGCCATCCACCTTGACCACAATTTTAGAGCACTTTATACAATTTTTTAAACCAGTGGGTCCAGTCCTCTTTTTAGGTCCATCTGACATGCCAATTTGTCAGAAGATCTTGAAATATTGTTTCCCTGAAAGGGAAAAAGAAAGATTTCGGTCAGTTCCCAAATGCTGAGGAACTATTAGAAAACGATTCCTTAAAGTGAAAAAATAAAGGATATGTTAACAGCATGTCAGTAATGAGCAGAAAACACCAGCAATAATTGATTTAAATTACATGTTTATGTTTCCTTTAAATAGCCTCTGATACTGGTTGGATAACTTTGAAAAATGAGAGTTAGTCACAGTTCAGTTTATTGTTCAAATGTTTTTGCAATGCCTATTTTTTTTTTTTTTTTTTTTTAAATATGGACTTTATCCTCCTTCCCCTCTCCATCAGCTCCCTACTGCTGCTGACCCTCAGCCCCTTTACCCCACCTACTTCTTACCTCGTTGTTTGAGTGGGTGCCATGGATGGTGGTGTTGCAGTGCCTTCAGGGTTGCAGCATCATCCTGCATACAGGGGTTAATTTCTGCCCATTACTCCCCTTGAGACAGAGCCAGTGGCATGCAATGGCATACAGGTATGCTGTAGAGATGGTGCACGCTTTCAATGCCAACCTCTGACTTTCATTTCTGGTGACCACTGCTGTTCTACATACCGACCACTAGGTTGCAGCCAATCAGCAGTATACACTGCCACACCACCCTGAAGAGATCCACTGATGGATGCTAAATTCTCCTTCCGCTGTCAGTCCCCAAGCAACCTCAGTCCATTTCTGAACCCAGATCATTGGTGTGGTGGAAGGTGAGGTATCCAGCACTTGAGCCTTCCACGCCACATGAGCCAACTACAGGTTTACTGTAGCTCAGATTTCTTTAGACAATACTGTTTCTCACCCCAGGAATCCCTCATTATGTTTGACTAATGCAGTGATGCCAGCTGGGCTCAGCTGCCCCGGAGGTGGAGTTTATGCTAATGATGCCAGGAGAATTAGCCTATCAGGCTGTAGTAAGAGAGTACTGCCTGAAGCTGGAGCCGTGAGTCAGATTATTTTCTCCAATGACTGGACAAGTCTGCCCCAGAGCTCTCTCTTCATATCTTCGCTTGAAGCAGTTATTTTCCTCAAAAGTCAGTATGTTCTTTGTTTGTGCTGCCTTTAGTTTTTTTTCTTCATTTTTATTGTATTTTGGTGCATTTTTGAGGTTCATTTCTGTTCCCTGGAACCACTCCCCCCCCCCACCCCACAGTGGTTCCCTTATCGGTTCCTGCACTTTTTCCTCTGTGTAAAAATACTGCTTCTGAAGTTTAAAAAAACAAAAAAAAACAGCTTTTATAATTTAATATTACTATTTTCGAGGTTCCCTGTTTTTTGAAGGGGACCACGTTTTCCTATACTTTTAAATTATTACCGGTATGTATGGGTTCTGCGTGCTGTTCCCCCCCTCCAACTCAGTTTAGTGCTTTCATATAGGCTTTTCCTGTCTGTAACTAGGGGTAACACACACACACACACACACACACACACACACACACACACACACACACTCTCTCTCTGAGGCTTGATGTTCATCTTCAAAGCCTGATGTCTGCAGGAGGCTACTGGGCAGAAGAATGAAAATGATGTACTCCGTGTAATTTTTGATCTTTCAGAATACCTCCACCATTCATTACTCATGGGTCTGTGATGGAGGCACTAGGACCCTGAGGAACGCTTAGTTTTAAAATTCTTGAGCTAGGGGACCAACGTCAGGGATGGCACCACCCATGAGGTGGATGCACGATGTAGTGCTCGCAGGCTGGCCAGTAACCAATGCCAGCCCCCTGCTCTTCTCAGTTCTGTTCACCAGGAGAGGAAACAAAGGGTAAGAAAGAAAGAAAGGATGGGACAAGGCTGCCTAAGGGATTGAAAAAGGATGTATGGTATAAAAAGAACAGAGCAATAAAACCCAGCTACCAAAGAAGAAAAAGAAGAGGTGGGCAGTGAGGGCCTAGGTAGCTGCTTAAATAATGACCAGGACCAGGGCCAGCCTTAGGGTACATGGTGCCCCTAGTTGAACTTGGAAGCGGCGCCCACCCATATATTTTTTTTTTTCAGTCTTCTCACCCCAACACAAACCATGACATTCTTTATGGCAGATCACTTTATTTAAGCAATAAGGCACTACAGGGTGTGGGTTATTGGGGATTTACCCACGCCTTGTGTTGTGAGTCATGAGGGGCAGCAGAGTAACATAACCACACAGGAAGTGGGTAAATCATCCAATAACTCACACCCTGGAGTGCCTTATTGCAATTATACAATGGACCCATGTGTAAAACCAATTTAAAATGAGTTTATGTTTTTAGAAATGCCATTCCTCAGCCGTGGGTTATGTAGGATTTACCCACAGTCATGTGACATGTTTTGACCAATGACGTTACAGGATTTTCACACACTGTGGACATAAGTGAACAGCTAAAAGCCTAGGGGTGGCAAGGGAGAAGGCTTTCTTATGACACATCTAGGTTGCTTTCTAGGGAGTTCAAGGAGAAGTTGAGATGAGGGCCCGAGATTGTGTGTGTAAGTCCTAAAACTGAGGAGGTTTGATTGGGGGAGGGTTCTCCCTATCCTGGAGGGACTTTTCAACAAGGGTGCCTGTAAGGCAGTCGCGGCGGGCCTGCAGGAGTTCTCCTTTTCCTGGAGGGACTTTCCAACAAGGGTGCCCATAAGGTAGTCGTGGCAGGCCTGTGGGGAGAGCCAGACAAGCACCAGATATAGAGAGCAATGGTGAGTGTTGTAAAGGGCCTGCGAGACAAACCTACAGATGCTGTTATAGGTAGTGTAGAGTCTAGCAAGGTTGCAGTTGGCGGCTTGGGTGTGAATAAGCGAGCAGCAATCCAGGAACAGAAGGGTGTCTTGGACAATGCCCAGCCACACTTCAGAGGTCATAAAATTCTTTAATCTAAAGCAGACTCTCAGGTTCTGGTTAATACACTTGACAGTTTGTCCGATGTGCTCTGTAAAGGTTAGTAAGGGATCCAGGGTGACCCCCTTGGTGTTTGAACGCAGTTACCTGTTCTACATAGGACACATCTAGAACTCTGGAGTTGACTGGAGACCTGTCTGATACTTGTCTTCATTAACATTACAGAAATCTCCCCCCCAATAAAAAAAATGAATAAAGAAAAAAAAGATTACTGTCCCCCCCCTACAGATTCAGTTTAATAAATGCATTCATGATAGGGATGCTGCAATTTATGATGTTACGTTTTGGTATAGAAAAGCAAAATATTGATATTTTCCATACAGCGATAATCAAGCATTGCAGAGTAGATTTCATACCTTTGCCCCTGAACCCCCCCACCCCAAAACAACTGGGGTTGCAGAGGGGTCTATATCAAGCAAACAGAACCCATCTGTCAGCAGTTCATCATCTCTGTCTGGTGCTGTCATACCTGTTAAGGGTCTGTGTAATACTTAAACACAGTACTGTTGTTCACGGTTATCAATCCTGTGAAACTTGTAGCATCCTGAGACCCTTGCAGCTTGATGTGATGCCAGCTCTCTCTCATATTTATACAACCAGTAAAAGGCTGGCAATGATTATTTTTCTTTCTGTGGGGGTTGGGGCGGGCAGAGTACATGTAATTCCAGGGTAACATTCATATTTCAATCAGACCATTTTGACACATTTGCACTGAAAACAAATTAAAATCAAGAGAACAGAGTTGGACGGTCTCCGCTATGCCCCCTAGTGGACAGCTGGGTGTAAAACAAAAACAAGCACAGCACAACCACACATCAGTACTTCTAGCAGCCTTTTGATGTGGTTGACTCAGGTCGCAGTCCCAGCACTAAGGAACTCCCTCTCATTGTCAATCTAGACAATTTCCTATGAAAGCCACTTCAAGATGAATGTCTGGAGATGGCTCTACACTCTCTGCCTTCCTACTCATACTCTTCATCCTGTCCTGCTCCTCTACACTGGATTTATATTGTCATGGCTTTACTTTTCCTGCAAATATACGGTCATTGCTGAAAATTTTGTATAAGTTTACTACGTCCGACTTCTACTTGTTCCCATGATGTTTTGTTGTATCTACTATTGTCTGCGTACCCTTTGTTGTAATCTTCCGGGTCGTACTTGAAAATAGGCAGCTATGCTGTCTAGTGTACCTACCTGGTTAACGAAAACTAAATAAATATAATAAATAAATAAATACTTATTTATTGTACAATACTATCCTTGTCATGTAAAGTGCTCCGAGTCCAAATAAGTCTACTCTACAAATAACATTCTTATATTATATATATACCAATATTTATATTGTTTGTGATACCTCCCCTTGCCGCTATATCTCTGCACCTTATGCTTACTGTAATCAATGCTCTGTACTCCACATTATATATAATAACTGTTATAGTACATTCTCTTCTTATCATGAGTTTCTGATTATATTCTCCCAGGCTGTGTCTGACACTAGATATTTTTGTCTTGTGCACCTATGTGGTAAACACAAGCTAAATAAATGAATCTTCCCACAGCACAATAATCAGAATGAGAAAGATTAACAGTACAAAATTCCACCCAGACTGGAAGTGAGGGGTGCTTTAAAGACAGTAAAGACTCCGGTTACTCATTGGTGAAGCAGTACTAGGAAGACCAGACTGACCCCACCCAATGCCTTTGTTTGCACCCACCCTGGATCTGGCCTGTGGGTGCACAAACAAGTCCCCGGACATGTTAGTACCTCAGATTCACGAAGCAAAAATACAAAATAAAAGGCCCAATCACATGGACTAACATTTAAAAATGCCAAAGCTGGAGAAAAAAGGAACAAGAATTTTCATTTTTTAATATTCAAATGTGATGTTTACATTTCCTCCTGTAACAGGTAAGGCTGGCACTAAAGGAACCAGATTTCAAACTCCATTGTAGTTCCTGTGAATGAAGTGATGTTGATGGCTCCACTAAACTCAACCAAAAGAAAAGCAATGTCAACAGAGGCACCCACACCAAAGAAGAAAAATCTCTCCTAGTGCCTCACACTTTCAAAACTTTGCCATTTCCCAATAAACCTAGAAAAATATTTCCCAAATAAAGAAACATTAAAAAAAATTTTTTCACAAGACTATGACAATACACCGCTGAATAATAACAAGAGCCCATCAAGTGCTGCATTTTTTTTTCCACAGCTTTAAAAATAAAACGTTCCTTTAACTCCCTTCAGCTGCAATTTTAAGAGGTAAAACAGATCAATGTTACACAAAAACCTTCTGGAAATGTTGCATTTCAATGCAGGGTTAAGGGGAAGAGGGTGTGGGTGCTTTTTTTTTTTGCTTTTTATTTGGAAATAAATGCTATTTGGTTCTTCATGCTGTGTTTTATTCCCTGCTGCTCTCCCCTTTTTCTCCTCCTCTCTCGGGTGCCTTGGAACTTGTTTGCTTGAAGTGAGTTGACTCGGTCAGGAGAGACGAAAGGATCCCGCGTGTCAGCTCGCGACCGTTGTGCACATCAGGCAAGCCTAACAGCTGACTGACTGTTTCTGGCAGCAGTGGCGGTCAGCGTGTGACTGGATGGCATGCTGCAGTAGGGAAGGGTCACTACTGGGTTAGCCTGCACATCACTGGGTGGGTGACTGGGTCCTCAAGTTCACAGTCTACGAGGCATGAGCCTCGCGGTCCTTCCTATCCTGAACTTCTGCTGCCAAATGCAGTTTTGCTCGCTGCCTGGCTGGCTGGCTTGCTGCCTATTAGGTGACCGGGAAAGGAACTAGACAGTGCAGACAGGGAGAGTGAGGCTGGAGACAACGAGGCACGCCCCAAAAAAAAACACATTGGATTTGGTGACTTTAAAATTGGGGCTGTCAAGACTTTCATAAGAAAAAAAAAAAGGGACAGAAATACTTTTTTACTGTACTGTGACACTGGGGCCCCCTGCTACATGGCGCCATAAGCGACTGCCTAGTTCGCCTATCCTTAAGGCCGGCCCTGACCAGGACAACTGGACAGGAGAGAGAAAATGTGAAGAGAGAGAGAGAGTGTAGCAGGGATTTCAAGCTCCCAGTAGGAGAGCCGTGCTTTCAGAAGAGTTGGCTTTGCTCGCAACTGCAAGGGAATTTACCTGTGTTCTCCTACAGATTACAGGACTTCCAAACGAAGTCCAAGGTCTCAGAAATCCCATATAACCAAATCAAAAGTATGGGATGAATTATTTGAAGAAGGTTCCACTTTCCTGAAAATCACAGGAATGCTAATAGAGCTATGAGCCCTAGTAACAGTGTTATCAGCAAAGGTTCTCCACCTGCAGATTACATGAACGGCAGAGGGGGTCAGAGACTCAGAGATCCCATATAACCAATGCAAAAATATGGGACACAATTTACTGAAGGAGTCCCGTTTTCCTGAAGCACAGTAATCAGAAGAGCCAAGGCCCATGAAATGTTATTCTAACCAAGGTTCTCGAACCAAGGAGAAGACACCTAGCAGTTCGAAAGCCAATGGAGCAATCCCAAAAAGGGAAAAACAAACAGGAAGGAGGGGGATCCCTTACTAGAAAGAACAGATACCAACGGAGAGAATTGAAGATATCCTACGATTTTCTTAAATGTTCCTCTTTGTTATCAAAGAAATTCTCTGGAGAAAGGGAGGTAAGAGAAAGAAAAATGGGGGGACATGGCCAACTTCCAAACCTGCAGCAGCAATTTCACACTGCTCTGCAGGGCGAAGCCATAAACATTGACTCTCTACCTTAAAACTTATTTTAATCAGCTCCAGAACAGCTTATCTGATAACAGAAGATCTGTAGAGGTGAATGGTCTTTTTCCGAGGCTATCAGGACATGCTGATCTAGAAATATGGGCAGAGAACATAAGCCGGGAACCAGAGGAAATGGAGCCTGACCCAGGGACCCAAAGCCAGGTACGAGCAAGAAGCCCAGTCCAGGAGCCAGCGATAAGGTAGCACAACAACCGTCAAATGCTGCCCTGCTCAAGGCTATACAGACTCTTGATAAAAAAAGTGGAGGACTTTTCTTCTCAGTATGAAATGATGGACATGAAAATGGGACTGCTAGAGGGGAGATGAAGTCGACCTCCAAAACAGCTGATACAACATTATTGGTGACATCGGGGCTAACAAAACAGAATACAGTGATCCGCCGGAGACTCGAAAATTTGGAAAATGCCTCCCAAGCAACACATGTTCGGATTTTAGGTCTCCCTGAAGAAGCGGAAGGAGAAAACCGGAAAGACTTCATTATAACTTTCCTACATGAAGTCTTACAACTTGAAGACCATATAACCGTACTGAAAACTTACCAGTTAAGTCCATGAGGAGGGAGAAGCCGCACAGTCACAAATGAACTCCTACCGCGCACTCTACTTGTGGTGCTGGGAACTATTCTGGAAAGAGACATTATTTTGTCATAGGCTAAAAAGGGTGGCCTTCTGGAATGACAGGGCAAGAAAATTCACTTGTTTCCAAACTTGAGCTATGCCACTCGACAGCGTAGGAAGGGTTTCACCAGAGTGTGAGCTCGTCTACGGCAGCTTGGTGTACACAATATTTTATTAATGCCAGCCAGTTTGAAGATTGTTTATGGGAAAAGGGCATATCACTTTGCAGAGGCTGGAGAGGAGTTTCGGGCTAAAGCGAAAGACTCCGATAAAGAATCTGAGGACAGTGACTAAAGCAAGGTGGGATTCAGGCACATGTTTTTGCAACGGAACCTAATTTGACCACCTACACCCTCTTTCCAACTGCCCTGGCCGAGATCATACTGTTGGTAGTAAGACATTCACAATTTCTATTATGCGGATATGGCTGCGGGGGCGGGCATGGATGTCAGAGGGACAGGGTCAAAATGGTGACCTCTGATGGTGCATTTAAATTAACTGGACATGACACCTGTCTTCCTCATCGGGACCATGGCTTTAGTGCCTTGGCATTCTTAGCGCATGCACATGAGCACTATACTCGACTCCTACTGATGGCACTGTTGAGGCTGATGCTGCGCATTTGGGAAGTCCATATTCATGGAGCTGGAAGCAAGACTACCACATCAGACATTTATAAAGACACTGTGCTGCCTTAAATGACATTTGTTGTTTCGGTCTTTACACTGTTTTTAAGAGACTAGTGGAAGATGATCTCTTACAGATAGGTGGAATACTGCTTAACAGTTAATAAAACAGTCTTACTCCGGTATCGAATCCTGCCTCCTTACAAAAAGGTCCATTACTACGACCCACTAGTTTTCAAACGTTTTGGAACCGTTTTCATTTACTCAAAAAAAGGTAATGTTCATGGGAATGTATTAATGTTATTGTTTGTAAGCATTTAAGTCTGTTAGAGTACTGCGCAATTAAACATGCAGTTAATTCCCTGTATCAGATTGGGGGGAAGCGATACCTATATTATAGGGTGTACAGTCTTGTTTTACCATTTTCTTGGTTATCCCTGCTCATGGCAGTAATGGTCTTCTGACATTCCTCTGGGATGTAAATAACAAATTATAGCCCCGCATTGTACCAAGTGATGGGCAATATCAAATCCTAACTATAATAACGATGTTCCCATTACTTTGTAATGACTGTTACATTCAGTGTGCCTACCTATGGGATAAGTGTGCTGTGTTATATACAATTAAACTAATAAAGTAGAGTTAAAAAAAAAAAAGAGAAAGCCAAATGTAGCTGGCTGGCTGGGAAGGATGTGCATGAAGTGTATTGCAAGAGAAAAGGAGAGCTGTACCCAAGTGAAGGAGTCTGGGCTGGAACTTCAGCATATTTCTCCTGGTTCTCTCCTATGCCTGTTCTCCTATATCCTTTTTGAAACAGAAAAGGGAAAAAGGAGCTTCTCCGACAGCAAACAAGCTACAGAGTTACCCATGGGGGGGGGCGCGCAAAAACAAAGGCTTTTATTTTGTCTTTTTATAAAGCACAAAGAGGTGATGGGGACTGGAACAGGTAGAGAAATCCCCCCAAAAGTTTTTTTTTATATTATTGAGGGCCACAAAAGAGGTAAAATAATCTTCAATCATGTTTTTCTCCTTTAAAAAAAAAAAACTGGTATACCTAGCAATGGAGACAGAAAGGGACAGAGAGACAGAAGGAAAGACAGAAAAGCTGTCCAGATGCCTGGCTACTCAGGGAGAAGGTCGGAGGGTTGAAGTAATGAATGGTGAAGATATTCTGGAAGTTTAAGAATTACGGTGAGTACATAATTTTCATATCTTCCAAGAATCAATCTTTACCATTCATTACCATGGATCAGAGTGCCAAGCTTACCACCAAGGGCGGTGCTAGTTCACCCTGAGGGAAATGGTTGTTCCCTCAGCCCGTCTTGGATGAAAAAAAAAAAAAAAAAAAGTGGGGACCCCTTACAGGTCTGGCGAGGCCCAAGGCTGGTCAGTGGCAGGTGGAGGCTCCCATGGCCTGGGAGTAGGAAGATGCTCCATATGTTCACGCCTATTTATTTTTATTTATTTATTTATTTAAATCTCGGATTAAACACCTTCGAGCTACCAGCTTTTTTACATAGGTCCCATGTCAGTACGACAGACAAGTTACAGTGAAGAACAGATTACAATATCACAAGAGAAACATCATAAGGTGGCATTGTACAATGTATGCCAGAGATTTAGGTTAATACAAGAATTACAGACTGCTGGGATACAAAACAATAACTAAGATCAGCCCATGAGGCCTTGTACAGGAAGGATTCAGGTGGGCGGAGGGAGTGAAAGTTAGGGTAGGAAGTGAGGAAAAGTGGGGGGAGGATAGGGGCAAGATACAGAGATGGGGGGTGGGGAGAAGAGTTTGAGAGAGGATGTATACAGGACAGTGGCAGTAAGGGCAAGCTCAGAAAGCAGGTACTAAGTGCTAATTGGGGCCTATGAGAAGGGCTAAGTAAATTTTAATGGAAGCAGTCTCGGCAAGCATTAGCTGCTAGGTGCTGACGGACCTTTAGTTTGAACAAGCCCAGTGTGGTTTGAGTGGAGACTTCATAATGTAAAGAGTTAAACTAGAAAGGGGCTCGATAGGCAAATGATCTTTGTCCTAAAGAAGTGCGCCGGCAGCAGGGGATCAGAAAGATCTGGTTGTCTGAGCCTCTGGTTCAACGAGGGTCGCTATAAGGGCTAAGGAGCTTCTGAACCCTCGGGGGCATGAGACCTAGGTTAACCTTTTCTGCAAGCAGGCAAGTCTGGTAAGTGATTCTATCTTTTAATTGGAGCCAGTTACCCTGAGCATCGAGGTCACAGGTATGTGTAAGGCGTGCGGATCCAGTGAGGTGTCTGCAGGGTTTGTTAAGCACCGTTGCGATGCATCAGAGGGACATGTCGGTGGCCAAACCATAGATAACCAGTCCATAATCTACCAGGGAAATGGCAGAGTTGTGGATAGCCAAGTTTAGGGCTTCAGGGGTCAGGCTTTGTCTGTGCCTATAGAGGAGCCCAATGCAAGTGTTGACTGCTTTGGAAGTATTTTCTATGTGGCGAGCATATGAGATTGCTGTCAAAGGTAACACTCTAGTATCTGAAGTGCTGTATTAGCTCCAAGGGTGAGCCCGCACTGTCAGTGATCGTTAATGGGTAGCTTTTAGGTTTTATGCTTGCTTTGGGTACTACTGAAGAGCATCATTTTTGTCTTTTTATAGTTAAGGACAAGCTTGTGTTCACTGAACCATTTTTCCACCCCAGCAAAGCTATGCTGCAATTGGTCCTCTAGAAGTTTGGGGTCATGATTGCTTGAGAGACAACAACATTGTCCACATAAAGTAGGATATGTTCTTGGCATGATGTTGATAGTTTGTTTAGGAAGATGCTAAACAGGAGAGGGCCCAAAATGGTCCTTTGTGGAACACCCAATTGAACATTTCTTCTATCAGAGAGAACATCACCAATCTCGACTTGTTGGGACAAGTTTGACAAGCAGCTTTTAAATCAGTCTGTGGTGTCCTTGTATAGTCCTGTGCCAGAAAGCTGATCAATCAATAAGGCATGATTAACAGTGTTGAAGGCTTCTGTCAGATCTATTAACGCCACTCCAACCAGGCACCCTTGACTAAGTGAGTTATTAATAAAGCTCGTGAATTCCAGTAGAGCTGTTGTGGTGCCATGTCCTTTCCTGAACCTATGTTGTTGTGGGCATTGTATCTGGTATTTTTCCATGTATTCAACCAGTTGATCTGCCACTATGCGCTCTAGGGCTTTAAATAGGGGAGGGAGAATAGAAATTGGGCTGTAATTCCTCATGTTGAGCCCTGTCACCACTTTTATGGACAGGGGTAACCAAGGGACTTCCACTTATGAGGGAATTGTGATAACTTGAGAGATAGGTTAATTACCCTGGTGAGGAGATATGTTTGAGATCGAGCGACTCCCCACAAAATCTTGATTTCTCAAGTGCCTTATGAAAGTACTTTCTAGCCTAGCCCTGCAGGAGAAGAAATGGGCCCCTTGGAACCGTGAGGCAATCACCCTATGCCAGGCCAAGGGTGACAACCTGGAGAGAGACTAAGCCACGCTGTCCACCTAATTCAGACTGCAGTTCCTACCAACGTAGAGGCTACCTCACTTGTGTCACAGGACACCCTTGCTTGGTGTCTCACCAGTTCCAGGCTTTGCCCAGTAAGGCATATGGCTTGTCTGGTTTGCTCACAATCTGGCATGGACACCAGGAGCTGCCCCAGTGTCACCTCAGGTCACTGCCACAGAATGCCTGATGCACTTGGTGAGCCAAAACACATAACCATGGTGCATGCAGTCAAGAAAACGCTTCGTCCCCAGGCATCAAACTCAACAGAGTCCAACTCTGGGGGATGGTCATGCACTGGGTGCCTATGCCCAGAGGGAGTGTCCAGGAGCTGGACTCCAGAAGCAGGTTGTGGCATGGCTCCTGGAGACCCCACAGCTGTGCAATACCTACACTGGGTGTCCCCCTCAGGGCTGGAGAGGGTGCAGAGGGATAGAGCCAGACATCTTTAGATGCCTCCGCTAAAGACCCAGGCCACAGAGATATGACTGAATAGTCATGACTGTACTCCCGAAGGAAGGACGGCATCAGATGAGCAGGACTGTGGCCTGAAAAATTGTCTAATTACAGCTCCCTCATCATCTCTGCAAGCAATTGCTGGTAATAAGGGTACTCAATGTCTGTGGAGAGATGAAGGTAAGAGTCCCCTTCCTCTGAAGAGAAAGACGAGAATGATGAGGAGTTGGACTCGGGGGTGGCGGTGCCAGGGTTTCAGGCTGGAAAATAGCCTGATGTAGTTCCAAAAGGCAAGTAGGAAAGGCACTCGCCGATGCCCTGAACTGCTCCCAGTCAGGGGCCCCACAGGACCTGAAATGCCTGGGACGGCGGGAGGGGAATACAGAGGAGCAGGAAGAAGGGAGTCATGGCAGGCTAGGCCAGATCCTCTGCCAGGGCTAAGAGATCATACAGGAGACCTCACCCAAGGGGAGGGCCTGACAAACTTGTTCATCTGAGAACACCCAACTGTGGAGGGGCAATCTAGGTGGTGCCCTTGGGGGGGGGGGGGCCCCCAGGCAGGAAGACTGAAGCTGTAGTGGTTTCACAGGGCGACCCCTATTCCCACCTATGACAAGTCCAAAACAGCTCCAGCTAGGCCAGATGACCAGAGTCAGTATTATGACTCCTGTCAGAGCCACCAGAAGCTCTGGGCATACAGCGAGGCACTGACTGGGACATACCAGCCCCAACTCACCAGAATGGACTCTGCCTCTTGGGCTAGACCTATGTTAGAACCAGAATCGGAAACCTGTACTGAGAGAGTGCTGGCACCACCAGCAGCAACAGAACCACCATCAGCACCGTGAAGAGCACCAAAGTCAGACCCAGCACTGGGGAGGGACAGAGCCTGAACCTGACACAGCACAGTGTCCAGCACCAGCCCTCCTCCCAGTACTGGAATCAACACAAGGGCTGCCCCCGGTACTGCAAATGGCACTGGGAGATAGAAGGGGGGAGATGACGTGACTGGCACTGGGCTGGGAAATGGCCAGGGATGCCACAGAAGGCAACAGAGACCTAGAACAAGGCCCAAAAAGGCCTCCTTCATTGCCAGAGACTGGAAGCCACTTGGGATCATCCCGGTCCCCATCCCCCGGTTCATCCAACCACTCAGTGGACAAGATCCAGAAGATCTCCGCCAAGCTGCTGACTCAAGAAACCTTCCCTCTCCCAGCGCCGCAAGCAGCACCAGTAGGGAACCTGGCCATGTGGGCGGCACCCCTCCACTCACTGGCACCGGCCTCAGTGCCCGGAGCTGAAGCGGCATCGGACCGTGACCCAAAGGAACCCACCAGTGTAGGGCCATTGTATAGCTCCAACCTTGTCACTAGGGGTGTCCGGCCTGGGAGGGGTGCACAACCGGTCCCCCTTGGAAGGGACCAGCTGTCTCACAGACCCCTCCCACTGACTCTGGGCAAGATGAGGACCAGAAAAGGCTGGGTCTCCCTCTGTATGTATAGTACTTGGAAGGGGCTCAGGGTAGGAGCCCAGGGACCTTACCCTGGAGTCCCTTGTGCGACGCCTGCCTCCGAATGTGGGGGGTGAATTACCCCACTTCATCGCATGGATCTCAAGTGTGTGAAAGTCCACGGAGAAACAAGCATCACAATGGCCCATGTCATGTTGCTCCCCAAGGCAGATCCAGCAAAGGTCATGTCACTTCCAGACAGACATACTTCCCCCACAGGGGCACCAATGCACTGGGGGAGATTCTGTCTTCTTTTTTGACTTCTGAGGCACCTGAGACTTGGACATGACTGACTTTGGAAAATAACAGAAACCAGCAAAACAAAACAAAAAAAAAACAGAACCCGGCACCATAAAAGGACAGAGAAGAAAAGCAGTGTTGGGAAAAAGTTGAAAGAAGAAGTTACAGCATGAAGCTGGCGACAAACTGAGTTGTACACTTAAAAATGGCAAATGCTCCCATGGAGTGCGACCTGAACGGTGGGAAGAAGAGAACTGAGAACAGCAGGGGCCAGCACTGATTACTGGCATGCCCCCATGAATGCCAAGTCAAGCATTCATCTTGTGGGCGTTGTTGTCCCCGGACAGTCCCCTAGCTCAAGAATTTTAAAGCTATATGCTCCCGAAGGGTCCTAGTGCCTCCGGGACAGACCCTTGAGTAATGAATGGTGAAGACTGATTCTTAGAAGATCCTGTTTAATTGGTGAGACTTTATCCTTTGAACTACAAGAAGTTTACGCTCATCAGCAAGCTGGACACTATCATAGTCAGCCTTCTCACCACTGGCTTTTGAGAGGCAAGCCTCCTACATTTCTACATCCATTGGCTTATATAGTACACACCTACATAGCCCCCTACACTACAGTAACAATAAGATCACTTGTGCATGCACATACGCAAACATAAAAATGCTACGTCACTGTTGAAGTCAAACAACAGCAAAGAAAAGTTATTAAAACATTGAGTTAACTAGGGGTAAACAGAAACCCCAATTAGCTGAATTTAGAGAAATAATGCATTTGCATTAACAAAAAATAAGCAAGAGCCCATAGATAAGCTGAGCTGTGGAGATATTGAAAGACGCAGTACTGTTACTTCAACTGATGAAGCCACAACACCACTGCTGATTCTCTGGCACCATAACCGATCAGCCATTTTGTTCCTCATAAGGGCGACCAACCTGGACCAAATTTGGCCTTGTGGCAGATGCCATTTTCAGAAACACTGTGAATCAGGTTGTCAGAACATGGCACATAACCCACTCTTACAACCGCCAAAGAAAAATTTAACGAAATGAAAGCATATAATGTATGCGAGTCCAGAGTTTTATATTTCAGCTTTGATGCACTATAGTACCTTTTCACAGCCCAAAGATGAGTCTTGTAGCACAAAAAATGAATGGAACAATGTTCAATCAGTCCACATCAGTTAAATATACTTCTCATGCAGAAAACTATTTTTTTATTGAGCGAGCATACTGGGAAGTGGAAAGGGATTGCCGGTCTGGTGGTTCGGCAACTGTTACAATCCCTTCCCTAAACAAGTGCATTACAATTAAACATTTTAACACAGCGGGGCTATCACCACCCCATGACAGCGGGCTATGAAGCCCAAAATCTGTATAAAAAAAAAAAAAAAAAACATATCACACCTTTACTTTAAGAAAGCTCCAGTGCACTGGAGACAGGCCAACAATTAGAATTTGTCTGGATTTGGATGGAGTATTGAACCCTGATGTAGAAGTTCGGGTCTGCTCAGGAGAGTTATGGGGCTGCAGACATATAGTTGAACTAGATCAGAGTACCTGGCAGTGGTGCCAATGGGGAGTAATCAACATTAGCACTGCTGGTTCCCTGCATAACTTCCGAAGGATCTTTGGGATGATGGACCAAGGAGGAACAGAATAGAGGAGTGTATCCGGCCATGCAAGGGAGAGACAATCTATTCCCAGTGACTGTGGCTCCCAATACCTGCTGAAGTTACCTCAGGGTCTTTTGTTGCCTTGGTTGCCATGAGGTCTAGGAGTAGCATTCCCCCACTTGTTTCACAGCATGAGGAGCCTCTTGATAAAATCAGTGAAGAGCCTCTTCAGTTATTTCTGTAACCGTGAAGGGAATGAAAATCCGCTCTGTTAAACCTAGACCATCCCAAACCTTTCCCCTACAAAGAGTGAGAGGAATTCTGCTTCCCCTCTGAGATGGGTAACTGGCCTTTCCTATTCTTAACCTTTTTTCAAAATGTCATCTAACTTTGGATGGAAAAACAAGTCACCTAAGAAAGGCATTCCATTCTAATGTGACCAAGAGGCTTGGGCCACACACCAGTGTCAATGCCACACTCTACTCATAGCTGCAATACTGGCAGTGGGGGGCCTTGCTACAGACTATACAGGGACGTGTCTCCCAAGAAGGACATTGCCATTATAATAATGGCCAAAAGTTGGGAAAAGTAACAGCATCACCAACCCTCTGAGTTCTTTCCAGAAGATTCTCCAGTGGCCAAACTTCTGCCATCCTTTCTCTCCCTTCTCCCAGGCTAGCCCCAGAATTTTACAGAACATTCTAAGACCAATTACTACTGTACCAACATAGGTCTGTGGGACAGTATACAGTGGAGAGGGCCCCCCCACAACCTGGCAATATGCACACATTTCACTACTACCCAAACCTAGGAAAGACCCCAACTTATGTGGGTCATAAAGGCTTATCTTCCTCCTAAATGTTGACCAGAAGTTTTTGTGTCTATTTTGGCTAACAGACTCCAGGGCTGTGCGGGGTCAATAGTCCACTCGGATCAAACTGGCTTTATTAATGGCCAGTTAATCCACAATAACATTCGATGCCTACTAAATATGATCTCCCGACAGTGACAGTTCCCCAAACTGGCAATGGCAATCTTTATGGACGCAGAAAAGGCATTTGATCGGGTGGACTGGAGATTCCTACATAGAATCCTGGAAAAAATGGGGGTGGGGGAAGTGTTTCTGACTTGCAATCAGACCCTATTTGCAGCCGCACAGACACTAGTGAAAGTGAATGCGGTGTAGCTAAACTGCTTCCATCTGACTAGAGGCAACAGACAGGGGTGCCCCTCTCCTATTCACAATCTGAATCGAACGCTTGGCAATAGTTGTTGGGGGAAGGCAGCAGATAGAGAGCATTAGGTCAGACAACAGATCACGAGCCATTTATTCTAAGCAGACTCTCAACTTTTCATTAAATCCCAGGAGTCCTCCATCCCTGCCCTCCTTGAGGAGCTTTGCCTTTATGGCGAAATTTCCGGTTATAAGATAAACACAGACAAAACTGAAGTTACCAAGAAAGGGAGCATGTCCGAGAAGAAAAAAATTACTCACCTTAGTAATGTTGTTTCTTCTAATGGAGTCTTGTTATATTATGACATATGCAGTTAGACCCAGCCTTCGAACTGCTCCGGAGGTGAAAGAGTTAACTTTCCATGCCAGGCATGGAATCTGGAGCGTAAGCTCGGTTGAGAACTCTGTCTGTTCTTCAAACTCAAACTGTCAGATCTTTACGAGCAAAACTCACTAAGATTCTGTGTGGAAGCTGTAAACCTACACTAGCCAACTGGCTACTAAAATATTAACACCTTTTTTGGTCCCAAAACAAAGACTCAAGTCAGGGATCCAAAAATAAAAACACACACCCAAACACCCCAAAAAAGAGGGGTGAAAAAACAAGGTGGGCATCTACTAAGTGCCAACACTGCACTGCCCACCCACATCCCAAAAGCAGAGGTTCTGAGAGGGGCAGGCGGGGGGAGGTCATACTATAGAAAGACTCCATTAGAAGAAACAACATTACTAAGGTGAGTAATTTTTCTTCAAACAACATGAAGTCTTGCTATATTATGACATATACGAACACACAGCAGTACCTCCATGGAGGAGGGACAGAACCTACTTAGGAAATAGGCTCTGAAGCACAGCTGTGCCAAACCGAGCATCACTCCTAGCCTGGATGTCCAGGGAGTAATGCTTGGTGAAAGTGTGAACTGTTTTCCAGGTAGCTGCTTGACATATCTCTATGATAGGGATGTCCCTGGCTGTAGCCAGGGACGCAGCTGTACCTCTGGTAGAGTGAGCCCTCAGGCCTGAAGGGGGAACCTTACCCAGTTTTTGATAACAAAATTGGATACAAGAGACAATCCATCTGGCAATGGATCTTTTAGTGGCAGGTTTCCCTTTACCAACCTCACCATAAGTGAGGAACAGTTGGAGGGAGTCAAACCTGTGACCCTTGGTACACCCTATGTAGTAACTAAGGGCTCTCTTCACATCTAAGCTGTGCAGCCTCCTCTTGCCAGAGGAGGAATGGTCAGTGAAGTACACTTGAAGAGATATAGATTGATTAAGGTGGAAATCTGAAACCACCTTAGGCAAGAACTTCCTGTTAGTCCTGAGGACCACCTTATCTCTGTGAAAGGAGATAAAATCAGGCTCCACTGACAAAGCTTGTAATTCACTTATGCGTCTGGCAGAAGTGATGGCTACTAGAAACACAGTTTTCCAAGTCAAGTACTTAAGCTCTGCTGAAGACAAAGGCTCAAAGGGGGGTTGCATAAGCTGAGCAATGCAAACATTAAGATCCCAGGCGGGAGCAGGGTCCCTGAATGGAGGGTTGGTGTGAAGCAATCCCTTGAAAAACTTGGAGAATACAGGGTGAGCAGAAAGAGAAGAGGGCTTTCCTGCTGATATAAAAGCAGAGACAGCTGCCAAATGCACTTTCAGGGTAGCTGGCCTCAGCCCCAAAGTATTTAAGTGGACCATATAATCCAGGACTGTGGGCAAATCAGCAGATTCTGGGGAAATATGCTTTCCAGCGCACCATATGGAAAACCTTTTCCATTTAGAATTATAAGTAGCCCTGGTGGAAGGCTTCCTAGAAGCTTTCAAGATATCAGTACACCCTGAGAAAGGTGTAGGTCAGCAAACTCTAACTCTTCAAGAGCCAGGCCTTGAGGTTGAGGGATTTGAGATTGGTACCAAACCTCCCTGGGCACACAGGTTAACAGATTGTGATTCCTGGGAAGACACAGGGAAGGTGGACTGCTAAGGACAGAAGGAGTGGATACCAGGGCTGTCTGGCCCAATCTGGAGCAATCAGAATCATCTTGCAAGGTTGAGATCTGATTTTGACTAGCACCTTGAACAAGAGAGGGAAGGGGGGGAAGGCATAGAGAAACTTCCCTTCCCAGTTGAGAAGGAAGGCATCCAGAGGGACTGAGCCCAACACTGGGGGCCTGCAGCAAAATAGCGGAAGTTGGTGATTGTCTGGGGCTGCAAAAAGATCTATCCGAGGGGTGCCCCGCCTGGCAAATACTATCTCCAGGACTAGGGGATCCAGAGACCATTCGTAATGGCCCTGGGAAATCCTGCTGAGAGCATCTGCCAGGACATTGTCCTTGCCTGGGAGGTGAACTGCCATGAGGCAGGTGTTCCGGGAATAAGCCAGAAACCACAACTTCATTGCCTCGGTGCACAAGGCCAAAGACCGAGTGCCCCCTTGCTTGTTGATGTACCACATTGTAGTGGTGTTGTCTGTTCTGACCTGTACCACTTTGTTCTGAACAGATGCAGAAAAAACCTGAAGTGCTAGAAAAACTGCTCTGACTTCCAACAGATTGATGTGGAGCAGAGATTCCTGAGGGGACCACAATCCCTGGGTGGTGAGGTCGCCCATGTGAGCTCCCCACCCTAAGAGGGATGCATCTGTAGTAAGGGTCAAGGAGTGAGACTGAGGGATGAAGGGAACCCCTTGTCTCAGATTGCTCTGATCCTGCCACCATTGAAGGGCCTGGATCAGACTGGGATCAATTTGGTTAGAGGATCTCTCCTATGAGACCAGAAGGCTCTCAAATGGAACTGAATGTCCCTCATCTGAAATCTTGCTCCCTGCACTACTGCTGTGGAGGCAGCCATGTGCCCTAGGAGCTGCAGAAAGTGCCTTGCTGGTCGAGAGACCTGCAGAGTGAAGGAGGAGGCCAGAGCCACCAGGGTCTTTGCTCTTTCTAGAGGAAGGAAAGCTCTGGCCTGCTTTGTGTCCAGTTCTGCGCCTATGAAGGTGAGTAGCTGAACAGGCTCTAGATCTGACTTTGGGAGACTGAGAAGGAAACCTAGAGATGTAAGCAGCTGCTGGGTAACCTGAAGGTGTAATTTGACTTGGTCTGGAGACTGGCCCACTATGAGCCAGTCGTCCAGGTAAGGAAAGATGGCAATCTTTTGCCTTCTTAAATGAGCAACTGCTATGGCCAGGCATTTTGTGAATACCCTTGGGGCAGAGTTGAGGCCGAAGGGCATTGCTCTGAACTGATAATGGCCTGAGGGCAGTTCGAATCTGAGGTACTTTCGGTGGGAGCTTCTGATGAGAACATGGAAGTAGGCATCCTTGAGGTCCAGGGACGCTAGCCAGTCCCCTGGCCTTAGAGAGGGTAAAATAATTCAAAGTCACCATTTTGAATTTTGGTTTTAAAAGGTGCTTGTTTAGGTATCTGAGATCCAGGATGGGCCGCCATTCTCCTGTCTTTTTGGGGTAAGGAAGTACCTGGAGTACAGTCCTTTGCCCTGGTGAGGAGGAACCCTTTCTACAGCTCTGAGAGCCAGGAGGGTTGAGACTTCTGTTTCCAGAGAGAGCCTCTGATGGATTTGCAGGTGGAAAGGATCTGGTTCTCATCTTTGGAAATTTTTTGAAGCTGAGAACCAGTCCCTGGCTTACTACTTCCAAGACCCACTTGTCTGATGTTAAAGACTCCCAGTCCTGGACAAAGTAAGCCAGCCTGCCCCCTACAGGTAATGGAGAATCGGCCCTGGCCCTCCCATCAGGGTACCTGTTTGGCAGGGGCTTTAGGCTGAGGGGGTGGGAGCAGGCCTGCTCGTACCCCGTCTGCCTCTCCCTCTGAAGAACCCCCTCTGGGCATAGGCTGAAGAGGAGGCCTTGGCTTGGTAAAAAGGCCTGTGAAAGGGCCTGCCCCTGCCCCTGGAAGGCTGCCTCTGAGGAGTGGCCTGCCTTTCCTTGGCCTGTGCACTCCTATAAGTGGTCCTATACTCATCCATTTTCTTCATGTAATTCTCTGTCTGCTCCCCAAACAGACAGTTACCCACAACAGGAAAATCCATGGCCTTAGCCTGGGTATCCTGTGACAGGCTAGTACACCTGAGCCAAGCCATTCTGTGAAAAGCCACAGATGTAGCCATGACTCTTGAAGATACATCATTAGAGTCCACTGCAGCATGGAATTGCACCTTGGATGCCTCAATACCATCAGCCACCTGCTCCAGCTCCCTGGCAAGCTGGCCAGGGACCTGTTTCGCTAGAGCCAAAACAGTATCCCATCTGGATTTCTGGTATCTTGCAACATAGGCCATATAATTTGCCTGTCTGAGTCCCAAGGATGCTGCCATGTACTGTTTCTTTGCCATGGCATCAATCCTCCTGGAGTCCTTGTCAGGGGGGTGTGAAGCCAAGGGAATATTTGCCTTATCACAGGCTGCAGCCTGCACTACCCCAACATGGCTGCATTGTTGTGAAAGGAACTCCGTATCAGAGCCTGACAATGTGTACCTCTTGTCCATTCTTTTATCCACAGGAGGTATAGTGTGAGGAGCTTTTAAAATTTTTATTGTCCGTTTCCTAAAAGATTTATGTAAAGGAATAGACAATCTCCTAGACTCTAGGATATCCATCATTTCCACATAGTCAGGCTCCTCCTGTTCATCCACAGCTTCTTCCAAAGGGAGCTGGAGGGTTTCAGACACTTTCTTATAAAATATAAAATGAGAAGGGGACTCAAAGCCTAGGGGGAGACACTCCTAAAGGTCTGTCTGGGGAGATGTCCGGTTCAATGGGCACATCCAGACTTTCAAAATCACATTCACTCTCTTCATAATCTTCCTCCCCCTCCTCCGGTTCATAAAATTCCTCTATATCATATTCTTGAACCGGTGGCACCGACTGAATCGACCGCTTACCTGATGGTGCCGGTTCGGTCGGAACCAGGGAAAACGACTGGACAATTTTGATCGCTTTGGCTATCTCTGCAGCGGTTGGAGAAGGAAATTTTGGCTTCACACCTGCTGATTTTCTAGTCCTTTTTGCTGGGACTGACTCCTCCAAGTCAGTTCTCCTTTTGCCCGAGGAAGTCTCGCCCTGGTCAGAGGGCACTCCCTCCAGTTCGGTTGGCACCGGACCGGGCTGGCCATCCGGGTCAGCGGACTTTTTGGCCTCTCGTTCCCTGAGCCTACCAACTCTCTTATCCAGGGTAGCTGCAGGGAAATTCTTGCAAATCTGGCAGTCTGCATTGAGGTGGTCAAACCCCAGACAATAAACACATGTGGTGTGTGGGTCAGCCTTGGCAAAGGCTTCCCCACAGACACTACAGTGTTGAAACCCAGTGGGCCCGGTTTTCCTTTTGGGTTTCTCAGACATAGTACTAGCCTAACCAAAAACTTGCCCGTTTATGGCAATCCGCCAAGCAAGACACCCTTATCGGTTCCCAACCGTGTCACGGGTCGTGGAAAAAACGTAATGAAATCCGGTTTTTTTAGAACCGATAAGAACCGGGAACCGCACTCTAATGCAATTTAAATTAAGTTAACAACAACCTGATCGGTTCAAACTGAACCGATAATACCGTTTGCAAGTTCCACACAGAAATAATGTAAAACCTATCTATTACTTACGATACCACAGACAGAGCTTGAACCGACCGGTTGCGGTTTACATACAGAGAAAATACGGTTTAAAAACCGAGAAAAATACACTTTTAACCGACAAAATGAACCGAGCAGCAGGAGAAATCTCCGGAGCGACTGTTCAGTGAGTCGGAGTAAAGAATCTGACAGTTTGAGTTTGAAGAACAACAGACAGAGTTCTCAACCGAGCTCGCGCTCAAGATTCCATGCCTGGCATGGAAAGTTAACTCTTTCACCTCCGGAGCAGTTCGAAGGCTGGGTCTAACTGCATATGTCATAATATAGCAAGACTTCATGTTGTTTGAAACTGTAAGGATACATTCCATTTTAATTGGGTAACAAATAACACTGTTAGATATCTGGAAATTGGACTCTAACCAAATCTACCTTCTCTGTTCAGTCTTAACTATGAGAAATTACTGGAGGAAGTATGAGCAGATATACCCAGATGGGAACGACTCTCACTCTCCCTAGCAGGGAGAATAGCTTCTCTAAAAATGAACATCCAACCAAGGTTCCTATTCCTCATCCAGGCACTACCGCTCAAGATCCCGGAACACTTCTGGAGCCATATATAGCAGCTGACACTAAACTTTGTTTGGGCAGAGGAGAAAGGCATAGAGTTAACAAAAAAAACAAACAAAAAAAA
The DNA here is from genome assembly GCA_016271365.2 of Neoceratodus forsteri. Lineage (NCBI taxonomy): Eukaryota > Metazoa > Chordata > Ceratodontiformes > Ceratodontidae > Neoceratodus > Neoceratodus forsteri. The sequence goes on from CM057453.1 coordinate 131,608,119, forward strand.
AACTCCTGACAATCCCCAGGGAAAAAAATGTTGGGGCTATGACTGACTTCCTGCTATACTACATAGCAGCCCAGATAGCTCCACTGGTCTCCAGGGATCAAACAGTGAAATGACACTGGATGGCTGGATATCGAAGCATCATGCCCCCTACCAACAGCCCTGTTCACACTCCTGCATGCCACACTGGCCCTGGAGACTTGGTCCACACTCACAAACCCCTGGACCAAACACACATCTAAGAGACTGGTAAAGGCAAGATCTCTAACCAAAACCCTGAACATGGTGGGCCCACTAACCAGTATAACAGGGGACCCAATCCCCCATGAGAACAGACCTTGGGGTACCTAAGATGGAATAGAAACACCCTGACCAGGTATGCAGCTTCTGTGCAGAACAAGCAGATTGTTCATTTTGGGGTGCTGTAGGACAAATACAATTTACCCAGACAGGACTTTTTTCAGTACCTTCAAGTAAGGCATTACATTACCTCTAACAATCTCCTCCTCCTCCAAAATGACAGAGCACTCACTCCCCTTGAGGACTTCCTGTACTGGACAGCCATGTTGGCTGGTGGGGGGTTAGAGTGTACAGAGCTTACAAGGCCTTTATGGGTGAGGAGCACCCAGAATCTGCTTCCATACACTCCCACTGGAAGAAAGAATCTGGAGAAACCATCTCATAAGAGGAATGAAAATGGATCTGGGAGAAAGGATGGAAAGTAACAGCATCTCCAAGCTGGAAGGGATTCCGGATGGAAATGTGTCTCAAGATTCTTCCATGCCCCCTCCATAACAAAGCACTTTGGAATAGGTTCCTCTAACCTTTGTTAGAGGGGCTGCAGGGAGGTTGGAACGCACATCCACATTTTCTGGGCCTGTCCTAGCACCCAAAAATTCTGGAAAAAGATATAGGAAGTGCTTTCAAAACTATGGGATGACACGGTCCCATCTGAATTCAAAAACCTGATGCTGGGCACCAGGACGAGAGGTAGAAAACCTCAGATAACAGGGCCTGTTTTGGCTTTTGTGTGCTGTAGACACAAAAGACGTAACTTCCAACAAGCTGCAAAGTATGATTATATCCATAAATACCCAGCAAGACAGAGTAAACATAATTAATAGAATGAAAGGGATCACAACATCTCTACACTTAATGGCAAAATGTAACCCCCCTGCAAATGGGGGTTCCCAAAAGACTTCCAGGAGCTTGCTTGAATGCTCCAAGCCTGAATGGTGTTTGGCATTTAAGCCATTTATCAGTGAGTGTTTTTAGAGCCTCTGGTACTGTCTCTTTAAGAGCTGTCTGCTTGCAGACATAATTAGTTTGTATGGAGGGACTGTGTGCTTCTCTGAGTACCACTCGAGCTGCTGCCAATTCACTTCATTTTGCAGTCACTAAGAGTGCAAAGGGAACCTATCTGAAAGATGTAACTGTTTGCCAGAAATTATTTAGAGTAATAATGAAATTACAGTTTGTCTAACCTGCTTTCTTTGCAGTCAGAACTGTGTCTGCTAGTTCCCCATTCTAGTTTTGAACTGCTGAACTGGACCAATCAGTGTGGGTAAGCTAGCTCTAAAATGGTGCCTTGGATGAATCAGAACTTGGACTCATAATCTGAGCCAGCCACAAGAGGATTGTATAGGCAGTGACTCTGGGAGATGTAGTTTAGACTTCAGTGCCTTTTGGACCAACAGCAGCAGTCTATTGTGAGTGACAGCCAATCCAGTTAAGAACTGGGAGGAACTCAAAGGAAGTGCCCAGTTTTTGTCGGTTGGAGTTTCAGTTGAGCTTTGGCAGTGAAGAAGGAAGGAGCCCTGTGCTTTTCAGTGTGCAGTTTAGTCAAAAACGTGTGTAAGGCCCAGAGTTCCGGTCTGCAGCTTGTTGGGACTGAATCCGTCCCTGTGAAAAGAATCAAAGGATCTCTGAAGAGTAGAAACCAGGCTCACCCTGTAGAAGACTGGAGGAATTGCTGAAAATTACACTTCGGTCTGTCAGAACTTGAATCTGCTGTGTGTTCTCCCGGGTATTGTGCAGTAATTGCGATCGGGATACAGATGCAGCCTGCCTGGTATAGTGCTTTCTTTTATATGGATGTGTGAAGAGGTTTGTGCACCTCAAGTGAGCCCTGCTGACATGAAGGACCCTATCTTATTTGGAGGTCGTGAGTACTAATTCAGGGTCGCTCCTGTTGAATTGCCACATTAAATCCAAATGGAATTACTGTACTGCTGACTGTTTAATTCTCCTTTTCTCTGTGTGAAAGGGCCCCTACCAGCTGCCACGGTTTGGACTAGCCACTAGGGCTTGGGTACCCAAGGGACAGTAACTGATAAGGGATAGGCCTGTGCACAGAGCCATAAATGAGATTATTAGAGTGATAAGCTAGTTAACCTGATTTCCCCTGTCCTTGTTATATCCCCTAAATAAATCAGAGCTGCTTGTTTCCAGCAAAGTTATACTGCCTGAGGTATTTGTCTATGTTAAAGTACTGTACTGTGATTGTTGCACTGTATCTCATTTCACAGGAGGTCCCAGTGCGGAACCAGACCTGGGGGTAAGTGTATACTGTGAAGGTAATTCTGATATATTGTGTGGGCCACTAGTGGGAAGAAAGGGGGGTTGCAGTGTCCCAGAGGGCTGTGACCAAGTTAGTTTAACTATTGCAAACCCTGACCTCTGGGTGGAGGCACCCGCCATTGGATCCAGGCCCCTCAACCTGTTAGTGGCAAATCAGGCAGGGGTAGTAGCCCCTGGGATAGCGCCATCTAGGGGTTACAAAAACATAATGAGCTATGGTCCAGCTGGGAATAGTATCTAATTGAGGGCCAGGGAGTGCCCAAAGTGGGGGTATAACTCAAAACAGCAATGTAGAATGGCATATGTAGGTGGGAGGAGTTACATAAACAACTCACAGTAATACACCTCCATGCAAGGCGGCCTAGTGGGGAAAAAAAGAAGTAAAACAGACTTTAATAAATTCAAGGACCTGATCAGTCAGACAAGTTCAGCCCATGTTGGGCCCTGTTTTAAAAGTTTCTATTGAACTTGTTTTATGTTGCCAACTGCAAGCCTTTATTAAAAAGGGTGTCAGGAGAGTGCATTGCAGAAGATACAAATAACATGTACCAAGCTTGTAGCTTTAAGAGCTGTGTAACTATACACAAGTAATGATATGGGAGCAGGAGAGGTATTGTCCTTCCTGCTGCATGATCAATCACTTAACCCGTACCACTCTTGACTTGTACTTGCACAATAAAGATATTTAACAAAAAAAAAGAGAGACACACTGAGCATGATGTTTTGGCAAGGGGACTGTGAAGCGAAGCATCCATTGGAAGCCCTATTAACTTATTATAAACCATTCTAGTTTAGCCAAGTGATTTATGATAGGGTTATATCCTTTTTTAAATTAACATATGCTGTCCACCTCCCAGCGCTGAAGTGGAGCAGTCTCCCTTAACGCTCCCGCACGAAAGCAGACTGTACACATGATAACGGTGTACAGTGGTTCTGCACACTGACTGGCTGAAATTGGTTAGTAATTTATCATTTGTTTTAAAACACCAGGCAGTGGCAAAAACATTCAGACCTCCAAGAATGAAGCTAGAATACATAGCAGACTTGCTAATTTACATTTATTTTAGCAACAGGCACAATTTTGGTTAAAAGCAAGCTTCCTATATAAGCACACACAGAACCTAACTGAAGAATTACTTGAAAATTATTCAAAAAGGCAAAATAATTTACGCAGATAATACTTGCTGTGAAGAGCTCTGACTCAAAGTTGCCACCCCGTTACTGTTGTAGAAACGGGCAGTGCTCAGAGCCAGTACAGGTGCAAAGTGATATTATTAATGGTGGTTAAATCCTAGCTGTTATGTAGCATATTTGTTTCACATGATGAGAGTCTGAACTTAAGTCACAGCTCCTATTAAATCATTTACAATGCAGATGTCGGCATGCAGCCACCACATCAAATAAGTAACTTATCAAACAGCAGTGAGCAACAGCTACATTAAAGAGAGTAAATTTAAGCGAGCCTTGCCCTCCCCCTTACAGCCACTGTCCTGCATAACAGGGTGCTTAGCTCAGCTTTACTTGCTGCTTGTAGACAGCGCTACCTCAGCACTTTGGGAAACTCTGCACCACAGCGACACTAGTCTCAACCCCTCTTCACTGTCCAGTAACTATACTCTTTCTGAGACTATGCTGTGCCTCTGTCAGGGCATTGCCATTCCCCCAGCATGTCCGTATTTGGTTTATGTGAAGAATAGTGTGCTTATCTCCAATAGTCACCTCGGTATGACCAGGATGTTAAAGACATTTCAGGATGAATGTACAAAGACTGAGCTACAAATAAACTATGACAAGATGAAGATTATGATATGTGGAACAGACACCAAGAAAAATCATAAATATTACATGGGCCATAACAAAATCGAAGTAGTTAACAGCTTTTTTTTTTTTTTTTTAAATGACTCATTTTGCCCTCCTACTGCCTGCTGACTCCAACTCTTCAGGGCACCCAAGAATCATCCTCGTGCTCTCACGCACTGGAGACTTACCTCGATCCCCACGGAGCTGCGGTTCCCCCCCCCCCCGAGCAGGGACGAGGTGGGACCTCAACACTCCAACATCCTTTCTTTCGTCGGGCCGAGGAGGTAGTCCGGCAAGCGGGGCACATTGGAGGCATGCACCAGGAAGCCAGTCTTCCCGGAGCCAGCAGGGGTTTTTCCTGTTCTTTCCCCTACAGCATGCGACCCTCAACATCAAGGCGCCAACGTCCACACTGTATAGCGGCCGCCCATCCCCTACAATTGGGGCTTGTAGTACTCCGAGTCTCTGCTCAGTGTCAGGCAAGTGCCCGGGTATCAACCTCCCCACTCCCCAGAGAAGGCAAGCTGTCATGGGACGCTCAAGCCCATCTTCCCCCCGGCCGACCCACCAGCGACCTGAGTCCGCACCCGAACCTGGGTTGCCGGCGTGGTGAGAGGTGTTGCGTCCAGCACCTCAACCCTCAGCACCACTGGACTGTCTATAGTTAACAGCTTTTGCTATTTGGAGATTACATTAACAAAAAATTTCTCATGGAGAAAACGTGGCAGACATAGAAAATAAAATATTGTTTTTTTCCTGTAATAGATAGATTCATGTATAAATATGGTGGAAACTCAGCGAAGGCTTGTTTAAAAGTAGTTAATGTAAAAATAAGCACCCAAATTTTCCATGGGGCTGATATCTGGGGAGTTCAAGTGCAACCTAAAGTGGACAGCATACTAAATAAGTTCTACAAAAACTACCATGACTACCAATGGGGGCCCCTTCCGAACTAGTTAGGGCAGATATAGGACAAATACCCATAGAATGTATGATTCAAAATAGATTAAATACTGGATCAAGGCATACACCATGAAGGAAACCAGGCTCCCAAGAATTGGTACTGAAGAGTCAATTAACTATCTTAAACAAAATGTGACTTTTCCCAACGTACAAATAGTCGAACGATATATCAAACCATATGGACGTCTGAGTAGTCTGGCTGAAATATTTATCAGACCAAAAGAACTTGTATATTGTGCAATTAAAAACAGAATTAGGTAGCCGGCCCACTGGCTCGGAGGACTGAGGCACTGGATGCCACACTTCGTGCCATGCCGGCGACCCGGGTTCGGGAGCGGACTTGGGCCACCAGAGGTCAGTGGGGGTGGAGAAGACTGAATGTCTGGAGGATTGCTTTCCTCTCCTGTGGTGGGGTCTGCGGATTCCCCGTACGGTGGCAGTTCCTAGTGGCGACTGGGGGCACCTCACACCATACTGGGGCAGCCAATAGGGATGGTAGCCGCAACCGACTGCAGGAGGGGGTGGGAGCGCATCCTCCACGCGCTGTCACCATTGCATGACTGCGCCATTGTGGAGTAAACCAAGTAAAAACCCCTGCCTGCTGGTAGGCAAAGGCAGGACCAGTGATTAGCCCCATGTCCAATGCCAGGCTTCCCAGCCCCCCTCTTCCGGTACTGCCTCCAAGTCCCTGGTCACTCTACTAGATTGTACATAGAGCACCAGGAGGAGTTTGTCAGTCCCATCCCAAGGGACTCAGAGCTGGGGGGGTCATGCGGCCAGGAGAGGCAGAGAGGAGAAGGACTCAGCCAGAGAGAGAGAGAGAGAGACGCGGAGCTGGAGGCTTCAGGCGGATGGAAGAGCCGTGCTGAGTGCCCACACCGAAGAGAGTCCAGTAAGGTAGGCAAATAGATAGAGTTGACAAAAAAACAAAACAAAAAAATAGAATTAAGAAAATTCACATACAGAAAGACAGGATTATGCAAACAATACAAAACAAGCCAATGGTTAGCCATAAATAAAAAGAATCATGGATTGGAAAGATATTTAACAATAATAAAGGACCCTAGAAGAAGAAAGCTGTTAACTAGATTCCAATTTGAATACTTTAGTAGCCAGAGACTATATGATGTATTTATGAAAAAAGAACAAAACAGTCCCTGGGAGTTGCAAAAAAAAGAGGGAAGTAGTTTGAATAAGCTCACTGAAAGGAATGTGTGTGATATATTTTGTCCTGTATATGTGAGAAAAACCTTAAAATAAAGTTTTAAAAAAAAAGAACAAAACAGAAGTACTGTAAATGCAGTTGTGAAATGGGAACTGATGACTTGACTCGTTTATCTATTTTATGCCAGTTATATGAGAGCTATAGGATCCAATTGTTAAGAAACATTTTAAAGACTTTTGAATTTGAACCCAGATATTTGGCCACAAGTCTGTTAAAAATCACACTCAAAAGAGGTCTTGGAGTCGGTCATCTCATTTTTGAATATTATTGATAGGCTCAAACTGCATATACATGCTCAAGAAATTAAAAGTGAAATACACTCCTAAATAATTTATACTGAGAACGTGCTTTACGTACTAGGGTTGCGATAAGTAATGTATGTGATTGAGCAAAGTTTGTGATTATGCCTCTTTCTCTACTTATTTAAAACAACAAAAAATATTTATGATTTGAATAAGATTGGTATGCTATTGTTTTAACTTACTAGTGTCCCAGTTGTCACTGACCCGCTCACTGATACCATGAGCAGTGTCAGGAGCCGGAAGCGCACCAGGCCACAGCACCACAGTGTCCTCCGGTGTAGACTGAGCATACAGCATCGACCTTACCATCAAGGACTTCTGTTGTCCAGGGCAAACAGATGGGTGAGGGTACTCAGCTGGCCAGCTGTTCACCAGACCCACATTCCAAGGCCTCCAATTCCTCAGCAAGGTGAGGTCAAGGAGGACCCCGAGTTTGCAAGGTACCAGTGGCACAGGGAAGAGGCCCAGGGGAAAGGCCCAAGGCCCTGAGCTTGCAACATGGGTTCTTGGCATGCCTCCCAAGGTGGGGTTCAACTGACCCAGCTTCAGCGCATGGACTTCAACGGTATGGAGATACACTGAAGAACTGGCATTCACGGAATCCATATCATGTTCAGGGCCAAGGCAGGTACTGAAGACTTAATGTCAGTCCTTTACAAGGATTGATTTCCCACAGGAACACAGATGCACAACTAGGGCTTTTGTAACCCTCTTACTCTTTTTTTTTGACTCTGACATCACAAACAAAACCATAAATTAAAATTGACACCATGAAAGAAGGTACTCTGGCAATGCTGCAGTAGAACTGAAGTTTGACAATGGCTGAACTGAGTGCTGTTCCCACAGTGTTCACTCGATGGCAGTAAAAACAGAAATTAGGTGCATAAGGGAGTCAAAAACAATTACTGGCTGGCGTGTGGCACCATGTGGGATGTTTGGCATCAATGCCAAACACCAGCTCTCTTCCCTAGAGGGAAAAAAACCTCCCAGGGGGTCCTAGTGCTCCCAGCCTCATGGAACATCTGTAGAGTGGGATTTCTGGAAGCCAGACTAAAAAAGGAGATAGAAAAGAAAATAAATTGAGAAAGTTGGAGAATTGAAGAGGACAAGTTTTTCCTGAAGTCGGGATACAGAGGGAAGAAGAGAAATAGGATGGTAATTTCCAGGACTGCAAGTGTCCCCTCCTTTGTGAAGAGGCAGGACTTTAGCCTGTTTCCAGCACTAGGGAACAGAACCAAGCTGAAAGGAGTGTTTAGAAGCAGCAACAGGAGAGCAGTTATAGCCAGGGCAGAAAGGTGAATAAGTTTTGGGGTTGAGGCCATCAGGGTTATGACCTCTAGAGAGACAGCAGAGCAGACAGGACTTCAGTAGCTGTAACAGGAGAAAAAGTGAAGGTAGCAGAGGGTGAGTTGGGGAGTGGGAGTAGGAGAATTAGGGAAGTAAGTGGGAGAAGAATCCTAAGTGGTGAAAAGTGTGTTGCAAAAGACCACTGAAGATTTGCCTCACTTGAATGTGAGGGCTGACACCTGGGGGTTAAAAATAGAACAGATAACCCTCCAAAACTTACTTGGGGAATTAATATTGTTCTGAAAGTTGGAGGCAAAATAATTTTTTCCTCATGAAAGCATTCCGTAGCTGTTAGTACCTTAACCAGTCTGTGAGGAACCAGAGGACTTGTGGTGGGACCAGGCTGAGTCACAAGTCCTGAAAAGAGAAGTGACTTCAGAGGTTACCGATGGCAGGTGAGCACCTCGTACCAGAGACCTCTTTAAGGGGCATGCTGCTTATCCTCCCAGACAGAAGAGAAGGTAAACTGGAAGAGAGAGAGAGAGAGAGAGAGAGCGCAACATTTATGTCCAAGCACTGGATGAGGGAAGCCCAGTTGGAGGACCTCAGATCAGCAGACAGGGCATCCCGATTGAGGAAACTGAATGACTAGGCCCAGACATAATGATGGATTTTTGGTCAGTGGATTTTCCAAACACAGTAGACCATACACAATGGTCACTGACAGAGTCTGGGAGGTAACCGGCAACACAAATCCTATGACAGTTAGTGGAGAGGACCCAGTCAATAAGGGAATGGTTGGGTGAATGAGTGCTGTGATTAGTAGGGTCCAAGATTAGCTGCGTGAGGTTAAGTGCCTCAACCGTTTGGGTAAGGAGTTTGTTTGTATGAGTGGACCAGTTCAGGTTAAAATCCCCCAGGACGACAAGTTCACTGGAGAAGGCATGAGTAAGGAGCGAAAAAAGAAGGAGAGGAACAGTGTCAGGTTTAGCTTTAAGGACAGATAAAACACCACACAGAGAGTTTAAAGAAGAGAAGTTAATGGGCAGAGGATACAGCAGTGTTGAAGACAGTGTCACAGAAAATATTACAAAGATATACTAGCACACCACCTCCTTATTTACTATGCTCTTGCCAAAAACTTATGTAACCAGGGATAGAGATGTCTCTATCACTGATCCTATCAGAGAGTCAGGATTTGGTGATGACCAGGACATCTAGGCCAGACTGCAGTACCCGCAGCCTAAATTGGTCTATCTTAAGAAGCAGACTCATCACATTGAGGTGGTAGATGCTAAGACCCTAAGGCAAAGACCAAGGAGGACAGCTGGAGGGGGGGGGGCAGGATTAAGGTCTACATTACCGGAAAGGATGAGCAGAAGAGCAATGAAAACCTTAAAGAAAGGTTCTGAGTGGGGGTGGGGGAGGGACTACAAAGCCTTTGAGCAGGGAAGGGTGAAGAGACAAGAGTACCAGAGGGCTCTGAGATTGAGAGGGGAAGAGTAGTTACTATGGGGAGAGTGGGAAAAGTTGGCAAGGGAGGGCAGCGACACTGGGAGAGAATGGGGAGGTGCCAAACCAGCTGCATAGCAGGAAGGACAGGGAAATAGGGAAAGAAGGAACAGGAGAGTGAGAAAGAGCAGCGGTAAGGAAGGGAGGAGGGGATACATTCTTCAAATGTAAGTAAAGGAGACAAACAAAATCTAAACAGTACTACATGAGGACACAAACTACAGAGAGAACAGCATTGCACAACAACGTTAGAATGTAGCCTAGCCCTCAGAATTAATGCAATACTACTAAACGGTATACCTTTCAGAGCAGTGCAGTCCCTGGGCAGGACACTAGATCACAGACAAAGGTAAACTTGTGTCAGTAACTGCAGTATTAGTGCACGATCAAGTGTAACTGTATTCAGTTAAGTTGCTTTCCTACCCCATCAGCACTGAATGGACACAGTACTTAGAGAATTCAGAGTGGAAATTGGGCAGAGTCCCTTGGCGTCTCCCCTCTGGTGACTCCCCCTCAAGGATTCTCAATTCTACTGTGCCACTCACACTGGGATCACTCATGCGGGACTGCTAGAGACCTGGGGGATAAGAGAACAGCTGCAAGCTCTGATTGGCTGGAGTATAAAAGTCCCTGAAAAGCAGCTCCTGCTACAGTACTAACAAAACAAGCATTTGTCAATGCCGAATGTTTGCTTGCCGGCATTGGCAGTGGTGGTGTAGAAGTTACAGAGCTGCATAATAGGAATGGCAGTGAAGTATTGAACAGAAGCATGCTCCACTAACAGCCGAGCCCCTAAACCCCCTGTTCATAGGATGACTACATTTTCCAGTCACGCAGTAACACAAAGGGCCTTTTCAAACACACAAACATCTCAACCAAAGGGAGATATGGAAACAGTAAACATTTTAACATATTTTATTTGTATATATGTATTTGCATGTACACATGTGTAAACAGAGAGAGATGGCATGACCAATCTCTATTTCACAAAACGTTTTGGTTTTTTTTCTGGTTCTGTTTTATTCATAAAATGTGATGCCTCAAAAAAGTAATGCTTAAACTCGTGATAGAATGTCAATGCACATACATCACTATTCTAGTCACCTCCTATTATTTTGCTGTTAAAATGAAATTCAGGCTGGGATTAATGTGAATCTTCTTTTCACAGTTTTAAAACTGTATTTGTAAAGTACTAAAAAATGTTGTGCAGTTGACCATTATGCAAAGGCCTCTGCTTCTTCAAATCACTGTTAGTGATGCAAGTTTGTAATAGCGTTTTTTTATTGATATAATTTTCTACAGCTTGTAAATTATTCACATTTTGACAGTTTTGTTAGATCAAACCTACAACATATCCACTCATACTTTTAAAATTCCATTATTTATATTTCTTAGATGTTTCACTGTAGTTAAGGAAAACAAAAAAAATTATAATTTACTCTATCACCTGAGGAATACTGTTTTGCTATTCCTATGTTTAGCATTAGGGCAACTGCTATAAAAGAACTTGTGTTTGTTAAGAAACTCAGGAATAACATACCTTCTCAGGCAAAGTTATTTGCTTACAAAAAATACAATAAAAAAACATAATGAAAAACATTGCTACATATGTTATTACCAACATACAGTTCTAAAAAAATGAGACAAACAAGTAAGGGGGCAACCAACTGCTGCATTCCTATTATTGTTTACTGAAAATTAAAGCTGCAACTGCAAATCACATTTTACCACTAACCAGTGTCACGACACATTTTAATATTTTCAAAAGGTTTAACAAACTGAACTTCATTTAAAAAATAAATCAAATAAGAAATGTAAAAACTAATACAATTAAAGGTAAAAGAAATAAACCGAAGTACCCATTGTTCAAATACAGTACAGCTCCTCATTGATGGAAGGGATTGATTTGGGATACCTGGCTGGGAAGCTATAGTATAGAACAACTTGCAAAATCCCCCAAAGAGCTTTATTTGGGGGGGGGGGGGCAGTCTTAGAGCAAAGATCGACCAAACGTCTCTGTTTCTTCTGCCCAGTATCAGCCTTCTGGTGTCGGGACTCTCCAGACATGTTCACAGTTTAGCAGGCTCATGGAAATCCTTTACAATAACATACTGGACAGGAAGAACACACAGCATTTACGTTTTTTTTTTTTTGTTTTTTTTTACCAAACGTCGGTACAGTACCTTATGCATAATATCATCAGCAGCAAATAACCAAATTCGGGACTTACATTGATTTTTTTCTTGGACAGGGTGATAGGTAATGCTTATAAAACTGTTTAGGCAAGACTTTCAATAGCAAAATATTTGCATTTAACAATTTTTTTTTTCTTAAGAAGAATAGTAAGGATTCGTGTGATACCAGTCGGATTACCAATACTTAACACAAATGTATGTGTACATATTCTAGACCATCTTTTCCAAGACAGGAGTAAGAACATAATTTCACTGAAATGAACATCTTTTTTTTTTGTTTCTGTTTTTTTGTAACAACGCCTTAATTATTTAATTATTACACTGATCTGTTTCTTGATTTCCTCTTGTAATCCAAGTAAAAATCGAAGTTTTTGGAACACTGTGCAAGTTTAAATGTTTTTAAAGTTTTCAAATATTTCTGACTTGACAATGTTATAATGCATTTTTGAAAGTTTTGAGAAAAAAACTTTCTTTGCTAGGTAAATGCTATACAACACCACTGGACGGCAACTCAAAGATAAATAATAAACTAATCCTTTTTGTTTAAAAAAAAAAGTGGTGTAGTGCAGTAGTAACTTATCACACTAATTTAGTGCCGATGTCATATAATGATGCTAAGAGTTACAGCAAGGCGCAATTTACAATAAGTGCTGTCACGAAATACAACTACTGTAATTCATAAAATTGTATTTTTTTACAAAATCTTCAACTTCTCAACTCATTGGGCTTCTTTACAGAACAAGCAGAGCAAAAGCACATTTACCAATAAGTACCGTAAAGAATGGGAATTAGGGGTTCGTCACACACACGCAGAGTTCTGTGTGAATTTGTTTTAGGACTCCGATCATATCTACTATATTCCTTAAAGTTATCACAACTACACATACAGATCAACTACTAGAAAATAACAAATTGCTTTACTTCAGCAAAATTGCCTCCGGAGAGTGAAAGAGAGAAAGGGACGGAATTGGTTATATGCTATGCAACATTTCAGCTGATCCAGCAGGTTAAACCAAAATCCAAACATCCAGTCTATCTACTATACTCAATCAGTTCCAAAACAACTCTACTTAAAAATTGACAGGCTACAGTTTATCCAATCAGTTCAACAAAATAAAACTCACAACCTTACAGATCTGTCACTAATTATCTGTCCAGACAGCAGTATCTGCATAACAAGAGCAATGCTGAGATATTTCAAATGTCAAATGGTCAGCCACCACGTTCAAAACAGCAACTGTAAAACATGCACCGACTATATCAGCAAGATCCGAATACAAAGATTACTATAATACTGCAACTACATAATTGTTTTCAGATTCAACTACAGAAACTGCTTATTGCCCCCTCCTCATACATTTATCTTACCACCTGAACAAAATGGCACATTAACCAGAAATACCTTAATGTCTTATATGCCCTGTGAGTCTATTACATGAAAAGTAATTGCACAGCTAAATTAGTTAAGCTTTCATGCATCCTGCTACCATTAACTACAAATTAGTAGAGATAAATGCAGAGGGGTAAAACGAAGCTGCTCTCTCCTGTGTGAAATCATATTATAACAGAGGTGATCCCTGCTGCCAGTGCCTCTCAGTGGTCCTCAATGGCATTATGTTCCGACTCCTTAGTTCTTCAAATTATTGGAAATAATAAAATACTATTACTAGTAATAATAATCTTGAATTGTATAATCCCCAAATAAAATAATGTTCTTTTCTGATCCCTTCTGGTGCTGGTAGATGCCCAAGAATCATATACCTGACTATATATCTAGTCTTTAGTAATAATACAAAGTAGGGCAAGACAATAAACTGCAATGGTGCTAAATCGTGTCCCGACCCCGACAGGCTACTCCAAAGTACATAGCTGTCGGCTCCGAGAGGCTTTTTCTGCTTGGCTGCCGAGTGTCATAGGTGGCATTGCCCCTGTGTGCTTTGGTAGTCATATACCTACCATGTGCCGCCTACCAGAGCCCCCCGTGATGAGTACAGTGGAGATTGGATGGCCGCCCGTTTGGCCCTGCCTTTACAATCATTTCCACTACCGTGATTCAGGACTCTACTACAAAGCTAGAGCAGCAGCAGCAGCAGCAGCAACTATATAACTCCAGCTCCCTCCAACCTGCATGCAGCCAGGCAACTACCCTGCACTTTTACTTCATCTGATTAACAGACCGCCAGCAGTACACATAGTGATTACAGAAAACATAAATAAATAAGGAGAGAAAGATTATTTTGACTACTGGAAGTCTTGCTGTGTCTCACTTCAGTGTGAAGTGCTGCTACCATAAAGGACTTGATTATTAACATTTCAGCTCCAAGTACGGGACTTGAGTTGTTCTTTTGGGAGGGGGTTAGGACCTGCCCACTTTAAATAGCTGAATGAGCACAGCTGACACACCTCCGAAAAACTTGGATGATGGCACTGTGTTTCTTGCACATGTGTGCAAGCAAACATAAAAAGCCAGCTGGTGACTGGGGCTGAAGTAGGGATAACCATAAATGGCACAGTGGTAATCTGAACCCCTGGGTGGATGGCATCCTCCTCGTGACATCTGGCAGAGATCTGGGTGGCCTGCTGGCTAACCCAATTTAGTCCCTCCTTAGTGTCAAGCATTGTAAGCTCTGACTAAGTCTGTGAAAAGCAGCTCCTCGGTGGCAGAGCCAGGTTTGGGGGATTCAGTCAATCACTGGCTTCACAATGGACACTAAACAGTGAATAAAGATGGTGGTGGGGTGCCACTACTCACACTGAGGCAGCCAGGAGGGTGACCGCCCTCCCCAGCTCTGCCACTGCAGCTCCTGCTGCTAAAGAAACAAGGCAGCTAGATCATGGCTAAAACATGGGGATCTGACAATCTGGTAACCAACTCCCACCCACTAGTGGCAGGAGGGGACAGTTACATGAAAAACGACACAAGACTGCACATCATTATTCTGGGGCCCATAAAAGAATTACACATGCACGTTCGTGCACACACACACACACACACACACTTTAACACATCACATTTTTTCACTAGTAGTAGTAACATACTTATTTCTTAAGTGCCCAATTCCACATGCTCTGGGTGCCATACAACTCCATATAAAGAATAAATACAGCAACATAATAAATTAATATGTATAAATAACATTATAAAAACAGGTTAGGCATCACTAAGGAACGCCCTTATAAAAAAGATATTGCTTAAACCCCACTTAAAACTATCGGTTGAGGGGGCCTCATGAAGCTCGTGGTAGCTGGTTCCAGAAAACTGGGGCAGCCACCACAAAGGCACAGCTTCAGTCTGGATCTGGGTACCTTCAAGAGGCCCATCTCAGAAGAGCGGAGAAGGCGGTCAGGAGCATATGGACATGGTACTTCCTTTAGGTAGCCAGGACCCACCATCATGCAGGGCTTTGTATGTTAACAAACCTATCTTGAAGGAGATGCGCCACCTCACATGCAGCCAGTGCAATGTTCGCAAAGCTGGAGAGATGCGCTTGGAGCAAGAAACTCCAGCAGTCAGTCTAGTCATGGCATTCTACACCAGCTACAAGCGATGCATCAAATCTCCAGATAGTCTGAGATACAGAGCATTACAATAGTCCAGCCTAGATGTTATGAAGGCATGCATTAGGGACTTCATATCCTGAGGAGTGAGAAAGGGCTTGATCCGGGCAATGTTCCTAAAGTGACAGAAACTACCACAGACTACAACAGACACCCGATATTCCACTGTGAGCCTGTGGTCCCTAATGATGCCCAGATTCTTCCCCCTATGTCTGGCTGTAGGCCGAGTGGGCCCAAGATGCAATCCAGCCACCTCCAGCTCAGTCCAGCTGCCCTCCTTTTCACATGCATTTTTTAAATATTCTAATTGATGAAACAATACTGTAACACATATTCAATAATGATGACTTGCCCTTTAATACATTAATTTTTTTTGTTCAAACAAGTATAGCAGGAATCTTCAGCATAAAATCAATGCTATTTGCAGATGTCCAAATTTATCAAGAGATAAATAAAACTGATACAAAGTCAACCAATTTGTTAATGTTAAGGAGGCTACACAGCACAACTGAGACAGCAGTAACATTCTTAGGTTGAGCATACAGAAGACTGCAGTGTGTTTCTACAGACACAGACATACACACACACACACACACACACACACACACACACACTGCATGTACAATATGCTGGTTATTTTGCCAGCGTGTGTGACGCATGCCTCTATATGATTACTCCTACCAGCTGGAACTGCTCAGCGATCAGGAGTACATTTTCAGGTTGACAGATGCCAAGGCAGACAAGCTTGCTGTCACTTTCCTCTCTTCCCCCACCAGCAGGTCACTCTGTAGGTGCCCGTAGCTGAGCCTATGGCAGGGTGTATACAGGCAAGGAATAAAATGAAAACAAGGATGACCAGAAAGAAAACTAAAGTAAAGCAGTCTAATGACAGGTGGTATATAAAATTTGTTAAATTAATCAGAAAATTGAAAATGAGGTGAACATTTGACACCAGAGATTCAAGGTGATTTACGTGCGTACCAGTGCAGGGATTATGCGGCAGCAGCGCAGCCAGCCCAAAGAACGACGACAAATGCATAAGAGCTGATGTACTCCAGTAAGTTACTCTTGTAAGGAATGAGACAAATCAGATACAAATGCTAAGTGTCACATTTACTGACTAAACAGAGTGCAGCTAAGGGGTATCCCATCAAAAATGTACCATCCAAAACAGTGTGGTCAAAACTGCACCGTCATATTCGCACAAGACGGAAAAGTGAAAGATAAAAATGATCAACTGCATTTAACAACAAGTTACAAAATAAACGCTTTAGTGTCAGCATATGCTTTGGCACACCTGGGTTTTGTCTCAGACATTTCTTCCTTGATGCAGTTTGTAATCTTGTTTACACGCTTCTTCCTTTCACATTATTTATGGCGCAGTTATTGACCGCGCTGTCTTTGTTTATGCGGTCTTGATATGGAACCCAGGTAAACAGACCACCTTGGTCCAATGTGCCCCACATTTGACACCATCATGTAACAATACCTACAAAAATGAAAATTACGTACTCACCATAATTCTTTAACTTCCAAGATATCTTCACTATTTATTACTGGTGGGTTCTGAGCCAGAGGCAGTGGACCCCATAGGAGCATATAGCTTAAAGACTTTTGACGAGGGTAGCCGACATTGGGGATGACGCCACCCACGAGGCTGATGCATGACATGGCACTCGTGGAGTAGCCAGTAACTGACGCAGCTTCCCCTTCCTCCTCAGTTCTACTTGCAGGAGAGGAATTAGGCAAAGAGAAGAAAAAAGAGGAGGGTGGGGCAAGGTAGGCCAAGGGATACGGAAAAAGAAAGGAAGCAAAAATGTAATCATAAAGCTGACCAGAGAGAGAGAAGGTAGAACTCTGGGCAATTACTATTTTTTTGTAAATCAGGGATGACCACAGCCTCTGGGCAGGACAAAGAATGAGAGAGAGCACGATAGTGAGAGAAAGAGAGAGAGAGAGACTTAAAAGGTAGGATCCCATCCTTTGGTCAAGAGTGAAAAAAAGAGGTGGGTTGTGTCCATTCTAGCTAGGAATGCAGGGTACCATAAGCAGTAACCCAGGACCAGTGGCTTACTCCATAAGCAGAATTGCCATGAAGTTGTAAGGGAGAAGCACCCCTCTGCTGGAGCCAAACAGAAGAGAAATCCAGAGCCCAAAAGTTCCCTAAGGAGAGGGTAACTAATAATCCTCCATAACATGCGACATCGGATGAAGATAAAAACACTCTGCACTCAGGCCAAACGGCAAAGGGTTACAAAACCCATCTACGGAGGAAAAGTAGAGGAGTACTTCTGCCCAAACCAAGTAAGGGATCCTGCGCAAGGCAGACAGGAGGAGCTGACTCCTTGAAGAGTCATGGGAGGATACAAGAAGCAGGCAGAGGCTTGGTGGGCCAGGGGAGATCACCAAGCAGGTGAAAATGCCTACAACTGAAGCCCATGGTCAGACCTACCGCACTTAAGACCTGGGAGTCAAGCAGCTACAGAAGATTCTCCAACAGACCCAGCAGGAAGGAAAAACTCCCAAAGAAGATGTCTGCCGAAGAGTAAGTCTCCATCCCGAGGAATCCCTAGTGAAGGGAGTTCCTCTGAGTAGCAATGAGTGATAGGAGAGTACTTTAACCACCCCCCCCTTTTTTTTTTAAAAAAAAGACTAGAGGAGAATATAGAAATATACCCTCATACAAGACAGAGATATGCCAAGGACTTCCTAGTTCAAGAGGTAGAAAAGGAAGGCAAGATGCAGGGTAGTCTACCTTTCCCTTAAGAACTGGGAGACATGGAGAAGAAGGTGAGAACCTTCTTGCCAGATAAGAACAGGAGTTCCTACAGGGGGTGCCCACATCCATCTGAGTGCCCCTTTAGTTAAAGGGGGAAGGCATACAGGGAGGAGGCACCACCCAGGAGCCTGGCCCCAAGGGGAAGGTGGGCAGGAACAGTAATAAATGGTGATGATATCTTGGAAGATCAAGAATTACAATGAGTACGTAATTTTCATATCTTCCAAAGATCAATCTTCACCATTCAGCACTGGTGGGCGAGTACCAAGCCACCACCATCAGTGGTGTTGGCACACCCCGAGGGAAAAAAAATCCTTCAGCCTCTCATGGGGAGACAAGAGGAGGAGGAGGCCCCTCACATGTCTGGTGAGACCCAAGACTGGTCATGGGTAGACAGATGCTCCCAAAACCTGGGAGAGGGAAGGTGCCCTGCTAACTCCTGCATGACCCCAGGAGAAAAAAAAAAACAGGTCCCCTCCTGGAACTATGAGGCAATCACCCTATGCCAGGCCAAGGGTTACAACCAGAAGAGGCAAAGCCAGGCCGTCCACCTAATGCAGACCGCAGTTCCCACTAGCCTGAATGCCACCTCACTGGCATTGTAAGATGC
This sequence comes from Neoceratodus forsteri, assembly GCA_016271365.2. Classification (NCBI taxonomy): domain Eukaryota; kingdom Metazoa; phylum Chordata; order Ceratodontiformes; family Ceratodontidae; genus Neoceratodus; species Neoceratodus forsteri. The sequence continues at coordinate 131,626,927 of CM057453.1, forward strand.
CCTTGCTTGGTATCTTGCTAGCTCTAGGCCCTGCGTGGAATGGTGAATGGCTCTCTTTCTTGCCTCACCATTATGCATGGATGCTAGCAGCTGTCCTAGCATTGCCCAGAGATGCCTCGCATAGTCAGCCTGGTGTGCAGCCACACAGAGAAGGAGGCACACTGCCGAGAAGACCCTCCTGCCCAGACAGTCGAACTCAACCAAGTCAGGGTATGGGGAGCAGTCGTGCCTTAGGCATCGAAGCCCAGAGGGGGTGTCCAAAAGCTCCACTCCCGACATGGAGTGGGGCATGGCTCCAAAAGACACCATGGGGGCACAATACCTGTGTTGGCAGTCCCTTGGGGCTGGAGGAGGGGCAGGGGGACAATGCCAGGCATCGTACAACATCTCAGAGAATGGATGGGGCCATGGTGGAATGACAGTGGTGTCCGAACTGTACTCCCTGGAAAGGACAGAGTTGCACAAGCAGGACTGCAAGAGAAAAAGGGTAAGAGAGGCAAGTCTTCCATCATTCTTGAGGGGAAGAGCTGATAACTGGTGAGCTCAGCATCAGCAGAGTAGTGGACAGAGGATTCCTCCTCCTCAGAGGAGAAAGATGAGGATGATGAACAACTTGCCACAGGGGATGGAGGAGCTTGGGGTTAAAGTCTAAAAATTACCTCGTCGGCCAGCCTGGTGGCTTTGAGGGTTGAAGCGCTGGATGCTACACTTCGCGCCACGCCGGCGACCCGGGTTTGGGAGTGAGCACGCATCGACAGGGGCTGGCAGGGAAGAAGAGGGACTGAGCACGCGGGGTGGGGGGTTCACAACAGTCGGCATCCGACTGCCACCTGGCAGAGGCTGGGGGTTGGGGATGCATGCCGTACAAGGGGGTAGAGTCGGGGGCAGATGCCTGGGTGAGACGTGTGCGGACACGTGCGCGCTTACGCCGCTGGCGTCATGGCATGCCACCGACTCAGGGGGCAATAGTACAGAGGAAAATGGTGGCACCCGACACAACTTGATGGTCGTCCGCGAGTTCGCCGGATGCTGGCATCCGAACTGGATCCGTTGGGGTGGGGAGTAAGGGGGCTCCCTACCACCCCACTGTGGGGGGTAGGCCGCAGGGGTTACTGGGTGCCAGTGGTCCTGGTAGAGATGGACGGCAGCTGGATCACCATAGGTAGGGCTGCGAGGCTACAGGGTAGCAACTGGGTGGCCACAGGAGAATAAATAAATAAATAATAATAATAATAAAAAAAAAATTACCTTGTCCATGGCCCTGAGGTATCTGGAGTAAGCTGTCACAGAGGCCCTGAATTCGTCCCAGGTCATGGGCCCTGTAGGACCAGAAAACCTAGGCAGAGAAGGGGAGGAAGGCAGAGGAGGAGGAAGATTCTCTTGACAGACCAAGGAAAGTCCTTGTCCAGGGCTCCTGGAGCAGACAGGGGACCTCTCCCAAGGGAGGGGGGCTGTGTAACCCCACCACCAAAGACAGCCCAACTGCAGTGGGGTAGAGAGGGTGGTGCCCTTGAGGGAAAATCCCCAGGCAAGGTGATCAGAGCCATTCACATCCCGCAGGACGGCTCCTATCTCCACCTACAGCAAGGCCTCTCGAGTCCCTAGGGGAGGGGAGGCCAAAGTCAGCACTGTGGCTCTGAGAAGGGCCTGCAGCCATCCCAGGAATAGAATGGTTTGCCCACAGAGATCTCCTGACCTCCAGGACACCAGGGAGCACCTTGCCCCTCGGAGAGGGCCCCAGCAGCCTAAGCAGAGCCAGAGAAAGGTGGGGGAGCAAACCCGGCACCACCCTCAATGCCGGAGAGCACCTCAGCACCACCCAAAACCCCAGAGCCTAGACCCGTGGCATCTGAAGTTGGCCTGGCATTGAGGGCGGCACCAGTTCCCAGCCTGGCATCAGACCTGGCACCGCCATCTCCTCTGGCACCACAGCTGGTACCCGCATTGTCCCCATCATCTCAAGTGGCACTGAGGGATGCTGGGGAGGTGGCACCGTGACTGGCGCCAAGAGGGAAACCCTGGGGCTCTGCAGGCTGCAAAGCCCTGGGAATAGGCCCCGAAGGGTCCAGGGACTCCGAGGAGTCAGGCAGCCAGTCAGGATCACCCTGATCATCGCCCTCTGAACCCGTGGACGAGATCAGGGAGACCTCCACGGGCGACCCCCTGAACCCTACCTCTCCCAGGGCCATGGACAGCAGAGGGAGGGGACCTAGTCACATGGCCGGCACCACCATGCTCACCAACACTGGATACAGTGCCAGGAACCATGGCAGCACTGAGCCATGCTGCCGAGGGCTGCACCGGTGTAGGTGCAGTGTATAGCTTTGACACCACAGCCAGGAATGTCCGGGCCTCCTAAGAAGTACCAGACTGTGAGGGGTGCTCAACTGACCCCCCCAGAGCAGGCCAACTGTCCACCCAACCCTCGTGCAGGCCTGCAGTTCTAGTGAGACCAGAACCAGCCTAGGCCTGCTCTCCCTTGATATGTATAGTACATCCCACGTGCGGCACCATCCCCGGAAGTTCAGACTGTCTTGCCCTCACCTTAATGAGCGGTTCTTCAACATGTGGAAATCCATAGAGAAATAGGTATCACACATATCTATGTCATGGTGCAGGCCCAAACAGGTGAAACAACAATTATACCAGTCTGTTGCAGTCATGGGCTTCCCACAGGGGCACTGATGCATTTGGGGAAGCCCTGCCTTTGAACTTGCATACTTACTAGGCCCCAAGTCAGACATGACTGCAGTTGACAGAAAATGGCAGGAGAAAGGCATCCAACAATGTACTATAGCAAAAAATAGCAAAGGGGGTTAATGGAGTTGAAACTGAAAGAACAGCACTGGGTGAAGTGAGCAGAAACTGATGGCACAGATGTGAATTCTTCAGCAGCTCCCACGGTGATCCAACCTCGACTGCTGGAAAAGCAGAACCGAGGAGGAAGGGGAGTCGGTGTCGGATACTGGCCACTCCATGAGCACCACGTCTTGCATCGGCTTTGTGGGCATCGCTGTCCCAGTCATCTCCCCTCCTCAAAAGTCTTAAAGCTACACGCTCCTGTGGAGTCCACCACGTCCAGTTCAGAAACCACCCGTAATGAATGGTGAAGACTGATCTTTGGAAGGTCTCTGAATTTTGTATCCAAGCATTAAAACTGGTGATACTATAATTAGTTTTGTTTTCACTCTACTGAGTTCAGTTTTTAACTGTATATAGTACATATGTGTTGTAGTCTTCAACAATATACTCATTTCAAACATCTGTTATCGCGGTCTGGAGACTTACAATGAAATCACAACACAAGGCAAGAAATGCCAATATACAGTAAAAAGAAGTTTTCTTGCTGCCTGTGAGTTTATCCAACTTGTTGCAGCAACTGCCTCTGTCACTCTCGGCTTCATATTGCAGAATAAGCGCTAGCAACATGTCATGTGTTATTTTTATAACCATTGATAAACAAAATTACATTCATGTTTAAAGGCAACTGTAGCTGTTACACTTTGTATGGAATATATGAAGCATCCTGACTCTACAGTATTTACAGGCCCACTTTCCCAAACCAGAAAAATAAATACTTATGTGAGAGAGGGGAATACCAGCTGGCGGCTAGAAGGGTCACAAGGGTGGTGAGGGGATCAAAGGCAAGGATGGAGTACAACCTGGCTAAGGATATACGAAGGGGGGAAAGGGTCTTTATAGATACATAGGGGAAAAAAGGAAGGGGAGAGCACAGATCCCCAGGATTAGGACTGGAGTGGATGGGCTCAGGAGGCAGGGGAGCAGGCAGAGGTACTGAACAATTATTTTGCCTCGGTTTTTAGGGAGGGAGACATGGTCTGCATTAAATCAGAAAACGGGAGGGGGGGGCAGCTGAGAGGATAGGGCATAGGGAGATGAGAGGATCAAAAGAGGCCAGGGCACCAGGCAGGCCAGGCTCAGAAGAGGATGGGACTTTTTCTGAAGACAGAATTAGGAAGGGGGAAGTCACAGAGGGCAGCGTGAGGAAGGCCCTACGGGCGCTAATAACTGACAAGGCACCAGGACCAGATGGGCTGCATCCAAGGGTACTGAAGGAGTTGGAGGATTAACTAGCAGCTCCACTAGCAGGGCTGTTCAATGCTTCCCTCCAGACAGGAAGGGTGCCCCAGGATTGGAAGGTGGCTCACGTGGTGCCCATCCACAAACGGGGGTCTCGGAAGGAGATGGGAAATTACAGGCCTGTCAGCTTAACGTCGGGGTAGGCAAGCTAATGGAGGGCTTCATCAAAGGGATGCTCGGGAGGCAACTGGATAGGCTGAGACGAAAGGATGAAAAGCAGTATGGTTTCATCCCAGGGAGATGGTAGAAGACCAACCTCATAGATTTCTATGACTGGGTGACAGGGACCCTGGACAGACAGAGTCCAGTGGACGTCTTATATCTGGATTTCAGTAAGGCGTTCGATTCGGTTCCCCACTGCGGGTTGTTGGCAAAGTTGGGGGAGATGGGGTTGGGAAGGCAGTTGCTCAGATGGGTGGGGAACTGGCTTACAGATAGAATACAGAGGGTGGTGATGTCAGTGGGGTGTCACAGGGGTCGGTACTGGGGCCACTCCTGTTCAACGCCTATGTCTCCGATATAGGGACAGGAGTTAGGAGTAGGATGAGCCTCTTCGTGGACGACTCTAAGCTGGGAGCATTGGCCGATGGAGAGGAAGCAAGGGTGGCAGTCCAGAGGGATCTGGACATCCTGGAGGGCTGGGCAAGGAGGTGGGGGCTTAAGTTAAACCCGGAGAAGTGTAGGGTGTTGCATCTGGGGGTCAGAAACCCAGAGCATGTTTATACCTTGGGAGGGGTTCCACTGCAAGCCACTATGAGTGAAAGGGACCTCGGGGTGGTGGTAGACACCAAAATGAACAACAGTGAGAACTGCAGAAGAACAGCGGCAAAGGCAAACAAGTTACTGGGATGCATTGCCCGGGGAACAACGTCCAGGAGGAGTGAGGTGATCCTACCTCTGTACAATGCCTTGGTTAGGCCGCACCTTGAGTATTGCATGCAATTCTGGACGCCACACCTTAAGAAGGACATAGTACTGTTGGAGAGGGTCCAGAGGAGGGCAACTAGGATGATCTGGGACATGGGGGATATGACCTATGAGGACAGGCTGCAAGCTCTTGGGCTGTACTCAGTGGAGGAGACGAGAAATAGGGGGGAAATGATAGAGGTTTTCAAATATGTGAAAAGGATTAACAGGGGTAGAGCCAATGAAATGTTCAGGCTAAAGCAAAGGGGCAAAACCAGGGGGCATAAATGGAAGCTGGAGGGAGGAACCTATAGGGGAGAATGTAGAAGGCATTACTTCACATAGAGGGTGGTGGAGCCATGGAATGCACTGCCCGGCAGCCTGGTCGAGCAAGACACTGTGGAGGGCTTCAAGAGGGGTGAGACAGATGCATAGGGGTACTAAAACCAAGATTGACCTCACGGGGACAAGGGGAGTGCCCACTAAGGGCTGGATACCAAGCAGACACGAAAGACCGACAGGCCTATTCTGCTGGCTTTTAGAATGTTATGTGTACAAAGATTTAGGCGGAAGAATTTAGTAAAGCAGACTCATAGAAAACAGAATTTGAAGGCTGATAAGGATTACCTGGCCCACCGAGCCTGCCCATTTGTCCGTATGTATTCTGTCACTACAGACACTATTTGATCTCCAGCTCCCTCCTGCCCCTTCCTTCCCAAGCGAGAGTCTCTTGTGCCTATCCCATGCGAGCTTGGAGCCCACCACTGTTTTCCCCCATACCACCTCCACTGGAAGACTGTTTTAGACATCCACCACTCTTTCAGTGAAGAAGTACTTCCTCACATGTCTTCTAAATTCCCCCTTCCAGCCTCACTGCATGTCCCCTTGTTTTTGTGCATCTTTTTCTCTGAAAAATACTCCCCTCCTGCACCTTGTTCAATCCTGTGGTGTATGCAAAGGTTTCCATCATGGCCCCCTTCTCCATACTCTCTTCAAAGGTGTACATAATGAGATCCTTCAGCACCTCCTCTTAGGGCTTCTGTTGCAGTCCTACACCATTTTAGTTGCCCTCCTGTGGACTGCCTCCATCCTGTCTCTGTCCTCCTTGAGAAGAGGTCTCCTGAACTGGACACAGTGCTCCAGGTGGGGTATCATGAGCAATCCACATAGTGGCAACACCAACTCCCTTCTTCTGCTGGTGGTGGCACCCCTCTATAAGCACCCCAGAATCCCACGAGCCAACTGCTCTGTCACACTGTCTCGCCACCTTGAGATCATCAGCTATAATTACTCCCAGGTCATTTTCCTGTTTGGTGACTGTTAATATCTCTTCCCACATTTTGTACTCCGCCTCTGGGTTTCTAAGCCCTAGGCGCATGATTTTGCACTGAAACCCAGCTGCCATGCCCTCGACCACTCATTTAGTTCTCTCAGGTCTTGGGACATTCTTTCCACCCCCTCTGGAGAGTCTACCCCACTGTAGATTTTGATGTTACCTGCAAAAAGGCATACCTTCCCTTCCAGCTCATCTGCAATGTCACTTATAAAGACATTAAGAGGACTGGTCAAGAATCATTCCCATCTATGGAGGAAGCTCTGCTAAGAATGGGTACCGTCATAAAGGCGCCACTGTGAACACCCAGGTTTAAAATACATGGAAGCATGAACTACTGAATATTTTTTCACTAATACTAATCAAAAGAAAACAAACTTATTGTGAGATGGAGTTTATTGTAATATATTCTGTTTTTTAATGTCAGTTGTCTCCACACACAGCTCTAAACCGGAATCAGATTCACAAGTGACACAAAGTAAAAGAAGTTAAGCTAATTATACAACATATGAAATGTCTAAGAGGACAGCCGTATACTGCTGTTTACTGTCTGTATATGTCTATTGAAAAACTAATAAAAACAAAGAAAAGGACTGGCCCCAGTACTAAGCCCTGAGACACCCTGTTGGTCACCCTCCCTTTCCCAGAGTGAACTCCATTTACCACCATCCTCTATCGCCAGTTTGCCACCTTAGGACCCATCCCTAAGCTGCCCAGTTTCCTTATGAGTCTCCTATGTGGTGCGGTGTTGCATGCTTTACTAAAATGTAAGTAGGCCATGTCACCCACCCCACCCTTATCTATTTCCCTGGTCACCCAGTCAAAGAAACTTATCAGATTTGTCTGACATGACTCCCCAACCCCCACCCCGTGAATCCGTGCTCCCATGGGTCCTGCAACCTGCTGGATTCAAGATACTCTACAATCCTGTCCTACAGCAGTGACTCCAATTAACTTTCCCATCACTTGATGTCAGATTGACCATCACTCTCTCGCTGAGGCATTCGCCTCCCCTTTTATTGTTTGTTTTTTAAATCTGCCCCCTAAAGTCTAAGATCCTTGCCCTTGTGTTGCATGTTTCCGCTGTTGTCCTTATGATGAACCACATTGTACGGTGATCACTGGTACCCAGGTGGCCTCCCACCTTGCAGTCTGCAATACCGTCCCTGCTTGTGAGCACCAGGTCCAGTATAGCCCCATCTCGAGTAGGCTCCCTGACTAGCTGCCTGAGAAACACCCCCCTGCAGGAAGCCTAGAATATCCATGCTTCTAGCTGAAGCTGCGGCTGGCAGGCTCCAATCCACATCCAGCAGATCGACGTCTCCCATCAGCAGCACTTCCCCTTTTTTCTTCCATTGCGCGAATGGCTTCCACTAGTGCCTTCTCCAGATTCCCATCCCCCATCTTGGAGGTCTGTAGATCATGCCACTGAAAATACTGGTTCCGGTTCCTGTTGACAAGGTGAACCATAAAACCTCCACACCTCCATTTCCACCCCCAAGATTTCCTCTGTCTCTGTTGCTTTAATACAGTCCCTAACATACCTCCCCACCATTCCATTCCTCCCCACTTCCTTCCTACCCTATCTTTCCTGAACTGAGTGTAGCCTGGATGGCCATGTCCCAGTCATGGTTTGCTGTGCACCATGACTCAGTGATGGCCACAAAATTCAGGTCTGCCTCCGCCATGATTGTCTCTAGGTCCAGAATTTTATTTCCTAAACTTCTTTTATTTGCATACATGGCCTTCCACACTGTTCTCACTGTTTGCTACCACCCCCTTTTCCCTCTTGCCCTGCCTCCTTTCCCCTCTCTTTTCACAACTCTAGTTCCCATTCCCATGGTCTTCTACAGTCCAGAAAGGGGGTGATCCTGTGCAATTAGCGGTGTCGAGGCTCAAGTGCTATCTGAGAGGGCCAACCCATTTATTTCTTGTTTGCCCAGACCACCAGGAACTAACAGCACTCCTTGAATGATCCACAAGCTTAACTTTATTTATCAGTGCCAAAACCTGTGAACAGCTGAAAACAAAAGAGCTGCTGCCCCAGCACTTCACTCAAATGAGCTTCATAAGGGGGTGTAACGTTCCCGGTGGTCTGGTCCCCCTGTTTTCTACCACACTGCTTTTTTTATTTATTTTGCACCCTCCTCTTAGGTCCTCCCTTCTCTCTGCTTCAGTGTGTGTGTGTAGTTTATGTCCCAACAATCAACAGAAAATTGCAACTGCACTTTATTTACTATTTTATTTACCATTTTAAATATACAGTACCTCTTCTCTCCTGCTGGGCCAGACTAGCCCTTTGCATATCCTCAAGCCCATCTTCCTATCCAAAAACTAAATAAAAAAAAATAAAAATCTGCAGCAGCTGTCACTGTCCTCCAGCTACCCCTGCTAGTCTCCTCAAGTGTCCTTACCTCGGTGATCCAGGTGAAACCAGCACACAGAAGGAATATCAAAGCCACCACAACTGGGTGGGGAGAGCACAGCGACATCATTCATCTATGTACCGACTTTTTTCACCCTGGCACTAGTTTTGCTCTGACATTCCCACCACCACACGACGGGGCATGACCTAAGCAGAAGACCAGTCATCCAACAAAAAGTAGGCCGAGCCTAAGCCCCTCTCCCCCAGCTACATTAAGGTTGGTACTGCTAGCACAAGACTGGACACGCCACTGCATCATGCCTCAACTTCGTCCATGCAGTCAATGCCTAGCTGGAGTTTTCACCCTAAAAAAGGGCCACATATTTCTGCCCCATGACTCCTTCTGAGCCACCAGAGTGTAGAAATACAAACAGGATTTGACCGCATCAGGAGGCTAAAGGTCCATCTAGTTTGCCCTTGCTACACTACCTCATCCCACCAACCTCCTACTGTCCTGGTAGGCTGTATCCCCCACCTCCCACCCCAAATACTCGCAGCCCACCATAGGGATAATGAGTCCCCTTGTCCTTTCCAATCTATGTGTAAACCCATTTAGGGTAGCTGCCCCCGACCCCCAGTTCCACTGGCAGTCTGTTCTATGGTACCATCCTCTCAGTGAAGTAGAACTTTCTCAAGTTTCTTCTGACTTTGTACCTCCACCCCACCAACCTTCAGCCATGACTCCTAGTAACTGCATCCCTGTTTCTTACTAACAGGTCTTCACAGTTTACCTTACTATAATTACTGGTGACCATAAATATCAACCAGATTACTGTTTTGTTAAAAATGCACATCAACCAGATTTCGGGTTATTATGCTCAAAAGGTGGTAATAACCCAAAATCCGGTTGATATGCCACGTCACAATAATCCGAAATCCAGTTGATACAACCTGGTTGATAAACCTGGTATTTATGGCAAAAGTTCAGACTTTAAACTGTTGCATTCCATTGTTTCACAAAAAGTATTTAAACTGCAGTATTTTCAATTATGTTTTATTCATGTTCAGTTCAATTTCTTCAAAAATAAAACTGCACTCTAGCTAAAAAACATCTTTTTCTTTCAAGCTGCTAGAAATACAGTCTAAGCCTCCACACCAGCAATTATAAAAAACAAAGGATAGGTAAGTTTGATGTTATTGATTTTTTCACATACCCTCGGTGTGTGATGACCACATACAGTAAACCTCTTGAGCTTTGCTCTCGAGGTTTATGGGTCATCACACACCTTGGGTGTGTGAAAAAAAATCCATAATACACACTTACCTATCCATTATTCTCTATATAATTATAATCATCCATGACTGTAATGTACTGGTAGGAGCCACTGACCCTCCCTGAGCCAGAAGGCATCCAATATGACAGCACCCAACACTCAACACTGCCTCCGACAACTGATGTGTGACTATTTCCCAAACTGGGAACATGAACCCATGTTATCAGAACAGCAAGCTAATGTGTGCACCATTAGGGCTGTAAAGGGGCTTTTGCAGAGCAGTATGGTACCTGAATACATTTGCCATTAGACAACTGGGAAGCCAGCGACTGGGCTGTTGTAGAGATATACTCATGTCAACTTGGTAGTTGAAAGGAGTCCCTTTTGATATAAAAATAATGAGGACATCTGGTAGGACAAAGGATACCTGTGACATCAGTTTCAAGTCACAAGTAATTAGTAATAGTGTACAACATGTAATAGTGCCATGTGGCATGATGCCAAGAAATAGAGACTAATTGGAATACTTGGGACACAGGTTCATGCTTCAAACTCAGGAAAGCAGAAGCAGAGGTCGTTTTGTGTGTGTGTGTGTGGGGGGGGGGGGATAAAAAGCTATCTGACACAATGTGCATGCATGAAACCGGTCAGGCTGTTTTGTGGCCCATAGGTTCGGGTTCTCGCTGGCCAGTGGGTTTTGCTCCTTTATTTATTTTTTTGTACTGCAATATCATGGATGATGCTGCTTATTTTGAAAGCAATGGTAAAAAGCACTCACAAGGACACTCCTCTCCTGTTGTGGGTGGATAACTGCACAGTATTGCTCTTTAAGCAACACCTGGGGAAGCCTGGTGGCAGCGCTGATGGCAATATGAGTGACCACAAGCTGCCTAGCACATCTCATCCCTGACTCACAGTGAACAAGCACACTCTAGAGGAGGTACAGCAAAGAATTACAGGGCGAAGAAAAAAATAACTTACTACAGTATTGTTTCTTCCAAGGGATCCCTCACTATACTTACTGCTGCAATCAGTCTGTAGGTCTGAGATGCCCTGGAGAGTGGACTTTTATGTAAATTCTGGAATTCTGGAATGCAAATTCAAATCTCTGCCACATGGTGTGGTATTCTTCCCTGCCCTCCCAACATCAGATTTATTTTGAAAGCCAGGGGGTAGTGACCACTAAGATTTCTCAACTAACCCTAAAGAGGAAATATATATGGAAAAAAGAAAAAGAAACTCCAAAAAATTGGTCCCACGGAACAAACTCTGGCAGGCTAAGGTTGTGTAACAAATAACAAGAACTGACTGTAGACCGTGCAAGAAGTAATGCTCAAGCCAAAATTAAAAACAACAATAATAACTGATTCTTGTAGAACCTTTTCCAGGTTCGGGAAGGGGAGGTAGGGTGGGAATGTTAAGTATAATGAGGGATCCCTTGGAAGAAACAATATTACTTTGGTAAGTAGTTTTTTCTTCAAACCTCAGGAATCCCTCACTATGCATACTGTTGCAGACTACAAAGCAGTACCTTGAGAAGCTGGGTATTTAGAGAAAAGGTTCTGCAAGACAGCAGTGCCAAACCTGGCATCCCTTCTGGACTGCACGTCAAGACAACAGTGTTTTGTAAAGGTGTGTACTGTTTTCCAAGTAGCTGCTTTACAAATTTCTAGCAAGGGGACATTCCTTACAGCTGCCACAGAGGCAGAGGCACCATGGGTGGAGTGAGCCCAGAGTCCTTGTGGTGGCAGCTTGCCAGCTTTGCTGCAACAGAACTGCACGCAGAAGACTATCCGGTGAGCAATAGTTCTCTTGGAAGCTGGCCTACCCTTTCCCACTTCACCATATGTGAGAACAGCTATGAGTGGGAATATCTTAGGTCCTTAGTGCAGTCCAGGTAGTAACTAAGTGCCCTCTTACCATCCAGGCTATGAAGTATCTGCTCGACAGAACTAGATTTTGCTGTTAAGAACACTGGAAGGGTGATGGATTGGCTCAGGTGAAACTCGGACACCACCTTAGGGAGAAACTTCCTGTTAGTCCTTAAGACTACCTTGTCCCTGTGGAAGTTGATATAGTTTGGGTTTGTGCAAAGAGCCTGCAGTTCGCAGACCCTTCTGGCAGAAGTTATGGCAACCAAGAATACAGTCTTTCAGGTGACATACTTCAAGTCAGAAGTAGCCATGGGCTTGATGAGAGGTTCCATGAGCTTTGCTATGCTTAAGTTCAAATCCCAGGGAGGGACTGGGTCCCTAACCGGAAGATGGAGGTGTAGGAGCCCACTGAAGAATTTCCTGAAAATCAAATGCAAGGCCACCATTTTCTCCTTACCTGCCGAGACATGGGCGGATATAACAGCCAGGTGCGCCTTAAGGGTAGAGGGCCTGAGGCCCAAGGCCTGAAGGTAGGCCAAGCAATCTAGAAGTGTGGGCAGGTCTGCCTGTGTGAGATTGAGCTGCTTAGGGGCACACCACAATGAAAATCTTTTCAATTTGGAAGCATAAGTTTTCCCAGTGGCTGACCTCCTAGAGATTCTAAGGACTTTCAAGACTCCCTCTGAAAGGTAAAAGTCAGACAACTCTAGCTCTTCAAGAACCATGCTTCGAGACAAAGGTTCAAGAAGGTGATTCTGCCCTGGGACATGGTCAACAGGTTATGCCTCAGTGAGAGTCGTATAGGTTGTCTGATGGAGAGAACCTCAAGAAGGGAATACCAGAACTGCCTGGACCAATCTGGAGCCACTAGTATCATGGTGGCAGACTGGCTCCTCAGCTGGAGTGGAAACAACAACCCTCAGCAAGAGGGGAAAGGAAGGGAAGGCATACTGGAATCTTTCTGACCAGTCCAGGGTCAGAGCATCCACTGGGACAGAGCCCACTGCTGGAGGCCTGCAACAAAAAACAGGAAGCTGATGATTCTCGTTGGGAGCAAACAGATCCATCTCCGGTGTGCCCCACCTTCTGAACCTTGTGGCCAGTACCTGATTGTTTAGGGACCATTCATGATGTCCCTGGCTGATCCTTTTTTTTTTTTGTATTGGGCACTGTTCCTTCAACGCCGCCTCCTCGGACACCTACCTTGCTTCCCCTAATCACCATGCCTCCACGATTCCCCCTGGCTTATCCCCCAGGGCAGAGCCACAGCATCCTCCGGGACTGTCTATGACAGGAGAAGGGTGCTGGTATTAGCCAGTGTTGCCTCTCTGACTTGCTCCCCACAGCATGGTTCAGGACCTGGGGAGATGCCAACGTGGGACCAGGATAGGTCGTGGAGAGGCAGGGGAGCCATTGAGGGCAGGTGTTGAGGGCTGGCCGTCATCCGCGATGGCTAATGTTTTTTCTGCATTAGCCCCCAGGGGCGGGGTCATGCAATGATGGCCTGCGTCCGTCCCACCCCTCAACTTGCCGATGCTGCGTGGTTCCTCCAGCTTCCGCCAGGTGTCCCTTGTGCAGCAGACATGCTTCCCCCAACCCTCTCCTCACCTCCAGAGAAGGAAAGCAGTCCTGGGGATGCTCAATCCTTCTCCCCTGGATGGCCCTCCAGCTGCCTGGGTCCATTTCCAAACCCGGGTCTGCGGCATTGCAAGCAGAAATCCAACTGCTGTGCCGGTGGGCTGGCCATGTCCCTGGCTGATCCTGCTGAGGGAATCTGCCAGGACATTGTCCTTCCCTGGCAGGTGAACTACTGAGAGCTGCACTTCTAAGGAATAAGCCAGATTCCAGATCTTCATCGTTTCTGTACACAGCTTTGAAGATCTTGTGCCCCCTGACTTGCTTATGTAATACAGGTGGTGGTGGAGGTGTCTGTCCTGACTAGGACTGACCTTTGACCTAGAAAGCAAAAGACTGAAGAGCCAGACAGACAGCCCTGAGTTCCAGAAGGTTTATATTCTCCTGAGATTCCTGGGGAAACTAAACTCCATTTACAGTCTGGTCACCCAGATGAGCTCCCCTGGCCTAGGAGGGAGGCATCTGTTGTTAAAATAACTGTAGGTAAACTTACGTGGAAGGGCAAGCCTTCCTTGAGGTTGCCTTCTTTCTTCTACCAGTCCAGGGCTCTTAAGTGAGGCCGACACAGGCACCAGCCTTGAGAGGGATCTCGTTTTTGGGACCAGTGGGTCCTTAAGTGGTACTGAAGGTCTCTCATTTAAAATCTGGCCCCTGCCACCAGAGTCGTGGAGGAGGCCATATGGCCTAACAGCTGGAGGAAGTACCTTGCTGGCCTGGGCTGGACCAGGACAAAGGAATTTGTCATATCTATATGACTTTTTACCCTGTCCTGAGGCAGGAATGCTCTCCTTATGGAGGGCATCCAACTCTGCTCCAATGAACTCCAGCACCTGAACTGGCTCTGTCTGGGACTTCTTTAGCAGGCTTTTCTTTTTGCTTACTGTGAGAGGAAGGACTCTCATCAGTGTGCTTAAGTGACACAGAGGCAGGCTAAGAAGTCATTATAATTTTATATTTCTTGGCCCTTTTCTTAACAGTTTTAGGGTAAAACTTACTGCAAAGTTTGCAATTAAAAAAAAAAAGTGCCCAGGACCCAGGCACCTTAAACACAAATCATGGTAGTCCACTTAGCCAAGAGATTATAGCACTTTAGACAATTTTTAAAACCTGCAGGTCCTGTTTTCCATTTGGGCTCGTCAGACATGCCAAACATGACGAGACCCCGGAAAAAATGGTTTCCAACAGTGAAAAGTAAAGAATTTTGTGGTTCGGTTCCTAAATAAAATGAACCGCTAATAAACATCTCTTTTTATTTATTTATTTATTTTTAAAGATTTGAAAAACACCAATGCACCTCAGTTCCCAGAGATGATGGACTCGAGAATCGGAACCTCAGAGGACTTGAAATGGAGACTGTCCCCAGAGGTCATGTGGGACTGAATTTCTGTAAGAATTGTAGTTTTTAAGGTTTGGCGCCTAAATGGACCTGGAGGAGGAGCCCTTGCTGTGACAGACAGATTCATCAGCCAACTGAACCTTTTGGATGACTGGGAAAGCCTAAAGCTGCCCGCAGCAGTGAGACGGCCGGGAGTTGGAATTTGGAGAGTGAACAGCTCGAGTGATTCGAGTAGCTGCTCCTGCGTAGTAGCACGGGGAATCGGCGGGAAGGCTGTATCTGGCCTGCCTGCCAAAATCTTCCGGTGTGAAGAAGTCAGAGAGTAAAATCGGACTTAAATCCGATAGCCTGTACTGAGACCTGAAACCTGAAGAGAAAGTAAGTGACTGTTGCCTGTGTGTGGACCGAAGACTTTTTTCAAAAGCGATCGGCCTGTCAGGTTCTGAAGTGAGCCTCAGAACGAAAGGTTTGTGCAAAAACCCTGCTAAATTGCAAAAAGACTTTATCCAATCTGTGGCTGATAGTTGTGTTGCTTATAAATGTGCTGAATGTGTACTGTGGGTCGCGATTTGGTTCCCCACTATAGCTTGTGCTATGCTAGCTGGAAGCTGCTCCAGCACTCACTATGAGCTAAATCCGAACTGCTTGCTCTGTCTGGGCCCTGCCACCACGGTCTAGACTGCCACTCCCACTGCAGAGACTTTTCAGATGAAAGACCTGCTTGGGGATTCGGCTCCCTGCTCAACACCATCGAATAGGCAGCAACCACCATGGTGAGTCGTGTAGGCCCTGTTTCCCCTGGCAATCCAGTACAACATCCAGAGGTCTTCATCTCGTCAGTCCTGCCTCCTGGTCTGGGTAGCATGAGTACTAAACAGGGTAGCTCCCTGCAACAAAGCTGCAATCATTATGTCTCATCTGATTTATTTGGGTTCATTACAACGAACTGAACCATCCGGCTCCGGATTACAATTTCTGTGTTGATGTGCATGCTAACTGTTTTCTTCCCTAAGGGCCCCAGCAACAGCTGCAATGCCAGCCTACCCCGGGCAATGCTTCAGGCTAGCCTGTTTAACAGCTGGGCACCCAGGGTGTGCGACTGTAACAAAGGGAGTCCTTGTGCATGCATGTTCAGCCTGAATCAATCAGATCTTATAATCACCTGCTAGATTTCTGCCCCACCCTTGTTCAAATCCCCCTGAATAAATCAGATTTTGTTCTTTCTGCATTTAACCTGGCTAGTGTGTACCTTCTTGTAGGGGATATTGTACTGCCATTGAACTGTTGCATTACAGGTCTTATTTTACAGGAGGTCTCCAAGGCATTTGCAGCTGATCCAGCCCTGGTGGTAAGTGAACAGAGTGTGGGTTCAGTATTGCTATCATGTGGTATATGTGATTGTTTATCTGTTGATCTGTTTAGGCCACTAGAAGGGTTAGTGGGTGGTTCGAACACCCCGGAGGGCTATACCAACAGTAGTTATACTACCACAAAACCATTCCTCCAGGTGGAGGCACCCGTTCACCGAGCTCAGGCCCTTCAACCTGTGCCTAGTCACGCAGGCAGGGGTAGTAGCCCATAGGATAGTGCCACCTAAGGGTTACACAAATATTGTAGCACAAGGAGGTTTGCCGTGTTAAAAATAAGAAAAACTGCAACTAAAAGGGGGTTTTCTCTGGTTGCTGGGAACCGAAGAAAGACACTAAAATAAATCAGAAACCCAAACACTACATTAAACTAACTAAGATGGCAGAGATATGACAGAATAAATGAATTACTTGCCATAGCCCAAGGTAACCGCCTCCCTCTGCTTGACTACTGCTCCCCTGTCTACTCCTTCACCGCCACCCCCTTGCTTCGTTCTCGCCTAATTACTACTTACAACTTCATCTGCTGCTTTGTCCTCCAAGCACCCTACCTAACACACCACTGCACACTTTACAAAACCCTACGGTGGTCCAACCTTCAGGGACGTTTCGACTGTGCCATGGGCAGCATAACTGATAACTCTCTTAGGAATCACCATCTGTCCCCTTTCTCCTCCCTACTTATAGATAAGGTAGTGCCTAGAACCCTCAGGTCTTCCTCCATTCCTCCTCTGGAAGTCCCACGTACCCATTTTGTCATACGTAGTAAAGGCCTTCTCTGTGTCTGCCACCTTCTTCTGGAACAGGCTCTCATCATCAATCTGCTCTTCTCCCTCCCACATGTCCATCAAAAATAACCTACAAACCTGGCTCCTGACTGAATCTTCCTGCAACTGTTCCCCAGGCCATGTTCCGGCCCATGATCCACCCTAGCCTTTGTAATTTTCTACTTTTTTGCCTGCCTATATCCCTGATCCTTACCTCGTCAGCCTCCATCTCTTACTCTCTAGCCCTGACTTGCTTTCATTTATTTTCTGACATCCTTCTCTCTTATTTCTCCAGGTTGATCAGGACTGTCCCTGACCGTAAACCTGCTGTACCATGGTACAAAGTTACCACCTTCTGATTGTAATCATATACTACAATTAATCCACAGTTTATAATTAATAGCTTGATATTACAGTGCTCTTGTACATAACCCATTTTGCTGTTGTATTTGTACATACTGTTACTCTGTATAGTTAGATCTTCATTTTTGTTACCCAGCTTTGGCTTCACTGTAGACGATTTTGTTTCAGTCTCCTGCACATTGTGCTGTATTACTGCTTGGATATGTACTATGTATAACTACTCTTGTACACTTTGCTGCCATCTTGTTTGGCCCAGGTCGTGGCTGAAATCGGTCCTTTTGGATCAGCCCAGTTACCCGGTTATCAAAGACATAAATAAATAAATAAATACTTAGAAAAAATAAAATAAAACGATTCACTTGAAGCAGGACAAAGAGAGCTGTTTGGCTCAACTACTTCCTCAGAGAAATAAATCTGACATTGGGAGGGCAAGGTAGAATGCCACCATGCAACAGAGATTTGAATTTGCATTCCAGAATTCCATAGTTTACATAAAATTCCACTCTTCGGGGCAGCTCAGACCTATAGGCTGATTGCAACAGTAAGCACAATGAAGGATTCCTGCGGTTTGAGAAACCCCTTATTGGTTACAGTATAACATGGCAGCCAGCCAATCATCGTCCATGACTGCGAGCCAAACTGTCCGGTCAGCTCTCCACCTACACTGTAATGGCAGGGATCGATGTCTTCCCCCATGTACACCGTGGCAAGGGAGAAAATCGGGGGGAGTGGGGAGGGGTTTAAGCAGCAATCAGTGACCAGAATTGGCTGCCACAGGAGACAAAGATCCTGGACAGAAGACAGAGAAAGCAGAAAGTGAAGTTAGCCAACTGAAAGGATAAACAAAGTCATTAAACAAAAAAAAAAAAAAAAAAAAATACTGGGGGTGCCTCAAGGTCAGTTTGGTAAACTGATGATTCGAAGGTAAGTTGTCATTATGGAGACAATTAAAGGACTGCATAGCCTATCCTATTTTGCAGATTTCACAGTCAGCAATCAGGCTTCACATCTTAAAAGAATGCAGCTAAATGAACAGTCCGGGATGCCTCAGGATGTTATTATAGAGATATGTAATAAGTGGAACACAGAGAATGTAGTAAACGCCGATTTAGAACACACAATTGTGGTAAAACTGTCCACGAGCAAACAACAAGAATGATAAAATGTAGATAATAAATAAGACAAATCAATTTTATTTGTTCACACAACTTTGGAAAAAACAGTTAAATCATTGCTAAGATTCCAACCTAATTTGGACAAATACCTGCACAAAGTAGTAGTAGTTTATTTGCTTATTAACTGCACTTCCATGACTCAGAGTGCTTTACAGGACAAAACAAAGTACATGGAGACAGGCAGTGTAAAGAAAAATCATCTCACAACACAGTAGAAATTCCTTGAGAATTGAGATGGGGGTGCAAAATGGAGCCTAACAACAAAAAATAACTGGTACACATGCAAAACAAGAAATGGGCAGAAGCTAGCTACAACATGAAACCAGGCAGATCAAAACATTTTAATCTTAAAAATGTCATGTGAGAGAGACAGATTTCAGCAGTGAAAGTTCCACAAGACAGGGGTAGCCCCTGCAAACAATTGGTCACGTACGATATAAACAGGGACAGTAGCACCTCCAGAAGCCCACTGTTCAGAAAATCTCATCATCCACCTGTGGGGGCGGAGCAGGTCGGGTGTTTGCTGAGGCATGAGAAGCCCAGCTCACCTATGGCTTTGTAAGTCAGTAATTTGATGTGTCACCTAATGAGTACTCAGCCCAGAGTGAGGGATAAATATGACAATCTTCCACGCAAAAGAGAGAAGCCTCGCTGCAGCATTCTGGACTACCTGCAGTCGGCGTCTCTGACTACCCAAAAGTGGTTATAGAGCATAATACAGTAGTCAAGTCTAAAGGAGACAAAAGCTTGTGCCAATGTACAGAGATCTGCAGTGCTGAAGTCTGGCAATGTTGTTTAATTGAGAAAAGCAGCCTTTGACTACTGAAGACATCTGTGAAACAAATGTTAGCTGTCAAAGACTACTCACAGACTTTAAGCCTCCCTCTCCACTTTTAGCTGAAACCTGTCACAAACAGGCAAACAACCATTTAAGACTGACAACAGCGGATCATTCTCCTCCAGACATACCTCAGTCTTCCCAGGGTAAAGTATCAGCCAACAAGAGGCCATCTAGGCTCGGGTTTCCAATAGACGCAGTTCTAAACAGCACGGACGACACACTGTTTGAGGCACAGGGCAGGTACAGCTGGGTATCATCTGCATAACAGTGGAACCATAACAATAATAACCTTTATTTTTAATGCGCCTTTCAAATTTCAAGGTGCAGTGCAAGTTAAAATGCTACACCACAGTAATAAATATACAGTACTATACAATTTAAAAGCTATTTTCCACATTACCATATGCCATGCTCCATAAATACATCTTTAATGCCTGTTTAAATTCCTCCCCACGGTCATGCACTC
The DNA here is from genome assembly GCA_016271365.2 of Neoceratodus forsteri. Taxonomy (NCBI): domain Eukaryota; kingdom Metazoa; phylum Chordata; order Ceratodontiformes; family Ceratodontidae; genus Neoceratodus; species Neoceratodus forsteri. Next base: position 131,646,730 of record CM057453.1, read on the forward strand.
CCTTATCTGATGGGGTAGAGAATTCCAGAGGGTTGGGGCCACGAACATAAATGCCCGTGCCCCGAACCACATGCTGTATTGCCCTTATAATGACAGACAGATGTTACCTAAAAAGAATAATATTTATGAATCAACTAAGAGCGGATATATTATGAAAACAAGTGAAAACATTTTGAGAATGTAAAGTGATTATGAAATCATTTCAGAATGGTTAAGATAGTATGTGCATTATATGTGGCGGATGCCCTCAGAGCAGACTGGGGGTAATCTGTTTAAGATCTCCCTAGGTATAACCATTGCCCCAAGTCTTAGGCAAAGTGCCGGAGGGGAGGAGTGAGCTGTTGGTGGCTGCTCCAAATAAACACTTTACACACTTTCTGTGGAATGCGAGTGTTTTTATTCTTACTTTATTGTGCTGCGGTACTTTTGACTGTTCTGTGGTAATGCAAGTTTGGGCTGGCTGCCCTGACCAGCGGCACCAGGCAGGATTGAGCGTGTCTCTGATTCTGGCAAACAGACCTGTATTGCCTAATGATCTTTCCCAGCAGAAGTATGTACATGCCAAACAACACAGGTGACAAGACAGAACCTTGTGAATCTGCACAGCTGATCACCACTAGCTGCAAGTGAAATTACCCAATCACCCCTGATGGCTCCCTTCTGTGTGGGAACAACTTGAGAGAAGCACCAGTCTAAGCTCTGAGCTCCTCAAGCCTGCTCAGCAAATCCTGTTGGTCTATGGTGTAAAACCCAAATGACAGCTCGAGAAGAAGCAAAATGGAAACCTCTCCCCAGTCCTTCACTAGGTACAGATCACTGCATACTTTGACCAAGGCCAATTTAGTGCTGTGGCACCTACGTAAATTGGACTGGAAAAGCTCAAAGACATCATTATCTTCAAAGAGATCAACTAATCAGCAACCGCCTTCTCAACATTCTTTGTCAAAAAACAGGACGGTTGAAGAAAATTCAATAGTTTGTGAGACTGACCCCGGGGGGGCGGGGGCAGTGGAGCCCAAGCAAAATGGCCATGATTAAAGCTCTATACATGCAATATACTCTATAATTTAAAAATACATTTTCCTGCTGATATCGCCTTAGATAAATGACTGTCAAGAGTGTTGGAAGTTTAAAGCAACACAATGGGCAAGTCTCAAAAAGAGAAGCAGCTGCAGGATGGAGCAAAAAGTAAAAAATGCTGTGACGGCTCTGACCATGTGGTCAGCAACTGTGGATGGTGAACAGTCAGTGGAGTCTCTTCAAACTTTGGGAGTCAAAATCGATCATTTGAGTCACACTGTGTCGGGGCTTTCTGACAAGTCTGACTCCCTCACTACAAGAGTGGTTACTTCAGCATCTTCTATGGATGGATACGTTTGTGAGACTGTCAGCATTTAAAGGCACTTTTTTAAGTAGGGTCTCACCATTGCATTCTTAAAAAGTGACAGGTACATGTATACAGGACTGTGTACATGGCGCACAATATACCAGTCCAATATCATGTGGTGTACTATCATGGACAGAATCTTGGCTCTTCAGGTTGTTCCTCCTACATTGGTACTGTGTTTCAAGAAGTATGTACTTAAGCTCTGTTCTTTTATAATAGTGATCAGCTAGTTCTGTTACCATCTGTTACCACCATACACAAAGCATAGCTAGTGACATTAGACAAAAAAATCTTTACTGTTGTCACAGTGGATATTGTCAGCACAGCAGAATGCAGAACCAGTCAGACAGCAGAATTCACAATGCTGATGACATCACAATGCCTTGTGCAGCAGTAAGGACAGGTGTTAAAGTCAATAAAAAAATAGTAAAATCTTCAACAAACTGTAGATTTAAAAACTATAACTTGTAAAATGCTGTTGTATATATCGAATATATAATAGCTTGACTCAAAATAGGCAATTTATCATCATGTGTGAGTGGACAGGACTTTCATACTGTAACTCACTTGTGGCTCTGCCATTCATGACACCTTTGACATAGAGTTTCATTAAGATCTGTTTGTTTCAGTGCAGCAGAGGCCATTGTTATGTCATCAGTATTGTTCTTGCAAGCTGGTCTGATTGATGATGTAAACAGACTTCTCAGCCCATAGACTTACCAGATTTTAAATAAATCAGTCAGCCAGACTGCTTTCCCATTGACTTGTGCTTCTTTTGTGACCTGTCTAACTTTAAGATAAATGGCCAAAGTAAGAATAAATGATTTATCGTCCTTTAGAATTCTACAGTGGCTACTCTCCCAGGTCATGCCTGAAAATAGGCAGGATTTTTTGCCTAGTACACCTACCCAGTTGCCAAAAGCTAATAAATAATAATCTATTCTTACCTGTACTGCTTTATCTTATATCTTTGTTCTAGACTGTTGCACTTTCTGACTACAGTTTATCACAATCTTGACATTTACACTGTAGAACCACCATCTGTCTATAATGTTTGCCAACTGATGTATGAAACTGAAATCTTCAATAAAATTTTCTGCGTTAAAAAACAAAACAAAAAAAAACTAGGTGAGAGTATGGGGCCCTCACGCAAAGGACAGTAAGTGTCCAAGCAATTACTGGAGCCAAAGTGCTCAGTCCATCCTTGAACAGATGGGCTGGCAATGGCTCCAGTCTGAAAAAGGAACTGTGCAAACCAAAGACCACCAAACAACAGATTCCATGGAGATATTAAAGTCAAGCATGAAACCATAAATATTATGTTTATATAAAAACATGCTTAGGATATGCCTGATTTTCTACACTGTTCACTCAAAGTCCAGATAATGTCCCCTATGGCTTATGCACTATAATACAGATACATAAAATGGGAAGACATTTCCTAGGTGGTTAAATAAGTTCCAAGAACCACATGTTAATCACCCAGAAATGCACAGGTTTAAACATGTTCAAGCAGAGGGATCTGAAACTTGGGCAAATCACATACAAAATTCATGAACTACTTTACTCGTTCCTAATTGCCATCACAAACATGGCTGCCACCTTTTCTTACTGAAAATCTTCAACACGGATAGCCAAAGGAGTAGCAACATGGGAGAAGACTTTCTTCAGATGATCCCTCTTTACACGACACTGGTTAGGCCCCATCTAGAGTACTGGGTGCAGTACTTAAGGCCACACCTTCACAAGGACATTAACCAAATTGAAGCAGTCCAGAGAAGGACAACCAAAATGGTGCAAGGACTGCATCTCAAAACATATAAGGACAGATTAACGAAGCTCAATATGTATACCCTAGAGCAAAGGAGGAAGAGAGAGGTGATATGATCGAAACATTCAAATACCTTAAGGGCATTAACAAGGTGAAAGAGTCTAACATGTTTCAATATAAGGAAAATAGCAGGACAAGAAGACACAGCATGAGATTAGAGGGAGGCCAATTAAGGGATAATGTGAGAACGTTCTTTTTCACAGAAAGGGTGGTGGATGCATGGAACAGCCTACCTCAGGAAGTGGTGGATATGAATACAGTGCATGGCTTCAAATAGGCATAAGGGAGCAATACAGATGAGTATGAACAGATAGGCCATTGACAGAGCAAAGGCCAATGGCACATTCATAAGGTAGAAAAAGAAATGGGCAGACTAGATGGGCCTTGAGGTCCTTATCTGCCGTCAACTTCTATGTTTCTATTAAGTGAGAAGAAGAAAGCAAAGGGAGAGATAGTGAGGATCGGCAGGGAGAAGGGGGAAGACTGTGCAGAAGTAGACCAAGAAAAATCTGCCATCATGAACAGGTACTTCTGCTTAGTCTTCACTGTGGAGGGGTGGATCACCAGGAGTAGCAGGAATGGGTGATGGACACAAGTTGATTTTCAGAGAAAAGAGTCCTGAAGCTCTGAAGGTGGACAAACCTATGGGACCGAATGAGATACAACCAAAGGAACTCTGGGAGGTACTAGCTGCCCCAATGACAGCCTTGTTCGACAGTTCACTGGAAACAGGTGAGGTTACGGAAGACTACAGGAGCACTGATGTGGTTCCTCTCCATAACAGCAGCAGCAGGGAGAAGGCTAGCAACTATAGGCCAGTTAGTTTTACTTTAGTAATGGGGAAATTAATGGAATCCTGCTAAAGGAAAGACTGATGGAGTATCTTGAATCCAATAGGCTGCAAGATCACAGGCAGCATGGATTCAGGGGGGGGGGGGAGAGAAATCTAATTGATTTTTTTGACTGGGTGATTGGGAACTATATCAAAGAAGTGCAGTGGATGTGGCCTGTCTGGGTTTTAGCAAGGTCTTAAGACACAGTGCCATACAAGAGACTGATTAAAAAAAAAAATTGAGCAACATAGTGGTGGGATCCGAAGTGGTGAACTGGGTTAGAAACTAGTTGACGGATAGGAGGCAGCTGGTGGTATTTAACGGAACTCACTTTAATGATGCGAATGTGACAAATGGGGTGCCACAGGGCTTTGTGCTGGGACAGATCCTCTTCAATGTCTTCATAAGCGACACTGCAGTAGAACCAGAAGGGAAGGTATGCCTTTTTGCAGATAAAATCTGCAATAGGGTTGATACTCAGGAGGGTGGTGATGAGAATGTACAGGGATCTTGGGAAACTAGAGGACAGCGCATGGCAGGCGGGGTTCAATGCCAAAAAGTGCAAAATCATGCACCTAGAGCAGAGGAACTAAGAAGCCAAGTATAAGATTGGGGGGGGGGGTACTGGCAGTCTTTTTTTCAGTAGGTGTATATGTATTCTGTTTATTGATCGATATAAAAAGTCATTAAAATAAAACAATATATCACAATTAAAGTTGCATTAAAAAATATATTATAGATTCTGTTGAATAAGATGGAACAGACGCTTATACAGTGACTAAAAAGGAGCCGCAGTGGGCGCTCCAACTGAATTGTAAACATTTTACATGTAATTGTAGGAGTCCTGCTCAACATCTAAACATACAAAACACTACACTCTCAAGAATAACTAACTGTTAGTCCAGACTTGACAGCACTTCTGAATTCTCTAGGGCTACAAACAATACAGTGATCTTTTTCCTAATTTTATAGATTACCCTAAAGTAATTAGCTAATCTTGCAATAAATCATTCATCTTCTGTAGGGATCAAAACTGATGTCAACTGAGATTTGCTTAGATGTCCCCACTCATAAAATGACCAAGTCAGAAGCTCCTAGGTTCATCATACCAAGAGCAAACCCATAATACAAGTATTAGGTCTTCCTTTCCTCCGTGTTGATAATTACAATTTTGTTCAACTGAGATCATCTTATTATATCTAGCCTTCCATAGGTTATCAAACAGTTCTAATTAGGCTTTGATGAAAGCATTTCTTAGAGGTGGTTCTTTCAGAATGTCCAGGAAATATTTATATTTGGAAAAAAAAAAATTGTTTTCCGCAAACTAGTATGACTATTTAGATATAGTGATTTTTTCCAAATCCATTTTGATCCAATAATTACAAATCCTTGTTTTAATATACTTTTTATATTTTAAACTAAGAGTTATATTTTTTAAGTAGCTGTTTAAAACAGTCAAACCCTATATATCTAAGTTAGTATGCGACTCTTTTAGCCAATTTGTGGCCCCACATCCAAGCTGAATCCAGGATTCTTTTTCAGTTAGACATTTACGGGGCAACCTTTCCTGTGAAAAGCCTGGTAAGATGGAGTCAATAATTTATTCTCCTAGTGTCAATGTTTGCATTTATATTTATAAGACCTAATACCGATCTTAAATACAATGACGGACATGAAGAAGGAACCCCTATTGCAGACCTCAAAAGCTTGTAGATATGTACTAACAACTTTGCCTTATTTTCAACATCCCATATTTCTGAACTGTATAGCATCAGGGCAAAATACTTAGCTTTTGTTACATTAACAAGGGGTCTGACTGTTAACCCACCATAATTATAGTTACATTTTCTAAGACCCATTTGAAGAGAAAGTCAATCCCAGATATACATTGGTATCTGTACTGTCCAATTTCTGGTTTCCAATATACCAATGACTCTGTGCTTGATTTTCCCCAAAAGTCATGATTTTCATTTTAGAATCGTTTATTCATAGTTTTAAGTTGCTCACACTGATCTCTAGTAATTTCAACTTTTTTTTGCAAACCTTTTTTGTTTTTCCTATATACATTTTTTATGTTTTGCCCCATTTTTCTCCTGGACCTGGGACCCCGGCAGATAAGTACGTACACACGTGTGGAGGCACGCATGCCAGGCTCAGCCCCTTCCACCCCACTCCTTGCTATCACTGTGCCCCCACCTGCCTACGCTTCCCATCGGACCTCCACCCAGTGGGAGTGGAACTACAGGGGGTGTGGGCAACCACCCCTGGGAGGGGAGAGCTGCCTTATGGCTGCTCGATCCCACTCTGTCCCCCCACACCAGCTCCCTGACGACCTGAGGTCATTCCCGAACCCGAGTCGCCAGCGTAGCATAAGGTAAGGTGTCCAAGCGCCTCAGCCCTCAGCGCCACAGGCTGGCATGCAAACCTTTTCTTGACAGTGATATTAAAATTAAATCGTCCACATAAACTAGAGCCAGGCAAAAGAAGTTACATATCTTGGGAGAGTCAGAATCTAACTGTTCTGAGTCCCTCAAGAGTTGGTCCATGTACAAACAAAAAAGTGAAGGGGCCAAGACACAACCCTGACTTTTATTCATTGAGAAGGAGCGAGAGAGCTGACCTCTTGTCCTCAGTCTAATAAAAGCCTAAGTTTCACTGTAAAGGTTTAAAATTATTCGGACCAAAGCAAGATGTACACCGCGTTTCAACACAAGTCTCCACAGGATGTCTCTAGAGGCTGTATCAAAGGCGGCCGAGAAATATGGCAGTCACTAGGCAGGAAAGGAATCTTGGAGTTACTATAACTGATGACCTCAAAGCGGCAGGACACTGTGACAAAGCAGTGGGTACAGCTAGTGGGATACTGGGGTGCATAGGGTGGGTTATCTCCAGCAGGAGGAGGGAAGTGGTGTTGCCACTGCATTGCTTGCTGGTAAGGCCCCACCTAGAGTATTGTGACTCATTCTGGAGGCTGCACCTCAAAAAGGGCATAGAAAGGGTGGAGGCAGTCCAGAGGTGGGTAATTAAAATGTTGCAATGGTTGTACAAGAAGCCCTATGAGAAGAGATTGAAGGATCTCAACCTGCACACCTGGAAGACAGGAGAGCAAGACGGGCCATGATGGAAACCAACAAGTACTTCACAGGTGGGAACAAGGTGCAGGAGGGGAGTCCCTTTTAAATGAGAAAGACCACCAGAAGGCATGCAGTGAAGCTTGGGGGGGGGGAATGTGAGAGTGATGTGAAGAAGGAAAAGGAACATTATTTAACCAAGAGTAGCACACTAAGCTGAAGCTCGTTTCCAGATGTGACCTGGGAACACAAGGAAGTTAAGTGACTTACTCAGGATCACACAGTATGCACCTAGGCGTCTTTGGGATTCAAACCCAGGTCTCCAGATCTGCAGCTCAGAGCCTTAAGCCACTGAGCTATACTGCCTCCTACGGTGACATGGTGGAGGTGAAAACAGTGACAGGGGCTTCATGCATGCATGGGACAGACATAAGGATATATCAGTCAATAGGCTGGGAGTAGGGAGAGTCGCCGGGGGTCAGTCAGGGTCTGCGAAGACAGATAAGGCAGGGATCATCTGGGTAGATCAGACGGGCTAAGAGGTCTTTTTCTGCTAACAAATTCTAGGTTTCTAAGTTTCTATGGCCCTAAGAGGTAAAACTGGCTACAACATATTCAGAAGAGACAGAGCAGGCAGGAAGGGGGGAGGAGTGGCACTGTATGTGAAAAATTACATAAGGGCCACAGAGATCCAGGAGGAACAAAATGGGGGAGAGATACCGTGGGTTAAGCTGGAAAGGAAAATGGGGACAGCCATCCGCACAGGTGTGGTCTATAGACCACCAGCCCAAGAGGAAGAAACAGATAGGGAGCTGATGCTAGCCATCCAAATGATGGCAGACAAGGGTGAGGTAGTACTGGTTGGAGACTTCAATATTCCAGACGTGGACTGGAGCATCCCAGTAGCAGCATCAACTAGGAGCAGATTTATCCTGGACTCCATTCAGGGTGCCTTCCTCAAGCAACTGGTCATGGAACCAACTCGGCAGAAGGCAATACTGGACCTTGTGCTCACAAACAGGGACAGTGTGATGGGGTAACAGTGGGGAGCACCTGGGAAACAGTGACCACCAGTCATTGTGGTTTGAAATCACAGAAAGAGCAGAACCAAACCACACAAAACACGATCCTGGATTTTAGGGGGCAGACTTTGGGAAAATGGGAGATACTTGAAAGAGGCATTAAGGGAATGGGACAGGAATCAGGGTTTGAGGAACAGTGGGCAGTATTTAAAATGGGGATTACAAGAACAACAGAATTATGCATTAAGCAGGTTAGCAAGAGGAAAAGGAAAAGGAGACCATTATGGTTTTCCAAAAGAGGTAGCAAAGAAAGTGAAAGCCAAAGGATTGCATTCAGGCAATACAAAAAGACACAGGCAGAAGGGGATAGGGAGAAGTACCAGGAGAAGCAAAGGGAGGCAGGGAGGTCAGTAAGGGAAGCCAAAGCTCAGACAGAAGAACACATTGCAAAATCAGTGGGTAGGGGGGACAAAACCTTTTACAGGTACATAAGTGAAAAAAGAAAGACAAAGGGAGGGATAGTCAGACTGATGGGGGCCGCGTGGAGGATGACAACAGTAAAGCTGCCATATTGAACAGGTATTTCTGCTCAGTCTTTACTGAGGAAGAGGAGGGTAATGGGTCTGAAGGGAGTACAAGGTGTGAGAAAGGTGCAGAAATGGACACAAGTCCCTTTACACAAGAAAGGGTCCTGAAGGAACTGGAAGTAATAAGAGTTGATAAAGCAATGGGGCCAGATGGGGTGCACCCCAGGGTCCTTAAAGAACTAAGAGAGGTGGTGGCTGAACCCTCTGGCCATCCTGTTTAGCCGATCACTGGAAACAGGGAGGTACCCAAAGACTGGAGGACAGCAGATGTAGTCCCCTTATACAAAAAGTGGGAACAAAGAGGAAGCAGGGAACTACAGACCAGTCAGCCTCACCTCGGTAGTGGGAAGATCATGGAAGCACTACTGAAGGAGAGATTGGTGGAACATCTAGTTGTCAATGGACTACAGGACCCAAGGCAGCATGGTTTCACCAGGGGGAGGTCATGTCAGACCAACCTCGTTGAATTTTTTGACTGGGTGACTAGGGAGGTGGATCAGGGGAGGACAGTGGACATGGCCTATCTGGACTTCAGCAAGGCCTTTGACACTGTGCCACATAGAAGACTATTACACAAACTGGGGAATATGGGGGTGGGCAGGACAGTAGTGTGGTGGGTAGGTAACTGGCTGGGTGGCAGGACACAGAGGGTGGTGGTAAATGGCTGTCACTCCACAGAGGGAAGAGTGACCAGTGGGGTACCACAGGGATCAGTTCTGGGACCGGTCCTATTCAACATCTTCATCAGTGACATTGCGCAGGACCTAGAAGGCAGAATTTCACTGTTCGCTGATGACACAAAGCTCTGTAACAGAGTAGACACACCAGAGGGTGTAGACAGAATGAGAAGCGACCTGCAGAAACTTGAAGTTGGTCAGGGGTTTGGCAGTTGAAATTCAATGCAAAGAAGTGCAAGATAATGCATATTTAGGCACAAAAACCCTGGCACAATATATCAATTGGGGGGTGAGGATATAGCATGCACCAAGCAGGAAAGGGATCTTGGGGTTGTCATCTCTGATGACCTCAAGGTAGGGAAACAGTGTGACAAGGCAGCAGATAAAGCAAATAGGATGCTGGGATGTATAGGCAGGGGCATCACCAGCAGGAAAAGGGAGGTCATAATTCCGCTATACAAGACACTAGTGAGGCCCCACCTGGAGTACAGTGTACAGTTCTGGAGACCATACCTACGTAAGGACATAGACAGGGTAGAGAAGGTTCAGAGGAGGGCAACAAAGATGGTGCATGGATTGCATCACAAGTCCTATGAAGACAGGTTGAAGGAACTGAACATGTACTCCCTGGAGGAGAGGAGGAGGAGAGAGGGATATGATAAGAGACATACAAGTATCTTACAGGGAGGAACAGGGTGCAGGAAAACACTTTTAAGCCAAAAGATGTTCCAGGACTAGAGGGCATGGAATGAAGTTGGAGGAGGACGATTCAGAGGAAACATGAGAAAGAATTTCTTCACAGAACGGGTGGTGGACAAGTGGAACACCCTGCCAGAGGAAGTGGTGGGGCTGAAACAATCACGGATTTAAGAATGCATGGGATAGATATAAAGGAATTCTGGAGGTCAGGGTTAAGGGGCAACAGACTTCTAGGAAAACAAACTGAACTTACAAGCTCAAATGGGCAGACTGGGTGGGCCATAGGCCCTTATCTGCCGACACCGTCTATGTATCTATGTATCCCTTAACTTTAAAACAATAAGAATGAATAATTAAACATTCTTTCCTCTCACGACTTCTTCCTTACACACATAAATCAACTGAAATCAGTGGTACTGGGCGGTGACGAGGTTTCAGTGACGGTACATTCTTACAAACACACACACACACACACACACACACACACGCTCACACACACATACTTACACACCCTTGCACAAATACACTACTGCAGTAACACAGCTGTGCACCAGAGTGATTTTATTCATGTTGCAATATGTGGTGGAGTCTCCTGCTCCTGGATGGCTTTATTGATGCTGCCTCAGGCACTGACAGCTTCCTGCCACAGAGGGCCTCCCCTGACAGTTACCTGAACTGCCCCACCTCCCAAGAAAAAAATGATGACCTGGTCCCAGTTCTCAGTACATTTTCCTGCCATGTAAAATACCACCCCCAGAAAATAAAATAGGCAGCAGGAAGTCTAAGCAGCATGATAAGCAGCTGGCCGTGAGATGAAGACGTTCCTGTCAGGGACTCCCAGGTGTGTGTTGGACATGTGTGCTGGTATCTTGCTAAGCAACTATACTGGAAATAGATCCAGCCAGCACTACAGTCCACTGACTACACAGAACAGATGCATGGCTGATTTACACTTAAGGTACCATTCAACTCGACGAAATTAATATAAAGTAAATAAAGGTAACAGACAGGCCACAAAGGAAGTGATTGTGTTATATATATATATATATATATATATATATATATATATATATATATATATATATATATATATATATATATATATATATATAAATTCTGGCTTTCTTTATATTATAAATAAAATGGGGCTATGGAGACCATTCTGGTAGTGCGTTCCATTTTGTTACCAACCTCTCCATGAAATAGTGTCTCCTCATTTCCCTCCTAAATCTTCCCCAATCTATTCTTAGCCCATGCCCCCTGGTGTCCCTCCCCCATTACACTGCAACAGAGATACCCATGGCAGATTTATACAGTTCAGAATGTTGCACCAGTGGTACCAAATCCCAGCTAGTATCAAGTTTATTATTACAGGAATTACTCCATTGAGCAAGGTCATTCACAAGGAGGTCCTGAAAATTTCAAACAATACAATGACGTACATGATCTTATACAAAACAGATTTGGATAGCATGAGTAAACAGCAATGGCAATGATAAGGTACAAGTTGGATTGTTGCAAATAACCGATACATTACATACAAAAATCTAACTGCACTAATGTGCACGTAGATGATACACAGAGTGAGACACGTCTTCACTGGGGGAAGAAGGAAAAGGAGAAAAAAGTGAAAACATGGGGCTGTAGATGACATCACAGAGGGGGGTGGTAGGTTCAGAGGGACAGGAATATTGTACACTGAGATGGGGGTACAGGGAGGGAGGTGACTGGGGTGGGGGTAGGGAGATAGGGAGTTGGAGGAAGGGGAGGGTGGTAGGTTCAGAGGGACAGGAATGTTGTGCACAGAGATGGGAGAACAGGGAGAGGGGTCTCGGGGGGAGGGTGTAGGGAGACGGGGATGATGGAGGCTAGTACCTCGGATGGTAGTTCTTTCAAGAGATGCTCTGAGGAACACTTAAATCTGAGCCACATTATCTAGTAACACCTTAAGATAACACCAGTATAGGAAAAAGTCGTCACCTTAATCTCTTCAGTCCTTAACACCAGGCTGGCCCAAGACCCCTGGGAGATTGTTCATTGATATTCTCTCTGACTAGATTCCAACAACTGTGGCACTTGGTGACCTCCATGAGAATGAAGAGGATAATCTTGTCTAAATGGAGAAGTCCTTCTCCTCCAAGTTTTGAAGAGTGGCTCCATTATATGAACAAGTTAACTCTTAACAACAGAATAAGCCACATAGCACTTGATGCATTGGGCTGTTTGGGGTCCCTTCCTACATACTGATCATAACCAGTCTAACCAGCTAATATTACTTTTCTGTTGTTCCTCAAACTCTAGCTCGTATGGTTTGTCGCAATGCAAATACTTATCCTATGTTATACTTTCAAAATATGGTATAATAGTAATTGAATAGACCATTTAAGTCACCTATGCCCATAATATTTATATATTTATACATTATATACATTATATATATATATATATACACACACACACACACACACACACACACACATGTACATATACATATACATACATATATATGAACATACGAAGAAGCCAGCAGAAGAAAGCCATTTGGTCTATCAAGTCTGCTCATATTGCAGGGCCCACAGCTTAATAATAATAATAATAATATTAACTTTATTTTTAAAGCGCCTTTCAAAATATCAAGGCGCTTTACATATCAAAAGCCACAATATATAATGCCAATTAAAAACATATAAATAAAATAATTATATAACAATGTCATATGTTAAAAACAAACAATAAAATCATCCATACAATCAAAACACAATATTTGTACTCAGACATTAAGCTAATGTCTCTGTCCTGCCTCCCCACTCCTCCCATCCTCCCTACCCATGATCCTTCCTTTCTTTCCCCTATGCCTATCCCAGCCTCTCTTAAGGCTGCCCACTGTCTTCAACGAGATGACCTCTTCCAGCAGTGCATTCCAAGTGTCCATCACCCTCTCTGTGAAGAAGTGCTTCCTGACCTCCCTGCTAAACCTCCCACCCTCCAGCTTAAGACTGTGTTCCCTAGTGTTATGGTTGCCACTCAACTTAAAGAGACTCTCCTTATCAACCTTATTTAGCCCTTTCAGGTACTTAAAGGTCCCAATCATTCTCTCTCTCTCTCTCTCTCTCTCTCTCGCCTTCCAGGGAGTACATGTTGTTCAGTGCCCTCAACCTCTCCTCGTATGCCTTACCCTGCTTACCCACTATCATCCTTGTAGCCCTCCTCTGGACCTTCTCCAGCAGGTTAATGTCCTTTTTGAGGTGTGGGCACCAGTACTGAACTCCATACTCTAGATGCGACCTTACCAGTGACTTGTACAAGGGCAGTATAACCTCCTCTCTCCTACTACTGATCCTCCTAGATATACATCCCAGCATCTTGTTTGCCTTTGCTGCTTCTTTCTTGCGTGGAGTGCTTCAGGTCACTAGAGCTCATCACTCCTAGGTCCTTCTCCTCCTCTACTGCAGATACTCAGACTCCTCCCAGGTAGTACTCTATCCTGGGATTCTTGGCTCCAATATGCATAACTTTGCATTTCTTGGCATTGAAGCCAAGCTAAAAAAATGTAGTGTCCAGTTCAGCCAAACTCGATAAACCAAAATTATATCAATTAAGGGGAGTAGCTAACTACCAATGAAGGCTTGAACATCACAAAAACAGATTGGTAGATAAGAAGCCCACTCACTCAGTGTAATAAAGTTTATATATTGTTTTTATTTATTCATTTATTTAATTTTTCCTTTTTCAAAAAAAGCATAAAAAACACAGTGTACTATAATTTCTTAAATGTTTCAGGAAAGTGCCCTTCATCAGTGAGGCACACGGTATCTATAAAAAATATATAAAGAAAGAATTTATATTCTTATATTAACATAAACACTATAATGTATTCATTTTGTTAAAGAATTATAATACAACGTTAAGGTGAGTCACACATCATCACCAGTAGCCTTTCTTGGTCCTGCCTTTTGCACATAAAGTAAATTCCAGCTCAATTTTTGACATCTGTAATTAGTTAAAAGGAGGCTAAGTGAGCAATATTTATCAATAAAACACCATTTTTATCACTACCTTTTTCATTTTAATAGTTGCAGTTAAAAAAAATCACTCTTTACACACTGTCAAACTATTCCGTGTTACTAATATGTATAATACTATTAAAGTTCATGATATAACATTTCACAGCATACTTGTATTTGTTTCAAATAAAGAAACAAATACAAGTATGCTGTGAAATGCCTGAAACGTTTGAGAAATTAAAGTACACTGTATTTTTTATGCTTTTTTTGAAAAAGAAGAGAAAAAATTAAATAAATGAATAAATAAGAACAATATATAAGCTTTATTACACTGGGTGAGTGGGCTTCTTATCTACCAATCTGTTTTTGTGATATTGAAGCCAAGCTGCCAGATCCTGGACCATCTCCCCAGCTTTTCCAGATCTTCCTGCAGGTCCTGTATCTCTTCAGCTGTGTCCACTCTCCAGCAGAGCTTGGTGTCATCCGCAAATCGGCATGTTTTGCCCTTAAAGCCATCCCCGAGGTCACTGATGAAGACATTGAACAACACCAGCTCCAGCACAGAGCCCTTTGGGACCCCACTGGTTACCTCTCTGGCATCAGATAATTCTCCCCTCATAACCACACTTCGGGTTCTGTCCCTCAGCCAGTTTTCCACCCATCTGGCCATCTTTTCCCCAACCCCAAGATCCACCAACTTCCTGATCAACCTTTTGTGGGGCACAGAGTCAAAGGCCTTGCTGAAATCAAGATAGAGGATGTCTACCGCTTGGCCCCTGTCTGCTGTCTTAGTGACAGTTAAAGAAATCAATCAGATTCATTTGACACAATGTCCCACCCATGAACCCATGCTGCCTTGCATCCTGGAGACTATGCTCCTCTAGATATTTCCAACAATCTTTCCTTTTAGTATGGTCTCCATGAGCTTGCCCACAATGGAGGTCAGACTGACTGCTCTGTAATTCCCTGGGTCATCCTTAGGATCACTTTTATGAAGGGGCACTACACGTGCTGTTCTCCAGTCCTGCAGTACCACACCTGATTCTAATTAACTATTAAATAGGTCTGCCAGCTCCTCAGCCAGTTCCTTTAGTACCCCCTGGATGTATACTGTACAAGCTTTGGAGGCAGCCATACCCCTGGAGGAATGGCCTTCAACCACCCCCAGAAGAGGTTTGTTGTACTTGCAGTAGCAATAAATAATGCAATTCACTAACCACTTAGACAAATACTGTTCGAAAGGAGCACCCTCTCTCTTGGGGGTGAAGGAAACAATTGGTCAGTTTTCCTGAAAGACTTTGTACGGTTCGTATAGTACCGCAGCATTCTATGTACATCCAAGGTATGGCGCAACGCCTTCCCCTGCCTGGAATACTCAGGAAAATAAACTGGTAGGTGGATAGACTGATTTAAAGGAAACTCAGACACCACCTTAGGTAAAAATTTAGGATTAGTATGCAAAGACACCCTGTTTTTGTGAAAAATCAAATAAGGCACCTTACACATAAGAGCTTGGAGATCTGAAATCCTTCAAGCAAAAGTAACAGCAACTAAAAAGAGCACTTTCCATGATAGAAAGCGTAGCTCGCAACTCGCGGCTGGCTCAAAGGGAGGTAAAGAAAGTTTCTCCAACATAAAGCCAAGGTCCCATGGAGGGACCAGGTCCTGAATGGGAGATTTTAGATGCAAAATGCCCTGTGGGAACATGTGGGACACCTCTAGCTGGGTGACAGCTTTGCTCTAAATAGGTGCATCACACACAGAGATGACTGTAAGGTGAACCTTATGGGAGGAGTATCCCAGGTCTGAATTAGAAAGGGAAAGGAGGTACTCCAACACCTGATTCACTGGACAGGTGAAAGGATCCAAATGGCGGGCAGCAGCCCAAATAGAGAAGCACGTCCATTTCACAGCATAAGTGGCCCTGGTGGAGGGTTTCCTGGCAGCAACCAGAACATCTGTGACCCTAGAGGATACCCCAAAGTGGGCAATAGCTAGGTCCGTTGGAACCACGCATGGAGATGCAGGGACTTGAGGTCCAGATGGACTAGGGTGCCCTAGTCCTGGGATAGCAAGCCGGGGTACAAGGGCAGAGGCACTGGAGGTTCCACTACCAGCTGTTGCAGCAAAGAGAACCAAATCTAACACAGCCAGAAGGGGGCTATGAGAATCATCTCTGTCCCTTCCATCTGGAGCTTGAGCAGAACACTCTGCAAGAATGGGAAGGGAGGAAAGGCGTACAGAAACCTCCCCTTCCAGGAGCGGGACAATGCATCTCACCTGAAAACTTCAGGCCTGGGATCAAGTGAGCAAAAAAGTGGGGGACAAAAAGAGGTCCAACTCTGGGTGGCCCCATCTGTCGAAGAGATCTTCGACCACCAAGGTTAGAAGCTCCTACTCATGAGACCGCGACCTGCAGCAACTGAGACCACTGTCCAGGGTGTTTTGAACACCTGTAACATGAACAGCTGAGGGCTCCAGACCAAGTTCAATGGCCTAATACCAGACTCTCATCGCCTCCCGACCCAGGGGTTAAGAATGGCTCCCCCCATTTGTTGATGTAGTACACCATGCACATATTGTCCATCTGCATCAGTAGTGGACCTGGGAGGAGACAAGCCTGAAAGGCCTGCATGGTGTAGAGAATCGCTCGCATCTCCAGGACGTTGATATGGAGACCTGCTCTATGTCTGTCCAGGTACCCTGGGTCTGATGACTGGCCAGAGGAGCACCCCAGCACAGCCCAGGTCAGATATGTATGTTGTGAGAACCTGCTGGGAGGGTCGAGAGCTGAAAAGAGATCCCCCCAAAGGAGGTTGGCTGGATCCATCCACCATGACGAAACCCTCCAGACCGGGTTGCAGACCAGGATCACCTGGTCCAACTGGATCTTGAAGGTCCACTGAGGAACCCACATATGCAGGCGGGCCAGGAGAACAGTGGCACTAGCAGCTGCCATGTGGCCCAGAAGGTGCAGGAAAATCCTGGTGGGGACCTACTGGCTGGAGGAAACTAGATGGGCCTGCTCCATCAGTCACTCTGCTCTGTCTTCGGGCAAAAAAGCCTTGCCCTGGCTAGTGTCCAGGACCACCCCTATGTATTGGAGGAGCTGGCAAGGGGACAGGCAAGACTTCATTAGATTTATGGTGATCCCCAGAGCCTGGAAGAGATGGAAAGTGTATTCCAGGGTGTGAACCAAGTTGTCCCTGGGAGAGGCTGCTAGCAGCCAGTCATCCAGGTAGGGAAGACATAGAAACTCTGCCTTCGCAATGCGGCTGCCACCACTGCCAGGCATTTGGCAAATACTTGGAGTCGAAGAGTTGCCAAAGGGGAGGGCCCGGAATTGGAAGTGGGCTCCCTGAAAGTGGAAATGGTGCAAGAGACGATGGGCAGGAAAGACCTGGATGTGCAGGTAAGCATCCTGCATGGTCAGAAGCAGAGCCAGTCCCCCTGGTGCAGAAGGGGTAACAGCCCCTGGAGAGTGACCATCATGAAGCATTTATACTCGATGTACAGATTAAGATAGCTCCAGTCTAGTATGGGCCGGAGATCCCTGGTCTTTCTGGGGATGAGGAAGAAGTGGGAGTAAAACCTCCTTCGCAATTTAGCCTGAGGGACAGGCTGTATGGCTCTTTTTTGAAGAAGAGCCTGAATTTCCTCCCAAACCAGAGACAGATGTGCGGGGAAGGGGGCGGGGTTATGTGGAGTGGGCCGAAGGATTTTCTGGTGGCCACTCCAGAAACTCCAAAGTGTGACCATGTGCCATGATCTCATTCTCAAGTGTCAGTGATGGTCAAGTCTTCTTTTTACCATCTGAAGAACATCGCCAGGATTAAGCATCTTGTTCCATCCAGTGATTTTCCAACCCTGGTCCAAGCCTTTGTGACCTTGTGCCTAGACTACTGTAACTCACTATACCTAGGGCTTCCGAGTGTTGATATCCACCACTTGTAGCTGGTGCAGAATGCTGCGTCTAGGTTGTTGTCATCTGGATCCACTCGATCCAGTCATATTTCACCTGTGCTGCATGAATTGCACTGGCTGCCAGTGCAGTGGCGGATCACCTTCAAGGTCGGCTTGCTGACCTCTAAAGCCCTACATGCACAGTGTCAGAGTTAACCTGCAAGATCTTCTGAAGCCCTACTGTCCACTCCAACCACTCCCCTCAGCCGATGAGGGATTGCTGGAGATTCCCAGGGTATGGTTGAAAACTTCGGAGCTCAGGCGTTTGCATTCGCTGCCCCCACCCTGTGGAATTTGCTACTTCATCAGATAAGAGAGTGCCCGACAGTGGAGAGTTTTAAAGCTGCTTTAAAAACATATCTTTGTGGGCTTGCATTGTCTGAATGCATTTAAATGGGTTGCATAATACGTTATGATTTTAGTTAGATTGGAGTGTTTGTATATTTTAGAGTTTTTATTGTTTGTAAATGGTTTATTTCATTTTTGTACAGCAATTTGATACACTGTTAATTGTGCTTAATAAAGATTTATCATTATTATATCTGGAGCACCCAGTTGTCTGTGGTTACCCCCTACCATCTCTCTAGGTGGAAGGAGAACCAACCCCCCACCTCCTCCACTGGATCCTCAGCAGCAAGGGGGGAGGCTAAGGAGTCAGAGGTGGGGGTGGGTGCAGGCAGGAGGGTGGCAGGGGTCCTGCGGGCTCTAGAGGAGGCAGCAGTGGGGGCCCGCTTTGGCCTTACGCTTGTGCTGACCTTTGGCAAGCTGGGTCCTGGGTCCGAGATTGCTTATGGGAGGACCTGCAAAAGGACTGACATTGGCCTAACCTATGCTGGGTGAGGTAGAGTGCATGGACCAACTTGAGGGCCTGCCCCGACTCCTGCAGGGTAGAAATGATGTCCTGAACATCCCTTAAAAAAGGATGGATCCCCAGAAGTGGCGTCCATAATGCTAGACTGCACATTTGTGGCAAAGCCAGACACCAGGGAGCCAAGAATGGCACTGGAGACAGACCCCAGAAGCTGCCTCATGCCCAGAGGCATCTACAGCATCAAAGGGAGCTTACAGAACATGACTGCCAACGTCGGAGCCCGATTTCATAAGTTTGGCGAGCTACGTCTTGGTGGAGTCCTCTGGTAAGGTCTGTACCAGATCCCCAGCTTGGTCCTAAAGGATATTCTGGTAGTGCACCATGTGGGCCAGATACTTTATGGCACGAATAGCCACAGTAGTAATGGCAAAAACCCTTTGCCAAGATGATCCAGCTGCCTGGACTCCCGATCCGGAGGGAGGGTACTAAGGTGCTTGGGCTTCTTAGTACAATAGTGCACCACACTAATTACCACCAAATCCACTTTAGGGTGGCTACCTAGAAAAGGCTTGCCAGCCGGGGCATGGTAAAGGCGGTCAGCCTTTTTAGGCAGAGGAGGGATGGTAGAAGGGTGGTTCCAGGCATATCCAATACGACATCCTAGAGGAGTCAATCAAAGGGGGCACCTCCACTGGGAGGGCATTCTGCTGCCGGAGGTAGATGGCCAAGTAGTCTCTCTCTGGGTCCTGCTCCTCCGTCTCCCAGCGCATGATGGACGGGATGTGGCGCATAACATCCATAAAGGATGGATCATCAGGGAGGGACTTAGGCACCTCTTTGGCCTGGTCATCCCCCTTCAAAGACTCCCTGGGAGAGGAAGAAGATCCCAAAGAATTGGAGTCATCCTCAGTAGTGTCACTATCTGGGACCGATGCATGAGGCCAGTTATCATCCCTCTGAGAGCCTGAACAGACATCAGGTCGAGCCCCTGAAGACCACGACATATGGGGATCGCTTGAAGCAGCCCTATCTGGATGCTAGGGATCCTAGGGTGGGCGGTGGGGGAACGCCGGTGGCAGGCCCTGAGGGGCAGAGCTCTTTTTTTGCATAAAGGACAACCACACTGGAAAAGGGCATTATAATCCACCTAGGGTGCTATATTATACACTGGCAGGAAGGGAAACTTAGGCATTGGTGAAGGGTAAAAAGGCCGAGGAGCCGGCGAAGGGTACCCTGGCGTAGGTCCACTGGGTGCCAGGTGGGAATATGGCGATGGGCCAGCAGGCATCTGCTGCAGCATAGGTTGCAGCAGCAGCGACGATGGAGTCTGGCCCAAAGGCTGGGATTGCGGCAGCTCTGGCAGCGGCCCAGCAGACAATGGCCAGGAGCACCTGGGCAAAGTATCTGCCAGTGCAGGCCCAGTTGGGAAAACTGGCACCTGAGGGGATGGGGATCCCTGAATTAAATGCAGAGGCAACACCCGTGAAGAAGAGACAGTGATCAGTAGCTGTGGGCACTGCCTGGCAGGGCTGGCATCGGTCCCAGTGATGAGAGCGGACAAAGGCAGCACCATGGCCATGGAGGTGACAGTTGTAGAGCCAATACCCGAGACACCAACACCAGCCAAACCACCTGGTTGAGAGCCCATAGAGGATATGGGCTTGAGCATCAGGGGCTGGGGAGCAGGAGATGAAGTCCCCAGTCCTGAACAGCTGCTGCCCGAAACAGAATTAAGGGTGGGAGGTGGAGCCACAAGGAGCCCAGAGGAAGACAGAGCTGGCAGGGCTGGAGGAGCCGAACCCCTTGCAGGGGGACGACTCTGTTGCGGTCGAAGGTTTGTGGGGTGACTATGAATTGTAAGCTGACTGGGCCTGGTCCCAGTGTTTATCCTAGTGCTTGTGCTTCCCAGACTTCTCTTCATGAGAAGATGAAGAGACCCCAGGGGATTGTGCTAGCGAAGAGCTCCTAGCCTACAGCTCCTTCTCCATCACAACCAGCTTCTGCTTCAAAAGATGGCTGTCCAGAGTTTTTAAACAACTTCTCCAAATGGCCTGGTTGAATTTCTGGCAGAACTTGCAGGCTTCAGTGTCGTGGTTGGGGCCTAAGCAGATAAGAGACACGGACTGGCTGTCCTTTCAGGGATCTGTTTGCCGCAGGATCACTTCAAGGAGCAGTGAGAAGCCAAGGCTGGTGTAGAAGACAAACTCATTGAAAAGAACACCGAAAATTCGATGTTTTGCACTTAAAGAAATGGGGGGGGGAGAGAGCATGGTAAGCGCAGAAAATGGCGGTCGACTGTAGCTGCGACGTCCACTGAGGTCCAATGTGTGCTGGTTGATGCCGGGAAAAGAACTGAGGGAGGTGTGGGGGACCGCCCACCTATACAGGCTAGGCTGACGTCCGCTGACTGACGGCGGTGGGTGATCCTCTGTGATAGACTGCTAGCTAGAAGTTTTCCGTGTGGTCCTAGTGCCTGGTGACTTAGACCTACTGGTGTGGCCTGCTGCAAGAGCCTTCCTCAAAGTAAGATCAGATACTCCTGAAGAGCAGGATCATGTTTACTAATCACCACAGTGCCTGGGTTTCATTTTGTGTCAGTGTTTTAGCCACTTCTATTAAGTATGCTATCTTTTGTTTTTGAAAAACACATTTTAATTTTCCAATCAAATTAGCTTAACACCCAACCTCTCTCTAAATGCGCACTAGAGGTCGAGGTTCCCATATTCAGACATGACCATCTGAGTTGCGTAAAATAATGTGCGGTCATCAAGGAGGCACAGTCGGGGGGCGCTGTGGAGCCTGAGCTTAACAGCAGCAGGAGAACATAGCTCTGATCATTTTGATAGACTTTATTAAAATATTGTATTTTTCATCTGTTTTGGGGAAAAATCATTAGTGCCACCGGAAAGAGGAACTTTGCAAACCCTAGGATGGGTAACCCGAAAAAAGACAGAGGTGGAGCAGGAGGGAAAACGACTGGAGTTCCTAATGTACCTAAGTCTCGTGGTGAATGCCAGGCCGAGCCTAATCTAGAGCCGGAGGAAATGATGGCCTCTCTAGGCCTGAAGCTGAAAAGAATCATCACTTCAATAGCCGAATTAAACAACAAAATGGACACTTTTGTCAAAAGGATTACAACAGTGGAAGCAGATGTCGAAGGCCTTAAAACTGAATTCCACGATGTAAAAAAAGTGGTGGAATCCTCTACAGCAGCAACAGCCATGATTATTAAAGAAAACGCTCACCTTAGGGCGCGTATGGAGACTTCAGAAAATCAAACTCGCTCCTCTAATGTTCGTATTCTAGGCCTGCCCGAAGGGGTGGAGGGGGATCACCCTCTGTTGAATATTAAGGAGTGGTTAGAGGAGAAACTTACTTTGAGGGATCATCCCTTCTCTTTTTATGTCCAGAAAGTCTACCGAATAACTCCTAGAGGTCGCAGAGAGGAGTCGGAGATGCCTCGCACTTTACTGGTAGTGACAGACGGAGTGGGGACGAGAGACCGTATTTTGAGGTTGGCCAGGCAGTTGAGCCCTATTTGTGCAGGATGAGCGCACCTAGCTCTTTCTTCCCGGACATAAGGTATGCTACCAGAATGCGCCGCAACAAGTTTGATGGCACCCGGCGCTTACTGCGAGAAGCCTCCATTCCACATTCAATAATTTTTCCAGCCAGATTACGCATTGTGCACCAGGGGAAAGTGTGGTTATTCTCGGATCCCACCGAGGCAGGGAAATGGGCCATGCGCTTTGTTTCTGCTGTGACTCGACATGTCAGAGAGTCTGAATCCGAAGACGAGGAAACCGGAGAGATGAGTGCTGGCTGAACCGACCGTAGGCCTGTATCGTTACCATGGATGCTTCAGATCTGTACCGGAGAAGGATGAAGGACTTTGGACTGGTTAAAATTTAAGTTTTTTACTTGCAAGCTTAATCAAGTTCCTGGGGCATTATATTAATTAAAATCAATACAATTACAGTTTGAAAAGAATACATAAAGAGCTACTGGGGCTTCTTCTCTATTTTCTTTTTTTTGTTCCTGGTGCTGGGGTTTAAAATTAAAGTTTACAGTTAACTTTAGATTTTAAGTGTGATGCCCTCTACTCCACTTTGCGGAGTTAATACTATGTGTAGGAAAATGGACTTTAGCAATACGAAATTAATCACACCGCTCTTGGGCTCACACCACAGTTCTTTATATTGTTAATACACATCTAGGAAGTTATAGTTTTGTATTACCCCCCCCAATGAGGTATCAAAATAGTCAGGATGCTTGTATATCCTTAAATTAAGGAGAGGATTAGTCCCTCCAGAAGGAATATCTTTACTGTAATGTATCGATTGGTCTTGAATATGGTGAATTGTAAAAGTGTCACATCTTTTTAAAATTAATAAAAATAAAATTAAAAAAAAAAAAATCAAGGGGGCACAGTCATAAGGCAGCATGTTCTATTGAGTGTGCGCTGCCTGTATGTATATCAGTTTGGATTTGAAGTGCTGGAGTTGTCTGTGGTGTAGTCCCTCTTATTTTACTTCCTACAATAAATAAGGGATATACAATGGTGAGCTGTCAGTTAAATGATTTTTCTACACAAGTGTTGTTTGACCTTGGGTAACCTAACAAGTGGCGTAAGCCATGAGCGAGGTGTCTGACTGAGGTCAAACAGCACAAGTGTAGATAAATCATTTATCTGACAGCTCACCATTGTATATTTCATTTATCCAACAGGGATGCTTTCTGTCAGTGCAGGGACATTTGCTTCTGACTTTATCTTTTTTTTAAATGATCATTTCTGGGACATTTTGTTAACTTTTCTAGCATATGTTCGCCTAGCGTAGTTGTTGCTATTAAATTAAATACCACTCATTTTGTAGAAAACTTTGTGCTGAACAAATAGCATGCTCACAGTACCATGCTTCTCAAAGTTATTTGCATTTGTTTGTTGAAAAAGTGGATACAAAAATGGAATTTTCTGCTGTTTTTTGCTAATTATAAAAAAATATAAAAGGTATCTATAAATGAAACACCACTCATTTTGTAGATATTTTTGTGCTGAACAACTTCTATGCTCATAGTACCATGCTACTTTTCATTCATTTCAAAGTTGTTTGCATTCGTTTGTCAAAAAAGTAAACAAAAAAACTGAATTTTCTGTTTTTTTGCTAATTGTGAACAAATCTATAAGGTATTTAAAAATGAAACACCACATATTGTAGATAATGTTGTACTAAATAACGTTCATGCTACCATGCTATCTTTTTTCATTTTAAAGTTATTTGCATTTAAATATGGTTAGTACTGGTACTGAGGCCGAACATTCTAAATGAGTTCCAGAGTGATTGTGACATAGCTACTGTGTGTATAAATATGTGATGATGTGTCTACTATGAGTATAAATGTGAAATTTCATATTTATACACATAGTGGACACATCACAGATTTATCACATAGGATTTATGTCCATGCCTATTGCATAAATATGTTTTATTTTTTATCTCGCTTGATTGGTATTTTATACGCACTGCAGTTTAGTGTATTTGTGGCCCTGCTCTACACTGCTACTGGAAAAAGGTTTACGTGTGTAGCTTTTAATTTATAGTTGCTAATTTTGGATTCTAAGAAAAACAGACTTGCTTGCTGATAGTATCTATGAAGTAATTATATGACTTTTATAAACAGGATCTTCTTTTTAGACAACTGTAATTAAACCTGATAAACATTTATAATACCCAAAGTGAAGTGCTACCATTAACATGCACAGTTTTTAAGCACGTTAAAGCTGTGTGTGTGTCAGGAAAATAAGGAATTTCATGGACATCAAAACCTGGCAAAACTCATAATACCTGAAGATGACTAGAGTGTGCATATTAATGGTTCATGTTCCCTTAAGACTTTCATTTACATGTCCATGACTTTTTACAAGCATTTTGTACAATACTGTAGTATGTTTAACGTTTCCTTTTTTAGTAACATTTTAATGTCTCATATTAAAGAATGAAATTAAGTGAAATTGCACATTTAAAGAATATAATTTACAGATGTGCAGGCACTGTACAGCAGCTGTTGGATAGCATTGGTTAGACCTTCATTACTAAATACTCATGCCAGCCCAGTGGCATGGAGGGTTGAGGCGCTGGACGACACACCTCGCACCACACCAGCGACCCGTGTTCGGGAGCGATCCCAGGCCGCCAGGGGTTGGAAGGGGAGAGGGAGGATTGAGCATCCAGGACTGCTCTCCTCGCCGGGGGGAGGGTTTGAGGACTGCCCAGCACCGCAGTGGCCCCCGGTGGAGACCAGAGGCACTGCCATGCTAAGGGCTTGAACGTAGGGAGTGAGGTTGGTGGCTGCCTTCCTGCCCGGGGAGGTGATCCAGGGTGCTGGGAAGTCCCTCAATGGAAGGGACAGTCGGTTGTGGTCTGTCACGGTGGGAAGCAGTAGGGATCGTCGAGTAGGGACCTCCGAGAGATGCCTCGGATCACCGGAACAAGAAAAAGAGTTTGAGAAAAAGAAATAAATTACTAAATACTCACTGTGTGACCCTGAGCAACTCACTTAAAGGAGATGGGGAATGAATGTAGCATAAATATTTAAATCCACAGTAATTGTCAGTTGCTTTTTTTATACAACTCTTCATTGCTAACCTGGTTCACTACATTGATTTTATGGTCTCTCACTCACTGACTTACCGCACCCCAACTCTCAGCACTCTCTTATGACACGTCAGATTGATACCACCCGCACTGATTTACCAACAACAGTGCCATTTATGGTCAGTTTTATGTGCTTGGGTATCTTGTGCTAAATCTATTATCTGTACGACAGCATTTAATTTACACGCATATTGAAATAATGATCACATGACTCTGTTGAGCTTTACTTCATTGGTGTGTCATTGTTTTAATCAAATTATACCTAGTTAGTTCTGGATGTTATAATCTTTCTATGATTTACTGTATTATCTTTTCCATCTTCCACGTGTAGAGGCCGGTGTGTATGAACAGAGGAGATTTGTAGCTAGATGTGCCATTCATTTGCACTTTCTATTTAATTTAAATGGAGTAGATGCAATCTGTAATACATAAAGTGAAAGCTGTGATTTCGGACAGTCTGATACAACAATCACGCACCCCCAGGCTTGATAACTGTGGGAAGAGCGAGTGGACAGAGCAGCAAGCGGCAAGTGGGTGGGTAGAGGTGCGAACAGCACTAAATTATTAATCCTGACAATAGCAAAGTAAGGTTTGTTTTTTTGAGGAACCTCTTGTGCTGCAAACTTCAAGCTTTTTTTTTTTTCTCTCTCGACAAGACCGCAAGAACTTTATGACAAGACCACAAACTCAATGCAGCCTGATTCTATATGGGATGACTGTGGGGCGAGTGAGCAGAGAAGCGAGCGAACCTCTGTGCTGCGAACTTCAAGCCTTGTGTTTTTTGCGGCCAGATTCTGATGTCCGATGTCTATGGGGAATAAGCAAGCAAAGGAATAAGTGGGCGGGTAGAGGAACGAGTGGCTGTGGCAATAGATCATGAACACTGACAGCAGAAAAGTTCAGTAAGTTTGTTTTTGGAGAGAAAATTGGTGTGGGAAACATGTTGCAAGCTGTCGGATTCCAAGGTATGAGGTACTCCCCCACTAAATTGTTGTGCTTGCATTGTTTTGTGTAATGTAAGGCAGTGTGGTTAGAGCACTGGCTTGAGAAAATAGTTACTTAAGAACTTACCGTAAACAGTAGATCTTCGAGAGGATCTCTTGCAGCAGGCCGCACCTATGGAACTATAGCCACCAGGTGCCAGGACCACACAGAAACTTTTCTAGTTAGCAGTCTACCAGGGGGCTGGCCAATGTCACATTCCAATGTCGCCTTATACTATAAAAGTGGGTGGTGCCAGCGCCCTCCTCAGTTCTCCCGCCAGAGACCATAAGCAACTAGTCCCTTGCTGAGGAACCGAGGAGAAACCAAAGGTTTCCCCCAAAATAAAAATAGAGAGAAGGCCCCTAATAAGGGGAAAGAGGGACACACACAGGAGACCAACAGGTCCAGGGCAAGGAGGGTGGGATGGCATGGCCTGCTGCAAGAGATCCTCTTGAAGATCTATGGCTATGGTAAGTTCTTACATAACTGTACTATCTTACTTTGAGGGTATCTCTTGCAGCAGGCCACACCTACGGAACGAGTCCCAAGCAGTTCTGATATCGAACGAACCGGTCTGGGTGGTTGGAAGCCTGGAGCCTGAGACAGTAGGCCCTGCAGAACAACTAGAACTGACCCTACACCTAGAGGTAATGTCCAGACTGAATGCTTGGTAAAGGTGTGGACAGAACTCCAAGTGGCAGCAGCACAGATCTCTGCAGCTGACACGTTCCCAAAACAGGCAACAGAAGTGGTCATGCCTCTGGTGGAATGCCCAGGAACAACAGAAAGGTCCTTGCCATACTTCATGTAGCAAAAAAATAATACAGTTGGCCATCCATTTGGACAAATACTGTTTGGAAACAGGAATGCCCTCTTTCTCATAGGTGAAAGAAACAAACACCTCAGAGGACTTTCCTACAGTCCTTCATACGGTGTGTATAGTAACGCAGGAGTCCAGGCACATCTAAAGTATGGAGCAATGCTTCCCCTGGATTGGCATGCTCCGAGTAATAAACAGGCAGGTGGATGGATTGATTTAGAATAAACTCAGACACCACCTTATGAAGAAACAGAGTTAGTATGTAAAGACACCCTGTCTTTATGGAAAATCTAAGGATGCTCACCCACGACAGCCTGAAGCTCTAAAATCCTTCGAGCAGAAGTAACAGCAACTACAAAGAACACTTTCCACGACAGAAAGCGTAGCTCGCATCTTGCAGCTGGCTCCAAAAGAACCAAAGTATGTCTCTCCAAACAAAATTCAGGTCCCAGTGCAGGACTGGACTGCAGACAGTAGGCTTCAGGTGAAGAATGCCTCTCAGAAACTATGGGACACCTCCAATTGCGCCACCATATGGCTATCAAAAGGCTCATGGAAGGCAAACATGGCAGACATGTGCACTTTAAGTGAGGAGTACTTCAGACCAGAGTCTGATAGGGACAGCAAGTACTCCAGAATCTGATTCACTGGACAAGTGAAGGGATCCAGTTGCCGTGAAGCAGCCCACAGCGCAAAGCGCTTCCACTTCACAGAATACATGGCCCTAGTGAAGGGCTTCCTAGCTGCCCCCACTACACAGGGCTCCAGATAACTTTTTAGGCCAGGAAGTACAGTGCCTTCAGAAAGCATTCACCCCCTTGGATTTTGTCACATTTTGTTGTGTTACTACCAGAATTTTTAATGCATTGAAATGATTTTTTCCCCCTTGATTCACACAGCATACTCAACAATTTAAAGGGGCAAAAATATTTATATTGTGTAACAAAAATTTGTGAAACATTAAAAACTGAAATATATTGTTTACTTAAGTATTCACCACCCTGAGTCAATACTTTGTAGAAGCGCCTTTGGCAGCAATTACAGCTTTGAATCTTCTTGGGTATGTCTGTATCAGCTTTGCACATCTGGATTTGGGGATTTTCACCCATTCTTCCTTGCAGATTTGCTCAAGCTCTGTCAAGTTGGATGGGGAGCGTCGGTGAACTGCAATCTTTAAGTCTTTCCACAGATTCTCAATGGGATTCAAGTCTGGGCTTTGGCTGGGCCACTCAAGGACATTCACCTTCTTGTTCTGAAGCCACTCTAGTGTTGCTTTGGCTGTATGCTTGGGCTCGTTGTCCTGTTGGAACGTAAATCTTCGCCCCAGTCCAAGGTCTATTGCAGACTGATGCAGGTTCTCCTCAAGGATGTGCCTGTATTTGGCTCCATTCATTGTTCCCTCTATCCTGACAACTGCCCCAGTCCCTGCCGCTGAAAAGCATCCCCATAACATGATGCTGCCACCACCATGCTTCATGGTAGGGATGGTGTTACATGGGTGATGAGCTGTGTTCAGTTTGCGCCAGGCATAGCGCTTTGCATTCAGGCCGACAAGTTCAATTTTTGTTTCATCAGACCAGAGAATCTTTTGCCACATGGTCTCAGTGTCTGCCACGTGCATTCTTGCAAACTCCAGGCATGCTATTATGTGGCCTTTTCTCAGGAGTGGCTTCTGTCTAGCCACTCTCCCATAGAGGCTACATCTGTGAAGTGCTGCAGAGATTGTTGTCCTCTGGACAGGTTCTCCCATCTCAGCCATGGAACTCTGTAGTTCTGTCAGGGTAGTCATTGGGTTCTTGGTCACTTCCCTGACCAAGGTCCTTCTTGCCCGGTTGCTCAGTTTGGGAGGACGGCCTGCTCTAGGAAGAGTCTGGGTGGTTCCGTAATCTTTCCATTTCCTAATGATGGACTTGACTGTGCTCCTGGGAACTTTCAACACCCTAGAAATGTTTTGATACCCCTCCCCAGATCTATGCCTCCTCACAATTCTATCACGGAGTTCTATGGACAGCTCCTTGGTCTTCACGGTAGAGTTTCTGCTCTGACATGCACTGTCAACAGTGGGACCTTACATAAACAGGTGTATTTCCTCTGAAATCATGTTAACCATTTGAACTGACCACAGGTGGACTCCATTCAAGTTTTAGAGTGATCTCACAAGGAAATTGGATGCACCTGAGCTCAGTTTGGAGTGTCATAGTAAAGGGGGATGAATACTTATCAAATCAAGACATTTCAGGTATTTATTTTAAAATACATGTACAAAAAATTCCAGACGTTTCATTCCACTTTGACATTATAGAGTAATTTGTGTAGATACGTGACAAAAAAATCCCATGTAAATGTATTTTAATTTGAGTTTGCAACATCACAAAATGTGACAAAATCCAAGGGGGTGAATACTTTCTGAAGGCACTGTAAAAACTTCCTAGTTTTCCAAGCTGGTAGTATTTCGGTACGCCAGGTAGTATTTTGCGACGCGGTCACTGTTCTGGTGGACGACAGATGTTTATTTAGCAGGCAGCTAGATTTTTTTTTTTTTTTTTTTTTAGACAGAAGATGCAGATACAAAGATGCAGCTACAAATCAAGACAGACCATACTTTACTACAGATGAGGGCCCCTGGGCCAGTGAGACAGCAAGTCATCACATATCAGCTTGCATAGGGTGGTAGCTGTTTACCACAGCTCTACAGTCAACAGACACAGACAGAACACATTCTGTAATAACTGGCAACCACTTATTTTAAAGACAAGTCAACTGATTACACGTACCCTGTGACTGATAATAAGAGTAGCTAGCTACACAGTCAGATTCATCTTGAGCTGCAGCCTGCAATATTCCTCCCCCCTCCCCCCCCACCATGGTGCAGGCTGACATGTTTGGTGCCATCTTAATGAAGTGCAAGTCTGCCAGGCCAGCCACACAATTGCACTGCCTTTCATAAATTGTACTGTCAGCTCCGCGGTAACTGATGTATCAGAATTTAAAGCCCCTATCTTGCAGATGTCTATGCTGATGCTCCAACCAGGAAAGCACAATTTTAAATGTTGTTTTGCAGTAATCCATTTGTCATCACCTACGTGCGGCGTTTACCACCATTCTGTGCTGGCCGCCGACTCAGAAGTGACGCACGCTCATGATAATCCACCAATTATAAGGCATCCTGACAGCTCCCATTCATGCCAATAGCACTTTGTTACACTACACAACAGTCACCCTGTGTTCTTGTGCCCCAATCCGTCCTTGCCATACATACCACAATTAAAAACAAGCAAACAGAAAACATTTCATAGAGTGTTCCCTTCGCAGCAAGGCAGCAGGCTGCAGTCAGAATTCCCTGTACAGTAATGCATGCTTTTATACTGTCTGTCCATATCTGAATTGGGGTGGGGGCTTCACAGAGGGTTAACAGGCAGCAGGGAGTGGCAGGCTGCAGTCAGAAGACCTCCCTGTACAGTACAGTAATGCATGCTCTTATACTGTCTGTCCGTATGTGAATTAGGGTGGGGGGCTTCATGGAGGGTTAACAGGCAGCAGGGACTGGCAGGCTGCAGTCAGACAACCTCCCTGTACAGTACAGTAATGCATGCTCTTATACTGTCTGTCCGTATGTGAATTAGGGTGGGGGGCTTCATGGAGGGTTAACAGGCAGCAGGGACTGGCAGGCTGCAGTCAGACAACCTCCCTGTATAGTACAGTAATGCATGCTCCTCGCTCCTCCAGTAGCATGCTTTCAGCAGTAGGTTTGAACTTCTTGGTTTTTCTTCTTCTAAAGGAGCGGACATATAGCGCACCTTTGTGACACACCAGAGTTCACTCAGCGCTGCAGTTGCACAGCAGCTCTTCTTGCTTTGGTATCAAGGGAATGCTTGGACTTCTCCAGCACCTGATGAAAGCCTCAGCCCTCTGTTTACCAACACCTCTCGCAGCTTAGCCCAGCTGAGGCAGTCTCAGCTTCACTCATGCTTAGGGAACAGATTGCTGCACACACTGCTAGACAGGAGATTAGGGACAGACAGTGTAAGAGCATGAATTATTGTGCATGGAATTCTGACTGCAGCCTGCTGCCTTGCTGTGAAGGGAATGCTGTGTGAATTTTTTTTGTGTGCTGACAGAAGGGAATGTTGTGTTGGCATGGAAACAAACACCAGTAAAATATCCCCTACTCTTAGACGCAGAGATCAGGACTGTCCGGGTCAGACCCAAGTTCCACAACGCCATGCTGAGAATGACAGTGCTTGCATACAGCTGGTCACTTCTGTGTTTTGGCTCATTTATTTATTTATTTATTTTCACAGCAAACAGGGTTTAGGCGGAGAACGTCTTTAACTTAATGTGTGCAGCTGCGCATGCATGAACTCCACAGAAACACCCGGTCACGATGATACTACCCAGGAAGCTGTGCAGGGCATACAGAGAGAAAAAACAGGCATAACATATGCAGATACGCCCATTAACTGGATCACTGGACATCAATGGCCTAAGCTGCCCCAGTACCTGTGCCTCGGGAGAGCCTCCTCGCCACAGGGGAGGAGCGAGTAGTCTCTCCCTAGTCTGAGGCTCCAGCTGCTAGGGAAGCTTCAGACTGGGTGTCCCAAGGAGAGGGCCTGGACTGCACGACGAAAAGGCCCACAAAAGACAGGCCCCACTGTAGGACCTAATCCAGATCCGGTGGCAGTCGCACCTTTGTCGACACTGAAGGAAGATCTGATATCGACACAGACACTGAGCATGGTGTTGACACCATGAGTGGTGTGACACTGAGCTTTGCAGCTGCACCAGTTCTGCAGACACCACAAGCAGTGTTGACACGGAGTCCAGCAGCAGCACTGACACTATAATTTAAGTTTAACCCTTCTGTAACACCAAAAACCAAATATGAATGCAGCAATGCTGTGTAAAAGAAGACCATTTTCTAGTTTCAAACAGGATGAATCCTGCAGCAGAAGCCCTACAAGTCCTAAAACTGAAAAGCGCATTTGACATCCACTGAAAACAAACACATTACCAACTTCTGAAACTACAGAAGGCACTTAACATAACTCCTGTATAAACTGAGGCTAATTAAGGCTTCCGTATAGCCAATACATTCAAAATATATGTACAGTACTCAGAGACACAATGCCATATTCCCAACTGTTATGTAACTCAATGTATGAGACAAGCATTGTGTGGGACAACATCACTCCCTCAGTTACAAAATACACAAAGGCCATTAAAGAACAGCAAAAGCCAAGACAATCTTGGTGCACAGTAAATTTATAGTAATGATTTTAATATTTTCCTTCAGTTTTAAAGAGGGTTTCATCGTATGTCATACACCGGCATTAACTGCAGCACCTACTGTGAATCATTTACTTTGGTGTGCTCTGTGATTGTCTGAAAAATGTAATTTTTGTTTATTTAAAATTTGGTAACCGGGAAAGGCACACTAAGCCGAGGCTTGTTTCCAGGTGCGACCCGGGAACAGGGTAAACATTTACATACAGAGCATACATTCATTTACAAGTGCCAATAGCAGTTGACAAGTGCAAAATCAGTCCTGGGGATTACAGGATACTTGTTACAGTTTGATACAGTTTTGGAGATTACAGGATACTTGGTAGCGACATTGCGTAAAATGAGATCGGAATCGTTAACTGTAGTTTATCTGTCCAAGATCCTATTTTTGGCACTTCAAAAGGAGTCCAGTCCATCAGACTTCTTAAAGGAGAACTGCATTGAATCCATAAGCCATTTTTTCAATGAGAAGCTGTTTTTTAAATGCCAATTCAAATTCTGATTCAAATTCTGTTGTTGCTTTCTCTAGCCAGTCATTTTAGTTCCCCTAGTGGGTGTTTCTGATTAACATGCTGCTGTTACGAACCATTTTAGAACCATATGATGTAATTTATAACCCTGTTCTAATCTTCTATTGTTAGTATAATGCATCCATGTTCTACTGTCGAACTCTGTGGCTGAGAGGGACAAACTACATCATATGGTTCTAAAATGGTGCTTTCCACCAGATACTAAAGCAGAAACACTCACTGAGGTTACTAAAAAGCCTGTAGAAATGGAAAGATAACAGAATTTTAAACGGTACTTAAAAACAGCTTCTGTTGGGAAAAAATCACTTACTAGTTCAGTGTAGTTCTCCTTTAAAGGAGAAGGGAAGCCCTACAGTACATCAGATTTGCTTACTCCATTCTCCTCATGTCTCCGTTTTACACAGAAACATAGATGTTAACAGCACAAAAAGGTTGAATGGCCCATTGAGTCTGCATTCCCCAGCCTAACGCTGGGCCGGAGCTTGTCTAACTGCATCCCAGACTGTAGTTTTACCCTACCAGTCCACTCATGCCCTCCCCTCAACTGCCCACTCTCACTCCCTCCTCTGGTTCACTGTTCCCCAATGTTTATCTCACTTGTGTTTGAAGCTGGTGATGCACTATGCAATAACCACTTCTGGCAAATCATTCTAGCTCACAACCACCCTTTCTGTAAAGAAGAACTTCATTACAACCCATCTAAATTCCCCCCACCAGTTTCCATCCATAGCCTGTTATCCTGCTCTCACATCTTGTGAAAAGGGCACTGTTGTCCACTTTATTAATACCCCTTAGTAACTTAAAGGTCTAATTTTTTATCCCTCCCTCTCTCTCCTGGTCTCCAATGTGTACACATTGTGATTCTCCTTACGCACCTTCCCTTGCTGCCCTTGAATCATCTTTCATGACCCTCCTCTAAACAGCCTTCACGAGATTCAGGTGCAGGCTCCAGAAAGCAAAGGTATTTACTATAACTCAAGATCTTTCAAGAATACCTTTTCTACGCCAGGGTGCTAACAATAGTGTCAATACTAACTCATGCAGAACACTGTGCACCACAGCCAGTAATTGTCATTGGCACCCTGACTGCTTCAGTTATGTTAGCAAGAGTGGAAAACAAACACTGCACTTGCAGTAAGATAAAGAAAACGGATAAAGACAGAACAAGAAATAAATAGAAAATGGATAGAAGACAGAATAAGACATATTAATATAAACACCCAACAACCTAACCTCTCAATGCTCTCAGACAGAATGTACTATGACCAAAGATACAGAGCAGCAGCCCAAGGGTGCACAGGGCACTCTGTGGGTGCCAAACAACAAGGCAGTCAGAGTGTATAGGTGCTACCTTCTACCGAAGCAGAATAATCAGATACCTGGTGAGCAATAATATGTGCAATCCAATCTATCATTACCCACCTGACAGAAAAAATTTAGGGGATGAAGCATCAAGAGACTGCTAGAAAACAAGTGCCTTGGTGACAGACAGAAAAAACTGGCACTTGGCCTCAATAGTGCCACAAAATGACAATAAATCATCTCACCAAGGAGGATGAAAAAATGCAACCCAGAAACCGCTAGGCCTGGAGAAAAAAGTGGGGGGAACCCATGTGACTGAGTTCAAACTCTGGTTGTTATGAAGTATATAAAAATTAGACCAACTAGGAAAAACAGGGCTGGAAATGGAATTTAACCAATTTGGTGTCCAATAACCATCAAAAGCAAGGCTTAAAAACTAATTTTGCCATGAGCCGGCCCGTTGGCACAGAGGGCTGAGGTGCTGGTGTCTTACCTTGCGCTACGCCCGTGACCTGGGTTCAGGAACGACCTTGGGTTGGCAGGGTGCTGGCTTGGGGGGGTGGGTTGGAGCAGGATTGAGCTGCGGCTCTCCCCTCCGAAGGGGTGGATGCCCGCCCATAGTCCTGCTCCCACTGGGTGGAGGTCCGGAGGGTGCATAGGCAGCATGGTGCAGCAACGCAAGT
Source organism: Neoceratodus forsteri (assembly GCA_016271365.2). NCBI lineage: Eukaryota > Metazoa > Chordata > Ceratodontiformes > Ceratodontidae > Neoceratodus > Neoceratodus forsteri. Next base: position 131,681,870 of record CM057453.1, read on the forward strand.
CAGGGAGGAGAGGACGGAAGGGGCCACCAGATCCTGGTGTGTGCACCTCATACATGCATGTATGTGTATCTGGCCTCGGGGGAGGGCGGGAGAAAACTGAAAATCGATAAAGTATATATATATTAAAAAAAAAAAATGCTGGCCCAGTGGCACAGAGGGTTGAGGCGCTGGCACCTTACCTCGCACCACACCGGTGACCCGGGTTCGGGAACAGACTCTGGTCATCGGGGATCGGCAGAGGAAGGAGAGGACTGAGCATCCACAGGACTGTTCTCTCCTGGGGTGGGTTCCAGGGTTGCTTCGTTCTGCAGCAGCCCCCGGTGGAGACTGGGAGCAATGCACAAAAGTGTTGCAATGTGGGAAGTACCATAACATGGAAAAACTGCTCTGGATTGGCTGGATGACGACATCCGGTCTACCAGCACACCCGGAGACTTCCTGCGGGCCGGTCGTCTCAGCAGCACCTGAGGCAGAGGAAAAATATAGCGTACTGGACTGCCCCAACCGGTGCCTTCCCCCTTGGAGGAGAGAGACTCACTCGGTGAAAGGCAACACCGAGCTACCTCAAGGTAGGTTGTAATGCGAGGCGAAGGGGCTGGGGTTAGAAGGGGTGCTGGTGACCTTGGATGCCCAAAGGAGAGGAGGATTCAGGGCATGGAGGGGAGGAACATAGATCACTCAAAAAAAAAAAAAAAACCCACCTAATTTTGCCTTTTCTTTTTAACCAAACTAAAAATTTTCAATAGTCTACTTGAGACACGTGGGTTCTGTCTTGCCCTAACAATGGGAAATACTAGATATGAGAAACACCTCCTTTGGAAATAGGGCCTTGGACAGTAGTGGCAAGAGAAAAAACATTCAAGGGTATTGCCAAAATGCCACAGTGACACTTACAACAACTGGTCACAACAATGAAGTCAGGCCCAACTGCCACCCTGGAAGGAAGCCCAATGCACATTGGAGACTGGATACAGAAAAGGAGGAGAGCTGTTTAAGAAGAAAATGAGGATGGACCCCACTGGAAAAGTCAGATAAAGTCATGTACACCATCCATACGGAGTATGAAGAAAGTGTGAAAAGGTAAGTGGGAAAGTGTGCAATAGTTTCACCTGTTAACCTAAAATATTCCCCCCTTTTTGTGTGTATGTGTTTTGTTTGTTTTATTTGTGCCCATGTGGACAAACAAATGGCTAACGGGTCAAAACAAAGGAAAAGGAAGTAGTCAGTCTGAGGTCACAAAAATTAAAAAACTGCACTGAAAACTGCGTGCACTACCCAGGACTGAGCTGCTAGAGTTGATAATCCTGGTTGAGGATCCCAATAGGAGAGAGCAAGGATGGAGGGAGGTGAGTGTGGCTCTGGAAAAGTTACTCTTGAAGATCTGGAGTTGTGATGTGTGGAGGTGTCCAAAACTGCTGATAGCCCCGGTACAGGGCTGAAACAATGCATGTGGCTAAACACAGCTTTAGAGAGAATTGTGAATCTTGGTATTCTTACATTATTTACTTACAGTACATAAGTAATGGGTGTCACAAATGCACTCCGCAGGTCAGGCGCTCTGCTCCCACAGTGCCAACCTCAGAGCGCAATAGTGTGAACAGGTAACAGACAGGGTAACCCTCCTGTCTGTTTTTGGGTCTGAATCACCTTTAGTCTCAAGTTCTGGGGGGATACAAACTGTGAACCTTATGCTAGTGTACCCAAATGTACAGGCTCAGATAATATTCTCTTCGGGAGATGCAATATATCTTTTGCCTAAGGGCACCTAACCGAGTATCCAAAATTAACCCTTACAACTCTATAAGAGACCATAGGTATATTCTTACCTTTTACCAAGCTTAGTAACACCATCAAGCCCTTGAACAGTTGTCAGACTTAAAAATACAGGCACTCCACATGCAAAAATGATGGAGGAGACCCAGGCAGAATCTTAAGAAAATGTACTGTACTAAAAGATGATAAAAATTTGAAAAATGTAAACACAGAACAATATATCAAAGAGCTCACAATCACATAAAAGAACAAGGGAAAATTAAAAAGCAAAACTCCTACCACAGTACATTTAGATTTTTGCTATCTAAGGTATTACCTCTGGAAGTGCATTTTAAAGTTAGAGCAGAGAGCTGTGTCTCTCGAGTCCCAAAATCATATGACAACATTTCAGACACAAGTATCAGTTTAAACTCTGTGTCTCCACACCCTTTCTGTGAGTCATCTAGCTCTTCCTTTTAGAATATAAAATTACAAAAAATGATTTCCTATCAGGAGGTATTTTAAATACGATGCCATCAGAAAAACATACATTTCCTATACATAACTCCTTAATTACACATGTTTCCTTTGAACTTGGCAATCCCCACACTGGCACCAATGTGTTAAAAAACACCCAACAGGAATCAGCCTAATGATGTCCTGTTTCTGAAGTCATAAAAGTCACATTTGAGTTCCACTTCAAAAACATGAGGTCATAAAAAGGCCATAAAATGCAATTTCTTGAGGAAGTTAATTACATTACAGAGATCTCCTGGTCAGTGTAATACATCCTGTGATTTCAGCTGCTGACACTTTGTAATTTAAAAGGGCCAAATCTCACAGACTGACATTTCATACACTGACCATTTATTTATACTACCAATATCATACAATAATCATAACCAGCTGGCCAAGTGTCACAATGGGAACACAGTTTTAAATATATATTTTATTTACATGGCTTGAAACTTCATTTGAAATTTGGTGTTTTAGATAGTATTCTGTCCCAAAATCTGGTATACTCCCTTAAACTGGAATACAGTTTTACTGCTCATTCACATAGACTTAAAAATCTGTCTTTAAATCCTGGCATTCAAAACAGGATAACAGCAGCTAGAATTTGGTTTTCCATTCACAGTTACTGGTGGCTGGAATTGCTAATGAATGTAAAAGTGAAACCCTAATTCATAAATATAATACAAGAAAAAATTATTCACCTTAGTAATCTTGTTTCTTCTAAGGGAATCTTACTGTATTCTGACTTATGCAGTATGGTCTCCCCATAGGACTGCCCCAGAGCCGAAATGGTTAATAGAACCTATGCAAATGATAGAATGCTAGGCTCGACCTCGGTTTTCAAACCACTGTCCCTGGTAAACAACTCTAAACAGTCAGATTCTTACGAAGCATGCACTAAGCAGTTTCTGGCTAATACAGTGATAATAATAATATAGAGAATAATAGATAGGCAACTGTGTGTTATGGATTTTTTTTTTACACACCCAAGGTGTGTGATAACCCATAAACCTCGAGAGCGAAGCTCGAGAGGTTTATGAGGTAATCACACACCAAGGGTGTGTTAAAAAAAAATCCACATACACACAGTTGCTTATTTTTTATAATTACTGGCAACCCCCTTTATAAAAAATGCAGAGTATCTGCTATTTACAAACACACACTCTCTCTCACACACACACACGCACTGTCTGTCTCTCTCTCTCTCACACACACACACCACGGCTGTCTTTCACACACACACACACACACACACACACACACACACACACACACAGTGTCTCTCTCTCTCTCACACACACACACACACACACACACACACACACACACATCTCTTTCAGACCGACCTTTTTTTCAGCGACGGCATCTCCCGATCCGAGACACGGCGCGATCAACCAGATAGTCCTTTTCTATTTGGAAGGTGGGATCAACCAGATTAAACATTTAAAAATCAAATACAGATAGGGAGGGTAGTAAATAAAAGCGAGCTCGTCGGCTTAGCCAGGAAAGCGAGCACGTCATTTTTAAAGCTATTCAGCCCGCCACTCAGAAACACGAACCAATGAAAAGACAGAATACAGATGAGTGACACACAAAGGAGACAGGTGGTTTTGCAAATGCCAGTAATAACTCATTTTGAGTTATTCGGCATTCAAATAACGAAAACCGTTTGTTAAAGGGGGTTTCCAGTAATTATAATAATAATAACAACCCTCCTTAATAAGCAATGAGGGAAAAATAAGGGAATTACCCCTTCTTTCAAAAAGTTCCAAAGTGGCATCACTAAAACTCAAGTCACAGATGCCCCAAAACAAGAACATTATGTACCCCCAGGTTTGCAACATCTATACCACAGCTGTAGTGCAGTGAACATTGGTTTCTAGCAGGGGAGGAAAAGAGGGAGCTCAGAATACAGTAAGATTCCATTAGAAAAAACAAGATTACTAAGGTGAGTCATTTTTTTTTTCAAACCCCAGGAAATCTTACTGTATTTTGACTTATGCAGATTACCAAGCAGTGCCTTTGGAGGAGGGCCTATAACCTATTTAGGAAATAGGCTCTGCAGGACTGCTGTGCCAAACCTGGCATCAACTCTGGCCTGGAAATCCAAACAACAATGTTTGGTGAATGTGTGGACTGTTTTCCAGGTTGCAGCTTTGCAAATGTCTACTAGAGGGATATCTCTAGCAGCTGCTAGAGAAGATGCAGTACTCCTGGGCGAATGGGCCTTGAGGCCCGCAGGTGGTTGCTTACCCACCTTGCCATAGCAAAACTGAATGTAGGCTATGATCCATCGAGCAATGGATCATTTTGTGGCAGGATTACGTTTTCCAACCTCTCCACAAGTGATGAAAAACTGGGTTTGATCCTGTCTGTGACCCTTTGTGTGGTCAAGATAGTAGCCGACTGCCCTTTTCACATCCAGGCTGTGCAGCCTATGCTCACCTGAGGTGGAATGGTTTGTGAAGAAAACTGGCAAGGTAATAGACTGGTTAAGGTGGAAATCTGATACCACCTTGGGCAAAGATTTTTTGTTAGTTCTCAGAACTATTTTGTCTCTATGGACAGCAATATAACCAGGCTCTGTACGGAGTGCCTGGAGCTCACTGATCCTTCTGGCAGAAGTAATGGCTACCAGAAACACAGTTTTCCAAGTCACATATTTGAGGTCTGCAGTAGACATGGGCTCAAAAGGGGGCTGCATAAGCTGAGCAATGCAGATATTCAGATTCCACATGGGGGTAGGTTCCCTATGTGGTGGATGCAAATGTAATAACCCCTTTAAAAATGTCTTGAACACTAGCTTCGAACCCAAAGAAGATGCCATACCTGCTGATAAATACGCTGAAACAGCTGCCAAGTGCACCCTCAAGGTGGAAATAGTTAAACCTGTGGAATGCAAATGAGCCATATACTCCAGAACTATAGAAAGGCTAGCCTGGGCATGGTCCAAGCCCTCACCTTGACACCAAAAATAAAATATTTTCCATTTAGAGGCACAGGTTTTCTTGGTAGAAGGCTTTCTGGAAACTCTCAGTATATCCATAACTCCTTCTGAGAGGTGCAAATCTGCATACTTTAAGTCTTCAAGAGCCATGCTTTGAGTCTGAGGGATAGCAGGTTGGGATACATTATTCTGCCCTGTGAGGATGACGGTAGGCTGTACCTCTTTGGGAGACTGATTGGCTTGGCTACTGACAATGACAGGAGCATGAAGTACTAAGGCTGTCTGGCCCAGTCTTGGGCAATGGGGATCATTGAGGCTGGTGGAAGTCTGCGTTTGTTTAGTACTTTCAGCAACAGAGGGAAAGGAGGAAAAGCATACAGGAACCTCCCTTTCCAGTCCAGCAGAAGTGCATCCAGAGGAACTCTGCCCTTGATGGGGGGCCTGCAGCAATATTCTGGGAGCTGCAAACAGATCCACCTCTGGGGTGCCTCGTCTCCTGAAAATGGTCTGCAAGACCTGTTTGTTCAGTGACCACTCGTAGTGCTTCTGATTTATTCTACTGAGGGCATCTGCCAAGACACTGTCCTTGCCTGGAAGGTGAATAGCTGAGAGGGACACATTCAGGGAGTATGCAAAGGCCCAAATTCTCATTGCCTCTGTGCAAAGAGGAGTTGACCTTGTGCCCCCTTGCTTGTTTATTAGTACATGGTGGTTGTGTTATCTGGTCTGACCTGAACTACCCTTCCTCTTACCTTACTGATAAATGACTGAAGAGCTAGAAAAATTGCTCTGAGTTCCAACAGGTTGATATGTAGGAGAGATTTCTGCTTTTTCCACGTGCCATGTGCAGTGTGGTCCCCCAGATGTGCTTCCCACCCTAGGAGGGATGCATATGTCGTGAGTACCAGAGAGGGGATCTGCTGCAGGAAGGGCATTCCTTGTCTGAGATTGTTCCTTTCTTGCCACCATTGCAGGGCTTGGAGAAAAGTGACTGTGACTGGAACCAACTTTGAAAGCGAGTCCTTTCTTTGGGACCAGTGTTCCCTTAAGTGAAACTGAATGTCCCTCATCTGGAACCTGGTCCCCGGCACAGTTGCTGTAGAGGCTGCCACATGGCCTAACAACTGCAGGAAGTGCCTTGCTGGCCTGGAGACATGAAGTTTGAAAGAACTGACTACCTGGATAAGATTGTCTACCCTGTCTTGAGGCAGGTACGCCATCCCTGTTTTTGTATCCAGTTCTGCCCGTATGAATCTGAGAAGTTGAACTGGCTCTAGAACAGAATTTTTGTGGTTCACCAAGAACCCCAGAGAGTAGAGAGTGTCTTGTGTTACTGACAAAGTCTCCCTTACTTGCTGGTATGACTGGCCCACTATGAGCCAGTCGTCCAGGTAGGGGAACACTGACACCCCTTGTCGCCTTAAGTGTGCCACTACCACAACTAGACATTTTGTGAACATTCTTGGAGCAGACGTCAGTCCGAAAGGTATTGCCCTGAATTGGTAATGACCTAATCGCAACCTGAACCTGAGGTACTTTCTGTGTGACCTTCTGATTGGGATATGAATGTAGGCGTCCTTCAGATCCAGGGATGCTAGCCAGTTTCCCTGTCTTAGGGTAGGTTATATGGTAGCCAGAGTGACCATCTTGAATTTTGGTTTTGACAGATACTTGTTTAAGTATCTGAGATCCAGAATGGGTCGCCACTCCCCTGTTTTCTTTATTGTGAGGAAGTACCTTGAATACAGTCCCTTTCCTATCTGGTCAGAAGGGACTGGTTCCACTGCCTTTAGCAGCAGAAGGGTTGAAACTTCCTTTTCCAGCAGGGCTGTTTCTGATGGGGAAGAGGGTTTGAAAGCTCTCGACCTCAGCTTTGGCACTGCCTTGAAGCTGAGGACAAGTCCCTGGCCCACTACTTCCAGGACCCACTTGCCTGTGGTGATATTTTCCTACTCCTGGAAGTAGTAGGCCAGCCTGCCCTCTACTGGAATCGGGGCGGCGACCCGAGCAGTCCCCCTCAGGGAGTCTGTTTGGACTATGCTACTGGCTGGACACTGTGGCTAGTGTGGCCTCTGCCCCTCCTGCCCCTGCTTCCGAAGTATCCCCAAGGCTGGTACTGTGGAAAAACTTGAGGCTGGAAAAAAGGCCTGTAAGGAGTTCTACCCCTGCCACCCCATGTATGGTGCTTCTAGAGGTTGGAAGCTCTCTCTTTAGTTACTGCACTTTTGTAAGCAGCCTTGTATTCGTCCATTTTTTTCATGTATGCCTCTGTTTGTTCTCCAAACAGAGACACAGGATCACAAGGAAAATCCATGGCTTTGTTCCAAGTATCCTGTGTCAGGTTGGTAGTTCTGAGCCAAGCGAACCTCCTTAGTGACACAGAAGATGCCATTTGTCTGGATGCAGTGTCATTGGCATCCACTGCCATCCTAAACTGTCTTAGCTACCCAGTACTTCTTGTCCACCTTTCTATCTGTAGGTGGGACAGAAGTGGGAGTCTGCAGAACCTTCATGGTCTGCTTTCTTAAAGACTTGCGTACGGGAAGAAGCAACCTTTTCTAAAGTGGGACATCAATCATTTCTTTGTAGTCCGCTTCCTCCTCATCCTCTATAGATTCTTGGGATGGGGGGTTGAGAGTCTGAGCCACTAGCTTCAAAAAAGCAAAACAGGAGGTGAAATCCTCTGTTCCCTTATCAGGGAATCTGGCCTATGAGGATCAGGAGAAATATTTGGGTCTGTGGGTTCCCCATAGTCCTCATTCTCAGGCTCATCACCAAATTCAGTATCCCTAAAAGGCTCCCCACTGAGGTCTATTAAACTGGGGGTTGCCTGTGAACTGGGAGTTTGAGGAACTAGTTGCCTACCGACCGGTACCGGGGGCTGAAGAGATTGAATAATTCTAATTGCATTAGTGATCTCTTCAGCCAAAGGACCCGTGGTTGGTTTCGGTTGCGGTTCCTGGTGCTTTTCCTTTTTCTTCTTTTTATCCGCAGCAGCCGGTTCAGCAGCCTTATCCGTGGTTCGTTTTTTAGTAGAGCTATTGCCCCTGTCACAGGGCAGCCCCTCCAGTTCATCCGGTTGCACAACGGCTGGATTAGCAGCCTTTTCAGCCATTTTTTCTCTCTGTTGTTTCAGTCTTTTCTCAATGGTAGACTGAGGGAAATTGGCACACATTTCACAGTCTGTCTGCAGGTGGTCAGACCCCAGACAGAACACACAAATAAGGTGTGGATCCACTTTAGCAAACAGTTCCCCGTACTCGGTACAGTGCTGGAAACCTGTGGGTCCTGTTCTCTTTTTTGCTTTCTGTGACATAACCTAGATACCACACACTTTTTTTTCTTTTGCGGTTGTAAAAACCAATAAGAATCAGGAATTACCCTGGAATTTTCAAAATAAACAAGTGCAGGAGTTACCCCAGTTGGAATTAGACCCACAAACCAGGAATTACCCTGGTTAAAAAACAACACAAACTAACTGACTAAACCAAGTTGGAAATAAAGATTTAAATTTAAAATATAAACAACACAAAATAGGGAGACTGTCGATTTCTTCTCAGTTAAAGAACTGGGAAGAAGACGACTACTTACCCCTCTAACTCAAAATCTAAACAATTACTACCTGAAAATCAAGGACACTGAAAGGAATACCAATAAAATAAACTTTACTAGTGATAAAACCGAGAAAAATAAAGTTTCTTCAAGCAATGAGGGAGAGCTCTCCAGAGACGTCTTACTAAAGCAAGCAGGGTAAAGAATCTGATGGTTTAAAGTTGTTTACCAGGGACAGTGATTTGAAAACCAAGCTCCAGCCTAGCATTCCATCATTTGCATAGGTTCTATTAATCAATTCAGCTCCGGGGCAACCCTATGGTGAGACCATACTGCATAAGTCATAATACAGTAAGATTTCTTGGGGTTTGAAGTACAGTATAAACATTTGAGAAACTGTACACAGTATAAACAGAGCATAGGAATAGGTCATCCCAAATGAAAAAGGATGTCATAGGCATTTCTCAAAGAGGAGTTCTGGCACTGAAGAAAAAACATGCATGCCTGAAAAGATAATCCTTAAAACAAATCTGTGTGAGTTGAAACACAGATGTACAGTCCAACAGCAGAAGAAATGATACAGTACTATACAAGGATAAATAACCTCAAGGTAAAAATACAAAACTAAAGTATAATCCATAAGATCAACATAAAAGGCAGAGGCTGATCCAAAAAGTGATGTTATGTGGAGATCTTTGTACAGGGTAATACAAAACAAACTGCAAGGTCGATTAAGCGATTTGCACAAAATTACACAAACTATATTTGCATACTTGACAAAGCTGGGAACAAACAATATCTGAAATAACACCCATAGTAACACATTTTTATCGGTGTCTTCTTGTTTTATTTAAAACACAACACAGCAAAAAACTCATGCAGGACAAATGAATATAATACAGCAGTTCCAGATTTTCAGTCTCTCCTTACAACCAATAGTGATATAAAGTACAGTTACATAAGAACTTACTGTAACACTAGATCTGCAAGGAGATGTCTTGCAGCAGGCCTCACCTATGCAACTACCACCATCAGATACTAGGACCACCTGGAAACTTTTATAGCTAGCAGTCTATCTGGGGGACGCCCACTCCCACATCACCCTCTGATGCCAGCCAACCCTGTAAAGAGTGGGCGACCCCTGCTTCCTCCTCAGTTCCCCCACAAGAGACCAGAGCAAAGTGTCCCTTGTTGAGGAATCGAAGAGGTACCAAAGGTTCCTGCCAACACGGAAGCATAAAGGAGTCCACAGGCAACAGAAAGGTCTACCAGGTCCAAGGGGAAAGAGGGAGGGACGGCATGGCCTGCTGCAAGAGATCCCCTCACAGAACTACTGTTATGGTAAGTTCTTACATAACTGTACTACCTGATGTTGGGGGTATCTCTTGCAGCAGGCCACACCTATGGAACAAGTCCCAAGCAGTTCTGCCATAAATAAAGCAACCTGGGAAGAGGAAGCCTCGAGTCTAGGAAAGAAGACCATGAAGAATGGCTAAGCCAAAACTGGCACTGCACCTAGACACAATATCCAGACTGTTGTGTATGGTAAAGGTGTGGACAGAACTCCAAGTAGCCACTGCATACATCTCTGCAGCTCAGACATTCCTGAAACAGGCAGCTGAAGCAGCCATACCACTGGTGGAATGTCCCTTGACATCTCCAGGAAGTTCCTTGCCATACTTCCTGTAACAGAACATAATACAGTTGGCCAACCATTTGGACAAACACTGCTTAGAAACAGGGGTGCCCTCTTTCCCAGGAGCAAAAGAAACAAACAACTGTTTGGACTTCCTGTAGCCCTTGGTACGGTGTGTATAGTAACACAAAATTCTACACACATCTACAGTATGGAGCAATGCTTTCCCTGGATTAGCATGCTTTGGAAAATAAACAGGCAGGTGGATGGATTGATTCAGGTAAACTCAGATACCACCTTGGGAAGAAACTTAAGGTTCATACACAAAGACACAGTCTTTGTGAAAAACCAAAAAAAGTTGCTCACACATGAGCGCCTGTAGCTCGGAAATCCTTTGCGCACAGAATAGTAGCAAAACTGTTTCCATGACAGAAAGCGCAGCTTCGCGAAGTCACGACAGGCTCAAAAGGAGCCAAGGTAAGTTTTTCCAATGCAAAATTCAAGTCCCATGGAGAGACGGGATTGTGGATAGGAGGATTTAGGTGAAGGATGCCTCTCAAAAAGTACAGGACACTTCCAGTTGTGCCACTATACGGCCATCAATGGGCACATGGGAAGCAGAGATGGCAGACGTGCACCTTAAGGTAGAAGTACCACAGACCCAAGTCCAAAAAGGACAGCAGCTACTCCAAGATCCGATTCATTGGGCATGGTAAAGGGTCTAGCTGGTGTGAAGCAACCCATAGCATAAATTGCTTCCACTTCACAGAATAAGTGGCTCTGGTGGAAGGCTTTCTAGCCACCACCAGGACATCAGTCACTTTGGGTGACACCCCAAACTGGACCATGGCTATGTCCTCAGGAGTCAGGCATGGAGGTACAGGGACTGGAGGTCTGGATGGACCAGGGTGCCCCATTTCTGGGACAGCAAGCTAGTGCACAGAGGAAGAAGAACTGGAGGTTCCACTGCTAGCTGTTGGAGTAAGGGGAAACCATATCTGACAAGGCCAAAAGGGGGCGATGAGGATCATCGTAGCCCCATCCATCTGTAGTTGATTAGTACCCACTGAAGGGAAGGGAAGACAGGCATACAGAAACCTCCCTTTCCAGAAGAGGAACAATGTGTCTCACCAGAAAACTCCAAGCTCTGGATCTAGCGAGCAAAAACATGGCAGTTCTGCATTGAGTGGGGACACAAAAAGGTCCAACTCTGGATGACCCCATCTGTCAAAGAGGCTTTCGATCACCTAGGTCAGGAGCTCCCACTCATGCATCTTTGAGCAGTGTAGATCATCCGCTAGGACGTTCTGGATGCCTGGAACATGGACAGCTGACAGTTCTAGGCTGTAGTCCAGAGCCCAATACCAGACTCTCATCGCTTCCCTGCAGAGGGGATACAAGCGAGTAACCCCCTGCTTGTTGATGTAGTGGATGACACTCATATTGTCCGTCTGCAGCAACAGAAGGCCCAGGGACAGCAGAGTCTGAAAGGCCTGCAGGGCATAAAGCACCGCCCTCATTTTCAGAACAGTGATATGGAGAGGACACTCCGGCAGGGACCATGTCCCTTGAGTTTGGTGTGGCCCCAGATGAGCACCCCAGCCCATCCCCAAGGCATCTGTGGTCAGAATTTGCTGAGGGAAGGGAATAGCAAAGAGACCCCCTTGAGAAGATTGGTGGGTTGTATCCACAAGAGGAGAACCATTTTCACCAGAGAAGAGACCAGGATCTCCTGTTCCAGGTCATCTGTCCACTGATCCCACTGGACTCTCAACATCCATTGGGGAACCCTCATTGACAATCTGGCCAGAGGCACTGTGACTATGGCTGCTGCCATCATGTCCAGGAGCCAGAGAAAGACTCAGACGGAGACAGAGCGGCTGTGGAACAGCAGTCCGATTTGGGCTACGACACGGTCCACCCTGTCCTGGGGAAAGAAGGTCATGCCCTGTGCTGTGTCCAGGACTGCCCCAATGTACTGGAGTCATTGACTGGGTGTCAGGATGGAATTGGTTATGCTGACTGTAATGCCTAGGTCCTGGAACAGATGAATGGTGTGTTCCAGGGCTTGGACAAAGCTGTCCCGGGAAGAAGTTTTGAGCAGCCAATCATCCAGATGGGGAAACACAGAATCTCTGTCTCCTGAGGGCATCCACAACCTCTGCTAGGCACTTGGTAAACACCCAAGGAGCCGAGGACAAGCTGAAGGGCAAGGCACGAAACTGGAAATGTGCCCCCGGAAACTGATATTTGAGATACTGTCTGTGGGGGGCCACATATCTTGATAAGAAGATATGTGTCCTGCATATCAAGGGAGCATATCCAATCCCTTTGTTCAGGAGGGGCAACAACCCCTGAAGGGTTACCATCCGGAACTTTTTGTACTGGATGAGGAGATTTAGATCTCCGAGGTCCAGAATGGGCTGGAGGTCACCTGTGCATTTAGGGACCAAGAAGAAATGGGAGTAGAGCTCTCTGCCCCTCTGGAATTCTGGCACAGGTCCTATGGCTCTTTTCCTGAGCAGGGACTAAATCTCCTCCCAAAGAACAGTGATGTGGGCGGGGGGGATAAGAAGAAGGACTGGAGGTCTCTCTGGGAGCCACTCTATGAATTCCATAGTAGGACCGTGACTTATGAGCTGTAACACCCAGCAGTTGCCTGTGATCTTGGTGCAGGGAGAACCCACCCCCTACTGCCTCCACCGGATCCATGGGGGAGGGGAGTCGGGTAAGGAGTCAGGAGGGGACAGGGGGCTGGTGTTGCCCCTCCTCCTCTAGAACCCTTGATGGAGGAGGACGAGGGGGGTGGGAGGGCTGAGGCAGCCTTACGTTTGGTTGGCTTGGAGGTGGCCAGTGTCTGTGGCCCAATGGTCTCTCTGTCCATGGCCTGGCACATACTTGAGTAATATGAAACAATAGCAGGGTATCATCTTAACAAGACTAAGACTGAGGTCTTAATGTATTACTACACCCCAGATTCTGCCAGGCACCTGTTGAGCACTCTTTGGTTGAGTATGGTACAGCAAATGTACCAACCATAGGGTATGTCCGGAGGTTTGTAAGTCGGATAGGATATCCTGGACATCAGCTCCGAACCATTTATACCCCCAAAGGGAGCATTCAGGATGGACATTTGAACATCCTGAGCAAACCCCGACACCCTCAGCCAGGAGTGACAGCGAAAGCATAATACCACCTGGGCCCAAAATGTTTACCACATCGTAGGCAAAGTGCAAGAGGTGCCAGCTGACATCCGCCCAGATTTGAGGGCCTGGAGGAGCTGTTGACTAGCCAGTCCTTCAGGCAAAGATTTTACCATTTCCGTGGTTTGATCCCACAGAACATCCTGGTATCGGATCATGTGGGCCATATACTTAATGGTCCTGATGGCCAAGGTGGCAGAGGTGAAAGCCCATTTGTCAAAGTGGTCCAGCCTCCAGGATTCCCTGCGGCTGCTCCCCAAAGAAAGGCTTACCCACGGATGCCTTGTATAATTTATCCGCCTTCTTAGGCATAGCCAGTATGAGATTTGGGCAATGCCAGGTGGCCATGGTAGCATCCTCAAATGTGTCAGTCAATGGGGGGACCACCAGAGTGGAAAGGTCCAGAGGGTGGAGGTAGGAGGACAGCCAGCAACAGGAAGGGTCCAATTTCTCAGTTTTAAACCCATGGCTGACTGAATCTGGCACATGACCTCACTGAAAGATGGGTCATCTGGGAGAGACTAGGGTACATATTTAGGGGTCTCTTCCCCATCAGAAGAAACTGTGGTGGGAGAGGGGGAAGCCCCATTATCCTCATCCTCATCAGACTCCTCAGACTCAACAGGAGGTTGGAGATCCGGGCGACATTTCCCCTCTCCTCCCAGGCGCACATCAGGTGTATAGAGCGCCAGCCGATGTGGGGCAGGGAGTGGATCCCTGGGGATGTTGGGTGCTGCATCGGGACATGCAGGTCCACACGGGGCCAGGTCCTGCTAAGGGAGAAGCCACACCTGCATGACATCCCTTAGGAATGTCAGCATAGACTGGAAGTCCACGGCCACTGACATCAGGTAGCCTGGCGGCGTCTGCTGAGGAGGAATCAGCGTCAGTGTCAGTGGTGTGAGAATCGGTGCCGGTGTTGGTTGAGGAGCTGGCACTGGCATTGGTTGAGGAGCCAGCAAAGGCATCGGAGGAGGGAGAGGCCTGACTGGTGCTGGTGCCGGGTGAGGAGAGGCCAGCGCAGCCCAGAGGAAGATGTCGGTGGTAGGCACCACTGAAGATGACTGAGGGACGGCTGGAGGGGACACCATGGAAGGCATTGAGTCCACAGCTGTGGAAGAGGTCACCTGCACGGCACAGAGCGGTGGATGGGTGGCAGAAGACCACCCTATCAGCTCCATGGCATTGAGCAATGGGTGTTCACTCAGTGTGGTGGCAACCCGGGTTCATACCCCAAGCCCAGTCATCAGGAGCGGAGATCAGCAGGGAGGGAGTTTAGAACATCCTATGGACACTTCCCTCCTGGGGGGGTTTGGTCTCTGGCCAGTGTTCTTGGCAGTGTGCGGCCTTGTCACGCTGCTGAACACCCCCACACCCAAGATGCTGTCACGACCAGACCACTATGTGGGAAGTGGGTGGGTTGGGGACAGAAAAATGGAAAATGCCCACTCAGCTGACCGGATGATGGCAGCCAGTCCTCCTCCACTCGCCACACAGCCCAGAAGTGTCCAAGCTGATCCCCCACTGTGTGCACCTGGTGTCGAAGGAATGCCATCGGGCAAAATCTCCCTGCACCAGAGGCCCCCCCCCCCACAAAAGGATATGTCGGGGCAACAGCGAGAATGGTGATGGGGGCAGTTAGTGGGCTGAGGATGTCCTAGGTGGCCCGAAGGAGTGGTTGGCCAAGGGGACAGGGCAGCATAAAGAAATGAAGCAAAAAAAAAAGACTGTGAGCTCACCAAACTCATGCCAGACTGAGCAGAACCGGCAAAGTCTCCTGACTGCGACCCTGACACCAGAAGTGGACTGAACAGCAGGGGCTGAGGAGGCTGGGAGGATCCTGCCCCTAAAGAGCCACCGCCCAATAAGCAGGCGGTGCTGCCAATAGTAGCCCTTTCGAGGATAGGGCATGTGAAGCAGAAGAGGCTGCCCCTGAGGAGGCGGGCGACCCTGTTGCAGCCTTAGGTTTATGAGGGGACCGTGAATGGGAAGCGGACCGAGGTTTTTCGCTGTCCTTATCTCTGCTTGCCACCAGATTTCTCCACAGAGGAGGAGGGCTGCAACCCCGAAGACACAGCTGGAGATGAAGAAGAGCTTCTGGCCTGCAGCTCCTGTTCCATGTTGGCGACCTTCTGCTGCAGGAGGAATTCTTCTAGGGCCCACTGGCAACGGCATCGAGTAGCCTGGTTAAAGCCTTTGCATATGTTGCAGGCCTCAGTGTCATAAGTAGGTCCAAGGCAGTGGATGCAGGCAGAGTGGCTGTCTTTTTCTGGAAGGTGCTTTCACAAGCACACTTCGACTTGGAAGCCCGCTTGGAAGATGAAGAGGAGCCCGACATGTAAAAAGGATCGAAGAAAACAAAAAACTAGAGTGAGAAAATAAGGGAAAATGTGGATGAAAATGGTGGTTGACTGAAGCTTGTGGTGGTCTCTGGAGGTCTGAAGTCCGTTGGTCAATGGTGGGAAAAGAACTGAGGACAGAGCAGGGGCCACCCACTCTTGAAGGGTTGGCCGATGTCACAAGGGTGACATCGGAGTGTGCAGCCCCAAGATAGACTGCTAGACATTTGACTTGCATAGGGGTACCCAGCAGGGCTGTCCCCCCTCTCACTCATCCTTTTCATGCTCTATATTGAAGCACTGACAACTCTTATATGGCAAATCACCTTTGCTCCAGGGTGCTCCTTGGGTGGCAGGAACTATAAAAAAGCCCTGTTTGCAGATGACATCCTGCTGACTGTGACCGGCCCAATGGTCTCTCTGCCCATGACCTGGTACATACTTGAATAATATAAAACAATAGCAGGGTATCATCTTAACAAGACTAAGACTGAGGTCTTAATGTATTACTACACCCCAGATTCTGCTTTGAAATCCAGGCATAACATTCACTGGAACAAAGGATCCCTTAATTACCCAGTGTGTGGCTTACACAGAAGCCAGAACATTTGGACATTCTAAATTTCAAACCCCTGGCTCTTGCCACAGCTAATGACCTACAAATCTGGGGGCAGGTCCATCTAAGTGTTTTGAATTCAGTAGAGGTCATTTGCAAAAACATACTACCAAGAACTTTGTATTTCTTGCACACGCTCGCGCTTATGCCTGCCTGCAGTTACTTCCAGTATTGGAATAACCTTCTTACCCATTTCCTCTGGAACAGAGGCAGACCTAGGATTCATCTATCCATTTTGCAGTTTTCTGTGGTAAAAGATGGGGTGAACTTTCCCAACTTGAAACTGTATGCCCAGGCATCACAGATGCATCTAATTTGCCTCTGGACCTCAAAAACAATACAAGGCCCACTGGAAAAATATTGGATTTGGACTGAATGACCTTTGTGATAGAAGTGCCATTCCATATGCATCCCCTTCGGGAGATCTCACTTTTACAAAATTTTATTCCCATACTGCTACAGTCCTTAAGACCTGGCATGCTGTATTATGGCCCAATTTACTTGAAGGCCATAACCTCCTAATAATGGCTCCAGGGCAGGACCAAGGTAACCCTGGTAACTCCAAGGATACATTTCTCAAACGATTTTCAGACACGACCCCGGGAGACTACAGACAGTTATGCAGTCAGACAGTTGACAAATAATGTACAGAAATATAACAAACCAAAGAGATGTATAACAATGTTACAGGAATAACAATAATGATACATACTAAACAAAAGAATATACGAACAGTTTGATAAACGATAAACATACAATCGTTAGGAATTAGAGTCATGTTTTACAATCCATAATAAGTGCTCTACATAACAGTTGTCAAATTCAAGAGAAAGGTGAGGACACAAATTAGAGAACTATAACTTAAGAGAGCTAAGCAGAGGAGTGTGAGCAGCCTATGGGGGATTAAAACAGGTGCACTGGGCATGTTTGACATAGAAGGGTGTGGTGCATCTTTTTGAAAGCAGCATGACTGAGTGCTGAGCGAACATCAAGTGGTAAGGAGTTCCAATATTTGGGGCCCAGGCTTGAGAAAGCTGTTCCTTTCAAGGTTCTACACCTAGGGGTGCATAGCAGAATGAGTTTAGTTGACCAGAGATCATAGGAGGGGGACTGTTGCACTAGCATGGCTGCAAGAGAAAGAGGCTGGTTGGATCTTATGATATTATCCAGCTGAGTCCCAAGGGCAAGAAGTCGATGGACAGATGGAGAGGGCCAGTTAAGGTCTGTGTATAGCAAGCAGTGATGTTTCAGATGTGGTGAGACTGAGGTATGGCGACAGATGTTATTATATGTAGTGTCCCTTTCGCTAAGGGTACTCTTAGAAGCATTTATGTAGGTGGAATGGGATGGAACAGGCACCCATTTGGTGGGGGAGCTATATACCATTCTCAAGGATGTATCTAAGGACTTCACACTGATGGTCCTTAACAAGTGGATTGAGGAATTACAGACTGAATGTGATCCTGAACTGTGGTACAAGTTTACCACTCTATAAAATTACAATGTCCCCTTACATGAAGAATTCTCTTGGAAATGGATGTGAGAGAAATGGGAAGGAAGGAGTTAATGTTTGGATTTTCCAAACACATTTTTTTTTTAGCAGTCTGGAAAAAAAAAACACTCACACAAGCTGACGTTCCACCAGCTGGAATTCTCACTGTCCTCCCTAGTTGCTAGATGAGACCTGGGTCATAAATCTCGAGTGGACCTGTCCACACACAGACACAGATTAAAGGGACTGGTTCACTCAAATATAAACAAGGTTAAAAGAGAATATAATTGGTCACTGACAGGTGTTCAGTCTGACCGGGACAATTAAATACATACATGGTAGATGGTTGGTCCAGTCAAAGGGGGAACAGGAACCACCTATTCTCAAGACAGCATATAAGATGCTGAAAGACAGTGAAGGGGGGTTAGTTAGTCTTGAAGCTGGAGGGAGAAACATAAGCTTGGAGCCTACCCTTCTAGCTAAGTCCGCAGCAGCTGGCAGTTAGCATAGGGTCCAGTGTTCTCTTCAAAGGACAGGGAAGAGTAAATTTAATACTAGCATATTGCAGTAATAACCTTTTTCTTTCGTCATCTCTTATTTAAAACATTTGTTTTCTTTTCCTGTATCAGTGTTATTCTCTTGTGTTGTAAATACATATCCTGTAATGCTCTGTTCACTTTCTGTTAAGTAAAAAGCTATTTATTTACGCAACAGTTGTGACTGTGATGTCACTTTCTGGTAAGTAAAAAGCTATTTATTTACGCAACAGTTGTGACTGTGATGTCACTTTCTGGTAAGTAAAAAGCTATTTATTTACTCAACAGTTGTGACTGTGATGTCACTTTCTGTCAAGTAAAAAGCTATTTATTTACTCAACAGTTGTGACTGTGATGTCATTTTCTAAGGTAATATATGGTTTCCACTGGCTGAGGTAAACTCTGCATAGCATCTGCCACCCGAGAGAGACACACTACCAGACTTCGATTTGTGCAATTGCACGGTCAATTACCCAAGTTGGTAAACTTAAAGGTTGACGCTGGATGACTCCAGCTGGTGGCAGCAAATACCAGAGGACAGACACCACTAAAAGCTGTTCCAGCCCAAAGAGAGAGGTGGGTTGTCACAATGTACAACCCACTTCTTTTGTACTCCAGCAGTACAGCAGACATCTGGGGCACTGACGTGGACACTGCTGGAGTGGCTATGGGGAGACCCAGGCTGATCAAGTTTATATTTTGGAGCTGCCCAGTCCTGGCCCCATACTTGGAAGAGGTATGCCACATCTTGGGGACTATGTTTGCCTGTATGGGTTCAATTACACCACAGTCAGTTTTACTGTCAGTAACCCTGGAAGGGGTATGTATTCAAGAGAGGCAGAATAAATTGTTTCTGTTATTGCTGGCAGGGGTGAAAAAAAAAGCTATAACAAAATTATTTCTAACACCTAACCCTCCAACTGTCCAACAGTGGATGGCGAGAATTGATTCTCTGTATATGTTGGAAAAGCAGACATATAAATCATATGCCAGTATTCGAAGACACACGGAGAAACGGGATGCTGTACAAACTGGAAGCAATCAGTTTCTGTCATCAGACTGTCCTTTACTTCATGAATTTCCTTTACTCGTTGTTGTAATCTCTGTATTCACTGTTTTGTGTTGTATTGCATTTGTCTTCCAGGTCGCCCTGAAAAAGGAACTGCATGGTCTCAGAGGGCTTATCCAGTTACCAAAATTTTAATAAATAAATAGTACTGTGTACCGACAACTGCTTTTAACATAGCCATAGATATGTTTAGCATAAGTGACTCCATTACAGATGTGTATGCAAGAGATGTGACTGAAGAAGTTAAAGGCTGCAGTAGCAAATCTTTAATGTCATAGCTCCGAACTGATACCTGCCTTTTATGAATTTAAACTGTATAATGCCTGCAGCAATGCATGCATGTTCATGTTCTCTGTACTGTTGTTTCTTGCTGTCAGCAAAAAAACTTCCCAATAAAAACATCATTAAAAAAAAATATTTATATCTGCAGTAGGTGAAGAATACTGTTTGTAACATGGCATTAATACTAGTATGTAAATACTAAACAATGATTGGAGGAAAGAGGTAACGTGACCTGAACGTAGCTGTGCATTAATTCCCTAGATATGCACGGCTGCGTTTTAAAGCTAACAAAACCAACACGTGGTGTCACAGTAAGTGGCAGGCGACTTCGGGAGCACGCCTCAGCGAAACTCGGAACCAGACGTATAGGTAGCACAGCGGTCACAAAACTGTGGGAGGTAGGGAGCGCAGTGGTGCCTGTGTCTGACCTATACGTTCCGCTTGCAAACTACAGCTTTGTAGCAAGGCTTCAAAAAAAGCTTGCAAAAGATCAACAAGACCCACACTTGGTTCCACATCCACCCAGTGGACACAGTAAATCACAAACGGGGTTATTCACAAATCTGAGAACTAAGCAGTAAATGCTCTAAAATCATCAGAAATCATTCAGCTTTCCAGAGTCCCGAGGGAGACAGTCAACGGAGGTGAGAACAGTGTTAGTGTGGGTGGCAGTACTGTTCTAGTGTTCAGAGTCATCGAAAGCGTCGTTAACTACCTCAGTAGTTCCTCTAGTTGCATCACCGGTCAGCACACACCAGCACAGTATAAATGTGTTCACACACTGTTAACAAAACGTCTAACCTGAATACACTACACAGTTATGTGCATAAACAAGTAATTCCACATGTAGACCCGTACTGTTATTTCACGGCATGTAAAATACAGCAGAGTGACCACAATGCAGCACAGCAAGGAACAAACATAAAAATTAGTACTGCGAGATGGAAACGGAGGTGACACTGAATCTCCACAACAACTAGGCATTTTGTTACTGTTGTCTGTCTTTTCTTACTCATTATAACACATCCACATCATGAAGATTATCATGAACTTGGGAGGCACGGCATTAATGTATATCAAGACTTCAACGTGCATGCGCATCTTTCAATATACACACAGCATTGTAGAACTACACGTGATCAATCTTTGTAAAGCACAATGTTTGTTGTAAGTCATCTATATATAGTATTGCACAAAACGGTATCTGAGGAATTCCCACGTTTCACTTGCCATGTTACAAGTGCATTAATCCCCTCGACAGGAGGCATTTCCCAGGAATTAATGCATGGTTGGGTGGTGGGAAGCACTCGGTCTTTGGCCTTATGCACCTCCTCCCAAAACCATGCATTAATTCCTGGGAAATGCCTCCTGTCTCGGGGATTAATGCTTACACATTCACTAATACAAGTTAGCAAGGCATATACAAGATGCATTTACAATGGACAAGACGGAGCCTCAATCAATAAAAAGTTACAAAATGTGAAAGATGTCGCAGTTAATACAAATTTACAATACGTACAAGATGTTGTTGCAACTAATATAGTTAATACAAGTAGTTATAACTAATACAAAGTTACAAAATGTAGTTGCAATTACTACAAAGCTACTTTTTTAACATTTTATTTTTATTTCTCAACAACACAAGATGCAATATGAATATCTTGGCACTGTGTAATGATAAAAAAACAGAAATCTTAACCTAGGATTTCATACTCTAATATCCTTTGGTACAAAATTTTGGGGGGAAAATTACATTACTAACATCATTTCAAGTATGAAATCTTCAGACTTGAAATATTATAGTGTCTGAGATGAGCATCTTGCAGCAAATGCATAGGACATAGTCTAAAAATCTATTCAAAGATTGCCAGGTCCCCAACTTGGCTCGCACGTCACATTTTGGTGGTGATACTGTTCCAATACAAGGATATGTAAAAAAAAAAAATTCCCTATTTTGCAACATGTCATGACAACTTCCTAAGTACTAATAACCTGCCTCCAACCTCTCCACATGCGTGGGATCTGTGCCTTCTCCAGGAACTCTTCCACGGCGAATGGCCTGACTGCCAGACAGCCTTGAGACACACATGCCACTCGCCCTAAACCAGTGTCTGCCTCCAACCTCTCCCATGTGTGTCGGAGCTGCGCCTTCTCCAGGAGCTCTTCCATGGCGAACGGCCTGACTGCCAGACAGACCTGAGACACACAGACGGAACCTGGCCTTTGGAGCTGCCAAGCTTGAATCGTGGTGCTTTTTGTCTCCACTGACTGATTTGGTTCTGTATCTCACTTCCTCAGCCTTGATTGGACACTTCACCTTTCTTCTGTCCTCTTATTCACCACTGCCTTCATCTACCCAAATTGCTTAGTTTGCACAAATGTTTATATTGCAGGGTTGTATTTACTGCTCGGTATACTTTACTGAATTCAGCATTCTATTTGTTTTTTCTTTAATAATGCCTAATGTCTACTCTACTGATATAGTTGCCAAATATTGCTAGAGCTATAGTTAGTTTGTTCCTTTCCTCCCTGTAACCCTGCCTGAGCTGAAGGAGTAGCGATAAGCGCTCCACTGCACCCTATAGCCTTTCTTTAAATTTCTACTATCTGAATTATTGTACTGCATTTTAGCACTACCTATCTCTGTCCTTTGCTCTGATATTCCTTTCTTTTTTCCCCTGTGGCTTTACTTGTTAGTCGTCTCCCCCCCCTCGCCTTATAGCCAAAGGTGTTAAAGTTCTTTTTGGCTTAATTTTAGAGAAACGTTTGTGCAGAGCCTTTGGTATGCAATCCGCCTTCCCACCTTCCTGGGGCCTAAGGCATTAGCTGCCTCTCCCTTTGTATTTTTTGCTTTAAATTGACTGTCCCATCTCCCATCCGCAGGCCACTCGTCCTGAACTGGCAACTGCCTCCAACCTCTCCCACGTGCGAGGAAGATGAGACTTCTCCAGGAGCTCATCCATGGTGAATGGCCTGACTGCCAGACAGCCCAGCTTCTTTTTTCTTGTGCTGATTTTTCCATTAGCAGATTATATCTTCTAGCCACTAGAGGGCTATATCTCTGGTAGCAGTGACATTTTGTGTGTCTACTCCACTGATAGCAGGTTATGTGCAGCTGCCACTAGGGGCTCCTATCCTATCTGGCACGTCACACACTGTTCCCCATCTGTTATCACAACTCTGTGTACATTTGCCTGCCTCCTACTAAACCAGAGCTACATACAAGCTCTTCCTCCTATGAACATGTGTTAAATACTGCTTTTGCTCACAAGAGTTTTGTAAGAAAAGTTTGCCTATATTTTGCTTTAATCTGTACCCCCCCATACCCCTCCTGCTGTTCTATCGCGTACTTGCCTTGCCTCCTTCCTCCTACTCCTTTCACCCTGTAATCAGCCCCATATCTCGGGCTTCTCTCCTGTTCCTTTTAGCTTGCCTTACACGACCTCTACTGCCTGAGCATAATGATTCTGTCCTTTATGCTCTCTCAACTTATTATTCTTTCATCCCTGCTACCCCTCTTCTACCTCCCTGAGGCCTGTTACCCCTCTCCTCCCCCTAGCTACCAGATTGACTATATCTACTACAACTCAGGCACCCTACATTCTGAACCTCGCTCACCTCATGCACCCCCCACTGAAAATAGATGGCCGCACCCTTGTATTCATGAGAGCAGATCACAGGCCCACTCATTTCCTCTCCTACCTTTGGCGCACACATGACATCGCTCTGGGACCAGCGCCAGCAACTCTGCATACGTTCCTGCATGAAGTGGACACATAAACTCACCCTCAGGGAGCTACATTTGTGCACTCTGAAGCGCCTGCTCCTCGTGTTGCTGCTGTCTGGCAATATTCACCCCAATCCCGGCCTGAAAACCTCTAGCTGAACCAACCAACCAACCAAGTCAATCACTTGGGGGCACTTCTCCCTTGCGACTCTTAAACATCTGCAGCCTACCCCCAAAGCTTGATGCCCTGCACATTTTTGCAAACCAATACAATCCGGATATCCTCACGGTTGTCAAAACCTGGCTAATACCTAAAGTCTCTGACATGGCAATTGCCCTGCCAGGCTACAACATTTTCAGGCTGGATTGGAAGACTAAAAGAGGAGGGGGCTGTGCAATATACCTCAAAGAGTCTCTCTTGGGTCACTCCACAGCTATCCCCCTCTCAGAATCATCTGCGCAGATTCTTCCTGTCAGAATCTTACTATGGGCCCACAACAAAGCCCTCACAGTTGTTTCAGTGTACATCCCTCCAAAAGAGCAAGGGAAAGGTCTCAATGCTGTCCTGGATGTCATCCAAACCCAACCTCCAGGCTCCGAGTCAATCCTGCTAGGTGACCAACATTAATTGACTTGCACCTGAATCAGGGGGCCTCAAGGACGCCATCTCATCAGCAAACCCTGCCCAGCTGGTCAACTCGCTGACCAGGCACAACTACAAAACAGGCTCTAGCACCCTCCTGGATTGGGTTCTGGCCAGCCATCCAACTCTTATCTCCAACATCTCCGTCCTCCCAGATTCACTCAGTGACCATTCCCCTGTCATCTGCGACTGGTCAAATAAATTCTGCAAGCCCCTTCCAGTAGTCATCTCTATCAGAGTCCTTCCCCATGAGAATTTGAATTACCTCAAATCTTGCCTCAGTGAGCATGATTGGAGTTCTATTTACAAAGCGCTGGATGTCAACTTGGCCCTGGACTAGTGTATCTACACCTTTAATGCAGCATGTTACTCCCATGCCCCCTTCAAAAAGCACAAAGTCAAAGGCCTTTGCAACCCATGGCTCTCCGCGGAGCTTATAGCACAGTTAAAAGCAAGAGACCACCTCTGGCAGTGGACACGGGCCACCAGTACACAAACTGACATACAGAACTATAAACGTGCTCGAAATGATTACACAAAATCAATCCGCCTAAAGAAAAGTATTTACTATAGGGAAGCTCTCACTAATACCTGGGGAAATGGGAGAGCCTTCTGGAACAATATCAAAGAAGTTACTAGGAAGCAGCCTAAAATTTCCCCTACTATGCTGGATATTGATGGGACTACAACACTGGACCCTATGACTATTGCTAATACGTTTAATACTGCTTTCACAGACCTCAGCAGTGTTCTCCCCACCCCCCGACTTTTTCGACATAGATGCCTCTCCAGCTCACCCTCCCAGCTTCCCCCTCTTCCAAATGCCAGCTGTTCTCTTTTAAAGCAGTCAAGATGCACAAAGCCTGCAAATACATTAGTAAAGAAATTGCCAAGTCCAGAAATAGTGGGGACACACTTGACCTCAAACTGTTGTCCCTCACCCTCGAGGAAGTACTAGGACCATTAAAGATCTTCAACCTCTCCCTCGGCCAGTTCCCTGACAGATAGAAATCAGCTACTGTTACTCCGGTCCACAAAAGTGGAGACAGGGCCCTCCATGGGAACTATCGACCGATCTCCATATGACCTCAGGTGGAAAAACCTCAATCACGACTTATTTATGTAAGGATGTTTAATCAATTCAATGAACGGGCATATCTGACAGATGAGGCAGAAATTCAATGGAAATTAATGTATACATGTCTAGATGTACATACAGCATGTCATTTCTTTAAATGGTCTCTTTGAGTGTTACAAATAAACATGCCCCATTTAAATTAAAAAATGTAAATAAAAGAAAAAGAGTGCCTTGGATAACACAAGAGTTGAAGGATTTAATAAATAAAAAATCAAAATTATGGTATATAGCAAAAAAGACTAAAGAAGTAAAGGATATTTTAGCTTTTAAGGCTGTTCGAAATAATTACACTAAAAATATTAGGAAAATAAAAAGGAAATATTATGAAAACTACTTTTCCTCAACAGAAAAAAATTCAAGAGCATTATGGAAGGGTATTATTCTGATGCAGGGAAAACAATGCTCAGTTAATTTACCAAAATTTCTGGCAGTTGAAGGGAATATTTTTACCACAGATGCTGATACGATTAATGTGTTGAATTCTTTTTTTGTCTCTGTTGGTGACGCATTTAACAAAATACATCCAGATTTGCCACTTCCTACTTTGGGTATGGATTTCAGTAATAAACTTAAACGACCTGTGTTTTCTTTTAGTCCAACTTAAATATATGATGTTAAAAAACAGTTACAGAAGTTAAATATTCGAAAAGGTCCTGGATGTGATGAGAGTCCCCCTTTTTTTCTGAAATCAGCAGCTGAATTATTGGCACCTCATTTGACATATGTTTTTAATTTTTCTTTGTATAGTTGTGAATTACCGATTGATTTGAAAACGGCTTTTGTCACTCCTATATTTAAAGAGGGTGATCTATCAAATCCAGGTTCTTATACACCCATTTCGGTGTTACCAATATGTGCAAAAATACTTGAAAAACTTGTAAGTACTCAATTAACTAATTATCTTATTAAATATAACATAATAACACATTTACAATCAGGTTTCAGAAAAGGGCATAATACTACGTACACAATTTTAAAAGTAGTTGATGACATGTTGAATGCCTTCGACAAAAAACAGGAAGTTCCATCATTTTTTCTGGATTTGTCGAAGGCATTCGACACTGTACATCATATTATATTGTTAAATCAATTAAAAAAAAGGTTGGCTTAGGTATTCCAGCATTAGGCTGGTTTTACAATTATCTAAATGGGAGATTACAATCTGTTAAGGTAGGAGGTGTGTGTTCTACATCAGCCACCCTATTAAATGGGGTACCTCAAGGGTCTGTGCTTGGCCCCCTCCTTTTTTTGTTATACATAAATGATTTACCAAATTATTGTTCATCTAAAACTTATATACAACTTTATGCAGATGATACTATTTTGTACACCAGATGTGATGATGTGGACACAGCAATGATTGTTTTGCAACAAGACTTTAATAAAATACAAAGGGAACTTGTTAATTTGAGATTGCTTTTTAACAAGCAAAAAACACAGTGGATGTTATTTGGGGAAAAAAGATCTTAAAGATTCAACCATTAAAGAACTTAGATTTTTGCCAGCAATTAACATAGAACAAGTAGACTCCTATAAATATTTAGGGGTTATACTAGACAACAACTTGACCTTTGAAATGCATATAACATCTATATCTATGAGACTAAAGAGACTTCTGAGCTTCTTTTATAGAGACAGAACTCTCTTTAGCTTTAAGATTAGGAAATTACTGGTTTCTGCTTTATTTTTACCAATATTGGATTATGGTGACATCATTTATAAAACTGCAAAAAAAAATCACTGCTGTGTTCTTTGGGACGTCCTTTTTAATAGTTCATTAAGATGTGTAACAAACCTTCCATTTAGAACTCATTGCTGTGTGTTATATCAAAATTCAGGCCTCTTTTCATTGTTTGATAGGAGAGATCATCATTGGAACTTACTTGTGTATAACTTTGTACAACAATCATTGCCTGTTTTCTTGTTAAATTTATTACAAATAAGGATACAAAAACAACATTTCTTAAGATCTTCTGCTCGAAAAAGTTTCTATAGGTCTAGATCAAGGACAAAATTTGGTGATAAAACTATATCACATTTGGTGCCCAAAACATGGGAAAGAGTAAACAGTTAAAAAGTACAGTATTGCTACCATTTAAACGTTTTAAGTCTTTTTTAATGACTCTATACAGTAAACACTGTAATCGTTATGGATAAATTATTTACATTTAAGTTCATATTATAACTTTAGTTAGGTTATATTGAAACTGAAATTGTGTATGTATGTCTGTCCTTCTGTGATGTTATGTTAAATGTTGGATTCAATTGCAAAAGAGATACTTCTATCTCAATTTGATATCCAATAAAGTTTGAAGTTTGAAATAAAGTTTGAAGTTTGACCTCCCCTCTCCAAGGCCATTGAACAGATAGTAGCAGAACAACTCACTGATTACCTGGACAAACACAATATCTTGTGCTCTCAACAACATGGGTTCAGACAAGGGCACAGCACTACTTCTGCCCTTCTGGAATTCACCGAAGCCATCCACAGTTCTCTGGATAATGGTCACCTAGCCGGGTCGGTCTTTATCGATTTAACTAAGGATTTCAACACCGTCCACCACTGTCTACTACTTGAGCAGCTTCTGAATGCCAGCTCTCTCCCGACTCCACAGCCTGGTTTAAAAGCTATCTGGAAAACTGATCCCAAAGAGTTAAAATTACAGATGTCCTCACTGATTCTAGACCTGTCCGCTCAGGAGTCCCCCAGGGATGCATACTGGGTCCCCTTCTATTCAATCTCTTCCTGAACAGCCTTCCACAATCTTGCCCAGAACAAATCATCCTCTATGCTGATGACGCTGTAATTCACACCACCCATAAGGATCCCCAACCCCTACAAAACAATCTACAGTTAGGCTTCGCTTCAGTTGAGAACTGGTTTAGTAAACACATGTTGGTCCTAAATTATAAGAAAACCAAGTCAATGCTTTTCAGCAGCTCCCACAACAAGTACAGGCTACACCCCCTGACCATCACAAACTGCCTTGGAGCTGCCCTTGAACAGGTGCAATCTTTTAAATATCTTTGGATCTCTCTTGACTGCAACCTATCCTATGGTGCCCATATCGATAGCGTTGCCAAACCTTCAAATACTCACACTGGACTACTCTACAGGCACAGGCAACACCTTACTCTGGAAGCCTTAAGGGTTGCTGTTCAGAGCTCTGTTGTCTCCATAACTGACTATGGCCTGATCATATATGGCTCTGCTGTAACTTCCCTCAGACTCATATCCACGTCTCTCAACAAAGCTTGTCGTCTCATCACTGGAGCTCACCGTCTCACTCATACATGTGACCTCTATGCACAAACTGGCTGGCTACAACTTCAAACCACATAAAGTACCAAACCTGCATCATGGCAAAGAAAATAACCATGGGCCAAGCACCCCCTGGAGTCCAAGCTCTCCTTTGCCCCAGTAGTAACCCTCGCCACACTAGGGGATCCAGATCTCAACTCCTGCAGATCCCTCACTGCCGTACCACCCATGGACAAAGATCCTTTGCTCATAGGGCCCCTAGCCGGTTGAATGGTCTCAGCAGTGACATCTCCTCTGTACCTAAGCTGGGCCCATTCAAATCCAGGCTCCGCCTACTCCCAAACCTGGTCTCAGCTCTTTCTACATAGCTCTTCTATTATCTACCTCCAGTCTCCTACAACCCCTCCCCACCCTCTCCCCCATGCACCCCCTCCACCGCCTGTTGCTCTCTCTGTGATGTGACAATGCCCTGGTTGCTCTTACTTTTTGTGTCCTTGCCATGTCTTGTAACACTATTTACCCTGTCAATGCCTCTGGCTTTAGTTTAACCCAAATGTATGAATTCATATTCATGTAACTGATTGTTAACCTGTTATCCTGCCTTTATTACTTAATTGTCTTTTTTTTTTTTTTGTTATTGTACTGCAACTGATGTGGAACCTTTGTAAAAGAGCCTTGCTCAAAGGTACTTGTAATCCTAGATTCAAATAAATAAAAACAATTAAAAAATATAACATATTAATTTTATAACATTCAGTACACAGTACTAGAGTACTAACTGCTTAATTATTAAGGTGAGTTTTGCATTTGAAAACTTTGAAATCTTGAAGCAAACAATGGTATTAAAACAGGTACTACATCATGCCAAAAGCACAGGTCCAGTAATAGAAAATCCAAGAATAAAATAAAAGGCTGAAACCAGACAGCACAGACTGGGTATACCCGACTGTTAAGACATCCACTTCCTGTTTAACCAAGGTTAGAAAAACAAACTGGCAACCAAAACACACCGTAACCCTGATCGGGAGCAAATGGAGTTGCTAAGTGTGGTGATCCCCAGCAAGCGCATATAACTCCATGCTTCCCCGCACATGGCAGGTGCCATCTGCAACCCCTGCATTTGCAGTAACTTCAAACTGGCCTGCCTGGGGAGCAACAAATTAACTCTATTTCACTTTTTGACAAAGGGATTCCACACTGTACTGTACAATATTTGTATCAACACTGATTAACACACACGTCATTGTCCAAAACTCAGTCAAGTAGTTATAACACCACTAGACCCTCTGCAATACTTAAAAAGAAAACCGTGGCACTTTCGTCACATAGGGAACAAAATACATTTACATTACAGTTCCCTTATTCAGTCCTCTGAGTCCGATTCCCGGGTCTCTGTCCTGGCAGCAAAGTTTGCTTGTGTAGATTCCAGTTTTTTGCCAGCATCCACCAGACCATTGTGGAGATACGTTCTTCCTGCATACTTGATCATAAGTTTAACTGGTAGCTGAAGTGAGTGCAAAATACCAAGTTCTTGTAGTCCCGACTGCATGGCATTAAATGCTTTGTGGCACGGTCTTGTGGAATAACTCAAATCTCAATCTGGAGAGCAATATTTCACACTACCATCCTGCAAAACTAGAGGACCTTTCATCCTGGCGGCTTGTAGCACTGTATCTCTTATGTGTGGGCCGTGAGTGATCAAAAGCAGAGTTCTAGGCAGATTAGAATCATTTGGGTGCCTTCATGGCATGATTCTGAAAGCTTTATATATGCTGCTCTTTATGCCAACACCTAAAAGATTAGCCAATAAATCTGTTACAAAATACATCACATTGTCTCCCACGAATCCTTCAGTTATGCTCAGGGTACGTAGACTGGCCATTCAGAGTCCATTTTCCAGCTGCTCTAATCGGCTTTGTAAAAGTGTATTCTCTTTTATAATTCTTGTTACAGCCACCAATGATTTGTTTGGTATTTCAGTAGCAATTTTTACCTCCTGAGTCACCATCTCCATTTTATTTTCGACCAGGGTGATTCTTCTATTAAAGTTATTCACTTTTTATCAAGGACCCTGCTGCCCTTAAGTAATGCTCACATGGGAGTCAAAAGTCCAAAGGCCAGTTGCTGGCCGGGGGGAGTTCAGGTGACAGTACTGGAAGAGGAGAAGGACTGGACCTGGCGGTTATGGTAAGGGGTGACATGAAACACACAGTACAGTGTCGTAAGGCAGCAGCTAAAGCAAACAGAATGCCAGGTTGCATAGCCAGAGGAATCGCATCTAGGAGGGAGGAGGTTATTCTACCACTATATAGGTCACTGGTGAGACCACACCCAGAGTATTGTGTCCAGTTCTGGTGCCCCACCTTAAGAAAGATATCAAACTGCTAGAGGCAGTACAGCAGAGAGCAACCAAATTGATTGGTATCTGGTTAGACTAGCGCTTCCTGAACCACATAGCATAAACTGCGTGGTCAGGACAGCGCGAGCAGGAATAGCGATAGGGGTAGAATGGCAACTACCAGCTTCCACTACCCCTGTCACTATTCACCCACTTACAAGAAGAGGGGAAGAAGGAGAAAAGTGAGGTCGCTGGCCAAGTAGCCCTCATGGCGGAGCAGGTTTAGGCAGTAGCTCAGCCAGGACAGACTGGGAGACCAGGGTTCTAATCCTGGTCTCCCCTCAACATTTTTATTGTTCAGGAACTTCATTATTTTTTTTCCAAGGGGCCATGGAAACAGTAATTCCACAGCCCCACACACTTCACATTTTCCCCGTGGTCCACTCTCCTTTGGAGTAAGGATCTTTTAGTATGGGGGGGTGCAGGGGGAAGCAGAGCCCCCTGCATGGGAGGGGGTGAAGGGCAGAGCCCCCCACACAAAATTAGGTGTTACAATGGTAACAGTCGTCTCTGTGGTGTCCGACCACTACCACTGACGCTGTGTTGGGTGGCAGCGTTGTTTCCTGCTGCTGTTGTGGAAAGCTCTGTCAATACAGCACTACTGTGGATGGCACTGTTATTGACAGCGCTCTTCTGACCTAGTGCCAATTGATCCAAGGCATGGGGGACAGAACATATGAGGAGAGACTGAGGGAGCTGAACATGTACTTTCCGGAGGACAGGGGAGAGAGAGAGAGAGAGGGGATATGATTGAGACCTTCAAGTACCTGAAGGGCATAAATAAGACCAGCATGGAGGGCATTGTTAATCTAAGGAAGGAGGGTACAACAAGGGGTCATGGCCTGAAATTGGCAGGGGGCAGATTCAGAAGGGAAATGAGAAGGCACTTCTTCACAGAAAGGGTGGTGAAGGCATGGAACAAGTTGCCAGAGGAGGTGGTGGTGGCAAGGACAGTGACCAGCTTTAAGAGGGTTTGGAACAGGGTAAAGAAGAAGATTAGGACAACAGGGAACATGGGGGATGGGGTACAATGAGGAGAGGGAGATGGGAGTACAACTCCAAGAGGAGTGGGGGGGGGCAGCTACTTGGAATAAATAGCTGCACAGCCGCATAGACTCAATAGACCATTACGGCCTGCATCTGCTGGCAATTTTGTATGTTCGTAATGCTGCATTCGATGGCTCCTCAGGCTGAGTGCCACTCTATGCCCCCCCCCCCGTGCCTCAGTCTCCAGTGGTTTTTGAGAGGTTGTTTCTGCAGTCACTTGCATAGCTGCCTGCCTTCATTTTCCAGTACCCCACACTGTCGACGTCAAGCTGGTATGTCCAGATGGCTGGAAGAATTTGTTTAAAAGTACCAAAGATCTTCCATAGTAATGAATTTAGTGAGGAGCTCCTCATGTGCACCTCCTTCCCAGCTGGCTGCAGGTTCCACCTCCCTATAAAGTTATGTATAAGACATAATCGCAATTAATAACACGTTACTTAGAAGTACAGTATACTAAATTAGTTATAGTACAAGCAAACTTTGTTCACCCGTCGATGTTAGTAACTATTTACATCACAAGAAACGGGTAGAGGAAGCACCGTAACCATTGGGAGTTAAGTTCTTTGAAGAGCCTACAGTGACAACCTGATGCCAAAGTTTAAATGTTTGTTAGAAGAAAATCAATGAGCATAAACTTTAATAAGCATATAGAAAAACAGGCGTAGTCGGGATGGTATATAAAAAAAAAAAAAAAAAAAAAAAAAACAACACGGTTAAAAGGAATTTGTAACCTTTTCTCATGCAAAAGATTCTACTGACTATAATGTTTTAGCTGCAATTATAAAAGAGGGTTTCCCCTCAATGTGCTTACCAAAGATATTGAAACTGAAAAGATGCAAGTTACATACTTACTGTAATTGTTGATCTACCAGAATATCTTCATCACTAATTACTATTTATGAGTCTGGGCTGTTGGCACTAGAAGCACGTGGAAGCAAAGCATTTGACAATGGGCCAGCCACCCCTGTAGGGCCTAGTGCCTGAATACTCCCCATGCCTGCTTCTCCATGGACTGCCATACCCTGGAGAACTGTGCACTGAGGTGGAGTTGTCCGATCCCCACCTTTGGAGGTAGACCTCATACACGTGCATCCAAGAACAGGTCGTTAGGCCTCATTCATTGGGCCTCTTCCCAGGACCACTGGTTCCATGGAAGCACAGAGTTCTCCTCAACCTCACTGTGCTGAGGTGTCAGAAATTCCAGAGAATGGGTCTGATGGGCAGTTGACTGAACCCTCCACAGTCTGCTTGCCCTGGGCAGCACACGTCCCCGGCAGAGAGGCCGTGGCAATTTGCTTGGTCTACATTGGTAGACACTGTCGCTGTCCTCTGGCATCGCCCATGCTGCTATCACCATTTACAGTGATGACATAGTGGGTGGCAATGGGGATGCAACTGGGCCACCTCCTAAAACTGTTTGTGGTGTCCAGAGAGGGACCAGCAATGAGGTTGTTGTCCACACTGCTGTCAGTTCAGATGTTGCCGCTGTCCATGGTGTCACTAGTGACAATGAGGAGGGTGGCAACTCCAGACACTGGGACAGAGGCGGCGATAGGTGTGGTACCAGTCTTGGGTCCGGCTCCAGACGAGGCGCTGATGTCATCCTGGTGGTTGTTCCCATCATTGGTGTCACTCGAGACAGCAAGAAGGATGACAGATCCAGGCATGATGTCGAAGTCAGCACTGAGCACAGTGTTGAGGGCAGTGCCAGCCATGGTGATGAGGATGACTCCATCTCTGAGGCTATCACTGATTCCGAGCCCGGTGCGGAAAGGCAGCACCAACTCAGAGTCAGATGGAGGCCTAGAGATGGAGTTTTCTCTAGAGCCACTGGATGTCACCATCACCAGTGAGGACCAGGGTAGCCCTGTGGGACCAGTACAGTTCTACTCTCCTCACCAGGGGGTTCCTCCATGGGCACCGACTGTGTCACTCCTTTAAGGTAGGAGAACACCCTTCTGGTGACTCTACTAGGCTTTCCTCTTGGGCAAGGCCTCCTACGCAGTTCTGCAGGCCAGAAATGAAAATTACGTACCTACTGTAATTCTTGATCTTTCTGTGTATCTTCACCATTCATCACTGGTGGGTTCTGGCCAGAGAACCCCGTGGGAGCTTTTCTTTTTGCACAGAGACGGAGCCAACGGCACCACCCTCGAGGCCGATGTATTGTGTGGTGCTCGTGGGTTGGCCAGTAACAGACGTTGCCTCCTCCTCAGACCCACTTCTACATGCTGGAGAGTAGTCCAGAAAAAGGAAGGGTGGGGTAAGGGAGCCCGAGGGATAGAAAAAGGAAAGGATATGAAACCAAGGAAGGAATAATGTTGAATAAGAGGACAGAATGAAAGGAGCCTAGGGGTCTGGGACAGGGGGCCCCAACCTCTGAGCGGACATGGGAGGGATAGAATAAGGTGGGGGGGAAGAGGCAGAACAGAAAGAGAAAGCAGAAGAAGGAGGGAGGGAGAGAGATTCTGCACTCCACTCGCCGGGGTCCGAAGGACTGCCCGAGGACCACATAAGGGCACTACTGCTAAATCTGGTTTCTTTCTTCCAGAAGGAAGAATCCTCTAGAAGAAAACAGAGGATGGCTGGTTGAATCCAGAACAGGAGCAGCACACCATCACTGAAGAGTCCTCAAGGAGGAGTAAACTGCTAATGCCCCCCCCATGACAAAGGGGTAATAAGAGAAGGGACAGGACTCATCCTCAATAAAACTTTAAATTGATCACAATAAGCCCTCTCACTCTCCCTTTTTTAAGTGTCCCTCCGAAGGAGAGGAGGCTTATGTCTATAGTTAAAGAGCGACGGGTAATCCTCCAGAGGGAAAACTTCCCAGGGATATCGCTAAAAATGATAGAAAACCGGGAATGGATCACCAGGGTCTCACCAATATTGTTCTGGGAAAGCCTCTAGGGCTTTGGAACAAAAACACAGGGGTGAGGATCCAAATGGTTCCAACCTAGAGGAGGGTCTCATCAAGATAAAGACAGAACTTTGGTGACCAAAGGGATTGCGCCTCCTTGCTTGCCCCCTCCCCCTCTCACAAACACTCCAACATCCTGAAGAGGGGAGGAGTGAGAGGTACAAGAATTACTGTCAGGAACAGTTTGGAGAAACAAACAGGGAGAAGGTATCACCCAGAGACTGAGGCCTAAGAGGGGAAGGTGGGTGGGAAGCAGTGATGAATGGTGAAGATGCACAGAAAGATCAAGAATTATGGTAGGTTAAGTAATTTTCATATCTTCTCTGTGTCAATCTTCACCATTCATCACTGGTGGGTGATTACCAAGCCCCCTTAAGGGAACCTGGTACCTCCCTGAAGGAAGAAAAATCCCTCAGCCTCCAGTGGGGGAGAGACCAGAGGAGGGAACCCTTGCAGGTCTAGTTAGGCCTGAGACTGATCTGGGTGAGGTGGGGTTCTCCTTTCGGTAGGGGAAGGAAGTTGCCCCTGAAGTTCTGACCTCACCCTGTGGGAGAAAAGGTGGGTTCCCCATAATGTGGAGACAGTCACCCTACCAGGGGTGATAACCTGGAAAGACGAAGCCATGCCATCCGCCTAATGCAGATCGCTGTCCCCGCCAACCTGGATGCTACCTCATTGGCATCATGCAATGCCCTTGCTTGGTGCCTCGCAAGCTCCATGCCCCATGCGGAGAGGGCAATGGCCTGTTTGGTCACCTCCAAATCAGGCAAGGATACTAGGATTTGTCCTAGTAGAGACCAAAAGTGCCTTTTATAGACAACATGATGGGCCTGATTTGCCTATAGAGATAAAGAGAGATGTGCCATCGAGAATACTCTCCTCCCCCAAAAAATCAAACTCAGCAGGATCGGTCTCTGGGAGGTCAGTCACGTCTTGGGCATCTGTGCCCAGGTGTGTCCAAGAGTGTCACACCCAAAGGAGGGTGAGCCAAGGCTCCTGGAGACCCTAGGGGTGCACAATACCTGCACCAGTAGTCCCTTGGGGCTGGAGAGAGAGTTGAAGGACTTCTCCAGGCTTGGTACAATGTCCCCGTGAAGGGGAAGGGCCAGACAGGAACCACCAGGTTGGCTGCACTGAATTTGTCTTAAAAGGCGAGCACCGTCCGCTCAGGATTGCGACTTCCTAAAGTGGAAATGTGGAGCTCGACGACCAACCCCGAAAGGACGCGCTGATAGCTAGATAAATCAGCCACTGGGGACAGAGGAATCCTCTCCCTCAGAAGAGTAAGACGAGGAAGCCAATGAGTCCAAAGAGTCAGGTACTGGCTGCTCAGGGGAATGGTGGAACACCTCCTCATCCATGGACCTAAAGTAGGCAGGGAAAAGTGCAGCCATAGACCTAAACTGATTCTAGGTGAGAGGTCCCGTAGGACCAATGTGGCCTGGAAGAGAGGGAGGTGTTGGGAGGTAAGGGGGCTAAACACCTCTGGAGAGGAGCACGACCTCTGACAGGGCTGGGGGACTGAACAGGAGACCTCAATATTGGAGAAGATCTGTCGGCCGAAGCAGTCGGGGGCCGTTCAACTGAGCTGGAATGGTCAGGACTGAACCCTAAAAGAAAATCCCCCTGCGAGGCAACTGGGGCTACATGAGCCCAGAAGGGTGGCCCGTAGCCTCTAAAGACAAGAATCCTCCTGGGGAGGCCTCAGGGGAAAAAACAGGACCGGCACTGCAACTCCTACCTGAGCCCCTGCAGGCTCCCAGGAAGGGGCGCTGCCTCCAATTCTGTTTCCTCAATCCTTCAGACACAGAGAGGAACCTCTTCCTCAGAATCAGCCTAGGCAGTTTGATCACCGTGGCCGCTTGATCACCAAGCCAACTCCTGAGAGACGGTCACCAAGACAGCCCTCTCCCCTGCCTCAGGCACCCAAGCCAGTCCAAAAATGGTATGGCCTGAGCACCCAAAGAAGGGGGTATGCCTCCTAAGGGAGAAGGAGAACCACAGAGTCCGGCATGTCCCCCAGTGCCACCCTCGGCACCAGAGGACTGGTCGGGACCACCGACACCAGAACTGACAGTAACTGCCAACCCCAAAGGAAGGGGCTGAATTAAAGTCGTAGTGCTGGGCAATGAGCAGTCTGAGGACTCCTAAGAATCTGGAAGCCAGTCTGGGTCCACCTCTGAATCATCGTCCTCACCAGAGGAGGCTCAGACCCAGACCAACCCATGATCTCCTGCGCTTCCAGCACCACGAGGTAGCCCCGCACTGCTCACGGCGCAGCCATAATCCCTGGCACCTCAAGCAGCACCGAGATCAGAAACTGCACCGGAAACAGACTCCGTGTTGCCCCAATCTCCGGCACCTCAAGCGGTGCTGGGATCACAGGCGGCACTGACAGGCAGCGCCGAGGATGCTGAGGCCAGGCCTGGAGGCCCTAGGCTGTGACACCGGGGGAGCCTTCACCTCCGAAGGGGCGACTGCCAGGATGGTGCCTCCCGACTGACTCCCAGAGGAATCAGGCCAGGCCTCCTGCACCATGGAAGGAGTTCCCACCGAGGCAAGGCAAGAAGGGGTGGAAACTCCCTCCTCCATGGGCTGTATAGGACCAGAAGGGCACCCGGATTAAGGATCGAGGAACCTGCATTTGGTATCCCGGGTGCAAGCCTGTCCACCGAAAGTCAGCGACGCACGTCCGACTTTAAACGCACACAGTTCTAACACTCGAGGGTCATGGAAATACAGGCATCACAATGATCCATATTATGGTGTGGGCCCAAGCAAGTCAAGCAATGGTTATGCTGGTTCGTAACAGAAAAAATCAGCCACAGGGACATTGCCGCATAGGAGGCCAACACTCCTTGGAGGGTTTCTTCTTGTCCCCCCGAACGAGACATGACAGGACAAAAAAAACAAGAAACAGAAATAGCACTCTGCATCGTCGAAAAAAAATAAATAACAGGAATGGTCTTACCGATCAATGGCGCCGAGAGAAGCTGTACAGAACTAGGTATCGACTGACTAGGCCACTGACGCAGATTTGCTCTGCATGAGGTATGTGATAACAGAACAGCGGGAGAAGCAGAACTGTGTCTGAGGAGTAGACATCGGTTACTGGCCAACCCACGAGCGCCATGTAATACATCGGCCTCGAGGGCAGCGCTGTCGGCTCCACTTCTTTGCAAAAAAAAAGAGCTCCCACGGGGTACTGTTCTCTGGCCAGAACCCACCAGTGATGTGAAGACCGACACAGACAAACTTCTGGAATATCTTCACCATTGATTACCACACCCGCCCACAATTCCCCTTTCTAGAAGAGCCAGGCCCTCTGGGCAGCACACCTTGATAGTGCTAGCTGGCATCATCTAGTGCCATGGCATCTCCCCAGCTTTACTCCACATGGAGTAGTTTTAAAACTAAAACAAGGGGTTGGGACCCATTGTTGGGTTCATATTTCCACATTAAAGGAAAAACAACTGTAAACTGGGGTAAGTGTTCCTTTTAGGACCCTCATGCCAAACCCCCCAAAAAAAAGAAGAAATGAGAGAAAGCAGCTCCCTTTGTCCTTTCTTGTTCTCCTTCTCCCTGCCCGAGGTATATCCTTTCCCTGGGTTAAATATCCCTATTATTTGCTAAGTGCACTCTGTGCTTCTAGGCACTATCCAGTCTAATTCCATTTGGCAGCTACATAGTATGTGGAGGAGTGCTATGCAATAGATTGATCAAGTACACTAGCTTTTACAAAGGGTACATCCCTGTTGTTGCAGGGGAAGCAGGTCCTTTTCTCTGATTTTTTCTCTTCTGCCTAAGCCAGACTATCTCTTTTGGTGGTATGCCCATCTTCTTCTCTTATGCCAGCTGGGTTGTTAGCCCATTACCTTATGGGGCGGCTGGGGAGATGAACTTATCTCTACTCCTTTGGGTTGTTCAGTCTCAGTTCCAAAGGCACCAGAGACACCTACCGTTTTTTTCTCCCCTACTGTGAAAAAGGGGACATTCTCTGACTAGCTATTCAGTCATTCCTCCATCAGGTAGCATGGGGTTTGGTTTTTCCAAGGGTCTATGTGATTCATTCCTATTTTGGTACAGTGTGCGGTCTCAACTGCAAGGCGGTCCCAATTCTAGACATCTCTTCTTGTCTTTCTGCCAGAGCCACATGCTTCAGGGATGCTGTCCTGAAGATCACTGTCCATCTCCTGTCTGACTAGTGGTGTGAGACTCTACTACCACACCCAACTACCTGTTTAGCCCACCCAGTGTGCTCTTTTCTTTCTTTCAAAGGCTGGTAGTCAGATTTTATTTTGTTTATTTACATATCCTATATCGCTTCCCTATCCCTTTGGGCTAGGAAAATTCTTAGCCCTCTTATTTTTCCCCCACTTTGTTTCTCCCCTGGTAAACAGAACTGAGATTAGTGAGGGAGCCGGCAATGGTTACTGGCTGGCACAAGGCACCACATGGGGATGTGCAGCTGCCATGCCCAGCTCCCTGGCAAAAGCTTTGCTCCAGCAGGGTCCTAGTGCCTCCAGCCCAGACCCATAAGTGGGAATCAATGGTGATGACTGGTTCTAGGAAGAGCAACACTTTTAACTGGCTCAGTGGCTTGAGTGGAAGTGTAAAACGAAGGAGGCCCAAGGAAGGGAAGCCCTAAGAAGCTTGATAGTGCAGAGAGTCAAGTAGGTGGGCCATGAGGAGTTTGAAATGCATCAGCTGAAAGAAAAAAACTTGTAAATCAAGATTACATCATTAGATACCTGTGCCAGCAGAGATAATTTTTGGAACACTTCACTCATTGGACTACATAAACTGGGGTCAATACGAGGGGCACTCCACTGTGTGGATGACATCTGGAGTTTAGTAAATATTAACATTTGACTTATCTCTACTATACTTGGCAGCAACTGCTCATTTGCTAAACTGGCAAGAAATGAATTGCTGCTTTTCCACACATGGTCAGTCGTGTTATCTTAGTGATAAAAACAAAAACTCTTTTTACTGTTCCCTGCATGCGGTACAGTAAAACTCTGTTCTATTCAGTTCTGAATACTTTGTTGAAATACTACTAAAAGAGACAATCTGTGTAATCAGAGGCAATAAGAAATAAAAGGATCGCCTACAGAAGTTCAAGAGAACACAGAGGGAGGAGAACAGGGTCGTCTTATCAAAAAAAAGACTAGCTAGGCTAGTAAATAGTAGTCTGGAAGGCTAAAGCTCAGAAAGAACTGCAGCTAGCTGACGGGATTAAGAAAAGCGAGAAAGCCTTTTTTAAGCACATCAGTGTGAAAAGGATAAGATGGATAGCACAGTTCAGCTCAGGAAGGGGGAAGGGTGGCAGAAGCAAACGGGGACAAGCTGAGGTACTGAATGAATACTTCTGTTCCATCTTCACAAAGAAGAGGGATGTCCCAGTGCAGCAATGGAAAAGGGGGGTACAGATGGCATAAAAGAACTACTCACCATAGTAATGTTGTTTCTTCTAATGGAGTCATGCTGTATTCTGACAACATGCAGTTAGCCCCAGCACTTGAACTGCCCCGGAGAGGAAAGAGTTAACTCTATGCAGCAGCATAGAATGTTGAGCTTGAGCTCGGTTTTCAAACCTCTGTCTCTGGTACTTATCAGTGTAACCGTCAAATTCTTACGAGCAAACTAAGTACTGAATATGGAAATTGTTTAACTGTAGAGCCAAAAGGCAACAACCTGGGTCCAAAAGACTCAAGTTGAGAACCCAAGAAAAAAGGTAGTGATAATATATATTAAACATAAAAACAACAACAATAAAACAACTACTCCACCCTTAAGAGGGAGGGTACAAGGTACACCCATGAGGTGCAACACTGTACCTGCCAGCCCACTTTTCAAAAACTAGGTTCTGAGAGGGGAGGCAGGGAGGGAGGTCATAATACAGCAAGACTCCATTAGAAGGAACAACATTTTTATGGTGAGTCATTTTTTCTTCAAACAATATGAAATCTTGTTGTATTCTGACAACATGCAGACTATCAAGCAGTTCCCCCAGGAGGAGGGAATGCAAAACCTACTTTGGGAACAGGCTCTGCAGTACTGCTGTACCAAATCTAGCATCACTCCTAGTCTGGATGTCCACAGAGTAATGCTTGGTGAATGTATGGACTGTTTTCCAGGTGGCTGCTTTACAGATTTCTAGCAAGGGTATATCTCTGGCAGCGGCCAGAGAAGCAGCTGTACCCCTAGTCAAGTGAGCCCTCAGGCCTGCAGGGGGTGCTCTGCCCAATTTGTCATAGCAGAACTGTATACAAGAGACAATCCACCTGGCAAGAGCTCTTTTAGAAGCAGGCTTACCTTTCCCCACTTCATCATAAGTGAGAAATAATTGAAGACAGTCATTCTATGTGTTTTAGTATGCTCTATGTAGTAGCTAAGTGCCCTTTTAACATCCACACTGTGTAATCTTCTTTGCCCTGAAGAAGAGTGGTCAGTGAAAAACACAAGTAGCGACAAAGGCTGGTCCAGGTGAAAATCTGATACTGCTTTGGGTAAGAACCT
Source organism: Neoceratodus forsteri (assembly GCA_016271365.2). Taxonomy (NCBI): domain Eukaryota; kingdom Metazoa; phylum Chordata; order Ceratodontiformes; family Ceratodontidae; genus Neoceratodus; species Neoceratodus forsteri. Next base: position 131,723,467 of record CM057453.1, read on the forward strand.
CCTATTGGTTCTCAGGACCACTTTATCCCTATGGAAGGAGATAAAGTCAGGTTCAACTGACAGGGCCTGTAATTTATTAATCTACCTGGCAGAAGTAATAGCTACCAGGAACACAGTTTTCCAGGTCAAGTACTTCAGCTCGGCTGAAGCCAGAGGTTCAAAGAGTGGCTGCATAAACTGAGCAATGCAGAGATTCAGATCCCAAGCTGGAGTAGGCTCTCTAAAGGGAGGGTTGATATGAACCAGACCTTTGAAGAACTTACTGAAAACAAGATGAGATGCCAGGGAAGAGCCCTTCTCTGTCAAAAGGAACGCTGACACAGTTGCTAGGTGAGCCTTCAGAGTTGCAGGCCTAAGACCTAGGCCATTAAGGTCAACCAGATAATCTAAGGCTGTAGCAATGCCTGCAGTATCAGGCAGAATGCCCTTCTGAGAACACCAAATGCTGAATATTTTCCATTTGGAATTATACGTTTTTCTGATGGTAGGTTCCTGGAGACCTTCAGAATATCCAGAACTCCCTGAGAAAGATGCAGGCCTGCATAGTCTAACTCTTCAAGAGCCAGGCCTTGAGGTTGAGAGACTGGAGATTGGGGTACCAAATTCTCCCCTGATAGGAGGTTAGGAGATTATGTCTCTTAGGAAGAGACAGGGGAAGTGACATTGCCAGAGACAATAGCAAAGGATACCAAGGCAGTCTGGCCCAATCTGGAGCCACCAGTATCACTATACAGGGTTGAGATCTGATTTTGATTAGAATTCTGAACAACAGGGGGAAGGGAGGGAAGGCATAGAGGAACCTGCCTTTTCAATCCAATATGAGAGCATCCAGACAAACAGTCCCTAGGACTGGAGGTCTGCAGCAGAACAGAGGAAGTTGGTGATTGTCTGGGTCTACAAAGAGATCTATTTCTGGAGTGCCCCATCTGTTGAAGATTACTTTCAGGATGGGAGGATTGAGGGACTATGTGTGATGTCCCTGGGAGATTCTGCTCAGAGCTTCTGCCAGTACACTGTCCTTCCCTGGGAGATGAACTGCTGTCAGAGAAGCCTGAAGGGAATAGGCTAGAGACCACAGTTTCATGGACTCTGTGCACAAGGCCATGGACCGAGTGCCTCATTGCTTGTTGCTGTACCACATTGTGGTGGTGTTGTCTGTCCTGACCTGCACCACCTTTCCTCTGACTGAGTCCGAGAAAGCCTAAAGGGCCAGGAATACTGCCCTGAGTTCGAGCAGACTGATATGAAGGAGAGACTCTTGTGGAGACCAAACCCCCCAGCCGTGAGGGCTCCGGAATGGGCTCCCCGGCCTAGGAGAGAAGCATCTGTGGTTAGGACTACTGAGGGGACTTGACTGAGGAATGGGACACCTTGTCTGAGATTGTCCTGATCCAGCCACCACTGGAGAGCTTGAACCACAGTCTGAGTCACTGGAACCAATTTGGTGAGACAGTCTTTTTTTTTGAGACCAAAAGGACCTTAGGTGGAACTGAATGTCTCATCTGAAAGCTGGCTCCTTGTACCACTGCAGTGGAAGCTGTCATGTGGCCCAGGAGTTGAAGAAACTTGTCTTGCAGGGCAACAGACCAGAGGTCGAAAAGAGGAAGCGAGATCTGTAAGGGCCTTTACCCTTGCTAATGGGAGAAAGGCCTTTGCCTGAACGGGATCTAACTCTATTCCTATGAAAGTAAGGAGTTGTACTGGTTCCAGAACCGACTTTGGAAGATTGAGGAGAAACCCCAGAGAACTGAGCAAGTTCTGAGTGATGTGACTTAACCTGGTCGGAGGACTGACAACAATGAACCAGTCATCCAGGTAGGGGAAGATGGATATACCCCGTCTTCTGAGGAAGGCAACTACTACTGCAAGGCACTTTGTAAACACCCTTGGAGCTGATGTTAGGCCGAAGGGCATGGCCCTGAACTGATAATGGCCTGAAGGCAACTCGAACCTGAGGTACTTTCTGTGGGAGCACCTGATAGGAATATGGAAATAGGCATCCTTGTGGTCCAGGGATGCTAGCCAATCCCCTGGCCTTAGAAAGGGAAGAATTATTCCCAGAGTCACCATTTTAAATTTTGGTTTTGTGATGTATTTGTTCAAATACTTTAAGTCTAGGATGGGTGGCCACTCCCCTGTCTTTTTCGGGACAAGAAATATCTGGAGTACAGACCTTTGGCCCCTGTGCTGATTAGGAACTTTCTCTACAGCACTGAGAGCCAGTAGAGAAGAAACCTCTGCCTCTAGAGCAATGGTTTTTGAAATGGTTGCAGGTGGAAAAGACCTGACCCTCATTTTTGGGAACCTTTTGAAACTGAGGGCCAGCCCCTGGCTTACCACCTCCAGGACCCACTTGTCTGAGGTAACAGACTTCCAGGCCTGGAAGTAGTAAGCCAGCCTGCCTCCTACTGGAATGGGGGAGTCGACCCGGGCCGACACATCAGGGTGTCTGTTTGGCAGGAACCTTGGATTAGGAGGAGGATGCAGCCCTGCTAATCCCCCTCCTGCCTCTCCCTCGAAAGAACGCCCTCTGTGGGAAAGAAGAGAAAGCCTGGGATTGGTAAAAAGGACTGTGGAAAGGCCTGCCCCTGCCCCTAGACTGCTGCTTCTGAGGAGTGGCGTACCTTTCTTTGGCCTGTGCACTCCTGTAGGTGATCCTGTACTCATCCATTTTCTTCATGTAAGTCTCCATCTGCTCCCCAGAGAGTTACCAACTACAGGGAAATCCATGGCCTTAACCTGGGTATCCAGTGATAGGCTAGTACATCTGAGCCAAGCATGTCTCCTGAGAGACACAGATGTAGCCATGACTCTTGTTGCTACATCACTGGAGTCTACAGCAGCGTAAAATTGTACTTTGGATGCCTCAATTCCATCAGCAACCACCTCCTCTAGCTCTTTAGTTAGCTGGGGGGAGGCCTGTTTAGCCAGTTCTAGAACTGTACCCCACCTGGACTTCTGGTTCCTGGCCGTGTAGGCCATATAGTTAGCCTGCCTGAGTCCCAAAGAGGATGCCAAATACTGTTTTTTGGCCATAGCATCCACCTTCCTGGAGTCTTTGTCTGGGGGGTGTGAAACCAAAGGAATATTAGCCCTGTCACAGGCTGCAGGCTGCACTAACCCAACATGGCTGCAATGACTATATAAAAACTCCATACCTGAGCCTGATAACATGTATGTCCTGTCCATTCTCGGGAGGTAAGGAGTTAGGTGTTTGCAATATCTTTTTTGTCTGCTTCCCCAAAGATTTATGAAGAGGGATAGACAATTTTTTGGGCTCTGGGATGTCCATCATCTCGACAAAATCAGGCTCTTCCTCCTCCTCAGCAGCTTCCACCATTGGGAGCTGGAGGGTTCAGCCACCTTCTTGTAGAACAATTAGTGGGAAGGGGACTCACAAAGCCTGGTTGGGGGGGGGAGATTAGAGAGTCTGTCTGGGGAGATGTCCGGTTCAATGGGCACATCCAGACCTTCAGAATCCTCCTCGGGATACTCTTCATCTCCCTCCCACTCCACATCACAATAAGCATACAGATTGTAATCCGATGGAGTCAGATCCGACCAATCGACTGCCTAACCAGCGGTATCGGTTCGGACGGAACCGGGCAAAGCGACTGGACTATACTAATCACTTTGGCTATTTCGTCAGCGGCTGGAGTATGCGGTGTTGGATCCGAACCGGCTGACTTTCTTTTCCTTTTGGCCGGAACCGACCTCTCAGAGTCGGACCTCCTTTTGCCAGAGGTGGTATCGTCCAGGTCAGTGGGCACCTCCTCAGGTTCGGCCACAATTGAACCAGGCTGGCCATCCGGATCCATGGACTTCTCAGCCTCCCTTTCCTTCAGCCTCCTCAACCTTTTTTCCCTGAGTGACTATAGGAAAATTCTTGCAGATTTGGCAGTCTGTTTTGAGGTAGTCAAACCCCAGACAGTAAACACAGATGAGGTGGGGGTCAGCCTTGGCAAAGGCTTCCCCATACTCAGTACAGTGTTGAAACCCAGTGGGACCGTTTTTTTCCTTGGGTTTCTCAGACTTGGCCAGACTAACCAATTACCATTAATAGCTTTCAAGCCAGGTAATAATCCCAGATTAGTTACCGACCATGTTACGGGCTGTGGAAGAAAAAAAAAGAAAAAGTCAGTTTTTTTTTTTTAAACTGATAGGAACCGGAACACTACCACTGAATCCCAGAAAACACAAATATAAACAAAAGGTCGGTTTCTAACCGGACCGACCGATCAGAAACAGAGAAAAAAATGTCCACAGGAAAATTAGAAAAATAAGTCACTACCTATCTACAACACTACATGTACCGTAGACAGAGACCTGAAATCCGAAAAATAATAAATTGGTTGAAAAAAAACAAACGCTTTTGTAAACTTTACCGAACCGAGCAGAGGAGAAATCTCCGGAGCAACTTCACTGGTAGGTGGAGTAAAGAATCTGCCAGTTACACTGATAAGTACTAGAGACAGAGGTTTGAATACCGAGCTCAAGCACAACATTCTATGCTGCTGCACAGAGTTAACTCTTTCCTCTACGGGGCAGTTCAAGTGCTGGGACTAACTGCATATTGTCAGAATACAGCAAGACTTCATGTTGTTTGAAGAGGTGGACAGGGTAAGGAAAGGGTTGTTTGCCCCGAGGTGGACAAATCCTCGGGTCCTGATGGCAATCCACCCAAGAGTGCTGAAAGACTAGCAGTGGAGCATGCAGGCCCTTTGGGTGACATTTTCAAAAGTTCACTTGTGTCCAGGGCGGTGCTTCAGGACTGGAGAATGGCACATGTGGTGCCGTTACATAACAGCGGACTCAAGAATGACACAGATAATTACAGAGTGGTCAACCTGACCTCAATCATGTGCAAGCTCAAGGAGGTCATACTTCAGGATAGGCTGGTAGGACACCTGGAAGAGGCGGCCTCCAGGATGAGCAGTAACATGGACTTATGCCTAGGAGATCATGCCAGACAAACCTGATCAACGTCTTTGACTGGGTCACTGAAACAGTGGACAAGGGCCAAGCAGTGGATCTCCTATACTTGGACTTCAGCAAGACCTTTGAGTCTGTGCTCCACAAGAGACCAATCAGGAAGCTGGAGGATCTGTGGTAGGAAAAAAAAACTAGTGGATGGGTAGCCAGCTGACTGAAAGGTAGGACATAAAGGCTGGTGGTGGGGGAGCGCTCACATGCTAGGGATGTCACCAGTGGGGTCCAACAGGGTTTGGTGCATGATCCGGGGCTTTTTAATGTTTTAAAGTGCAAGATTTGCTTGTTTGCAGAAGACACCAAGCTCTGTGGGAAGGTGGATACAGCAAAAAGGATACAGGACCTAAAGGATGATCTGGCAAAGCTCGAGAGGTGGTATGGAATTTGGCAGCTTGGCTTTAATGTGAAAAAATGTAAGGTTATGCACGCCGGAGCCAAGAACCTAAAGATGGAGCACAGCCTTGGAGGGGTCATGATAACCAAATCCGAGGAGGAAAAAAACCTGGGGGGTGTTGATCACTAGTGACATGAAGCACTCCACACAATGCAGGAAGGCAGCAGTAAGATCCAAGAGGAATGCTGGACTGCACTGCAAGAGGGATCAGCAGCAGGGGAGGATGTGACACTGCCATTGTACAGATCACTGGTGCAGCCACACCTGGAGTATAGTGCGCAGTACTGGTGTCCCTACCTATAGAAGGGCAAACATGCTGGAGGCAGTCACGGGGGGGGGGGGGACAAAGATGTTTACAGGCCAGCAGGACAGGACATAAAAGGAGAGGCTGGAGGCCCAGTACTTGTACTCCCTGAAAGAGGGGGGGACATGACTGAGACCTTTAAGTATTTGAAAGGCATAAACAGGGTGGACAAGGAGTGCCTCTTCAGGCTTAGTAGAAATAAAAATATGAGGTGGCATTGTCTTAAGTTGGAGGGGAGAGGTTCAGAAGGGTGACCAGGAGGCATTTTTTCATGCAGAGGGTGGTGGCAGGGTGGAATAGACTCCCTGAGGAAGTGGTATCACTTAAAACAGTGGATAGCTTTAAAAGAATAGGACAAGAGAAAGGGGAAAGTCAGGACTAAAGGGGGTGTAGCCGGAAACGAGGGGGTATCAGTTGGGGGGGGAGGGACAGAGTCCTTAGCTGACACTGGGGACTCTGCAGTACAAGCAAATGTGACAGATGGCAACGCCTTATTTCACTGGCACCTTCATATGTTCTTATGTACTGTTACTACTCTTAGGCAGTGTCAGCTAGCCTTCCTGGTCAGCATTAATTAAAGAAAAGCTGACACCACTGGTAAAACATTTGAAAACAATATATTAGACACAGCCCAGTTTATATGTCATATATCCTCTGAGTTCTCCATCTCCATTGTTCTTTCTAAGAATATTTCTTTGTGATTAGATCTGGGGCCAGCTGAAGATGTGACTGCTCCTTCAACTCCTAATGTGACGGGATGTGGTGGTGCCCCCTTCTGCACAGTGATTAGCAGTGGTACAACTCACTGCCATGCATTTTAGGCATTGGGAGCCAGCAAAGGTGGCAAGCAGTGTTGATTTGCATTTTGTGCATTTACTTCCCCTGGAAAACAAAGTCTGAGGATTTGCTCCCTGATTTTTCTGTTGACATCACTACCCAATTGTAATAACAACCCGCTGCAGGATACAAGAAAAAACACAGGGTCCCTTTGCAAGGTGAACAGGTCTGTTGCTGTGGTGCAGAGAGGGCTGATACTTCTACAAACAGCCCCTACCCAGATATTCCACTGTGGCTGAAGACAGGTGGTGGAAAAAACCCAGACAGCTGAGCTGCAGTGAAGTCCCCTGAAATGAATCAGCTGACGTGGGGCAGATGGGACTGGTACTACTCAAACAGCCCTCCACATGAGAGAGCTCGGCTGAAGAACAGACCCCTGCAAAGCCTTGAGAGAGTAAGCTTCAGTGAGAGCAGTAGCTCAAATGCTATGAGTGACGCCACCACTGACCACTTCAAGCTGCAGATGCAGACTACAGTCAGCGTTTTGGTGTGCTAACAAAATGGCCACCAGGTAGGAAGTTCCCCATGTTTAGAAAAAAAAAAAACAGGATGTTTTTTAGACCTGCTGCTGTGGCTGATGTGACAGAGCTTAGCAGCAATCCCAAGTCAAGGACTGCCAGCCTCCCACAAGCCCAGTAATCACTGCAGTGATGTGGTAGACCTCACCCGCTTCTAGTTTCACGAGTGTGCAGTCACGGTGGCTGCCGGGTGCGATCTCAACCCCTGCTGTGCTCTTCATAGGTGATGATATCCAGCCCTAGTCTAGAGAAAGTTGATCCTGGTGAAGCTCCCTAGTACAACTGAGGCAGGTACAGTACACTGAAGTACCAGCTGCTGTAGAGAGTAGGAGGAAGTCAGACAAAAAAAAGAACCTTGAAGAATTCTTGTGTCCTTGTCACAAAACGACAAACCTGTGTTCTAAGCTGCCTGCTTTTGTGAAGGCAGGAAGAAGACTGGCCAATCCACTGGAGGTGGAGCCTGTGTTCCCTGTGCCAAAAGTCTACTTCCTACCCCGACAGAAGTCTAACAGGGAAGATTCCAGTGGTCACAGAGCCCTGCAACCAGCACAATTAGATCATCCTGACCTGCACTTCGAATAAAAGAAAGACCAAATGCAATTATTTCAAAGGTAAAGTCTGGTGTCTTACTAAACTATGACGACTACACCTCCTGAAATTAACCCTGATGTTGCTGTTGCTTTCAGGCAATATCCACCCTAGCCCAGGCCCAAGTGGAACTACCCTTAGGAACCTACCAACAAAGCAGGGGTCCATCACACTAGCCACAATAAATATTTGTAGCCTATTTAAATAAAATTGACCTCCTTAAGATTTGGGTAGACACTCATAATCCTGACATACTCTCTATCGTGGAAAGATGGCTATCTCCTAAAATCCCGGATAATGCAATTGCTCTCCCTGGCTATTCCATTTTTAGGCTAGACCGCACAACCGAGAAGGGCGGTGGTTGCGTAATCTTCCTAAAAAATTCCTTTTGTGGGCTGGTTACGCCTCCAATTGATCTCGGGTGCTCTGCTCAGGCTTTGGGGGTTAAAGTACTCTTAGGGGCTCATAAAAAAGCCCTCACTATAATCACAACATACATTTCTCCTAAGGACCCGGCCACCGGTCTGCATAAACTGCTGGACTACCTACTGTATGTGCCAAAAAACACCTCCGTGAGTTGATCTTAATAGGGGATTTCAACATAAACTGGTCATCAGGGACAAATGGTATACTAAAGGACACAATGGCATCTCTACACCTTTTGCAACTCGTAAACTCGCTGACCAGTACCACCATAGACTGGATTGTCTCAGACCATCCTGATCGCATATCAGAGGTTACCGCTCACCCGGATTCTATCAGTGACCATTCCCCTATCACCTGTAGCTGGTCAGATAAATTTAATGCCCCCCCACCACGTACAATCTACAACCGTGTATTGAGACGAGGACATTTGGATCTCCTGAAACACCAGCGTCGCTCCCAAGACTGGTCCTTTCTGGATACAGCAGATGATATCAACAACGCTCTCAAACACTTCGTCAGTGTTTTCAACACAGCCTGCGACACCCACGCCCCACTTAAGAAAATGAAAGTTCATGGGATGGTTAATTCATGGATTACTCCTGAAATAGTAAATAGGATGAAGCTAAGGGACCACCTCTGGCAACAAGCTGAGTCCTCATTGAAGAAACAGGATCTGCAGGCTTACAAAGCTGCCAGAAATAGTTGTACAAGGGAAATCAGACAAGCAAAAAGTAGGCTCCACAGAGAGCTACTCTCCAACTCCTGAGGTGACAGTAGGAGTTTCTGGGCCAATATAAAAGACATCACAGGCAAAAAACAAAAGACCACACCAACAATTCTATTGGAGGATGGCCATCCTGTCACTGATCCACTCCAAATCACAAATACCTTCAACACAGCTTTCACCAATCTGTTGGGTGTACTCCCCAAAGATTTCTTCCTTGATGCTCCTGTGTCATTAGTTGGGGCCACTGACTCAATTCGTTCTGAACACTCACCTATTTACTTCAAAAAGGTCTCCCAATCCCTAGTCCGAAAACTCCTGACTAAAGTCCTTGGCAAATCCAGACATAGTGGAGACCCGCTAGACCTCAAAATCCTGGCACTGACTCTTGAAGTACTCCTACCAATTACCAAGATTCTAAACTTATCAATTACCCTCTCACAATTCCCAGAAGTCTGGAAATCTGTGTTGGTCACCCTTGTGCATAAATCTGGGGATCTGTCACAGCACTCTAACTACAGGCCGATACCAATACTCCCTCCACTATCAAAAGTCCTTGAACGTATAGTTTCCAATCAAATGGTTGATTATCTTGAAAAGTACAACATACAATGTCCTCAACAACATGGTTTCAGGAAAAAAAAAAAAAGCACTACCACAGCTTTACTTGAATTTACCAGCTACATACATCAGTCCTTGGACAACAACAAGATTGTTGGCGCTGCTTTCATCGACCTTACGAAAGCGTTCAACACCGTGAATCGCAACCTGCTTCTTACTCAACTTGCCTCAGTTGATGTCTCCCAAAACCCACTAAAATGGTTTGGTAGCTACCTTGCTGATAGGTCACAGCAGGTAAAAATATCTAATATCATCTCCGAACTACAGTCCATCCAATCTGGTGTCCCTCAAGGGTCCATCCCTGGCCCTCTATTGTTTAGTATCTTCCTAAACAACCTACCCCAGTCCTGTCAACTTAGGACTCTACTCTATGCCAATGATGCCGTCATCTACATAAACACTGTTCCCGCTGTACTCGAGTACAACCCACAGACAGGCTTCCTTGAAGTTGAATAATAGTTAGTTCAGCACAAACTTGTCCTGAACTACAAAAAACTAAGCTTATGCTGTCTCCCCGACATAAGCACCAGTCATATGTCATGATAATAAAAACAACCTTGGTGCACCTCTTGAACAAGTTCAACAATTCAAATATCTGGGAATAACCTTAAACAGCTGTCTCTCATATGTACCCCACATTGAGACCATCGCTAAGTCTGCGAATGCAAAGCTAGGCCTACTATTTAGGCATAGAAAGAACCTAACCCCAGATGCACTCAGACTGGCGGTTAACAGCTCTGTGATATCCACCACTGACTACGGCAGAGCAATACATAGTGCAGCCACCTCCACATCACTAAAAAGGCTAAACTTAACACTTAAAGCTTGTAGGCTCATCACGAATTCAGACCGTTTCACGCACACTTGTGATTTTTACACAGAAACTGGCTGGCTCAATCTACTATGGAGGATCCAGTATCACTCTTGTATACTAGCAATGAAAGCTCTCAGTGGAGATCTACCTGCTGGAACCTCCAGTTTTCTACCCAGAGCCCACAAGGTCCAACATACCCAGGCTTCGGCCGCTGAGTTCCTACTAGTACCAAGGTTCTGATCTACACAGTGACAACAATCTTTACAGAGCCCCCTATCTGGCTAAATGGCCTTGGCCATGAACTAACAAGTCAAACTGGTATGTCCAAGTTCAAACGTCTTCTGCACAAACACATCCTGTTAGACAGCTCTTGTTACAGTCTAGTTTGAGAACTGCTTTGCCCTCCTGAATCTAATTTCAGTCCCACTTTAATCCCTACTACCACTAGCTTGAGCTCCCCTCCTCTGGCTCATTTCCCCTCCTTTCCATCCCCACCTTAACTCTCCCCCTCCCCCCTGCCACCTGCCATCTCTTGACAAAGCCCTGTGGCTGCTTTCCCCTCACTTCCTCTCACCACCCTCCCTATATCAACTACCCCTACTTCCCCTCCTCTATCTATTGCAATCAAAAGTGACTAGTAATCATATCTGTTTTGTACTTAAAATTTTTGTACCATGCTAATTTGTTTGTTAACCTCAACTTGTTTCAATTTTCTGTCTTCGTGTGTCAGTTTGATCCCTTTGTTTTACCTTCCCTACCTGACATGGAACCTTTGTAAATGAGCTTTTATGAGCTCAAAGGTATTGATAATCCGAGATGTGAATAAATAAATAAGTAAAAAAGAGACAGTCTATGAACTGTTACTGCCCTTTGGGCTGCCCTTTAAGTAGTCAACAGGCCTTCCTGGTCAGCATTTAAAGGAACACTGTCAACCTTTTTTGCATCATCTCATTTCTAGTTGAAAACCCACATTGTATTATTACTTACCTTTTTTAAAACATCTTTGATATTTCTGGTTGTTTTATCTGCTTCGTTTCTTAGTAGAACTAAAGTGCATGCTAATGGTGTAATTATAACCAACCTTGTTTGGTTTCAAAGTCTTGACCTACTCTTATTGCATACTTTCTGAAAATTAGGAACACCCCCAAACAGTGCAGATACCCATGATGCAATAGTATCCTCTCTTCTCAGGGCATCTTGAGTATCTAGGAAGTGTTGCGGGTGTTCTCAAGTGCAGAAAGATGCAGTGGGAGTTAATCAAGGAATGTAAACAAACATGTTTTTGTGTGGCAACACCAACGTGGTGGGAAGTCTGTTTTCACTTTTAACAAGAAAAAGGGAATCAGAATCAAACTACCAGCTACATCAACAATCTCCACAGAATGCTAGCTGCACACTCGAGCAGATTTAGATAGACTGGGTGGTCTGTTTCTGCTGGCACATTCGTATGTTCCTAGAATGTGGGCAAACAAAACCTTTTTTTTTTAAACAAAAGACAACTTGACGCCTAAGGGGGTTGACCGTGTCCCTTTAAGAAAAGCAGATGATAATACAGCCTAGTTTCTATTTCGTATATTTTTTGTAGTTCCCATCCCCATTGTTGCTGCTAAGCATATTTACACGTACACAGGAATTCTGTCTTTTAGACTTCATTTTTTATTGCTTATTCCCCACCAGTAGTCATAACCTTTTGCTTGTGACATTTTCCTGGCAGCAGACTGTGATGTCACAAAGAGAGAAATGAAAATTCTGTACTCACATATTCACCATAATTCTTGATCTTCTAGGAATATCTTCACCATTGATTCATACTAATGGATCTTCGTCAGAGGCACTAGAACCCTGCAGAAGCCAGCACTTTTCAGGAGGTCTGGTGCTGAGGCAAGCTGTGAACATGCACAGCACCGTCAGAGTGGCTTGCGGTGCTAGGCTTACCTCTCTGCATCAGCCCTCAACTGCCTCAATACCTTTTTTACTGTGGAAGTGCAGCATAACCTAACAGTACTTATGCACTAAACCGAAGAGCATAACATAACCCTGGTGACCCGTGTAAGAAGGGTTTAAAAAAAAAAAAAAAAATTTCAGTGACACACTGACTTTACAGCCCAAACCAAGAATAAGAGGTGAAGAGCAATAAAGAGACTGGAGTGAGCTTGGGTGATAGTGGGTGGGCGTATGAATCAATGATGAAGATATTCCCAGAGGATCAAGAATTATGGTGACTATGTCATTTTCATATCTTCCAGGACTCAGTATTCACCACTGATTCACACTAATGGGTCAGAGTACTAAGCGAAGACAAAAAAAAAAAAAAAAATACTAGGGCGGTAGGAGCCAAGGCCTCGCTCAGGACAGAAGTCTACTCAGCACTGTCCTGCCACAGGTGGTATGCCGCCTGGCATGGACATCCAGGGCATAGTGCTTGACAAAAGCATGTACTGTGCTCAAAGTTACAGCTTTGCAATATATCACAGACAGGCACAGAGCGAATATCTGCCTGTCTGTGATATATTGCAACTGCCCTAGTGGAATGACATGTCTACTGCCCCTAGTGGAGTGGGCATTTATTTATTTAGTTTTTGTTTACTGGGTAAGTGTACTAGCCATAGCAATGACTATTTTCAGGCATGACCCGAGAGGGTACAATACAACATTACAGGCAAACATTACAATATAGATTTGACACTGTTGATAATATAGTACAGAAAACGTAGTTACAGACAAGGTAGATACATTAACAGTGTAGGAAAAAGATATGCAGAACATTAGTTCATAATCAAGGCTAGATCACAATAATTGATTTGAGGAAAAACAAAAACAATTGTAGGTAATTATAGTATCAAAGTGGGATTGCAATAGATATTTAAGGGAAGGATAAGAGTAAGGGAGGTAGAAGTAAGAGGTAAGAAAGGGTTGAGAATGAGTCAAGGTGGGGGGGTAGGGCAAAACAGGTAGAGGAAAAAGTGCTTAGTGTTTAGTAGGGCCAGATAAGAAGTAGGAATGCAAGATAAGGCTAGTAGCGACCTATGGGCTAGGGTGGTTTGAAACAGGAGCACTTGCCGGAAGTGCTGAGATGGTTACACAACCCATTCTTAAAAGACATGTGGGATGTGGACAGGCGTAGGGAAAGGGGGCATGTATCTGACCTTCCAGGTTGACCTGCGCAATGGCATAGCAGTGGCAGAGATAGCTCACAATCCAGGCAGAAATGCACTTCATTTTAACAGGATGTCATTTTCGATTGGGATCAAAGGAGACAAATGCTGTTTGGATCATCTCAAGTCCTTGGTTCTGCACAGGTAAAAGTGTTAAGGGGACCTCTGAACATCCAGAGAATGGAGAGTGTGGCTCTCCTTCATTCTGAAAGTTGGCAAAGTACAGTAGGAAGGCAGCACTAGTGCCCGATTCAAATGGAACTCCAATGCCACTTCAGGAAGAAACTTAGTGTGTGTGTGGGGAACTACCCTGTCCTTGTGGAAAACAGTATAAGGGGGATCTGTGACCAAGGCATAGATTTAGCGCACACACACACACACTCACTCACTCACTCTGCGAGCAGAAGAGATGGCTACTTGAAAAGCTGCTTTCCAAGTTAAAAACTTCCGCCCACATGTAGCAAAGGGCTCAGAAGGCTTGCAGGTGAGCATATCCAGCACAAGGTTGATATCCCAGGCAGCCATCGGTTTCCTGATGGGAGGCCTTGTATGTAAGATGCCCTTAAAACTGCATTGTCAGATTTTTCTTGCAATTCTCTTCAACAGTGGTAGCTGTGGCAAGTAGAGGGCACTGACGGGCTTGTGGTATGCACAAACAGCATATAAGTGGACCTTAACTGTGGAATACTAAAGGCTAGCATCAGAAAGGTCTGTCAAGTACTATAGAACCTTGTGTGGTGGGCACCCAAAGGGTCTATGTGGATTTTGGAGCACCAGATGAAAAACCTTTTCCACCTGACTGTGTAAATATTCCTAGTGGAAGGTTTATAGGCAGCCAAAAATATTTCAGAGACCTTCTGAGATACCTTGTACCACCTATTCACTTCTATCTCTTCAGGAGCCAGGCCTGAAAGTGAAGGAAGCGCAGTTCGGGAGGGACCAGGTGACCCTGAGTCAATAAGTCCATCCTGAGTGCAATGATCCTCAGTTTGCTGACCGACAGTCTGTTCAACAGAGGAAACCACATCTGTCAAGGCCAGCAGGAGGCACTCAGAATCACCTTGCCCACATGTGCCTCCAGTTTCAGTGATACCCTCTGCACTTGGGGGACTGGAGGAAATACATACAGAAAAAGATTCTCCCATTGTAGTCTGAATGCATCCTGACCGAAAACTGGTGTTGAGTGGAGATGCAAAAAGGTCCACATCTGGCATGCCCCACTCGAACAGCGATCTCACAACTTTTGGAGCTAGTGACCACTTGTGAGGATCGGTCTCTGTTTGACTGAGCTCACCGGCCAAAAGTGTTCTGGACTCCTGGCAGATAAATGGCCTGGAGTAGGAACTCCTGCTCCAGGCACTCTACACACATTCTTATGCTTCACTGCAGAGAGGGTAAGAGTGTGCTCCTCATTGTTTGTTGAGTTAATACATCATAGACTTGTCTGTCTGAAGGAGGATTGTTTAATAACTAAAGAAATCCTCTAGGGTTGCATTCCATACAAAAAGAGCTCGTATCTCCAACACACTGATGTGAGGATGAGCCTCTGATGGGCCCCAGACACCTTGTGTTTGAAGGTCTTGATACTAGCCTCTCTACCCCAACAGGGAAGCACCTGTGGTAAGAGTCACCTGAGGCTCTGGTTAGGAGAAGCAAAACCTGAAGGAGACTGTCCTCCACAGACCACCATATCAGTGACCAAACCAGGGGCTTGGTCACCTGAAAGGGGTAGGTCTGAGGATGTGATGCATGTGATCACTGTGCACTGAGCATCCACTGAATCTTTTTCACAAGTAACTGTATCAGGTGTACCGTGAACACTGAGGAGGCTAATGTAGCATGCTATCTGCAGGATGGCCTGCATTCGGCTCATGGGAAGGAAGGCTGATCTTGGTCATACCCAGAAGGGCTCCTAAGAATGGATGGACTGACTGTCAGCTAATCATCCAGATAAGGGTAAACCTGGAGTTCTAATTTTCTCAGGTGCACTGCAAGTATTGCAAGGCACTTTGCAAAGACTCAAGGTGCTGAGTAGACCCCAAAGGGCAGAACTCCGAACTGGTAAGCTGCCCAGCATTAAGACTTAAGAGGTATCAGAGGCGACTGAGGTGTAGCAAAATGTGCTGGTATGCATCTTGCATACTAAGAGAGCTAACCAGTCTTGGAATAAATAATTGTAAATTTCTTTATTCAGGAAAATTAAATTTCTGAGGTTGAGGAAGAGGGGCATGACCCTTGTGAACAAACCAGTGGTCTGAGCCAGGGATGCCATCTGATGCAGATGCCTAGTGGAAGCAGAAACAAAGTTATCCAGGTTGCTTACAGCTGGTGACTCCTGGACTAAATTCCATGTATAACAGTCAACAGTATCCTTTTCTTTAGTGAGCTCCAAAGGGGATAGTCATAAAGGGAAAAATGTCCTTGGAGCTAGCAATCCACATGCCTTGTGTAGCTGCTGAGCAGGCCCATTTTCTTATAATTCTAGCTTGACTGAGTCATCTTAAGAGGGGGTGTGGTGACCTCTTAGAGGAGGAGGACAGACTTGTCATTCTAAGGGAGAATAAGAAAGGCATCACATAACTGTGAGAAACATACACTATATTGTCTAGGGGCAGTGTTTTTTTTTTTTTTTTAACATCTGTATGCAGACAGATGGAACTGAAGCAGGCCTACTCCAAACCACACACCAGACAGGGGTTTTAAATGTCGGCACAACAGGAGGAACTAAATTGACCAGCATGGTAGAAACGTTTAACCACTGATCAGTGGCTGTAGGCTCAGAATTAAGTGAAGAAACATGGGTCTGAGCAATGCCTTGGAAATTGGATCTTCTAGAGGCACAGCAGTAGGGCCTGGGTCTGGGTCTGAAAGGTTCAGGCTAAGAAAGTCACTGTCACCACCCTCAGAGAAGATGAGGTCATGGTTAAACTCTTCTCCCTCCACATGCTCCCTGGAGTGCGGGAGAGAGGCACCCTCTAATACAGAAACACGGCCCCGGCAACACTGGCGACACCAGCCCAAGAACAATGGGTCTGTGCCAGGGGCAGCATTGGAACCGGAGCTAAATCCAGTACCAGGAGATCCACAGCACTGGGAACCTCTGGCACTGAGGGCCCTCAGCACTGACTTGGCAACAGGTCCAGCATCAGAATCAGCTCAAGGTCCCAAAAACGGTGCTAGAACCAGACCCAGCTCCAGTGACTCAGTCGGCACCAAACTGACTGGCAATGGTACCTGGCCAGTCCCACCAAGTGACACAAGGTGGGGGGTGCGGTCAGTGGGACAGGAGTAGGCAGCACAGTCAGCAGCATGGGCCAAAGGTTGTTGCCAGAGCCAAATGCTCTATGCAGCTGGAGGGCCCCATCTGTGGCTCCAGTTCCACTGGCCCCAAAAGTGCCAGGGACCGGATCTACTGGCACAGGCACACAAGCCTGATGCTGCATCCACTGCTCCAAAGAGCTGCCCAAGAGTGAAACTGCCCACCAGTGTCCCAACTTAAAGACACAGGGGGACTCTTGACCCGAGGCCTCAATATCCCAGTAATAGGGGTCCCCGGTAATGCCGATGAGGGTCTCCAGCCCTTGGAGACCAAGGATCTCACAGCAGACCTCCCAGTGGGTGACTTCGAGTGGTACCATTTCTTCCCCTTCAGAAGGGAAGAGGAAGAAATAGAAGCCAAGCAGCACAGAGAACCTGACCAGAATTGGGAACGGGTCCACCCTTTTGTGCTTTCGGTAAGACTGTCCTTCCTCCCATGTACAGAACCGCCTGCAGTAAGAACCCTTCCCCGATGAGGAAAATGGACCAGCCATGGCCCTGCTGCCAGAGCAGCCTGTCTAAAAGGCTACCTAGCATCATCCTCAATGGCTATCAACTGTAGACTTGATGGGGCTGAGGGAAAAACTGACAGAAATATTTCTGTAAAATCATGGCCAGCCCGGTGGTGCAGAGGGTCGAGATGCTGGATGCCACACCTCACGCCATGCTGGCAACCCTGATTCGGGAATGACCTCAGGTCATCAGGGTGCTGACACAGAGGCGGGGGTGGCAGAGGAGCAGAGCAGGATCAAGCACCTAACAGCAGTGCTCCTCTTCTGGGGTGACTCTCCCCCCCCCCATAGTTCCGCTGCCACCGGCTGGAGATTCAGTGACAGTGCAGACGGGAGGGGGCAGCAAGTCGTGAGGGCGTCTCGGAACAAACAAACAAACAAAAAATCGCTAAACTGACACAAAAATAACAAATTCTAGCTTTAAACACTTAAAATTGAGAAGAACGGAATGCTGCTGTCATATGGATGTGAAGTTCAGACTCAGCAGGCAATCAACCTCATCACTGATGCACACTCGACCATGGAGAAAAAAGGAACTAAGGCAGTTGAGGGCTGGTGCCGAGGTAAGCCTGGTGCTGCAAGCCACTCTCACAGTGCCATGCATGCACACAGCTTGCCTCAGCACCAGCCTTTCTGAAAAGTTCTGGCTCCTGCAGGGTCCAAGTGCCTCCAGCTAAGACCCATCAGTGTGAATCAATGGAAAAGACCGATTCATGGAAGATTTATGACTTCAAGGGAGAAAAGTAGCAAAGGTAGATAAACTCTCAGGCACAAGGACCCACTTTCATGTAACTGTCTCTAATAAATAGGTCCCTGGTAAGGCCTCATCTACAGTACGGAGTTCAGTACTGGTGCCCACACCTCAAAAAGGACATTAACCTGCTGGAGAAGGTCCAGAAGCTACAAAGATGATAGCGGGTCAGTAGGGAAAGGCAAATGAGGAGAGGTTGAGGGCACTGAATATGTACTCCCTGGAAGACAGGAGAGACAGAGGTCACATGATTGGGACCTTCAAGTACTTGAAAGGGATAAATAAAGTGGCCAAGGAGAGTCTCTTTAAGCTGAGTGGCAACCATAACATGAGGGGGCACAGTCTTAAGCTGGAGAGTGGGAGGTTTAGAAGGGAGATCAGGAAACACTTCTTCACAGAGAGGGTGGTGGATACTTGGAATGCGCTGCCGGAAGAGGTCATCTCATTGAAGACAGTGGGCAGCTTTAAGAGAGGCTGGGATAGGCATAGTGGGAAGGTAAGGATCATGGGTAGGGAGGATCGGAGGAGTGGGAAGGAAGGGCAGGGACAGTAGCTCAAGCTGTGGACCCTGCAATACGAGCAGACTAGATAGACCAAATGGCCTTCTTCTGCTGGCTTGTTCACATATTTGTATAAAGAGTATAATTTTGTGCAGTACTGAAAAGATTGGAAATATTCAGTAATATTTTGCCCAAATTTGTCTTAAATTTTTGAAGAGGGTCAGTTGCTTACTCAATCCTATAGCGCATAGTAGCCATTTTGAATAAGGTTAAACGTCGAACGTTTTGACTCATATGCACTGTAGAATTGAGTGAAACGCTCTTGGGTTAGCTGCTCATTAACAGAAATGCTCTTGATGCAGGTTTTGTCATGCTTAGTAATGTAAGGAATGTTGATAAAAACCAGAACATGAGCGAAGAGGGAACCACATATTGAGGCTTTTGGAACTCCCATTTTAGGACACAAATGCTGATGAAATTTGGGAACACTTTCCAAATGGGTTGAGTGTCTGACATTGCCTGTCTAAACTGTGCTCTGACAATTTATGCCCTACCACACAGGGCGCGGTCAGTTTAACTTGTAATTATTTCTGACTGCTTAATTTTCTGTTTATTGTTACCTTGTACCACATATCCCCCCACACACACATTTATTGTTTGCATTTGTCTTTTTTATTTATTTATTTTGTAACAACTTCTGTTTGATTTCTTGGCCTCTAATGGTTATGGTAATATATTCTAACAAATACAGAATGAACCCGAAATCACCATTAGAAAAGTTCTTTCAGAAAATGGGCTTGAAAAAATAAAGCATACGGATTGGCTGAAAGCCATCCTCAGCATGCATTTATTTTTCAATAATGCACGCTGAAAAACTACTCCCACTTCCGAGGTGCCCCACTGCCAAAAGTATTCATGGGTACTCCAAATATTCAAAATTTCCAGCCGCCAATTTATTTCCAGCTTGCTAACCAAGCCGTAAACTGGTGACTTGGCCGATCTCCCCCATTTTTCCCCCCACGGCAAAATCTTTCACCAATAAACAAATAATCATTATTTTTAAAAAGCAGCTCGCTACAAAATTACAAGCTAATAGCTGTCAGAGACGTACCTGCGGTTGCAATGCTGTGCATGAGAGCAGCAGGACTTTCTTGCTTTTCCGTACTGCAGATGGATGCCCATCTCTGGTATGGAAAGCCAAAAAAGTGACGCTTCTCTTATATACACTAGCGGTACCAGAGCTACCGTTGTCTGTCTCCTCCAAAGTAGTTTCGCGTAAAGGGGCTCCTGAGTGCTATACTATCCCCACAAAACTTGTAACAAAAAAGTGTGTCCATACCATAACAGCGTCCTCACTGTGACCTGCAGCCAGAGAAGAAAGCAACTGCCTCCACGACCACTCTCACTGTCCCAAATCACGCACAGCATTGCACACCGCAGTCCCACTATTGAAAGAAACACTCCCAGTGTTAAAACGTAGAGTACAGAAAATATATCTATATGTTGTCAAATAAAAATGAAACATAAAGCAAGTGGGGGGGGGAGAAAACACTGTTACAGGAGGACGATGGGGGGGGGGGAGACAACAAATACAGAACTGCTATGGGGACAGTAACTGCAGTCAACCAGCAGTTTTTTTTTTCTTTTGTGAACTACAGAGTCTCGAGTAGGACAAAAGTCCAGTATTGCAATGCAGGTGGAGGAACTATTTTATTACAGCACTTATTTTACATTGACAACTTTTTTATTTAACTTTTTTTTTTGTTACAGGGCCCCTTTTCTAAGCATAATAATACTTTCCAGGGTGGGTATTACAAGATATAACGGACCTTCCAGGGGCTATAAAGCTCTCCACCTGCGGCATCTGTCCTCATTATGCCCCTAGGCGGTCTGTTATATCCCAATAATGCCACCCTGCTGGGTATTATTGCTTATTTAAAATGTCCAGACGTTTTACCTCTGCAGCTTCTTCTGGGGATGTCTATGAAAACAATTTGCAACAATAAATAAAATGGTAAGGCAAATATCATTTATGTGTCACTTTATCTGTCATTATGTTATGTTGTACTCGGCCATTAGTGCAGAGTACCTTATGTTTTCTTATTCTTCGGGTGGTAAGCAAGGCATATGACGCCTAGAAAAAATACTAGTATTTAAACATCAATACACATAAGTGATCACAGTGTACATCCCAGATTTTGCCATCACAACATAAGTGCAGGTACTAGTCTCATAAAATGCCAGTAGCCTACACTTCATTGGCACACCAGTCCAGTACCCACCCAGTCTTGACTCCCTGTCTGAGGGTTACATTGAATTTATCAATGTGGTACCACATCTTCAAAAAAGATAACATATAATAACTGTATGTGACTTGCCCTGTACTAGATAAATAAATCTTATAACGTATTATAACAGTTCTTTTAAAGCATTTCTTTAGTGCATAATTGTTTTATAATAACCGGCTTCCCCTTTTTCCCATAGGGAAACCACGGCATAATTTGCAGTTATAAACTAGTGTTTATAACGGCAAATACATGCACGGTTTCCCTTGCTGTGTGCATGCTCACGCAGCAGCGCTACCACTCAAGACCGCTGACCGCTTCCATCTCTCCTGAAACAGCACCGCGACCGCCAGCAGTACTGGGCGGCAAGTTCTCTTCCCCCCCCTACACACAGTGAAAACCTCACAAACCAGGGCACAAAAAGGTTTTAAAATATGCCGATGCAAATCGGCACCTGAGAAGCCACACCACGAATGCATCGGAAGCTTTTTATTTTATATAATTGTTGAGGAGAAAAAGGGAAACCCAGCAATTATATAAAATAAAATATGGGTCGGGATATGTGTCAAACTCAATTTTACACCACCCTCATTGTGGGATGCTTTTCACAAACCCCGAGGGCGCTCGGCTGTGTGCAAAATCTCGTTACACACCCCGACCCATACTTTATTTTCTATATTTCACATAGCATTCCCAACTAAAAATCTTTTTTAGACATACTGTTATTTTTAAGTATTAACAAGACCGCCAGTAAAACACATAAGCTGTGCTATGTCTTCTAGGGTGGTTATATTCACTTAAATTAATGTTGTGTCAGTAAAGCTTTCCATTAACATGCCAACATGAGTCTTTATGCCTCATCATTTTTTTAGTTGCACTTTGCATTCTAGAAAATAGACTTAATTTGTAATCTCTCAATGTTTAAAAATAAACCCCGCAGCACTCAAATGCTTCTGCTTTTTACCTGTGATGCAGCTTTATGACAGTTGGGCAGGAAGCGCAACGGCTCTTGAGGAGAAGCTTCTTACACCCGCAGCAACTATGCACTATGATGTCGTGAGGACATCACTGAGGCACCAAGTGGTGCCGGTTACCTAGCAACTGAATGCATGGTGAAAATCACCATTGCCATGCCAAGGACATATCCTCCACATCAACATGAGATTAAAATGTCAAATATTAGCATTTGTGGTCAGCTGATTAGCTTCTCTGTTGGTGATTTCCCATGTCAGAAATGGAGCAACTGTCATATCCACTGTATTGCTTGGCCTATTGTATATGTCTGTGTAAGCTGAAAAAAAGGCTTCCTTACCAGAGTTTCGCATCTCATTGTCAAATAAATGTTTTCTATATTTCACCAGACACTAGCATACTTGCTAGAACCTATAGAAGTATTCAGCGGAGACTGGGGAGGACCTCCCAGTTTCCTATACTGGGTACAGTCTTGACTAAGACCGTCTATATGTAGTAAAATGGCATTGTATTCTTACCAGCATGCTGCAGAAATAAGTCCACGCATAATGTGAGTATGATGATTGTGTGTGTGTGTGGGGGAGAAAGCATGGACAACTATTAAGACTGCAGGGGATACCCTAATGAAATCGAAAAGATTAAAACGTTTTTGTCTTTCAGTATTTTATGTCTCTCAACTGGGAAGCTGGAAGAAACTCACTAGCACACCTGCCCAATCTGTGTCCTTGTTGAGGGCTCATGTGTTGCCTAAGGTGCCTAAACGGAGCCTCCAGTGCATTTCTTCCTTTTCTAATATTTTGCTATGGTTCCCCCCTCTCCTGGGGGGATCTGTTGTAAACCCCAAAACCATAAAGAAGGGTCTGTGTGGCCTCTCGTTTTGAAATTCCTGGCCACATTTGAACTCCCCACCTGTTCAGATTGTACTTTTATGTTCTAGGATTCGTTTTTTTTTTTTTTAATGGCCTCAGTGTTTTCCCTACATACAGACAATTACACAGGTACTGTATCACATATACTGTGTCCTCTGTGTTGCAGTCAATACAAATTAATTCCAAGGCAGACAGTCTCCCCTGTATGAGGCTGTCTGAAAGCGTCCTTCTTGAAAGTATTCTGACATTAAGCATGGAGCACAAGGGACCATTCTCATGTTGAGGATGCCAATAGCAACTGTCCCCCTTGGCTGGGTTCTTCCTTTGAGGCCGTACTGTATGTACCAACTTCATTTTTAGGTTGGATGCTTTCCATGCAGTCACAACTACCTTCTCTCAAAAGAGATGAACAGTTTCGAGATGTTCCAAGAGAACTCTCCAATGCTCTTGCACTACTTTCCTAACTGTTGGTAAACTATCACAGTACGTGGTCGCAATTATTTTCTTGTCCTTCTGTGTTGTTTTCAGTCTGCTAACAAGGGTGTCCTGTCTGCACAATGCTTCAACCCTTCCAAAGGCATTACTGAGAATACCCTTCAGATATCACCTGTTGGCAGATCTTGTGGCCTGTTGGTCACAGTCCTTCCTCAAATCACCAACAGTGGAGGTCCTGTACATGTGGCTATGCCAAATGCATGTCTGCTCACACCAGGGATATAAAAAAGAAACTGCAGGAAGCGTAGAAGATAAGTCCCTGCAAGACCTGGTCTTAGTTTTGCTGTGCAAGTTAAGG
This sequence comes from Neoceratodus forsteri, assembly GCA_016271365.2. Taxonomy (NCBI): domain Eukaryota; kingdom Metazoa; phylum Chordata; order Ceratodontiformes; family Ceratodontidae; genus Neoceratodus; species Neoceratodus forsteri. The sequence continues at coordinate 131,746,837 of CM057453.1, forward strand.
CAAAGGGTTTTGCAACTGTAGTTAATGTAAGGGTCTGAACATTAATCAAAGGTCAATAAGAACCCCAGAGTGGTGATCAGAGGCTTCAAGGTTGACAGCAATCTGCTGTAAGAAACACTCCTTGAAAGGAGCAAAAGTGCAGATTAAAGGGAATGTCCCCTCAACCTACTGTATTTTCTGTGTACCTGTGTAGTTTATAGGCATGAACAATGATTCCCTCTCTTACAGCCTCCCTAATTTTATCCTAACTTAAATTTCAATGAAACTGCTTCACTCTGTTCTGTCCTGGTGTGAAAACCTGCTTGACTCCATTGTGAAGGTCATGACCCCACTCATGCAAAGCATCATGGGAATGTATGATGCATACATACACAAGCCAGCAGAAGTACTACTGTCAGTTCTGCTGCACATCTTCTGAAGCTCCTATATTCTTGTCTTGTGTGCTGGCCATCAATTATTTTCAAGGCAAGTTCCCTAATGTTTTCTGTCGTTTAAAGTGCGTCTGGGTTAGAAAAATGCAGTTGGAAGGATACTAGTGCTTGTGATGTTTTGTTATTCAGTGGATTAATTTAATTATGTGCTAGGCCGGCCCAGTGGTGCCGAGGGCTGAGGCGCTGGTCACCTTACCTCGCGTCACGCCGGCGACCCGTGTTTGGGAACGAGCATGGGACGCCAGGGATTGGCAGGGGAGGAGAAGGATTGAGCATCCAAGGGACTGCTCTCCTTCTCTGGGGAGGGGGGTGCGACAGTGGTCGGTACTTGTCTGGTCCCTAGCGGAGGCTGGGGGCAGCGCAACAACGCTGTAGGAATGAGGGGCTGAGACTGACGCCGTAGGGAGGGCATGCGGACATGTGCATCCTCCCTCCATTAGCGTTATTGCATGCCTCAACTCTAGGGAACCAGGAAAAAGCAGAAAAAGTGGCACAGGTTGGGCAGCATGATCTTCCAACCTCAGCAGCCCAACCCAAATGGTGCCTCCTCATCTGGATCCGACTTGGCGAGTTGAGCTGTGGGTAGCTCCTCGCTGCCCTGCTGCAAGGGGTAATCCGTGGAGGAATCAAGGAGGTGGTCTGATATCAGGTATGGGGCCAGGGGACCAGTTGGGATGACATGCCGACAGGTGCCAAAAGGGGGGAGAAAATATATTTTAAAAAAATAAATAATTTAATTATGTGCTAGGAGCTTTTTGCTTACTCACTAATCAATTAAATATGCATTATCAATTCCCACATTTCCTTTTATAAGAGGTGTCATGACCTTTGCAATGGAGTCAAACTGGTTTTCATACCAGTGCAGAAAAAGCACCTTCATTTAAATTCGAATTAGGATGAAATTAAGAGGATGCAAGAGAAGGAATCATTGTTCATGCCTACAAACTACACAGGCATAAAGAAAAAATAGCTGTGGGGACTTTAAGAGGTTGCTACCTAAGGTACTGTGTACTTGATGTAAGCTTAAAGCAGCACTACTTATTAGTCACCATATAGTTTTGTTTTTTTCAGCAATAATGTTTTCCTGGAAAAAATATCAAGACACTCATTTTCTTTTCAGTTTCTTTCATTTCTGAAACAAGATACAGGATTCTGACATTTTTAAAAGTGTCAGCTCCCGTGCCATGTCCACCATAAAATAATTAAATATCCTCAAACAATAGTGTGCTCTTCACCATCAGAAACATGTGGTAACACAACCTAATACAACCACATTATGAATTTGGCACATACAATCAACGGGTAACCTCAACAGAAAAGATTTTTAGCAATTGTGTGGGGGGTAATAAGTCACTGATTTCTATTAAAAAAGAAATTGTGTATGGCGGCCATCTTTAATGACTTGACTCATTAATTACAAAATTAGCTACAAAAGCTGTATAAACAATATCTGAGAAAACTAAAAGTACACTGAGGACGAATCTAAGGATGTGAGACATACAGTTTTGCTAAAAAACTATGGTGATAGTTTTTTGCCGACTAAAATACTGCTGCTTTAAAACAGGTGTGGACAGGTTTGACCTTATCATGCTCCAGTCTGGGTGACAGAGATTCAAGCCATGACCCTGGCCCACCTCCCTGTGCTGTAAAAGTTGGGGAGACCTGCAGAAGCAGTGATCTCTGACTCCACTGAAAGGTGGCAGTTTCCACGCACCATGGGCAACTCCAGTGGTGGGCCTGATATAGCCTTGGACATCGTGTGTAAGCACACAGTGTCTGACCCCTGCCAGCAAGAATACTACTGAACAAAACAAGATAGTGGGTGTGGACTCTAAAGAGGGGGAACAACAGCCAGAATGGTGATTGACACCACCCCCCCATGCCACCAGCCCCAGGGTCTTCTTTTTACCTAGTAACCACACACACAAAGTTAGTTTCAAACGTCCCCCCCCCCAAAAAAAAAGCATACTGTTTAGGGCCCACTGCTGGATGGGGAGGGACAGTGCAATCTAGCAGGTGGGGAATGTGGTCTAGTGACGATGGCTAAGGAACTTTGCATTTATTTCTGGTGTTTGTATATACTGTTTCTGTAATGGTAATAGCAGACATGAGGAAGTAACTATGAATGAATCATCATTCTATTGTTTGTCTAAGAGTGCTCTGACAGTTCAGAGACGAAGTAAGGCACGAGGCCACAAGCTGAGCGCCTTCAGCCCTTGAAAGTGTCCATTCTCCTGGGCGCAGAACTGCCTGTTGCCAGAGCACCCACCCAGAGAAGTGGTGGCCGGACACAGCCCTGTTGCTGGAGCAACTTGCCTATTTAGAATCCCTACCTTCCATGGTCGACAATTTCCACAAGGTAGGGCTGAGAGAAAACTAACAATTTTGTGTATGCCTAGACTAAACTAGCAAAACTAATTCTTTTTTTTTTTTTTTTTTTTTTTACTTTCTTTCTTTATCCTCCTTCCTACCTCCGGAGCCCCCTCCTTCCATCCGCTCATGTCTCCCATGCCTACCTTAGGGATCTGCCCCTAGAGTGCCTATCCTCCTCTCCTTGCACAGTGGGGTCTGTCCTCTAGGTGGTCCGGGTGGACTTAGGGCGGCCTTCATCTAGGGCTGCCGGAGGGGATTTTCCGTTTTTTCTCCCCTTACGTCCCCTACCCTCTGGGACGCCGAGCGCTTGGGACGTACATCCAGAGTGATGGCGTGCTGGCGTACCCAGAGCACTCATGCGTCGTGGCGTCCCCTCCCGACTCCGTTAGGCAGACCACTCCATCCCCTCTATTGTCGGTGCTTCCATTTCTGAGGTGATGTAAACAGCGGAAGCGTTCTTGGTTCCCACCCTGAGGAGGAGGCATCCGTTGGGGACGGTCGATCCTCCCTCCCCCCTGCCGCCCCCGGCCACCCGAGTCCGTTCCCGAACCCGGGTCGCTGGCACAGCGCAAGGTGTGGCGTCTAGCACCTCAGCCCTCAGCGCCACCGGGCCAGCAGCAAAAATAATTCTAATGTAATTTAAACTAAAAAATAACCGAAACCTGTCATCATGTAGACAGTGAGGTTTGTGCCTCTACAAGGACAGCAGTGACGCTGCACACATGATGGCAGGAAGAAGTAACTGAGACAGATGGGGGCTGATGCCACTGTATACCAGCAGGCATGTGTGGTGACATGCATGGGGCCTACTCATATAACCAGAAAAGTTCTGGCCCCCATGGGGTCCTAGCACCTCCAGCTCAAAGCTATTAGTGGAAATCTATGCAGAAGAGTTATTCTTGGAAGATCCAGGACTTGGTGGTCACAAAAGTCTAACTACCAGTACTGCAGCAGGCAAGCAGCTAGGAGCAGACACAGGTCTGTTTGGCACAAAAAACACTGTGTAGCCTTAAAACATAGCCACCATACTGAAATGCATATGCGTGGCCCGTACCAAGAGGGCTATGGGAGGAAGCATGCATGTGCGGCCTGTACCAAGACAGCCACTGTGTCCAGGTATTTGGAATCATCTCTCCAAGATGGCACCTGTCATGCTTGAGTGACTGGACTGCAGAAACCCACTACAACACGACACACTTTACAAACACTGCCTGCCTAATTGACCATCCTTTTTTTTTTGATAAACATTATTATTTTATCAACTGCAATACAATTTAAAAGCCATATAACAGACAGTCTACAACTATACAATATGATTACGTTTATTTCGGCAAAAGCCATTACAATGGTTAAAAAAAACAGTTCACAATACACTCTTATTTGTGATATCAATACATTAGTTGTTTACAGTAATTCAGATATGATGAGAAAAGTTACAAAAACCTCTATTCCTTTTGTGAATAAATATACCCATCAATGGTTTAAAATCTGTATATAATAAATACACCCATCATGTTCTTTACTACCCAAGTTCTAACTGACTCAGTTGGAGCTGCTTATAAAGGGAAAGAAAAAAATCTCCCCCACCCCAAATCAAACTCCAGCTATTGAGTGTAAACAGAACAGCAGCACATATCAGAGAATATCTTTATGGGTGTAATCTGTAATGTCAAATCTCACAGAGAAAGATGATCAAGTGATCTATTAGAGCTGTTGGTACATACTATTTTTGTCATTTATCAATAAGTTCACATCTCTCATGTCTCTTACATAAAAGAAAAATTCTACCCTTGAAAAAAATAATAAACAATAAAAAATAAATTTTCGTTCCTTTTGATCATGTCTATAGTTGGAATATTTCTAAATATGAGACAAGTCTGTCTAAGATAACAACATCTGTTGTGTTACACAGAAAAGGTACCATCTCATCCGGGGGAAGACTGAGGCTCTCGAGCAGGGGACCTAACCAATGTTTCCTTGCCTTTTCATAAACCGGGCACAGCAATACAACATGTTTCAGATCATCAATTGTGTTATTGTTACATCTACAATATTTAGTTGTAATGCAAGGTCTCTTTTGAATAAAACAGAAGTAATTACTTCTAAATAACTCCATCCTAAACCTCGTTCATGTCCTCCTTTTTTGCAGATCAGAGATTTTAAGGAGATAAGGCTCAGTTTTATGACTGGTTTTCAAAATCTTGTACCAGGGATAATTCTGGTATGTTTGTATTTGCTCAAGGTCATTAGCACAAGAAATGTCTTATCCTTTGCTTCATTTCATAGTAGATGTCCTTGTATGGTTTTCGATATATTTCATATAGGGAAGCACCTAGACCCATGGGAAATAAATGGTTAGCTATATTTATTATCGGAGTTCAAAATCCTCTATGGTTATATTCTAATTCTTCTTCTTCTAGACATGCTCTCAGGAGTCTAGATTCAGGCAATAGAAACAACTTTAATGTGAAGTCACGTTTCTTTTCTAGGATTGAGGCAGAAAAGAGAAGTTGTCCTAACGCAGCTCTTATTCCTGAGGCTAGGATAGCCTGTGGTATTTTTAAGATGTATCAGTAAAATGTATTTGTTTTTCAGTCTGAGGATTGGATTCCGTTCCCCATATTTCTGCGGCATATAAAAGACTGGCACTAATTTGAACTGTCTTCAGTATTCTTTCTATTGAACCATTGCCTACTTGAGCAGAAAATATTTTAAATGCATTAAATGCAGTTACGGCTTTGTGCCCAAGTATTTGCATGTGTGGTTTCCTGGAAAAATGTTCTGTAAAACATACTCCCAGATACATATAGGAGTTAATAATGGAATTTTAGTATTTGCTATGTATATGTGAGGGTCCTTAGTACCCTTCCTCCATTTATGTCCAAAAATTAGTATATTCGTTTTGGTTTTGTTTATTATGTTATTTTTTCACACAGTTGAGCTAAATAAGAAACTTTACGCTGAAGTCCTAGTAAAGAGGTGGATATTAATACTAGGTCATCAGCATATGCTAATAAATGTTTTTTCTTCCCTTTAACCGAGGGGCAGTCCACAAATAAGTATCTTTTGGAGAAAAAACTCCTTAATAGAAGGAAATAAGTGCATCTGCCACCTTTAGATACAATAATTGTGTATTACCTCACTATGTCGTAAGTCCAAAATATGCCGTGGTTGTGAGTCCAAGAGTAGCATGACAAAAGTGATTAGTAAAATGTCCAGCATTTGTGATTCAACAGTCCCACGTCCCCATACAGGGGACCAATGGTGTCATGAAATGATCCTTCACGTTAAACTTTCTAAACAAATACTTGGCAGCAAATAGTACACGCATATCTAGGCCACATGGTCCTGCATAATAACCATGCTGCAGAGAGTAGTAAAGAATGTTAAACAAAAATCTGCAACTTTTTCCAACAAACACAATGAACAGGAATTTGTCAACATATAGAGAAACCCCAATCCTAACTCACATTGCTTATCTTGCCTCAAGCCGACCCACTATATATAGCACTCATACATCCACTGCTAGGCAAAAGAAGTATGAAGAATTAAGTAAACTAAAATTAAATAGTCCCTATAAGGGTTTTCCCTGCTCCTCACTTATACCTTTCTGAGTTTAACAAATTTTATTGGCATGAATGATGGAGATAAACACAAGCCCGCTTCACTAGAGAAATAACCCCGTTACCTGACTGGAAAAACAAGCAGATACAGTTAATTAGGGTCCAGTATCAAAAGTTCTTAATCAAGTGTTCTCTCAATCAGAAAGCTGCTCGTCACCCTCCATGTTTCTTTGGGCCACCGCTTACATATAGATGACCCACTTGCTGGCTTTAGTCAGATCCCTAAAAGAGCAGACTTTCCTGTCACTTACAATGGAGTCTTACAAGGTAGACCATGGAATGTGGTATTGCCACATCCCAAGGAGATTTTCGAACTCTCTCAAAATGTTTTGCAGTGTTGCCACATGGCATAACTGATAAAGAAAGATATGCACCTGTTGGCCATCGTGCAATAACAGACTATGTATTTTTTTTTTTTTTTTTTTTTACCAACTCCAGTATTCCATCCCGAACATCAATTTTCATCTGTCCAAAGTAGCAAAGTCTGAGGCTCTGTTGGTGACTGCTTCCTACCGCATGGTGTTATGTGGCAGGCCTTTTTAGTATACCGAATGTCTGGTCTTCATCCTTGGGAAGAAGCCTCTCAGCCAACCATTCTCCCACAAAGAAGATAGGGTGGTCTCCTTGTACCAGTTCTGGAAGCCCGGCATTTCAGACATTAAACGACCTGGCCTGATTTTCCAGTGTCTCTAGTCATACTTGGAGGTGTTGACTTTCCTTAACGAGTGTTGTCGCACTGAAAGAGACCATTGTTTGTTTTTTCAAGCCCCCCATATTCACCTTCAAAGCATCCATGGTTGTTTTTACTAGTGTCACTCTAGTATTAAACTTATAAACTTTCTGACTTAATCTAGACAGCAAGTTAATAAAGCCCTTGAGTTTCAGGCCCAACGATGCAACTGATTCCTCCTGACCACGAGGCCAGTGCTCTGGCTGGTGCTTTTACTTTTTGTACCACTGGATCCAGTCTTTTCCCCTTAATGGCTCCCCATTCTAATACATTTCACCTGATCTTTCAAATGGAGCAAGTTTAAGGCTGAACAAGTCCAGAAATACGGTTATTTCACTATTTCTGGCATACTGTACAGGAGCTGCTAAAGTCTGCTGCCACTCAGCTCAGGGTTCACAGCACCCCTGCCTGTTTGAATAAAACTGCCCCTATCCTTCCAGTGTTGCAGTAGAGGAAGGAAATGTGGCCCTAACCTGGCACTGCAAGACAGGAGAAGGCTGAATGTGGCCCTACCAGGCACCGTAGCCCCCAGTAGTTTGCAACTTGTGCTGCAAAATTAGCGAGCACCAGAGAATCCCTGTAAACCTTCCAATGAGGTGTCTCAGAAGGAGATCTTGCGAAACAGCATAACACAGAGTAAAATAAACCTAGCTGTAAATCTGAAAATATAAGAAAATGATGTTTACACAGCAAAGAACTTTCTACCAGCTAAGACAGGTTGTAAAAGACGGAAAGAGCCTCAGAAGAGACACATCCTAAGACTTCTATGACACTGTTACAACCTGTCCCAGCTTGCAGGAAAGGACCGCCCATCCCATCCCGTCCGACTGCCCACTGGAGCTGCCAACATACCGCTGAGAGTCTGAGGGGGAGAAGCTACCTTGCAAACTGAACCTGTGCTTCTTTTTTTCTATAATATTTGTTTCAGCCCAAACTGACACTGAACTCCAAACAAAGTGTGGGGGGCACTGAGAGGAGGAACATTTCAGGCATTTGCTATGAATGGCACCTAAAATGGCTAATAGCCCACAAATTCCTTTCCTTCTTAGATCACTGAAACACATAATTCAACCATAATATGCTTGAGAAAGATTTATCCTCACAAAAAAGTTGTACAAATTCAAGACATACAATACACCCCAGCAGGGTGAAACATAGATCACACACAGACAGTGCAAGCAGTTCAGTTTCCTAAAGTGCTAAATAAATAAAGCTCACAAAGTTCCCGTCACCCAGCTGGCAGTCCTATCTTCTTCCGCGCTTCTTTCCAATGGAGCTTTGTCAGGGTGCACAGTCAGGTAATAAGATACCCACCCTTAAGTACTGGACAACAGTGATGTCAATTTAACATCACATAGAATTAGGGGCAAAATAACAGGTGACAGGTTAAGAATTTTATTGCAATTGGAAGCTTATTGGAGTTTTTTTTTTTTATTTCAGAAGTTTGAAACCAGATGGCTTGAATAATGATTCAGATTTTTTTTTTTTTTTTTTTTTTAGATTCTCTTTATGCTCTTGTGCAGACTAGGGATGTACCCATTTCAGCCAATTTTAGTTTCCCCTTCTTAGTGTGCTGTCTCTGGGAGCCTACCATGGGACTGAGAGACCATGGCTTGCTCCCCTCTGATCCCAAGGGGGGAGGACCAAGATGCTAATCCGGTCCCTGGCATCTCCCAGAGCTGGCTCGAGGTGGCACTGACAAGTGCCCTGGCACCATTTTACGGGTAGCACAGGGATTTTCCTATTTAAATGTTCACCATGGAGACACTGACGTACAATGACATCAACACAGGGCACGTGTGCTCCCACACGTGCCCTGCAAATGTCTGCTGTGTCTCTGCCCTGTCAGCATGGTCGTGTGCTGGTATAGTGCTCCTAGCCTCCCCTGGGAGCTACCCTATTTCCACGCTCCACTGCCTGCCCAACCCTTCCCTTGGAAGAGGACAGCAGTTTTGTGGGCGCTCGATCCTCATCCTCCTGGCCAACCCTCCAACGCCCCAAGCTCACTTCTGAACCTGGGTCATCGGCATCGCGAGTGGTACCACTACCAATGCATCAGCAAGCCGGCTTTGATTTTAATCTTTTCTTTTTTTAATCCAAGCGCCCCGTGCCTAAGTAAGGAAACCTTCAGAGAAGATGAATTATAATGACTTGTCATTATGAAGATCCTTTAAAAAAAAAAAAAATGTATATATATATACACATATATATACACACACACACACACACACACACACACACACACATATACATATCATTTTTGATCCCCCAACCATATTCCCTCTCATCAGTTTACTGCAGCATGTATGTATGAATGCTACATACAACAGACAAATGGTCTGTCTTTTTTTCCATTATTTGTTTCAGGCATTTTTTCTGTTTTTGCCCACCCTCACATCCTTGGTGTAAGCACGCGTGTGGGGAGGCATGTGCACATCATGCACTGTAGAACGCCCCACCCTACCTGCCGCCAATTACCCACCAGCACCATCACCGGACTTCCACCCGGAGGCGGTGGGACTGCAGAAAAGCGCCCCCCCCCCTCCCTGGGAGAGGACAGCCGCCATTAGGCAGCTTAATCCTGCCCCCACATGCCAGCTCCCCGGCGACCCAAGGTCATTCCCAAACCCTGGTCACCAGCGTGGTACGAGGAAAGGCAAAGATGCCTAAGCCCTCAGCACCACCAGGCTGGCGACAAATGGTCTTTCTTAAAATCACAGATAGAAGACCTGGGTGCAGTTAAACATCTAGTGAACTGGCTGGAAAATTGTCTAGCAGGGAGGGAACAGAGGGTGGTGGTCAATGGAGTTAAGTCAGAGGAGAGAGAGAGGTGACAAGCGGGGATCCAAAGGGATCTGTTCTGGGTCCAGTCCTCTTTAATATGTTCATTAGTGATATTGGTAAAGGAATCCAGGATAGGTTGTGTCTTTTCGCTGATGCAAAACAATGAGGGAGGGTGGATAGTGACGAGGGAGACCTACAAAAGCTTGAGAGGTGGTCAAAGGTCTGGCAGTTAAAATTCAACACTAAAAAGTGCAAGGTAATGCACCTAGGGAGAAGGAATCCCAAGATGGAGTAATGGATGAGGAGGGAGACTGAGCACTACAGATGAGGAACGGGATTTGGGAGTTATTATCCGTAACTCCCTTAAACAAATGAGTCAGTGTGTCAAGGCCCACAGCAAAACAAACAGGATGCTGGGATATATAGGGAGGGGGATTGATAGCAGGAGAAAAGAGGTAATTCCTCTGTTCTACAGATCTTTGGTGAGGCTTCACCTGGAGTCCTGTGCCCCAGCTATGGAGTCCTCACCTCAAAAAAGACAAGGATAGGCTGGAGAAAGTGCAGCGTAGAGTGACCAAAATGATTTGGGGCTGCAGGGTAAATCCTATGAGGAGTGCCCCGCAGGCCACTAAATATGTACTTGTTGGAGGTCAGAAGGGAGAGGGAGGACACGACTGAGACCTTCAAATTCCTCAAAGGACTTAAGGTGAACTGCAGAGAATTATTCAGTCTGCATAAAAACTCGCAATCACGTGGACACGAGTGGAAATTTGCACGTGGGAGGTTCAGAGGAGACGTGAGGTTAAGTACTTCTTTATGGAAAGAGTGGCGGATCCTTGGAACAGTCTGCTGGCTTAGGTAGTGGGAGCAAACACAGACAGAGAATTCAAGCAGGCCTGGGACATAATGAAGAGAATAGTGGTTTTACAGGGAGCCAGGCCTTAGGATGAGAATGGGGATAGGACCTAGAGGGTTAATACACTGGAGGAACATTAGGTTCCATGGATTTAGGGTACTTGGGCAGACTGGATGGACTCTTGGTCTTTTTCTGCCATCATGATCTATGTTTCTGTTTCTAATATTGGCCTCCCCTCTCCTCACATTTTTCTCCTCATATTAAATACTGTATCAGTGTGTTTTATAACAAAATAAAAAGTAATGAGCTGTTACATCAGTTTATTTAATTTATGGATTTTTTTCTCCTTCCAAGTTTACTTTATCCTCATTCCCCACCCCGCCTTTCCCATTTGTAGATATCCGAATAGTTTTCAGTCGTTTAAGCTCATGCATTAGAAATTACTCTGTATCTACTCGAAATGTATACATCCTAAAATTTGCCTCCTAGGTGCTATTCCACTTGTGTGGCTTAGATATTAAATTGATGAATCTAATACTACCTTTTGTTCCTTCTACCTGTCTACAAGTGGCATACCTGGTCCTGTCAGTGAACTTTGGATGTGGAAACTGAGAGTTAAAGAACAATAACCCAAGTTGTACCCAAAAAACTAAGACCTCGGACATTAAAAGAATAACTGAGTTGGACTTGGATTTGTTAAAATTTGAACCATTTATCACTGTAATCAGGATTTGCGATCTCCATATGAAGCTTCATCCCACGGGATGCGATTTGGTTGCTGAGTTAACAAGTAACTACAACAAATTATGGACTTTCGCATTTAAAATTGAGCTGAATTTGTGTTTTAATGTGACTTTCTATTTTTCCAGCACCTTTTTTATTAAGCACTGTTAAGTGTTTTAAAACTGAAAAACAAGGTTGGTTCTGCTCACTCAAACGCTAATTTATGTCACAGAGACTTAACAGAATGAGGTGTTTAATAGCAGGGACATTCTGTGGTATTAAAAACAAACTTCACCAGCAAGCCGGTTTTGAATAAGTATAATCTATGAGCACATCTCACTTAAATGAAAACTGGAGACAATATCAGTCTTAACCAATCTTCTTTACTTCACCTTAGTGAACACCCACACAGTATATTCAGTGCAAACACAGATGCATTCTACAAGTGTCCGTGAAGCAGCAGAGTTTCTTCATGACTCCACTGCCTAATTCATAAACACTTCAAAATACTTGCTTCTATATGCCGGTTTTCTTAGTCCAGCTTAACTTTACATCTTGTCCCTGCAATGGACTGTTTAGCTAGGGTGACGTGCAAGCAAGTACAGGCGTACAATGTCAGTGTAGTCATTTCAGCTAACCCATGCCTTCTTTAGAGCAACTGGTTCAGGGGCAAGATGTAAAGTTACACTGGACTAAGAAAATCAGCAAACAGAAACAAGTATTTTTTAGCATGAATTAGGCAATGGATCCAAGAAGAAACTTCTTGCTGCTGAATATACTGCGTAGATAGGGTAAGAGTGATATTGTCTCCAGTTTGCATTTAAGTGAGATGTGCTGATAGACACTGTATAGTCAGAACCAGGCTGTTGGTGAAGTTTATATTAATGCCACTGCATGTTTTTTTGCTACATCCTGTAAACTTTCTATAAATTATAGACAGAATTTTAAAGCAGCAGCAGTACTAGATAATCAGGAAGTGATTATCAAAATTCTGTTTTTTGGCTGGAAGCATGCAGCCAGAGTTTGGGTTTCCATAGCTGTAAATATTTTTTTCTAGCAATCTTTAGTCTTTTAGATATTTACAATTTATTTCCACTGTTGTGGATCCACAGTAAATATGGCTACTGCCAAATTTGCAGTCAAACTCACCCCTCATGTCGCATCCTGTCTTTTGTTTTCTTCCATGGGACCCTGTGCTGCACGTTCCCGCTGTCCCTGTGTAGTGCTGCAAGTTATGCAACATGTACGGTTGGCAGCAGAGAGCTCCAATTCAACATGGCGTGTGGGAGCCATGTAAATAAAAACATGGAAACGCAAGAAAAATGGAGCAAATTACAGGATGAGAATAAGGTGAAAACAAGAAAGATTACCAGGTAAGTGCTCAACAGAGCACAGGAAACAAAAAGTGTTGCAAAAGATCCTTTTTTTATCTAGTACTGCTGTTTTGACAATTTTGGACACTGGAACATGATTTTGCAGCAGCCATTGCTCTTAGGGGGAATTCTGCCCCCAATTCAATGTGATGTTAAACTGACATCACTGTTGCCAGTACTTCAGGGTGGGTAACTTACTACCTGACCACGCCCCTGACGAAGCTCCATCGGAACTAAGCGCTGGGGAAGACAGGATTGGCAGCTGGGTGACAGAAGGTCATGTGAGCTTTGGTAATTTAGCACTTTAGGAAACTGAAGTGAACTGCTTGCACTGTCTGCGTGTGATCTATGTTTCACCCAACCGGAGTGTATTGTGTTTCTTGAATTTGTACAACTTTATGAGAATAAATCTTTTTCAAGCATATTATGGTTGAATTATGTGCTTCAGTGGTCTAAGAAGACAAGGAATTTGTGGGCTATTCGGTACCATTTATAGCAAATGCCCGAAATGTTTTTAATATCCTTCTTGGAGTGCCCCCACACTTTGTTTGGAGTGGTATGTCAGGGGTGTCTGCCAACACCTCTGGGAGCACAGACCTTTGCACCAGGTTGCACTGACTATACTTCCAAACTGAGTTGTGTACGAGAGTGGGTGTGTGTGTGTGTATTAGTGCGAGTCTGTGTGTATATTACAATTCAGATGTATTTGTAATAGAGGACGATAGTACAACCAACCTGTGTATGTGTTAGCAAAAATGGTATTGAATGTTTGACAAATGTAAGTTATTATATGTTGTATGTTTATTACTTGTATATGTAAACATTTTTAGATGACTAACTTATCTACAGGGCCGCCTTGTAAACAGGACATTTATTTATTTATTTATTGAATAGAATCAGAATTAAAATCCTTTGAGTCACAGACTCATTTGCAAAGGCTCCACGTCAATAAAAGTAAAAATACAGAGTGTAAAAGTAAAAACACAGAGTAAAACAAAATACAAAAATGAGATATATACAGGTAACACAAGTAAGCAAGTAACTTGTCATAATACAAGGACCGAATGTCCAGGTTATAGCTTATATTGTGGGTTACATCAACTGGGAGCACAGAGAAGTTCCCTGGTCAGCGCTAGTAAAGGATACAGTTTTGTAGGGTCTGGAGGACCCAGAGTTGTATTAGCAGGACAGCATGGGGGGACATAGGACGGGGGGTGGCATCCTACTAACTATTTGCTACAGGATAACTAACTGAGATGGAGTAGGCTCCGTGTAACAGCTGTCTTTGTAATTATGGTGGTGGGGGGGGGGGTGACAACAGTATGTGAGTGGGATTATTTACAGTCACAGGTTGCTGTGTCCAGGAGCAGAGTTTTGAGACCTGACTTAAACTGGCTGAGGCTATGGGTCATGGAGATGGAGGACGGAAGACTGTTCAGCCATAGAGGAGCACGATAGTGGAAGGACTGACTTAACGGTGTATGTAAAATCTTTTTACTCCTGTATAAATAAACATTTTTACTACTACATTTCTGAAACTGTGATGGTCCTTCTATTTTAATAGCTGTTTTTGCAAGCCAATGCATTCTTGAAATCAAGGTTGCAACAGTTCTGTCACTCTCCATAGGAAACAATAGAGTGGCTCAAGAATTTTATACACAGGAGACATGGCTGGGGTTTGTCATAGGAACCTCCTCACCAATGGAGCTTCTTGCTCTGTAAGCGTAACCCAGGCAGACCAAGCAACTGTTGGTTCATGCACGGTAATCCTCCACATATTTATATCAGTTTATTTACCCAGGACAGCCCAGCCAAGGTGCACTATTTCATTTCAAGTGGTGCCGATGTTGCAGAAGAGTCTCTGACACTCTTGACTGTCCTAGACAGCTGAAGGGTTGAGGTTTTGGTATAAGCAGCAGGTTAAAAAAGGAAGACTCACAGTTTTTGGTTGGTGTCTATGTTCTGGGATTCGTGGACATGACCCACTTGTACAATCTGGCAGGTCAGATGGAAGGACATGGAAAAAAATAAGGAAAATAAGTGTTTGGGATAGTTCAACCATCTAAATGGAATGCAGTTTAGTCAGATAGGACTGGATATGGTTTTGGTTTTATACAACACCTTTTACACATGTTGTATCCCAAAGCCCTTTATAAAAGCAACATGCTAGATACTGATAGTGCATGGACTGTAAGCAGTGAACGGGCAATAGCCATGAAGCATGCTAATACCACACATACACAGCTATATTACATTAGAGCCTGTGTTAGATTGGGATAACTGCCCTTCTGTTTCAAAAGGTGCCACTACCAGGGCAGCCACCAGTGATGGGCAGACGGAAGCTCTGTCTGATGTATCGTCCAAAGGTCTGCATCTTCTACAATGTGGCACTGCATTGTCTACACTGAGTTTTCGCCCAACAGCCTGATGTGAGAGTTGTACCCACAAAAATTCAGTCTTCCTTACCAGAGACGAAAATACTATTAGAGCACAGTTCTATGATGTGGGAGACCCAGGTGAGAAACCCACCACCACCACCACCACCTACCCATGGTGTGACCTGGAGTTAATTATTTAACTTCCAGGCGCTACATAAAAGCAAAAGCATTTACTACTCTGTATCAGAATTCAAAGCTGCTATGTTTACGTGCCATTAATAAGAGCATGCTCCACACAGTCGATAAGTGTTCTGAACTGGAGTGGTATGTTAGCACATACAAACATCACTGCACAGCTGACATATTAAATACAGCAGCAGAGATCCATGATCCACTAACCAGGGGAACAAAGGAGGACATCAATCAATCAATCAATTCTTTATTTAGCCAGGTGAGACACCATTGAGCAAAAGCTCATTTTCAAGATGGACCTGGACATGAACAGTATAATCAAAGGATAGGACACAAAACAGCAAGTGAATACAATCAATGAAATAATCAGGGCACGGTTTACAGAATCAATACAGTATTAACTTTTTTTTTTTTTTGTAATCCATGTCACTAAAGGTATTCAGACGCACCAGCCTAATCAAGGGAGCAGTCTAAACTCAATAGTATGAAGCTGGGCAAGGTCAAAACTATACCAAACTATGACTATACTATAATAGATAAACAGTAATATGAGTTAAGTAGAAGTGCTAAGACAATGTATACCATGGAGTAACAGTGGAAGGAGACAGATAGACAGCTATGGTACCCAATCAGGGTGCTGAGGCACAAGCAGACTTGATAGACCAATAGGCCTACTCTGCTGGCGCCTAGTATATTAGTCAAGCATTATTCAGCAGTAATGGCTCAAGTTAAGGACAGAATAGGCCAAATGGATCCAGCTGGGAAGGAGTACAGATCAGGCAGGCTTAGGGCCCATAAGAACAATAGAGGTGATGTTTAGAGTCCGATCGAAGTTCGTGGTAAGAAGGTGATATCCAATTGCAAAGATGGTTCAAACTTCAGCTTGCGGCTCAACACAAACCACAGAACAACAACTAAACATTCCCCCGCACCGAAAGTGATTGATTGATTGCCAGCTAGCATTTCCCAAGCCCTGGATGTGTTCCTAAACTGGAAATGAGGCTCTTGTAGTCTCTATCAGGTCATAATGCATGGCCTCATGGGTATGCCCCCAGGCTAAGGTAAATAAGACGGTTCAAGTGTAGTGGGGGAGTGGGAGCACGCAGCAAGGGCAGGCATGAAGGATTCATACGAGTGAGCCCCTCTCCAAGCAGAAGCCTAGATAAACTGCCATTGCAGAGGTGGGTAGCATCCCATTTATATATTTGGTCTTGGGCTCTCTTTTCCCAGAAGGTGTTACTGCTAGGGCCAACAGGAGGGTGTGGTGGAACCATGGTGGGGGCAGCCCCTTGTGGGACACTGCACCACCCCGGACCTGTCCGCTATACTACTGCAATAACCAGTGGTGGCTCACAACCAGATTACTTGATCTTCTAGATCTGGGACTTAGTGGCTCTGGCGCAGATGATGACACAGCCAAAAGAAGAGGTCCTGCTTGGGCAAACCTGCTTCCCCTCTTCTCTGACCACCCCCAATGGTGGGGGGTGTGGGGGGGGTAACTAAGTTTTATCTACAGGAGCTTAATATAATAGGCTGTGCTGGGGGACTGCCTGGGAGAGCATGCTGGTCTAGGGGATAAGTGTGGGGGTGGCTGCTTAGGCTGGGCTCTCCTGGCCTCAGTTTGTACCATGCTGGGAGGCACATGCAACAGTTAATGCCACTGCAGGGTACGCTAGCAAGTGACATGCTTGTGTACAGATCTATATGCACCTTCCCATCCCAGGGGTCAAGCATGTCAACTTTTCAGCACATATCTTAGAACAGTTTAGGGCAGATTATCCAAGAAAAAGACGAAGAAAGGCGCCTCACATGCAATTTATTTTTTGATGCCTCGAGTGAACATCTGATCCAAGCATGGCATCTGTCTTTGAAATCTTGGTGTATATTTTGCTTTTCTAAAATAAAAATGCAAAATTTATTTATTTTTATTTACTGAAATGTTTCACCAGGAAAGGCAAGCTGAGCAACTACTGTAGATAAATCAAGGAAATCTAAAAGGCACTCATCATGTGAAAAATTTATTCCATGCACCAGATTCCTGATTCATAAGCTTTAAATTGCCATCTGTCACTAAAAGGGGAAGGATGGAATTTTACTTCATCTAAAATACACTTGAAATGTGAATGCTCTTGCATGTGATCTTCAAGCAATTTCCTCTTTTGTAGCCAAGCCGTAAAAGACAATACAAGTGAACTGGTCAGTGGCCTGATTCACAGGCGTTACGGTAATATATTCATGGCTAGCACTAATCCTGGTTTTAGACATGACTAGCATGCTGCATTTCAGGCATTAGTGCTGTCGTTGCTAATTTACAGTACTGAGCTTGACATGTCCCATTCGCAGTACACACCCCAGTTAAGGTCATACAGAGAAGCTGGATTCAACTATGACATAGATAATGCCAAGGCCTTCAGAAGTTGCTTTAATTTATCACACTCTTCTGCAAGGACTATTTAATTTAGATCACCAAACTCCTGAGCCATGACTCTTTAGGGACAATGTGACTAATGTGATTTCATTCATAAAGGTTCCTGTGTGCGCACTGAGAGAGAGAGAGATGAAAGGATTAAAGCAGAACTGAAATTAACAAATCACAGTATTTTTATTTAGCCATTCAATTACAACAAACAAAAAAATGGTTTTGTTCTCTTGCCACTCATTTCTAATCCAAGGCAAGATAAGTATTTCTAAAGACTGTGAAAGCTACTGCTCCCTGGCCTGACCTACTAAGAGGGCTCCAACTTTGCTGCAGCACTGCTGTGTTGTTGTCACTCATCCAAAGCACATTTCGCTTTATTTTAATGTAGCCAGAACTAAATAATTGAGTAAATGCTAATGTTTAATATGTCCTGGGGCAATGACAAATGTGTTGCACATTATAATGAATTACACATAAAAATAGAAAGACAGAAAGATCATGAAATATAAAATATACAGCATGGATTGCAAATATTTATGCAATCTTCTCATGCTAGCACCACCATGGCATATCTACACTACAGAGAGAGTTTACAACTAAAAAGATGAATTGTCTTAAGGGAGGAAAATGTTTTAAACTATGGGGGTTACCAGCTTTACTGTAGCACACCATTAATTACCTGTAACACTAATAAGAACTGTTCTGTAACAGCTTTACCACAGAGGTGTGTTCCATGGACAAACACGCACATGCCGATGGTTGAAGCAATAAGCCACTGTGGGCTAACTGCATAAGAATGTTTTAGGTAACTCTTGGTGCTGCTGAAGCTTAGTTCACCCACACCACAAATATATGTATAATGCTACCTATAGTGCTTTGCACTGGGGAATTCATAAGCTGAAAAAGGATTTTTTTTTTTTTAAACTTTAGGTTTCTTTCCTGCTACCTGTGAACCTATCACTCCTAACAAGTAGGTTGCTTTACCCTCTTCTGGAGATGGGCAGGTTTCATGACATCCTTTATGATGTTCTCTCTCAGCCACGACAGGTTCCCCAGTAGGGGACTTTCCTAGCCTGGAGAGGGGTGCAGCACCCTACACGTCAAATGGGAAGAATACCCCTCTCCCTTCAGCTAGTGATCAAACAGGAGTTCAGCATGTTTGTACTACATTTGCATCACCAGATAACAAAAAAGGTCTGGCTCCCCATATGACGCACAGGGGAAACACCAGACTTCACCCAACAACTAACACACCGAAATCTAGCCAATGGAAAATCATGTACACAAATGCTCACAGTCAGGGAAACAAGATCCCACACCTGCAGGCAACAATAAGAGGCTAAACTAGACATGGTAGCCATTAAACATAGAAACACAGAATTTGACAGCAAATAAGGACAACTTGGCCCACCCAGTCTGCCCATTTCCCTACCGAATAGATAAGCTGCAGATCCTAGTTAACCAACAGCCTACTTCTTTCTACCCCAACCCCCTAGAATTGCCTTATGGCTGTCCAATGCATGCTTGAATTCAACCACTGTTTTTGACTCCACAACCTCCTCCGGAAGGCCATTCCATGCATCTACAACCCTCTCTGTGAAAAAATACTTCCTTACATTACCTCTGAGCCGCCCCCTCTATCTTCAAATTGTGCCTCCTTGTTCTTGCACACCTCTTTTTTTGAAAGATGCTACCCTCTTGGACTTTGTTGATTCCCTTGAGGTACTTGAAAGTTTCTATCATGTCCCCCCTCCTTTCCTCGAGGCTATACATATTAAGCTCCTTTAGCCTCTCTTCATATGTCTTCCGGTGCAGACCCTGCACCATTTTAGTTGCCCTCCTCTGGACAGCTTCCATCTTGTCTATGTCCTTGCGGAGACTGGATCTCCAGAATTGCTCGCAGTACTCCAGATGGGGTCTCACCAGCTGTCTGTACAGAGGGATAACAACTTCCTGTTTTCTACTGGTGATGCCTCTCCCTATGCATCCCAGTATCCCCCCAGCCCTCCTTACTGCCCTCTCACATTGCTTGCCCACTTTTAAGTCATCTGATATGACTACCCCCAGGTCCCTTTCCATTTTTTTTGTTGTTAGTATCTCACCCCCCATTGTGTACTCTTCCCCTGGGTTTTTGTTTCCCAGGTGCATTACCTTGCACTTCCTAGCATTAAATCTAAGCTGCCATACATTTGACCATTCCTCTAACCTTGCCAAGTCCCTTCTCATCCTTTCCACCCCACCTTGTGCATCAACTCTGTTGCAGATCATTATGTCATCTGTAAAGAGACATACTTTTCCTTCTAGTCCCTCTGCAATGTCGCTTACAAAGATATTGAAGAGGACCGGTCCTAATACTGAACCCTGCAGCACCCCACTAGTAACCCCCCTTTCTTCAGGGTGGACTCCATTTACAATACACTCTGTGTCCTATTCTCCAGCCAATTCTTTACCCAGGCTATCATCTTGGGACCCACTCCAAGGCTGGCTAACTTGTATATTAATCTTTTGTGTGGGACTGAGTCAAATGCCTTGCTAAAGTCTAGGTGGGTCATGTCCACAGCCCCTCCCTGATCTACTACTTTGGTCACCCAGTCAAAGAAATCTATTAGATTCATCTGGCATGAACTTCCCCCTGTGAATCCATGCTGCCTTGGGTCCTGTGCCCCTCTGGCCTCTAGGTACTCGACAATTCTTTCCTTCAGAAGTGATTCCATCATTTTCCCTATCACTGAGGTTAAACTAACAGCTCTGTAGTTTCCTGCTTCTGCCCTGCTCCCACTTTTGTGAAGGGGAATCACATCTGCCCTCCTCAAGTCCTCAGGTACCACCCCATCCTCCCATGATTTGTTAAAGAGGGTAGTCAGTGGTGTCACTAGTTCCACCCTTAGCTCTTTTAGAATTCTGGGATGAATCCCATCAGGCCCCATTGCTTTGTCCACCTTCAGTTTTAAGAGTTCTTTCAGACCCCTTTCTTTTGTAAATGGTCTGGTATCAACTTCTGTATCCAGAGTGTTTCTACTGTTTGTTTTAGGTACCTCCCCCTCTTCGTTTGAAAATACTGAGCAAAAATATTTGTTTAGTATCTCTGCCTTTTCACAGTCACCCTCTGCCCACCCCCCTCCCCTTTATTAAGCCTCACTATCCCTCCCTTAGTCTTCCTTCGCTCTCTGATGTACCTAAAAAAGGTTTTATCCCCTTCTTAACTGAGTTGGCTATCTTTTCCTCAGTTCAGGCCTTTGCTGTTCTGACTGCCTTCCCAGCTTCCTTTTGCTTTAACTGATACAATTCTCTGTCCTGCTCCTTCTGTGATTCCTTGTACTTTCTGAATGCTTTCTTTTTCTCTTGAACCTTCACTGCCACCTCCTTTGAGAACCATAGTGGTTTCTTACATCGTTTTGTTTTGTTTATTTGCTTCACACAAAGGCTTGTTACCTCTGTGATGGCAGTTTTTATTATCCCCATTGTTCTTCCACCCCTCCTTCCTGCCCATTTGCTAGTGCATTCCTTAGGCACTCACCCATTTTGGCAAAGTCAGCTCTCCTGAAGTCCAGTACTTTTGCCTTTGTATGGCTTGACTATATTGCTGTGTTTATTGTGAACCATACTGTTCGATGATCGCTAGTTCCCAGATGGCTACCCATTTCTACATCTGTGATCCTCTCTCCATCTCCATTTGAGAGGACCCGGTCTAAGATTGCTCCCTCTCAAGTGGGTTCCAATACTAGTTGTCTAAGGCATGCCCCCTGTAGGGCATCTAGAATAACCACACTCTTAGAAGTGGCTGCTGCAACTGCACTCCAGTTAACATCTGGCATATTCAGATCACCCATCAGCAATATCTCCCCTTTATCTGCCATTCTAAGTATACTTTCTATCATTTCCTTGTCCATTTCCTGCCCGAGAGAGGGGGGTCTGTATACAACCCCTGTGCAGACTGTGGTGCCATTGCCTGCCTCCAAATTGACCCACAGTGCTTCTTCTCCTCCCTGTTTACCCTTTTGTTCTGTTGCTTTGATTCCTTCTCTTATGTAGAGAGCTACTCCTCCTCCTCTTTTATCCTCTCTGTCCCTCCTGTAGATAGTGTATCCTGGTACGTTTACATCCCAGTCATGGTTCTGTGTGTACTGTGTTTCTGTGATGGCCACAATATCCAGATGTTCCTCCTCCATCAAGGCCACTAATGCAGGAAGCCTGTTACCCAGACTACGGGCACTGGTACTCATTGCTCTCCATTTTTTGGAGTCTTTACTTTCTGTAGCAGCATCCCCACTGACCTTTCTACCTTGGTCTTTTTCTCTGTTTTAAGGGGGAGGCTGGGATTTTCCTGCTGCTTATCAGTGCCTTCCCCCTTGACTAGTTTGAAAGCTTGCCAATGAAGCATTTAAACCGATTGCCCAAAAGACTTGTTCCCTTCCTGGACAGATGCAGACCATCCTGCCAGTATAGGCTGGTGTCCTCAGGTGGAACCCCAGTCCCAATGAAGCCAAACCCCTGTGCTCCACACCATTTTTTTCAACCATTCGTTAAACTGCATGGTGCAAAATACGTTCGCCTCACCCATGCCACTGACAGGCAGCACCTCTGAGAAGGATACTGTGTGTGCTACTTGTCTTAAGCCCCTCCCAAACTCTACAAAGTCCTTCTGCACTGCTCTAATCTCATGATGAGCCAAGTCATTTGTCCCTAGGTGGACAATGATGTCCAGCTCAGACTCCCGTGCAACTGTTCTCATGATCCTAAGCATGTGCTTCTTGTCCCTCCAAGCCATGGCACCAGGCAGGCACCTTACTTCAGTTTTCCCTGCTCCCCCCAGTTCTATCCCCCTAATAATTGAGTCCCCCACCAGGAGCTGCTTCCTTTCCCTGTGGTGCCCTCTGCCTCCTTCCTGAGGGCCTCCCTTGTGACAGTTGTCTGCACCCTACTTAGTCTCCTCTGCGGGTGCATCCATGGGGGAACTATGCTCCCCAGAATGGTGTATGGATTGTGGAGGAACAACTGACTGGTGTGCCTCTGTTCCACCACCCTACCTCCCTGAGCCCACTGTGGTCCAACTGCTGTGCTTTCTTCGCAACCTCTGAGGTAGTGGTGGTGGCTCTGGTGCTCCCTGGATGGGGGAGGTTCTCTTGCTACTGTCCAGTGCGGCCTGAAGACGGGCAACTTCCTCTCTCAGGGCAGATAATTGTCTGCAAACAGGGCAGCATCTCAGCCTCCAGAAAGACTCCCGGAATACTGCTGACCCAGCCATTACATTGCACTACTCCCCACATAACTGTCTACCTTGTTTAGTTTTTTTTTTGTGTGTATGTGTGTGATTGGTTTGTTATATAGAAATATATGTATTTATATAATGTGTATGCTTATATTGTCAGTGCAGTGTGCTAGAGAGGATATGACAGTGATATGCACCTTGCCCTCTTGAGGAAATGATGTCAGAACCCCAGGTATAAAGGAACAATTTCCTGGGGTGGTTGGGGTGAGGGATGGGATGGGTTTGGGCCTAAACTGTGCCCTCACGAAACAATCAGCTAAAAGCTCTGACCTACCACTGTGATGAGTGCCTTCCTGTCAGCAAGATGCCCTACACGACAATTTGACAGAGAAAATACCCTGCTATTCAAACAGAGAAAAATCCAAACATCCAAGTCAGACACAGGTAAACCTAGCTCCAAAACAGCCTGGTGACTTGTGCTCTGAAAGCAGTCAGCCCCAAAACACGTCAGCTGTGCAGAAGGGCAGATACAGAAAAAACAGTATTCAGCCCCTTTGGGTTTAAACTCTTCCTGCACTGAAAATCTTAACAATTGTAACAAAAGTAAAGCAAGCTCCACCTCACTCTGTTGATTGAAAGACTGCCTTTTCTGATAATTCTAAGTTCCTTATTTCACCCTTCAGTTAGAAGTATCCTCCACCTGAAGAATATTAACTTTCCTAAGGAATCTGCTTCAAACCAAAGACAACTGTAAATTGTAAGGTTCACCTCCCTCTGTTGTGAGCACAACTTGCTTTCTTGCAAATCTTAAGTCCAGTGTTGCAGCTTCCTGCCAGTGGTAGCTTCACCTGAGCAAGACATGGTTCACAAGTAACCACACTTGGGAGACTTCAGTACCTGGCTATGTACTGTTCAGAAGAGACTGAGGTGCAAAAAGAGGGGGGTGGAGTGGCCTTTTATGTCAATGAAAATATCAAAGCTACAAAAATTCAGAATACACATAAGGAGCCTGAAGAACTGTGGGTCACCCTGGAAACAGGAAATGGGACAACCATACAAACTGGGGTTGTCTACAGGGCTCGAGACCAGGGGGGAGGACAGACATTACTGTTATGAAGATATACAAAACATGACAGCTAAAGGGGAGGTTCTGATAATGGGAGACTTCAATATGCCAGATACAGATTGGTCAATACCAGCAGGAACATCTGCCAGAACTAGACACACAGTGGATTCCCTGCAGGGGGAAGGCCTCAAACAACTGGTAGAAAAACCCACAAGAGACAGGGCTATCCTAGATCCAGTACTGGCTAACAGGGAAAGGATCACAGATCTCCAGGTAGACGGTCACCTAGGGGCCAGTGACCATCACATGGTATCGTTCAATTTGTCCACAAGAACTAAATCATCCCATTCCAAGGCAAAAATATGGGACTTCAGAGGAGCTGACTTTGATAAGATGGCCAACAGAGTTAAGCTAGCCCTGGCAAGTAGAAATACAGGTGAGGGGGGACAGACAAAGTGGGCAAGCATTAAGGATGCAATACTTAAAGCAACATCCCACTGGGTTAGAGAGAAAAGCAAGAGTAAAAGAAAAAGGAAACCACTTTGGTTCTCAAGAACAGTAGCAGAAAAGGTCAGAGCCAAAAGGCAGACCTTCAGGAAATATAAGGAAACACAGCTGGACAAAGACCAAACTTCCCTAAGGGAAGCAGGGAAGGCAATAAGGCAGGCAAAGGCCCAAACCGAGGAAACACTAGCACAAACAGTAAAAGAAGGTGACAAGACTTTCTATAGATACATTGTGAAAGAAGAAAGTCCTGAGGGGGTTTTGCTAAGATCAAAGGGGATTAGGGGAAGTGTGAGGAGGAGGACCAAGGAAAAGCATCTATCCTACATAGATACTTCTGCTCAGTATTTACTGGGGAGAAGGTAGGGCAGGGCACACAACTCAGCACCATGGACACAGGGGGGAGGGAGGTGTGCACTAGTCCCTTCACAAAAGAAAGAGTCCTACAAGAGCTCACTAAGCTCAGGGTGGACAAGGCAATGGGACCTGATGGCATACATCCCAGAGTGCTAAAGGAACTAAGGGTAGAACTAGCAGAGCCATTATCAGAACTGTTTAGTGAGTCTCTGCACACAGGAGAGGTCCCAGAAGACTGGAGAAGGGCTCATGTGATCCTGCTCCACAAGAATGGTAGCAGGGAGGAGGCAGGGAACTACAGACCAGCCAGTCTTAGCTCAGTAGCGGGCACGATTATGGAGGCACTCCTTAAGGAAAGGATAGTGCAACACCCGGAATCTAAAGGAGCACAGGATTCAAGACAGCATGGGTTTACAACAGGAAGGTCCTGTCAAACTAATCTCATGGATTTCTCTGACTGGGTAAACAGAGTGGTGGACCAAGGGGGGAGCAGCAGATGTCACCTACCTTGAATTCAGCAAAGCTTTCGATACTGTTCCACATAGAAGATTGATTAATAAGCTGGGTAGGCTTGGGCTGGGTCAGAAGTTGGTCAACTGGGTGGCAAACTGGTTGGCAGGCAGAAAACAGAGAGTGGTGGTAAACGGTATACAGTCAGAAGAGATGCAAGGCACTAAGGGGTATCTCAGGGATCAGTCCTAGGGCCGGTCCTCTTCAATATCTTCATCAGTGACATTGCAGATGGACTGGGGAGGGTAAGGTTTGTCTGTTTGCAGATGACACCAAGATCTGCAACAGAGTAGATGATCCAGATGGGGTGGGCAGAATGAGAAGAGATCTGGATAAACTAGCAAAATGGCCAGAAGAGTGGCAACTGGGGTTTAATGCAAAGAAGTGCAAGATCATGCACATAGGGAAGAGAAACCCTGAAGCCACCTGTAGGTTGGGAGGCAAGTTGCTGGCAATCAAAAAGGGAAAAAAAGAGACTTGGGCATCATCACCACAGATTACCTGAAATCATCCAAGCAGACCACTAAATCAGTAGGTAAGGCTAGAGGGATGTTGGGGTGTATTAGTAGGGGTATCACAAAGTCGTAAGAGGGAAGTAATAATCCCTCTTTACAAGACACTGGTTAGGCCCCATCTGGAGTACTGCGTGCAGTACTGGAGGTCGCACCTGTACAAGGACATTAACAAAATGGAGGCAGTCCAGAGAATGGCAACCAAAATGGTGCAGGGACTGAGGACAGATTAACGGAGCTCAATATGTATACTCTAGAGCAAAGGAGGGAGAGAGGTGATATGATCGAAACATTCAAACATCCTAAGGGCATTAACTAGGTGAAAGAGGCCAACATGTTTCAATATAAGAAAAATAGCAGGACCAGAGGACACAGCATGAGATTAGAGGGAGGTCGATTAAGGGGGAATGTGAGGAAGTTCTTTTTCACAGAAAGGGTCGTGGATGCATGGAACGGCTTACCACAGGAAGGGGTGGATATGAATACAGTGCAGGGCTTCAAACAGGCATGGGACAGGCATAAAGAAGCAATAAAGAGGAGTATGAATAGACAGACCATTGACAGAGTACAGGCCTCATAAGGTAAACAAAATGGGCAGACTGGATGGGCCTTGCAGTCCTTATCTGCCGTCAACTTCTATGTTTCTATGTAAGTGTTGGCACATAAAACATGAGCTATAATGGAGGCACTTCAACTGTTTTAAGATCCACAGTAGGCTCATTCACCCTGTACCTTGCCACAACGGCTAGTTTCTAATCATTCTTAAAAATTATTTGGAAACGCAAGAGAGCCACGTTCACATGGCTTCGGTGTTACTGCTGCCCTTTTCCTTTCTGGCAATTCAAATGTTGTCCCCGTCATTGTTGGGTAGATGGGGAATTGCGGTGTTGCAGGAGATTTAGTAGTTCACACAGCACAGGAAACCACCAACACCACACTGCAAACGAAGGGAAAGAGGGTTCATGGTGGCAATGCCACACAATGGAAAACCAGTAAAACGGAAAGGTTTGCACATGGACAGGAACAACAATCTTTTTTCTTTTGTTTTTCGACTTTCTTTATTCTGCTGTGGCAGGTCCACTATCGCCGTCCACCAACCTACCAGACTCTGGGTCCTTCGGGGGCTTATAGCGCCATGCGTGCCCCGGCAGATCCCCAGAGCCGGTCCGGAGGTATCATCATTGGCGGACCCCACACTTATTTTCCATTTTCTTCCGTGAACTTGCTACTCCCGAGACCCTCGGAAATGGTAGCACATGCATGTGAGGCGAGCAGCACCACAACCTTCAAATGGGTCTCCTTCCTCCCTGGCTGGCCTAGCACCGAAGGTCCGCGAAGTGATGCTGCTTCTCCGGCCTCCACCAGGGGCCGGCCAAGCTCAGAGGGTACCTGCAACCCCTGCCTGAGGTAGAGGGCCACCATTCGGCAGGCTGCTCTAGTCCTCTCCCCCCCCCCGGCCGACCTCCGACGACCCAGGCTCATTCCTGAACCAGGATCACCAGCATGGTGCGAGGTGTGGCGTCCAGCGCCTCAACCCTCAGCGCCACCGGGTCAGCCCAGGGGCACTGATCTTGCCGCTGTGAGCCACTGACAATGGCTCACAGCTGGTCGTGTGAAAGAGCCTAGTGTGTACAGGACCTAAAGGGCTCGTCCTGAGATGCTGTAATGTCACTGTCAGCTACGTCACAAAGCTGATGATGGTAGTGCGAAGAACACAGCTATATGTCAGCTGCCAGATATAGTGCTTTTCCATACATCATACCAACTAACCTCAGGTTAAAAAAATAAATAAGTAACCAAAGGGAAACGAAAAGTACCTCAGATTTAAAGAGCAACTCTGCACTTCATCATGTGCTTTCATAAATAAGATGATTCAGCTGTTACAATTTACTAGACAATGCATTGTTTGTATTTTCAATGTTTCTTTGCAATATTTACAACATATTTTAGTAGTCCATCTAAAAAGTCTGTATAGAAAAAATTTGAAAACATTTGCCTATCCTTTGTAAACCTCACAGTGCCGTTGTTTATGACATAATAGTGCTCACCATGACAACAGACTGTGATGTTAGTATAACAGCAATTGTATGGTTAGCAGAGGAGAGTCTGACACATTTGAAAAGACTCAATGAAATAATTGTTGCATTAGCTACAAACAGCAGGGAAAAGTAAAAACAATTGTTACAAAGAACTAGAAACAATAATGTTAAAAATATAATTGGTGTAAATCTACTGTATTTTAGTTTCTTCTTATAATAAAGAGTTGCTCTTTAAAAAGTAATAGCTGAGTACTTTTAAAACCGAATAAGTTTCAGACCGTATTCTATCTCTTTAACTTTAATAACTAGAATAGTCTGGTACTACTGTGTCTACATGTTGAACTGATGGTGAAATTCATTGTGAATTTCTAGAAAAATTGTAACAAAAGTACAACTAGCTAATTAAGCATAATACTTTTACTATATAACCGCTGTAATCTCAAAACCAAAGTAATCTTCTGTACGCCAATGTATTTACTTTGCATCTGTTGTTGCTGGTTCACCTGTTCAGTACTATGTCCAACTTAGAACCTTTGTAAGAGAGTCCTTGGCTTAAAGGTATTAATCCCAAACTGAAATAAATAAAATAAACTTTCTCCCATGGGAATGTTGGATTCATAAATGTTTTATTGCAATGAGAATTGCAGTCATTTTATGGCTGCAGGACAGAACTCAGTCCTAAAAAAATCAGGAGTGTTTTGCAAATCTGGAAAAGCATCCTGACCAGGCTCCAGTACATCCACATGTGCCTGCTGTGAGCCTTTTGGGCGGAGTGGTTGGACTGAGATTTGGATGTCTTTGCAGGAAGGCTCTGTGGTTCCTTATCATAGAAAATATCTTTCAGAAGATAATGGAGGGACTCAACTTGCATCACCCACTGCTGTTTGCCAAGTCAAATATAAGTTTCCCTAAGAGGCCAGAAACTCCTCATTTGCCTAACTAGTGCAAAATGGGCAGAGCATACTGTGAGGAGACTGCTGCATATTCGGAGACATAGTTTGTACTTTTTGAATGAAAATGGCCTATGAAAAGCCATGGCACCAAACAAATCTGTCCTGTGTCAGTAATAATCACCCCGCACATACAGTTTATGAGTTATGAAGTGTGCCTGACAAAGATAAAAGCTGAGCAAAAACTCTTTGCAAAAAAAAAAAAAAAATGGTTTAAGTCCTATTGTTTTGGTCAGCTGGCATAAGCACAAGCATAGTTTGTGGCAATGAAATGATGTAGATAGCACGGTAAACACAAAACTGCCGAAAGACAAAAACTGTACAAAAAAACTCAGTCTGCATCAACAAAAAAGTCAGACACAGTTGCAAAGCAAAACACATTACAAAACAGCACAGTTGTCTGTGCTAGTGGACATGTCAAAAATGACCCACAAGCGAGTGGGACGCACTCTAGGCAGTTAAAGAGTGCAGAACCAGTGCTGGCACTCGCCAATGACCAAGAGCCCAATGAAAAAGATCAAAAATGCAAAATGATGCTAATAATCACCCCATTCACAAAACATAAACAACAATAAAAACAAATCATAACACACACTAACACAGGACCATACAGAGTTATAGTTCAACGAAGGGGGGACGGGGCGAGGACTGGCCGTCATTAAATGAAATAAAATTCCCTTACCTTTGTTTTATTGAGTTTTCTTCAATTTTACAAACAAAATTCTACCAAGAATAGGCAGAATCACCATGAGATAATACAACTTACACATTACTGCAGGCAAAATATTACACTATTCTTCATTCAAATCTGAAATCTTACTGTAATCGCTGTACTGTTTGAAGGCTCACGACAGGTTAAAATATACTGCTTGCTTTTTTTCTTAAATCTCATAGTATTACGATAGGCTCAGGTGTGCCTGGTTAAAGAATTCTGCATAATAGCTTAATTCATTTAACCTGAAAGCATTGGCTGCATTATGCTCCTTAATGTATTAAATTCCCTTACCTTTGGCAGAACTAGGAAAGCAGAGCAAATACAGTAATTAAAAGCTTTATACTTATCTTACAACTGGTATTCCGCTTTGAAAACTGGTATGCAAAACAGGGAGGCATACCATTAATTTCCAGCTCTGCTGGATATGTCTGCTTCTAAGCACTGGCTGTTCTAACAGCGAATTCACCACACACTGTACTGTAGAAAATCGTCTAATTGCTGAAAAGTAAGAAGTAACTACTGGCTACTTATAATAATAACATTTTCTGTATGCTGGTTTTGGCACCATTTCTTGAAGTACCATCATATAAAGGACAAATACACTGAAATTTCCTATAGGGCAGTGGGCCCATCCATATATTATACGAATATTTAAAAACTTTCAGTCTTTCAAATCCCTCTACATACAGGACAGTTAAATTGCAGCAGAGGCTTCAGTGATCAAGTGCTACGCTCAATTAGGGGCTGAGGCAGTCATACATGGAAGAGAGAAGGCAAATCAGAAAGAGAAAAAACAAACAGGAGTAGTATTCACCAGCTTGGACAGCTAGAAAAGACTGAGTTGTGGGATTCGGGGTGTGTCCTCACACTCTCTGACTTTTCTATCTGTCCCAGCTGAGAGAGAAGACAGCCCATATCCTTGTTAGCTGCCCATAGGAGCCAACACCAAACCAGAGAATTCCAACTAAGATGACTGAAAGACATACAGAGTGTATCTGGTAGCAGCGCCACCTGGCTAGGTTGGGGAGTGCCACTGGTGTAGTTTGTGAAGCAGCCACTGTGGTGAACCAAGGTGACTATGCAAATACCTGCTTATAGAAACACAGAATTTGACGGCAGATAAGGACCACTTGGCCCACCTAGTCTGCCCATTTCCCTACCTAACGGATAAGCTGCAGATCCTAGTTAACCAACAGCCTACTTCCTCCTACCCCTCACTAGAATTGCCTTATGTCTGTCCCATGCATTCTTGAATTCCCCCCACTGTTTTTGACTCTACGACCTTCTCAGGAAGGCTGTTCCATGTATCCACAACCCTCTCTGTGAAGAAATACTTCCTCACAGTACCTCTGAGCCATCCCCCCTCTATCTTCAAATTGTGCCCCTTTGTGTTTGCACATCTCTTTTTCTGAAAGATGCTACCCTCTTGGACTTTGTTGATTCCCTTAAGGTATTTGAAAGTTTCTATCATGTCCCCCTTCTCCTTAGTCTTTCTTCATATGTCTTTTGATGCAGATCCTGCATCATTTTGGTTGCCCTCCTCTGGACAGCCCCCACCCCGTCTATGTCTTTGCGGAGATGGGGTCTCCAGAACTGTACACAGTACTCCAGATGTGTTTTTTTTTTTTATATTTATTTAGTTGTTAAACCAGGAGTAGCACACTAAGCTGAAAGCTTTTTTTTACAGGAGCAACCTGGGAGCACAGGGAAGTTAAGTGACTTGCTCAGGGTCACACAGTATACAAGTGGAAGCTGTGGGATTCAAACCCAAGTCTGGTCTGCTGGAACCCACCAGATTTGCAGCTCAGAGCCTTAAACCACTGCGCTATACTGCCTCCCTTGGTCTTACCAACTGTCTGTACAGAGTGCCAATAATTTCCTGTTTTCTACTGGTGATGCCTCTCCCTATACATCCCAGTATCCCCCACAGCCATCCTTACTGCCTTCTCACATTGCTGGCCCACCTTTAGGTCGTCTGATATGACTACCCCCAGGTCCCTTTCCATTTCTGTTGTCAGCATCTCACCCCCCATTGTGAACTCCTCCCCTGGGTTTTTGTTTCCCAGGTGCTTTACTTTGCACTCCATTGCACTGAATCTAAGCTGCCATACATTTGACCATTCCTCCAACCTTGCCAAGTCCCTTTTCATCCTTTCTGCCCCACCTTGTGCATCAACCCTATTGCAGATCTTTGTGTCATCTGCAAAGAGACATACTTTCCCTTCCAGTCCCTCTGCAATGCCACTTATAAAGACATTAAAAAGGATTGGTCCCAGTACTAAACCCTGCGGTACCACACTAGTAACCCTCCTTTCTTCACTGTGGAATCCATTTACTATTACCCATTGTGTCCTGTTGTCCAACCAGTGTTTTACCCAGGCTACCACCCTGGAACCCACTCCCAGGCTGGTTAATTTGTTTATTAATCTTTTGTGCAGGACTGTGTCAAATGCCTTGCCAAAGTCTAGGTAGGCCATGTACACAGCCCCTCCCTAGTCTACTACTTTGGTCACCCAGTCAAATAAATCAGTTCGATTTGTCTGACATGACCTTCCTGCTGTGAATCTATGCTGCCTTGGGTCCTGTGCCCCACTGGCCTCTAAGTACTCAACAGTTCTTTCCTTCAGAAGTGATTCCATCATTTTCCCTACCACTGAGGTCAAACTGACAGGTCTGTAGTTTCCAGCCTCTGTACTGCTTCCACTTTTGTGAAGGGGAATCACATCCACTCTCCTCCAGTCCTCAGGTACCACACCATCCTCCCATGATTTATTAAAACGGGTAGTCAGTGGTGTTACTAGTTCTTCCCTTAGTTCTTTTAGAATTTTGGGGTGAGTCCCATCAGGCCCCATTGCTTTATTCACCTTCAGTTTTAAGAGCTCTTTCAGAACCCTTTCTTCTGTAAAAAGACTAATATTAACCCCCTATCAAGAGTGCTTCTTTTGACCGGATTAAGTATTTCCCCCTGCTTTTCCATTGTGAATACTGAGCAGAAGTATTCATTCAGTATCCCTGCTTTTTCACTGTCACTCTCTGCCCAACCACCGTCCTCTTTGTTCAGCCTCAGTATCCCTGCCTTAGTCTTTCTTTGCTCCCTAATGTACCTGTAAAAGGTTTTATTCCCCCTTCTTAACCAAGCTGGCCATCTTTTCCTCGGTTTGGGCCTTTGCTATTCTGATAGCCTTACCCGCTTCCTTCTGCTTTAACTGGTACAGTTCTCTGTCCTGCTCCTTCTGTGTTTCCTTATACTTCCTGAATGCTATCTTTTTCTCCCTTACCTTCCCCGCCACTTCTTTTGAGAACCATAGTGGTTTTTTCTTTCATTTTGATTTGTTTATTTGCTTCACACAAAGGCTTGTTGCCTCTGTGATGGCGGTTTTGATGTTTCCCCATTCTTGCTCCACCCCACCTTCTTGCCTGTTTGCTAGTGCTTTTCTGAGGCACTCTCCCATTTTGACAAAATCAGCCCTCCTGAAGTCCAGTACCTTCACTTTTGTGTGGCTTGACTCCACAGTTAAGTTTATCATGAACCACACTGTTTGGTGGTTGCTTGTTCCCAGATGGCTACCCACTTCAAGGTCAGAGATCCTCCCTCCGTCCCCATTTAAGAGTACCAGGTCTAAGATTGCTCTCTCCCAAAAGGGTTCCAAAACTAGCTGTCTGAGGCATGTCCCCTGTAGGGCATCGAGAATGGCCCTGCTCTTGGATGTGGCTGCAGCAAAGGTGCTCCAGCCAACATCTGGCATATTCAGGTCCCCCATCAGCAATATCTCCCCTTTCTCTGCCATCCCAAGGATGCCTTCTATCATTTCCTTGTCCATTTCTGCCCCCTGAGATGGGGGTCTGTATACAATCCCATGTGTGGATTGTGGAGCCATTTCCAGTCTCCAGGGTGATCTACAGTGCCTCCTCTCCTCCCTGTTTACCCTTTAGTTCTGTTGCTTTGATCCCTTCCCTTACACAGAGAGCTGCTACTCCTCCTCTTCTTCCCTCCCTGTCCCTCCTGTAGACTGTGTACCCTGTTATGTTGACATCCCAGTCATGGTTCTCTGTGCACCATGTTTCTGTGACTGCCACAATAGCCAGGCATCCATCTTCCATCAAGGTTAGCTGTGACCACTCCAGTAGCAATGGTATTCAAGGAGTTTCGATGGGCGAATGAGAGCCTAACCCAAATGAAGATAGGAGAAACAGAAAGTAAAAACAAAACAAAAAATTAATCCCAGTCTTTTTTCTTAATTTTATTTTAGGCTACCTTGGGCCAGTGGGATGTACCCTTTTGTGAACTCTCAGGGTCCCCAAGGACTTAATGGGACAGCACTGTAACCGGCACAATGGCCCCTTCCCCTATAAAAGCTGGGGGTGGGGGAGAGAAATGTTAATCTGGAGTCCTTGGTGGCAGTGAAGAGTTCAGCCAGGAACTGGGCTTTAAGTTGCTTGGCTAAGGGGGTTTCCACTTGCTAGGTTCCCCCAGTGGAGTGGATGTGCAATGACATTTGGGCCATGTCAGGTGTGCTCCTACACCCAGCACGCCAATGTTCGCCACTCCACCAATTCTACAGCTCACTCCAGATCCAGGAGCACAGATCCCCAGCCATCGCTATGGGTAAGACTACTGCTAGGTGCTATAACCCTCCTATTCCAGAGGAGGATAGCTGCCAGACAACTGATCCTCATCCCCCCCCCCCGGCCAACTGTCTGATACTCTGGGATTGTTCCCAATCCTGGGCCATCAGCACCACAAGTAGTAGTGCTACCACTGTGCCAGTGGACCGACCAATTAATCCCAATCTGATGACTACAATAGTAACATAGTCTTCAGGTGACAGAACGAACAGCGGGTCCATCTTGTCCACCCTTACTGCCACATGATAGTGACTTTACCAAGTCTGATTGCAGACATGCATCCAGACATTTTAGCCAGATTAGCGCCGCTACTCATGATATGTAACCTTCTACGCCTGTCTCCCTCAGGAGTCTGTCCCGTTTTGTAGGCCTAAACAGTGTTCGCTTCCACAACCTTACTGGGCAGAGCATTCCACAAGTTAACCATCATCTGTGTGAAGTAATGCTAATGCTTCCCTTCTCATCTTACACCCCCCAATTTAGGTGCATGTCTTATGGCTCTTACAGCACTCACCAGCTCAAACATCTGTGTATACTCTACCATATGTACAGACTGTCATTAGTATTCAGAAGACTATGATCATGTAACATCTCAGACATATCCTTGAGGCTAATTTCAGAACAACTGAAAATGTATGTTTCAACCCTTAGTCCCTGAAATGCAGCACACTAGTACTCAGAATGTAGGAAAATGTGGGGCACTGGCTCTCAAGGACAGTATATTTGAGTTCTGGGCAGAATTCTGTGTGCTTTTTGTTCCTGTGCACAGTACTGTTCTGTACAGTTCACGCTAACCACTGTATAAAGTACTTTGCACAGGATGCTCTATGTGGTTTATGTTGTAAGTGTATATTGTCTCCACACTGCCACATCCCATCCCATTATAACTCCCACCCCCCACTTCGTGGCACCTGGAAACAAGGCATGCCTCAGTGTGCCTTTCCCAAGATGACAATTATATGTTTTTGGTGCAGCATTAGCCACTGCTAAGCAACTTAAATCAAACTATAGTGAGACAGTAATAATGCAGCCTACTTGGAATCGAACCCAGGCCCTCGGAATACCGTCCCGATGCTCTAACCACTGAGCTATAGGCTCACATTGTTGGACCTGGGATTCCAGGACACACTTCCTTTCTCTGGTATTCCATTTCAAACAACATGAAGTCTTGCTGTATTCTGACTATTGCAGTTAGCCCCAGCACTCAAACTGCCCCGGAGAGTAGAGGGTTAATTTTCTATGCAGAGCATAGAATGTTGAGCTCGAGCTCAGTTCAAACCCCTGCCTGCTGCACTTTGAAGCGCAACTGTCAGATTCTTCACTCCGCCTAACTGAACGGCCGCTCCGGAGATTTCTCCTTTGCTCACGGTTCGTAAGTTGGTTAAAGTCCTAAGTTTTACCGATTATTTTTCGCAAGTTTCAGTTCAGATCTCTGTTTGTGGTACAGTAAGTACTAGGTAGTGAACTAGACATAGTAAACTTGTGGAAATTGTTAAAATTGATTTTTCGACCGATTCGGCTTAACCAGCCGTTTAGTAATTTATATATTCTGTCTTTGTTTTTAAACCTAGAGTGTGGTTACCGGTCCTTATTTTTAAAAAAAAACTGCATTTTCTTGTGGTTTTTGCCAATACCCATGACACAGTTAGAAACCGATAAGGGTGTCTTGCCTGGTTGTTGCCATAAAAAGGGTAAGTTTGTGGTTAGGATGGCTATGTCTGAGAAACCCAAAAGAAAAACCAGGCCCACTGGGTTTCAACACTGCAGTGTGTATGGGGAGGTCTTTGCTAAGGCTGATCCCCACACCACCTGTGTTTATCGTCTGGGGTTTGACCACCTCGATTCAGACTGCCAAATCTGTAAAAATTTCCCTAAGTCTACCCTGTAAAAAAGATTAGGTAGGCTCAGGGATAAGGAGGTCATGAAGTCCGCTGACCCAGATGGCCGACCCGGTTCAGTTCTGACTGAACCTGAGGGAGTGCCCTCTGACCAGGACGATACTTCTTCGGGCAAGAGGAGAGCCGATCATGAGGGATCAGTTCCTAAAAAAAGAAAAAGAAGAGGAAAAAAAATCGGCCAGTTCGGTCCCAGAGACCCATTTTCTGACCACCGAAGAGATTGCCAATGCCATAAGGATTGTAGAATTGCTTTGTCCAGTTCCATCTGATCTAGTGCCTTCTGGCAGGCACTCAGTTTGGTCAGTTCCTCTGGTTCAAGATTATGCCCCTGAAGACCTCTATGAACCGGATTTGGAGGGGGATGAAGATTATGATGACGACGATGACAATGGTGTGGGAGGTCTGGTTGAGTCCACTGAACCAGACATCTCCCTAGACAGGCCTTCTGGTGTTTCCCCTCCTAGGTTTTCTGAGTCCCCTTCCCACTACAGGTTTTACAGGAAAGTAGCAGAAACCCTCCAGCTCCCTGTGGAAGAAGCTGTAGAGGAACAAGAGGAACCCGATTATGTGGAGATGATGGACATCCCAGAGTCCATGAGACTGTTTATTCCCCTTCATAAGTCTTTTGGGAAACAGACACAAAAGATTTTAAAAACTCCAAATTCTGTACCTCCTGTTGACAGAAGGATGGACAAAAGGTACACCTTATAAGATTCTAGTACAGAGTACTTGTATCAACAATGCAGCCATTTTGGGGTTGTGCAGGCTGCAGCCTGTGATAAGGCTAATATACCATTGGCTTCACACCTCCCAGATAAAGATTCTAGGACGCTGGATGCCATGGCAAAGAAACAGTACATGGCATCCACCTTGGGACTCAGGTAGGCTAATTATATGGCCTATGCAGCCAGGTACCAGAAGTCCAGGTGGGACACTGTACTGCCACTGGCTAAGCAGGCCTCCCCCCAGCTAGCCTCGGAGCGGGAGGGGGGTGGTTGCTGATGGGATTGAGGCATCTAAGGTACAGTTCCATGTGGACTCCAATGATGTGTTCTCTAGAGTCATGGCTACGTCTGTGGCTCTTCAGAGAATGGCTTGTCTCAGATGTACTAGTCTCTCACAGGACACCCAGGCTAAGGCCATGGATCTCCCTGTGGTGGGTAATTCTCCGTTTGGAGAGCAGACAGAGAATTACATGAAAAAGATGGATGAGTATAGGACCACCTATAGGATTGCACAGGCCAAGGAAAGGTAGGCAACTCCTCAAAGGCAGCAGGCTAGGGGCAGGGGCAGGCCTTTTCATAGGCCTTTCTACCAAGCACAGCCTCTTCTCCCTTTCCTCAGAGGGGGTTCTTCAGAGGGAGAGGCAGAAGGGGGATGAGCAGGGCTGCATCCATCCTCAACCTAAGGCTCCTGCCAAGCAGACACCCTGATGTGTCAGCCGGGTGAACCCCCATTCCTGTAGGAGGCAGGCTGGCTTACTTCATCCAGGACTGGATGTCTGTTACCTCAGACAAGTGGGTCCTGGAGGTGGTAAGCCAGGGCTGGTTCTCAGCTTTAAGAAATTTCTAAAGCTGAAGGCCAGATTTTTTCCACCTGCAAGCATCTCCAAAACCACTGCCCTAGAGGCAGGGGTTTCATCTCTACTGGCTCAACAGGCTGTAGAGAGAGTTCCTACATTGCACAGGGGCAAAGGTCTGTACTCCAGATGCTGACTTACCCCAAAAAAGACAGGGGAGTGGCAACCCATCCTAGACTTAAGATACCTGAATAAACATCTTTTAAAACCAAAATTCAAAATGGTGACTCTGGGAATAATCCTTCCCTCTCTAAGGCCAGGGGACTGGCTAGCCTCCCTGGACTTAAAAGATGTCTACTTTCACATTCCCATCAGGTGCTCCCACAGAAAGTACCTCAGGTTCGAGTTGCCTTCAGGCCATTATCAGTTCAAAGCTATGCCCTTCGGCCTGACATCAGCTCCAAGGGTATTCACAAAATGCCTAGCAGTAGTAGTGGCCTTTTTAAGAAGGAAAAATATTTCCATACCTGGACGACTGGCTCTTTGTGGGTCAGTCCCCAGACCAAGTCAAGTCAGACCTTCAAGTGACTCTGCAAGTGCTCACTTCCCTAGGATTCCTTCTCAATCTTCCCAAGTCAGTTCTCGAGCCTGTACAGCTCCTCACTTTCTTAGGGGCAGAGTTGAATACAGTCAAATCAAGAGCTTTTCTTCCCCTGGAAAGGGCAAGGGCTATTGTAGAGCTGGCTTCTTCATTCCACCTTCTGGTCTCTCGGCCAACAAGGCACTTCCTTCAACTTCTGGGCCACATGGCAGCTTCTACAGCAGTGGTCCAAGGGGCCAGATTTCAGATGAGGGACATTCAGTTTCACCTGAGGGCCTTTTGGTCTGAGAAGAAAGATTCTCTAACCAGTGACCCAGACTCTGATCCAGGCTCTCCAATGGTGGCAGGATCAGAGCAACCTCAGGCAAGGAGTCCCATTCGTCACTCACTCTCACTCTGTGGTCCTAACCACGGATGCTTTTCTACTGGGATGGGGAGCCCATCTGGGGGCTCTCACAGCCCAGGGACTGTGGTCCCCTCAGGAATCCCTTCTTCATATCAATCTCTTGGAACTCAGGGCAGTCTTTCTGGCCCTGCAAGCTTTCTCTCAGTCAGTACAGAACAAGTTGGTTCAGGTCAGGACAGACAACAACATCACCATGTGGTACAACAACAAGCTGGGAGGCACTCTGCCCACAGCCTTGTGCACGGAAGCCATGAAATTATGGTCCCTAGCTTATTCTCTGCAGACCTCTCTGATAGCAGTCCACCTTCCAGGGAAGGACAATGTACGAGCAGATGCACTGAGCAGGATCTCCCAGGGCCATCATGAATGGTCCCTGGACCCTCTGGTGTTGAAAGTGATTTTTTTCCAAGGTGGGGCACTCCAGAGATGGATCTCTTTGCAGCCCCAGACAATCACCAACTTCCTCTGTTTTGTTGCAGACCCCCAGTATTGGGCTCAGTCCCTCTGGATGCTGTGATTTTGAACTGGGATGGGAAATTTCTATATGTCTTCCCTCCTTCCCTTTCCTCTACTGTTCAAGGTTCTGGTCAAGGTAAGGTCACAACCTTGCAAAGTGATTCTGATTGCTCCAGACTGGGCCAGGCAGCCCTGGTACCCCCTGTTGCTGTCCCTAGCAGTCCATCTTCCCCTGCCTCTTCCCAGAAATCAAAGCCTGTTAAACCTCCTCTCAGGGGAGGATTTGGTACCCCAATCTTCGGTTGCTCAATCTCAAGGCATGACTCTTGAAGAGTTAGAGTATGCAGATTTGCATCTGTCCCAAGGGGTTCTGAATATTTTCAAAGCCTCTTGAAAGCCTGCCACCTGAAAAACTTACAACTCCAAATGGAAAAGATTCAGCATTTGGTGTTCCAAGAAGCATATATCCCCAGACACTGCTGAATTGTCTACAGTTCTGGATTATATGGTTCATCTTAATGGCCTAGACCTCAGACCAGCTACTCTCAAAGTACATTTGTCAGCTGTTTCTGCTTTTCTGTCAGCGAGAAAGCCTTCCTCACTGTCATCTCACCCTGTATTCTGTAAATTTTTCAAGGGATTGCTTCATACCAATCCCCCCTTTTGGGAGCCTACCCCTGATTGGGATCTTAATGTTTGCATTGCTCAGCTTATGCAACCCCCTTTTGAGCCTTTGTCTTCAGCAGAGCTTAAGTTCTTGCCTTGGAAAACTGTGTTCCTGGTAGCTATTACCTCTGCCAGGCATATCAGTGAATTGCAAGCTCTGTCAGTGGAGCCTGATTTTATCTCATTCCATAGAGATAAGGTGGTCCTTACAACTAATAGGAGGTTTTTACCTAAAGTGGTTTCAGATTTTCATCTGAACCAATCTATGTCTCTCCCTGTGTTCTTCACTGATCATTCTTCTTCAGGAGAAAGACGTTTACACAGTTTGGATGTTAGTTACTACACTGAGCATACTAAGGCTCACAGGTTTGACTCCCTTCAGTTGTTTCTCACTTATGGGGAAGTGGGTAAGGGCAAACCTGCCACTAAGAGAACTACTGCCAGGTGGATTGTCTCTTGTATTCAATTCTGCTATGAGAAGCTAGGCAAAATACCTGCTTCAGGCCTGAGGGCTCATTCGACTAGAGGTACAGCTGCTTTCCTGGCTGTGGCCAGGGATATTCCTTTGCTAGAGATATGTAAAGCAGCGACCTGGAAAACAGTCCATACATTTACCAGGCATTACTCCCTGGACATCCAGGCTAGGAGTGATGCTCCGTTTGGTACAGCAGTACCGCAGAGCCTATTCCCAAGGTAGGTTCGATTCCCTCCTCCATGGAGGTACTGCTTGGTAGTCTGCAATAGTCAGAATACAGCAAGACTTCATGTTGTTTGAAGAAAAAATTACTCACCTTAGTAATTATGTTTCTTCTAATGGAGTCTTGCTGTATTCTGACTTCCCTCCCTACCTCCCCTCTCAGAACCTGTTTTTGGGAAGTGGGCTGGCAGGTGCACTGTTGCACCCCAGGGGTGCATTTGGGTACTCCCTCCTTTTAGAGAGGGGTAGTGGGTTATATTATTAATTTAACAGTCAAGTTGTTCACTACCTGGTTTTTGATTTTGGATTTCTTGACTTGAGTCTTTTGGGGATCCAAAATATTTGGTTGCCATTTGGCTAGTAAAAATGTTACAATTTCCACACAGTAGTTAGTTAGTATTAGCTCATAAGAATCTTACAGTTGTGCTTCAAAGTGCAGCAGACAGAGGTTTGAACCAAGCTCGAGCTCAACGTTCTATGCTCTGCAAAGAAAATTAACCCTCTACTCTCCGGGGCAGTTTGAGTGCTGGGGCTAACTGCAATAGTCAGAATACAGCAAGACTCCATTAGAAGAAACATAATTACTAAGGCAAGTAATTTTTTCATCCTGCACCCAGAAATAATCAAGATGACAATTCTTGTAGTGAAAAACAAATCCCAGTAAGTCATATTATTTCTTTCTCACTATAATCTGTGCCCTTCCCAGTTACCAATTTTAAATAAATATGTGGGACAATTGAGATGTATGGCTGGAAATGCCCCCAGTTTGGACATGTGCTAATCACTGAATAGTACAGTGACAACTGTGTGGATACACAAAGCTGTGAACTTGCTCACCAGTAAACACAAGGTCTGCGGTTTCAACCAGCTTCCCAAATGAAGGATCTATTTTTAGCAGTTAAGCTGTCATTACTCCACAGATACAACTGAAGTCAGGAAAAGCAGATAAAAATGTATTTTTGAAGCCAGCGCTCCTGGGGTTGGGGGGTGGGTGGCATGTAAGGCAGGGTATGGAAATGAAAGAGGAGTATCGTATTCTCTGTGTTGCGGCTGTACTATATCTGGCCTTGGGAGTGCTGAAGCAGCATTCACAGCCAACAGGTGCACAGGTTTACATGGGCCACCTCAATGCAGCTAAATTTAAAAAAGGCATACCCAGCTGTGTCCCTGACATTAATTCTATTCCTAAGGCACGCAGCACTCTTTTCAGCATCTGTGGCAATTCAAACACATGAACCATAACAAAATATTTCAAAGGGGGGGGGGGGGTAGTCCTTTCTGACAAGTCCAAAAAGGACAAACTAAGGCTGCCAATCGATCAGCTGAAAAATTCACCAGGGAATCAAAGTTTTCATATCTCTCAAGCTTTTGTCAACCCTGCTTAGGGCAACATCCCACAAAATGTAATTCGAGACAAAGAGTGGGCCACATTATTATATCATGGAGACAAACTCACAACATGGTAGAAGTCAGGAATTTCAGATTGATAGTTTTTCTGTTGTTTGAGCCTACAATAAATTACTGCTT
Organism: Neoceratodus forsteri; assembly: GCA_016271365.2. Classification (NCBI taxonomy): domain Eukaryota; kingdom Metazoa; phylum Chordata; order Ceratodontiformes; family Ceratodontidae; genus Neoceratodus; species Neoceratodus forsteri. The sequence goes on from CM057453.1 coordinate 131,788,977, forward strand.
CAAAGTCTTTCTACAGAATATGGGAGAACACTTCGTTTCGGGACAAAGGATCTTTTAAGTGGTGAAGTGTGGGATGACCCTTCTAATGTTTGCTAGTTGAGAGATGCAGGACACTCGATTTTCCATCCAAAAGACCAAGAGTTAAAGAAGAAAGATGCCAGCACTGTGCAAACCCATGTTATAGTTTATGTATGATGCCCTTCCAAAGGCACAGAGCACTGAAATGGTACAGCACAGGCAAAAGAAAACACTTGGCAGAGACCTGGGTGCAGCAAACAAAGCAGAAATGAAATTAACAAAAAATCCTCCAAAGTCAGGCTATACAAATAGCTTTATAACAATCTTTTAAAGCTTAAGAGGGAGGTGGTCTGATGGAAATCTCTTTTAGAAGGGCAAGGCCAAAAGTGGTAACAAAAAAAAAAAAAAAGTCTTCTGCAGATTAAAGTTCAGAAAGTCTGACAACAAGCAGCTCCTGGCCTGCAAAACTAGTCATTCTACATGCTACGTGTGTGTGTGTGGCTGGTTAGGAGCTCACATAGCTACAGGATGCCCAGTCTGTTCAAGGCTCTCAAAATCAGTAACAGCACCTTACAGTCAACTAACTACCCAACAAGAGGCCAGTGCAGAACCTGAAGCAAGGGGTGCACTAGCCAAATCTTCTGAGTGGAAGTCAGGAACCTCACTGCCACGTTCTACAATTACCTGCAGACAGCTGATCTGCCCACAAGCCAAGCCAATGTACTGCTCACTACAGTAGTCTAGGAGAATGGAAACAAAAAAGGACCAACAGAAAAACTGTGCACGGAACTGATGTCAGTGCATGCATCAAGGAGCAGCTAGATCCAGAACTACTATGAGAAGTGGAGGCAGTCAGGAGGAACCATGCAGAATTATTGTAAAACAATCAACGAAACATAACTGCAGCTATTCCCACTTGAGGAGAGACACAGAACAAACGCCCCAACACCTCGATCTATAATAGGCCCCTGACGAAAGTCAAGTGTAGACAGACATGCCAAGATGTTGATCAGGGTCTCTACTTGCATGTGCACAGTTGTGGTATGTTTCTTTGACATCTGTGCCTAATAAATTATTTTTCAGCAGTAATCCTGTGTGGATGCCTTTTTTTTTTTTTTTAAGTCCCACAATCTCCACCACCCAACTCCCTCAAGCACACCCACAGGCACACCCAGTCCCCCAATACTTCTACCTGAGTGCCAGCCTCCCTCCACTGAGACCATGCGCCTCCACGCTGGGTAGGAGGCTGTATTCCTGAATCTTCATGTTTTATCAGGTGACATCTCAGGTGGCGGCATGCAGAGCCTAAATATACTAGGGGTCACTGTTGTGGGTGCTGGGACCATTTTCAAGGCTTTTGCCAACCCCAGGACCTCAATGCGCAAGAAGCACAATGCATAAGTGTGTATGACGGTGCTCTGGCCATATGCCCACTGATGTCCTCCACCCTCTCTGCCTAATGCTGCACTACCACCTATGGTCATCAGGTGGCAGCACTACAGCTATGGCAGCAATCCTGCCTCCCCAGAGGTGAGCATTCGCTGGGGCTATCATTTCTCCTCCTCCCCCCCCCCGGCCGACCCTCCAATGACATGGATTCCTGTTCTGCCCTGCGTGCAGCCACATTTGTCTCATGATATCAAACAAAGGGCTGCACTAAGGTTCTAAGGTCAGAAGGTTCCAGAAAATAGAGTCTGGAGCTATTCTTAGGAGAGTAAAGGCAGCCCTTGACTACAGTGGACATCTGACATTCAAGTGTCGGCCTCTTAGCAAGGGCTACTCCCTGACAACTAACCAGCTTCACAACCTCAAGCTATGTGGCATTTAAAGTTGACAGCCTGAGGTTACACCTAAGCTCAGAGACCTGCCTATAACAGCCTACCAATAACAGCTCTGTCTTGTGTGGATGCAATGCCAGGCTGTCAGCTGCCCTTCCACTTACTGATCTCAGACAGGCAGTGTTTGAGCATTTGCACTTATGAACCCTTGTGTGCAAAGGGAACAGCTGAGTACACTACGTACTGTTTTATGGTACTATATAATCATATTAATTATTTGTTTTAAAGCATTCGTTTGAAGTTACTATTGAACAATGAGTGACGCTCAGTGGCGTTCATAGCAGTAAAAACCCAAGCTATACTTCCTGATGATCTCCCCAAGCAGGAGTATTTACAAGAACACCACCACCAGTAATGGAATCAATCCCCGGGGCACTCCCCTGTCGAGGTCAGTCATCCACAATCCATAGAGGTCCATCACCACTGACTGCTCCTGGCATGATAGGAATGACCAGAACCATGCAAGCACAGCACTGGCCACACACATAAGCTCCCTAAGCCTATCACTTCCAGGTGGTCTGTCATGTCAAATGCTGATGACAGACTGAGGAGGAGGATCAAAACTGAAACATCACCCCAATTCCACACTCTAATGAGTTCATTCTAAACCTTGACCAGGGTCAGCTCAGTGCCTTGGCACTGCCTGATCCAGCCTGGAACAGCTCAAGTATGTTATCTGCTATTAGGTGCTCACTGAACTGCACTGCCATGACTTTCTCTACAACCACAGCCAGAAATGCCAAATAGAAGATGGGCCGGTAAATTGATCATTAACCAGGATCAAGTGATTTCATGAGCATGAGACACATTATGACCCCTTCAGGACTGCCAGGAGAAAGCAAAGGGGGGTCCAGGCCTCCAACTCAGCACTGCTCAGCTGATTTGGAGCAAGATCCAACTTCGGTATGGTGCTGCATAAATCAAAGAGCACCTGAGCCATGTGCTCATTATATTTCTAGGAGTGGTCAGGATGGTGTATTCAAAGGAAAAGCACAGAAAACATCCTCTGTACATCAGTGGATGCAATGTCCCAAGAGTTATTTGGGCTGATCTAGAGATTTATTCTCAGTCATTCATTCATATTCTGTCTCCATCAGTCTGTTCCTACTCATTCATTCATATTCTTTCTGTCTCCGTCAGTCTGCTCCTACTCATTCATTCATATTCTCTGTCTGTCAATCTGTCTCCCCCTCCACTGCTTTCAGTCAACCCCTAAATATAAATGATTCTTTTTTAAGTCGCTGATGAAATCAAAATAAAGATAACTACTTTATCCTCAATGTTCGGTGCATCATCAGCATTTATCTCCACTCTGGAAAGGTCTCAAAGGAACCTTTAACCAATGAGACAGCAGCTTGCACAATGCCTAGTGACAACACAATGACCTCTACTACAGTCAAATCATAACATAAATAACTAATTTCAAAGCTTTAGAATTTGAAATGCATTGTATAAATTTGGTACACAGTGGCCTAACTTGGAATATGACATTTATCATCTCATTGGGCCAAACTTAAATAACTTTTTCATGGATATGCCACTCACAAGGTGTTTCCCTGCCCCTCCTTCATGAATATGAAAGGTCTGTTCTGAGTCAGACTATTGTGTAGCCTGTCTGGTCTCTGTCTAGCAATCCCTCTGTCTGTCTCTTTCTTTGTCTGTCTCTTTATCTCTCATCTACCAGGCATTATTCACGCCACACTCTCACTGGATAAGGACTCTTTTGTGACTTGTCTGAAGTGGTGATAAATGGCTACAATGAAGACAAATGATTTATCTTCATGTATAACACACATGATTAAAATAAATCGTATATCTGTAAGGTCTGACTCTCATCTGCATTGGCTACATGTGTCTGTATGTAGATAGCCTTATTTTACAGGTGCTAGCCCACCAGTATCTGCCTGTCTGTTAGTGTCAAAACCCTTATTTTGACAGCTTATAACTCGGCCATTTTAGGACTAAGAGTATTGAAAATTGACAAATGCCCTCTCAGCCCTAGAGGTTAAATTCATTCTAACCTACAAAACATCATGTTCAGTAGTAGTGGTGCTACTATGCCAAAATTACATAAAAAAAACAACACACAAAATGCGGTTTGCATGCTAATGAAAAAAAAAAAAAATACACCAATTTAAAACCTGAAACTTTTAATATTAGATATTGGCCCACAATAGGGTCTTTTGTTGGTTTTGTAATTTAAAAGGCCAAACTGAAACATGATGACTAGTTTTAGACTGCTAAGCAGATGAAACTCGTTCAATTTAGCTGTCAAAATAAAAGAATTAAGTAAGCATTAAGTCTGATGAAGGAAGCTACACTAGAGATAATGCATGTTTTTGGAGTTGGCCTACAACCACCCAACCATGCATTAATTCCCCAGTAGAAGCCGATTGGAGTGGCTTAATGTCCTTGTAATATGGCATGCACTTTGTGGCCAGTAAAGCCGTTTACTGTTATACAAGACACAAACACAATCCAGTTTTTATATTTGAAAGGTTTTACTGTATGAACAAACAGTTGTACAGATACAGTGCTCATCATTTGAGCGCAGGTTAAGACACTGAATAAGATCGTTACGTAGTTACAGATTACAAACAGTGATTATGTCCCTTGGCATCCACAAATACTGTAATCATCATTTCCTTTATCCTTTACTTAGCAAAATTGCTTTTATTCTGTCTACAAATACCGAAATTGCTTCCTCTGATCGACGCACTTTGTGACATGCATTGCATTCTGGGATTTATTACCTCCTTCTGCAAAGTTGCACGCTACTTGGACGGATAACTACTACACGTAAATTTAAACATCTAAAGCTAGTCAGGCTAATAGCTTGGCAGAAGACACCAGGAGAAAGGACTGCTGTGCGACTGAACTTCTCTGCTGGGACTGAAGTAGAAGAACTTTAGTATTTGACCTTTAATTTAGGGTAAAAAAACTAACATACAAAAAAAAAGTGTGCGTTTGGGTTAACTGAACTGAATGGGTGTCTGAAGAGTTATCTAGGTGTAAATCTCAGGTGACTGAAAGAACTTAACTGCTGTGAGGTTTAAATTACTTGTAGAAAGATCTGGGAAGTAGGGGGAGTGGCTTAGCTAGAAGGAAGCTACATTTAAAGACTGCCTTAGAAAGTTTCTGCTAATAGCTTGGCAGAAGACACCAGGAGAAAGGACTGCTGTGTGACTGAACTCTCTGCTGGGACTATATTCCCAAGCCAGTTCTATTTTATAGGCACAGAATTTGACTGACAACAGGAACTTCCTGTTTAGGGGCAGGAAGTGAGTGATCACAGAACCACCAAGGACCCACCATCCTAGAAGGGCAAGAGTAGCTCTCCGGCCCCCTCTAGCTGCTGGAGGTCTGCCTCTGAGCAAGTAAGTGGTCTACTGCGAAATACAGGATATTCTTGTCTCAGAACAGAACAATCAGGAGCTTAAAGGGTACACAGGCAGAAAGTAAGGAGAGAGAGAGAGAGAGAGAGAAAAAAACAGAGGAAAGAGTAAGGATTGCAAACAGTTAAGGGGCCAGAAATAAGACATGATTGGAGTGGTGCAGTGCAGTGGCTGTGGAGCAGCAGTCTTCCGGGAGATGTTCTGGAGGATGCGGTGTTGTCCCATCTGCAGGCACCTCTCTGGGCTGAGGAGGAGGTTGCTCATCTCCAGGCTGAGTTGGCCAGGATTTGTGGGACCTCCTCTTCCATCCAGGGACCACCAGTGCCACTGCCGTTGCCTCAGAGGTTGCCAAGAAAGAGGAGCGGTTGGACCACAGTGGGCTCAGGGAGGGTGAAGGTGGTGGAAAAGAGGCGCATCCCTCCCATTGTACCTCTCCACAATTCCTATGTCATTCCGGCAAAGTGTGGTTCCTCTATGGAGGCACCCACAGTGGAGACCAAGGAGGATGCTGGGAACCTCCACAAAGGAGACCCACAGGAGGGTGGCAGGGGACCCTGCAGGGGAAGGAAACAACTTCTGGTGGGGGACTCCATTGTTAGGAAGGTAGAACTGGGGGAGGAAGGGGAGAGGGAGGTAAGGTGTCTGCCTGGCGCCATGGCTTGGAGGGACAGGGAGTGAATCCTCAGGATTGCCAGAACAGCTGCACAGGGGAGGGAGCTGGATGTCATTGTCCACCTAGGGACAAATGACCTGGCTAAGAAAGGGATTAGAGAAGTGCAGGAAGAGTTTGTGGAATTGGGGAGGGGCCTTAGTCAAGTAGCACGCATGGTAACCTTCTCGGAGGTGCTACCCATCTATGGCATAGGAGAGGCTAGGGTGTTCCGCACCATGGGATTCAATCAGTGATTGAAAAACTGGTGTGGAGCTCAGGGATTTGGCTTCATTGGGGACTGGGGGTCCACCTGGAGTGATACAAGCCTATACTGGCATGATGGGCTGCATCTGTCTGGAAGGGGAACCAGGATCCTAGGTGATAGGTTTAAATGCTTCATTGGCAAGCTTTTAAACTAGCCAAGGGGGGGAGGCACTGGAAAGGAGCAGGAAAATGCTAGCCCCCAAATAATCACGGTAGTAAGTGTGGCAAACACCAACATAGAGGTGTCGATAGGGAGAAGGGCAGGTAATGGAGAAAGTGACAAAGGCAAGAAGAACAGGAGGGGCAAAAGGGAGTAAGGCCATCAGGAAATGGAGAGTAATGAGTACCAATGCCCGTAGTCTGGGCAACAAGCTCCCGAGCTGATGACCTTAATGGAAGAGGGATGCCTGGATATCAGAGCAGTCACAGAAACATGGTACAAAGAGAACCATGACTGGGATGTTAACATACCAGGGTACATAACCTACAGGAGAGACAGGCAGGGAGAAGAGGGGAGGTAGCTCTCTATGTAAAGGAAGGGATAAAAGCTACTGAACCAAGAGTAAACAAGGAGGAGAGGAGGCACTGTGGGTCACCTTGGAGACTGGAAAGGGCACCACAATCCACACAGGGTCAGGAAGGAATGGACAAGGATATGATAGAAGGCATTCTTAGAATGGCAGAGAAAGGGAGATACTGTTGATGGGAGACCTGAATATGCCAGATGTTAACTGGAGCACATTTGCTGCAGCCACATCCAAAGCCATTCTTGATGCCCTACAGGTGGCAGGCATTAGACAGCTAGTTTGGAACCCATTCGTGAGGAGCAATCTTAGACCTCGTACTCTCAAATGGGGCAGTGAGAGGATCTCAGATCTAGAAGTGGGTTGCCATCTGGGGACAAGTGACCATCAAACAGTGTGGTTCACGTTAAACTCAGCTACAGAGTCAAGCCATACAAAAGTGAGGGTACTGGACTTTAGGAGGCTGACTTTGCAAGATGGAGAGTGCCTCAGAAAAGCACTAGCAAACAGACTAGAAGGAGGTGTGGAGCAACAATGGAGAATTATCAAAACTGCCATCACAGAGGCAACAAGCCTTTGTGTGAAGCAAATAAACAAATCAAAACGGAAGAAAAAGCCACTATGGTTCTCAAAAGAGGTGGCTATGTGTGAAAGTCAGGAAGAAAAAGACAGCATTCCAGAAGTATAAGGAAACACAGAAGGAGCAGGACAGAGAGCTGTACCAGTTAAGGCAGAAGGAAGCAGGAAGGGAAGTCAGAATAGCAAAGGCCCAAACTGAGGAAAAGATAGCCAACTCAGTTAAGAAGGGGGATAAAACCTTTTATAGGTACATCAGCGAGCGTAGAAAGACAAAGGGAGGGATAGTGAGCTGAATAGAATGAACGGTGGGTGGGCAGAGGGTACAGTGAAAAAGCAGGAATACTGAACGACTATTTCTGCTCAGTATTCACAAAAGAGGAGGGGGAAGTGCCTAATCCAATTAACAGAAGCACTCTTGATGGGGGGGGGTCAATCCCAGTCCTTTCACAGAAGAAAGGGTTCTGCAAGAACTCCTAAAACTGAAGGTGGACAAAGCAATGGGTCCTGATGGAATTCACCCCAGAATTCTAAAAGAGTTAAGGGAGGAACTAGTAAAACCACTGGCTACTCTTTTTAATAAATCATGGGAGGATGGTGTGGTACCCGAGGATTGGAGGAAGGCGGATGTGATTCCCCTTCACAAAAGTGGGTCCAAGACAGAGGCAGGAAACTACCGACCTGTCAGTCTGACCTCTGTGGTAGGGAAAGTGATGGAGTCACTTCTGAAAGAAAGAACAGTCAAGTACCTAGAGGCCAGTGGAGCACAGGACCCAAGGCAGCATGGGTTCACAGCGGGAATGTCATGTCAGATGAATCTAATAGATTTCTTTGACTGGGTGACCAAAGTAGTAGACCAGGGAGGGGCTGTGGACATGGCCTACCTAGACTTTAGCAAGGCATTTGACACAGTCCCACACAAAAGATTAATAGTCAAATTAACCAGCCTGGGAGTGGGTCCCAGGGTGGTAGCCTGGGTAAAACATTGGCTGGACAACAGGACACAGAAGGTAATTGTAAATGGAGTCCACTCTGAAGAAAGGGGAGTTACTAGTGGGGTACCGCAGGGTTCAGTATTGGGTCCAGTCCTTTTTAATGTCTTCATCAGTGACATTGCAGAGGGACTGGAAGGAAAAACATGCCTTTTTGCAGATGACACAAAGATCTGCAACAGGGTTGATACACAAGGAGTGGTGGAAAGGATGAAAAGGGACTTGGCAAGGTTGGAGGAATGGTCAGAAGTATGGCAGCTAGGATTCAATGCAAAGAAGTGCAAAATAATGCACCTGGGAAACAAGAACCCAGGAAGAATACACAATGGGTGGGGAGGTAGTAACAACAACAAAAAGGAAAGGGACCTGGGGTAATCATATCAGATGACCTTAAGGTTAGCAAGCAATGTGAGAAGGCAGTAGGGAGGCTGGGGGTATACTGGGATGTATAGGGAGAGGCATCATCAGCAGAAAACAGGAAGTTGTTATCCTCTGTACAGACAGTTGGTGAGACCCCATCTGAGTACTGTGTCCAGTTCTGGAGACCCCATCTCCCAAGGACATAGACAGGATAGAGGCAGTCCAGAGGAGGGCAACTAAAATGGTGCAGGGTCTGCAAGAGAGCCGTATGAGGAGAGACTAAAGGAGCTTAATATGTATACCCTTGAGGAAAGAAGGAGAGGGGACATGATAGAAACTTTTAAGTACCTCAGTGGAATCAACAAAGTCCAAGAGGGTAGCATCTTTCAGAAAAAGAGACTTGCAAGAACAAGGGGACACAATTTAAAGATAGAAGGAGGCGGTTCAGGGGCAATGTGAGAAGTGTTATTTCACAGAGGGGTAGTGGATGCATGGAACAGCCTTCCTGAAGAGGTTGTGGGGTCTAAAACTGTGGGAGAATTCAAGAATGCATGGGAAAGACATAAGGCAATTCTTGTGGGGGGGGTAGGAAGAAATAGGCTGTTGGTTAACGAGGATCTGCGGCCTATCCTGTAGGTAGGAAAATGGGCAGACTAGATGGGCCTAGCGGTCCTTATCTGCCATCAAAGTCTATGTTTCTATGTTTTTTATGCATTTTTTTATACTTTCGCATTTCCTCGCATACCGTTTCCTGTTTTGAAGATATGCTCTTATCTTCCTGTTTTACGGGTTGCTGCTGTCAGTGTCCAAGTGCTGCGCATCTGGTTTCCAACTGCCGTAATTACTGAAATTTACAGTGTATGCATTTTGTTATTGTGGGTGCATATACTTTCAGCTATGCTACAGGTTTGTCAGTTGTCACGTTTCTACGATCCTCGCTGCCCGGTGGGAGGGTGGGATAATCCAAATGCATTCCATTATGTTTGTGAACTCAGCTGTTTGGGACATTTTTGTGATGTGCTCTCTGTGTTTCTCAGAGTCAAACATAACGCATTCTGTGGTGGCGAAGGTCAGGTACTGCTATTTGAGGCGGAGATTATTGCACTGTTGGAGTGGGTATTACTAGTGATTAATCCCCGCTCCAACTTTGGTCACCTGGTGCATTAATTCCAATGGTTTCCCATTATTCCTAGTTCTTCATTCATGTCATGTTACAACACACATTAGCACAGACTGGGTGAATGGTATAGACAGATTTCTTTGTGGCTCTAAACTGCAGAGCATGCACATCTGTAAACAATAAACAAGAAAAAATATGAAACAATTTTTTCCCCACTCATGATAACTGACTAAAGAGGAAGTCAGTAACAAATGAAGGGGGAAAAAAAAGGTTTGTGTTTTCTTAAGAGTTGCTGCCCCCCCCCCCCCCGTCTTTTTCCGGTTTGTATTGTCTAATACAGAGTGTCTTGCCGAGTCTCGGTGTTGGGCACCACTCCACACTAGTGATGCTCAGATAGTGTGTTTGACAATCCCAAGGGTATACAATGGATAGTCCATCTATCAGACTCCAGATTCAAGATCCTACAGTATCTGACCCCACTGAGATCTGGAACCCAACATCGCACAGTGGGATTTAAGGTCAGATAGTGAGATCCAAGGTCAGATGTCCTTGGATTTCTCCAATCTCCGCCTCAAATAGCAGTACCTGACCTTCGCCACCACAGAATGCGCTATGTTTGACTCTGAGAAACACAGAGTCAGATCACATACTTATTATCCAATTGGATCCTAGGTGATAGGATCCAGTAGTCTGATACCAACGGTATCTGATGTCATCCAGTATCTCAGCAAAACTGGTGGTATCTCACGGTATTCGATTCCATCAGATACTATCCGAGAAACACTACTGTCTATCAGGAGCCCAAATAATTGTTAGAACTGTGAAGAATTTATTGTTGGCTTCTTCAACCTGTTAGATTTTTTTTTCTAAATGGTAGTGATGCTATTTGTGTCTCACCTACTCCCCACCCCACCCTCAACTCAAACCCATTGGGCACCTGCAGCCTTGTGTCTTTGCTGGATACTGCCATTGCCCATCTCCATACTCCCTCCCCCTCGAAAACCCTGGAAAAAATCATTGCCACCCAACTCACAGACTACCTGATTACACACGGCATCCTGTGTAGGGAACAATATGGTTTTAGAGCCGGTCACAGCACAACTACTGCCCTCATAGAGTTCTCCAACTCACTGCACAATGCCCTAGATAAAAAGCAGCTAGCAGGAGCTGTATTCATAGACCTGTCAAATGCATTTGACACAGTCTCCCACACCCTACTCCTAAATACTCTCCGCAACACCGGCCTGGCCCCTGGACCCATAGCTTGGTTCACAAGGTACCTCACAGATGGGTCACAATGTGTGAAGATAAACAGCACCCTCTCACCCACCCTACCAGTCCGCTCGGGGGTCCACCAGGGCTCCATCCTTGGCCCACTGCTATTCAGCATCTTCCTGAATTCCCCTGCCTAAATTCTGTCCATGTAACCTTCTACTCTACGCAGATGATGTGGTAATGTATGCCTTTCACTCAGATCCCACAATCCTTCAATCCTCCCTACAACTTGCCTTCAACCACGTCGAAAACTGGTTCGCTGACCACAGACTTGTGGTCAATATAAAAAAAGACTAAAACTATGCTCTTTTTCCCATCACCAGAGTAAGGACTACAATGTTCAGCTAGCAATCGTTTCCAAAACTCACCTCCCTCTGAAGCAGGTCCACACATATAAATATCTAGGCATTATTTTCGATCCTACTCTGTCTTTCCACCCACATATTAGTAATCTTTCCTCTGCCATAAATATGCGCACAGGTCTATTGTATCGGCACAAAGCCTGCTTACCGCCAGAGGCCCCACAAATTGCCATTACCTCCTCTGTTTTCTCCCTCGTGGCCTATGGGCTAGCTATCTACTTGGCCGATGACCACACTGCACTAAATAAAATCCACCTAGCCATTAATAAAGCATGTAGGCTCCTTGCTGGAGTGGATAAGCGTACCCACAGCTGCACCCTATATAAGCTAACAAACATCCTCACCCTAGACGAAAGAGTACGTTATCAAGCATGTCTCCTTACCAAAAAAAAATCCAACTAGGCCTTACTCCCACTGGAGTCTCTGCCTCCCTCTGGGCTGCACATACGTCAACATACACCCGTGCGGCAGATATATTAACATGGATTGTTCCCAGGGTCACAACCACCCTTGCACAACGGTCTTTCTCCTATAGAGCATCGTCCTGGTACAATGAGCTCCCCAGGGCCATCACCTCTATCTCCAGATTAGGCTCCTTCAAAACAGCCCTAAAAAACTACATAATCTCCACCCGTCACTGTCATTGCTCCTAATAAGTGAAGGAATCTGCCTACGGGCGGCGAGATTCTGGGTTAATAGATATACTTTCACACTGTTGCCTCTGTGTGTTAATGACAATGTTGGGACCCAGACTGCGTGTGCCACCTACTAGCATATAGGCCCTACCTTAATATTGATTGTACTGTTTCGCTGACGTTCACAAGCTCAACTCAGGACTTGTATAGCTACCCTACTGTATAGGAGTAACAGCACTGCTCGTACCCTGTTATCTTGTCTCGTTCTCCACTGTTGTACTGTATACTGATATATATTACCCGTTCCCTGTTAGTCTCCTTCCCTACTCTCACTGTAATATTGCATTATGTCTGCCTATTGTTACGTATTGTACCTGACGTGGAGCCTTTGGAAATGAGTCCCTGACTCGGAGGTTTGTTATCTGATATTCTCAATAAATAAATTTAAAAAAAAAATGCATTTTCAATACTTCTCAACTGCTATCTAGTCCTGTGACTTTAATTTTAACATTTTGCCAGGTTACCACTAAACAACTCAACTGCTAGCCAATTGACAACTTGTAACACTCCAGCACAGTGTGAACACAATACTAATCTCCTTTTCTGTCCCTTTTCCACTGTTTCTACTCTGTGTGGGACCACAGATGCTAACATCACATGGCTAGTTTTGTGCATGTGTACCAGATATAATTTAAAGCAGTAGTACTATGAAAAAAAAATTGCACTTTTTCAACAGTTTATTCCCTGTACTCTGCTGATCATATACCTGGTACTCTTTCCTGCCGGCATTGTACTATCACCGAGTAATTTGCTCAGTTATTCTCTGCTTCTGTTTACAGTTCTGCCGCCAAGCAGGTTGCACTGGAACACTCTGCTGCCAACTGCACATGTGTATGACTTGCAGGGACATCGGGAATGGTCAGCACAGGGTTACACTGCTGTAGTCAATAGACGTGATGCGACCTGAAGGAAAAGCACAGCTGAAAATTAGTCAGCCACCATATTTACTGTGGTGCCACAACAATTCAAATAAATTGCAAATATCTAAAAAAACTAAAGATGACTAAAAAAATATTTACAGATATGGAAACTGGAACTATGGCCACATGCTTACAGACAAAAAGCAGAATTTTGATAGATCCCTTCCTGATTTGGTAGTACTGCTGCTTTAAATTAGGGTGGGAAACAAATTCTTAAACGCTGAAAGTGAGACTCAATCACACAGCTGTATCACAACACCAGAAGTTTGCACTGCTGTGCAAGCATAGCAACTGAACTGCTAAGTGCAGATTTACTAATCCTAGATCACGGGATTACTACTCTTACAACAGTGTCCCAGAAATACGCATTAGAGGTATCTTGGAACAAAATGCAGCAGAAATGCAGATTCATGCTTCCACCTCATACTACTGCATCTTGATTTTTTTTCTGAACTATCCGAGTAAAACTGAAGTTTGTCATGCTTCTAGATGGGCATGGACAGGAGAGGAACAAAACATTGAGAAAGTTAAGGGTCGACAGACATCTTTCCAACCATTCTGCAAATGAAAGGTATAAATAATAAACTATAATACCCTGGAACCACCCCAGTAGTGTCACTACAATAATATGTGTTTCCTCTTATAAGACTGGGGCTTGGGCCACTGAGAGTTCAATGCCTAATGGGAGCGAATCACATCATACCCCTGCCCTCACCCTAAAAACGAATGGCTGCATCCCACAGACAACCAGCGGAGTTCTATAAAACAGTTCAGAGAACAACTTTCTCTTTTGCTTCTGTATAACCATAGGGCTAGAAATAATGGTCCAGATGATAACATTTCCTCTGGAAATGCAAGCCTGGCAGTTTAAATTTCTGGGAGCACTTTCACATTTCCACATTCAGATGTGTTACAGTCCTGCCTTCAAGTCAAATACACAACAAAATGTATCTGCATACTGTCAGCTAACAGTTATACAACTTGTAAATAAAATGTTGAAAGCAATTCTCACAATTTTGTTTAACATGTGTTTTCACTACTTGTCTCCTTTTTGCCATTTTTTTAATTTTCTTTTCTCACTCCTGTTCATTCTTTTCTCATCTTAACTCATTCCCCATCAAGTGATGTCTTCTTTCTTTACTTACTTTTCAATGAGTTTTCTTTCATTTTCCTAAACCATTTCTTGTTTTTCCCTTACTGTTTTTCATCTTTTTTTCCCCTACGTCAGCAAAATGGTGCCTAACAGTTATATGTTTTATACCTAAAATACCATGAAATAAAATGCATCTAAACACTGCTTTTGTGTGTCCCTACTACTTTATTTTTCCTCTCACTAGTACATTTATTCCATGTCTTGTTTAACTGATTCCTCCTTTTATTTATGTATTTAATAACCAGGTGAGTAGTACACTGGTCCCAGGGACCGTTTTCAGGCATGACCTGGGCCACCAAGATGGCACATAAAGTACAGATTTGAGCATGAGAGATACAGTAGCAGGGATTGAGAAAAGAAAATTTATATAAAATAAAAAAAAAAAAAAATGACAAGGAATAAAGTAGCGAAAAGACATGAAAGTAATTCTAAGGATTTTATTTTACAACATTTACCGTACAAGTTGTATAACTAGCCAGCTCCACGGCACCAGGTGATAGGGGACTGCCTGGCATGCTGGTGACCCAGGTTCATGCCCCAAGCCTGGGACAACAGGAGCAGACATCAGCAGGGAGGGAGGGAGGGTGAGAGCATCCAATGGACACTCTCCTCATGGGGTGGGGGGGGGAGAGTGTGCGAGTCTGTACCGCTCTGGAGTGATCCCTGGTGGTGACACATGTAGTGGGGTGGGGGACCAGGCTCCACCTGTGTGTCATACCGGGGATGCTGCGTGCAGTCACTGTGGGTGGAGGGAGGATGGGAAAAACATAAAAACTGCCTATCTGACCGGAGGACGACCACTGGTCCCCGTCGCCACACTAGACAAGTGTTGTGCTGACCCCGCCGCACCCGGGATACACTTACTGTGCCTCTGGACACTTCTCCCCTCGGGGGGGGGGATCCACCCAATGAAGGGTTACATCAGGTTGCCTGGGGTGCGGCAAGAAGGAGCAGCGGGTGGCGACAGTGAGGGGCCTAGGCAACCCAAATGTGGCCTGTCAGGGGGCTGGAGAGGAGCATAAAAAAAGTTGTATGACTGTTTGGTGCCAGCATGCAGACACATTTTGCTGTGGGTTTGACTCGAAGGCAAGCCTATAACACATCTGAATGTGGAAATGTGAAAGTGCTCCATGAAATTTAAACTACCAGGCTTGAATTTCCAGAGGAAATGCATCATCTCGACCATCACTGCATGATGTATTCTGTTCTTTCATACTTCTGACTGACTTTTATTTTCTTTAATTTTCCTTACTTATTATGCTTCTCTCTGCCTTTGCTTTCATTTTCTTTGTGTTTTTCTTGGCTTTTCTGGACTCTGAGCCCTCTACCTTTTAGAATGTTCCCTCTGCATCACTGTTTTACAGATTACCCACTTCCGTATTTTGGTCCTGCTTCCTGATACCCAACTTGAGGTTGTTGTGTTTTATTTCAGTAGTCTCTTCAGCCCATGATCCACGATCCACCTTCCTGCTTCACAATTACCAACCGGCATCGCCCTTCCCGATTCGGTGCATGATGTGTGACAAATCAACTTGCAAACTCTCTCTTCCTTGCCCTTTCCGGCTGCCCGGCTCAGCGATAAGCGCTCCACACCCTACCTGAGTGGCTCTCTCCCTCCCTCTCTGTGCTTTCTCTCCTCCCAGTGCTTAGCACACTGACTGCTACTTGTTCTTACGTCTATGGTAGCCCCCAGCACTTCAGTGCATGATGCGTGTGATAGTTTAGATTACCCCCGTTAGACATAAGGCTATGGCATTTCTCTTTGTACCCCTCCAATCTACTGCAGTAGCATTTCTAAACTTTTCTGAATAACTAATTTTCATTTTTCTATTACTATGGGTAGGCCACCCTCAACAGTACCTCTTCTCCCTTGTCTATTCCGTCTTTGTATTCCTTTTCCTCCCCTGCCATATGCCCTTATGAGAACGAACGCTAGAACAATAAACTGACAAAGAATAAAGACTAAATAATAATTAGCAGAAATAATCTGCACAGAGTTGGTTTGTGTCCTTGTTTACTATGTTATGCTGTGTTAAAGAATTTAATATAATGCTTAGTCAGAGACAGGACAATGTCTTCGTGAGAACTGCTGTGTTTTATAATATGTAATAAATTTATGTATCCTGCAGAAATATGAAAGCAGTGAATAAAGGTAGTTTCCGATGGCCTGCAATTGTAGCCGTCGAGGTGTGTTGAATACAGATGTGGGATTTGCCTTTTTAAAGCAGTTCGTATTTGTTTTTTTTCGAATTCTGTTTTTTTTCTCCAGCCAGTGGAACTCTCTCAGGCATCCTGCAGTACCCCCTGACTCTACCTCTGTGCATGAGAGGCCTGCTGAAACCTGGCACCAGCCCGGCTATCCCCCCGGCTCTGAGCCCCCCCGAGGTAGGGCCGCCCTATCCACCAGAGCGCTCTATCTGGGGTCGAGGGCTGGGCTGGGCCGGCCCAGGTAAGGGAGTGCCCCGGTGGTGGTGTGGTCCTGGTGGATACAGGTGCCTTCGCCTATCCACTTGGCTGGGTATTTTGCTTTGTCCCCCCCTCCTCGTTGCTCTCTCCCTCTCCCTGATGAGGTCCGGCCTGCAATGAGCCGGAGGCGTCTTGCTATAACTCCAACCCTCTATTTCTGGCTCTGAGCATTGCGGTACCTCCAGTCTCCATCAGAGGTCACCGCGGTGCCGGGCAGAGAATCCCTGGCCCACGAGGCAGGAGGCTGTCCTCCGACGCTGACTTCCTCCTTCGGTGACCTAGGCTCGCTCAACCCGGGTTGCTGGCGGCGTGGCGTGAGGTGCGAATCCAGCACCTCAACCTCAGCGCCACCGGGCGGCTCTTAAAGCAGTTTGTAAATAAACACCCTAAAGAAGACATAACTAATGTGCAGAAACTAAATATAGGAGTGTTTCCTTTAGTAATATATGCAGAGTGTGCCCTTACCTGAGCTAAGCCTTCTTGGGGAAAAGAAACGTGCTTCTAGGAGCCAGCAGCCCCATGATGAGGCTGTTATATAAGAAACTCACCAGCTGTCACTCAGCTAAAAAGAGGGGTGGAGTTTTCTTGTTTACAAGTAATTAAGAAGTCTTTCTCAACAGCTTCAGTGACAGAGTGTTAAAGGCAGAATGAAACACCACCTTATGATTGTATGTTTTCCCTCTGTATATAGTCAGTCTGATCCCCCACATGTTTGTACTAGCCAGAATATTCCCCTGTATTAGAAAAAGGGCAGATCAGCTGACACTAGTGTCATAGGAGGACTGCACTATAAAAGCTGCCACTGAGCTAAGGTTAGTCAGATCATCCTCGGAGAGTGTCCTGAGAGACTGGTCTGACAGCACAGAAGTTGGTAGAAAATTGTACTGGTTAAAGTATTCTACACTGTGGTAGAATCACTGGAGGGGAAGTGATTCTGGAGCTCGAGGAGAGCTTATTTATTTCTTTATTGTACTGCTGGATGCCTTCCAGGACAGCTTCCTGCTGCAAATGGTCAGTGAACCAACCAGGTTAGGGAATACCCTTGACCTTGTGCTGGCAAATGGGGACTTTGAGAGAGGACTTACAATGGAGGAACTACTGTCAGGGAGTGACTACCACTCAGTATGGCTCACATTGGATATGAGCAAGGAAGGAGTGGAATCTGGCACAAGAGTGCTGGACTTCAGAAGGGCCGACTTTAGGAGGATGGGGAAGTGGTAAAAGGGTACCTGGCCAGAATTCAATCTAGTATGGACACTAACCAGAGGTGGGAGCTCATAAAGCTGGGGATAGTGGAGGCATCCAAAACCTGCTGCAAGGCCCAGAGCAAGAAGGCTAGGGCTAGGAAACCAAGCTGGTTAAGCAAGGAGGTCATGGAAAAGGTAAGGAGAAAAAGAGCTACCTTTAGGAGGTACAAGAAAACAGGGAGGGGGAGGAGGACAGGGAGGAGTACTTGATGGAATCGAAGGAGGTGACAAGGGCAGTAAGGGGAGCCAAGGCATCTATGGAACTCAGGATGACACAAGGCATTAAGAAGGTGGAGAAGGACTTCTTTAGGTACATCAGGGAGAAAACAAGCTGTAAGGATTAGGAAGGAGGGGGGTTGGGTGGAAGCAGGGTGCGATAAGGCAGAAGCATTAAATGATTAATTCTGCCGGTATTTACAAAGAAGAAGAGGGGGTGACAGCCAAGGGGAGGAATAGCAGAAATGGAGATGACAATAGGAAAATCATGGAGGCAGAGTTCGGGAGCGTTTGAAGGCACTGAGGGCGGACAAGGCGCCAGGCCTAGATGGCATCCACCCTAGGGTACTGAAGGAGCTGGCAGAGGTCCTTGCAGGACCTTTGGCAGACCTATTTAATGCCTCACTACATTCAGAGTGTGTACTTCAGGACTGGAGGATGGCTCACGTGGTGCCCCTCCACAAGAGTGGCCCCAAGGATGAACCGGGAAACTACACACCAGTGAGCCTCACATCCATCGTGGGTAAGCTAATGGAGACTATCCTGAAGGAGAGGCTGGTGGCCCTCCTAGAGGCCAAAGGACTACAGGACAGCAGACAGCATGGCTTCATATGTGGCAGATCCTGCCAAACCAACCTGGTGGAGTTCTATGACTGGGTAACTAGGCAACTGGACTGGGGCCATGCAGTGGATGTCCTGTATCTAGACTTCAGTAAGGCATTTGACTCGGTGCCACAGGGAAGGCTGGGAAGTAAGTTAGAAGGCACAGGGGCGGGTGCAAAGCTGGTGAGATGGATAGGGAACTGGCTTCAGGGAAGGCAACAGAGGGTGGTGGTGGGTGGGGAGCTCTCACACCCAAGGGTAGTGATGAGTGGTGTTCCACAGGGCTCGGTGTTGGGACCAGTGTTGTTTGGGATATTCATTGCAGACATATCATTGGACATCAAGAGCAAGATCAATCTGTTTGCTGATGATACCAAGTTAGGAGCGGTGGTGGATGACCTAGGGGGATGGCAGGGGTTGCAGGATGATCTGGCAAAGCTTGAAACCTGGTCAGACACCTGGCAACTGGGGTTTAATGCCAAAAGTGCAAGGTCCTGCATTTTGGAATAAAGAACCCAAGGAGGAGTTACCAGCTTGGGGGAGTTCAGCTAGCCCAGACAGAGGAGGTGAAGGATCTGGGGGTGCTCATTACAGGGTCAATGAACAACTCGGCACAATGTAGGAAGGCAGCTGCAAAGGCCAACAAAATGCTGGGTTGTATTGCAAGGGGCATATCCTCGAGGAGGGAGGAGGTGATTCTGCCACTGTATAGGCCATTAGTTAGACCGCACCTGGAGTACTGTGTGCAGTACTGGTGCCTGTATCTGAAGAGGGACATTAAGTTACTGGAGGGGGTGCAGTGCAGGGCGACAAAGATGATCAAGGGGCTGGGGGACTTATCATACGAGAGGAGGCTGAGGGAGTTGAACATGTACTCGCTGCAGGAGAGAAGGGACGGGGGGACATGCTTGAAACCTCTAAGTACATGAAAGGAAAAAACAAGACAGGTACAGAAGGGCTGTTCAAAGTAAGGAAGGGGAGGGACACCAGGGGTCATGATATGAGACTGGAGGGAGGAAGGTTCAGGAGGGAGATTAGGAGACACTTTTTTTTTTTTTTTTTTTTTTTACAGAGAGGGTGGTGGCTGGGTGGAATGCATTACCTGCAGAAGTGGTATCCAGTAGAACAGTGGACTGCTTCAAAAGGGGATGGGATAGGACAAGAGGGAGGGTCAATGAAGGGAAAGGGTGGAAGGGAGGGGCAGCTGCAGAATAAGGGGTGCTAGTTGCACATTCGAGCAGACTTGATAGACCTCTAAGCCTTTATCTGCTGGCAAATTTCGTATGTTTATTGTTTTCTTTTGTTTATAGTCTGAAGTTTAAGACAGTATTACTTTATTATTGATATGTTTCTGTTTTTGTATAGCATGATTTGCTCTATATTATTTTTACAAAAATAAACATCACGCAGGAAAGGCTATATCTCGAGCCCTGTGCAGTTCCACCATCCCTAAACAAGACTTCGGACATGCCATCTCCAGTAGACCAATATCCATGTTGAATTATGAATGTAAGATTTATGTTTATCTTGGCACACAAGCTGGAACATTTACTTCCCCAACTGATATGATCCCAATCAAGCTGGTTTTATCTGCTGCAGACCGGTTCATGACAGCGTAAGGTACACCTTGCTGTTAATAGACTGTGCAACAAAATATCAAATCCCCCTAGCCCTTCTCAGTCTAGACACTGGGAAAGCCAGGGTGGCCTGGCCATTCTTGTGGTCTACCCTGTCACACTTTGGCATTCCAGAGGAGTTTGTCCTAATCGTACAAGATATCTATGCCACACAGCAGGCACACCTGCAAATTACTGCATCTCTCTCACGTGTTCACATTGGGATGAGAGACAAGACGGGGTACCCTCTAGTCCCTCTATGTTTTGCATTAAACAGTACTTAAAAATCCTAGCTGCGGCAATACATATGACACCCCAAGTAGCAGGAATTCCACTGGGAGGCAAGCATTATAAAGTTTCACTTTTTGCGGATGATATCTTATTGACCCCAACTTCCCAAAAGAAGTCAGTTCCAGCAGTCTGGATGCTTCTACAAGCATCTGGGGAACCGTCTGGGTATAAACTCAAGCAAGACAAAGGTTCTCCTCTATAATTTCTCTCCCTCACAACACCTAAAATGGCAATTCCCCCTCAAATATAACATAGAAACACAGAAGTCGACAGCAAATAAGGGCCGGATGGACCATCCAGTCTACCCTTTTTTGTTGCACTGCCTACGCTGTAGGCCCCTCCAGGTCACCCCCTTACCTATTCCTTATAAAACTCCCTTGTGCTTATTCCAGGCTTTTTTGAATCCCACCACTGTTCTCTTCCCCCACAACCTCAGCTGGAAGACCATTCCATGCATCCACCACCCTTTCTATGAAGAAGTACTTCCTCTCATCTCTCTCCTAAACCTACCCTCCTCCAGCTTCATACTGTGGTCCCTTACTCTGGAGTATGCGCTCCTCTGAAAAAATACCTCCCACTTGATTCACCCCCATGAGGCATTTAAAGGCCTCAATCCTATCCCGCCCCCTCCTCTCCTCCAAGGTGTACACGTTTAATTCTGTTAGCCTCTCGTCATAGGACATTTGATGTAGACCCTGTACCTTCTTGGTAGCCCTCCTTTAGACAGCCTCTAGCCTATGTCCTTCCTGAGATGTGTCCTCTAAAACTGGACACAGCACTCCAGGTGAGATCCTACTAAAGACCTATATAATGGCAACACCACTTCCCTCTTCCTGCTGGTAATATCCCTACCTATACATCCCGGCATCCCACTAGCTCTCCCGATCACTTTGTCACATTATCTGGTCACCTTCAGGTCATCTAATATGACTACCTCTAGCTCACATTCCTGCTTGGTCGCTGCTAGTATCTCTCTCCCATTCTTTACTGCACCTCCTGGGTTTCGGTGACCCTAAGTGCATTATTTTGCATTAAACCTTAGCTGCCAAACGTTTGACCACTCCTCCAGTCGTTTCAAGTCTCTTTCCATCCTTTGCACCCCCTCCAGTACAAATGGCATAAAATGTAACCCGATACGTAGGAGTTAAAATAACTAAAAACCTTGACCATCTTTAACTGCTTAAAGAGCTAGTGTACTGCCTAAAACTAATATTAGTTTTTAAAAGCAGTCAACCATTACCTTTTATATCTGAGGTACTTTTTTTTTTCCTTTTTATTAATTGGAAGGTTGTTTACCTGATGTTAGTAGGTGTGATGTGTGAGACAGCACTCCACCTGGCAGCTAACATCTGTCTCTATTGCCCCCCACTACATCATCAGCATCTTTACCTCATGGACTGTGACATCACCGCTACTCAGGAACAGCCTCTTGGTGACTGCCACATCAGTCACCTGTGATGTCACTGTCAGTGAGATCACAATGCTGATGTAGTGGGAAGGGGGCAGAGATAGATACGTCTGCCAGGCTTAGAGCTGTTCCACACATCCAGCACAATATTATCACATAGAAGACTTTCTAATGAGCAAAAAGAAAATACCTTCAGGAATTAAAAGTTACAACAGACTACTTCTTAAAATTTATACTATTTTCTTGTCTGCCCTTATTTGGCTCCTCTAGCTCTTTAACTTTGAACCCCTGACCCAACCCATAACTAAAGATTTGTCCAGATGGTCCCAAATACCCCTCGATTTCTTCAATAGGGTCAAGGCTCGAGATCGCTGATACCTGTTCCTGCTTTCACCCTACCTAGTGACTGATGTCTCTGGCCATACAATAGTATTTCCTCACTTCTATATAACCCTCTTACTGCCTCAGCCTGTCCTGGCTCCCTTTCCTGCCTATATACAATCTTGCACTGCAGGCATCTCCCTTACACTTACATACACTCATATAATCTAATTTCATGGCTTGCTCCCCTCTTCCTCGCTTACCGACCTTTTCCTTAATGACACCCCCTGCTCTCAATGGTTATTTCTTCCTTTTGTATTACCTGTTTTGGTTTTTGTGTACCTTGTTTCTGTTCATATGATGTGCCACCTGAAAATTTATTGTCCAAGGTCCTCTCTATTCATTGCATAGGTAGGCACCTTTAACTTATGAATGGTCTACTCTGTATGTCTCTGATATATTGTATCCACTTTAACTCATTGTATGTTCAGATATATTGTATCCTCTCTAACTCATTATATGTAAAGCACTTATAATTTGTTATCCTGTCAAGTTTCTGCATGTCTGTACTCTCCTGGGTCGTGCCTGAAAATAGTCATTTTATGGCTAGTGCACTTACCCGGTAAACAAAAGCTAAATAAATAAAAAATAAAGGCCATGTGTCAAAACATCCTTCCCAGAATCCTGCACTTCCTACAAACCCTTCCTATTGTGCCAGATACTTAAGAGCATGGAATAGAGCAATTTCCAACTTTAATTGGCAGGGGAATCCACCACAAATGTATGCCAAGGTCTCCCATCTACAAACACTACACATTTGGCTGGCACCTTCTTGCCAACCATATTGGAAACAAATTGAACATATGTTCAAAGACATACACAATCAAGACCGGTACCTGCTCAGTAACCCTCCAGATTTCTGGCCCCTATCTACATTCGATGGTTACACAGCAGAAACATACTATCCGTGGCAGGTTATTCAAAACATGTCCTTACCGGACCCCGCTTCTATCTACAAGCTACAGCATATGACATAACACACCCCCAAAAAAAAAACAGAATAGATTCAGCTATGCAGACATGGGGAAGATTAGGACTGAGGTATGTATTTCAACTACTAGGTCCCCAGGGGCCACTCACATTCTCCACACTACAAGCCACCTACCACCTCCTCAGTACATACCATTATAGGTACCGACAACTCCAATTTTATCTCGGTAGGACGGGAACAGCAACTCCCAAAGCTACTGCAGCTCCTTAAAGTTCATCTCCTAGGTGAAACCTGGTCTCACTTCATTAACTAACTCTATAATGCCTTACAAGAAACCTCCACCGAGTCCACTGTCTCCATCCTACAAAGACAGAATGTCAAACTAGACACTACACACACCCTTGACACAAATTTGCCACCCCTACCCACAGATTAAAGCCACTTATTGGCAGGAGTATTCATGGAAATGCCACTACCTGTACTTCCGCACTGCAGACACAGTGGCTAAATACATAGGGCCATAGGGCCAGACACAGAAAACTGCTAGCGTAACTGCAGACAACTGAAGACCACTCCTACACACATTTTCTTGGCAAATCCCAGCCTTTACACATTCTGGCAGTCAATAATACAGGACGTGGAAGCAATCTTTGATTGTCAAGGGGAGATCACTCCCTCTCTTGAACTGCTAACAATTCCACCAGAAGTCAACATACTAAGTTGTAACACATTAAAACTAATATTAACATTGGTCCTAGCAGCCAGGAAAGCTATTACCATACTCTGGCACACCGACAGAGTTCCTAACCTAATGAGGTGGCAGGAAATTATGTTGGAGATATATACACACACACACATATACATACACACAATGGAACGTATGACATACAGGATGATGGACAGAGTCCCCCTATTTAAATTATGATGGCGTACATGGGACTGTATCAGTTAAATAAATATCCAGACTTCTTTCCATAGATCGGACCACCCTCCACTGGTCTGGCTTATCTCCACTTGTCTGTTCTCTTTCCTATCAGTCTTGCTCTCTCATATCCTTACTTCTTGTCACCCTCCTTCTCTTCAGCTTTCAACATAAAAATTTACTTACCCTCACTGTTAAAGCTTGCTGCACCTCTCTCTGCCTCTTTAAACAGTATTACAGAACTAATTAAGACAATAGTTAAAAGACTATAAGGGGAATTTTGGTCCCTGCATAGAGATCACCTCTTCTAGGTAAGCACAGGGTTTTAAATTATTGATTGGGAGTTTTTTCCCTGGGACAATACTAACTGTACAGAAAGTAGTTATATAGGTTTTCTAGAAGTGTTATGTTTGTTAAACACAATGAGACAAGAGCTATGCATATTTACAATGTTTTAGCACTTTTATGAGCAAAACGCTAATCAATTTTTAGAGTTAAATAAAACCCTGAAGCAGTATTCCATGTGGATAAGCTGGAAATAAATTTTTTGTTTGTTTGTTTAATCAGGAGGGAGACACTAAGCTGAAGCTTGTTTACAAGTGTGACCTGGGAGCACAAGGAAGTTAAGTGGCTTACTCAGTATGCAAGTGGGGGCTGTGGGATTCAAACCCAGGTCTCAAGGTTTGCAGCTTAGAATCTTAAACCACTGCGCTATTACACTGCCTCCTCAAATGGGACCATATGCAAATTATGTACTGATACTTATACATTTCCTTATGTTTCTTAATTGTATATGTTACATCTTGTAAAATATTCTTGAATAAAAATAAAAAAAAGCATGTACAAACTGCTGGTCCAAGGGCCAACAAGCTCCTTAGTGCAAGTCTCCAGCATGGCACTGCAAAGCAAAGATATGTAAAAACTGGTTTGTTTTCTCTACAAATACAAGGACTGTTTTTTTATCCATTATTCTTCTGAATTTAATGTTAATCCCCCTTTTAGACTATAAACATGTTGCATATGGGGGTAAAAGGCTCACAAAACTGTGGGTCAGCTTACTGTATTGTATAAAAGGCTTGCTGAATTTGTTTTGAATGCATCAGTGACAGGCACCACTGCACAACACACAGTATAGAAACAAACTGACAACCTAGAAGACCACAGGACATCTAATACATCTTGCAATATGGCTCTGTACTAGACAGCGGTCGCATTGGCTGAGAGCCGTCAGGTGACCATGGATTAATTTTCAACTGATCCACGGCTGCCCTCCAGAGCAAGCACAGAGGAGTCCATATCCAGAGTGCGCTGTAGATATGATAAAAACATGGGCTGAACTAATCCATGGTGAGCAGAAGCAGCAGCAATAATTTGTATTGGGCATGTCGGGGTATTTATTTTTGGTAATACAAAGTAATGGACAGCAGAAACAATGAAAACAGGAAGGCAAATTAATCCATGGTTTTGGGGGACCACTCGCTGACAGAGAGCCAAAGATCAGTGCATCAATGAGAGAGAGACAGTACTCATCATACAGGTACCACACTTACCACACACACACAGAAGCATGAAGCGGGAGACAGAAAGCCACTACATCGCTGCACTGTGGAGGTGCGCTTCCATCTCCAGGCTTAGTACCATGCCAAGTGGGCGCTAGGTACAACAAGTGGGAACACTGAACAGCGTGAACACTGCAAGAGCAAATTCTTCTTTGGCATGTTAGTTAATTGTGCTGGTCACTGCTCTCTCTTTTAGTTCATGGTTCATGCTTGCATATCTTTGTCTGCAATTGCCATGTTACAAGTGCATTAAGCCACTCCACAGCATGGTTCTACTGTAGAATTAATCCATGTCTGGGAGGTGGGGTTGGGGCACAAATACTTACTTATATATGATTTGGAAAATCCCCAATTACATCACTGAACATTTGTAATCTACTCCAACAAAGAAAGGGCTGAGGCTCAGCTGCTGGTCAAGAATATTACACTCCCACTGTGAAAACTATGGTGGGTGAATGTTGTTTCGTAAGCAGGCACTGTGGTTTCTAACTTGCCAACGCCCAACTCCTGGTCTTTTCCTACCTTTGGCATCTTATGCAACTGGTTTCATTCTTATGCTACCTTACCACAAACTTACTGTACAGTAGTTAGTCGAAACTGACGAACATGTTTTCTTCTGGCTTTTACTTGGTATGCTTGGATAAACTGAGTTTATATGCTGGTCTGTTTTACACATATAATTCATGATGTTTGTTTGGTATACTACTGCATCACATTAGGTGCTATATATTTTGCTGTGTTGTGTACTTGTGCTTAACTGAGTAATGTGTTATGAATTCTACATGCTTCATTAGCATTTGAGGGAGGGACAATATTGCAGCTCGACTAACAGAAAGACAGCATCTCTTAATGGCTCAAAAGGGGCTTTGGTGAGAGACAGAAGAACCAGATTGAGGTGCTACGGAGGAACAATTGATTTTATTAGAGGGCACGTTAAGAATATTGCTCACAAAACTCTGATGTGAGGGTGTGACCCCAGAGATTCAACCAAGTGCACCAGTAACAGAGCCCCAAGAGCAGTAACCTGGACCCATAATGTCACCAGTTGTAGGCCTCTGTCAAACCCATCATGATGGTCAGAGCACCCTGCAGTCCCCAGTGAGTCCCTTTCTCTCAGGCTTTGCCACTGAGACTGTCTAGACCAACACTGCATCACTGCTCTCGAGGTCCCCTCTTTAGCAAGAGCTCAGACCTCAGTGCTCTGATTGACTTTTTCTGCCATCTCCTACCCTTCAGACTTCCCGTAGTGAGGTTCTCTGCTCTGGTTACTATGCACCCCTTTTATCCAGGTACCCTTCCCTCAGAGATGCAGTCACAATCAACTGGTTACTTCAGTCTTTAGAATAACAACTAATTTATTAATAAAAACTGGTTGTGTAAATACAGCAGTAATAATCAGGTATAACACTATTTACATTCAGTAAAACAACAGTACGCATACAGGATTATAAAAGAAAGTTTGCATACTTGTGCAGCTAAATACTTCTATCTTTTCTACAAGTTACAGAGTCTTCTTACCTCACTATCTACTAGTCTTGTTGCTGCAACCTTTCTCTGCAGACATACAGTCTGGCTCCTTCCTTGGTCACACTGAAAACCCCAACGAAAAGAGGAAGAAACTATCTTGGTTCAAGCTTTTATGCCCCAATTGCTTTGGTCAAGCAAGGCTGATGTCACTTCCCTGTACCCAAGTTCCTCCATCTGGCTAAAAATGCATCAGATCTGGAATTCTGGGTGATGCCTACCTTGCGATATTACCTATCCTTAGTATCTCTGGGACCCAAATTCCTCTCACAGATTATTTAGCATCTGAATGAATATGTTCGGATGCCACTGAGACAGAATGTCTCCAATTCCTTTGTGTACTAGCAAACATACCACTTCCAGGAAGCCAATACAATGAAACATCCACACACATTTAAGAAACCCTGCTGTGCTATTGAACATCTCCTAAACAGGCCTGTTCTCTTGCATTTGAACTCAGTCTCCTGGTTCTCTGCCACTACAGAAGGTACTAGCCTTTGATAGGAATATTTCAAACTACCAGCAGCAGTAGTCTGGTCATTGCACCATCCTTCAGAAACTGAGGCAGGCTTGGTAAAGACACAGCCCGACTGACCAGATTCCTGGATCATAGCCACAATATAACTGTCCTCTGGATTCTGTAGCACACTTTAGAAGTTGACTAGCATTCTAGAGGCCATCATCAGTTTAATAACTTCTAGGGAGCAACCTAAATGCCTTAAAGTTTCTCGTACACTCTCCAAGCCAAAAGTAACAGAATGCAGTCTCGGATGTGTGATGAGACCCTGATGCAGAAGGACCAAGTTGCAGGGTAATTTGATTGGCGAGTCTATCAACATGTTATTAAGACACTGGAACCATGGATGGTGGGGGAAGTCTGGCCAAACCGAGATGATCTGTGCTCTGTCCTGTGGCACTTTGTGCAGGACTCAGGGCAAGATGTGGATGGGAGGAAGGGCTTAAAGTGGTCCCAAACGACCCCCAATTAAGAGGGAAGGTGTCCAAGGTTAGGCTTGATTCTCCCTTGTGAGAAAACAGAACTGCAGCAGTACGGCATTGCTTCTGCAGGTGAAAATGTTGACATGGAAATACACCCATCAGTGTGGAAGCAGCAGAAAATACATGGTCATGTAGTTCCCACTCTCTGGGTAGGATGTCTCTGAGGCTCAGTCAGTTTGCTGTGGAGTTGTCTTGTCACGAGATATGGCTTGACAAATTTAAAAATGAGGTACTTGTCCATGGACAAGTGGCTAGTCAAAAAGTAGTTGTCCCGTGCTTGAGTTGGTAGTCCAGGTATAAAATGGCATATTTTTAGTGGAAAATATAAAAATACAGAAAACCTAAACGGATTTATTGTAGTATCAGTTATTTAGTGTTGTAATAGACAATCAGGAGAATAATATGACGTTTTTATTTGATTTTGTCAGGATTGGGAGGATTGTGCCAGAATCAGCACGCAGCGCCAGCAGCACAGTCAGTGATATTGGAATATTGTTGTACACAATAAAAGTTTATTTTATGTTATCTTTGTGTGTGTGTGTGTGTGTGTGGTGTGTACTTTTTTACCTTAAGGTTAGGTTAAACTGTTGTTCTTATACTTACACTACAAGAGGGCCTGAGTGACGGGTGGCGTGAGTGGGTGGGAAGGACAGAGTAGGTGTGGGAGCTCAGCCAACTAGTAGTACTCCGCAGTTGTTCACGCATCACTTCCCTAAGTTCCTCTACTATTAGTCAGGGCAGGTTAGCTCTCACAGCCACAGACACACCTCCACCAAAGGGTTTAATTATTTTTTCTGTAGCACAAAAAATGTTTTTCCTCTCTACTTTATTTCTAGTAAGTCCGTAGTTGTTCCTCTTTGCCCTCTCAGGGCAGGTTAAGGTCTCACAGACACACACACACACACACACACACATACTTCCACCAAAGGGTTTATTTTTTTTTTCTGTAGCACAAAAATAAGTTTTTCTGAATGTCCCCCTTTCTATTGCTTATTTCTAATAAGTCTGCAGTTGTTCCCCAAGTTCCTCTACCCTCTCAGGGCAAGTTAGGTCTCACAGCCACCCACACACACCTTGTGTTCACCAAAGTAGGGTAGGTAGTTAGCAGCAGGGTTTTTTTCTGTAGCACAGAAATGTTTCTCCCCTTTATAGTTTATTTTATTTCTAGTAAGTTTTTTGGGGGGTTTAATAGCTTTCTTTATTTTTTCTTGTCTTTCACAAGCCAGCTGGCCATAGGACACTGGGCTTGGAGTTGGACAGGTCACCCCAACCCCTTCACTCCTTTTCACACAACACCTCTCACTCTCCCAACACAGCCCACGTAGAGTAAGGCCCTGTCCACACTACACCACTAAAACCCTGTAAAGGTTTCAAACTGTTACAGACAGTAAACGTTACAGTGTGTCCATACTGCCAGTGAACCGTCATAACTGTTCGGAACCGTTACAGCCGGTCCACATTGCGGGTGACCGTTATGGTTGGCACCCTATCCCACAATGCAGTTCGTGCTGCACTGAGGGCAATGCTGAGGCTACACACTCACACGTCCACACTACAGCTGGTAACGTTAAAGAGGCAGAACCATTTTCATAACCGTTGTTGAAACCACCTCGTAAGTGGTTTCAACAATGGTTACGAAAACACCTCCTGTAATGTTACAGGTGTAGACGCAAACTGTTGCGGTAACAGTTTGGACCCTCTGTAACGTTACAGAGGGGAATTTTCAGTGTAGTGTGGACAGGGCCTAAGGCTCGTCTTATTTAATTTTCTTTAGAATCTTTTACTAGCTTTCTGATTTTCTTTTAGCTTTTTTATTTGTGTGTCTTCAGCTGACAAGCCAGCCGCCCACAAGACAATAGGTAGGACACAGGTCACCCAGTCTTGTTTTCTTTTTCATTAATTAATTTGGGCAATTAGTTATCCTTCTTGACTTCTACCCTTTTGTTTCTGCCAGGTAGCTTAGCTAAATAGTTGCCGTTACTTAGACAACACACAATGCCTCCCCGCAGCCCCGCACACAACTATTACTCTCTTGAGGCTTGAATCTGACAGTAGTCCTGTTTGTATTTTTATTCAGGCAGTTATATTATTACACTTATGCCCTAACCCTTTTACCCTGTTTATTTCTGTAGTCAGACCAGTGCACTCACATGAGGTAGAGGTCAGGAGAGGACGGTTATGGTACTAGTACTAGGTAGGTAGGTAGGTAGACACTGGGCTGCTGATATTTTCTTTAGGCAGCTTAGCTTTAGTAGTTAAATACACTTTCGTAGTTTAATTAGGCAACAGCAGAACTAGAACTCATCAGTGTCTTGCAATGCAATGCTCTCCGCTCTCCTCTCTATTATGCTTTTTCAGAGGTCCTCCTGGTCCACCCACCCTTTTAGTTACTTTGTTAAATACAGTATATTGCTCCCAAGTGCCCACACACTCCCCTGCAGACACACAAATCCCCTTCAGTTGATTAATTTTTTTTTTAATTTAGTTATACAGACTTTTTTGTATCTGTCAGCGAGATAGTGTCAGTAATCAGTTAGTTTCTTCAGTCTTCCATCTCTGATTATGTGGTAGCTAAAGTTGTCTTTCTTTAGCAAAGCCCTCCTGACCTCGTCTGGCTTCTTTTTACTGCTTGTCTGCTTCTGCCAGAAGACTGCCTGTCTGCCACAGTCCCTTTATTTTACCAGTACTGTTTTTGTGAGAATTGGCAGGCAGCAGTGGTAAAGTTGGCAAGGCAACTAGCAGGGGGATTAGATATTTTTTTTTTTTTACCTTGAACACGATCTCCCCGACTCCCCCTCCATTCACCACGTAGTTACAAAGGCTCCTGAAGGACGGAGTCACTAGGTTTTCTTTATTCTGTTTGTTTATCTTTTTCTTTTCCGAAATGCAAGGGAGTTAGTACAGGAGTTTAAAAATAGAGAGGCACAGTCAGGGAAGCAGCAATTCAGGCAGCAAAACCACTGTGACTACTCACGATCCTCAGTGGCTCCCGCTCTGCCTCTCAGACCGTCTTCCCCTACCATGTTGTTGCTCCCGACCCTCACAAGCCTGTCTCCCCAGCTACTACTTGCACTCACAGACTTCAGTGTGTTTCTTTTAAACTCAGTCAGTCCCTATTCCCT
Source organism: Neoceratodus forsteri (assembly GCA_016271365.2). NCBI lineage: Eukaryota > Metazoa > Chordata > Ceratodontiformes > Ceratodontidae > Neoceratodus > Neoceratodus forsteri. The sequence continues at coordinate 131,820,406 of CM057453.1, forward strand.
AGTAGGATTTAGTACAATTTAGTACTACAAGTTGGTGACTCCCACTCTTCCGAATGCAGCCCAGAAAACACAACCCTCTCTACACTGCCCCTGCAGCATTCATGTCCTCTCTCAGAAAGCTATAGAGAAAGTGATTGAACGTGCTGCAATCGCTCTCGCCAAGTCGCCACTGTCACCAATGAACATGCTTTACCTTGTCTAGTGCCCATAATGATTCACTGCCACGCATGCCAGTCCTGTGACTGGCTCCACCCGATTCCCCCATGGCTGCTGCTCTCTCCCGTTCCATCCACGCTCATTCACTGAACCAGGGGGATGTCACATGAGTGACGCTCTGGTTGGTCACATGACCATAGGAATGGCCCGACATAAGCAGCCTGGTGGAAGAAGCTGGTGCTGCAGGCCTTTCCAGGCATTTTTTAAAAGTTTTAAATGGGTACTTGTCTGCGGGAGGTTAAAGGGGTACTTGCCGATGGACAAGCAGCACTTGTCAAAGTGCTTGTCCCAGAGGGAAAACTTGTAGCCCGGGACGTCAGGCTACAGGATTTGTCAAGCTCTGTCATGAGATGTAGGCTGTTGAGAGGCTGGTGAAATCCTCCTTTAGCCACTGGACTAAGTGCAGAATCTTGTGCATCATGCATCAGCTTCTGGTGCCGCCTCACCTGTTAAATGTGCACCATTGTAGTCCTGTTGTCTTTGAGAATACAAACATCTTGAAGGTAAGTTATTTCCTAGAAGGTTTGAAGGGCCAGGGACACCGCTTGCAGTTCCAACACACTGATGCTGAGTCAGGACTGCCTTGAGCAGAGTTGATTTATATGTGCACCCCATTCCCTGAGGCTTGTTTGCATCGGGGGTGATCCTAATGAGTTGAGGTCGACCCACAATATGGCCCTCCATGACGTTGCCCCATGCAGTTCACCAAGTCAGACTGTCCTCCATATGCCACAATACCTTCACCCTGCGATTCCTGTTGTGTCTGTGAGGAGACAATTTTTTTGAGAAGGGTCACCAGAGTTGGTCTCACGTGCATCATGGGCCATGGTATTGTGTCCACCATACAGACCACTGTTCCGATGAGCTGCACAAAGAGATGAGTTGGGCAGTGTGTGGTGTGCTGAAATCTGCAAACAAGTTTCTGGAGATCCAGATAAGTTGACGGTATCAGGAAGAGCTTGCAATGATGAGTCCAGAACTCTGCTCCCCACATGAACGAATGACTGTGCTGGTTTCAGTGAGCTCTTCTAGAGACTCTCATATGGCCACGTGAAGGCAGGTGTCCTGTAAGTCTATGAAGGCCAGGTAAACTCCCTGGTGGATTTTCCTGATGATAGACAAGAGGTTTCTCCATCTTGAAAAACTTACCCCAGACAAAGTGATTCAGGAGTTTTAAATCCCAGATGGGTCTGAACCTGGCCATGTACTTTGAGACAATGAAGAGGAGAAAGTAGATGCCCCTGCTGCGTTTCTGAGGTGGTACTGACTCTACAGGACTTTCCAAAGTAAGTCCATTACTGTTTGAAGAATCACAAGTCGTGTTACAGGATTAGAAGATATTGGATATGGGATATGAGGGATATGAGGGAACAATGGTTCTGACTTGAATTCAATTACATATCTCTTTTCTACGATGCCCCTAACCTATCAGTCTGATGTGGCATGGATCCATTCTCCAAAGAAATTGGATAATCTTCCTCTTATTTGGAGACGGGTCCAGACTATCTTGTGAGAATATTTTCTTCCCCTCTTTCCTTCTGGATGAAGTCCTAGTGCGTCACAGTCTCCCTAGTGGATGCTGCGTAGGTTCCAAGAGGTGAACTGGGGAGTTTGTTGTAAGATCTATATCCTGGTTCCCTGATCTGTTGTAGGACTGGCCACAAAAAGGTTTTCTGGCCTGCTCCCCTAAATCCTTCATAGTGTCTTTAAAAGGGCAGTATCAAACAGCAGACTTTCTTCATAAGCAATATTAAAGATCAACTGCAGATATATTACAAATATATTATAGACTTTACTCCTTTCCCTAACATAAGGACAACAAAGCCTTATTTATTACATATGAAATGAAGAAAATGCCATTTGCCATGTACATATACTATTTTAATGCCTTCCCGTTTGGTGATTTCACAGAAAATCCCCCAGACATTTTTAAACCAGCTGATGGAATCCTGGGCGAGTACTCATTCCATTCAAGCAACAATGACATAATTTTCCTCAAGGTCCTGGCAGCTCAGCTCAGCGCCCACACACACACACACACACACACACACACACACATCAGATTGTAAAATGGAATGACTTATTTACTTTCAATTGTCTAAGAATCCTTGCCTTGAATTTTATCAGTACAGCATTACAGATAAATATTTTGTTACTTTCACAGATTACGCAGTCATTTTTAGGGGACAATACTTTAAAATAAGGAGGAGCTGTTGGGGCTTCATGCAGGGCAGGAAGAGAACAAAGAAAACAAAAATATTCATGTTAGGAGCCTGTTATGTTGTTGATGTATTTTTTTGGGGCGATGCTGGGCACCAAGTGTTGATCAGCTTAGGGAAGTTGACAAATATTTACTCATGGTGTTTTACTGGAATAATTTGATTAATACAAGCCACCACCAGAAAACTGGAAGCAAAGACTGATTTTTGAATGTCATAATATGACGTACTGAGCTGCCAGGACCTTGAGAAAAAATGATGTAATTGTTGCTTGAATGGAATCAGCACTCACCCAAGATTATGCCAGCTGGCCTGAAAATGTCTGAAGGATTTTCTGCGAAACTTTCAAAAAAGATGGGCAATAAAACTGCATCTAAACATTAGAAATTATTGTTTCTGCACATTACTTGCAATATATACGGAGTGGTTGTTCTTATGGTGAGCAAATAAAACATGGTAAAGCCGGCCAAGTGGCGCCCAGGGTCGAGGCGCTGGACGCCATACCTTACGTCACACCGGTGACCAAGGTTCAGGAACGAGCTCCAGCAGTCAGGGGTCAGCAGGGCAGGGCAGGGAGAGGATTGAGTGTCCGATGGACAACTCTTCTCTCCTCTCCCAGGAGGGAGGGGGGCACCTGCTCAGTGCTTGGCTGGCCTCTGGTGGAGGCCAGAGGCATAGCAAGCACAGGGGCATGCAAAAGAGGGTTGGGAGTGGCAGACATCAGCGGGAAATGCCTTGACGTCGGGGCGCCAGCCACTTCCTCAGAAAGGAGGAAAAACACACTGCCGGAGCACGGGTAGATGGAGCACTGGTACCGACCCTAATTGCGACTGCCTGCCTGACCACCTGGGGACCCGAAGAGACATTGAAGATATTGGGACATTGGGGGTCCCGTCCCATACCCACCTGGTGGGTATAAACACGGCTCCATGGGGGAACCCCTGGGGATTCATGTAAAGCAAGTCATGGGGTGGTACCTAGGTGTCTCCCAAAGAAGCGTAGCTCTGGGATGAGAAAGGTGGACAAATAGAAAGTTAAAAAAAAAAATATATATATATATATATATATAGTAAAAGCACTGCAAATGATCTTTAACCAAATGAAGTTTTGAGGAAGAAACAGCCTGCCAAGCCATCAATCATAAGTTCCATCTCACAAAGGGTCTGGTAGAATATTGCCAGAGTTGCACAGCAGACTGCATTGTCAGAAACAGCTGCCAAGAAAGCTGAAGCCAGACTCCCGAGTTGTACCTGGATAAGCTGATCTTTGTACTTCCCAGAATCTTCAGCTTGCTTGTATGCCATGTCTGTAGCCCATGACAGAGCAGCCCTGGCAGAAAAAAGAGTCAAGGACACCACCTTTGTAGAGGCCGCAGAGGCTAGGAACACCTTCTTTAAGGAGGTAGCCACTTTACAGTCCGCCACATCCCTGATGTTTGCTCAGCCATCTGCTAGAACGATGGTCTTTTTAGTCAAGGATTAAATCATGGTATCCATCTTTGGAAGATTCAGCTATGTATCTGCTTGTTTGCTTTTTGTATTTTTTTTTGTTTTGTAAAACTTCAAGAGCTTGTTAACACATCGGGGGATAGGATACTTATTTTCCAGGCATTGCCATTCCTCCTCAAGAAGGTGTACTACAGCTGTCAGGATGAGAAACACGGTTCCTGTTTTAATAGATCTTGACAGTTTTGAAGGAGGGCTTGTACTCTTTGGATGTGGAGGTGGTAGGGCTGAGGTAGACTTAGCGGTAGCACTTGTCTTTCTTCTACCACCTTTAAAACTAGACGAAGTATGGTTGGAAAGCTCCACCTCTTACTCATGTTCAAGTAGTACTTCTAGGAATTAGTATCATTGTTAGCTATGTTTTTATAATGTAATAATTCTTGTATAGTATTCATGTGTTTCTGGATTGAATGATTATGTTTGTTATATGTCTTACTTGACACTTGTGAAAACGGGCAGTGATGCTCCTCAAGTTAACAAGTATAAAAAATAAAACTAAAAAAAATAAAAAATTTGAATTAACATTTGCAGTATCAAAATGTCTGTCCAATTCTGGTTCGGTATCCATTGAGTCACTGTGCAATTCACCTTCTTCTGTAGCCAGTCAGAAGAGGGATACCCTGTGTATTTCTGTGATTGTGGCAGCGTGACCAATCAGCCACTTCTTCAGACCTTGGAACATTGGATCTTTTCTTTTTTTTGACTGACGAAGGTCCCTGCAGTCTTCCTCATCTGAGGAAGGCAATTCAAGGCAAAAGCTCTGTTCTATTTAGCAATAAGGTCTGGAGCAAGTTGAAGCTGTGGCTGATCCATGGGGTCTTGCCGTGAAATGGTTTGCATGCTGTCCCCTTCTGCTGACTGATGGGACTGAGACATTTCAGCCGAGGTGTCAGATTTGGGGCACAGGGACTCGACAAAAGTTGCCAGTAGAGGAGCTGTACATTTTGAACACTTTCACCCTCTGGATGACTTCCCATCATCTGAGGTCCTTCTGCCCGTCTCGTCCAATGTTGGAAAAGACATGGTAAAAAGGTAGGGCCTTCATAAGCTTGATAACTGTCACTGTATACCTCCATTAGAAGAGGCTGGGAGCAGTAAAAGCAGGATCCAGACCACTAAGCAGCACAAATGCTGGAAAAACTGCCAAATTCCCTGTTTCTACTTCCAGTGTCTCAACAGCCCTGTTGTCTGGGAAGAGAGCTGGCAAGTCCACCAGGAGAGGAGCAGTACCCCTAGTAGCTGATGGAGTTGGGCAGCAGGCACAGAGTGAAGCGTGATGCAGAAGCGGCACAGTGGGCAGAGAGGAGGATTTTTGGCAAGTCAGAAGTTGGCCACGCTGATGAAATGAGGCTGCAGACAGAGTCTCAATGTACTGGGGTGCTTTACTAGCGAACACTAAGGCCACAAAATCCTCCCAGTTCTTGAGCGGCATGGTTGAACGTGAATGGTCATTGCTCATGGAACAAAAAAAAGGAGCAACTGACTCCCTAGTCTGCTGCCTGTGGTGCAACAAAGGCTGGTGTTCCCCCAAAACACTGCATATTTTTGGTGTGAGGCAGGAAATCCCGTGGTTCGCGTGCGGCCTGACCAAACGTGAAAGTTAAAGGACATAGCTCCAGGAAAGAATACAGAAGCTGCTGACTCCACAGGCCACTGGCTGTGGTGCAACAACAAACAACAAGGGCTGGTGCTCCCCCCAAATACTCCTCTACTCACAGCTGTTGACTCATTCACCTCCAGCGATACTCTGACTGCCTCTCCCAAATTGCTTGTCTAACAGTCAGGTGGTCAGTGCTCCTCTTCCAGCTGGCTGGATCCTCTGGCTCCCAATGGAGCAGCCCAAGAAGGGATAGCAGAATGTGCAACTAGGCTATGTCCAGAGACGACTTTGCAAAAGAGCAAGGCTACAATGGTAAAGTGACAAAGACCACAAAGCTTGGTCCCAGTTAAAAAAACAAAATTTATTGTCCAAATACAATATTGCATAGCAGCAGCACCCCTCACCAGACGCCAAACGTTTTTGCGTCGCTTTGACGCTTTCTCAAAACGTAAACCAATGGATGCAGACCTCTCTTATAAAGACCTTCATTTAAAGTGCCAGTACATAAGGAAGTACTAATACATAAAAAAGAAGAAAGTTAGTACATAGACAGTGTCTTTACATAAAATACCAATGCTGAGAAAAGCAGTAGCCTTACTAAATCTTTACAAATTTAAATATTTAAACAACAACTTAAAACATAGGAGACATACTATCATAGGATAAATTACCCATGAGAGATACTATAATTAAAATAGCCTGTTGAACAACAGACTATTGCAAGTAGAGAGCAAATGGCAATATATCCTGAGAGCACATTCTAAAATGGGTCTTAATGTGATGTTTAGTTTGACCTCATTTCTAAAAAGAACCTAATGGTGATTTTTAATAAAAAAGGACTTACTAGTAGGACTGTATAAAATATTTGTATGGATAGAAACATATTGGATACAGAATTGTTCAAAAGTTGAATAGCAGGCTGAATATTGGTGAAGGTGATAGATTCAAATTATGATTCTTTCTTTTGTCTTTTTCCCCCTTTTCCTTCCCCCCTTTCTTTCCCTCCCCCATTATCATCCCCCTCCTCTTCCCTTCCTCTTTCTCTCCCTCCCCTCGCTCCCCGGTATATTTGTGTAGAATGAATACCACAAACTATATATGTACATACACAGGCTATTTTAATTATAGTATCTCTCATGGGTAATCTATGCCATGATAGTATGTCACATATGTTTTAAGTTGTTGTTTAAATATTTAAATTTGTAAAGATTTAGTAAGGCAGCTGCTTTTCTCAGCATTGGTATTTTAAGTAAAGACACTGCCTATGTACTAACTTTCTTCTTTTTTATATGTATTCACACATTTTTATGCACTGACACTATGTGAGGGTCTTTATGAGAGGTCTGCATCCATAGGTTTACGTCTTGGGAAAGCGTCAAAGCGACACGAAAACGTTTGAGGTCTGGTGAGGGGTGCTGCTGCTATGCAGTATTGTATTTGAACAATAAACTTTGTCTTTTTAACTGGGACCAAGCTTTGTGGTCTTTGTCACTTTACCGTTATAGCCTCGCTCTTTTGCAAAGTAGTTGAATTGATCACAGTAGCTCCGGTTTCAATGTCTCATGTAGCTGCCTCATTGTTTGTAATTATGTCCAGAGACCCTGGCTAAGAAAGAGAAGAACAAGTCAGATCCCAGTGCAGTAAAATCTGATCAAGAAGGGCTTACTACCCAGGAAAAATTGCCCAAAAGGAATGATGTTGTAGAAGCAGCAATCAGAGCTAGAGAGCTCAATAAAATAATAATGTCTTGTGCAACTATCCCACTAGGACAGACCTGTGTCCCGTGCTACCTGTTTGCGTGGAGGCAAGAAGAAGACTGGCACAATCTACAGAGGGAGGAGCCTCTGCAACCTGTGTTTCAAGTCTACTTCCTGCTTCTACAGAAGCCTGTGAGGAGCAATTCCAGTTGTACCCCAGACAAGCAACCAGCACTAGGAGAGATAAGTTATAGTTCTACCCTGACTTGTTGCCGTCCTAACTATCCTTTTCAGCTCTCTGTCTCTGCCTACAGTACCTAATGCTTTAGCAGCCTGTACATTAGTACCGATCTGCAACTTTTCCTCCATTATCAGTCATATGGAGCCATACAGACTCTACCCCCCCCAACAGATATACCCTCTGAGACTCTTATGGTTGCTTTAACATAGACTGCCATGCCCCCTCCCTTGCCATTCTCCCTATCTTTTCTATAAAGCAGTATAGCTAGGGGTATTTATGGTGGTAGCCATCCTAGTCTTCTGCTTCACCACAGAGCACTTCCCATTTACTGCTGCATAATTTAAGGTAAATAAGCTCAATTATTACAGTACTGTGCTAACTAAACACAGTAAGGCAATGCTTCAGCTAATGTGGTACCTTGAATGACACCGAGGTAAGGGGAAGTGCTGTAATGCAGTACCTTAAAGCAGTAAACTTATGTGGTAAAGCAGAAGAATCAGATGGCTACCAATTTAGGTCCCAGCTATTCCGGTTAGCTCGTGTTTGAGTTATTGCCACTATATCATAACGAGTTGCAGCCATTATCACCTGCAGTTTGCCCATTTTATTCCCCAGGCTCTTTGTATTCATATACAGCAGCATTAGCCAGGATGCAATGCAGCACCTTACAATATTAATAGAACATACTATGGTGTGCTGTAGAGAACAGTGTAATTCAATGGCAATTAAACCCTTTATCATGCAGTATTTCATGACATGTCATTTACTGCAAGTTACTGCACTGCATCTTGTCTAGCACCACTGTAAATGAGGGCTCCTCACCTATAACCGTAGCTCTAGGAGTGGCATATGATGCACATCCACACTTCTGGCAGATCTTCCCCTTTAAATCTTGATGGTAGGTCTTCAAGCTAAGCTCCTCCCACCCACACAGGTGGTATCCTACGTCCCGTGACGTCAAATCTTACACACTGGAAGCAAGAACCCGAATGCCACTTGCCAGGGGAGGTTGGGTGGGTCATGTGGATGTGCACCATATACCACTCCTAGAACTATAGTTACAGGTGAGTAAAATGAAATTTAAATACCTATACATGTTCTTTCTCTGACGGCTGTTCTCTGGGCTTCCATACTGATGGGCTATACCTCCTGATGCTATCATTCAGACAGGAACCAAAACTCTGCAGCCTGGATATCCTCCCCTCCACTTCCTGTGAACACCAGTTCTTCCTAAAGCAGTCCAAATCTGGTAGTACTATATAAACTTGGAAAAAAAATTGGAAATATTATCTAAACATTCTGCCAACTGGCCACAATTATACATTCTGGGAGGGAAAAAGCCCAGAGACCAGCCATCGGAGAAAGAATCTCCGGACTTCCATACTGATGGGATATACCAAAGCAGTAAATCCCCTGACATCCCGGTTGGGAAGAATATCATTGCCCTTAAGGGTGTACCACCACTTAGAGAACCTGGCAGCCAAAAGACACCTAAGCCGTCACATTCAGTTTGTGAAACCTGGTGAATGTGTGAACAGAGGGCCAGGTCGCCACCCTGCATAAGTCTGCTGGAGAAGCTTCTCTGAAATCTGCCACGAGGTGGCAATAGCCCAGGTTTAGTGAACTTTCACTAGCCCAGGCAAAGGCACTCCAGCCTGATTGTAGGCAGTGGTGATGGCTGAATGGATCCATCTGGCTATAGAGTCATTAGAAGCTTTTTTGCCCATACTCTGACCCGCAGTGAGAAGGAACAAACTACAAGGTTTGCGTATTGACTCCGATCTTTTAATGTAAAGCTTTAACGCTCATCTGAGGTCCAAGGAGTGAAATTCCCTCTCCTAGTAATTTTTTTGGGTGAGCACAGAAGGAAGGCAGAATCAACTCTTGGTTGCAATGAAACAGAGACAGTACCTTAGGCAAAAAACCTGGATCTATTCGGCAGACTACAGAGTCCTGATGAACCCCAGTATAAGTCAGTGTCAGTGGCTCAGCAGGTAGCACACTCGCCTCTGAGGCTGGGAGACCAGAAGACTGTGGGTTCTATTCCCACACCAGGCACTTGGGTTAATATCCCAGTACTGACACTGCAGTGCAGCATGAGGGGGATGCTGCACTCCTGAGGTGCCGTCTTTCGGATGAGACATTAAACCAAGGTCCCACCTGCCTGTTCTGGCAGTAGTTCAGGTGGATGTTAAAGATCTCATGGCACTTCTCGAAAAGAGTAGGGGAATCTTTTATTTAAACCATAAGAAACCATTATAAAATTGGTATTACATCATACAAACTCATGAGAAGGAAAATAAAAAAACAAACATTTCATCATACACTACCCCGAGCTTAACCAACCCCCCCCACACACACACACACACACACACTAAAAGAGTCGGTGAAATATATATGTTTTTTTTGTTAGGCTTCAAAGAAAACAATGCAAGAGTCAGAATGCCTTCAATTAAAAAAGAACAACATAATTACAGACAATGAAACCTTCAAAACACAATATAGTTGATTAGAGTGATGTATGCTGGTTCCCAGTGCTGTAGTTAACAGCATACCTCATATCCTCTTCATTTTTATTCCTATTAAAGAAAAAGTATTGTTACTCACACCAACATTGTATACTACCGAAAATAAACCTCTCCAATAATTATGAGGTGGGATCGCCATTCCCATATTTGAAATAATAACATAAAAGGAACGTAGTCTATACAAATACATCAGAATGAAGATCACCAACTCTACATATACAGTTTTCACCAGCTGAATTGTTCGTGACTTTAAAGATATTCAAAACTGATCCACCACTGGGTCCTGATTCCCGGTCCCAAACATTGAAATTCTGCCTCTTTCCAGCGGCGTAAATCAGTAGTACATAGTATATGAAATAATTCCTGTTCTGCAATATAATTTTGTTGCAAAGCTAAACGACACCTACAAATCCATATCCAATAGACCAAATGTGTGCATACAGGGTTTTATTTAACTCTAAAAATTGACTAGCGCTTTGCTCATAAAAGTTCTAAAACACTGTGAAAATGCATAGCACTTGCCTCACTGTGGTTAACAAACAAAACACTTCTAGAAAACCTATGTAAATGCTTTCTGTATAGTTAGTATTGTCCCAAGAAAAAAACTGCTAATCAATTATTTAAAACCCTGGCATACAACTCGAAGTGTACTATTATGTGGCTGGTTTGCTAATCTGGGAATTATGCCATAAAACAATAAATTCAGATCTGTGGGTATTGGTATATCCCCTTTCCATTGTTTTTTAACAATATCCCCAAATTGTACTACAATGGACATGTATAATATAGATGGATACTTTCCTGTTTTAAAACACAGCCCTCCCTAGGGCAATATCTGTCCTGTAAGGGCTTATGTTTTTGATTATTTTTAACATTTATTTTTACATGTAACCCCAACCAAACCATATCCCAGATCTGTTCTGGTATCCTCTCATTCATAATGTACTGGGATATAAAATCCTGGTCCCTCTGTGAAAACCCTGAGAAAGGGTGTTCCACATAGTGGACTGACAAAACTTCCATATACAATTGTTTTCTGGTAAGGAACAGCACTGTAGAATAACCAATGCCCCCCATTTAATAATCCCATCAAAAACGCTCTTCTTTCTTTTCACCAAGCGTGGTTTTCTTTTATTTTTATGTTGGAATCTATTCCCTTTCCACTCTGTAAAAAACCCCTGGACTATCAAAAGACTCCTGTCTCCCCATCCCTGAGCAATACCCTTCATCAAGAGAAGTATGTTGGAATAAACAAAAATCATAAAAAAACAAAAAAACAAAGGATGGATCATGTTAACTCCCCCCACCTTTAAATCTTTATATAAAATTTCTCTTTTAATGGGGTTCAATCTGCTCCCTCCAAAACAGGAGAAGAAACACCCCATCAAAGTTACCTCCAATTGTTTTTAAATCAAGAATACAACACTAAGATACAAAAAAACTGGGACCAAATAAGTTGTGATTAAATATACCCATTTATTTTTGATAATTGCCAGTGGTTCCAACGTCCCACCAACTCTTTCCCTTTACCGAGAGCCTTTTCCCAATTATAGTATGCCATATCCGAGCCCCCATAATAAACTCCTAAAACTTTGACGTTGTTTCTACCCGACAGCCCCCTAACCCCTGTAGTGCATCACGCAGACCCTGTAAATTAATGCATTTTGTTTTTGCTGTGTTGAGACTAGCCCCAGTAATTTTTCCCACCTCTTGCATGAGGTGTTTTGCTGTCTCAAGAGAGTTACCATCTCTAAGAAGTACACATAAATCATCGGCATACACTACAATCTTACAGTTTTGGGAGACACCCCCAGCAATACCATAAATATTCGGTGAGCGTTGTAAAAGCTGCATTAGTGGATCAATCATAAAAACATAAAGGAGGGGACAGAGGACAATCTTGTCGAACCCCCCTCCTAATCTGATATCTGGACCCACAGTTCCTGTTATCATAAGGAACTACATAAGCTAATTCATAACATAATTTAATCCAGTCAATAAATGGTACTGGAATGCCATAGAAAGCCAAACACTGCCACAGAAAGGAGTGTGAAACTTTATCGAAAGCTTTAGCCCTATCCAAACTCACCAGGAACCCCATAAGAGCTCCTCCTACCGCATCCTCCACCACTTCCCGGAGAAACAATAAAGCTTCTGTAATCCGTCTCCCAGGTACTGAACAATACTTTTGGGGACTAATTAAATCTCCCATTAAATGTACCAATCTGTTCCCCAGTAATTTAGCAAAAAGTTTAAAATCCGTATTGAGCAACATAATTGGGCACCAGTTGTTAACATCTGTAGAGTCACCAGCCTTATATAGAAAAATCAAAAGTCCTTCATACATAGATGTCGGCAAATACCGGTTCTCAATAAAAATATTATAGATAGTCAAGAATTCAAGAGGGATAATCTCCCACAATATTTTAAATATCTCCCCTGGGAGACCATCCAAACCCGGAGATATCCATTTCGGAGGCCCTGTACTGCTACTTTCAGTTTCAATGCTGTAAAGGGGCAATCATGGGACCAACCTGTCATGGAGCCAAACGAGGTGTGTCTGCAACCACCAATATCTGGTGTGCCGAAACATATTCTTTTACTGGAGACCCAAATGTTTTCTCTACATGCTGACCAAGCAAAGCCATTATTTCTTCATTCTCTGCAATCATTAAACCTTGAGGGGAATGAAGCCCCATAATTTGTTTTCTTTCCCGTCTCTGAAAACTGCTAACAAAGGGATTTACACTTGCCGTTTTCCCTTGTGTTCCATAGGACTGTTCTCTTTGATAGGAACGGTGACGGTCATATTGGTAACGCCCCATATCTATCTTAAGTTAATTTCCTCCATTAAGTCTACTTTCTCAGAGCTCTGTTTAGTTAATAACAACCCTAATTTACCTCTCAATGCCAAATATTTCCTGTAAGATGAAGCCACCACAGCTTTCCCTTTATATTGTAAAAAATTTCTCCTAAGGTCTTTTAAATCCTCCCACCAATTTAACACTGTCATATAAACAAAGGGTAGTGGCCTTATCTATTACAAGATTTTTAAAGGCCTCCAAGATAACAGAATTCTCCAATAGGGAGACATTCAATCTCCAGTAACCTCGGCCCGCTTCCCTCTGTGGAGGGATTACAATATGTATTCCGATTAATGTACGATCAGATGTTTCAATTGGGATATTAAAAATTTGGGAGACTGGCAGCGTTTGCTTCAAAAAAAGAGTCTATTCTTGAGGACAAAACACCCTTACAGTACGCTGGAGTGCTCGCCCGCTTCCTACTCCCAAGGGTATCTTTTAATCCTGCTAATTTAATCACTTGTTTTAAAACAAAGTTTTATCACTGTATTGTTTCCCATCATCACTACGCTGCATTAATTAATATTGAAATCGCCTCCCCAAAAAATCTGCCTGCTTGTATGTAAATAAGGTTGAACTTTTGTTAATAAATCAATCCTCATCGCTTTCATTTGGGGTCCATAAATATTTAATAATCAATATGTAAAGGAATTAATCTGGACATTGAATAAAAATGCTCTACCTGGACCTACGTCTACTAAGTATAATACTAAAACCTCTGTGGAACGAAAACAGAAACCCACCCCACAACACGTCTCAGCCCTCGGCCCCCATAGACCAGTAGGAGTCACCCCATTTCCAGTCTTGCGTTGCTTGTGTCAGCTCTATATTTGTATTCAGTTGGGTATCTTGCAACATAAAAATGTCAAAATCTAGTTGTAATATTCCAAAGGTGGTCAGATGTTTATATTTAGATTTAATACTACTGACATTGAGACTAGCTACTTTCAACTGGTTTGACTCAGGGAGGGGGTTTAAAAATCGTTGTACTTGACCTCGTCATTCTTTTCTAGGGTCCCGCTATTCATTTTTTTTGTGGGGCTACCACCAACAGAATAGGTACCTGTTGTGAGGCAGAAGCATCACCCTCTGCCATAGGGTTTTCCATGTCAACCAGATCTCCCAACATGGAAAAAAAAATACAAGAGTGGCAGAGGGGACAGGGGTAAGCCTATCCAAGTAAGGTAGAACTAGCAGCTGAGTGGGGAGACCATAGAAGTAGCTGTACTAAGAGGTACTCCTACATTTGCTGTGTGTTGTTCCAAAGCTTCATGCTCTACAAGGTGTGACATGGACTGTGCTACCACTCTCTTAGGGGAACCTTATGGGGTAATGTATGGCATCTCTACTGCCTCCGTAGCTATTTCTGATTCACCATCTTGGGGTACAGAAGGAGGAAGTCTCGGAACCTCAGGAAAAATCACCCTTCCATCTCTGGTCTCCTACTCTACTGCCTGTATTGCCTCCCTGACCCCTACTCTATGTTTAGGAGGAAAAAAGGGTGTCTCTCTTGCTCTAGGGGGCTGCCTGCTAGGATGTCTTGCCTGTGAAAGTATAAAGTCATGGTCAGAAGCATCTGTCAAATTATGTGCAGCCAAAGGACAGTCCTGCAATGCATGCTCATCATCACCACATAAATTACAAACGGGAGGGGCCATACACTGTGCTGCTGAATAGCCCAGCACAGCACAATGGTAACATTTGATGCTATCGCAATCATTGCTTAAATGAGCCAGCGAACTACACTTACAATAGCTCTTTGGCTGACCTGCATAAAATAATATGCCCCTGTTCCGTCCCAAGAAAAGTGAACTTGGCAAATGTTGTATCCCATTTTCTGTCTGGTTCAGTTGTACCAGAAAATACCCCAATCCAGAAACCATTATCATGCATGATTGGTTTTGGATGATCAAAAATAGTACATCTTTTTTCTAACCAAAAAATAATGTTAGACACGTCAACTCCCTCATTTCGAAACAACAAAGTTACTGTTTAATTGTGGGTTTGGTAATGGGTATCGCTGTAAAGTCTTGCCAAACCTCTATATCCTTCAGTTCGTAGTACAATTTCCAGAATTTATCTAGTAGACCAATGGAACAGAAACTCGCATCATAGCCCCGATCCCCAGGAGCATGGATAAAAGCATAAACTTTTGAGGGAAGGAAACCCACAGAATCTTTAATCAGTGTTTTTCCCACCCACAGTTTATCCAGGAGGAATCGGGGCCAACCCTTCATATCGTAAGCAGACTAAAAATCTCCGCTTAGCTGCTTCAACTGGCTTCTGAAAAAGTCCTGCATAGGATCCCAGCCTGAGTGTATCTTGTCTAGGTGGGGCACTCCCAGGTTACACCAAAGGTTCCTGTACATTTAGCAACCCCAACCCCGAATCTGCAATGTCTCCCCTTACCTTCCCATATAAAATGTCCTGTAAAGTTTCAATAGAGCCTTGATCTTTTGCTGAATCTGTCTGCGGCTGTTGCTCCCGGTGTAACCGTTCTGGGGAACCCGCACCTGTCGCAATACTTTGTATTTCAGCCTCTGCTTTATCCTGCGCAGCTGTAGCAGTCATCTGCAGGGACTTGGATTCTGTCAATAGTTCAGACTGAAGACGTGGTATGTCATAGTCCAATTAAACTTGTGATACTGAAGTAAGACTTTTCGGTGAGCCAGGAAGGGGTACCAAAGGATCAGGGATCCACTCATCTCCTTGAAAGATCCATCCTGCTCATTGCAGAGCCATACCAGGAGTCCAGTCCTCTGAATCCTCAGCAGTATTCCCATCTGCAACCTCCATATTAGGACCTGCCATCTGCATGCCCGCTAGTTCCATAGCTTGTTCAGGCAGATCTACAGGTAAACGTTTATTATTACCTTGTAAAGGACTCACCACAGAACATAGAAACATAGACTTTGACGGCAGATAAGGACCGCTAGGCCCATCTAGTCTGCCCATTTCCCTACCTACAGGATAGGCCGCAGATCCTAGTTAACCAACAGCCTATTTCTTCCTACCCACCACAAGAATTGCCTTATGTCTGTCCCATGCATTCTTGAATTCTCCCACAGTTTTAGACCCCACAACCTCTTCAGGAAGGCTGTTCCATGCATCCACTGCCCTCTCTGTGAAATAATACTTCCTCACATTACCCCTGAAATGCCCTCCTTCTATCTTTAAATTGTGTCCCCTTGTTCTTGCAAGTCTCTTTTTCTGAAAAATGCTACCCTCTTGGACTTTGTTGATTCCACTGAGGTACTTAAAGGTTTCTATCATGTCCCCCCTCTCCCTTCTTTCCTCAAGGGTATACATATTAAGCTCCTTTAGTCTCTCCTCATACAGCTTCTCTTGCTGACCCTGCACCATTTTAGTTGCCCTCCTCTGGACTGCCTCTATCCTGTCTATGTCCTTGCGGAGATGGGGTCTCCAGAACTGGACACAGTACTCCAGATGGGGTCTCACCAACTGTCTGTACAGTGGGATAACAACTTCCTGTTTTCTGCTGCTGATGCCTCTCCCTATACATCCCAGTATACCCCCAGTATACCCCCAGCCCTCCCTACTGCCGTCTCACATTGCTTGCTAACCTTAAGGTCATCTGATATGATTACCCCCAGGTCCCTTTCCTTTTTTGTTGTTGTTACTACCTCCCCACCCATTGTGTATTCTTCCCCTGGGTTCTTGTTTCCCAGGTGCATTATTTTGCACTTCTTTGCATTGAATCCTAGCTGCCATACTTCTGACCATTCCTCCAACCTTGCCAAGTCCCTTTTCATCCTTTCCACGCCTCCTTGTGTATGAACCCTGTTGCAGATTTTTGTGTCATCTGCAAAAAGCCATACTTTTCCTTCTAGTCCCTCTGCAATGTCACTGATGAAGACATTAAAAAGGACTGGACCCAATACTGAACCCTGCGGTACCCCACTAGTAACCCCCCTTTCTTCAGAATGGACTCCATTTACAATTACCTTCTGTGTACTGTTGTCCAGCCAATGTTTTACCCAGGCTACCACCCTGGTCCCACTCCCAGGCTGGTTAATTTGACTATTAATCTTATGTGTGGGACTGTGTCAAATGCCTTGCTAAAGTCTAGGTAGGCCATGTCCACAGCCCTCCCTGGTCTACTACTTTGGTCACCCAGTCAAAGAAATCTGTTGATTCGTCTGACACGACCTTCCGCTGTGAACCCATGCTGCCTTGGGTCCTGTGCTCCACTGGCCTCTAGGTACTCGACTATTCTTTCCTTCAGAGTGACTCCATCACTTTCCCCACCACAGAGGTCAGACTGACAGGTCGGTAGTTTCCTGCCTCTGTCTTGGACCCACTTTTGTGAAGGGAACCACATCCACCTTCCTCCAGTCCTCGGGTACCACACCATCCTCCCATGATTTATTAAAAGGTAGCCAGTGGTTTCACTAGTTCCTCCCTTAATTCTTTTAGAATTCTGGGGTGAATTCCATCAGGACCCATTGCTTTGTCCACCTTCAGTTTTAGGAGTTCTTGCAGAACCCTTTCTTCTGTGAAAGGACTGGGATCGACACCCTATCAAGAGTGCTTCTGTTAACTGGATTAGGCACTTCCCCTCCTCTTTTGTGAATACTGAGCAGAAATATTCGTTCAGTATTCCTGCTTTTTCACTGTCCCCCTCTGCCCACCCACTGTTCATTCTATTCAGCCTCACTATCCCTCCCTTTGTCTTTCTGTGCTCGCTGATGTACCTATAAAAGGTTTTATCCCCCTTCTTAACTGAGTTGGCTATCTTTTCCTCAGTTTGGGCCTTTGCTATTCTGACTTCCCTCCCTGCTTCCTTCTGCCTTAACTGGTACAGCTCTCTGTCCTGCTCCTTCTGTGTTTCCTTATACTTCCGGAATGCTATCTTTTTCTTCCTGACTTTCACAGCCACCTCTTTTGAGAACCATAGTGGCTTTTCTTCGTTTTGATTTGTTCATTTGCTTCACACAAAGGCTTGTTGCCTCTGTGATGGCAGTTTTGATAATTCCCATTGTTGCTCCACACCTCCTTCTAGCCTGTTTGCTAGTGCTTTTCTGAGGCACTGTCCCATCTTGCCAAAGTCAGCCCTCCTAAAGTCCAGTACCCTCACTTTTGTATGGCTTGACTCTGTAGCTGAGTTTAACATGAACCACACTGTTTGGTCACTTGTCCCCAGATGGCAACCCACTTCTAGATCCGAGATCCTCTCACTGCCCCCGTTGCTCCCTCACAAGTGGGCTCCGAAACTAGCTGTCTAATGCCTGCCACCTGTAGGGCATCAAGAATGGCCCTGCTCTTGGATGTGGCTGCAGCAAATGTGCTCCAGTTAACATCTGGCATATTCAGGTCTCCCATCAACAGTATCTCCCCTTTCTCTGCCATTCTAAGTATGCCTTCTATCATATCCTTGTCCATTCCTTCCCCCTGACATGGGGGTCTGTACACAACCCCTGTGCAGATTGTGGTGCCCTTTCCAGTCTCCAAGGTGACCCACAGTGCCTCCTCTCCTCCCTGTCTACTCTTTTGTTCAGTTGCTTTTATCCCTTCCTTTACATAGAGCTACTCCTCCCCTCTTCTCCCTGCTGGTCTCTCCTGTAGGTTATGGACCCTGGTATGTTAACATCCCAGTCATGGTTCTCTGTGTGCCATGTTTCTGTGACTGCTTTCGATGTCAGGCATCCCTCTTCCATTAAGGCCATCAGCTCAGGGAGCTTGTTGCCCAGACTACAGGCATTGGTACTCATTACCCTCCATTTCCTGATGGCCTTACTCCTTTGCCCCATCCCTGTCCTTCTTGCCTTTGTCACTTTCTCCATTTACCCCTGCCCTTCTCTATGACACCTCTATGTTGGTGTTTGCATTACTACACGTGATTATTTGGGGGGCTGGGATTTTTCTTGCTCCTTTCAGTGCCTCTCCCTTGGCTAGTTTAAAAGCTTGCCAATGAAGCATTTAAACCCATCACCTAGGATCCTGGTTCCCCTCCCGGACAGATGCAGCCCATCATGCCAGTATAGGCTTGCATCACTCCAGGTGGACCCCAGTCCCCAATGAAGCCAAATCCCTGAGCTCCACACCAGTTTTCAACCACTGATTGAATCCCATGGTGCGGACACCTAGCCTCTCCTATGCCATAGATGGGTAGCCCTCAGGGAAGGTTACGTCGTGCTACTTGACTAAGGCCCTCCCCAATTCCACCAACTCTTCCTGCACTTCTCTAATCCTTTCTCGCCAGGTCATTTGTCCCTAGGTGGACAATGACATCCAGCTCCCTCCCCTGTGCAGCTGCTCCAGCAATCCTGAGGATTTGCTTCCTGTCCCTGCAAGCCATGGCGCCAGGCAGGCACCCTACCTCCCTCTCCCCTTCCTCCCCCAGTTCTACCTTCCTAACAATGGAGTCCCTACCAGGAGTTGTTTCCTTCCCCTGCAGGGTCCCCTGCCACCCTCCTGTGGGTCTCCTTTGTGGAGGTTCCCAGCATCCTCCTTGGTCTCCACTGTGGGTGCCTCCATAGAGGAAGCACACTTTGCCAGAATGGCATAGGAATTGTGGAGAGGTACAATGAGAGGGATGTCGCCTGTTCCACCACCCTCACCCTCCCTGAGCCCACTGTGGTCCAACCGCTCTTCTTTCTTGGCAACCTCTGAGGCAACGGCAGTGGCACTGGTGGTCCCTGGATGGAAGAGGAGGTCCCACAAATCCTGGCCAACTCAGCCTGGAGATGAGCAACCTCCTCCTCAGCCCAGAGAGGTGCCTGCAGATGGGACAACACCGCATCCTCCAGAACATCTCCCGAAGACTGCTGCTCCACAGCCACTGCACTGCACCACTCCAATCATGTCTTATTTCTGGCCCCTTAACTGTTTGCAATCCTTACTCTTTCCTCTGTTTTTTTTCTCTCTCTCTCTCTCTCTCTCTCTCTCCTTACTTTCTGCCTGTGTGCCCGTTATGCTCCTGATTGTCCTGTTCTGAGACAAGAATATCCTATATTTTGCAGTAGACCACTTACTTGCTCAGAGGCAGACCTCCAGCAGCTAGAGGGGGCCGGAGAGCTACTCTTGACCTTCTAGGATGGTGGGTCCTTGGTGGTTCTGTGATCACTCACTTCCTGCCCCTAAACAGGAAGTTCCTGTTGTCAGTCAAATTCTGTGCCTATAAAAATAGAACTAGCTTTGGGTGCGGGGTGGAGGGAGGAAGGAGGCAATATAGACCCAGCAGAGAAGTTCAGTCACATAGCAGTCCTTTCTCCTGGTGTCTTCTGCCAAGCTATTAGCAGAAACTTTCTAAGGCAGTCTTTAAATGTAGCTTCCTTCTAGCTAAGCCACTCCCCCTACTTACCAGATCTTTCTACAAGTAATTTAAGCCGCACAGCAGTTAAGTCCTTTCAGTCACCTGAGATTTACACCTAGATAACTCTTCAGATACCCATTCAGTTCAGTTAACCCAAACACACACTTTTTTATTTGTATGTTAGTTTTTTTACCCTAAACTAAAAGTCAAATACAAAAGTTCTTCTACTTTAGTCCCAGCAGAGAAGTTCAGTCACACAGCAGTCCTTTCTCCTGATGTCTTCTGCCAAGCTATATATTCGTTATAGAACGTTTGCGTTTTTTCTTTTCCTCATCCAATTTTGATTTACTTAATTCAAATTCCTGTTCAGCTACTGATATCAGTGTTAAAAGTTGCTGTTTTTTTGTTCCATCTCTAACTGCAGGCGTTCCTCCTCATCTTCAGTAAAATACTCCTCAATAGATAATACTGAAGGCTCTGCAGGTGTATCCATGATAGCGTCTGTAAACTGTTTTAGTATAGCATGAGAAACCTCTGCATTCAGCTCTAAAGGTTCTACCAGAGCTCCTAGAACTTGACCATCCCCTTCACCATTTCGTGGTCTACGGAGACCCTCCATCTCTCCAGCAGCACACAGCACCCTCTGCAGCAAGAGTAGGGGAATTTCCCTGGTCTCCTGGCCAAATTTCCCCCATTCACTGAAAATACCACCAACAGCTTAATCTGGTTCAAAGTCAGTTGGTTACCATCTGCATCCCCCGGTCACCTCTGAAAAGGGACTTCTAGTCTCAGTGGGCCTATCGGGTCAACAAAATTCAATAAATAAAATACATAAGGTTCTATAGTCAACAGAGCTCCCAGCTCGCAGATTCTTCTGGCTAAAATAATGGCTATGAAAAAGGTGACTTTCCTCGTGAGGTGTATAAGGGATGCCTTGAGAGGTTCAAAGGGAGTCTTGGTCAATGCTTTGAGGACCAAACTGAGTCTCCAAGGGGGTACCTCTGGTTTGATAGGTGTTTTGGAATTGCTGCCCAAATGAACTTTCTAACATGAGGATGAGAACCCAGAGACTCCCCTGAATCTATTAACAAGACCACCCCCTGTGTGGAAACCTAAACTCACAAAGGTCTCCTGTTGCAGCCCCTTGACGAATCCTTCTTGAAGGAACTGGAGCAGAATAGGTAACGATATTGGCTGGTTTGGTATTTGTTGGGATTGAAGCCTGAACAGGAATCTCTGCCAGATCCTGTAGTACACTTTGCAGGAAGATGTGCGACACGAGTGAACCATTATCTCAATCACAGGAACTGTATATCCTTACACTTTGAGAGTTTTCCCTCAATCTCCAGGCTGAGAGGGACCAGTTGCACAGACTGGGATGTAACACAGGGCCCTGATGAAAAAAGGTCCGGGCTGATTTGAAAAATTAGAGGCGGTTGCCTTGACAAGTAAATCAGAAGGGAACCATGGATGGCCAGAGGCCAAGTGCAGGTAATTAGTATAGCTCTGCCCGATCGTGCTCCACTTTGTAGAGAACTCTACATAGGAGCGGTATTTGGGGGGGGGGGGGAGAGACATCCAGGAGACAGTACTGACCCCAGTTTAGGGAAAAGGCGTCCTGAGCCACCGCTAGTTCAGCCTTGGCTAGGGAACAGAATTGCTTCACCTTGAAGTTTTGCCAGAAGGCGAAAAGATCTACCTAAGGATAGTCCCAACATTCTGTGAGGACTTGGAAGGCGGTGTCCTTCAGCTCCCATTCCCCCAGTAGAATGTCCTTGCGATTGAGCCATTCTGCTGTGATGTTCACCTGACCTGGAATGTATGCTGCCCTCAAGCTTGCGTGGTGACGTTTGGCCCATTGAAAACAGAACAGATTCCCTGAGCATCCGTGAGCTTCTTGTGCTACCCTGATGATTGATGTATGCCACTGATTCTCATTTGGCGTGGAAACCCCAACTTGCGACCTCTCATGATATTGGTCCTCAGTCATCCAATAAATGGAGGTCCTCATCTGGTGAGAAATTGGGATCTTTTGGTCCTGGATGTGTCTGGACTGGGACCACAGTCTGAGGAGGTTTGCCTGGATGGGTCGAATGTGAATTAGTTCCCAGGGTACTGTATCAGCCAGAGAAACCATAGTCTCCATGAGCTGAATGAAGTAGTGAGCCAGCAGCTGGTGAGCTGTCTGAAAGCTCCCGATGAGCTTCTGCAGATCCTCGAATTTTGTTTCCATGGAAACACCCTGTTCACTTGTATCTTGAAATCTGCCCCCAGATGGTTCAAGGTCAGCATTGGAATTAAGGAGCTTATCTTCCGGTTGTGACCAACTCGAGTGCCGAGAGGCACCGTACACCCTCGACCACTGCTTATACTGCCTGCCAAAATGTGGTGCTCTGATGAGAACAGTGTGCAGATAAGGGAAAAGCTGTAACTCTTGGCTCCGAAGTTGAGCCATGACTGTTACTAGGACCTTGGAGAAGAGTCTTGTGGCAGATGAACGCCCGAATGGAAGAACCTTGAATGGGAAAAGATGTCCTCCCACTCTGAGTCTGAGAGATTTCCTGTGTAACTCTTGGATGGGAATGTGTAAACTAGCGTCCTGCAAATCGATAGATGCCAAACAGTCAACTTGACGGAGCTCCTGATGATGGAGGGCAGTCTCTCCATATGAAGGATCTGTTATGCACAAAGTGGTTTAGAAATCTCAGGTCCCAAACTAGTCTGAATCCCCCTGTGTGTTAGGGAACAATGAAGAAAAGCAAGAAGAGGCCCCGCTTGAATTCTGTGGTGGTGAACCCGCTTGATAGCCCCTGGTGGTAGAGGGTTTGTAATTGCCTGGAACGGCACACATTTTATGCTGAGTTGCCCAAAATGGGCGATGGTACCACATGAAGTAATGGTGGCTCAGAGTCAAACTCAATTAGGTATCCATTACGCATGATGTCTAAACCCATCTGTCTGTTGCGGTATGGAGACACTGCCTGTGAAAACTGGAAAGCCTGCCCCCATAACCCTGGGGCCAGGCTGTGCAGCATGCAGGGGAGAGCCTGGAGCCCATCGGCAATGAGCCCTACTTAAGGATGGGTTCAAAGTGTTTCATTGATGTTGTTGCTCCCTCAGGCCTGTCAGGTGACACTGCTTCCTCCTCCGAAGTTACGCTGGTTCTGGGAGGAGAACCCAGTTTGTTTGCCCAAGAAGTTCTGTTTTTCCCTTTGATGCAATTTCAGCATGAAAAATTCCACTGGTGACCTGCTAACCTGGACTTTTCTCCGGTCTTAGAATGCGACCAGAGCATCATAGCGGTGAACCCTGATTCTTTCACTGCTTCTTTGAAGGTGGAGCTGGAAAGAAGATAACCTAAATGCTGCCAGGGGCCTGCTGACCAGGACTCATCTCTGGTCTTTGTCTGCAGCCTGCGCACCGCCATAGTGCCCCCCCCCCCCCGCCAATTATAAACCACTTCTTTGAGAGTGGAGCCGAATAGCAGATAACCTTCATAGGTAGCATTGATCAAGGGAATCTTGGAGAACCATCTGCTTGCCAAGAGTGAAGCCAGATGTTGTGCCACACTGAAGTTTGACAGAACATGGTTCTAGCAGTGTATCTGGCTGCTGACTCCGACACATCTGCTAAATAAATGGAGGCTAACCCAAAGAGCTGGAACTGCTGTTGTGTCACCCTATTTTTCTCAGAATCTTCTATCAGCTGGAAGCTAGGACCCTGGCCCATGAAAGAGGGTCTCTGACTAAGAAAGGATTAGCTGTTACTGCCTTGAGCTAAGTTACTGAAGCTTGGAAGGCCTTCTTAAGATGCATCCACTTTCCTGACAACCGAATCTCGGAGTGGCCTCTCCCTCTGTCGGACTAATGCTTTTCTTTGTCTTGGCAAGCTACACAGAGAGGTTCTCCTCCTTGTCAGAGGATGGGAACTTGGTTGTCTTTCGAGTAGCTGTCCTGTGGACCCTCCACTCGGGGGGCTTGGAGGCTGTAATTCAGAGCAGGGCAAATGCTCTGTTCAGTGATTCTATTAGATCTGAAGCCAACGAGGCATGGCCAGTTTTTGGCCCTCCTGTGCGAATGCGTGCACCTCAGTCTGAGTGGCATGCCACTGATTCAACCGAGTAGACAAGGAAGGGGCCTCCACCGGCTCCTCCACCCTGGATGCTGCTCCCTTCTTTCACCTAAAAACAGAGGTACCCTGCAAAGGTGGCCAAAAGGGAGGGATTTAATGCTGCTCTTGTCCAACGTTGAGGATATCCAAAGAGAAAAATAAAAATTAGATTTACAGCCTGATGTCTTCAGCCCTGCCATGAGGAGACAATGTGGGCCAATCTGTACAGCATGCAAGGCTGAGACTTGAACCAAATAGAAAAAAGAGCTTTTGTAATGATGCTCTTGTCCAACACTGAGGATATTCAGAGAGAAAAATAAAAATGAGACTTACAGTCCGATGTCTTGAGCCCTGACATGAGGAGACAGAGCTCTGCTACAGAGTACCAGCCTTTTGGAAGGCAGGAAGTAAACTGGTGTGCACAGGAAATGGAGGGAGGATAGCCAGGCTGCACAGTTTGTGTTCCTGCCTGCATGATAGCATCAGGAGGTACTGCCCATCAGTATGGAAGCCACAGCCCTTATTTCTAGGGATGTGGATATGGTGCACTATCCACACTTCTGGCAGACTCCTAGCAGTTCTCCAGGATGAGGGGGCAAGGAGCATATCCCTACTTGGGGGGGGGAAGGGATTGGAGAACAGAGGCCCTAAAACCAGCATCCCGGTGTGACTCAGGGTTGATGTGGTAGTGGCAAATGAAGGTGTGTGCTGACTTCCAGATAACAGCCCTGCAGATCTGGATAGGGACGTCCCTGGAAGCAGCCACCTAGGCAACAATATGACTGATGGAATGGAGCCCTAAGCCCTACGGGAGGCTTACTACCAGCCAATCTATAGCAGAGGTCAATACAGTCTACAATCCACCTGCCAATCATCTGCATATCTGGCAGTCTGCCAGGTGTGGCTTCAGCATAAGTGACAAACAGCTAGTGAATTTCTCCCCGAACTCCAGCTGTGTGCTCAATGTAGTAATCGATCGCTTGCCTCAGGTTCAACATGTGGAGCCTGTGATTGGCCTCCGAAGTTGGGTTGGTGAAGTACACTGGGAGATTAATCACCTGGTTAAAGGTGAAACTCTGAAACAACCTTTGGGAGGAACTTCAGGTTGTGGCAGGGGACAACCTTGTCCTTGTGGAGAACCAAATATGGAGACTCCACCGACATCACCTGGAGCTCACTGATCCTTCTTGTGGAGGTGATAGCCAACAAGAAGGTGATCTTCCATGACAAATGGGAGATGTGACACCTGTGCATTGGTTCAAATAGCATGCCCACGAGCATCAGCAGTACCAGCAACAAGTCCCAAGGTGGTAGGGGGTGGTGGTTCATACACTGGCAGAGACAGGTGGTCCAGGCCCTTAAAGAAGCACCTGACTACCTTTTCCTGTGCCACTGATGGCATGCCCGTCCATGCCCAGTATGCAGAGATGGCTGCCAGGTACACCTTGAGGGTCATCGACCTCAGGCTCGACTGTGAGAGGGAGCACAAATAGTCCAGGATGCTAACTACCGGGCAAGACAAGGAGTCAAGCTTCCTGCCTCAACACCAAATGAAAAGTCTCTTCCATTTGAAGGCATAGCACTGGCGAGTTGACTCCTTCTGAGAGGCCTCAACCACACAGAGGACCTCGTTGGAGGGACGCAAAGCCTGGAATGCTAGACACTTAGAAACCAGGCTGTCAGGTGCAGGGAATTAAGATTCAGGTGGAGGATCCTCCCCTGAAAGCAAGAGAGCAGGTCTGGGCAGAGAGGTAAGCACAATGGAGGCCTGCTGCTGAGGCCGAGGAGATCTGGTACCAGAACTGGTGGGGCCAGTCTGGAGCCACAAGGATCATCCTTGCCTTGCCTTGTCACTCTACACCTTGAGCAACACCTTGTGGATCGGGGAAATGGAGGGAAGGTGTACTTGAGGCCTGGGTCCAGGGCCTCGCAAAGGCATCCCCCCGCAGCATTCCACATTGAGGGGGGCAGCCACAAAACCACCTTAGCTTTGCGTTCTCCCAGGAGGCAAACAGGCCAACCTGGGGAGTGCCCCACTATGGGAGAACAGGCAATCGGTTACCTCCTGATGAAGAAATCGCTCGTGAGACATCTTGCCCACTTGATTGAGAGTATCCACCAGCTGGTTGGAGGCACCGGCCACATGGATCACCAGAAGATCGGCGTCCAGACAGTGTACGAGGGACCAGGTGCAGAGAACTTCATGACATATGTGGAGAGAATGCATCCTGCCCTGCTTGTTGAGGCAATACATAGTTGTGGTGTTGTCTATCTAGACTTGCATGACCTGAACGGGCACAACTGGAGCGAAAGCTGTCAGAGCAAGGTGCATTACATGGAGCTCCAGCAGGTTGATGCGACACTGGGACTCCTTGGGGTCCAGAGTCCGTGGGCCCCCAGGTGGGCTGCCCATTCCATCAGAGATGCATTGGTCGTGAGAGTGACCATTGGCTCTGGGTAGATGAACAGGACTCTTTCCTGCAGATTTTCTGGGACGAGCCACCAATGGATGGTGTCCCACATCAGCTGCATCACCGTGACCGACTGGTCCAGGTGACCGAGGTACTGCGATCACTGTTGGGCCAGCTCCCATTGTAGGGGGCGCATCCACCAGTGGACCCACTGGACCACGCTGGTGCAGGAAGCCATGTACTCCAACAGCCTCTGGAAGTCCCAGGCAGGGCAAGAGTGCCCAAACTGAAACGATCGTGCAAAGGAGGAAAGATTTGCCAACTCTGTCTGCTGGGAGACAAGCCTTGGCCTGAAGAGATTCAAGCTCTTCCCCCGATGAGGTGGATCACCCGTGAGGGGTGGAGTTCCAACCTGGCCAGGTTGACAAGAAGGCCCAAGGCCGAGCAGGTCTGGAGGGCCAGATCCCTGAACAGCTCTACTTCCTCCTGAGATAAATCAGTGATCAGCCAATCATCCAGGTAACAGTACACCCGGACCCCTCGGTGCCTTAGGAATGGTGCCACCACTGCTATGCACTTGGTAAAGACCCTGGGGGCTGAGGAGAAGCTGAATGGCATGACACAGAACTCAGATAGCACATCTTCTGAACAGATCCAAAGGAACTGCCAGAGGGACGGATGGATTGGGACGTGGAAAAAGGCATCCTGGAGTTCTAGAGAGCAGAATCACATGTCCCACTCTAGGGATGGTATGATCTGGTTCAAGGTGACCATCCGGAACTTCTGCTTCCTCGAGTACTGGTTGAGAGCATGAAGATCCAGTATGCGGCATCAACCCACCGATCCGTTTTGGAACCAGGAAATATCTGGAGACAAACCCTGGACTGGCTGTGGAGTGCAAGACATGGGCCACAGCACCTTTCTGAAGGAGCTGGGCGATGTTCTCCCAAAGGGCAGACAGCATGTCCAAGGACATCAGGTTTTCCCGCAGGGCATGAGCTTGACTGGGTGGGAGAGCCTCACAATCTAGAGGCACACTGTGACCCACCACTTTGAGCACCCATTTGTATGATGTGATGACGGACCAGGTGTGCACGAAATGACTGAGCCAATCCCCCACAGGAGTCCAAGGTTGGGACAGGACGAGTGGGAGTGCGATATGCTTGATCCTCACTGGGCAAGCATGATGAAGGCTCTGGTGCTGCCTCTGGCTGACTAGGGAGCCCCGGCTCCCCAGCCTCCTTGGAGCCAGAGGCAGCCAACTTGGGTTTGAGCTGCCAAACTTGGGGCTATGGTGGTCTGGATGGAGGCATCAGGTAAGGCCAAAACTGAAAGGGCTTTTTCCTTTGCTTCTGGCCTTTAGGTCCTTCTACAAAGAAGTAACTGCATCCAGAGTGCACTGGACTTCCTGATGTGGGTGAGATGACCATCCATGTCAGGACCAAACAGGTCAGTACCCAAAAAGAGGACATCTGCCAACTTGTGCTGGGTATCTACCATAAAGGTAGAGATCCTTAACCACGCCCAGCATCGCATGGCGACTGCAGTGGTCACAGACCTGGAGCAGGAGTCGCCAATATCCAAAGCCATCTGGAACTGTTGCTTGCCCACAGAACATCCCTGGTCCCAGACTATCTTAGCTGCCAGCTGCAAGTCTGCAAGAAGAGAGGGGGAATTAACCTGGTCCAAAATTCCCATAAAACGCATGGGAGAAGCTGACCACCATGACGGCCAAACTAGCCTGCCAAAGGCCCAGGGATGAAGTGGCATAGACCTTCTTTGATGCATGGTCCAATTTTTTAGACTCCTTGTTGGGGGCTTGTCAACATCCCCAGCGTTGCACATATACTGCAACACCAAGTCTTCTACCAGACCTCTGGCCAAAGGATGATCGGTGAACCCAGGCAGAGGTCCAGTAGGAACTGCATACTTGCAGATCATCTGGGTTGATGGCACCGCACAGGAAGCTGGATGATACCACAGTTCAAGGGCAGGACCAAGAATGGCTTCCACCATCAGGAAGGCAAACCCTGGGGAGTCATCCCTGTCCAGAATCTCGGTCAGGGGGTACTTGGCTCGCTTCTGGACCAGCTCCAAAGGGAGCCCCATCAACTCTGAGATCAAACAGAGCACAGCCCCAAAGAAGACTAGTCAGTGTTCCACGGTTAGTTCCTCAAAGGAGTCCTGTTTAAAGGCTGGAGTCCGATGGGAGTGCATGGAAGAGTCCTCCAAGTCAGAGGACTCCTTAAACGCTGCCATCGATCCAGGCTCCCCATGGACAACCCACGGCTCATCCGAGTGGGTGATCTTCACCGATAGCCTGCTGGGGAGTCCAAAAGCAGGGTGAGTAGCCCCATGCAAGGGCTGTGGAGGTGAGGACTCCATGGGCGCTGAAGCCAGCATTGGCTTGACAGGGGTGGGCCACAGCATGGGCAACCAGGGAAGCGCCAGGGGCTGCGATAGAGCATGGACGTGGCCAAGGATCCACTGTTGCCAAACGAGCTCCTTATAAACAGCACCACAATTTCCAGTGGAGTTTGTCCTCATCTGAAGATAAGGAAGAAGAAGAAGAGGAGCACCAATGGTGCTTCTTGACCAATGGTTGAGAGTGGGAAAGCAGAGTGTCCCTTGATCTCGACCGACAGCCCGATTGGGACTTCGACCGGGGACCTCGGGGAAGGCTCCATGTGATCAAGTGGAGCTGGGCCCCAAGGAATGTCCCCGAGGGGTTGATCTCACAAGGGAGACAGCCAAATCAACTGGTCTACTTGACCCCTCCTGTGAGAGGGCCGGAAGGACCGGTGTCCTAGAAAGTGAGTCATCCCCACCACCCTCCAACAACAGGTCAACCGGATCAAGAAAAATCTCGATGAGCTGGTCGACCAGCATCTCGACTGACAGGTCTGATGGGGATATCAAGGGGACAGCAGCCTGAACCTGGACCACAGAAGCGTCAGCTGAAGCTGCTCCTCAGCCACTGAACCAGATGCAGAATCATGGGAATGGGAAGGGCCAGCCTGCTCCTGATCCCACGACCTGCAATGGGACCTCTTGGACTTGGAGATCTGCAAAGATTTAGACCACCCCCCCGAGAAAGGCCGTCCCTAATAGTAGGAAAGGACTGACGCAAGTCTCAGAACATTCCAGTGAATGAAGCACCCAAGCCCACTGGGAGTAGCATGGAGGTCAAAGCTGTGCCTGCTGCAACCTGGGCTGCAGCATCTTCGAAGGCAGCAAGCTGCGCCACCAATTTCACTGCTGCAGAGACTGCCTTACGTTGTGTCCTTGGACTGAACGGGAGGGTCCCATTCATCCAGGCAGCCTAAAAGAAGGTGAAAGTAGCGGTCCTCCAACAAGGAGGGCTGAAGGGACTGACAGACCACAAGCCTGCAGATCATGTTGGGCCCCGAGGCAATAAAGACATGAGGCATGCGGATCGGAGCGCAACATCTTCTGGGAACAATCGGCACACCGCTTGAACCCCAGACATGTTTTTGGGTTGTTACGCTCCATGTTGGAATACAAAGCCGTATTTCAATGCTTCCAAACAGTCTTAGCCAAAGGCTCAAAGACCTATGTTTTGGCCTATACTGCACACAGGACCTGCAAAATAGGAGCCCTAATGCTTCCAGCAGAAAGGAAGCTCTGACATCACGGGGCAGTGCCGAGGAGGGTACCACCTGGGTGGGTGGGAGGAGCTTAGAGTGAAGACTGTCCAGCGAGATTTAAAGGGGAAGGAAAAACAGCCAGAAGTGTGGATAGTGCACCATATCCATGTCCCTAGAAATTACTTTCAACCTGCCCTTTCTCTCATCCAGACTTTCAATCCTTATTGACATTTGAAAGTCCACTATTTATACACTGTCCCTTTGTACTTTTTCCCTTGTGTTCAGGAGGAGAGCTAGTTTGGCTTTGTGTATGTGTGCATGTTCCTGTGTTCTATCACTACACTTCTCCTTGCCTAGTTTAAAAGCTTGTTAATTTTTATATATTGCTTTCTCCGTAATGCACTGGTTCCCACTTATTCAGATGAAATCCATCTTTGCGAGCTGCCTGCCATCATTCCAGAGGGATCCTCAGTCTACCGAAAAGTAGAACCCTATTCTCCTTGTATCAGCCCTTTGGCCACAGCGAAATAGGGCTGGCAGTATAGCCTAGAGGTTGAAGTACTGAACCATGAACGAGCTTGGTACAGCAGACCTGGGTTTGAGTCCCACAACCTCCACTTGAAGGCAGTATATCACAGTGGTTTAAGGCTCTGAGCTGCAAACCTGGAGACCCAGGTTTGAATCCCACAGCCCCCACTTGCATACTGTGCGACCCCAAGCAAATCACCTAACCTCCTTGTGCTCTCAGGTCACACCTGTAAACAAGCTTCAGGTTAGTGTGGCTCTCTTGATTAGCTTCAGCTTAGTGTCTCTCTCCCGGTAAAAAAAATAAAATAAAATGTGCATACTGTGTGACCCTGAGCAAGTTATTTAACCTTCCCAGTGCTCCCAGGTCGACCCCGAAAACAGGCATTGTGGCTAGTGGGTCTTACTTGGTCACCAAAGAATGAAATAAAGGGGCACTACCAGCTTTGCCTCTCATTTTGTGCTCAATTTCCATCTGACATTCTGCAAGCACATTATTGTAAGAAGGTGACTGTAGAATGCCTCCAAATAAAGCAAAAAGTAAACAGCTTACCAATTCTCATAATTTGCACACTATTTACATTACTGGCATCCTGACTGTAAAATCTCCATGCCCCTGTAAGCCGTTACGCGCCATGAACGTGCATCTACCGGGAGCACTGTCCCGACCAGCAGATTTTAACATTGGCATGCCAGAAAACAGTTAACCATAAGAGAAGGGTATTCTAAATCGTTCGATGTGTTTGAAAATAAAAAAACGAGGACTCATTCCAGCGCAAAATACTTTTAAAAGCTGGTACCCAAATCCCGCGCATGCACAGCAGAGACTTGGAAAAAGCTCCCACACATGCATGAGAAAAGTACCGCTACTGCGCATGCGCAGGATTTAGGCACCAGCTTTTAAAAGTATTTTGCGATGGAATGAGTCCTCAGTTTTTAGTTGCAAATACATCGAACGATTTAGAATACCCTTCTGTTATGGAGTAACTGTTTTTTGGCAGGCCAATGTTAAAATCTGCTGGTCGGGACAGCGCTCCCAGTAGATGCACGTTCTCGGTGCATAACGGCTTACAGGGGCATGGAGATTTTACAGTCAGGATGCCAGTAATGTAAATAGTGTGCAAATTACAAAAATTGGTAAGCTGCTTACTTTTTGTTTTATTCGGAGGAACTCTACAGTCACCTCCTTACAGTTACGTGCTTGCAGAATGTCAGATGGAAATTGAGCACAGAATGAGGAACAAAACTGACAGTGCCCCTTTAATAAAAAAAAAAAATCCATGACAGTATTTTATCCTTTCTAAATTGTCCTGCAGGTGTCACTGGTAGCACCTCCAAGAAGGCTACCATATCTGCAAATGATTCTTACTATCTTGTTCTCTGAAACTGCCCTTAACCTATTCTGCACTGCAATGTGCCAAGTCTTTGGAACCCAGCTGTATCTTAACACCTGCAACCCCCAAACACACACACACACACACACAAATACATTCAAATCAGCCTTTGCAACTAGAGGATTACCATTTCTGCATGTGTCCCTGGGAGGCATAGAGTGGGTCTCTCATTCTGGTAAGAGTTGCACACCAGCCTTTCTGTCACTCTTAATATTCCATGACTAAGATGCACTTCTTTCTCCCCCAGGCACTGCCTGCTCCCTTGCCCACTGGTGCATTCCTGGTGGATACAGCAATACTCTCCTTGGTCACAACTGATGCTTTCTTGGTGAGCAGTCATCCTTAAACAGTCTTGCCAGTAGCATAAACTGATCCTGGATTTCCCCAGGGGTCCCACCCATGCAAGTTCTGCTCCCCCGACCACCCCCACCTGCCATCCCCACTGCATTCCATCATCCAGTGCTGACACTTGGTACCCAATGAAGTAATGTGATTGCAGCCCCTAGTGGTCCTCATCCTGAATTGCTCCTCAGGTACTGCACTTCAGCCCCATAGATAACTAATTCCACAAAGAAGGACAAGAGCCTCCTACAAACGGGACAGTCACCAAATTCCCAGAAAGAACCCTCTAAGAGACCACTCAGCCACAACACCTACAGCTGACTTACTGCCCACCCCCAACCTCCTGCCTGCGTGTGTGAAAATGCTATAGTGTGTGTGGAAAACAAACGTTAATGAACATGATCTTAGTCCTGTATTATTTCCTGATTCTCCTCTTCCTTAATCTGTCATTGCCTTAACTCCAGGCACTTACACTCATGGGACTTATTCAAGTGATATGACTCGCCATGCAAGACTTGCCCCTGCTCACAGTTCCCTCTTTATGATTCCAGTGCTTCAGGACCCAGAAGTGCACCCCCCCCCATCCTGTCTCAATGCCTCTATAGAAAATTCCACTCCCTTGGTTTGGTCACAGGGAACACTGCTCAAGTAAGCAGATTTTGCAGCAATAGACGCTCCTGGCTTCCCCCTTGCTTGCCCGGTTTAAACTGCCCCTCCAGAAATTACACACCACTCACATCGCTTGCATTAAGGTGAGTAACTGACAAGCTCTACCATTCAAAAAAATCTTAGTTTCTGGCTGCCAGTACCACCAAGGTGCTCCACCGTGGTCAACTCTGAGTAACTGACTAAACAGTCACAGGACTTTATTACATTATATTCGGTGTCAGCAAGAATGATGTAAACTTCCTCAAGAGGTTGGAGGAAGCGGCATCCTTCCCCTATAGTCAGCCAACAGTCAGTGAACTTTTGTGCACAACAGCAACAGTGTAACATTTTCCGCATTTCTCATCATAAAAAAACAGAAAAAATGCAAGTCATTAGCTTCTTATCAGGCTTGCCTGAACCTCACCCAGAACAGACTGGGGCCTCCTCCTGCAGACTGCCTTCACAGTTTGGAAACTGCTGCGCTGGAACAATCACAAAGATTCACAAGGGGTAGAATTTAAGACAAAAAGTGGTTTTCTTGGCAGATTACCCAAATCAGAATTTTGGTAGTCTGCCATGAAATTTGGTATTCCACCCAATTTCCATAGGTCTTCCTAATTTTAAAGGTAGAATGTTTAAAATACTGCAGATTACTATCCGTAAACCCCCCAAAAAACAAAAAAACACATTTGACAAAAGGAAATGTCTCTCTTTCATTCATCTGTCACTTGACACTTTAAAAAAGAGGTCCTATCCCAACATTCATGTTGCACAGATGGAGCAGAGACATGCTACTTTAAGTAGTCACAGAAGATGTGTTTAATAGCCTGACAAACATGGCACTTCAAAACGAAACACATTAGGTGGTTCCACTGCTATGTAGGCTCTGTCCATAGGTATGCAGCTGGACCCAAGTAACCAGCCACTACTGAGACCGACCACACCAGAGCTCCCTCTAGTAAACCAGTGAAACCAAGATCAGCCAAAACACTTATTGGACAATCCACGACTTCTCCCATCCCCCTTTTCAAAAGCATGCAGCGACTCCTGTGATCTAAGTTCCTCATGCATTGCTGACAGAATGCTATCCTAAAAACAGCTATCATTTTTTGACTACCTGGTGCTACTAAGTTATTTTAAAACCCTGCTAAGACTGCTAATCTGGCACTGGACTTCAAGCCTGATTATGGGGGAGGAAAAGAGGGGCAATCGCATGTTCCCCCAGACTGTTCCCTGGGAGGAGTCTGGCCATGGTGCCTCATAAATCACCTCCACTACCTCTCAAAAGCATTCCTGCCACCTACCAGTTGACCAGTGCTACACATGGAGCCTGCCACTCCAGCCAGTATTTAAGTAATAAGGCATGACAGGGGGTGCATTATCGTGGGATAACGGCCCACCTCAGGTACATTGAAGCATGAGGTGAAGCAGAGTACTTCCACCACCCGAGAAGGGCCGTTAACCCACCATAATGCAGCCTCTGAAGTGCTTTATTGCGATTATGAAATGGGTCCTTTTTATTAAGCTGGATGTATGTTCTAAACGTATTTTTGTTGAGCTACTTTAAGCTGTGCTGTTGTGCTGGGATAACAGCCCGACTGAAAGTACCTCTTGGCCAATCAGGAGCCAGCATTTATTCTACTCATTTCATAATTGCCTTTAATAAGCCAGGTGGTATTGGAAATGTCAAAGGCAGAGGAATGCGGTCTTCAGACGAGACAAAGGACGGAGTGCAGCTCAGACGGTCGGCTGAAGGACCATTTTATTAAGGCTAGGGGGTTGAGGGACATGCTGACATACTAAAATGCCAGCGGAATAGGCCTAATGGTCTCTCGAGTCTGCTCGATTTTCAGCACCAGCACTGAGGGCCGATTTTGATGTCTCCCCCTCCCCCTTGGGTTATACTGTCCCCAGTTCCAGATGTTCCACCTGTACTGGGCCTGGTCAGATTTACTCTCCCTCTGTACCTGTCCCATCTCCATTTAAACTTGTCCACAGTCTCCACCTCTACCAGCTCCCTGGGCAGTGCATTCCATGGCTCCACCACCCTTTCAGTGAAATAACATCTCCTCCTCTCCCCTCTGAGCCTGCCCCCTTCCAGCTTACACCAGTAACCTCTTGTTGCCCCACCCTCCTTCCTTTGGAGCACCCTGACTGGGCCTCCTTTACTGATCCCTTTCATGTACTTAAAGACCTCCATCATGTCCCCCGTCCCTCCTCCAGGGCGTACATGTCTAGCTCCTTGAGCCTCTCCTCATAGGTCCTCTCCCCCAGGCCCCAGATCATTTTAGTTGCCCTCCTTTGGACCTTTTCTAGGAGAGTAATATCCCTCTTTAAAATTGGTCTCCAAAACTGTACACAATACTCGAGGTGTGGCCTAACCAAGCAGTTGTACAGTGGAAGGATCACTTCCACCTTTCTGGAGGTAATTCCTCTGGCAATGCATCCCAGCATCCAATTTGCCCTTGCTGCTGCCCTCCTACTGGTCTCAGAGTTGTTCATTTTGACATCTACCACTACCCCCAGGTCCCTCTCACCCTCCAAGACTTGAATCATGTCTCTTCTCAAGGTATACCCCGGCCTGAATTTGACTCCCAGGTGCAGAACCTTGCACTTCCCCGCATTGAATTTTAGTTTCCATTTTCCCGACCACCTTTCCACAGCCTCCAGGTCCTCCTGCAAGGCCACCCTCCCCTCTTCCCCATCCACCACTGCACCCAGCTTTGAGTGATCTGCAAAGAGACTCATCTCACTCCTGATCCCCCTCCTGATGTCTGAGATACAGGCACAAAACAGGAGTGGCCCCAGCACTGACCCCTGGGGAACCCCACTAGTAACCCACCTTGGGGATGAGGCTAACCTTCCAACCACCACCTTCTGAGTATGCTCAGAGAGCCAACTTCCTATCCATCTTAACTGTCTCCCTACCCCCATTTCCTTCAGCTTAGCCAGCAGGCCACTGTGAGGTACCAAATCAAACACCTTGCTAAAGTCCAGAAAGAGGACTCCCACTGGCCTACACTGGTCCGGGGCCCTCATCACCCAGTCACAGAACTCAACAAGGTTTGTCTGGCACAATCTTCCCGTGACAAAGCCATGCTGCCTATCGTGCAAGTACCCAGTTTGCTCCAGTAACCCACCTAGCCTTTCCTTGACAATACCCTCCATCACCTTGCCGACCACCGATGTCAGGCTAACGGGCCTGTAATTTCCCGCCTCCTCTCTTGATACCCCCTTGTGGATCAGCACGATATGGGCCACCCTCCAGTCTTGAGGCACCCACCCAGTCCTCAGAGAGATGTTGAAAAGCTCCACTAGAGGGACTGCCAGGACATCCGCCAGTTCCCTCAGCACCCTGGGATGCATCTCATCTGGCCCAGGTGCTTTCTCCATCCGAAGGGACCTGAGGGCTTCCCTTACTCTCTCTACTGGGATTTCAGCCTCCATGTCCTCCCCTTTTCACCCTGCTCTGCTAGGTCCCCACCTGTCTGTGGTGGCCACTCCCTTTCCCCAGACCTATCAGGGCCCCTGGTCTCTACCAGTCCCACTCCTTGCTTCGGTTTGCCCCCGCTCCCCTTGCAAGACATAGCCCCTCCATCCTCCTGGTAAAAACTGAGGCAAAGTACTGATTTAGGACTTCTGCCTGTTATATGTACTGTAATTGCACTGTAATAAAGCACAACAGAGAACTCAACCTACCCCCGCATACTGGGTGCCGCTTACACTGCACCAGGCACTAAACAAAAAGCTGGGATTTGCATGAGCGATCCATTTAATGTTGGCTATATTGGGAGGGAGGAGATAAACTTTCTGTTACAGGCAAGACATGGAAATTCTTATTTTGCTTTTACACTTCATTACTTACATGACAAACAATATTCTGTACAGTCAATACAAATAGGTCCAAGAAACGTCACTAATAGTCAATGTAGAGGGGAACTACTTAATTTACAGAATATGTTGACTGTTCACGAGACGGAGAAATCTGCATTCAATGTTGTCAATTATAATACGTTTTAGATACAAACATTAAATAATTACTGACCTACTTGGTTAGGGTATAAATTAAAAAAACAAAAACAAAAACAAAAACAAAAAAACTTTAAAACACCTCAACTCTAAACTAGAGCTCCTCTGAACCAAAAAGCAATTAGACTACTGAATGTGACAATTAAAATGCAATATTATTATCGTCAAATATGCAACAAATGTACCTCTGAAAAAAGCAGCATTTCAATCCCAAGATGCTTGATGTAACATTAGTCCACGCCAACTAAAGGGAGGCTATCCCTCTAAGAATGCAGGTCAGGTTAAAGTGAAAGCAAGACCTAGGACAGATAGCCGTGACTGTGAGCATCCCCGCTATGGCTACCACATGCAGCCTCACCCACCCCAGGCTCAAACCCCATCTGCCCACCCCCCAAACACTGGATATACTGAAGCAGCCACATTACTGGATCAACAGACATGGGATCCCGCAAATAAACTAGGAAGCTACACCTTCTCAGAGCACCCATACCAACTGTAAGAGAGAAAAAAAATGGCACCAACAATAAATGCTGCTGCTTATCCCCATAATGCGTGCAAATCTGTAGGCTGCAGTGCTACTCCAGGACAGACACTTGGTATTATGGTTTTAGTTTTATACTGGGTTCTTATACTGGTGTTAGAATGGAAGAAGGCTTATTAGCCCATTAATACTGTTCCCTGCAATTAGTTGGTCCAGTTTAGTTCCTTTAATAACAGAAGGTTATCCATTTCTTTTTTAAAGGAGTCTACAGACTTACTTAGAACCACACTGCTTGGTAATGTATATTCTTCCAGTCCTGTTAAATGAAAAGTACCTATTGTTTTTCTTTACCGTATTACAGTAGGTTGTTTGGTGTTAGCCGTTTTCCACATCGTCTTGTATGTTTTGCACGTCAATAAAGAGAACACACAGTGGGTAGAAGGTAAAACCTTGCCCCGTTTGTTTCTTCGTTTGTGAATGCACCTATGGCTCATGTCACAGCGAGTGCCTGACATCAACACAATACTTTCATGTTCATGCATACAAAAAATACAAGTGTATTTGCAGCACTAGTAGAGATAAAGTAAGTGCTTTTGGGAATCCCACGTTTCCAGTTTCCTTGGTATAGCAGCTGGCAGCACAACAAAACAGTAATTTGCCTATTTAGCAGAAAAAAGGTTTTCTTTTTGAAAGTTTTGCCATAGGGGGAGGTGGGTGTGCATTGGTCTCTGTTCCCTTGCACAAACTCTTCACACTCTGTCTCCAAGCTGGGTTCCACAAGAGGACATTCCTCAGGGGCACATTGAACCCTCTGTCTAAGTGCTTCTCTAGTAACCTGCAACAAGTTTGATGAAGAGAGGCAGGTTATATATCTTCCATTTGTCTGGGTTCCACTAAAGTGGGCTGTAGTTGTGGACTGGAATTCAGATCTTATTGGGATATTAAAGCTTTGGAGTTGTATAATGGGGGTATGTGAGAAGGGGACATGAATCAGGATTTGCTCAGGGGCAAAAAGCTGGTTCATTTAACCAAGGGTGCCTCAAAGTCAGTACTTTCCTGATGTATTTTTTTCCTTATAACTCCACACTGTCATGGATCGCCCCTTAAGTGAAAATCGACTCAATTTTTTTTTTTTTTTTTAAAGTTTAGTGTCTGCTTGTTTTCTAACCCTGGTTTTTAATAAAAAGGAGGAAATCTATTCTCGACTGGAATCAAATCCCTGATCTTGTGCTTGTAATGCCAAGGCCACTCAAGCCCACTGGAAAATTTGCCTTTTAACAGGTCTTGCAGAGTTTGACTGTGGGAGGATTTTGCCTCAGCAGTGCCACACAGGAGGTTATTCTGTGCACTTATTTTATTCTCTTCTGTTTGTTTGTGATCCTGCTACATGCACACTACATTCTTGCAAACTGCATACGCAGCACCATTTTGTGCATTAGATATGGAGTACTGCTTCTGGCAATCCCATGTTTCCAGTTGCCTTGCTGTAGCAGGTGGCAGGACAGCAAGAAAAAAATTACTCACCTTAGTAATGTTGTTTCTTCTAATGGAGTCTTGCTATATTATGACATATGTAGTATAACCCCAGGTTAGAACTGCTCCGGAAGTGAAAGAGTTAACTTTCCATGCAGGGCATGGAACCTTGAGCACGAGCTCGGTTGAACACACTGTCTGTTGTAGCTCAAACTTAAACTGTCAGATCTTTACGAGCAAAAACTCACTAAGGTTCTGTGTGGAAGCCGTAAACCTACACTAGCCCACTGGCTACTAACTACAAAAACACATTTTTGTTCTTGATCCCAAAACAAAGACTCAAGTCAGGGTTCAAGAAAGAAAATAAAAGCACAACACCTAAGCACCCTAAGAAAGGTGAAAATAAAGTGGGCATCTATGAAGTGCCAACATTGCACTGCCCACCCATCCTAAAAATAGGAGGTTCTGAGAGGGGGCAGGCTGGGGGAGGTCATAATATGCAGACTCCATTAGAAGAAACAACATTACTAAGGTGAGTAATTTTCTTCAAACAACATGAAGTCTTGCTATATTATGACATATGCAGATTACACAGCAGTACCTCCATGGAGGAGAGACATAACCTACTTAGGAAATAGGCTCTGAAGCACAGCTGTGCCAAATCGAGCATCACTCCTAGCCTGGATATCCAGGGAGTAATGCTTAGTAAAAGTGTGAACTGTTTTCCAGGTAGCTGCTTGACACATCTCTAGGATAGGGATGTCCCTGGCAGCAGCCAGAGACGCAGCTGTACCTCTGGTAGAGTGAGCCCTCAGGCCTGAGGGAGGAATCTTACCCAGTTTTCATAGCAAAATTGATACAAGAGACAATCCACCTGGCAATGGATCTTTTAGTGGCAGGTTTACCTTTACCAACCTCACCATAAGTGAGGAACAATTGGAGGGATTCAAACCTGTGACCCTTGGTACGTTCTATATAGTAACTAAGGGCTCTTTTGACATCTAAACTGTGCAGCCTCCTCTCGCCAGAGGAGGAATGGTCAGTGAAGTACACAGGAAGAGACATGGATTGATTAAGGTGGAAGTCTGAAACCACCTTAGGCAAAACCTTTCTGTTAGTCCTGTGGACCACCTTATCTCTATGAAAGGAGATAAAATCAGGCTCCACTGACAAGGCTTGTAGCTCACTTATGTGCCTAGCAGAGGTGATGGCTACCAGAAACACAGTTTTCCAAGTCAAGTACTTAAGCTCTGCTGAAGACAATGGCTCAAAAGGGGGTTGCATAAGCTGGGCAATGCAAATATTAAGATCCCAAGCAGGGGCAGGGTCCCTGAACGGAGGGTTGGTGTGAAGCAACCCTTTAAAAAACTTGGAGAACACAGGGTGAGCTGAAAAAGAAGAAGGCTTACCTGCTGATAAGAAAACAGACACGGCTGCCAAGTGCACTTTTAGGGTAGCTGGTCTCAGCCCCAAAGAATTCAAATGCACCAAATAATCCAGGATCGTGGGCACGTCAGCAGATTCTGGGGAAATATGCTTACCAGCACACCATATGGAAAATCTTTTCCATTTTGAATTATAAGTAGCCCTGGTGGAAGGCTTCCTAGAGGCCTTCAAGATATCCAATATACCTTGGGAAAGGTGTAGGTCAGCAAACTAACTCTTCAAGAGCCATGCCTTGAGATTGAGAGATCTGAGGTTCGGATACCAAACTCTCCCATGGGCACAGGTTAACAGGTTGTGATTCCTGGGAAGACACAGGGGAAGGTGGACTGCTAAGGACATGAGGAGTGGGTACCAGGGCTGCCTGGCCCAATCTGGAGCAATCAGGATCATCTTGCAGGGTTGAGATCTGATTTTGACTAGCACCTTGAAGAGAAGAGGAAGGGGAAAAAGCATAGAGAAACTTCGCTTCCCAACTGAGTAGGAAGGCATCCAGAGGGACTGAGCCCAACACTGGGGGTCTGCAGCGTAAAAGGGGAAGTTGGTGATTGTCTGGGGCTGCAAAGAGATCTATCTGCGGGGTGCCCCATCTGGCAAATACTACCTCCAGTACTAGGGGATCCAGTGCCCATTCGTGATGGCCCTGGGAAATCCTGCTGAGAGCATCCGCTAGGACATTGTCCTTGCCTGGGAGGCGAACTGCCGTAAGGAAGGCGTTCAGAGAATAAGCCAGAGACGAGACCACAACTTCATTGCTTCGGTGCACAAGGTCGTAGACCGAGTGCCCCCTTGCTTGTTGATGTACCACATTGTAGTGGTATTGTCTGTTCTGACCTGAACAACCTTGTTCTGAACAGATGTGGAAAAAAACTGGAGTGCTAGAAAAACTGCTCTGAGTACCAACAAATTGATGTGGAGAAGAGATTCCTGAGGGGACCACAACCCCTGGGTAGTAAGGTCGCCCATGTGAGCTCCCCACCCCAAGAGGGATGCATCTGTAGTAAGGGTCAAGGAGTGAGACTGGGGAGTGAAGGGAACCCGCTGTCTCAGATTGCTCTGGTCCTGCCACCACTGAAGGGCCTGGATCAGGGTTCGAGTCACTGGGATCAATTTGGTTAGAGGATCTGTCCTTTGAGACCAAAAGGCTCTCAAATGGAACTGGATGTCCCTCATCTGAAATCTTGCTCCCTGCACTACTGCTGTAGAAGCAGCCATGTGCCCCAGGAGCTGAGAAATGCCTTGCTGGTCGAGAGACCTGCAGAGTGAAAGAAGAGGCCAGAGACCAAAGTCCTTGCTCTTTCCAGAGGGAGGAAGGCTCTGGCTTTTTTGTATTCAGTTCTCGTCTATGAAGGTGAGAAGCTGGACAGGCTCCAGAACTGACTTTAGAAGATTGAGAAGGAAACCTAGAGATGTAAGCAGTTGCTGAGTTACTTGTAGGTGTAGTTTGACTCTGGTCTGGAGACTGGCCTACAATGAGCCAGTCATCCAGATAAGGAAAGATAGCAATCTTTGCCTTCTTAAGTGAGCAACTACTGCCAGGCATTTTGTGTGAACACCCTCGGGGCCGGTGAGGCGAAGCGCATTGCTCTGAACTGGTAATGGCCTGAGGGCAGTTCAATCTGAGGTACTTTCGATGGGAGCTTCTGATGAGAACATGGAAGTAGGCATCCTTGAGGTCCAGGGAGGCTAGCCAGTCCCCTGGCCTTAGAGAGGGTAAAATAATTCCCAGAGTCACCATTTGGAACTTTGGTTTTAAAAGGTGCTTGTTTAGATACCTGAGATCCAGGATGGGCCGCCATTCTCCTGTCTTTTTTGGAGTAAGGAAGTACCTGGAGTACAACCCTTTGCCCTGGTGTAGGGGTGGAACCCTTTCCACAGCTCTGAGAGCCAGGAGGGAAGAAAATGAAAATTACGTACCTACCGTAATTCTTGATCTTCTTGGACGAGTCTCCACCACTCATTCACACTAGTGGGATTAGCGCCGGAGGCACTAGGACCCGCCGGGGAGCAAGAATTTTTGCTGGAGGTCGGTGGCGAGATGGCGCCCGCCAGGCACAGGCGCCCTTGACATGACTCGAGTGTAATGACTATCTCGGCGACGACCCTCCA
Source organism: Neoceratodus forsteri (assembly GCA_016271365.2). NCBI lineage: Eukaryota > Metazoa > Chordata > Ceratodontiformes > Ceratodontidae > Neoceratodus > Neoceratodus forsteri. Next base: position 131,863,125 of record CM057453.1, read on the forward strand.
ACCGGGCCCCAGTACCTTTTTACCAAGGAGGTGCAGCGCAACTAACGTGAAAGAGTAAATCTAACCTTAAAACCGGACATAAGATAGTCCGTCGACCCGTGTAAGAAGGGTCAGCAAAGAAGTCTTCACGGCCTAAAGATTTGAGGTGAAGACCAACCATGATGAGCTGAGGGATGGAGGGTGGGCGTGTGAATGAGTGGGTGGAGACTCGTCCAAGAAGATCCAAGAATTACGGTAGGTAAGTAATTTTCATATCTTCCTGGACATAAGTCTCCACCACTCATTCACACTAGTGGGAGAGTACCAAGCTGATAATCCCCCAAAAGGGCGGCAGGAGAGCCAGAGCTCACGCGACTAAGATAGAAGTCCATTAAGGATAGTTCTGCCGAATGCGGAATGCCGCCTGGCATGAACATCCAGTGCATAATGCTTACCGAAGGTATGCACTGAGCTCCAGGTGGCGGCGTTGCGGATATCTGCAATTGGAACATTGCGAATTTCCGCTAGGGATGCCGCGACCACCCTAGTAGAGTGAGCGTACACTCTACCTTCTAATTTAACTTGAGCCATGGAATAGCAATGTCGAAGGCATGCCACTAACCATGATGAGATGCATCTGATAGCGACAGGTTGACCCAGCCGGGTGTCGCTGAAAGAAAAAACAGTTGCTGAGTCTTGCGAAAATTCTTGGTTCTATCTAAATAGAACCGCAAGGCTCTCTTAACATCCAAGGAATGAAGAGATGTTCCCTTCATTTTGGAAATGCAAAGTAAGAGGGAAGTACCAGAGGTTGGTTTAGATGGAATTCGACACAACCTTGGGAGAAATTTAGGATGAGCAGGAGAACTACCTTGTCTTTATGGAATACAGTATCAACGGAGGGTCCGTAACCAGGCATGTATCTCAGAGACCCTGCGGGCTGAGGTAATGGCACCAGAAAGGCAATCTTCCAGGTAAGACATTTTAGCTCACAGGTAGCTAGGGGTTCGAAGGGCTTCCGAGTGAGCATGTCCAGCACCAGGTTAATGTCCCAGGCTGCAACTGGACGCTTAACAGGGGTCTGGTATGAAGAATTCCTTAAGAAATCTCTTCACCATAGGTAACTGAGCCAGAGTCAAGGAAGAAGCCGGCTCATGGAATGCTGAGATGGCACTAAGGTGAACTTTAACTGTGGAGTATTGGAGACCTGAGTTTGATAGGTCCAAAAGATACTCAGAATCTTGTCAGGAGGACAGGAAAAGGATTCAAAAGGACTTTGCACACCAGAGAAAAACGTTTCCATTTTGGCGTCGTTTTTCGGATGGCTGGCTTCGAACAGCCAGAATGATGTCTGAGACTCTACGAGAGGCGTTGAACCAATTCACTTCTACCTCTTCAGGAGCCAAGCATGAAGGTGGAGTGATTTCAGGTTAGGATGGACCAACGAACCCGAGTCAAAAGATTGATTTGCAAGGGAAGTGGTCTCGGAGAGGCTGCCAACATATGTTGAGTAGAGGAAACCATAGTTGTCGAGGCCAGGAGGAGCAATGAGAATCAGTTTTGGTCCCCTGAGACTCGAACTGAGGATACTCTCTGGATTAGAGGAAGCGTGGAAAGGCGTGAAAGCGTTTTGTCCACGCAGCCTGAACTACATCCTGACAGAAAATGCCAGGCCCTGATTTCTGGAGCAGAAGAGAGGCAGTTTTGCGTTGAGTGGGGATGCAAAAAGGTCCAGGTCTGGAGTCCCCCACTCTTGAACAGTGACCGAGCTACGGCTGGATCGAAAGACCACTCGTGAGGGTCTGCCTCCGTTCTGCTGAGGTGATCTGCTAGGTTGTTTTGTATACCTGGCGGATAAACTGAATCAGAGACTTGTGCTCCAAGCACCACTCCCACACCCTCATTGCTTCCTGCAAAGTGGATAAGAATGAGCTACCGCCTTGATTGTTGATGTAATACATCACAGATTTGTTGTCCGCTTGAAGGAGAAATGTTTCTTGTGACAAAGGACATCCTTCAGAGCTCGGATCGCATAGAGGACCGCCTCATCTCCAGGACATTTATGTGGAGATGAGTTCAACTGAGCCCACACTTGAGTGTGGAGGAGTGAAAGTGAGCTCCCCATCCCATTAGCGACGCGTTTGTGGTGATGGAGATCTGATGATCCGGGGAGCAAAGTGGAATCCTTCCAGGAGATTGCTCTTTGAGACCACCAGGTGAGAGACCTTTGAAGGGCTCCGTCACCTTGATGGGATAAGACTGGGGTGAAGGTCGGAGACCACTGGTGGAAAGCATCCATTGGGTGGTTCTCATGCAGCCCGGGCCAGAGTACAGTGAACACCGAGGGACGCTATGAGACTCCAACATGCGTTGCATCGAGAGAGCTGTAACTGATTGGTTCTCCCGTTATAACGGGCCATCCGAGTAATAGAGTCTCTCTGTCCTCTGGAAGGAAAGCCTTTGCGGAGAGGTGTCTAGAAGCGTCCCTATGAAAAGGAGCCTCTGGGAGGGCTGCAGTTGTGATTTTTTTTTTTTTTTTTTTTTTTTAAATTCAGCAGAACTCCCATGGACGTAAGAAGACGAGAAGTCGTTTGCACGGCTTCCAAAGTCCCTTGGCTATAAGGGCTTGCTAGAAGCCAATCGTCCAGGTAGGGAAACACTCAGAGTCCGATCTTCCTGAGATGCGCCGCAAGAACTGCACAACACTTTGTAAAAACTCGCGGCGCCGAGGATAGCCCAAAGGGCAGGACTCTGAACTGATAATGCTGACCAAAGCTACAAACCTGAGGAACTTCGGTGGGTCGGAGTGGATGGGGATAATGCTGGTGGCGTCCTGCATATCCAGGGAGGCCAGCCAGTCGTGCTGATGCAGCAAGGGTAACAGGGTACCTAGGAAATCATTTGAATTTCTCCCTGGGGAGAAATTTGTTTAACTTTCTGAGGTCTAGAATGAGCCATCCCCCAGATTTCTTTGGAACTAGAAAGTAAGGAGTAGAACCCTGTGTTTACATGATGCAGGGGCACCAGTTCTATTGCCCTGTTGTTTAGAAGGCCCTGGATCTCGGCGGTGAGGAGGTCTGACTGAGAGGCCGACAACCTGGGTTGTCGTCTGGGAGGACAATTGAGGGTTTCAAGAAATTAGAAGAATAACCTCAGCGAATTATCCGAAGAGACCCATTGTCCGAAGTTATGGACTTCCACGGTTGTGAAAGTACATCAGATGACCTCCCACCGGAGGAGAAAGTTCCACCTCGGGGCTCCACCTGAGGGCCAAAAAGATAGGAGCCATCAAAGGCAAGCCATTACCTGCTGCTGAGCATCACATTCGTGAAAGCCAAAGTACGCAGCCAGGAATGGCGCGCAGTACAAGCACCTGCGGACGGCTGAGCTAGAAGCAGTGTAGAAAGCGTCCATAAGCGGCTTTGACCTGTTGGTTGATGGACTCAATACCTCTAATAACGGTCAGAAGAAGCTCGACTGGAGTCGAATCTGGAAGAGCTTCAACCATTCTTTTGATAGAGTGCCACAGGATATACTCATACTGAGAAAAATAGCCTTGATAACTGGCAATACTTAGAGTGGAGGCAGCAAAGACTCTCTTACCTAATGTATCCATCTACGAGATTCTATGTTAATAGGTCGAGCTGTAGTAGTTGAGGAAGAACGACCTTGTCATTCTCTGCCAGGACTACAATAGGATCCGCAAAGGCTTGGGATGCCAAAATGGGGCGATCCTTGGGAGCTGAATACTTCTCATCAATGGATTTAGCCACTGAGGGAATAAGAGCGGATTATTCCATACCATTTGAGACAGCGTCTCGAGAGGAAGACTGGATCCGAGGAGTCAAATCATGGGATCTCCGGCCATGAAGACCTGGAGTCTTAATATCTTCCAGGATCGATGTCTGTAGTCTGGAGAAGAGTGGATCTCAGGTTCCTCAACAGAGACTTAAGGACAGGTCCTCGACCACAGGCTCTGTAGCAAAAAAGATCCTGTTTCCTCCACTTCATCACCCAACCTGAAGGTCTGGGTCAGGCTCAACATCATCTCCTGATGGTCCAGGAAGGACTGTTTGGACAGGAAAGGAGTGAAAATTAGGAGAAGGAGGAAATAGCAGAGAAACAAGAGAGTCCCGAGGCCCCAGCGCTGGGAAGGCAAAACAGATTGAAAAGCGGCACCACGGAGGCACGCAGCGGCACCACGAGTGCTGGCGCCGCCCGATGGCGCCGCCCGACCAGCGGCACCGCCGGCGGCACCGCCAGACCAAGCGGCGCCACCGACGACGCCGCCACACCAATGGCGCCGCCAATGCGACCCAGACAGCGGCGCGCGGGCGACGCAAAGGCGGCGGCACAGCGGGCGTAGCGAGCCGACAGACCCAGCGGGCGCCGGGCGCCAGAGACACAGAGCTAGAAGGAAAAAAACAGGAGATAAGGGTATCGGTGTGGCCCCTGCGCCGCAGCCATGTGAGGGGACACCTAGCGCAGGTCGCTGGCACCGGAAGAGGCGCCGCGACTAGGAAGGTCCAGCAGCCCTACCTGATCGCCGGAGGAGCCGAGGGCTCCGTGGCAACCGAGCCAGGCAGAAAACCAACCTCAGGACCCCATCGCGCTCCCATAAGAGCGGCCCACTGATAAAACTGCTCATCTGGAGCCCTACCTATAGGTGGGGAGGGGCTCCGATGTTGAGGACAGCGGTTGCCGACACGGCGACTCCGAAGGAGACCGGCAATGTAGCGATAACCCGACCGTCGATCGCGGACATACCAGAGGGCGACCTCGAGTGATGCTTCTCTTTTGACCTGTGGGCCAAGAAGAGCTTCGAGGCCAAACGGTGCGAGAATGCGACCGTTTATTTTTATGCCGACGGGGGGACCGCCCATCCCCACGGGCATCGGACTGACCATTGTCGGAACCCGGCTGAGGAGAAGGAGGCTGACCGGACCCAGCCCGGCTGACTGAACAGCTTTCATACGAAGTCTCCCTACCGTCACCTGTCCAGTAGAGACTTCTTCAAGTAAGTTAAATTTAAAATATTAGAAAAATTTAATGAAAATAGAATAAAACTAAGCGATACTACTATCGTGATAATGTTACAAAAAATAAACTGAAAACTATGCGCTAGTTTGAAGTTTGACTTCGACAGGCGGCGGCGTTGTCACTGAAGCGCACCGACGGGCGGGAAAAAAAAGAGCAGGCGGTTGGAGGTCGTCGCCGAGATAGTCATTCGCTTGAGCCGCTGCTCGCGCCGTGCCAGCGGCGCCATCTCTCGCGCCGACCCTCCAGCAAAAAGTTTGCTCCCGATGGGTCCTAGTGCCTCCGGCGCTAATCCCACTAGTGTGAATGAGTGGTGGAGACTTATGTCCAGGAAGATCTTCTGTTTCCAGGGCAAGTGCCTCTGATGGATTTGCAGGTGGAAAGGACCTGGCTCTCATCTTCGGAAATTTTTTGAAGCTGAGAACCAGTCCCTGGCTTACTACTTCCAGGACCCACTTGTCTGATGTTAAAGACTTCCAGTCCTGGACAAAGTAAGCCAGCCTGCCCCGACCGGTAGTGGAGAATCGGCCCTGGCCACCCCATCAGGGAGCCTGTTTTGCAGGGGCTTTAGGTTGAGGGGTAGAAGCAGGCTTACTAGAACCCCTTCTGCCTCTTCCTCTAAAGAACCCCCTCTGGGCATAAGCAGAAGAGGAGGCCTGGGCTTGGTAAAAAGGCCTATGAAAAGGCCTGCCCCTGCCCCTGACATGCTGCCTTTGAGGAGTGGCTTGCCTTTCTTTGGCCTGTGCACTCCTATAGGTGGTCCTATACTCATCCATTTTCTTCATATAATTCTCGGTCTGCTTCCCAAACACAGAATTGCCCACAACAGGAAAATCCATAGCCTTAGACTGAGTATCCCGTGACAGGGCAGTACATCTGAGCCAGGCCATTCTGCGAAGAGACACAGATGTAGCCATGACTCTTGATGAAACATCATTAGAGTCTGCTGCAGCATGAAACTGCACCTTGGATGCCTCAATACCATCCAGCCACCTGCTCCAGCTCCCTGGCAAGCTGGTCAGGGGCCTGTTTTGCTAGGGCCAGCACAGTATCCCATCTGGATTTCTGGTACCTAGCTGCATACGCTAATAATTTGCCTGTCTGAGTCCTAAAGATGCTGCCATGTACTGTTTCTTTGCCATGGCATCCATCCTCCTGGAATCCTTTTCAGGAGGAAGAGAGGCTAGAGGAATATTAGCCTTGTCACAGGCTGCAGCCTGCACTACCCCCACATGGCTACATTGCTGAGAGAGGAACTCCATATCAGAGCCTGATAATGTGTACCTCTTGTCCATCTTTTTATCAACAGGAGGGATAGAGTGAGGAGTTTTTAGAATTTTTACTGTCTGTTTCCTAAAGGATTTGTGCAAGGGAATAGACAGTCTCCTAGACTCTGGAATATCCATCATTTCTACATAATCAGGCTCTTCTTGGTCATCAACAGCTTCCTCAACAGGGAGTTGGAGAGTTTCAGCAACTTTCTTATAGAACATAAAATGAGAAGGTGACTCAGATAGCCTGGGGGGAGGGGAAGAACCCCTGAAGGTCTGTCTGGAGAGATGTCCGGTTCAATGGGCACATCCAGACCTTCAAAACACATTCACTCTCCTCATACCCCTCCTCCCCTTCCTCCGGTTCATAAAAATCCTCAAAATCATAATCTTGAACCGGTGGAACCATCCGAACAGAGCACTTCCCTGATGGTGTCGGTTCGGACATAACCGGGGAAAGAGACTGGACAATTTGAATAGCTTTAGCTATTCCCTCAGTGGTTGAAGAAATAACTTTTGGCTCCACACTAGCTGACTTTCTAGCCCTTTTAGTTGGAACTGGCTCCTCAGAGCTGGCTCTTCGTTTGCCCGAGAAAGTATCGCCCTGGTCAGAGGGCACTCCCTCAGGTTCGGTTGGAACCGAACCGGGCTGGCCATCCGGGTCAGCGGACTTTTTGGCCTCCCTTTCCCTGAGCCTACCAACTCTCTTTTCCACGGTGGCAGCAGAAAAATTCTTACAAATCTGGCAGTCTGCATTGAGGTGGTCAAACCCCAGACAATATACACAGGTGGTGTGTGGGTCAGCCTTAGCAAAGGCTCCCCACAGAGGCCACAGTGCTGAAACCCAGTGGGTCCGGTTTTTCTTTTGGGTTTCTCAGACATAGTGCCAGCCTAACCAAAATTTGCCCGTTAGTGGCAATCCGCCAAGCAAGACTCTCTTACAGTTCCCAACCGTGTCACGGGTCGTGGAAAAAAACGTAATAAAATCAGTTTTTTTTAGAACCGATAAGAACCGGGAACCGCACTCTAGAGGACTAGAAAGTTAATTTAAAACCAATCTGATCGGTTCAAACCGACCCGAAAAAACGTTTACAAGTTCCACACAGAAGAAAATAAACGTAAGCCTATCTATTACTTACAATACCACAGACAGAGCTTGAACCGACCGATTGCGGTTTAACCTCGGTAAATAAACCGAGAATTACACTTTTTAACCGACAAACGAACCAAGCAGCAGGAGAAATCTCCGGAGCGACTGTTCAGTGAGGCGGAGTAAAGAATCTGACAGTTTAAGTTTGAGCTACAACAGACAGAGTGTTCAACCGAGCTCGTGCTCAAGGTTCCATGCCCTGCATGGAAAGTTAACTCTTTCAACTCCGGAGCAGTTCTAACCTGGGGTTATACTGCATATGTCATAATATAGCAAGACTTCATGTTGTTTGAAAACAGTATTCTGGGCAGCCTGAGTGCAAATCCCAGATAAAGCACTTACCCCCAGTAGTGGCTTGGATGAAAAAGTTACTTACCCTAGGAACCTTGTTTCTCCCAGGGGATACTCCAATATTCCTAACTCTTCTGCAGTGAGCCTTTAAGCCAGATTTGCCCTGAGATAGAACGTTATGCAAATGATGGAATCATTGGCATGACCCACTTTTTCAAATGCTGCCACCTATCAACTGCCTACATTCTAACCTTCAGATTTCATGGATGCCTGGAAAGACTGGGCCCAAAAGATTTATAAACCATTAAAAATGTAAAATTCCCACTACCAGCCTCCAACTGGAGGAAAAAAAATATTTAAATATATCCATAACAACACCATCTACAATGTCAGAATCACCTGAGAGGAGAAAAAACACCAAAATTAGTTCCAATAAAGGCCAGAATGTGGCATACATACCCTAAGGCAGAGCATGGAATGCAGAGACCACTGGTTCTGGTAGGGGAGGCAGGGTGGGAGAGTTATGAATACTGGAGTATCCCCTGGGAGAAACAAGGTTACTATGGTACGTAACTTTTTCTTCTCACCCTAGGAATACTCCAATATTCCTAACTCTTCTGCAGACTAAGAAGCAGTACCTTTGGAGGTGAGAACAGAACCTATTTTGGAAACAGGCTCTGCAGGACAGCTGTACCAAACCTGGCATCAGCCCTAGCCTGCATATCCAGGCTGTAATGTTTGGTAAATGTGTGAGCTATCCTCCAGGTAGCTACTTTACAGATATCCAGCAAAGGGACATCCTTGGCAGCTGCCAGTGTGGCAGCTGTCCCTCTTGTGGAGTGGGCTCTGAGCCATGCTGGGGCTTATTTGCCCCCTTTAGAACAGAACTGAGTACACTGAACAATCCAGTGAGAAATGGACCTTTTAGATGCTGGATTACCCTTTCCCTCATCCCCATAAGTGAGGAAAAGCTGTGTCCTGTCCTGCCTGTGGGGTTTAGTAGCTGTCATGTAGTAGCTCAAAGCTCTCTTGACATCAAGACTATGCAGTCTACATTCACCAGAAGAAGAATGCTTGGTGAAAAACACTGGCAGAGTAATAGTTTGATTTAGATGAACGTCTGAAACCACCTTGGGAAGGAACTTCCTATTGGTTTTAAGGACAACTTTTATCCCTGTGAAAGGAAATGTAGTCCTGCTCAATGCATAAGGCCTGACGTTCACGGACTCTTCAGGCTGAAGTGATGGCTACCGAAAATACTGTTTTCCATGTAACATACTTCAGAGGTACTGAAGACATGGGTTCAAATGGGGGACCCACAAGCTCAGCAATGCAAATGTTGAGATTCCATGCTGGGACCAATTCTCTGAACGGCGGGTGCAAGTAGGAAAGACCCTTAAAGAACCTTTTAAAGATAGGTTTCGATGCCATGGAAGTAGCCTTACCTGCTGAGGTATAAGCAGAAACTGAAGCCAAATTGATTTTCAGTGTAGAGGACTGCAATCCCAAAGAGTGCAAGTAAATCAGACAGTCCAGGACAAGTGTCACTCGTGCCTGTGCTGGCATTATGTGCTTGGGTGGAACACCAAATAGAAAACCTTTTCCATCTTGCAGCACAGGTTTTCTTAGTAGAGGGTTTCCTATACCCCTTTAAAACATCCATGACCCCCTCAGAGAGGTGTAAGTCAGCGTATTCCAAGCACTCAAGAGCCAGGTTTTGAGCCCGAGTGACTTGAGTTTTGGGAATTGGAGCCTCCCCTGATTGGTGGTCAGCAGATTGTGCCTCCTGGGAAGGTGTATTGATTCATCCACTGAAATGGAGAACAGTAGGGAATACCATGGCTGTCTGACCCAGTCCGGGGCTACCAGTAGCACTGTGGCTGACTGAAGCCTGAGCTTGAGCAGTACCCTGTACACCAGAAGAAATGGGGGAAGGCATACAGGTACTTCCCTGACCAATCCAGAATGAGAGCATCCAGGGGGACTGAGCCCATTCCTGGAGGTCTGCAACAGTATTGTGGGAGGTGGCGACTCTGGTGCGAGGCAAGGAGATCCATCTCTGGAGCGCTCCACCTTCTGAATATGGTTTGCACCACCTGCCTGTTCAGGGACCATTCGTGATGGGCCTGGCTGATTCGACTTACAGCATCTGCCGAAAACATTGCCCTTGTCTGGCAGATGAAGGGCCTGTAGAGAGACTCCTAGGGAACAAGCCAGGGTACACATTCGCACTGCTTCTGTGCAAAGAAGACTTGAACTTGTTCCCCCCTTGCTTGTTTATGTAATACATGGTGGTGGTATTGTCTGTTCTGACTTGTACCACCTTCCCCTGTATCAGTGGTGTGAAAACTTGCATTACCAGAAACACTGCCCTGAGCTCCAACAAATTGATATGTAGGAGAGACTCTGCACTTGACCAAGTGCCCTGGGTAGCGTGCTCTGCCAAATGGGTACCCAATCCCCACAGGGATGCATCTGTTGTGAGAATTACTGAGGGAAGTTCCCTTTGGAAGGGGATCCCTTCTCTGAGGTTGGCTTCCTCCTTCCACCACTGGGGGGCCTGGATGAACGTTTTGTTACTGGGACCAATTTTGAGAGAGGATCTTTTGTTTGAGACCAATGCGCCCTTAGGTGGAATTGAATGTCTCTCATCTGAAACCTGGAACCACTGACAGTGCCTGTGGCAGCTGCCATGTGCCCCAGTAGTTGAAGAAATTGCCTTGTGGTTCTTAGCACATTCAGCTTGAAAGAACCTGTTGTTTGCAAGATGCTTTTTACCCTGTCCAGGGGTAGGAAAACTCTGCCTCTGTGGTATTTAGTTCTGCTCCTATGAATTGCAGGACTTGTGTGGGAACAAGAACGGACTTTCCTAAGTTTAACATGAACCCCAAGAACTCCGTGAGCTGCAGGTGCTCCCTTAACTGCTGTGGAGACTTTCCCACCACTAGCCAGTCATCCAGATAGGGAAATACCGTGACACCTTGCCTTCCCAAGTGTGCCACCACTACTGCCAGACACTTCGTGAAAACCCTTGGAGCCGAGGTGAGACCAAATGGCAGGGCTGAGACCTGATGGGAGTCTGAATCTGAGATACTTTCTGTGAGACTCCCTTATGGGGATGTGGAAATAAGCATCTTTTAGGTCCAGGGATGCCGGCCAGTCTCCTTTCTGGAGTACTGGCAAAATCAGAAACTGTCACCATTTTGAATTTTGGTTTTGTTACGTGCCTGTTGAGGATCCTTTTGGTCTAAGATAGGCTGCAATTCCCCATTTTTCTTTGGTGTAAGGAAATATCTTGAGTAAAGCCCTTTTCCCCTGTGCTGTGGAGTCACTGGTTCCACTGCTTTTAACAGTAGCAGTTTCTGAACTTCCTTTTCCAACAGCTTCTTCTCCATGATGGAAGCTGGTTTGAAGATTCCTGTTCTTAGGGAGGGGAAGGACTTGAAGTTTAGGGACAGTCCCTGACCCACTATCTCCAGGACCCACTTGTCTGTGGTGATATTTTTCCAGGCCTGGAAATAATGGGTCAGCCTGCCCCCTACTGGAAGAGGGAGGGTGGCCTGGGAGAACAAGTCAGGGATCCTGCTTGGCTTGGGGCTGAAAGTGGGAGCCACGCCTGGCACCCCTCCTACCCCTACCTCTAAAATACCCTTGTTAGGGGTACTCAGGCACCTGGGATACAGCCATGGCCTGGTAAAAAGGCCTGGTGTGAAACTGTCTGCCCTTGCCTCCCTTATTGTAGGGCCTTGTGGAGGAAGTGGCCTTCTCTTTGGCTGAATTGCTCCTATAGGTGGTTTTATATTCAACCTTTTTCATGCAGGCCTCTGTATGACTCCCAAAAAGAGAGTTACCTTCCACTGGAAAGTCCATAGCCTTATTCTGAGTGTCCTGTGTGAGGTTTGTGGATCTCAACCATGCAAACCTCCTTTGAGCAATGGTATTGGTCATCCACCTGGCAGCAGTGTCGATGGCATCTGCTGCCATCTGACACTGGTATTTGGCAGCTTCCATGCCAAACCTAGCAGTTTCAGCTAAATTTGCAGATAAGGAGGAAGGAACTTCATCAGCCATGTCCTGCACAGATTGCCAGAGACACTTCTGGTATTGTGCTGCACAGACCTGAAAATTAGCCTGCCTGATGGCCAAAGAGGCTGACAAATAGCCTTTCTTGGCCATACTGTCCATCTTGCATGAGTCCTTTTCTGGGGGGTGAGAGGCAAAAGGGACTTTTGCCTTGTCACAGGCAGCAGCTTGCACTACCCCCTGGTAGTCAGGGTGTGAATATAGAAATTCAATCCCTTCCCTGTCAAGCTGGTATTTTTTATCCAACCTGAGGGACAGACCCAGGTGTCTGGAGGAGCTTGAGAGCATCCCTTTTTAAGAATTTGTTAATAGGGAGCAACATCTTCTTGGTGGGGGTTAAACCCATCATTTCAAGGTACTCTGCTTCCTCCTCATCTTCTATCACTTCTGTGGTAGGGATGTCCAAAGCATCAACAATTTTCCTGACAAATGAAAAATGTTAAGAACAGTCTTCAGAAGACCTGGGAGGACAGCCAGACTCCTGCTCAGGGGATACATCAGGCTCTATAGGCTCACCCTCACCATAATCTTCCCTTTCTGGTAGGGAAGATTGAAAGGGACCAGTAGGAGTCAGAAGTGGGGGCTGCGGATCAGCAGGCAGCAGACCTTGCAAGGCTTGCAGAATTTTAAAAGCCTGTGATATTTCCAGAGGAGAAGGCATAGCAGGCGGCACCACAGAAGTCCCCTTAGGCTGACCAGCAGAGGGTTCAGTGTGCTTTGTCTTGAACTTTTTTGCTGGAACCAGACAGCTAGTCAGTTCAGCTATTCTTTTTGAACCCGAATCGGGGTAGAAGTAATGGGAACTGTGGTTTCACCCACAGCCCCAGGAGGATACTGGCTGGTCAGAGCCAGAGGGACCCTTTGGAAGAGGTACTTTTTTAACCTTTCCAGATGTTTTTTCAAGCGTCTTTTCAGGAAAAATTTTGCATACCTCACAATCTGCATTCAAATGGTCAAAACCAAGGCAGATGACAAGAACTGTGCTTATCTGCCTTGGCAAAGACCTCACCACACTCTGTGCAGTTTTTGAAACCAGATTCACCGGTCCTTCTCTTTGGTTTTTCTGACATAGTGGATGAAAAACTGCAACCACAATAAAATAAGTAATTCAAAGAATTTTAAAGAAGTTTTTAAACCAAATCTATCGGTTGCGGTTGGTTCAGGAACCGATCGGAGAACCGAGTGGAACCAGGAACCAAAGAAAAAAGGAACAGGGATTAGCAACTCAGTAACCGGGAATAGCGATTACACAAATAAATTTACACTGTTAAATGTAAAATAACAATAAACTAGGGGCAGAAACCCTGCTAATGCTAAAAAATGCCTCGGTTTCTCACTGGTTATACCAAACCTTGAGAAACAGAGAAAAACAACGTAATTTAACTAAAACTACTAACGGGTAACAAAATAAACACTAAATAAGGGCAGCAGTTGAAAATAAAAGAAAATTATACTTTTTTTTTCTCTAGGTTTTTGTGTCGAGATGTTGAGGAGAAGATCTCTGAGCGCCTAGTCTTGACAGGCAGGGAGAGAATTCTGAGGGTTAGAATGTAGGCAGTTGATAGGTGGCAGTATTTGAAAAAGTGGCTCATGCCAATGATTCCATCATTTGCATAACATTCCATCTCCAGGCGGATCTGACTTAAAGGCACACTGCAGAAGTGTTAGGAATAGTGGAGTATTCCTGGGGTTAGAAAGCACTATTAGGGGGGATTTTATGGGTAGACTCGGTGGGCCAAAAGTTCCTTATCTGCTGAAAGAATCTATGAATCTATTTCTTTAGCTCTGTATGGAAGCACCCCCACCCCCAAATGTCTAGGTGTATATGGTGGCATCTCAGTCACAAGGGCACAAACCTTATGCCAAGAAACATTGTCTTTTTTCACCATTTCCTTACCACCACACGTCTGACCAGGACATTCAATTAACACTTTGGGTACCAGAAAGTATTAGACTTGTACACAAACTGAATATCTACACTAGGAGCTCGGATCAAGCAGGATTCATTTTATTAAGCTACCATGACTTTGAAGTGTGTTACCTTTGCAGTCTTCAGCTCTTCATCAACAGTCAACAACAATCACATTTGGTTTTGTAATCACAATCATAGCATTAATATTACTGCACTGTCTAATGCAGCAACAGACAATATACAACTGCATTACATAACTGCTTATCTGAACTGTGTCATAAAACTGGGAAGTTTTTTTCGACACTGCTCAAGCTATTTCATGCAATGAAGTAATGGGTAATCATGCAGCACTGGTGGCACTGTGATTCCAAGAATGGCGCCGATGTGACCTAATGCATTTGTGTGAGCTCCACAGTTTAGTGACCCCCTTCAATTTGAAATCAGATATTGTTAAAACAAAAAACAAAGTCTGGAAAAATAAAAGTTCAAGGCAACGTGTATAGATACTGATCAGCAATAAGATTCAACTAAATACCACAACTTTTGAGAGCTGCAGTAAGAGACTACACGGCAATAAGGACCTGACACTAATTTAAACCTCTAGACATATGTAAGGTGTACACTTGCAGAATAATTCATCACCTTCTGGATAAAAGAGGGAAAAAAAAACAAACACAAAAATAGCCAACAACTAACAAACAATATAATTACTTTGACTTACCTAATAGAAGTAGACTTAATAGAACACAACAAAAATGGAGCCATTACGGAGAAGGGAGAGCTCGGGCATAACCCAGATGAAAAGATCTTTAGTGGAGGAAGAAAGTTTGGCAAATACAGCAAGGAAAGAAAAGTAAAATCAAACACACTAACTACTGAGCACTCTGACTTACTAATGGCAGAATAAAGCTCTTTAGTTACAGATGAGGGAGATGGTTTGTGGGCTTACAGAAGTAAGACCATAAATAGCGGTCCACAAACTGCAAATAACAGACACGCAGACCAGAATAAGCAGTGTAGAAGATCAGGCTGATAGAGAGCAATACCAACAGGCTTGCCAATACACAGAGACCAGCTAACCTGGAGGCTACAATGGAAGATCTGGAGAGTAGTAATAGACGTAACAACCTTAGGATATTCGGTCTAAAAGAAGGTGTAGAAAATGGGGATCCTATCAGCTTTACAAAAAAAAATGTTAAACACCATTGTAGGACCCCCTCCAGATGGCTCACAATAAATAGTCAAGAGGGCATACAGATCGTTAAAGCCCAAGCCTGGTCCAAATGAGTGACCTAGATCATGTGTAATTAAGCTAGCGGGATGCTGGGGTTCATAGGGAGGGGCATCACCAGCTGAAAGAGGGAGGTGGTGTTACTCCTGTATAGACCACTGGTGAGACCTTACCTGGAGTACTGTGTCCGGATCTGAAGACCTCATCTCCTGAAGGACATAAATAGAATGGAGGCGGTCCAGAGGAGGGCAATCAAAATGATGCAGGGTCTGCATCAAAAGCCCTATGAGTAAAGACTGAAGGACCTTAACATGTATACACCAGAGGAATGGAGGGAGAGACGAGATATGACAGAAACTTTCAAATACCTCACAGGTATAAATAAGGTTCAAGAGGGAAGGACAAGGGGTCATGCACTGAAGCTGGAGAGGGGGTAGACTCTGGGGACATGTGAGGAAGTACGTCTTCAAGGAGAGGTGGTGGATTCCTGGAATAGTCTCCCAGCGGAGGGGGGCAAAACTGTAACAGGGCTCAAGAAAGCATGGACTAGGGATAAGGGAACCTTAGTGATAAAGACCGGGGGATGTCGGAGATCAAGTAGGGTCTGCGATAATACAGCAGGTTGGGAAAAATGGGCAGACTAGGTGGGCAAAACGGTCTTTATCACCCATCAAATTCTATGTTTCTAAGTTCCTCAACTTTCCTTTTTTTTTTTTTTAAATAATATGCTTTACTGTAGATTTGTAATATACAATACAGATAATACTACAACACTAGAAGACAAGCAACTAAACAGAAGCCAGCTTATTTATTTATTTATGTTTTTGGTAACCAGGTAAGTGCACTGACCCAGTGGACCATTTTCAGTCATGACCTGGGCCACAAGGTGATGAAGGAGCAACACATGCAGTGGACACACTTACAATTTGGTATACAGATATTTACATTTGGTATGTAGACGATTGCAAGCACACAAGGAAAAATAGAACAGACATTATTTACATTTTGTACAGGTGTGGTAAAATAAAGGTATATCAGAGAAATACAGTCAGCAGTACAGAAGAAGAGTAGATTAGTATTTATACAAACTAAGCAAGGTGCCTCTTCAAAAGCAGCAGACTGCTGACATGTAGTCTAGGTAAACATGCCTGTCCTGGCAGATAGCTGGCGCTGGTCGGGATTGAGTAAGCTTGTCTGGTTGGCTGTGCGAGACGGTATGAGTCATATTTGGGTTTTGCTCAGGGACAGAGGGGGCTGTGCGAGACAGCAAGAGAGTCACATGTGGGTTGTGCTGAAGGGGGGGGGCAAGTGCGGGGGAAAAAATGAAAATAAAAGGGGGATGGCTATAGTTATGGAAGGCTTATGGTGGCATTCAGTTTCCTGTGTAGCCCCAGTGAGCATTTGCAGGTGGACTCTTTCAGTAGCCATGCCTTAAGGCTGGATTTAAAAGATGCATGGGATGGAGATGTACGAATGTTTGCGGGAATCCTGTTCCAGAGGGAGGGGACAGATATGGAGAAAGCCTTGCTGCCCATTACTGTAGAGACCAGAGGTGTGTAAAGCACAAATACATACTGTGCATCACCATAGTTCCTCTTGGGTGTTCCTGGGTGTCAGTGGATTGGTGAGGTTGGCGTGCCTGTTGAGAGGCCTAGAAATATGTGTAATGACAGGACAGCCTGTGTCATTATGAGGTTGGTAGCAGCACCTCCAGTGCTCCCCACCTTTTTAAATATTCTTGTGGGGCAGTGCGGATCAAAGCGATACATTTTTCCATATATATAAGGCCTCCAACACAGCATTGTGCCATTCCTGGTAGGAGGGAGTGAAGTCATCCATCCAGTGCCTTAGAATAACTCTTTTGGCAATGGCTGAAATTAGTTGAGATATGGTGTGCTCTCGCTCCCATTAAAAGATGTGTGTCAAGTCCTACTGGCAAGTTTGAGGTGTGAAAGCTGTCTCAAATCCTAGCAATGGGTATGTGTGCCTCTGGGTTTCATCCCGAAGTGGATAAGCTTTTGAACAGTCCCACAGAAAGTGTTCCCATTTCCTGTCTGCATCTAGTGCATTAATTTGATTCTAGGAGGCCCATTTTGTGGATTTGCTTGGCATGTAGAACATGTTTGCCATCTTGTATTGTGTTAGTCTGAGCTCATCGAATTTCAGGTATTTATGGATATTGTCCCAAACTTCAGCTTGGCCCTGTGGGTTTCAGATGACAGGAAATTCTTTGGCCCAGTAGAGGCATGGGGTACTGCTGCTAGGGGTGCAGAGAACGGTTATTTTCTTATGAAGTAGGGAAACTGCATGCCTTTGGACCACCAGGGACTGTAATTTGTCCCACATGAGGAACATGAAGTTGTCCCAGGGTGAGGGGCCTAATGTGTGGCCAAGCATGTGTTGAAGTTGGACAAAGAGGAAAGCAGTTGCCTTAGTATGGATATGATTTCTTTTGAACTGTTTGTATGTAATCATATTCCTGTCAAGGAGCAGAGCTTTATAGTATTTGTTTGACCCAAAAGGGAGCTCGGCACACTGTGCCCCTGAATCCTGAAGCTGGGGTTGTTAGAGATGTTTTGGGCAGGGTCAAGGATAGAAGTGGTGCCAATCACTTTATGTAGCTGCTTGCTCACCAAGAGAGATTTGCCTATACTAGGAGTTTTATTAGGATTGTTAAGATGTACAGGAGGCTGTTGGCCCATTATGGTACATCTTCCTCAAAAGATGATTCAGTTATTCCCCACGGTTGGCAGCAGATGACTGTCCAACTTATGTTTAAAAGCATTGAAGGACTCTGCTTCGACCACATCTCTAGGCAGTAAATTCCACAATGCAATTATTCTTTGTGTATAGAAATTACGTCTTAGGGGCCTCTTGGGGAATGTTAACCTTAATTGGTAAGCGTGGCCTCTCACAGAGTAATCTCTGTGGTTTAGAGACAGCACAAGGTCTGCCATGAGCAGTTTATCTCATAATAAACAGTACATTAGTAAAAGATCGCCCCAGTTCTTCTAAGTTCAAGGGAGTACAGATTCAATTCTACCAGTTTCTGTTCATAGCTCTTATTCTGCATCCCATCCACCAGTCTTGTGACCCTTCTTTGTACACTTTCCAATCTCTTGACATCACTGCGCAAGTGGGGACTCCAAAGCGGTGAGTAGTAGTCCAGGTGGGGTCTTACGCATGCCTTATATAGTGGCAGAATGCATGCTCTGTTTCCAGATTGAAAAGCTTTTCTAATGCACTCAATGATCTTATTTGATTTACTAATGCCCTCAGTACAGTGTCTGCTGAATTTGAGGTCATTAGTAACGCTGACTCCCAGGTCTTTTTCACTGTCAACTGCTTGTAGGGTTTTCCCACGAATCGTGTAGTTATTTATCTTATTTATTTCACAGAGATGCACGACAACACAACACACCTATCAGGGTGGGTTTTAATGTGGCTGGTGATGCACTGAAGGGTAAATTTAATAGGGCCGTGACATCGATCTTGGCCGATTTGCACAGATCTACATCAATTTGTTTCCAGTGTGGGAGGCGCTGCATCTCTGTAACTGTCCGAAGAGCAGTTCACCAAAGGAACTGGCTTGCATGCAGAGATAGATAGTATCGGTGGAGATCAGGGAGCTACAGTCCTCCTTGTTTTTTTAGGGAGGGTGAGTTGTTTTTAGCTATTCTTGTTTTTTTGCCATCTCACAAGAAAGAGGTTACAAGTGATTGAAACTTGGTGAACCAGCTGTGGACTATATATGCACCTAACCTTCCCATGGGGTAAAGCACCCTAGGTAGTATGTTCATTTTGATTAAGTTAATTCTGGCCCAGAGGATTATTGGTAAGGCAGACCATCTCAAAAGGTCTTGTTTCATTTGGTTACATAAAGGGTCCAGGTTTTTCAAGAAAAAGCATAGTTTACCCCTGTAGATCCACACGCCCAAGTACTTCAGCCCATCTTGGATCCATCTGGCCACCTCCCATCTCATTGCCTGGTGTTTGGTGGTAACAATGTTGAGGGGCATTATGTTGATTTTGTCCAGATTGAGTTTGTAGCCAGATATTTTACTAGACTGGTGAATCGTTTCTAAAACCGCCAGGATGGAGGTCTCTAGGTCCAAGAGGATGCGGTCCGCTTAGGTAGAGCTCTTATACCTGTTGTGGCCTATCTGGATGCCTCTGATGGAGACTTTGAGGAGAATACATTTAGTTAGTGGTTCTAGGTATAGGTTAAAGAGAATGGGAGACAGAGGGCAGCCCTGTCGGGTCTCCCTCTGGAGGGGGGAGTGGGGTGATATAATGCCGTTGCAGAACATTCTAGCCGATGGCTTAGAGTAAAGCAGTCAGATACAAGAAACAAAATCAGGAGGGAAGTCAAACTTCTCCAGCATGGCGTAGAGACAGGGTCACAACACTCGGTCGAAGGCTTTTTCTGCATCTAGTAACATCAGGACTGCGGGTTGGCTAGAGTCCCTGGATGCAGCCAAGATATGCTGAAGTTTACGCAGGTGGTCTGTTACTATGCCACCCTGCACGAATCCCACCTGTTCTAGTCCTATGAGGGGATGCCAGACTTTTGTTGATTCTATTTGATAGTACTTTAGCAAGAATCTTAATGTCCTTATTGAGCAGCAAGATGGGCCTACAGCTGCCTAATTGTTCCAGGTCCTTATCAAGCTTGGGCAGGAGAGAGATGAGTGCTTCTTGGAGGAAGGGATCCAGGCTCGAGTTGGAGTAATTAAAAAGGAATGCGAGGCCGGGAGACACTTTGTCAATGAGGGCCTTGTACACATTAGCAGAGAAGCTGTCTGGCTCCGGGCATTATCTAGGGGTAGGCTGTTGACAGCTTGTCTAGTTTCCTCTATTTCAATGTTCTGAGCCAGGTCTTCCACTTGGGCCTGGGGAATGGCTGGTAGCTGTGATGTGGCTAGGAAGCTTTGGATGGAATCAGCCGCTACCGAAGGTTCCACTTCGTACAGTTTCTTGCAGAATGTCTCATAAACAGTGGCCATTTCTTTTGGATTGGTGAATGGGGGGGTCCTTAGTTGTAAGTCTAATTGCACAAACTGATCTTTTTGTTTCCTGATGTCCAATTCTGATGGCCAGTAATCTGCGTACTTTCTCTCCCTGGTCCACATATTTGGTCTTAGATCTAAAAATTGTGAATTCTGCCTGCTATCGTGAGTTTGGCATATCTAGCTCCTGCTACATTGAACTGGAGCCACTCGCCTTGCGAGGAGTTGTTGGAGATACTACTTTCTCGTAGTCTTATGTCTGCCAGTAGTTGGTCACCCTCCTCTTTTCTTTTGCATTTTTTAGTTGCCTGTAGTCTGATCAATTCCCCTCTTTGTGTGCATCTGAAGGCTCCACATACTGTATGTGCCCCTGGTTAGAGACCGAGTTATCATTTTCATTGAAGTAAAGTTCCGCACACTGTTTTATAATTTCCAAGGTTTTAGAGTCCTTCAGGAGCGAATTATTAACTCTCCATATCCTGTCTTTTTGTGGGTTGCCAGGAAGTGTGAGGGAAAGTGAGACTAGCAAGTGGTCGGAGATCACTCTGGCCGTGATGCCACACTTTATGGCAGTTCCTAAGAACTCCTGGCTAATGAAGAAGTAATCAAGCCGCAAGAAGGAATTGTGGCAGAAGAACAGAATGTGTAGTCTCTGGTGTGGGGGTGGAGGGTTCTACATATTTCGTTAAGTCCTAGGGAGTATTACAACTCTTTTGCACCCCTCTGATTTGGGGATAGCCCCTTCCTACTGTTGCCCAATCTACCCTTTAAATTGTCTGGGACTACATTCCAGGCACCACCTAAAATGGTGGGCAGTCTGCCAAGAGATACAAGGTGGGTCATCATTTTGGTGAAAAATTGTGAACCATCTGCATTGGGCCTGTATATGGATGCTAGTATGACATCGGTTTGGTCAAGCATTCCCTTCACGAGGGTGAATCTGCCCTCATCCTCTTTTATCACTTCAATGAGGGAGAAGAGGATGCATCTGGTCCTTTTGTGCCATCAAGCTTCTATGATACTATGATTCTATGATCTGTGGACTGGTATGTCTGCCCCACCCTCTTGTTACTGTTGCCCGAGGCAAACACTTGTCCCACCCGGTCCCTTCTCCACTGCTTGGCAGCATCAACCACTGTGTGGGTTTCTTGTAGAAAAGTAATTTTGTAGCTAACAGAATTGAGGTGGCGTAGGACCTGGTATCTCTTTTGTGCAGTCTGCCCAACTTTAATGTTATGGGTAGTGAATTCATATGTGTTAGCCATAGCAGATTCCATGCACTGGGTAAGATTCTATGACATAACCCCAATAGTAATTGTTTCAGTGGCTGGTGCTGCCATCTCTGAGGCAGTGTGGACTCCATTATTTTGTAGTTAGAAAAGTATATAACCTGGATGTTAGGCGGTGATGCAAATGTTTTATGCCAAGAGCTGGTACACACATGAGGGCAGAAAAGGAAATCCAAATCTACAGCTCACACATCTAATGATGCTAAACTACTACATATAACAACAAAGTAAAATTGAGCTAAATAATAATGCATGCAAGTGAACATTGCATAGTGCCTAGGTTTATTTTTATTTATTTAAGTCTTTGATAACCAGGTAAGTGCACTGATCCGGAGGACCATTTTCAGGCTGGACCTGGGCCACAACACGCGGTGAGCAGAGAGGAAAAACATCTATACAATGGATACCAAATTGGGTAGTACAGTAGTTATTACCATTAGGTGATGCAGATTACAAGGTAAGAACAGGCAGGCGGGAAATATACAATTCTATAAAAACTCACACCCTGGTTGGCAGAGGATCCACCCTCAGGAGGTGGGTCTGTACCCCAGGACTGTGCAAGCCTAAAAAAATGGGTCCATGTGTGGTCTGAGTGAGCTAGTTCCCTTCACTCCACCACTTTTGTCATTTTACATAGTGTTAATTCGGCTTTCTGGTAAAGGCAGGTACATGCCCCAAGAAATTTCAGTGGCAGCTTGACCCAAGCACGTCCTGCCCTTGTTGGAGATGTCCATGCTGGAGCATTTAGGGTGGCTGCCAATCTTATGTTCAACTTGTATCATGTTAATGATCTGATTGTCTGCTGCCTGGTGTATTTCACCACATTATCTCCCCCCCCACACACACACACACACACACACACACACACACACACACACACACACACACACACAATGTCTGCTTATTCAGGTCTCCAGCATACGCTGATATCTTCTGTGTCTGTGTACATTTTTCCCTAGCTGGGGCTGTCTGTTTATTTTGATATCCCATTCACTGCATTCATTATGGCTTTCTTGGGGACTGGTGGGTTCCCTCATGTGATGTGAACTCCTAGTGGGAGCCACCCACTGATCTACTTCTTAGGTGTTTCAGGGTACTCGTCTGTCTCCCCCGATTTCCTGTCTCCAAGGCCTCTGTCACTATAGAGCTACTGGTGGGAGTTTGGTTGTCAGCGCGGCTTCCTGTATGCCTACCATCCTTATTACAGCTGTCCGATTCATCCCTTGACTCCGAATGTCCAAGTAAGTATAGATTAGGTTAGTATGGGGACCAGGTGGTCAGGTAATGCATTACAGATCTGTGATAAGGGAGAGGGATGTTCGGTGCTCTTGTTTTCTCCTGCTTATAAGTGGGGCATGCCCTTGTCCATCGTCAAGAGAAGGTTGTTATGATAGGATTGTATTTTATTGCCCAGCTACTAAACCATATCTGTGTCTACTGATCTCCCTGAGGCTGCAGGCTGCGTACCCTACCCATGTTTGGGCCATGTAGATGTAATGGGCAGGATGATAGGAGTGAGCTTCAGCCACTGCACCATTCACCTAAGCTTTGCCCCACTGGCTGTTTCACCTGGTTGGTCCACGGTGCAGTCACGAGCCCCAATCTCAACATGAGATTCTTCAGCAGGTCTGTAGTTAGCAAAACTGCTGGTGCAGCTTGGATGTGTCCCAGCCCTATCCCTCCCGCCCCCAGAGTGCCATGTCAGCGACCAGAGAGGCTGGTTAAGAGTTCTGTCACCCAGGGGCAACATCTTTATCTGCTGCTGAAATGTCCTCCAGGAATTCTGAGTGCCTCGTGCACTTCGATTCCAGCCTACAAGCTTTGTCGTGCTTCTGAGCAGAAGCAGGACTGGGCTGCAAACAGGTTTTTACAGCTCGTTATTAATCTTGCCAGCTTTGGTATTAGGTTAGGTATTTCCTGATATGTGGGATTGTGCAGGTGACTGGTCTGGGTATCTGTGGAAACAGGAGTCACTGGGAGAAGAATTTATGCATACCCTGTGCAAGCATGTCTGCTGTGGGACAAAGGGCTATATTGGCGGGGGGGAGGCATCCTTCCCTGCAAGTAGAGGCGGTGGTTGCTTTATTGTTGGTAGGGGCCAGGGGTCCCAGCATGAGGACTGCAGGATGCGGGGAGGAGACTGTGCCTTCTCTGTTGAGCCATGAGTATCACATAGTGTATAGTTTTGGCCCCTTTACCTTGAGCACTCCATCGGACCAGTAGCCACACTTTTCAGTGCTGTGGAGTCCAGGGAGTGTTTTCTCTGGCCACACATTTGTAAAGCCTCAACAGCTCATTGCCCTCCTATTCTCCCTGCTTGCTGTCCTCTTTGGCTGCAATCGGATCTCTTGTGGCAGCCATGAGTTTTAATGCTTAATGCATGTTCAGTGGCATCCCTATCCCCCAGGTGTGTCACTCAGCAGCCCGGGCACTAGTGGGAAAACCCGAAGGATCTGCTTGCTCCACTCGGCTTCAGATATCCCCATCCCCTACGGCCACTGGCCTCCCCATTTCAGGCTATTTTATACTGCTGGCCATGCGAGTTGCACTGAAGGCTCTGAGATTACGTCTTTGTCCACTGCCTGAGGGAGTGTTTAGTCCCAAAACCCTATGTATCTTTCTCATTTGCCCACAATGTTCTCCTCAGATGAGTCTGGAAGTGACTAGGTTGTTCTATTTCACTTCCTATTCCCCACCTCCCCCAGTCTGAGAGCAGTCCCGGGATGAACAAAGAACTCCACATCCCCTCCTCGACTTACTTTGAGTACTGGTGAGGGGTCTCAACTCACAGAAATGGTCCTGCTTGCCTGCAGCATCAGTGGAATCTATCTCTTACTCCTTCCCCCTTTCCAACCCCCTATCTGCACTGGCATGTAAATGTTATTCAAGTGTTTTGTGGACATTCGTAGTCAGCCAGGGTCCTATGAGACCCACTTCTGCATCCAGCAGGGGATTCGAGCAGACAGGGGCACCCGGCTACTGCTCCTTTGATTGGCCTTGCAGGAAAGTCTGCTTGGGCAGTGGGAGCTCCCGGTCTAGTCATTCTGGGCAGCACAATTTGGGATCATTGTGTGGTTGTAGTGGGGAGTTGGGTTCAATTTTCCTGATGTCGATTTGTTGGCCTTCTCACCTCAGGGGCTTGATTTATTGCTGCCCTATATCGGTGTCTATGGGCCAGTGGTGGGAATCTCTGCAAAGGGGACACAGGGTCATAAGAAAAAATTATTCACCAAAGTAATCTTATTTCTTCCGGGGGGTCACACAGTATGATTAAAGCTAATGCAGTCACAGCTTGCAGTTCAACACTCAAGGCTGACTGTATTAATTTAATCATACTGTGTGATTCTTCGGGTTAGAAAATTGAGATGCTCAGTGCTGCTGTCAAATCGGTTCCCATGCTTTTGGATAAACTCTGAGCGGGGCAATTTAAGGTGGCCCTTAACAAACCAGTCAGAATAAGATCATAAAGTCCCTTAGCTATGAGTGTTCCCAGACACCAAGACTTATTTTATAAGGCAGGCTGCTGGAGCTATTAACAAAAGTATAAACCCACCTCAGTTCAGAGTTTGTTTCTAGGAGGGAAATCTGTGCTATGTTGTCTTTCACTTCAATTCAGTATCATGTTCGGGGATGATTTCCTCATTGGTATTTGCCACCATCTGGTTCAAAGGTGATACCGGGTACATCACGTGGCAAGTCCCTGTGAGCCGCTGCTGCAGTTTCAAACTCTCTGATCCCTTGACTTGTAGTTACCAGCAGACATGCTGATTATAAACATTCAGAATTTTATCTCAGCTTTGTGGAGAGCCCTCTTGATTGGTTTATATGCCATTTGTTTTGCCTGAACCAGTGGGGTTGCATCGCTAAAAATGTGTACGTGGTGCCCATTCCAGTAGAGATCCCCTTTAATTATTTTTTTTTCCTCTTGAAAATTTAGGCAATTTATAATTACAGCCTGTGGCTTCTCTGAGGGGGGTGAATGTGACCAGAGTGAATGGTGTGCCCTTTCTATGGTATAGGCGGTGCCAGTCTCCAGTGGGCCAGCAATTTGTAGAAACATTTGAATCAACGAAGGCATATTCTTGCCCTCTGCTTTTTCAGGTACCCCCACAATCACCAGGTTGTTTTGCCTGTTCCTCACTTCCTGGTCTTCAACCCTGTCTTCCAGTTTCTCTAGGTTTCTTTTTCTCAGCTCTCTCAGTTCGGCATGGTCTTTTGTCTGTCTGTCTTTCCACAGACTTGATGTGAACCTCAGTGTCCCTGAGACACTTACTCAGGGCTTCCAAAGTTGGCTTAAATGCCAATAGGTCACTCATCATGTCCAATACAGATATTTTAATTGTGGCCAGCTCAGAAAAAAAATCGGTTCAACTTCTGTGCTGTGCTTTCATTCAGGGGCGCCTCCACTGGTGATGCAGGATCAGCTCCTATCTTGTGCCTTTTGATGGCAGGCTCTCAGGATGGCACTGGCATCTCAGACGCAAAATCCATTGTTTGTGAGGAGTCCATTGTGCCAGCTGCATTAGTTTCTTTTACGGGTTGTAGGGAGGATATTCAGAGACACTTGTCTGTAGTGCAAAAACAAGAAAACTGAGTTTAAAAGATGACTATACTGGTTTTATTAACGTTGACTGGTGGAGCTGTAGGAGAGGCGTCTTAACTCATCGGACGCATCTCATGACTCCCTTTCAAGTTGTTCAACTTTCAACATAAAGTTCACATACAAAAAGCTGTATGAGATGAACAACAGATAGTTTACGAGGGCTCAAGAATCAAGATCTTCAATGGCTTCCCTCTGAGTTTATAAGAAAAAAGAGACATTCTCTCTAATGAGCTGGTCTCCAGGCTTCCATACTGATGGGCTGTACCTCCTGATGCTATCGTGCAGGCAGGAACCAAAACTCTGCAGCCTGAATATCATCCCCTCCACTTCCTGTGCTCACCAGTTCCAAAAGGCAGGTACTCTGTAGCAGAGCTCTGTCTCCTCATGGCACGGCTGAAGACATCAGAATGTAAGTCTCATTTTTCTTTTTCTTTTTGGATATCCTCAATGTTTGACAACAGCAGCATTACAAAAGCTCTTTTCTGTTTGGTTCCAGTCTCAACCTTGCATGCTGTACAGACTGGCCCACATTCCTAGCAGAGTGTTTCCCACAATTTTGGGCTCAGCTGTGCTGCTGTGCAGCCCGCCTTGAAATTCTCCTCGGCTCTAAAAAGCTGCCGATGGACATCACGGCCTTAGAAACATATTATTTATATATATATATATATATATATATATATATATACACACACACACACACACACACGTATATATATATATATATATATATATTTTAGAGGCAAAAACTCCGCTTAATGCATTAGTTAGGGTTGTTCCACAGCGACAAAGTGAGGAAATTCGCTGTTAGGGTTGAAAACCCTAACTCCGAATTCACCCCCCCAGCACCACACACACACATTCAAGCATACAGAAATGACAGAAATAACAAACAATTGTCTAAATGTACTACGAGACATCCCCACCCACATGACCAGGTACTACATGCTCAGTGGAGATCAACAGCAAAACTGAGGCCATGTACACCAAACGTACACATCCCTGATTGCAGCTGCACACAACGTACCACACTTAGTAGTTGCATGGCCTTACCTACTGATGCCCCACACCAGACCACACCACTTGTGGTGGGCCACCTGAGCAACAGAGTTCAGCAAAGCCAAGGAGTTGTACAGGTATAATATCTCTGATTATAACAAGGGTTTGAGAAATGCAGCTTTATAATTGACTGTAAACATTGTAACAGCCTTATGTTTAGTTTTTATTAACATACATGTAGAGCCTAATCATATGATGAACATGGTTTAATGTTGTTTAAAAAACAGTTTTATTATGATAGCAATAAGCCACTCCCAGGTATTATGTTAATAGTCAGTTTATCACTGTCTAGCGACATGTGGCACTCGGCTATGCCTCATTCAACATTAAACCCCTACAGGTGATTAACAGACCATTTAACATAACTGTTGGTCATGCCTTATTGCTTAATTGTCTTTATGAGTAGATACTCTCCTCTGCTAGGCACTGCAGCAGCTTTGAACACAGTGTCCCACCCAGTTACACCATACACTGTCTAGTTACTGGAGAATGGCTGTGAATATGAACTCATGAAGATAAACAGTGTAACTTGATCATTACAGTCATCGAAACCCTAGTGTGATTATAACTGACAGAGTCAGTGATAGAGGATAACCCCTGCTGTCCTAGTACACTTACCCCATTGTGAGTTAAATCAATACTAAAAGACATTCTGTTTATATCTACACCATACCTACTTGATTCCTGTTGTACCACAATTAACATAGTTATCACTTTGATAGCATCAGTGACAGAAGTGTGGCAAACCCAAACAGTAGGCATACAGCTTGAGTATGAAACAACTGTTAAAAAAAAAAAAAAAAAAATCACACTGTGTCCATAAGTGGCATAGATCACTCATTGCAACAATAGTAAAGGTATTACTATTTGAATAAGTTAGTCATCACAGATGCAATGAGATTGTCTTTCTCAGGTACAACATACTCAGTAAGTGCCTACAGGAAAATCTATCCTATATACATCTCCGATACAGGTACATCATTGTTGGCTCAGTAGTGCTATGATATTTGAAGTTGCTTGGCCTGATCCATGCAATTACAATGTTTCTACAAAGAATACTTACTGCATCTTTTAGTATTGAAACACACTGAAGGTATATGTATGTACATCAGCAGTACACCTTCATCAGTAAGAATGCATGTGATACTGGCAGTAAATTTCACAGCGTTGAACAGGCAATGCTTTTCCATACGCTTACATCAGCCTCTCTATGTTGAGTAAACCATTGCAGTAAATGTACTATTATGTAAATCACCTACTAAATGTATCACTACTTTATCTTGAGCATGCTAGTGTCTTGTAGTTAATTTATGCGCTTCTCTTAATTAATGTATACTCACTAGTGTTAAACCTTTCTACAACTGTCACACCTTCAGCATTTATATTGAATAACAGCACAGTACCAGTTGTGGTGTGGTGGGCATTGGTAGGTAAGGCCATGCAACTACTAAGTGCGGCACGCTGGTGCAGCTGCAATCAGGGATGTACGCTTGGTGTACATGGCCTCAGTTTTGCTGTTGATCTCCACTGAGCATGCAGTACCTGGTCAGGTGGGTGGGGATGTCTCGTAGTACATTTAGACAATTGTTTGTTATTTCTGTCACCTGCTGCTGGATGTCTGTCATTGGTTGTGTTGACTTGGTCCTCCCCATACTTGAATGTGTGTGTGTGTCTGTGTGTGTGTGTGTGTTGGGGTGACTGAGTTAGGTTTTCAACCTAACAGCTAATTTCTCACTTTTGTCGCTATGGAACAACCCTAACTAATGCATTAAACGGAGTTTTGCCTCTAATTTCCTTCTTTTGAGAATGATAACGAGAAATAGGTGAATGTAATGCTGCGCGGAGGGCTCTCGCTCCCGCCCACATGATGTCTTGTGGCATAGTAACAGGAGCAGCAACGCAAAACAGAATGTGCTAACAGTGGCACACATGGTAACACAAGCGCGAATGAGAACAGAAAGGGTAATGCACACGGTATGAGACGGGAACGGTGTGCCACATGATGTCTTGTCACATAGTAACATGGTGCCTGTAAATGAAAATGTCAATGGGCATGGTGACGCAGTGAAACAGAAACAGTACGGTACTGTAGACACAAATGGCAAAAATAACAGAAACGCAAGTGCAAATGAAAACGCAGCGATAACGCATAGGGCCCCGCGCCCCGCACGTATCGAAGAAGGGAGCGCGGGGCCCAAAGGTCCCGCACTCTACATTATGTCTTGTGGCATAGTAACAGGAAGAGCAACGCAAACAGAAGCACTAACAGTGGCGCAGACAAGGTAACGCGAAGCGCCGAATGAGAACACAAAGGATAATGCACATAGGGCTCCGCGCTCCCGGCACATGATGTCTTGTGGCATAGTAACAGGAAGAGCAACGCAAACAGAAGCGCTAACAGTGGCGCACATGGTAACGCAAGCGCAAATGACAACAGAAAGGACAATGCACACGGTGGCATAGAC